>OY728164.1:1167647798-1170196965 GCA_963277665.1 Viscum album
TTATTAACTAAAAATCTTGATGATATTTTATTGTTTTTTCCATTCCTAAACATCTTTTATTTATGATTATTTAATAATTAATCCATAATTAAGAACAATATATCTAAGTAAAAGTATTTTTTTAAGCTAATTTACCACATACTAATTTTTCATTATTTTAACATTTCATTTATGGGTTATAAAACAATTCCAATATTTCTATGATGATCCGATTTTTTATTATTATAAACATGTATCATAAATAAATAAAACCAAAAACATTTCTATGTTTTCATGTAAAAAGATATTCATATGATTGTTAAATATAGTTTCTTAATTAGATAACCAAAGGTACATATACAAAAACACATAATTCCCGTATCAAATCTCAAAATAATATTTATAATATCTTCATTAATCACCTTAAATTTATATTATCCAAAGGTGACATCAAAATCAAAACAATTATTTTCTTTCTTGGAGAAGAAAAAAATTATAAATATGAGGTAAATGATGAATTTTTATAATTGTGATGTTATTAAAGGATAAATAATCAATTTAATGTCGCATTAAACGTCCCTTACTTTTTGAAAATAAAACTACTTTTCCACATGATAGATATCACAGTTGAATGAAAACATCAGCTATAAAAATTAATATATTATTATTCTATTCAAAAAGTTCATCTTGATCCATTCAATAAGGGGGTTTGGAAATGGTAATATTATCAAAAAATTATCCATAAGTATTCTAAGCAACCTAATATAGATTAAATATAGTAAAATAATTCAAAATTATATCTATATATTTATTAAATATGGGAACATCATTAATCTTGAAAATTTTATTCTTTTCAAAAATAAGATCTTGGTAAAATTTAGCTTTTTCTCTCACCAATTTATCATCTTCTTGATATGTAATAAAAATTTTAAAATCAATGAATATTACTTTTTTACCTCTAAAATATATGTCATCATGATAAATGTAATTAAATCCATAACATATATAACATCTAACTCTATTAAGGAAAGTTCAATTTGATATGTAGAAAAGGACCCCACACTTACAATAATTGGAATATTAATATAAATCATTGTTTATTTAATACATCCACTTGTAGTTTTCACAATAATTTATAAATTTTTTCATCAGGTGATATTCTTCTTTTACATTCATATTTTATTTAAATATGGAATGTGATTATCATGACTTAAATATGGTATTTTAATTATTTTCATAAAAATGTAATGTACCTATCACTAGTTAATTTGATTTCCCATCATCAAGAATAGTAGGAAAAAATGATTTAACCAGTCTTTTTTTCTAAAATATTGATAATTATCACTGGATGTAATTAACCTCATACACACAATAGTGTAATTTTCTAACTTGTTTCAACGAAAACATATCACTATTTGATAGTTTTATATTACCACATTCATTAATTATTCATGATTATATTCCAAGAAGTGATAACCACTGTAGTGAAAAATACCACCACCATGTAACAATAAATATCCTGTCATAAATTCTGATAATTTATTTTCATGAGACATTTAATATTTTGGTATCTTACCTTGATATGTATTGGTTGGACACTTTTATATTTCTGTCCACCTTGTCATATTCTTACTCTTTTAATCTTGAGTTATATAAGTTTCAAAAAAAACTATCCCGTCTTTATAAACATATTGTGAATCCTTATCATAAAATTTCAACTATCATTAGTACAATTTACAACATAAAATTTAATTCAATCCAAAGTAAAATATAATAATTTCATTATCAAGGTCTCGAATAAAATGCTGTGGATAGCTGGAAAATCCTACGAAATTTTATTCATATATGACCATTGAACCACCTTCTTGGAAAGATTACATAATTTTTTTCACCATATTATGATTAAAAAATTGAGAAATATTTCCCTTGTAAATGATTATTAAATGTGTCACATTTAAAAAAATCAACATAATATATCTTTCCATATCATATTTTTCTAAATCAATGAATACCAAGAATCAGCTTATGTTTTATAATGATAAATGAAATAAGTTACATTTTGAAATTATAAATTTCACATGACATAAAATATCTTTTACAACGCATTAATACATCTTTCAATTTAAACTATATATGATATTAAATTGATAGTTAGATGGGTTTCTTATATAAAATGATTAACTATTGATATGTTTCACAATAGTATTTTATGTTTCACATTATCATGGATTACAACACTATTTATGTAATGTTCTAACAGACACATCTTTTCAAAATACATCCATATTATTATTCTAATTATTATATATCACCGGTTTAGATGTATATTTCCTATTGGTTCCTTCCTACATAAGATTTTCTATTTCCACAACAGAAATCTATTTTAAATTGATATAGCATGGATTAAGCAACATGATTATCCTCAAATGATATATCAGGGTAAAAATAAAATATTATATCATAAGGTTATTTATATACATTAGAATAACCAAAAAAATTATTTAAACCTTTTTTAA
Organism: Viscum album; assembly: GCA_963277665.1. Classification (NCBI taxonomy): domain Eukaryota; kingdom Viridiplantae; phylum Streptophyta; class Magnoliopsida; order Santalales; family Viscaceae; genus Viscum; species Viscum album. The sequence goes on from OY728164.1 coordinate 1,167,650,294, forward strand.
AGACAAACTATAGAGACCCAACCTCAAAAACAACATAATCTAGTAACATTAGATTTGAATACACTTTCATTCAATCCAAAATATCTTTTATTTTTATAATATTAAATAATTAAGTCAAAAAACATATATAAAAACCCATTAAATAAAAAATTAGACACTCCCACTCGAAATATATTTTCCTAGAATATAAATATTTTAAAATCATAATGATTAATTTTCATTAAAAATCATCATTACTATCAACACTGGTTTTTATTTGTTCTTACTAATATACAAACCTTGTGAAAGATCTTTTATAAAAGGAATAAAAACATAAATATGTTTTTTGTACATATAAAAATAAATCTACTACTCTATTTAAAAACAAATAAACAACTAAATTTTTTACTCTTATCATAATATTCTAGGAATGTAGGAAATATATAATATCCACATGAAAAAACACAATTATTTCTCAATGAAAACATTAAACCCAATAGTAATAATATAGTATCACTTTTATGAAATATCATGCATTATACTCATAACTAATGTGATAAATTATTTTTCTCCCTTTTAATCAACAGGAACTACTCTCGGATTGACACTTTCATTTATTCCTTTAATGAAAAGTATCGTTACCCAGTTAACATTTCAATTTTATTATGCTAAATGATCATATGAGTTATATTAGGCTCACAAATTTTATAATTTTTATTAGTTTCACCCGTAATATAACCTATATAAGTAGCCTAGATTCAATTATTTGTATCGGGATCAAATATAATCCTAAATAATTTTAATGTACAATATCAAGAATTAAATATTTAATTAATGCACCTCACCAACATAAAACACTTTGAAAAAATATTTCTAACCCATTTACAAAAAAAATGATATCAAAATTTCTTTTACATTTAATAAACAATTTTAGAAACTATAATACCAATAATAATGGGAATAATATTTTTTTCAATGTTGAAAATTTTCAATCACGCACGTGAATAAAACTGTAACATAGAATTATTTGTGGTGGTAAAATTTTATGAGGTAATATACATTAAAACAGAATATTACAATATCTATATTTCTAAAGAATTTGTAATGATTTAATATATATAAAATAAAATTATTAATTATGAAAACAATTAAAAAAAATCAAAATGAGATTTAAAATTCTATTTAAAACCAATTTCTGTTCATGTAAATATATCGGGGAAATAATTTTAGCATTATAGATATGGAAGTAAAATATTTATGATATAAATTATTAAAAACATATAAATGTGGTTTTATGCTTTACTATCATTTTTAATGAGTCTAAAACATCTTTTAAAATCCATATCATCTTGTATAATAAAATTATTTAATTATTTTCATGCATATAAAAATTTGGATTGCTATTCATTTTCTTGTTTATATCAATCATTAATATAATTTGAGTATATAACAACACAAATATACCCACTCTTTGGGAAAACCATTTGTATAGGGAACATATTCCCACAGTTTTGGAAACTCTATGTGTTAGGACCAATATGGGTCTATATACCCTGAGAGGGGGGTGAATCAGGGTATGGATATTCTTTTTCAAAATTCTTCCTTCCCCACTGGATCTTGACCTCTTTCTTACAAGGTTCACTTTGTTTTTACTTGTGTGTTTATTATGATCACTTATTTTCTTTTTTGTTTGATGATGATGCGTCAAAAGCAATGCAGGGAAGTAAGCAGGTAGACACAAAGATTTTTACTTGGTTTACCCTCACTGGGCGACGTCCAAGGAGCCTGCGCCGAAAAATTACCGTGCATACCAAATCCCACTAGTCTTCATAAGATGTGGATACAAAATTTTGGATAGAGCACTTCTATTCCAAGGCTCACTGCCTTCACAATGTTTAGGGTCAGCTCACTACTTTCCCAAGGGTCACTCCCTATTTCTCTCTCTATGGATCTCTGCTGGTGGAGAGGATAACCTTCTTCCTCTTCCTATGCTCACTGCACTTTTAAGGGAATCCAATCACAGTTTATAGACCTGTAGGTCTCTTCATTTGCACGAAGTAATGCATCTTCAACTGTTGATATATTCTCTATTGAAGTCTAACATTCATCCACTGATAAATACCTCTTTGCCTCTGAACACTGGGCAATTCCTTTTGGAAACACATTTGCAAAGCACCCTACTTCGCGAAGCTCCCAATTTCACAAAGCTCAAACAAGCCTTCGTGAAGCTCCTTCCTTTTTGCGAAGCACTTTCGCGATGCACTGTCGCGAAGCTCAAGCCATCTCAAAGCAACGTCCCTCGCGAAACTTACTAAGCCAATGCGGAGCTCGCAGGTTTCGCAGAGCTACAATAGCTACTGCGAAGCTCCTCTTTCGTGAAGCACAATGGCTCCGTGAACCACCATCTCAAATTGAGAGAAAATGATCTTCTCTAAAAATTCTATCTACTTCTCTCGAGGTGGTCGGCCTCTATTTATAGGTGATTCCACCGACCCTCGAACTATCTGCGTGAAGTCAATGCCATGTCATCTCAAATCGCGAAGCTCCGAAGTTTCCGCTGGAATTCAGTCCAAATCGCGAAGCACCATGGCACTTTTCCGTTCACGGAGCACATCATAATCGCAAAGCATTATTGTCAAAATTCCTCCATGCCTTCGCCGCGAAGCTCCCTCGCAAGGCCCTTGACTACCGCAATTCACTTCAACACTGACGTTCGCGAAGCTTTGACGTAATCACGAAGCATCACCACCTCTATTTTTGTGGCCATCGCGAAATCCAATCCACGCATCCCATCTTCGTGAAATTCATGCCTCTGAAATATTAAATTATGCTTTTCATGGAAATCCTATTTTCGTGATGCTCATCAAACTCCAAATTTTGGACCCTAAAATTTTTGCAAACACTGGGAAACAACTCCACCTTGTACTGCTCTTTTGTACCGCCTCCAGATCATCCTTTCCTTTGTCATCGTTCATTGACAACAAGGATTGTCAACAACTTCTTGGGAACTCGATAAATATCCATGAAAACGAGCATTGTCAACAAACACAATCAACCCAAAAATACTGCAATGTTACCATGAGGGATGTTTGCCCAACAATCTACCCCTTTGGGTTTGTTGACAATTCTTCATAACTCTCCTCAAAAAGATTTTCTGCACGTTGATACCTCACTGAGTCTTCATCCAGCTGCTACCACCATTCGCCTCTTGCGATTATGATAGCATAAAGGAATCACATAACACATACTCTAAGCCCACATGAGCTAGGCTCGGTGTGAGAAATAAGAGTAGTATAAAATGATTATTGTTGAATCACTTCATGTCAAACACCAATTGTCGATTCCAACCTGATACCAATTCTTAAGTTGATACCAATTGTTGAACCACACTGATCCCAATTGATGATTGCTGGAAACCTTCTCTCACCATTCCAACACTACTGTTCCGCTTTTATCACGACCCTCACCTGTCGTGATATCTATTCTTTGATCGATCACTTCTAGAATCATCAGATTTAATAAATCTCCCCCTTTCTCATTTCTCCCCATATTTGGCTGCTGCACTGGTCATCTTCTCCCCGTATCTGTCATGATTTCTCAAATATCCACACTGTCTCCCCCTTGACCAATCACTATTTTCTCCCCCTTTGTCAACGAACCCAATGGTCACTCCATTGTATTCTGTAATATAGTAGAGAACACATATCAACACACTAGGGAAAAACACATAATACCTCGGGGAGAGGGGGGCCCACATCCACACTATTTCAAGTGCGGGGAATCGACTGAACTCCCAGAGCCAGTCGATGCCTTTCAAATGCTTCCTTGGGTAAGGCCTTTGTCCGAATATTTTCAACCTGTAGTTCTGTAGGCACATACTCCAACTTCACGATTCTTTTCTCAACATTCTCCTTGATAAAATGATACTTTATCTCAATGTTCTTTGTCCTTGAGTGATGGAAGGTATTTTTGCTGAGATTTATTACACTTGATTTATCACATTAGACTCCGATCGGAGACTTCATTTCAACTCCCATATCTTCAAGCTGCTGCTTCATCCACAATAATTGTGTGCATACTTGAGTGGTCACAATATAATCAGCTTTTGCGTTGCTCAATGAAATGCAATCTTGTTTCTTGCTAAGACAAGAAATACACAATAAACCAAGATATAATTCACCACATGACGTCGATTTTCTATCATCTGCTGATCCGGCCCATTCTGCATCAGTATATCCCAATAACTCTGTATGAGATTTATCAGTATATGTCAAGCTGAAATCCACTGTGCCCTGGATATACCGAAGTATTCTTTTCACTGCAACATGTGGATTTCCTTGGGATTACTCTGATAGCTCACTGCTTGGCATGTGGCGAAATCAATATCAGACCATGTTATAGTTAAGCACAACAGACTTCAAATAATCTGCCTATATTATGTGATATGAACTGCCTTTCCATCCTTATCATTTGATAATTTCATCAGGGAAGCAACTGGAGTCTTCATATCCTTGGACTTATCCATTCCAAACCTTATCAGAAACTTCTTTTCATATTTCTGAAAGACACCATCACTATTCTTCATTTGAATCACAGATTCTTCAAATATTGATTCATCATTGAATGCCATTCTCTCAGTGCTTGTTTCAACCCACATAATTCCTTCATCATCCGACAAACCTTGTTCTCATCCTCATGAAAAAGAGAACCATATGGTTGCTGGATATGCACTTCTTCCTCTAGAATCCCATTCAAGAATGCTGATTTGACGTCCATCTAGAATACCTTGATCTTTCGTTTCACTACAATGGATAGGAATATTCTTATTTTCACCTGCCATGAAATTGGTGCAAATATCTCATCACCATCTATTCCCTCTATCTGGGAGTCTCCTTTTCACATCATCCATTCTTTTTTCTGAATCACTGTGCCATAATCATTCATCTGGTCTTAATATACCCATTTAATCCTGATGAAATTTTTATCTTCTGGCCTCAAAAAAATCTCTCGTGGAAAATTCTTTTCTGAATCAGAATCAATCACTGATGCTCCCCTTTTGTTGCTTTCTTCCTCAACACATTCATCAGTAAATTTCTCACTAATTAATTTTTCAATGGATTCATTTCATTCAGATACCTTTCTCTGGATCATTGTTCAATGATGTCATTTCTTTGAACATCTTCTCTCATATTTTTTTTGACACACCATTGATTTTCTCTCGCAGCTTCTTTGTATCCTAAAAGCAGTAAGCTGATACAACATTGTTAGATCAAAAAACGATAAGAATGAGGCACATGATTATTGCTGCTTCTCCCTGTGTTTATTTCTTCCCTCGATAGGGAATTCCTGAGTTGAGTCATCCAATTATTGCTTTGATGGATCTAGCATCTGATTTTGTTATATAATACTCTCCATGTGTTACACAATACTTCTATCTGTTAGGCCCAACGGTAGAGACCCATAACCATTCTCCTCCACGTGCTCCATTTATACTAATCTGGAACTCATCATCAAGCCATTAACCATATCTCTAAGCCTACTGAGTTGGATCTCGGTGTAGGAAATAAGAGATAAATCTAATAACACAATCACTTCTAATTGTGCTCAGTTTCTCCCTTTCATTTTCAATTCTTCTACCCGATTTGAATCAATTTAAACTCTAGAGCATACCAATTCTCCACTTCTCATCCTTAGATGCCACTACCCCATGGATCGTATCTCCCTAAAACCTGAAACACATGAATCACTAGTTAATAGCATTTATATATATAGGGAGAGGGGGTTTTTTCTGGACTCCACAAGATGAGGATAGTGGTTGATCCTGACAGGTCAACCCTTTGATTTTTTTGGAGGGAATAACACTCATTTCTTGATTCCTCCAGCTGCCTATCCAACTTCAACTGTTCTGGCCATATGACTAGGCATTTATTGCCTTCATTCAAAGACTTTTTCTGATATGTAGAATTGGTAGGATCGACCTTTCTCACCGCTTGGGGTATAAACCTGCTAGTACACATTTCCTTCTTTGGGGTTCTACCAAAATTCCATTTTCCTTGATTATTTCTCTAAGTAGGAACCTCTCTGCTTGGCATCTCCCCTTTCTTATTCTCCCATCTTAGGGGTATTCCTCTTTCCATCACTTCTCTCTGAGAAACACGACATGTGGATTTTTCGATGCATTCTTTGTTGATCTTTATTTTATCAGATGTATGAGTCACCACACTCTTTTTCGATGGTGGTGAGTCCTCAATTAAACATTCATTCTTCTTTATCACAGCTGGAGTAGATCTCCCTTTAATATTCCAGGTTTGTTCACATTCTCTCCTTGAGAGAGGTTGTGAGTACGACAGAGAAGGTGAGTGATTCACCTTTCGTTCAGCTCCATGTGATTCCCCTGAGGATCTAAACCTATTTTTCACCTTACCACTTTGTCTCCCAGTGTATAATTTCTGATTATGTACCACTGTAGTTGGTAATCTCTTTCTTAGGTCTTTTTCCATCCCCGCTTTCTTCTTGCTGCACTATCTTGCCAAATTCCCATAATTTGAACATATAAAACATTTTCCATCAAAGGAATACTTCATTTCGTCACCTCTATGTCGATATTCTGATACATATTGAGTTCTTCTTCTGACACGAGGATCTTGAGCTGCTTGACACATACTCATGGTGTGTCCCATTCTTCCACAGTAATAGCATCTAATGGATGCTTTCCTCTGAGAGACTCTTCTCTTTGTTTTCTCATGACGCTTCTTCTTATTCTATTATTTATCAAAGTGTCTGCTTTCACAGCCTGAAATGTATTCCAGAGCCTCTAAACAAAAGCCTGACGTGTGACCATGAATCCCACAAAAATAGCACATGCCGTCACTTCTTTTTGTAACTGACCTCTTAGGCCTATCTCCAGCACCTACAAGTTTTTCTCCACTACTGGAACTGTTCGCGGCTCTCTTTCTATAATGCATGGGAGGTGATTCATCAAATCCAATACCAGCATTTCAGAAACTTTCTGGTCTTCGAGCTGAGAAAATATTCTTCTGTTTCTCTTTAGAGATATCATATCTGTTCTTCATTTTATCATCACTTATGGAAGGATGATCAAATAGCATGTGTAATGCATCCTTAATTTTTGGAATTCCTTTAGCATTGGATTTCACCACATCATTCTTTACTGATTCCAGCTCTATTTCCAATGTCTAAATCTTCATATCAGTTGATTTATGTTGGTCATTGAATTCACTTCTGAGATTCTTTCCACGACTTATCTCATTTTCTAGTTCTCGTGTGAGCTTTTCTAACTTGTCACTCTGCTCGTTTAATTTCAATCTTTCTTGAGCAACAGAATCCGAACAACATGCATTCTATTGTTTTATAATTTTATTCTTCTGAAGTAGTTCGGATAGCTCTGTAGTTATATTGGCAATTTTAGATTTCAAATTCTGAATCTCATATGAGCTCAGATTCTTTTCCTTGTCAGCAGCTTTTGATTTTTCAACCTTTTTAGATCTCTTTATCAATTCTTCATCTTGAGAATAATTTTACTATCTCAGATCAGTAGCTACATCAATGAGAATTTGATTAAAGCCTCTTAGCTTGTTGATCTCAGTTCTCAGTGCTTGGATTAAAATATCTTTAGATTTAATTTCATCAGTGTTTCCATCGTCACTTGGAATATCAGGTTCTTCAATGCACTTGACTTGATCTTTCACTTTTATATTTAGGCCATCGATCTCCCTTTTCTATTCTTCAATCATAAGCTTATACTCACCAACTGATTCTGAGTTATCTGGTGCTGATAACTTGAGTATCTCAATTTTATCCATCAACTCAAACTTCACTTATTCCTGCTGCTGCATATAGAGTTTGGCATCACGAACCACTTTGTTAGCTTTCTTGGTTTTGCCTCTCCAAACATCTATCTCTTCAATAGCATCCTCTAACTCAGCTTGAATATCTATTCTTCCTTCAATTATTTATTCTTCATAATCATTTGTTTTAATATCACTTTTAAGTGCATGTACTTCACTCATTCCAGCATCATGCTTGGGAGAATCAATATTTTCCCTGTCAGATTCATCTAGACCTTCCTTCAGTAAACTGTTTTATTCATTTAATTGAATCACACTTATTCCATAGACACTTCCACACTGAGGAATACCACCTAAATTCTTCTTCTTCTTTGAGGTTTTCCCCTTTTCCATGGCTCACCGAGATAAGAGCAAACTGATTCTTTAAACACATAGATCAACTACACCAAGTCGGAGAAAACAAATCTAATAAAAGAAACCTTCCCTATGATACCGATTGTTAGGACCAATAGGGGCCTATATACCCTGAGGGGGGGGGGGGGGGTGAATTAGGGTATGGATATTCATTTTCAAAATTCTCCCTGCCCCACGGGATCTTGACCTCTTTATTATAAGGGTTACTTTGTTTTCCATTTGTGTGTTTATTATGATCACTTATTTTCTTCTTTGTCTGATGATGATGCTTCAAATGCAATGCAGGGAAGTAAGCAGACATACACAATGATTTTTACTTGGTTCACCCTCACTGGGCTATGTTCAAGGAGCATACACCGACAAATTTACATGCGTACCAAATCCCACTAGTATTCAGAAGATGTGGATACAAAATTTGGGATAGAGCACTTCTATTCCCAGGCTCACTGCCTTTACAATGTTTAGGGTCAGATAACTGCTTTCCCAAGGGTCACTCCCTATTTCTCTCTCTATGTCTCACTACCGGTGGAGAGGGTCACCTTCTTCCTCTTCCTATGCTCACTGCACTTAGAAGGGAATCCACTCACAGTTTATAGACATGTAGGTCTCTTCATTTGCATGAAATAATGCATCTTCAACTGTTGATAGATGCTCTATTGAAGTCCAACTAACATCCACTGATAAATACCTCTTTGCCTCTGAACACTGGGAAATTACTTTTGGAAACACATTCGTAAAGCATCCTACTTCGCGAAGCTCCCAATTTCATGAAGCTCAAACAAGCCTTCACGAAGCTCCTTCCTTTTTGCGAAGCACTTTCGTGAAGCACTTTCGCGAAGCTCAAGTCGTCACAAAGTAACGTCCCTCGCGAAGCTTACTAAGCCAACACAGAGCTCGCAGGTTTCGCAGAGCTATAATAGCTGCCGCAAAGCTCCTCTTTCATGAAGCACACTGGCTCCGTGAACCAACTTCGCAAATCGAGAGCAAATGATCTTCTCTGAAAATTCTCTCTACTTCTCTCGAGGGGGCCAGCCTCTATTTATAGGCGATTCCACCAACCCTCGAACTTTTTGTGTGAAGTCAATGCCACGTCATCTCAAATCGTGAAGATCCGAAGTTTCCGCTGGAATTCTATCCAAATCGCGAAGTACCACAGCAATTTTCCATTCGCGGAGCTCGTCGTAATCGCGGAGCATTACCATCAACATTCCTTCATGCCTTCGCCGCGAAGCTCTCTTGAAAATCCCTTCACAGCCACGATGCGCTTCAACTATGACATTCGCGAAGCTTTGACATAATCAAGAAGCATCACCGCCTCCATTTTTCTGGCCATCACGAAATCCAATCCACGGATCCCATATTTTCGAAATTCATGCCTTTTCCATATAAAATTATGCTCTTAAGGGAAATCCAATTTTCGTGATGCTCACCAAACTCCAAATTTTGGGCCCCAAAAATTTTGCAAACACTGGGAAACGGCGCCACCTTATACTGCTCTTTTATACCACCTCCAGATCATCCATTCCTTTGTCATCGTTCTTTGTCAACAAGGATTGTCAACAACTTCTTGGGAACTCGACAAATATCCATGAAAACCTGCTTTGTCAACATACACCGTCAACCCAAAAATACTGCAATGTTACCTTGAGGGATTTTTGCCCAACACTATGCGTATTGGTGTCTTATTCAAGAATTATACCGATTGTTTTTATAATATTGTGGGTATAGGTAATTTTTTGAAACCATATTCCTATGTTTTTTTTTAAAAAATGTGGGCATAAGTACATTATATAACATTTTTTGCAATAACTATGGGTATAAGAACCTTGTTTAATCTCTATACCCGTTTTTTTCAAAACAATGGGCATAGGTATTACTAGATATCAACGATTATGAAAAATCATTGGTATATATTCTTTATAAATAACCTATACCAATGGTTTTTCAAAACTATTTATATAGGTACACAAATTTTGTTTTTAGTTATTTCGTCAAAATATTATCTACGAATTCAATATATAAGTTTTATATATATATATATATCTAATTTTATTCAATAACATAAATTATGAATTGTGGTTTGGTCTTTGATATATAAGTCGTAGGTCATGGATTCCACACCATTATACCTATTTTATTTCATATTACATATCCCAAATGATTTTGGGAAACCATTGCTATAGACATACAATAATTTTTTCCAAGCCATTTGAATATACTAATCCCAATTGTTTTACAAACATTTTGAATAGACCTATGCTAATGGTTTTGTGAAAACCATTGGTAGAGGTTTATATTAACAGAAAATCAACCAACAAACCTACAAACCATTAGTATCAGTTGCTCCAATAGTTTGGAGACTTATAAAAATTGATCTAATGAGTAGTTATATACTAATTTTACAAAATTGAATGTTATTTTCAATGACATTATCATTTCTATTTATGTCGAACATTTTAAAAATATTAATCTCATATGTCTAAAATGTCTTCATTATGCTGAATATGTTCATGTATGACATTATTAGATCGTCCAATAAGAAAATATCATTATTTTAATATCATTTAAATATTTCCATTATTCTTTTTAAACCAAACACAAAATATGATTATGATAATTGAATTATCTAAAAATCATGAATATAGTAGGTCATACGCATGAATGAGTATCATTTTTTAGTGATCAGGTGGGAATGATGATATTTATAATATTATATTTCTATAATTTTATTATGTCATTAATATCGTATATAATCTTTATATACCAACAAATATACATTTTTTTAATTTATTGATTTTAAATGCCTCGCATTACATCATTAAGGTTGTAATCCACAGGTATTCACAAGTGATTTTATTATTTTTCAATAAAAAGAAAGGTAATAAAATAAATAGAATATAATATTTTTATAAATATTATATGTATACAATAAATCCATCATTATAATTATTTGTGAGAGTTGTTGATGGAAATGGAATTTCATCAATTTACATGGCGGTAATCTATATTAAACACGAATGATAGTTATTTTCCCATTTTGTTAAATATGAGCTGGTAAAAAGTTATTCAACTAACAAAAAAATTAAACGATATATAATATACGATTGATAAAATTAAATTATGTTTTATTATATGTTTATTGAGGTATTTGATGAAATTAAAATATAAAACGTGATTCATATGTAAAACTATTCTTCCAAAAACATCTTTTTATTTATACTTAAATTCGTATAATATTGGTTTTATGATAAAAAAATTGAATATTTGACTTGTTGAGGTATGTTTAGAATTTCCTCATGTAGGTATTGGATGACAAAAATCTATCTTTAATAATAGAGTTCAGAGGTTAGGGGTTTCCTTTTTTATGTTGGGGAGAGGAAACATAATAATTTTGTAAAAAGATTACAATATATTAATGTATTACTAAAAAAGGGGATGAAATGGATAGTTTACAAATAATAGATTATATAGGGTTTAAATATGATAATATAATATGATTTAGGAAAAATTAATGTTATTTTAACACTTATCAAATTATTTTATTCTCTGATAAATTTTTTTCCTTAATCGTGGTAATATAATTTTTATTTATATTCATTTTGAATGAGAAATAGATGAATATATTACATAATATTATGTATGATTATTGAAAATATGGAATTCCAATTATCAAATTAAATTAAATTTTTTGTTATAATTTAATTTTAAATTATACACATAAACCACATCATAAAATGTTAATCATAAAAATGTCTTTTTATGAATAATTGTTTTTACCAAATTAAAGAATAATATTAATTAAATAGAATTTAATTATCTTATTAATAAAAAATTCTATTTTTTTCATTAAAAACATATTAATACAGAATATATATTTGTAAATTCATTATACAAAAACACTACTTTTAATAAAAATCAAAATTTATAACTACTGATTGAAAATTATATATTTTCATGATATTCTATAAAATTAATACATTGATAATTAGAAAATACATATTTGAAAAATGAATTTATTTTTTTCAAAATAAAATTCAATAATTTGGAAATTAGTATTTTAAATAAACCCATACATTGAATGAAAATATAATTTGGTTATAAATAATTATATTTTATTTTTGCTGAAAATTACATAATTTTACTATAATGAATATAAATCTATAAAATTTAATTAATGAGTATAAAGAATAAATAAAAATGTTATATAGTAACATTAGTTATGGTTTTAATACATCTTCATAGATAATATGAAATATAATGAGGATTTTACAATGTTCGATAAGAGACATTTTTTAATAATATAGTAGTGGGTGTGAACCATGACTATTGAAATGATTGAATAAGGTGTGGATAAAATACTATATTAATTTATTTTTATCGATCCATTACTTATGAAATTATTTTCAATGCATATGAACATGAAATTAACATATATCTTATTCTTATTATATGTTTTCTTGGATAATGATCGATTATTGATTTTGCACACCCTTATGTATCCACACAGTTATTTTTCCATTTCTCGGGATATGAAGAATGTTTTTAGGAATTAAATAAAATTCACTTGGGATTATTTTGAAAATTATAATTTTATATGATTTAGATATTTTGTGTTTCTTTTTTTAATTTATCATACTTTCTATATATTCTAAAAAAATATTGTTCTATTCCATGTATTATTTTGAAAATTAATTAATATTCCAGTACATTAATTTAATATTTATGTATTAAAATTATGGATAAAAATTATTTTTCACATAATAAATGGAACTACTGTTATAGAACCAGGGTAGTAAACCCTTTCACTGATAAGAAAGGGATCACTGAGCTCCATGTAATATATATTTACCAATAAACCATTTAAATAACTATATTGAACAAACCATTTTATTATGAATCAGTGATATATTAATGAAACAATTAACTTATTGGTTATGAAAATCGATCATGAAACATTGACAATTGTTTAACAATATTTTCATATTCAATAAAAAAAGTTGAAAATATATCTAAATAAATTCCTCTTTCTTTAATCTCCTCCTCATTATTATTATATAATTACCTTTTTAATTATATTCCTAGGATTATTAACCATAATAATCACTATAATAACCAAATTATACAAACAAAATGGTATCTTAGTAAAAAGAATGGAATCAATAGGTATAAAACAAAAAAGTACCTATTAATGAAAAAACAATTTCATTCATTCTTTAAATTCAACTAATATATCTTTATTAGGATAATTCCAACTATACTCAAAGTATTATAAATGTTAATCTCAAAAAATTCACCTTAAATATATCATAGGTAATGTATCTACATCATCCAGAGGAATCCTTGATAATAACTAATAAAAATAATGAAAAATAAAGAAACTCTACAGCTGATCACAAAATAGAATCATACAGATATTTATAGGGACAACCCCATTATTATATGAGGAGAAACAAGGTTTAAACACTATTATAACAATATTATATAATATATATGATGAATTTTTTAAATTTAAATTGAAAAATAAACTCTAATAAAAAGGGGAGACCTTTATAAGGTATGGGTTTAATCTAATCCATGAATATTAAAAATAAATTTAAGAAGATATATTGGTTGACTGGGGTTCTATAATGAGTAGTTAAAATAATATATAATTAAGGGTAATCCAACATAAAACATATCATGATATATGAATTAACATTTTTTAAATTTTCAAATCATTCTATGATTACATGTGTTATGATTCAGCAAAAAAACTAAGTCACATCATTATTAAAATATGAATAATCAATCAGGACATGAGACACTAATTCAATTTATTAATTTTATCAAGGTTCTCCCAATAAATTCCACCATGATACACTTTATGTTATGAATATGGATTCAATCTGGAAACATAGATTCACACTATGAATTCCTCCATCAACAATATTTTTATCTTTAAACAAACCACTCTTACCTGTTTATCAAAAAAACATTTCATTAAAACCATGAGCCTAATAATTTTTTGTAATTAAATGTTATTTTCTATTTAATTTAATTTATACCACAAAAATTCATAAAGATCACTTTCTTCAAGATTTATGATATACAATTTGAATTTGGTTAACTGAAATTTCCATTTTCGGGTAAAAAAATTATATCTTGAAAATTAGTCCTTTACGTTTGATATATTCTTCTATTAACCATTTAATAATATATTTCTTAATTTTAATTATAGGGAAATAGATATTTTCCTTTTATTATATCATTTTTTATTGGTTTCATTCTAATAAAAGGTCACTGTTTTGGTGAAATTACTTACAACTCTAAATACATGTTTCCCTCTATCCATTATTTTTTATTCCCAAAAACATCATCCATTGTTATTTTTAAATAAAAATATTATATTATTCATATGAAGTATCTATTTATTATTTCAAAATTATAATGAGAAATTTTACTAACAATTTTATAAATGTGGGTTTTTATGTTATTTCAAAATATAAAAATTATTTTTGTTCCTTTAAAATTAAAATGTTATATCATCCACTCCACAATCGTTTTTTATAACCTATATTCATTGTGAAAAATCTATTAATGAAAATAATTTTAAAATTTTTTTGTTTAATAAAAAATTCTATAACTATTATTAAATATTTGTTTTATTTTGATGGATACACTATTAAATATTATTTTTTTAAATAATAATGCGGTAAATAATTTTTTCAAATGACTATATTGTAATCATTATGTATTTTTTCCAAATCCAACATTACATATAGTTTTTTAATTATATTATTTCAATTATTTTATCTCACCTCATTGAAAATGAGATTTCAAAGTGAATATAAAATCTCCCTTCATTCTAGATATAATATAATTTTCAAAAAAAATTAATGATATCAATTAATTTTACTATATTGATAAAATATTTTATTCCGATGTAGATTATATTTTCAAGGGATGAACCAATAAAATTTATTTAAAAAAATTTCCATTATGCTGTTTAAATTTTTTTATTTACCATTCACAATATTGTGGTATATTTTGATGGGAACATATTAAAATCTTAAGAAAACAATTTTCTTCCATGGCTCCAAATGATATGTTTAATTATAATATTCATGTATGATAAATATATATGGATGGTTGATAGATATGGCCCTATATACCCCTTTAAGACAATGGTAATGTTTATATATCATGGGATATAGATCTAGAAAGAGAAGATAATTTTAATTTAAATGGAAAAACAATGGATTATCCCCATATAAATGGTCCCCAAAATGATTATCCTTAGTTCATGGGCTCTCAAGATCCTAATCACGAGTCTAGTAGGTGTATAAGGGTGTTTATCCCTTGACCATTATTATACGGGATGTAAAACCAATCATATGGTTACATCAATGGGGATCCCAATTCCATGAATTTTACCTGGGTGGTAATCCAATTACTTAGGGTAAAATTGTGCTAATTCAAATCCCAATGTTATACTGTAGGTAAGATGAAGCCTATGAATTACCAAGAGATGTTTCCCCATGCCTACAATAAGTCTAATGTATTAGTGGTTATCCTAGACATATGAATACTATTCTTATGTTTATGAAACTCTCATATGTGATAATAATATTCCTATATTATTATCTAAGTATAATGTTTATTATCTTATGATATAATACTTCTATCCTTAGTAAATCTATTCTCATTTTATATAAAAATGTTGTCTTTTTATAATTTATGTAAAAATATTATTTTTGACATTTTTTACTATGAATTTTCTCCCTTGATAATGTTTATAAATATTCATATGATCTAAAAAATAATGAAATTTTTCTTTGATTTCACTTACCTAGTATTTGATCTCACCCTTTCTTTATATTTCTATTCACTGGGTTATGATGATGAGTATTACATACGTGATGAATATAAGGGAGTATAGTCAGGTTAGATTATAGATATATTTTTACGTGATTGGTAGAATATGATTATTATATAATTGTCATAAAATACTCTATTCTTTCTATTGATCTTATAGTAATATGGTCAATGGATTTTAATTGTTATCATATGATTTTTTTTAAATAATGATACAATAATTTTTTTTAATCTAATGATTAGGGTAAGTGTTTTTAACACAGTAAAATGTTGCGTGAGATAATGGGTCTATTGGTTGTATCTAAGTAAAATTATATAATTTTATAGGATTAGTTCAGTTATTTTTGAGCATTATGATTATATATATTTAGAAATACCATAATAATAATTCTATATATGAGATATTATCATTTAATTTTGTTAAATATTTGAGTATGATGATTTCCCATAATTACAATATTGTTTGTATACTTGAATGTAGATAACACTAAGGTATTGATTTACCAATGTGTAATCACCCTAAAAAAGAAAAATTGTTTATTTACTAAATATATACACAGTGAATTACTAGAGGAATTATGAATTCACACCTAGCATGCCATGCCTATTAGATATAGATTGGGTAATCACGTTCTCCTTATGAACAACTACGATGGTTTTAATGGAATTTGATGATTTGAAATACATCATGTTATGTAAAATAACCTCATATAAATTTTAAAATAGGATATATTTGTTACACTAAAGAAGAAATATTTTGATCCACCTATATCAGTGTTCAGTAGAAAGTGTTATATATTGAAAAGAACTAGTTTTTTCACAATATATCATGTGATTGAGTTTTATTTACTATAATTTTATTAAATAATCCCATAAATAATTTATTTAATATTTAATTATAAATTTCACCATAATAATAAATATACATATAATATGTCTATAAAAACTATTCTGTCAATGATAAAGGATAAGAATTTCAAAAAAAAATCGGAATCAAAGTATCGACCAGTTATACATAAAATGATATGGTATCTAGTGTTTAATATGACTATAATATTTTAATATTATTAAAATATATAACATGATTTATGGTTTTCATTATATATCATTAGGGTTTTTTTATTATTATATAAAAATTACTACTGTGAGGATGTTAATTATTTTATCGGGACAAAGCTACACCATAGGATTTTGGATCATATTTCCCCCTTAAAATAATACATTATATTGATAAATAGTTTTATATGTGAAACCAAAATAAAACAACCCCTGTCATATTAAATGAATATTATGATTAATATTTAATAAAAATAAAACTTATAGTAAATAAATGATTGTAATTAAACATAAATGCATAAAAATATGATTAAGAACCCTTATTGTTTTGAAAGGATAATTTTCAGTAAAATAATTTATTTTTTATATTTCTTATTTAAAGGATATTTTTTATAAATATATAATAATGATTTTACAAAATAAATAATATATTCAATTCATAATTCCAAAATTATCATTAGCCTAATTTTTTAATATTTCGCTTGAATAATTTTGTTTGAGGTGAAAAATGAAAAAATATTGAATTTTATTATAACGCCACTCATATGTTATTATCATTATACAATAATTACATAAAAATTATTAAATAAATATTATATTATATTATTTTATTTTAACAGCTAAATTGAATTCTAAAAATGCGTTTTTATCTTTTTGTAATGATAATTAATATTTCTCTTTAAAAATATGGTTTTACACTTATAGTAACACTAAATTTATTTTAAATATATATCTGTTAAATATAAAACAATTAAAATAAATTTTATATCAAAATTTACAATATATATTAAAATGTATATTTTTTAGGAAGAAAAATAAAATTCTATGTATTAATATGAACTACTATAATACTGGTAATGTAGCTATTTTCAAACTTAATTTTTATTATCAATGTGTAGATTTCATCAGATAATGTAAAATAATATATTTTTTAAAATTATTTCAATATTATTTTCAAAAATATATTAAAATAAATTTTATCCAATTTAATTATTAATCAATATAATATATGGTGGAAAACACAGAATGGTGAAAAAAATATTTATATACAAAATTATTTCTCTATATATTAAATTATCCAAATTAATAGCTCTTTTTTATTTACATATAAATTGGATTAAAATATATGATGGTTAAATTTCAATTATGAATAACCGAATTTTGTATCATACATTATCTTTTTTAATTAAAAAATAAGTCACATAGTTAAAATCTAATTAACAGGGTATAAATCAGAGTGGTAATATGTAAGAAAAATATAATTTTATATAACTCAAAAAAATTTAAAATATGTTTAAAAATTAATGGTTTCTATTTTATAATCATAATCTCATATCAAACACTACTATTAAAAATATTTATTTCAACCTTGAGTAGTAACATAACATTATTCAAATATAAGGGGTACTTCTAAAAAATCCATTATCTTCACGAATAATAAGGGACAACTTCTATAAAATAATAATAAACTGAAAAAATTGAATTTAAACATATAAATATACCTTTTATCACTTGATATACGACCCTATAATTTTAATAACCCTATGTAAAGACCCGTAAAATTCAAGGGAAATTTTTTCTTCATTTTCTTTAGAATTTTACAAGAGCGCGGTTTCAGACGGCACCTGATTCCGAGGCCCGGAGTGCCCGGAATTAATTTCCGAAGTTTGGCTCGGGTACGTTTAGTGAATGAACGAGTGGGAATTCCTAACTTTTGATCTGGTGCTCGGAATTGAAATCTGAGGGCACTGATGAACTCGCAGTGCCGATATTCGCTTAAAGAGACCTTTTCGGGAGTTGCGTTTGTTGCGGGTTGAAAGTTAAGTTTTGGGGTTTTCAGTTGAGATAAATAAAATTTGTGTAAGACAAATTTTATTTTTTTAGTTTGATAAAAACCTACCTAAGGGGGTTGGAAGTGGGACCCACACCCACTTAACCTCCCTTGGGAGGATTAAGTGTGGTGGGGCCCACACGAACCCCAAGACTTTTCAAGTTCCCTTAACCCCCCTCTTTATTGGCTTAAGTTACTCTTAATTAATTATGGGAGTTAAGTCTTTTTGAATTTCAAACTTTGAAATTCTTTTGTGTTATGTGTTAATAAAATAAGAGGTAGTCTTATTTTATTTTGAGTTCTTTGTTTGTCATTTTGAGAGCTTCCTCTTCATCTTCAAGCTCTGACGAAGAAAGAAGAACGCTCAAACTCCGACGAAGAACGACGCCTCTCTTCTTCGTCCTCGGTGTCAACAAGAGGGAACGCCGCTTCCTCCTCGGACCTTCTTCGTTGGCAAACGAAGATTCGCCAACGACGTATCTCTTCGGGCATAACACTTCGTCAACAGATTTGACGAACGACGACCGCGACGCCCGACCTCCGCGACGCCGTCTTCCGCGGAACGTAGATGAATCTCGAACCTTAAACCAAGGTAGGGGTTGTTGATTTCATTTTGGTTTCCTTATTCCATTTCTTGCTCGTGGATCGCATGTCTACGTGAGGCTTTTGAATATTTTATATAAGTGTTATTGTTAACGCGAGGGGGGCCGGACCGCACGAACACGGCCGAACCCCCCTCCATCGTTCTTGTTTATGCTTGTGGGTGGAAGCAAGTGGCGTGGTGCCGTCGCACCACGCAGATGATCGTGCAAATAATTTACGCGGCGCCGTCGCGCCACCCCGAGGAAAAATCTACAAGAACGCGACGCCGTCGCGCCGCGTTGAAAAGAATCATGGCACGGCGAAAGGGGCGCGGTGTCGTCGCACCGCGCCGGATGACGAACGCCGTAGCCGGTTCCGGGCCGCGGCGGGACGAGGAGACCGCGGCCGGTTCCGGGCCGCGGCGGAATAGAAGACCGGCGGCCGGGCCGCCGGCGTCGGAAGCCGAAGAAGGGGACCGGAAATTCCGGTCCCGTTTGAGAAAACCGGCCGGCCAGCTGGCTGACCGGATGTCTTAAAAACCGGGGGAATTAATCCCCCGACCAACCCATAAAAACCCCCCTCTTAAAGAGGGGGGCGGTTCTTGAAGGAGGGGGGCAGCCGGCCCCCCTGGTTCCCTTAAATAAACCGGCCCCCACGTGGGGGCAGTTTCAATCAAGGGCGCGGAAATTGCCGCGCCGTTTTTCCAGGAACCGCGGGGCTTAGCCCCGCATGCCGCCACCTCGCGGCGCCTGGCCGCCGCGGCCCGCCGCGCCGCCGCGTCGCCGCCACCCGCCGCCGCCGGCCGCCGCCGCCGGCCACCGCGCCGCCCAGGGGGGGGGGGGGTCGGGCCAGGTCGGCCCGGACCCGGACCCCCCGTTTCGAACCAGATTTGGTTTTTCGCTCATAACATGAGCCTCGGACCTCCGATCGACGAACCGTCAGCGGAAACGCGATCCTTGGATCGAGACGGTCGTTTCGGTATATCGCACTCAAGATTTCGGTATACTTTGAGTTCGGCCGGGTTGGTTCGTTCACGAAACCAACCGGGCCTTCGGAGCGGAAACGCTCATATCTTGAGCTACGGACGTCCGATTGACGTGCCGTCAGTCGCGTAGTGTTCCTCTTAGTGAGACGGATCTTTTGGCATACTCCGCCCGAGGTTTGGACGCAGGTGGAGTACGTTCGGGTTGGTTTAGCCTTAAAAACCAACCGGGCCCCGGAGACGTAAATGCCAATAACTCTCAGACCGGGCGTCCGATCGACGCGCCGTCTGTTGCGTTGAGTTCCTTTTGACGATACGGAACTTTTGGATACATCAACTCTGGTCTTTGTGACAGTTGATGTATCAGCCTCTCGGCTCGTGGAGCGGACCCTCCGAACGAGCTAGCTGTGTGCGGGATCCCTAGTGCTGGCTGCGACTGTTCTACTGCTACGACTGCTACTGTGACTACGACGACGACAGTACAGAGATCCTATGTGGATTCGACGACGACAGTACAGAGATCCTGTGTGGATTCGACGACGACGACTACAGCACTCAGCGATCCTACGTGGATCAGTGCTACAGGTCCTGTGTGGGCCCGATCCTGTGTGGGTCCTTGCGCTCAGTGGTTCTGTGTGAGCCAGCGCCTACAGGTCCTGTGTGGGCCCGATCCTGTGTGGGTATTTGCGGGGGTTAGTTACCTATCGATCCTTCGTGGGTCCGACGACTTAGATGGATCAGTGATCATCTTTATCGTCCTTGAAGAAGTATACCTGTGTGAGCTGAATCCTGTTGCTTTCCTGTGTGGATTGTGTTGTGCAATCCTGTGTAGATTATGTTTTGCTTTCCTATGTGGAATACGTATACTTTCCTGCGTGGACTGAGTTGTACTTGGGCTCGGAGGTTGGAGCGTATTTGAATTGATGAATTAGGTATATGTATGGGCATATACCTAAGCAGTGTCAGTTGTTACTTCGTGATTGTTACTTTTCTTCGTGGTTTATCCTTTGTGGATTTGAGAGACCCTCAGAGGTCTCGGGGTCCCTACTGAGTAGCTTGTACTCACCCCTGCACGGGCTTTTCCCGCACTACGTTGTGTTGGTTGCAGACGACGGACAGTGTTGACCTTAGCTGAGGCTTGCAGAGCGGGACGGTACCCGGAGGTGGACCACTGGGCGGGACGTGTACGGAGCGGACGGCGGGACCCGTGGAGCAGAGGGGCTATCTGTACCCACCCTTCAGGTGGGATTTCCAGTGGACAGCTCGGAGTAGCGGCTTTTACTTTTCAGTTGTTGTTTTCCCTTTCGAGTTGTACTTTACTTTCAGTTTGGGTTTGTATACTGGCCCATTTACTTTTCCGCACTTTCAGTAGTACTCTGTTTTGTTTAGTGTTTACTTTCCGCTTGCTTACTCTGTGGTTTTTGTTTACTTTTCAAAGGCAATGCCTTCCCTTTTTACTGGGATTTACGCCTTGGTGCTAGTCGCCAGCCGCTGGCCTATGGAAGGCGGGCTTGGGGTAGTCACGGCACGGACCTCGAGGGCGGGTCGTGACAAATTGGTATCAGAGGAATTCGATTCTACCGCGAACTCTGATCTTTTCTATGTGAAGCAATAATGTTTAGCGTATTGAGTATGGATATCAGTCCAGGGAGTCCAGTGTTGGTGCGGCGGCCGACGTATCCGTACACCAGGACCCTGACTTCTGATTTCCGACTTAATGCACGAAAACATTGATTGCGTGTGTGTTTCAAAGTTTTTTTGTGATTACTTATATCAGCTCACCAGGTATACTGTTCTAACCATGGCGCACCTGTTTCCTTTTCAGGATGGCCCCACGATGGCAGCCAGCTAGGGTTCCGAGAGTCGAGCGAGACGACAGCCCACCGAGCGACGAGGCCTCGGTGCAGGGCCCTTTTTCAGTAGTGGCACCGGCGGTAGCTTTACCCGCCTAGCCCCCGATGCTTCCAGCAGCAGCCGCTGACGATGCACGTCGCCTCAGCGCACTGCATGAGTTTCAGCGCCAACGACCGCCCAGGTTTCGCAGGGAGATGGATCCCCAAGCAGCAGAGGACTGGCTGGAGGCAGTGGTTCAAGTGTTTAGGCTAGTGAGGACACCAGCATACCTCATGGTGATCCTCGCTGCGAGCCTATTACACGCAGCAGCAAGACGATGGTGGAGCTTGATGCTCCAGGTGCACGATGAGGCATCTCTACTTTGGACGGACTTTGAGAGCCTCTTCCGCTCGGAGTTCGTCCCAGCCACCCTTCGTGCGGTGCGTATCCAGGAGCTTCTACAGCTGCGGCAGGGCAGCATGACGGTCGCTCAGTACTCGGCGAGATTTACCGATCTCTCGCGCTACTCGACCGACATGGTACGTGACCCATTCTTCCAGGACCGGACCTTCGAGCAGGGTTTGAGACACGAGATCAGGGCATCGCTGATCTCCCTCAGCATACCGACTCAGACAGGAGTACTGGAGTGGGCCCTTCTGATCGAGAGCTTCCTTGCTGAGTCTACACCAGCACAGCGACCCACCGCAGGGCGGCACGTGGCAGAGTCATCTGCAGTAGGCAGTCGACGGATGACTCAGGGGTCCAGGCAGACCAGACCTTCGGGCAGACGATCTCAGGGCACTGGCTCAGCATTGCGGGGCACACAGCGCGGGGCCAGTCTTCCGAGAGGCAGACAGTGCTACTCGTGCGGCGGGCAGGGCCACATGGCTCGCGACTGCCCGACCCGCCGTGCCGAGGAGCAGCAGTCAGTTGATGGACCACCGAGGCAGAGGCAGAGGGTCTACCGTGGCGGTCCGCAGGGAGGAGGCGGACGAGGCAGAGGAGCTGGACGAGCAGCTGGTGGTGGCCGACGCTTTGAGGCTCTACCACCACCACCACCAGGAGGTCCACCCCGACCACAGGGAGCTGGCGGGCAGCGACAGGCACAGCTCCAGGCAGCAGAGGCCTACGACCACGGCGCACCCGAGATGATTCGAGGTACTATCTATGTCTATTCCACCCTTGTTGCAGTTCTTATAGACACAAGAGCGAGTCATTCTTTCATAGCCGCTACCCTTGTTCGGAGCTCGGAGATTCCGACAGAGCCGTTGGCTCGATCCTTACGGCTAGAGACTCCTACGGGAGCAGACTCGACGATTACGCACTGGTGCTGGCAGTGTGAGCTTACTCTAGGAGGCGAGAGCTTCGGCTAGGATCTTCTTGTAGCAGCGTCGAGGCCTTACGACGTCATCTTGGGCATGGATTGGCTATCTACGGTCCATGCACAGATTGACTGTTTTAGGCGCAAGGTGCGATGTGTACGCACCGACGGGAGCAGGTTCACCTTCACCGGCGAGAAGGGAGCCTTAGCATCACAGGATGGACTTCCGCGGAGGAGAGGACAGCCCATCACTCATCAGTTGGCTAGCCTTATCCTTTGAGCAGTTGACGTGCAGAGTCCTGGTTTTCCTGCAGTGGTGGATCAGTTTGCGGACGTTTTTCCCGACGTTGTTCCAGGGCTACCTCCTCGCAGAGAGGTAGACTTTTTTATTGACTTGTACCCCGGGACAGCCCCGATATCCACTCCAGCATATCGGATGGCCCCCGCCGAGCTTCGGGAGCTACAGGTACAGTTGGAGGACTTGCAGGGCAAGGGGTTCATCCGACCCAGTGTTTCACCCTAGGCTTCCCCGATATTGTTCGCCAAGAAGGCGGACGAGAGCTTGCGACTTTGTGTTGACTATCGTCGCCTGAACCAGGTGACAGTGAGGAACAAGTATCCGCTACTGAGGATTGATGACCTCTTTGATCAGCTCAAGGGAGCACGGTGGTTCTCGAAGATAGACCTCAAGTCAGGCTATCATCAGCTCAGAGTCAGAGACGAGGATGTGCAGAAGACGGCCTTCAGATGTCGGTATGGCCACTATGAGTTCTTGGTTATGCCTTTCGGTGTAACCAATGCTCCAGCAGTGTTCATGGATCTCATGAACAGGATCTTTCAGCCATACCTCGATCGGTTTGTCGTGGTCTTCATCGACGACATTCTGATTTACTCTACGACAGAGGAGGAGCACGCCTATCACTTGCGAGTTGTTCTTGACACACTCCGAGAGCACCAGCTTTATGGTAAGCTCTCGAAGTGCCAGTTCTGGATACGTGAGGTCCACTTTTTGGGACACGTTATCTCTGAGGCGGGAGTTGCAGTGGATCCCGCGAAGATTGAGGCTGTGTTAGCATGGGAGCCACCCAGGAGCGTGACTGAGGTTCGAAGTTTCTTGGGACTAGCTCGATACTATCGGAGATTCGTTCCAGACTTCTCTAGAGTTTCAGCATCACTCACAGCTTTGACGAAGAAGGGGAAACCCTTCGTATGGACAGACAGATGTCAGCAGAGCTTCCAGGAGCTGAGACAGAGATTGACCTGCGCACCTATCTTGAGGTTGCCTGAGGAGGGAGTAGGGTACGTAGTCTACTGCTATGCATCAGGGACCAGACTCGGATGTGTTCTGATGCAGGAGTGGGCAGTGATCGCCTATGGATCACGACAGTTGAGGCCGCATGAGCAGAAATACACTACCCATGACCTGGATTTAGCAGCAGTGGTCTTCGCTCTGAAGACATGGCGACACTATCTGATGGGCGAGCGCTTTACAGTCTTTTCCGATCATCAGAGTCTCAGGTATATCTTCTCGCAGAAGGACCTGAACCTGAGACAGCGGTGATGGCTCGAGTTCCTCCAGGACTATGACTTTGAGATAGTCTATACTCCTGGGAAGGGGAACGTAGTAGCCGATGCCCTCAGCAGGAGGACGGGCATTCAGCTACTCGAGGAGGCGACGGAGCAGCTAGCCTCTTTGCAGATATCCTTCGTGGATAGAGATGGAGCAGCCTTTCTTCAGTCTCTCACAGTCACTCCTCCACTACTGCAGCGAGTCAGGGGGGCACAACACATGGACGTTGACTGTGAGACGCGGCGTGCACAGATGTCCTCGGGACAGGCACCTGATGGTTTCTCCCTTGGAGCAGAGCACGACATCCTTTTCAGAGGACGTACCATGGTACCAGTAGCTTTGCGAGAGGAAGTGCTGAGAGAGTTTCACACTTCTCCTTTGGTGGTACATCCTGGATGGCGAAGATGTACCAGGACCTCAGACGACAGCACTGGTGGCCGGGCATGAAGAAGGCAGTAGCAGAGTTCGTTTCTCGATGCCTCACCTGTCAGCAGGTGAAGGCAGAGCATCAGGTACCAGCAGGCTTGGTACAGCCCTTGGAAGTTCCAGAATTGAAGTGGGACGACATATATATGGACTTCGTGACTGGACTTCCACGCACTTCCAGAGGTCACGACTCCATCTGGGTGATTGTTGACCGACTCACCAAGTCGGCACACTTCTTACCCATCATAGAGCAGGGCTCAGTGGAGAGCTTGGGATGTCTCTACGTTCAGGAGATTGTGCGGCTCCACGGCGTACCATCATCTATCGTCTCCGATCGAGATGCCCGCTTTACTTCCCGGCTTTGGAAGGGGTTACAGGAAGCGTTCGGGACGCAGCTACGTCTTAGCACAGCTTTTCACCCTCAGACAGATGGTCAGAAGGAGAGAACCATTCAGACTCTCAAGGACATGCTCCGCGCATGTGTCCTTGACTTTGGTCGTAGCTGGGAGGACCACCTACCCTTGGTGGAGTTCGCATACAACAACAACTACCACTCCACCATCGGGATGGCACCGTACGAGGCGTTGTACGGCCGACCATGTAGATCTCCTTTGTGCTGGACAGACCCTGGGGAGTCAGCACTAGTGGGACCGGGGATGGTCCAGGCCACGACAGAGAAGGTCCAGGTCATCCAGGAGCGGATGAGGATATCTCAGAGCCGGCAGAAGTCATACGCTGACAGGAGGCGGAGGCCACTGGAGTTCGAGGATGGCGACCACGTCTTCTTGCGGGTCTCACCTCGACGTGGTATTCGGAGATTTGGCCGAGGCGGCAAGTTATCTCCGCGCTTCATCGGACCCTTCCAGATTCTCAGCAGGATTGGCGAGGTGGCTTATCGCCTGGCTCTACCACCTCAGTTGCACCGGGTGCACGACGTCTTCCACGTATCCCAGCTGAGGAGATACGTGCACGACCCGACGCACATCATTGACCATGGGGAGCTTGACGTTGACGATGGGGCGACTTTTACGGAGGTCCCGGTGGAGATAGAGGATCGACAGGAGCGGGTTCTGTGTGGGCGATCGATTCCTCTTGTGCGCATCAGATGGCAGCATGGGAATCTCCAGGAGAGCACATGGGAGCGGGAGGCTCAGATGCGTGCTCAGTACCCTCATTTGTTTCCCTAGTTTTTGTTGTATCTTTACGGGGACGTAAAGCCCTGAGGTGGGAGTAATGTAAAGACCCGTAAAATTCAAGGGAAATTTTTTCTTAATTTTCTTTAGAATTTTACAAGAGCGCGGTTTCAGACGGCACCTGATTCCGAGGCCCGGAGTGCCCGGAATTAATTTCCGAAGTTTGGCTCGGGTACGTTCAGTGAACGAACGAGCGGGAATTCCTAACTTTTGATCCGGTGCTCGGAATTGAAATCCGAGGGCACCGATGAACTTGCAGCGCCGATATTCGCTTAAAGAGACCTTTTCGGGAGTTGTGTTTGTTGCGGGTTGAAAGTTAAGTTTTGGGGTTTTCAGTTGAGTTAAATAAAATTTGTGTAAGACAAATTTTATTTTTTTAGTTTGTTAAAAACCTACCTAAGGGGGTTGGAAGTGGGACCCACACCCACTTAACCTCCCTTGGGAGGATTAAGTGTGGTGGGGCCCACACAAACCCCTAGACTTTTCAAGTTCCCTTAACCCCCCTCTTTATTGGCTTAAGTTACTCTTAATTTATTATGGGAGTTAAGTCTTTTTGAATTTCAAACTTTGAAATTCTTTTGTGTTATGTGTTAATAAAATAAGAGGTAGTCTTATTTTATTTTGAGTTCTTTGTTTGTCATTTTGAGAGCTTCCTCTTCATCTTCAAGCTCTGAGGAAGAACGAAGAACGCTCAAACTCCGACGAAGAACGACGCCTCTCTTCTTCGTCCTTGGTGTCAACAAGAGGGAACGCCGCTTCCTCCTCGGACCTTCTTCGTTGGCAAACGAAGATTCGCCAACGACGTATCTCTTCGGGCATAACACTTCGTCAACGGATTTGACGAACGACGACCGCGACGCCCGACCTCCGCGACGTCGTCTTCCGCGGAACGTAGACGAATCTCGAACCTTAAACCAAGGTAGGGGTTGTTGATTTCATTTTGGATTCCTTATTCCATTTCTTGCTCGTGGATCGCATGTCTACGTGAGGCTTTTGAATATTTTATATAAGTGTTATTGTTAACGCGAGGCGGGCCGGACCGCACGAACACGGCCGAACCCCCCTCCATCGTTCTTGTTTATGCTTGCGGGTGGAAGCAAGTGGCATGGTGCCGTCGCACCACGCGGATGATCATGCAAATAATTTACGCGGCGCCGTCGCGCCACGCCGAGGAAAAATCTTCAAGAACGCGACGTCGTCGCGCCGCGTTGAAAAGAATCATGGCACTGCGAAAGGGGCGCGGTGCCGTCGCACCGCGCCGGATGACGAACGCCGCGGCCGGTTCCGGGCCGCGGCGGGACGAGGAGACCGCTGCCGGTTCCGGGCCGCGGCGGAATAGAAGACCGGCGGCCGGGCCGCCGGCGTCGGAAGCCGAAGAAGGGGACCGGAAATTCCGGTCCCGTTTGAGAAAACCGGCCGGCCAGCTGGCCGACCGGATGTCTTAAAAACCGGGGGAATTAATCCCCCGGCCAACCCATAAAAACCCCCCTCTTAAAGAGGGGGGCGTTTCTTGAAGGAGGGGGGCAGCCGGCCCCCCTGGTTCCCTTAAATAAACCGGCCCCAACGTGGGGGCGGTTTCAATCAAGGGCGCGGCAATTGCCGCGCCGTTTTTCCAGGAACCGCGGGGCTTAGCCCCGCGTGCCGCCACCTCGCGGCGGCTGGCCGCCGCGGCCCGCCGTGCCGCCGCGCCGCCGCGGCCCGCCGCGCCGCCCAGGGGGGGGTCGGGCCGGGTCGGCCCGGACCCGGACCCCCCGTTTCGAACCAGATTTGGTTTTTCGCTCATAACTTGAGCCTCGGACCTCTGATCGACGAACCGTCAGCGGAAACGCGATCCTTGGATCGAGACAGTCGTTTCGGTATATCGCACTCAAGATTTCGGTATACTTTGAGTTCGGCCGGGTTGGTTCGTTCACGAAACCAACCGGGCCTTCGGAGCGGAAACGCTCATATCTTGAGCTACGGACGTCCGATTGACGTGCCGTCAGTCGCGTAGTGTTCCTCTTAGTGAGACGGATCTTTTGGCATACTCCGCCCGAGGTTTGGACGCAGGTGGAGTACGGTCGGGTTGGTTTAGCCTTAAAAACCAACCGGGCCCCGGAGACGAAAATGCCAATAACTCTCAGACCGGGCATCCGATCGACGCGCCGTCTGTTGCGTTGAGTTCCTTTTGACGATACGGAACTTTTGGATACATCAACTCTGGTCTTTGTGACAGTTGATGTATCAGCCTCTCGGCTCGTGGAGCGGACCCTCCGAACGAGCTAGCTGTGTGCGAGAACCCTAGTGCTGGCTGCGACTGTTCTACTGCTACGACTGCTACTGTGACTGCGACGACGACAGTACAGAGATCCTATGTGGATTCGACGACGACAGTACATAGATCCTGTGTGGATTCGACGACGACGACTACAGCACTCAGCGATCCTACGTGGATCAGTGCTACAGGTCCTGTGTGGGCCCGATCCTGTGTGGGTCCTTGCGCTCAGCGGTTCTGTGTGAGCCAGCGCCTACAGGTCCTGTGTGGGCCCGATCCTGTGTGGGTATTTGCGGGGGTTAGTTACCTATCGATCCTTCGTGGGTCCGACGACTTAGATGGATCAGTGATCATCTTTATCGTCCTTGAAGAAGTATACCTGTATGAGCTGAATCCTGTTGCTTTCCTGTGTGGATTGTGTTGTGCAATCCTGTGTGGATTATGTTTTGCTTTCCTATGTGGAATACGTATACTTTCCTGCGTGGACTGAGTTGTACTTGGGCTCGGAGGTTGGAGCGTATTTGAATTGATGACTTAGGTATATGTATGGGCATATACCTAAGCAGTGTCAGTTGTTACTTCGTGATTGTTACTTTTCTTCGTGGTTTATCCTTTGTGGATTTGAGAGACCCTCAGAGGTCTCGGGGTCCCTACTGAGTAGCTTGTACTCACCCCTGCACGGGCTTTGCCCGCACTACGTTGTGTTGGTTGCAGACGACGGACAGTGTTGACCTTAGCTGAGGCTTGCAGAGCGGGACGGTACCCGGAGGTGGACCACTGGGCGGGACGTGTACGGAGCGGACGGCAGGACCCGTGGAGCAGAGGGGCTATCTGTACCCACCCTTCAGGTGGGATTTCCAGTGGACAGCTCGGAGTAGCGGCTTTTACTTTTCAGTTGTTGTTTTCCCTTTCGAGTTGTACTTTACTTTCAGTTTGGGTTTGTATACTGGCCCATTTACTTTTCCGCACTTTCAGTAGTACTCTGTTTTGTTTAGTGTTTACTTTCCGCTTGCTTACTCTGTGGTGTTTGTTTACTTTTCAAAGGCAATGCCTTCCCTTTTTACTGGGATTTACGCCTTGGTGCTAGTCGCCAGCCCCTGGCCTATGGAAGGCGGGCTTGGGGTAGTCACGACACGGACCTCGAGGGCGGGTCGTGACACCCTAATTCCCTAATTATATATCCTAATCCCAACATTTTGAATGACACATTCAATGGTTATATATATAGTCTTATATGTTAGTATTTATTTGATTATTTTCATCATAATCATCCTCTACTAAAAAATTCCATTATTATATTGTAAATAATGATCCTAATATTTTTTTATTATGTTTAATTATTATCATAGTAATGTATTATTACTATTTTACCCTTTTAAAAACCATTTTAAAAATGGTTACATCATCACCCATGCATGTAGATTACCACACCCATAAAGGACGTGTTCTAATTTTCATAATGACCAACCATAGATTATATAAAAGATTTATTTAATTATAGAATAATATTTTTTCAACATTCTAAAATTTTTAAATAACCATTATTTTATTCTTTTACCCCCAACACTTTTCTAGAATGTGAATAGTTTTTTTCTGTGTAACTAAAGGCCACATCCTCCATAGATCATTTCATTAAAATATTCACTAACACCATAAATAGATAATGTTTTAAAAAAATTATATTATAAGTGTTATACTAATTACACGATTAATATTATCTAATGGTAAAATAGTAAATTTTGTAAGTGATGTCAGTAAGAAAGGGTCAAGGTAAACTTAACCACCTTAAATGAGTTTATTGAGGTATCGTCCCTAATTTATGTCATTATTGAAAAACCAGTAAAACAAAAAAAATGTGATAATTAATTAAAAAGGGAAAAATAGTCAATAATTGTATATAATAGTAATTTATTTTACTCCATAGTTGATGATGGTCAATATACCATGAATTTTTTAGATATATTGATCAAACCACTTCATGTGACTTCTAAAAGGGAAATTTTTTAAATAAATAAATAAAATGTAATAATAAATAGTCCACATAAAATGATATATAAGGATAATATGTTAATTAAAATTATTAATAAACCTATATCAATTAATTAATATGTTATCATCATGTGTAATATGAATCTTAACCCAATGTAAGGGATATTTGTCACTATTTTCCATTCCCAGAGGAATGTTGCATATTTTACACGATAATTTTATTTTTATGGTGTATTTGATACCCTATTTTCATTAGATAAAATGAATATATATCACTTCATTATACTATAATATCCTTTTCATTATATCCCTCCTAAAATTTCTTATTATTAACATAGAATTAATGTATGAGTTTTTCCAACTCATCTTTGATGCATTGAGATATTATGTGTATTCACACGTTTTCTATATTATGGATTATATGTTTTTGATTAAGTTTTATAAAAAAAATTACATGAAGTCAAATGGATTTAAAAATACACACCCTTTTATAACTTATTTGATCTTTCAATTCAAAATATTACAATGTACGTTAATTTTTTGATTCACAATTCGTATTAATTGAGTTTTAATTTTTTTCTTAAAATTATTCCATATATAATGAGAATATATAGATCATTGATTTTATTATTTCTTTTTTTCATATTTTTAAATGTATTTACATTTCTTCAACCTAATAAACTTTTAAATGTT
This sequence comes from Viscum album, assembly GCA_963277665.1. Classification (NCBI taxonomy): domain Eukaryota; kingdom Viridiplantae; phylum Streptophyta; class Magnoliopsida; order Santalales; family Viscaceae; genus Viscum; species Viscum album. Next base: position 1,167,682,079 of record OY728164.1, read on the forward strand.
TCATGCATCAAGAATTATGATATCCATAATGGATTTAGTTATTTAAAAATTACCTTCATAGAGTTAAAATTTTATAACATTAGCATCACTATTATATTTTTCATAAATTCCCATACATCCAATTTCATAATTTATTTCCACTTTATTTATGGGTAGAATAATTTTTTTTAAAAAAATATATTATTTAGGGAATTAAATTCTTCTAAATTAACAACATTTTTTGAAAAAAATTCATATTTTTTAAATATAGTGATTTTTTAATTTCCAAGAAAATTATTATTGAAAAAAAATTCATTTCATATTTTGATATCAAAATACATATTTTATCATGCATCCAAACTATTTTCCACAATCAATTTTGATACGTAATTCTACACCGACATTTTTTTATTTCAGTTTTTAATAACGTTATTTTAGAATACTTAAATTTATTTCCACGTTTTCAAAATCAGAGTATTTATCATCCTTTTAATTTATTTTTTTGAATTTCTCTATGTAATTTTAGAAAACTCCTACAAAAAAATTATTTTTAAAATTTTATGTCTTCAAAATGAATTTGACTTATCCAATTTGAATCTATTTTTTCATTTTCAAGTATCCATTATTGAAAATCATTTAGAAAAAATGTATTTTATTTCTTGATTTGTAAACATGATATTTTTGGAATAATTATTAATTTTCCAAGGGGAAACAACTATTTGTTTTTATGTAAATTAATATAATTTTTTAAAAATTACCTCTTTATATATTTCATATAAATGTTAATTTTTATCTATATTCTCTACTCTAGAAAAAACCATTTTTAACACATTTTATGAATTACCTAAAATTTTATCATTACTAATATAATCAATATTTCCTTGGAAATAAATTTTCAATGAATCTATCATTAAATATTTTTTTAAAATACAGATTGAGGATGATTAAATTTTGGCTACCAAACATTTACATAATTCATGTCCATTTTGTTGATATCATCCAGATATGTTATGAAACCCATTTATCATTCAATGAGTTCTTAATTGTGTATAAATTGATTGGGTTATAGTTGGAACACATGTATTGATGATTGATGGGAATGGTCCAACATCTCTTATCAATGCATTGGTAAATTTTACATCTCTCGAGCTAAAAATGATATAATTGTGTATTAGCACAAGATAAAGTGTACATATGATGATTATCTCAAGAAAACGGGTAATTGGAGTATTATATCAAGACCAAGGATAATTAGGATGATTATCCCAGGCCCATGACGGTTATACTATTGGTAATATCATGCCCATGGGTAAACATGTGGAAAACCTTTTTCAATGGGTACAATAGTTTTAATACGGAACCTATTAAGCGTAAGTGGGATGTATTCTCCAAACTGCGGATACAAGAGAGGTAATCCCAAGACAAAGATACATGGTTGGTTTCCCCATGACATAGAATATAAATGCGTGGTTACCCCAAGGATACTATATGAGAATGTATTGGTGAATATACATGACAATTGAGTTTTATGATTTTATTTATTCTAAACTGTTATTTCATAATGTTTGACGTAAGTTATGAATCGTGTTTTATGTTTATTATATCAAAATTATGCACTTTTTTAAATTCTACATGGTTTTCCATTTGAGATTAAATGTAGTTTTTATAAACTATTGGAAATTGTTAATATTAGATTAATTATTATGTTTTTTTATATTCATAAGATGTCACCCATTATGATTTTTGATATGTTTTGTCTTACTGATTATTTAATCTCACCACTTACTAATGTTTCACTTCCCCAATATAAAATTTTGTGTATAAATAATGTGATTTATATAAGGAAATCCTATGTTGTTCAACTATTAAAAAAATATCAAATCATTAATATAATATGATTCCAATGTTACCCATTCTTAAGTAAAATATATTTTATAATATTGGAATAGAGAGATATTTTATAGATTATAATTTTTAAAATATTGATTTATTTAATATAAAGATTGGGTAATCTAAATATTTCTATAAGAGACCTATTAATAAAATAATATCACAAGTTATGGGTTTTATCTTCTGGGGAGTCTCAAATTTGGTTAAATAAAAATCCCCATGTTAATGAACCTAATCATTCATATCACCCACTTTATATACTAATTAATTATTACCCATTAAGATAATATTCATTTAATTTTGGTCCCTTTTTTTGTATATCATGAAACCCTATGGAAATTAAGTCATCATAAAATAAGGGAAGAATCAAACCATATGAAAAAAGGATACATATAAAGACAATTCCCTATTCTAATTGGCATCTAAACTCAATCATATAATTACTGAAAAAAGGTGTATTAATATCCACTATATATGCTAGAATCATATGATATTTTGTATTATTTTTTAACATAAAATATCTATTATACGACCATTATATTTGATTTTTGAGGATTCATTCTCACGATTCATACAATATGGTTTCATAGTCTAAGTTCATGTTTATCAAGCTCAATTAAAAGTAACATAAAATTAATTGTTTAAAATTTTTGAATTAAAAAAAGGTTCATATAGTCAATGAAAAATAGGTATCATAGTTGGAATTATTTTGATTATAAATGAAATACACTATTCTATAGGTTGTTTTGTTACTCTGAAGGCCATTTGTATAATTAGATGTTTTTAAAGGTTTAATCTAATATCATCATAACAATTTCACTTAATCCTAATGAAAAAAATGTTTGTTGTATTTTAGAAGAGAAATTTTTTATTTAACAGAAAGGGATATTAAATTTATAAAATAAAAATAATGGGAAATAAAATTTGAATATTGTTATACCAAACTGTGTTTCGAAGTATCTATATTAAATATAAAAAAAATTTATTTCAACAAATTGTTACTTAAAAATGTTTATAATGAAGTTTACTTAATAATGTTTTAGGAAAATTACTCACTATTTGTAACAATGTTTCACAATAACATCATATATTTCATATAAAATGTTCACGTTATAACCTTATGAATAATGATACGATCCATTCTATGTTTCCAAGAGTTTGAATAATCTGTGAGATGTGGGGTTATGATGAAATTTGTTACTATCTACTACTAGACATACTCATTATATATTAATTATTGGAAATATTTATTGATGTTTTGAATGGAGATTTGTAAAAAAATGTGGGATAGATTATAATGGGTATACCACTAGATGTAGATTTCTGAACGTTGAGTTTTTGATATAGTCCTTTGGACCTAAAGGACAAATGTGATTCAAAGGATATATGATTAACAATGTTTGATTTTTGGTAAGTATGTATATATGAATAATATCATTGAGATAACCATTGTTTTAAATTTTTTTAATAGTGTTGAAATATAATGTTTAAGAATTTAGTAAGGTGGGTGTTTTGATTTAATGTGGAATGAATGAAATGGGAAATTAAATAACGTATGATTTAATGAATAAATGTTATTGAAATATATTAGATAGAGAATAGGATAATTCAATGGTCAAAAGATATAGGATATCTTATCACATCTATTAGACAATGTATGTACCAATAAATACACCAAACATTGATATGATATTCCCTGGAATATTCATATGTGTAGCATTACAGGCGGTAGTTTCCAAAAACAAGGATTCTAGAAAGAGGTATTTCATATAGTTAATGTTTATGGAGTTCATGTTGATACATAATCCACACAAAAGTAAATGAATATACATACACCATAAAAAATAAATTATATTTTTGGTAATGTATGAAATATTATTAACTATGATGTTGTGGAGATGATCTTTATTGTTTAATATCATGATTTAGATAGGAATGTTTTTTAATTATTCTGAACAAAAATATTTATATAATATCAATGAAAGGAGAATCATTTTGGGAATTTTAAGAGTATTTAAGAATGTTATAAAATATTGGAAAAGTTATAATAAAAACCCAACATGGTAATAATATACAAGTGATTTTCTAAAAATTCTCCTAAGAATAAGACATATATAAAATAGAGTTCAAATATTACTAATTGACATAGTTCAGAAAGATCTGGGGGATACAAAGTAATATCAATATTTTTCAATGATTTTTTAATAAAATTAACATTATGGTTGAAGAATAAATTTTGTAATAGGTTGCATTGGATAGAGAGTAAGAACTATGAGTTACTAATTTAATTCATAATTAGTTGAAGAACATTTTATAATATAGAAAATATATTTTTTAGCTAGTTGATGAATGATAAATAGGTGGATAATTGTTAGATTGATGTAAATAAAAGGGTGTCCTCAGACCATGATACTGAACATATCAAACTGAACAAAGACGCAGTTGAGAAAGATTATATAGTGATAGAATAGTTAGAGCCATCGAATATATTCAAACGTGAAGGCATCATCAAATAAAAATTTACTAAGTGTGTTTTTTGATAAAGTGAAATAAACCATTCGATTGAGTATATCCAGGTCCTAAAAATATCAGAATGATGAAAGATGGAAAATATACTCTTAGTATTTTCATTAAATGTCTTTTATTTTATTAATTTGGGAAGTTTATCTAACATTAATGTGTAGGTATAAAATATCATTCTATATTGGATGAAAAAAGAAGAGAGAATGAGCATGTAGACAGGGGTTCTAACTAGTTTATGAAAATTATTATTGAAGGGTTTGTATAAATAATTATAAATAAGGAGGATAAAGGTCTGAAATTGGTGGGTATAACCAATAGTAGAAGGAGAGAGTATTGTTGGGTGAAGAACAATGGTATGTTTATCACCAAAAATGTTTCTATAGAGGGTCTAATATCATGTGTTTATATATCATTGTACTTTTTTTATACATAATGTGATATAACATACCATTCTATGTCAACTAGACAAGCCACCCAAATTTTATCACCATGAAATATAAATAAAATACGAAAAATAAAAACCAGTACAAGATATTAGAATAATAAAGTAATCAGCAATATTATGAAGAAAAAACAAATTATATTCAATAAAATACATACAATTCATGCCAAAACATGGTAAACCAAAAATTATGTCATATACCCATATGGAAAAAAATAACATCCAAACCACCACTTCCAAAATTTGAATAAAAAACAGAGACCATTATACAATAAGATGGAATTTCCATTACCATAATCCTACAAAACATCTACACATTCCCAAAGGCACGAGTAGGGTGTGAGACAAAGAGTAGTATGACACCAACAAAGTTTATCTATAGGGTATAATATCATGAATGAAAATATTCCATATTCTAAATTAAAATAGTTTTATACTGTATTTTTTAAATCCAAAACATTAATAAATTATTTTCTCTTTTTCTTCTATGGTTGTCATAAAATCAATTCATATTCTCAAAAAAAATATAATGAATAAATTTGATAAAAACATAAAATCATATCCTGTAATCGAGAGTAAAATTAGAAAATATATATCTATGAAACATCCTTTCAAAAAAATATATATTATAAAACCTCATATAAATACATGTGAGAGACAATCTAATATAAAAATAATCACAAAATAAATATCCATTAATGTCAATGAACTGTATATATTGCACTATATCCTATGGGACACTATGTACTTGATAATCACAATACATAACAATCATAACATTATATCCAACATATATTGATTCATTCCCATCGATATCATAAATGAATACCTCATATTGGTTAAAAACACACAAAGTCTACCATTGTCTCCTTCATGAAGCACCCTAGGCTCCAAATGTTAAATTCCCCAAAACCATTTAAAACAAATCTAACAAAAATTTATAAATCATTTTCAAATATTATCCAATCAACTTTTTAGTTCAAAACCCCATTTTAAAATCATTAAAAATATATTTTCAATTAAAACCCAATGTTTGGAAACATTTTCTTTTTCCAAGAAATCATTTGAAATAATTAACACTAGGAATCAATGAAAACCCCAAATTAAATTATCAATAATTATATAAAAATAAAAAATTAACCAATTGTATAGAAACAAGTATTTCAAAATTGGAAATACCTAGATGCTTTAACAATAGTGACCCAAAACCTAGTGGATGACATTTGAAAAATAATTCATTCCAAGATACTAAAAACTTTGATAAAAAATTCTATTTGATAAAAAATCCATAACCAAACCACAAAAAAAATAATAACAATATCTACTATAATTATATACCCAAATAGGAAAAATATAACAACAAAAATGATCAATCACTGAATAAAGAGATCCCGATTGGGTGGGGGAGTCACCAAAATTTCCAAGTAAGAGAATATAGGTCTATAGAAAGTAATCATATTTGAATAAAATAATGTTTTCATATAAACAACATACTTAAAAACAGACCTTATAAAAATTAAAAGACATGTTATCCCATTAAACAATGTATAATCCTCAAATAAAAAATACACCAAAAAACATTTTAGTTTTTATTAAAAACTAGATTTTTCCCATTATATGATTTTGACCATTACATGTCATATAAATTTTCACATCATATATTTGATTCCCATATTATTATTTATGAACATTACATGTAATGATATCCCATTACACGTGGTGTAACTACCTAATTAAAAAAATAAAAAAAGGTTCTTTTTGGTGAAAATTTTGAAAATCCCCAAATTTCACAATTATAGGTATCCTCAAAATTCCTTTTCATATTTAATTAACCAAAAAAACTAAAAAAACATAAATGATTGAAATGTAATGGGGAATTATAATATCCACAAAATAAATGATTTCTGCACCCAGAAAGCTCTCAAAATCATTGATCTATAAAAATAAATGGGCAAAACTACATAATTTATGTCTCCCACTCCCACATCTCATCGAAATATATTCTAAACATAAAAAACACAACACCAATAAAAGAGTGTTTATTTTACAATAAAATACAATATCCTAGTGATCCATAATCTAAACTAGCCACCAACCCAAAGTGGTATGAGACTCAAGATCATCATCATCCCAAATAATCACATGGGAGGGATCCAGAATATACATCCTTAATTGAAAAATATGGAACATTTCATTGGTATCTATCAAAATATATGACAATTGAAACAGATACGACACCCCACCTTGTCTTATAATGTCCAAAAAGGGTTACACAAACCTTAGTTCCATCGTACAATTCATACCATACTAAGGATGTCCCATGTAAGGTGACATTATTAGAAAGCTATGATCATCATCCTCAATATCCAATGGCTGATAATGATTGTCCTTGTAGGTTTTTTGTTTGGTAGATTCCATGATGAGTCTCCTATAGATCAAAAAAATAATTTCTATTATATCCAGAACAACCCTCATCACAATGATTGTACACTCTCACAGCTCTATCGATCACAAGGGAGATCTATATGGATACCCTTACAAACACATGAAAGGTTTCATCTCTATCGAATCGTGATAATTATTTTCATATAAAAAATCAATGAAATTAAAATTCATTCCCAACTTTCCTCTAAAATCATGAACACAATCATAGAGAATATTTCCTAGAATGAGGAAGGTCTCCTCTATCGATCCATTTATTTTTAAATGATAGTACATGCTAAATTTAATCTAGGATCCCATCTCATCCCATAAACCAATCCAAAAACTGTATGAAAATCATAGATTATTATAGAAACAACTATATATGGAACCATGGGAAATATCACAATATCTGAAACATACAAGTCCACAATCCATTCCCCTTTTTTATCGGCTTGATTATTATTATATGCGTTGATTCTATGAGTCAGTAAATGATCACCCGAATCACATCCTTCTTTCTAGGATTCAATAAAACTCCAATAATGAAATATATTAAAAATATCATTACACATAAATATCGGAATGGGTAATAGCTAAAAAACAAAATAGTTATCTCGTGATATACCGTAATTATATAACAGTTAATGTACAATCATAAAAAATTAATAATTGAATTTCACATCCCCAACCACCAATAAAAAATTCTAAACTCCTTGTGCAAATTGGATTCCACAGGGTGCATTGGATAACAAGAATGGTGTCCACTGTCCCACATCTCCATCCTCATTGAAAATGTAACAACCAACATACCCCAAAAGGAAAAATATTCACTAGGATACTGAGACCACTCACCCAAGGTCACTACACCATAAATTCATTAACTATTTTTATCCCATAGTATCTTCCAAATGATAAATATAAACACTCTCATCAAATCATTAATCATATATCATTGAATTGAAGAAAAATATTCCCCCAAAATCTCCACTTCCAATCTCATATGATCAATGAAATTCATTATAGAATATTCCTCTACTAATTAATTTTTGGCTTGTGTCTGTAATTTTCTGGTCAATGCATCAGCAACTACATTCCTTTTATAAAATTTATAAGGAATATAAAAACCAAATTATTTATGTTATTACACATATTTTATCTATAGAAAATTCAGATCCCTGTTATTAAAAATATATTTTAGGATATTATGATCATAATATATAATAAACCTCTCCCCAAAGAGACAGTGATGCAGGATTTTGACTGCATTCATAATCATTTCCAAAACAACATCATCGGTATTTTCATTCATCTCGTGATGGAACAACTAGAAAGATTCATAGGACACAACCTATTTACTATAAAATGATGCATGTACATAAACTATAAAAATCATTTTAAAATTAATCATAGCCCAACCATTAAATTGGATAAAACAAAACAACTGATGAAGTCAACATAATATTTAACTCAAAATCATATCACTAGAACTTTCAATCCTTTCAATATTTACACCCATATATTTTAAATCTATCAACAAACAAGTGATCATGGAGAATTCCTAAAAAAACTTCTATTGTAACCATCAAATCACAAGTCTCTCCATATATAAATCAAATTTATGGGATACACACCAGTCATAACTGCGTTTATATTTTTAGGATCTACTGAGGTACTACTCTTAGATATCGCGTGTCCTAGAAACATCACCTTTGGAATTCAAAACAATCAATTGGAAATATTTCTATATATATGATGTTCATTCATGTCTCTAAAAATGATATCCAAATGGTAAATTTACTCCTCCTCTAACATGGAGTACAAAAAAATATCACTCAAAAATACAAAAAACAAAATAATCCACAAACTAATGAATGAAATAGGTGACCAAATCCATAAACACCATGGGATAATTATTATGACTGAATGGCATAACCACAAACAAAAAATTTCAATATCAACTCCTAAATGATATTGTAGGTATATCCGATAATCTAACTCATAAATAGTGTTACCGAGACTGTTATTCAAAATTATAGACCCAATTATCCTCTCTAATATGGGAAAATTGGTCATCAACCCTTACGAAAGGATATCATTTTTTAACAGTTACCTTATTCAACTTTCTGTAGTCAATATGATGTTTGAGGCTTCCATCTTTTATACTACAATTGAAGACTGATGAATCCCAATGTTACATGGTAGGTTGGATAAATACTTTATCTTATAGGTCCTCAATATGTTCCTTATGTTCCACCAACTCAAATGGTGTCATGTGATAAGATAGAATAAAATAATAAATATATTATGGAGTAGGTCATTATAATGATCAACCTCTATCAATGGTGGTAATATAAGGAAATCATTTGGAGAGACCTCTAGGAACTCCCAAAAACTATAGTAAGATGACCACCAAATAAGGGTTCAATATCATGTATAATCATCTCTTCTAATTGGTACGATATTACCAATCATATAGAACAACAAGGCATACCCTTCTCGATTAAGAGTCTCAATCACTCTGGAAAACTTGAGTGACCCCAACAGTTGAAAAGAAATAAACATAATTACTATAACAATATATCTATGAATTAACAATGAACACCCCATACATGATGATAATCTATATGGAGCTGTAATAATGTTGAACTTTTATTTTCCAATCCACCGCAATGTGAGTTATCATTACCCAACATGTGGGGAATCTGAAAACAAATTGACCTATTTTCTATTGTCATGGAAATATCCAGCAGGATTGGAATAAAATTAAAATAAAAACCCATTTTGTCAACTGAAATAGAAGATATAAAATAATGAGAAGAACCTATATCAAATATTTCTTACCCCAAGGATGATTATAAATGCACAATACATTTAACAGTATTTGTCCCTAATTCAGATTCATCTATCATGTACTCCACTGTTTAAATTCATTCAGTTATAGGAACATGAACGTGTCCCTTTGCATGATGATTAGTCCCACCTGCCTTAGAATAAACCAAAAAACATGTGAATCCTTGGTGAGGGTGTCTCTTCCCTACTTTCATGAGTTAATGTTTCACAAATGTGTTTTAAATTGAATGATTATATAAAAATCATAAACATTGTTAGAGCCTCCACACACTTAGGATTGGATTGACCTCACCTTTCACACTAGTAGTAAACAATATGTTTCTACCCAATTGGATCCTATGAATCATGTCTTGAATGAAACATTCCACCCTCATACACTTTCATTTATAGACAGAATATATAACCTATTTTACCACTAAACCATCTTAATCACCAAAAAAACCAATCATACATGCTATATCTACCTAAAAATAATATAACCTATCAACTACACCAAAAATGGTCATAAATAACAAGAGTAAGAACATTGATGAATATCAAACTCAGTCCTAACATTAACCTATGATCCTTTAGGTTGTTATTAGTGACATGATCTGATTCCAGCAAACTAAATTTGACAAATAGGTTGAATATTCCAATACATTATTCATTACCTACATTATTGATATAAAAAATTGGTTATTATCCAAAAAAATTATCAATATAAAATTTATGGTTAATGATTTTATTAAAGTAATCCATTGTAATTTCCCCTTTTAACATAATTTTCATGAGAGAATATGAAAATATCCTTATTAGTCCCTTAAGTATATATGTGGAAAAACCTAGCATAGATTCCTCATGAGTCTTCATGATGTTGACTAGCCTCTAGTTCCCCTAAATCCACTCCTTGGGTTACTAGGTTCTTTTTTACCATGAAATATTTTGGATTTATCTTTGAAAATTTTGGTTCATTATCCACTGCATGCCTTGGGTTCCTGAAACCCACATGACCAAGAGTCTCAAATGTGTGGATAACAACATCTACATATATTATCTCCATGGGAGGATTCTCATATTGAGAATGTCTCACATATTACTATATTGGATTTGGAACAACACTTCTAAAAAGCCTTGACTAAAAAATAATGAAACCAATCAATCATGATAATATAGGAAAATAATAAGACCATCATAATGAAATTATTAAAATTATTTAAAACATTATGAATTATAATTCTTCTTAAAAAAACCTTACATAAAAATGAATAGACCAATTCGACTAAAATCCCTTATAATTCATTAAAATAACCTCAAACTCCATGTCTCAAACCTGATAGAAGTCTCTAAGACCCATGGTATCTCAGTTATAGTCATGGAAGTGAGATATAATGGCCACTATTTCACTTATACAATCCAAATTATGAATGTGATAACACTGGTCAACCCAATACATGGAAACATAAATTAGTAGTGAAAACACTCTTCAGACTAAGAATTCCCTTTGGTAACAAATTTTATGAATCTAACCCTGTTCAAAAAGGCACCCCACCTGAACTATCCAACCATGTAATATATATAAAATAAGAAAACTAATAAATTACTAAATATATGAATAATTCATAAATTAACCATATTAAGAGGTGGAATGTGAAAATATACCAAAAAATACATAATATTGAACCCAAAATAGTCTAAACCATAAATTAAGTCATTTCCTCACATGACCAATATTGATCTCTAGATGAACCTAAAATGAAATAAGATGCAACAAGATAAACTGTACTACTACATTATGGTCACCTCTTTAGCTGAATCATAAAAAAACTTCAACAAAATATGAAAGGCACAAGTAGGGTGTGAGTTAAATTCTGGTAGGAATCCACCGCAGTTTCAATGAATGGTTTAGTATCTAGAATGAAACAATTATTTATTAAAAAATTGTTTAAAAAATAATTTATATAAATATATACCATTTATAAATCATTTTCTGCTTTTATGCTATGTTTTTCATAGAATACATTCATATTATATAACTAGAAATATGAAAAGTGGATGTGATAAAACCAAAAATCATATCAATGAATCAAAATGTAAACATGTAAACACATATCCATGAAAATAATATCTTGTGAATTTATGTAATGAAACCTAATTTAAAAACCAAGGATAAACAATAAAAGATAGATAATATTTTCAATTACCATAAATGAGAAATATCCTCACATATTTGGCTCTAGACACTGGAATATTTCATATTAGACTCACACAATCCTAAATAGAAATAGCATTAGAACTAACTCATTTCATGTCCTAATAACCAGTATCACAAAAAATTCCTCATAGTGTCTCAACACCCACTATGGGAACCCATGCATATTTACTAACACACCCAAGGATTCCCAATGTAAAATTTTCTATATCCATTTCAAAACCTTTATCCTAATTCAATATAACATTTCCAATTCCAAAACAATCCTTTTCAGAGTTTGAAACCCCATTTCCCAATTAGAGAAATAAATTTTCAATGAAAAATCCTTGTTTAAAAATATTTTATCATCTATGATATAATTTGAAACCTTCTATCACTTAAAATCAATGAACAACCCAAAATAATTTATCAGGCATGATATTAGATTGATCAATTTAACTATTGGATTATAATATCCTTCCTAAACATGGTATCAATATATATTCCATAAAAAATAGGGATTAGAGACTTAAAGAACGTCCTTCGGAACATAAGAATGAAAAAGAAACCCAAAAGGATCGATATAAAGCACCATCAAATCAAAAATACATAGCCAAACCATATATGTAACCATAAAAAAAGATAATCCATAAGGATTGCTTGATGAGGGAGAAATTTTTTTACCAAAAATGTGACAGAAAATATATGATGGTTACTGTAATGGGTGGGAATCACAAAATTATTCCTTCAAAGAGTCTTTATTCCAACAGTAATGAATACTTCAAAAATAAAATAAAAATTTTAGTTAAACTGCCTTTTTATAACCAACACTCAAGAAAGACATGTTGTGTAGTACCAATACACATCCTTTAATCTTCAAAACATTTATACATAAAAATACCCAACACTTTCTTCAAAAAAAATATTAATCACATTACATGATGTGTAATCCTTAAAATTCATATAAATTTCCCTAGAAATTATTTAGATAATTTAATCTCTCCTTCAGCTATTGCACATCATCAATTCACATTAAACATTATGTAAAATCACATAGGATAGAAATTAATCTTTTATTCATGATTAAAATTACAAAAAATAAATGAATTCATCATTATAGGTATCCTACCAGTTCCCCTTCAGCAATACACAACCATAAAAAAAATAAAAAACGTCTAATAATATATGAAATAATGCTAATGGAGCATTATATGTGAGGTTTAGATTGATATTATAGTTGAAAATAACTCTATCTATTTTTAGAGTTTTTGAGAATATTACATAAACATTTAATTAGTAATTCAAATTTAATAAATGTTGATCTTTGATTAACTGAATTGCACTCAGTGAACCTATGTCATTTTAATATAAATTCAACTAAAATTATTGTAGGTTTCCTTATGAAATATCAATATCTAAAGATAATATATTTTAATGCATTGAACAACGTGGTGGATCCTATTATAATTTGAATAAACTATCAAATTTAGAAAAATTAGTTATTTCTAAATCTTTTTTTATTTTCCTTGATGTTTGTATAGCTGCATTGGTTGGAATTCCTCTCATCAATGATGTTTCTATGATAGAAACTAATTTGTGAAATTTTTATGTTGATGGAAAATAATATAATTCTATGTTAATAGATTTGAATGATATTTTTTAATATATAAATGATTAGGATACAAATGAATTTTTATTGGATATGATTAAATGTAGTTGTGAAGGACATGAGAATATTAGGTTTTTTATGCAATAAATCAAGGTAAGAATAATTGAAGATATTTTTTGGATTACAAAGATATTCTTAATTAATGATTTATAATTGTTAATGATATTTTATTCCATATAAGCGGTATTAATAAAAATATGGACAATTCTACTATCATTAAAAAATAAAGGCGACTCATTCCAGATATATTAATGTGAAAGTGTAATCTATAATTAATCATAAATAAATAAATCTATATGAAAATTAGAATATTACTTCGAAAAATGAGATGAGTATAAAAATGTGTTTATGAATAAAAATATTGAATAAATGAATTTTTATCCACTTTTAAGCAGGAATATTAGAGGTAAGTTAGATAAAGATAAATCTAGTGATTTAAAGGAAGATTAAAAAGAATATAAGATCAAAATATATATTTTTTTATTTATAATGTATTCATAAATGTGAATATGAAAGGTAAAGTTAAACATTAATGTAAATGATTATAATATAATGTTTATTTATAATTTTTGAAAACACATCAAAATAAGTATGAGGAATCTGATTTAGAAGAAGTATTTAAAAATTCATTGAAACCGAAGGGGAAATAAAGTTTTATATAAAAAATAATTTATTATAAGAATTGAGGATACATATTCTTAATCCACCAATGAATCAAATTTCCATGTTATAATACAATATTATGTTATAAAATGATGTAAATTTTGAAAAAGTTAGAATAATATTTATAATATAATATAAATTAATCTAATTCTAAAATAAAATCTGGATGTAGATATGATGAAAAAAACACAAGAGAAATGTAACGAATTTAATGAAAAAAGTTAATTAATTAAATTTTTATTATCATTAAATAATAAACAATGTGAAGATAAAACACTATTTTATAAGATCGCATAAAATGAAATTTGATGATAATCAGGGAGATATATTTATAAGAGATAAATTTGGGAATAAAGGAACATTTCTGTATAGAAATTAGGCTAATAGAACCACTGATCAACATATAATCCCATTTAAAAAATTAATTTCAATGAGGATATTTATTTTTTTCCTTGAAAATGAAAAGGATTGTGGGCATGAATGGTGTTTTCTATCCCACACAAATGAATATCATTTTCAGTCCTAGTAGATGTTTTTCGTCCCCTACAATAAAAAATTTTGTGTGTTCATGGATAGTTTTTTTGTCCCCAAATAATGAAAAAGATTTTTTTGGGCATGGATATCCCTCATGGGCTCCCACAAATAATCCTAAAGGTTGATGTGGGTTCTTTACTATCTTGATAGGGGTTACATCAATGCCTCTGGAAAATTAAAGCAAGGTAACATAAATATAGATATAAATTTAATGAATAATGCAGAATGTGTGTCCAAACCATTAATTTAACTGGTATATTTACAACAAAACATTAAGGTATAATGGGGATTAACTAGAACATCTATATATACAATAACATCTATATAAACCATCCCAACAAGCATATTTGGATGGCCTTGTTACAGGACATCACCCTATATTTAAAAATCCAATGAGGGATAAAACCTTATCCATGTAGTCACGTACAATATATATGGACCTCTGAACTGTGTAAAATGATTCTGCATGGAAGGAATCCATACCCATGTAGCAAACTTTTGCCAAGAGGGAACCCCATCCCATATAGAAAACAATAGAAATAATGGTCTATATATAGGTTTTACACTTTTCTTATCCCATTACATTCCTTATGTGTAGTGTTAAACCCCATCATGGGCCCTCCATAATCTATTCTAATGCACTTCTACATCAAGCCCTATTATATGAAATAATATTTCCTATAAAAGGATCATTGAGATGTGTCATTCCAAGGCATCTCTCAAAGCCTCTAGATGTGTAAGATCAAATTATTGGACACATCTTTGTGTCCAACTGAGCATGCATTCCCATTGAAAATGTGGTTTTATTGGTAACCTACTTTTCATGAAGGTCCTCAGGATGTTACTATGAATAATTAATATTTTAATGATGGTACCCACTTTGGGAGTAGTTTAATATGGATCCCCATGGTGGACATTTAACACTGTGTCCCATAGGCCCATCCTCTTCCTCTCATCCATCGATCAAATATATAGGAGGGGAAACCATATAAGGAAATCCCTATTGTAATAAACCCTATGTAGGGGGGAAAACCCCTTATCCTCTTCACCATTATGAACATATATATATGTAGGTTGTTGTATGAAACTATGTGGGATACCATAATAAAAGATTATAATTTAACATTAAAATCCCATTCTCTCTACCTTTTATCCTCGACCTCATCCATCAAAGGAACAAAGAGATTTTGTGGTTTCTAGATCAACTACTTCATCTTGTTTATTATACCAAGCATTAATCCTATCTGCTTTGAGGTCAGTGGTGATCATGAAATCTACATAATCACTCCCATAGGAATCCACATTATTGTAATACCCTACAGAATGTCTAAATAACTATTATTTGATATTTTCTTTATGGTTCTAGAAACATGGGCCTCCTACTCAGTGTAATCCCCAACCGTGTTATCTATATATATATGTGCCGATTTTTACATAGAAAAAAATATTTAAGGGAATTATTCATAATAAATCTCATATGTGACCCTTCTATTGGTGTACACCCTAACATCTTGAACTACATGGTATTTGGTTCCTGACTAATGAGGATATGTGGGTAGCCACTCCTAGGTCCAATCATGATACCAAAATTCACCATAGTCTTCTCTAGGAAATATTAAAAGAGTGTTAATATCCAAAGTCGTATCCCAAGCCCCATCTAGATTCTTTAGGTCATTTTTTCATAAGTCCTACAGTATCCCATGACTAGGAACAATTCTCCTATATTTCCTTATTAGATAAAATTATACTGTATAGTTTTTTCCTTGTGAAATAAACTAAGATGGTATGAGATCTCATATTAATTAGAGAAAAACTACATTGGTTTTTATTCTTTTAATTGTGTTACATATGAATACAATATTTTTTTTACCATAACATCAAAATTACTCTCATCTACCTAGATAAACATTAATTCTAGAGTGCACCTATGTGGTTTAAAATCAGCATTGTAATGATATACTACATAAGAATCTATAATCCACCTATAAAAATTTCAAACTATAGATATCATTGGGTACATTGAGATATCTTTGTAAATGTGGAATCTCATATACCTACAGATGATTCAAAATGTGTGCATACAAATAATTGATTATTAGTTCAATGGTGACCCATGTCATATTTTGGAATGAACACAGTATTCATGAACATGTATTAAATTAAAACTATTGTAATTTTCATAAATAAAGAATAACCCCACCCCCATAAATGGTGTGATAAGCCAATCCTCCCATCCACTAAACCAATCTAGTTTCATTAATATCATTGGACAAGTTCCTCAATGAGCTCCATCCATTGGAAAGAGAGGTTTTGAGACATCATGAATATAAAATCTATATGTTGTTTCCTATTCCATGAAGAAATCCATTTGGAAACTAAACCATTATAAGTGGGCACCAAACTATAAAATTTAACCCAACATGATTATTTTTGTAATTCATTCATACCCCCACTATCAATCATTGGTTGTGAATGGTTTTTTTCTAAAAACCAAATTGGGGAACCTGATGTGAGTCTATAATAATGATTAAATTTCTACCTATACAATTTTGTATTCAAAATGAAAGTGGGAAGACCAAAAATACCTATTAAGAATGTTATCATACAATGATATTTTCTTTATATGGTTTCCTTGTTTATTTTTTCACATGGATAATAGATACATCCACAACAACTCCCTTCTATCCAAATGAGGAATCACCAGTAAAAACTGTTATATGCCTCAACAGTTGATCAATTTTGATTTTAATATAATAAATGGAAGTTATCATCATCCCATATCAATTAAACATAGTGTAAAATACTCCTTTTCAAAATTAACTCTTTAATGTTTATCTCTTGAATCATTATGATGCATAAAAAGACCTCCAACTCATAAATCACCACTAATCACATGTCCGGTGATTACTATTCATCCAAATCTTGATATCCCCATTAGTTATGTCAAACTATTTCGGGAGATTATGTATAGAATTTGATGATAGGTTCATCCCATTACATAGGTAGGATGATAAAGATGAATCCAATCGCATTATACTGGCCACAATGAGTCCCAAAAATTTTATCTTGTTAGTAATTTGTACCAACAATATCATGAGACCTAGAATCCACAACATGAAGAGAAAATAGCCACAAGGGATTCATCCATTTCATTCCGACCTATGTCTCTATGGTGACTAGTGGTTGGAAACAGTTGAACAATGATGGGCATGCCATCATTGTTATACCTATTGTAGTTTCTCACTCATTAAATATTGTAGTAAATTATGGGTTTATGAAAATTTATGACCACACATATCAATACATTTTGTACAATATAGTGGTATTTTATGAGTATATAGAAATCATTTCTCACACATATCATGATCATCAGTTAAATATGGTGGAAAATAATGGGAAAATGAAATCCCCGACTCACAAATATCAAGAGTGTCACCTTATGGAAATTTATTAGCTTTTTCATACACCATCATATCATTAATGTCAACATTATAAGAGAAATTCTCTCCTCAATAATTAACCACATCATAACATCAATTAATTTACTAGGAATTTGGGACACCTAGACAAAATTCAGTGATTTATATACAAATTTGTTGGTAAATTTTTTACCTTCACTATGTTGATAAATACTTTTCATACATATTAGTGGGATAATAGCTATGAATAAAAATTATTAGGGCCATCCTATATGTTTTGATCCCTTCATTTCATATTCACATATTGATGGAAGACCACCCATTTTTTATGTAAGAACACTAGAGTGGTCATTAAGAACCTTCCTCTGACAAGGAAATGAATATGAGATAAAAACATTCCTTTATTACCTCAGATGGACCACGAATGATGTTGAGAATCAACATTCAGATACAGAGAAGATTTTTCTTGTTAAAATCATTGCAGTGTAGAAACAAAGGCATTACTAACAGAATCATCAGGCCTATATGGTCTTTAATAGTAACCCACCTAAATATATACTCATCCATCTTATATTTAACGGACCTCTGTCAAAAAGGGATATCATTATATGGGCATTTTGATGTTCATTTCATGCCTTAAAAATTGATAAAATGACTTCTATTGGCAGACTTCCTTGCAGATAATCCCTCGATAGATGTGACATCATTGTATACTAAATTAAAAAATGATGAGATCATCATTCTTCCAGTGGTCCCCCAAATATTAGAGATGTATTTAAATGTTACATTCAGAATCATAAAAGGGAAGAGGTTAGAAAATGCAAAGATCAACAATGTCAGATTGGGTTTCATTCTCATTTCCCTACGAAATTCATTTCTAACATACTCATTCATGCAATGATAAGGTTGAGAAAATAATGAAGTATAATATATGGCTCTCATCACTGCAAAATAATTGTATCATCATGTACTTGAAAATCACATTATGATAAAATGTATCCCATAATTGGTGATCAAAAAATAAAAATATGGTTATTGCATGACAAAATTAAAGCTAATACTTCTAATATATTTCTTCAAAGTACTAATGATAGAATAAACATTGGATTCACCATTTACTCACATATCTTGATCAATAAATTTCCAACAAGAAACCATGGAAAATGTTGCATTAGTTATGGATGATCTATTTTGAAGTATAAAAATCATTAGGTTTTAAAACCGTCAAATGGTCTTTAATTTTTTTCACGTGAACGTGGAGGAAAATAATGAAATGAATAACCTAAAAATACTAGATGTTCCTACTATATGATGGATTATAACCATTATGGAGTACCTTTAAAATGGTGTATTCTTATCAGATAGAGTTAGTAATGATACAATATGATGCAGTGAAATTTATATTTTCTTTATAATGGAAAAACACATCAAAGGGTCCTCCATAAGAAGGGCCTTGATGGGATTCTTCTCAGTAGAATTAATGGGGAAGAGACCATTTCAATCTCAAAATAAGTATGCACTATGTTCTATAGAACCCACTGGTTAGGGTTTGTTTTCTCTCATGAAATCTAGGTTATTTGGAACTACATTCCCACAATGATGTGGATTTTCATATAATTCCATAAAAAGTTCCATTTCATCGAGTTACATACCGACATGATTCACCAATCTTCAGAGTATCTGCCCACTACAAAATACCCTTGGGTATATTCCATAAGTGGAATGGATATCGTGGGATCATATCCTCTTCAAAAATAAAATATATTCAATTGCATTATCAATTAAACCAAATTCTTCTCCAGGTGATGTAATGATGAACCCTTCAAAGAAGTCATGAAATTGAATATTATCATCTTCAAAATATATAATATTTTTACCATATTTAGTTACCATGATACTATATTGATGGATAATGTCACAAATATTTTTTTCAATTTGGTGGGATGGTTGGATCAGGTGTACAACATTATTTCCAACCATTAATCAAAATATCATACTAAATATATATATAGATAAAGGAATTAAACAATACCATATAAAATATAATGAAAAATACCAAAAATTAAGATAAAAGTTTTCTCCATAATAAATACAACATGTATTGGGGGATTATTGAACTACCTCCTACAACTCTAAACATGAAATCTCATGCTAATTGTTATATGTGATAGAGGTGGTCAGGCATATAAATGTTCAATTGCCCTAACTTCATGTTTCCATATTCTAGAATTTTTTTCATAGATGAGTAGTCCATAAAGTGTCTAGATGAATTGAAATAAATTCAAGAGTAAATATTACCTACCATGAACTATTTTTATGTCATATAAAACATGATTTCCTGGGACATTAACAAAATTGTTCTCCTCAGTTTATTCCTTGAGGGACAGATGGTGTTTTCACATAGGATTCCAAGGATAACCAGAAAGAATCCTCCAAATATGGATACTCTAATAAAGAATCATCCTTGAACTCTATGGATGAAATTATTTCCATAGCTCATACCAATGCATGATTTATTTAGAAACCCATTTTTTAACCAAATACATTTCTCCGTGATATATAAATTTAATCTACGTAGCATATAATCCTTATCAAAGTACACTAAATTTCCTGATAAGTCATCCGTATCATATTAACTTAAACTACATGGTTTCCTTCATATTTATGCGAAAATATCAACTTTATAGCATCATGGTTTAGGATACATGTTCTTAAAAGGAACACTGTATCAACCTAATCATATGACAACAAAATAATTCTTAAAATACCATGTCCTGTGATTTTAAAATGTATGGTAAGAATCTATAACACATGATTGAAATAAATAATAAACACCTTATTCTTCATTTCATGATATTATACTAGCTTGGTAAATATCATTACAAACAACGTTAAATATTATTAATTACCTATGTAATAAAAATGGATTATTCTTTTCACAAATTTGAGATCCTTTAATTTCCACACCAGAGTTTACAACACCCCAACATCGATATTATACTGTGTCATTCCCAATAACTACAAGTGGATTTATTGATACAATCACATTACATGTAGTGATTACTATATCTCTAAATATTGGTCTACTAACAACATTAAAATACCCCCTCCCTTTGATGTGTTCACAATTGAACATAGATCTTTTCCAAAATAAATATGGATTTCATACCATTTTTATTGGATATATTGATAAATACGGGTCCCTTTTCATAATCCTAGCCACATCACCAACTCATCTCAACATCATATCACTTCCGCATCATGAAATTTCCCCTAATGAAATATGGTGTGATATTTTTCATATAAATGGTTCCCCCTAGCCCCCTATCACATAAGTTAATCACTTATTTTCCTTTCAAGTCCCATTAAGACATTCTTACCCTATCATGGTCAAAGCTATGGGCAGATAAATTATACTACTACCACATGGTAAAAAAAGGGTTAGTAATTTGACTAATCATGATAAGAGATAATTACTATTTCTTCATAACATGATGAAAAATTGTAGCTTAAGTGAATAACATTATCGAATGATGCCTCACAATAACCATGGGATCCCTCATTGTCCTCATCATAGTAGAATCCCCAGTATTCAGAGTTATTTGTTGACCATGCCATATTCATGAATGACGTATGGGTTTATTCATATCATCACAGGATATATATTTATTCCTAGATTTTCCATCCAAGGTTCATCCACAACATAAAAAATACACCCACTTTATGATTGTGTCTGACTTGTACAAAAGGCCCTTCCTGAAACTATGTGTGGAATGATTCCTATCCATACATGATGCGTAGAGATTACCAGAACATTTATACTTCACTAGGATTACTTCCCATCCCTATATAATATACTTTAATGTAAGGAAAATCAGTTTCCATGTTAAATGTTTCTCTTTATTCTTCTGGCATGCATGAACACATTCCAACCACATAATGTACTCCTTGTCCTTATAAATTTTAGATCTCCTAAAACATTATTAAGGTACTGATAATAGGATATCAGATTCCAAGGGAATTTTTTTTGAGTACGCATATTAAGCACTAGTGAATATCTATCGATGTCATCATCAAGAGTCATATATACCAAATAATAATTCATATCTAAGAGATACCTCTTTTATCTCTACAATACCCAACAAAATCGTTTTGGAAACAACTTTTTGAACATGGTCTAAGTTTATTCTTTGTGTTTTCACCCCATATGATTTTCTTGGATTTTATAAACCTTTTGATCATGTTTTATGATTTCCCACATTTTCTTTGGGGAAAATCAGAACATTTGTGACATAATAATAGTTTTATCACTCATTATTTCTAGGTGTTATGGTCCTTTCCATATGACCCAAAACTGAAGGGCATCATTTCATCCTCAAAATATGACACAAATACATATGTAAAATTTCCAACATAGTAAATTTTAAAATACTATTGTTTTTTATGGATCGGTTCTCATTCACACAATTTATATAGTGAGAACTAGTTCCTAAATCCCAATACAGCCCCCACAATAAAAAAATGTCACTATCATTTATTTTATGTACATATATGTTGAAAATTAATCATTTTAAATTCCTTTTTTCACATACTAAGCATAGATAAATTGGGATTCAGAGTTTTGTTATGTGATTTATAGCATGATCGAGGTGTATTAGTCAACATCAGGGTTACCATGTTCCTTGTATCAAAACCTTAAATAAATGCACAAAATCCATAACCCATGATGTAAAAAATCAATGTTAACTTCTCTTGGATGATATAAATACAATAAATATGTATATATTGATTATTTGTTTCATATGATATGTTGTTACATCAAAATCATCACTTTTCTATCTAACCACAACATAAACATGTCACCTACCCTATGTTTATGTGAAAATCCATAGGTAACATTTATATGAGAACAAATGTGTTTCTTTATTGATGATTTTTTTTGAGAAATAGAGTGAAACTCAGTTCCATGATCTCAATACATCCAAAATAAATATAATTACTCAACTTTCTTATTAATTATACGGGTCTGTATGGGGGTGTGTATAGTTCAAGATATTACTTCACTAGTGTGAATGTGATTAATGAGAATAATTACCCTCCCTAAAAAACATCTTGATCATTGTTTAGATTCATTCCCAAAACATTATATGAATTGATTCATGATTTAATAGATATATATAGACACCCATACATAAATTTCAATCCCTCTTATAAAAAATAATAAAATAAATTCGCATGTCGCTTTGTTCGGGTCAATCTATCTTATAGAAAAAATTCCTACTCATTATCTATTAATTTTGATATGAAATGATCCTTCCATATTTTGAATATTCCTCACTCTAACAAAATTATATGTCTAGTAAATTCTAAATCTCAATAATTTTTCACCATCCATCATTTATAGGATGAAATATTATAGAGGACACCATTGTTTGGACTATGAAAAATTTACCCCAACTAGCTCTATATAAACCTCACTAAAAATGTATATCAAACAAAGAAAAATTCATCCATACGAGACACATATTCTATTTCCATAATCCCTGAAAATATTATGTGGGAAACCATTATCAAATTTGGTCCACAATCACCCCTTTCAACCATGTCTCATAACACATATCTTATTAACAAGTCTCCAGATTGCGGCTTAAAAACACCCCCCTTCATGAATGAAGATGTTGAAATAATCGTGGTCACATAACAATGTGTTGGATAAATAATAATCCCTAGATTAAGGCTAATGAACCTTATATTTTACACCCAAGAACCTTTTTGTAATAAATTAAATAGCTTGGACTATTTCTTAGTCACAGAACATTAAACTACATGATTTTTCAACCATTGTCAGAGGGGGCCCTCCCCCTGACTTTGGTCATCTAAGAGAATGTACCTTACATTACATAATCCATGTTCATTTAAGATCTATTTCCCATTTTAGTTTAGTACAAATATAGATTTTCAAACTATTAAAAAACACATTCCCACCATAAACCACTATTTTTTGTCTCAAAATTTGAATCTACATAAGCTCCCATAGTGATCAGTGAAAGGTTAATCAAATTCATGAGGACACCATTTTTGAACTATTTATAATATGACTCAGTTTAGCTCTATATAAGAAAACCTCAAAAGGCTTATCAACCAATGATAAATAAATTATCATGAGGGAACACAACTATCTATATACGACTAGAAAACATCATTATGTAAACCACCATTCAGAAATGCTTTATGGCTATAACTTGAGTATTTTTCCCACTTCTTTATCCAGGTCCAAAAATCAAAAAACATTATGACTCAAAAATACCACATCAAATGTGGGAAATGTGTTGGGACATTATCATCCAGCCATTATTGTTCTAAATATACTTTTATTATTCAAATTATATGTTTCTAGACATAAAACACTATATGATTTTCATGCATGGACACAAACTAAAAATAATAATTCTTTATGTTATTTTTTTATTACAAAATAAATATTCAAATAAATTGATATTTATACAATAATATAAGTCATTTTATTTATTTATATTATAATTTAAATTAAACAACATAATGTAGAATCAGGTGACTTACAAATGTGGAATTTCTATTCATAGAAAAAAATTTTGAAGATCATTTACATCATGTAGTAAATCCATAAAATTAATTGGAAATGAAAAAAAAATGAAAAATCTCTAGTGAAACTCCACCTGTTTCATAAAAAATAAGATAACGCATGACATCAGCCATCATGGGCCTGTTCAAGATTGGTTTTCTTCCTAGATATAGATTCAGCTAAGTGATTAATTTTTTAAATGAATGTCTTTGTATTTTTTATTTTTTATTTGAAGGATTATAGTTTGATATTTTTTATTATAGTATTTCTTCTATCCATGTCATTTCATCCTTGCATTCATGTAGATCCGCATGCATAGTAACCATTTGATCTTAAACTATTCCTTTTTGATAACTAAGTCATGTAGCTAAGTAGTGGTATCCTCTAAATCTTTCTCACGATGAATGGAATGATTAAACTAGAACAGACTGCATTCACTAGTAGGAAACTCCCTTAATAAATGATTATTTAATGTATAAGGATTTGACTGTTCCGAAAATCAAAACCACGCCTGTCTAAACCTATTATTATGCGTCTTGATGTTCAAATGTTTCACAGGTCTCCTAACCATACTAACCATCAGTGGGTATCTAATATGAGAAGGCATTATCCACTAGCATGTTAGCTCCAAATTTTGACATTTAATGGGGAAAATTATCATCACCACCTCCTATTTAATACAATTACATAAGAGAATAATATTTCAATCGATCGATGGAATTCCAAATGAAGTTTCATTAGGAATGACATTAGTTGGGACACCAACAGTTTCATTCAATATTATGGGACACGAATTTCTCCACACAAAATGTGAGCATGAGTAAGAAACTAAATTATAATTCTTATAACAATATTAGAAACAGATTTCTTCATTATTTGATACTGAATACCATGCGATGGGAGATTAAATATAATACACCAATGGATTTTTCACTCATCAGACAAGCTTCTCTAGTACCCCATTAGGATTTTATTCCACCCACATTTTCTAATAACCCCATTAAATGTTAGCTGTAGCTTTAACATGTGGTAAATAAATTTCCATGAAATATTCCTCACTCATCCCCATCAGCAACACCTGATAATGAATGATTTGGTGTGACTCATTTTTAAAATCTCAATGGGGTATAAATGAAAACTATTTCAGAAATCCAAATTTTCAATCAACCTTAGAGGGAGAATAAGGTTCACAAATGGAAACCTCATCCACCAAAGCATCTAGAGTTACATTTCATAGTGATATGTTAGAAGAACATTTCTTTTAATTACCTCTACAATTATCTACCAATACTTCTAATAGTGTTGTATAAGTAAACATAGTAAATTTTGAGAGATCATTTAACAACTCAAAAGCACTTTCAGTGCCCAGAGAGGATGATAGAAATGTTATGGGGTGCATGGTGAATTGTGTAACAATGGATTATTGTGATATAATGATATTTGTAGAATCAAAATTATTCATATACCCTACCATTATAAAAATAAACTGTTATGTGATTATGATGTGGTTGCATGTTTCCAAAGAACGATTTATTGAGAGAATGAGATGGAAAACTAGGATGATGATTAATCCCTTCACCGGCAGGGACTCCATAACCAAGTACTAACTCTAACTCCATTATATGTATCTAGATATAGGAAGATCAACATACTCAAAAACACATTGAAAAAATATATCCAACCAATATTTTTGAGAAACGTCTTGATGGATCTTATAACCCCATGTAGTATGTTTTATTTTTTAGTGAGTGGCTCATGGTGAACATAGAGAATCATAAGACTGTTTATTTGGATGGTTCATGGTGTAAAAAACCAATGTATGTGGACTGTTGTCTTGAACAAAAATATTTATCCAGTCACTGAATGGAATTAGTGAAGGATTGTGAAGCAGATTACATAGTGATTTTTTTACCATGACCAATCACTCTCTTTTAATTGAGTAACATGTTCAGTATCTTCCAAGGTGTTATCTCCAAGATGTAATTCATCAAAAATATTTTAATGAATCTGAATTTATCTTAATTGTTCGACATCCCTACTATAATCTTGACTACACCATCAGATAAGTGGAATGTTTTGGTTTTAAAACTCTAATGGATGACCAATTTATGTAACATATACATTGAAGAATATAATTTGAACTGATAAAACTATACTACCCCATAGATGATAATGTCCTCCAACAATTACAGATATTATATGAAACAATAGTGTGGTTAAAATTCCCATCCCAATTCATCTATGAAATTCCCTCAAGACCACTAGTCCAACATGGGGATCCACCACCCTTTGTCTTATCCTCATGAGAGGATGAAAATGGGATGATAATGTTGAATGGAATATTACAAAGATATATCCTAATAATGTTGGTTCCTCAGTATCCATGAGGACCCATTCAGAATTAGAACATCATCTTAACCTATAATAGAAATACTGTTCATTTTTGTGGGAATTTTCACATAAACATTATGTAAGAACACTTCAGACCAAGATATCGAATAACTTTTATAATCCGATGGAATAGGGGAATCATAATGAAGCCTGATTTTTTACTAAATTTATCTATTTGATAATGGATAACCTAAAAGTTCTAGTGAAAGGATACTATTTAGTATACCATCCTATAGAATGATTCCATATCAAATACCATTTTCAATTTTATCAACATTGGAAGTCCCCCTCTTAATCAAAATCATGGAATTCAAATATCTTGTTTTTTTAATAAGATCTATATTATCCCTATTAAAATATCATAAAAAATAGGATATTTCTTTAAACATTTAACAATGTTTGTTAAAACCACATGGTTGTGAGACAGTCATCCCTCAAAGCATCTACATGTAAATAATCTATCTATGAGGAATTCAGTCAATCCATGAAATATGAATCCACCAGGATAATGAATATATTTATATATAGGAATAATTAAAATTTAATGATTTGTATAAATTTTTCAGAATTTTTATTTTTGGATGATGAAGTTTTAGTTGACTTAAATTCATCTGTAAAACAGAATGATTTTTAAGAGCTTCAAGTGATGGAGGGCTTGTATACCATCAGTTCACGAAGAGTCTCAAAAAATAAAAACTGTTTGTAACCCCATTTTATTTGTATGTTCTATTTTATGGGTCAACTTTAATATTAAAATGTGATTCAATGCAGGACCAATTTCATCAGAGTAATCAACTCCTCTTTATCCAGATCATAGCCTATTACATTAGAAGGAATTTAATGGGTACAAATAAATTGTCATGGAATATGAAAAATAATATGATGAATATATTAATGAAGGATAAACCCTAAGGGATTGAAAAAAATTAACATATAGAAATTCATCAAGAAAGGATCAGTTCCATAGAGAAATATCTCTATTATGATCATCTATCAACATGGAATCATGAAAAAATAAATTATTTGTTGGTGAAGATGGTGTTTTTTTTCATAAAAAATATATAAAATAATGGTATTTGATGGTGTTTTCATCCTTATTCCAATGAAAATCATATCTGTGCATGAATGTTTATTTTCAATTCCATGAAAAAAAATCATTTTTGGGAGAGGATAGTGTTTTCTACCACATGAAATCAAAAAATTAATTTGGGGGACTATATGTCATTATTGGTATCTTGAACATTATTCCTTTGGTCAATGGGAGAACAAGGATGTCCCGGTAGTTTCTTACTTCAGTGCCTCAAAAATAACCTTGAGGAGATTCTAAAATACATAGATACAATTGACACAAAATATATGTTCCCTAAGATACAATGATCTTGAGTAGGTAGAATTACCATAAAATAATAAGGAATAAAGTGGAGTCACTTGACCATTCATATACCCAATACCCATTGAAAATTTGAAGCCATGAAGCATGACTGTATGGGATCTTTGCGGGATATCACCCCGTTTTAGAAAATATTGTATTAGAGGATACCTCCTCTTCTTAGTGATGTTGAACGTGGATGGAACTCAATATCTCATATTAGGATGCTATGTAGTTAGAACCTTATCACATGTATAAAAATTAAATGTGGAGGTAAATCCATATATCATAGAAAAATCATAAGTGGAATGGAGAATCTTGAGATTCCCTTTTTTCTTACTCACATTGAATTCCTCTGTTGTTGTTTTCGGCCACACTGCGTCCCCACATGAACTATCATAATGGTCCTCTTCATCAATATCTTTTTTGTGACAATATAATGCATAAATGGGCCAACATGTGGGATATCTATCTAAATCCTTAACAAAATCCTTTAGATGTACCTGATCAAACTAGTGGATAGAAAATCATGTCCCCTCGATCAGACATACCCATTGTAAATGGTGATATATTGGTAGAATAATTATTAATGGGGATCCTAGACATTATATTAATAATTTATTATCATGTTAACAAGTTAACATACATTCGGTTTTGTTGTAGATGACTCCTCGAGTTAGGAAGCTACATATGTGGCTCGTCGTCCCATCCTCATCCTCTCTTCAACTGGTTGAATGGTGAGGAGGCAAAAATTAGAGAATAACATACCCCCATGATTAATCCCCTATAATGAGGTTTAACCCCTCTAAATATTCATATAATGATCTATATCTAAGTAGTTAGTTATATGAGACTATCCCAAATATCAAAATAACAGAGGACATGAAATAAATCTGAATTCCTTTCTCTCTCACTTTGGGACCTAACCTCATCCATCAGTGGAAAAATGAGACTGCATTGTTTTCAGATCTACATCATCATTTTTCCTCACACCAATCATATATCACATGAGAAAAGATATTAGTGGTGATCATGAAATCCACTTGATCCCAGCCTATGTAATCCTTATAGATATAATCTAAAACCAACCCTCCAATTCAGTATGATTTGAGATTTTCCTAATTGTTTTAGAAATAAGTACCCCCAACTCAATATAAGATCCAAACATGTTATCACCGTCTCAACGATCCACATTACCTATGAAAAAAATTATCAATGTTATATATTCATGATTAAAAACCTACGGAACTCTTTCATATGTGTAATCCCCAAATTCATGAACAATATGTGATTTGATTCATTACTAACAGAGATATGTAGAAATCCTCCAGGATGACCAAATAATGCACTAAAAATCACTCTAATCTTCTCCAATTCATAGTTCCAATGAGGTCATATATAAACTTTGGGACCAAATACCTTCAAGGATATTCAAGATGCATGGTCATAAGTCCAACACCATCCCCTGACCAGGATCTATTAGCTTAGATGTCTTTGTTGCATGATTTAATATTCTTCATTTGATCATTATAACATGACCATAAAATGTATGATGTTCCCTATTATGTGTCACAAAAATGTGTGGGTTATGATTCATTTCATAAGAATACATATTATGACCATCTCATTGGTCTGATCAGGACATCCAAAAACCCTTGTCTCCTTGAATGATAGTAAATTTTTCAGTGCCCCATTATGTGCCTTAAAATCACTTTCATAATTATAAATTAAATAAGAGTCTCTAGTCGAGATAAAAAAATTATCATTGATGTGGGACCACATATACATACCAATATGTCCATCAATGTGGAACCTAGAATACATACAGATGATTCAAAATTCATGAATACTCATAATCAATAATAAAATCAATGGTGAACCATGTCATACCTGGGAATGAACATTGTATACATGAGATGTTCTAATATAAAAATTATACAAGAGTCACAAAATCATAAATATTTCCCCACATAAGGGCGTGATGATCTCGACCCCCATCTCCTTGACCTATGTGAGTTATTAAATAATTCTATATAGATTCCCCAAATAGATCATATATATGGCATGTATGTACATCAATCATCACAAAAATAAGAGCCATCGGGGGTTTCCAATTCCAGGAAAAACCCCCATTGGAAACCAACCAATTAATAGTAGGACTGAAAAATAATAATGTAACCCAATGTAAAGTAATACAAAACACATTAAACTGCTACAATGAATCATTGAGAACCATGGTTTACATCTAAAATGGAGATTATAATGTTATGAGTAAGATAACATTCTCATTCTGAACAATACTAATGAGTAAAACTGTGGTTCCAAATTATTCCTAATTTAGTTTTTCACTAACCTATAGGGAATTGAAAGAGATGATGTATGTAATATGGTTGAGTGCTACATGATTATTATATAATGTATTATAAATATATCAATAAAAATTGATTCCACTATATTGAAGAATGGATTGCTACAATTAATTTGAAAAAATGTTGAAGTAGAGGTTTGAGTATCAATAATTTTTTAAAAAACAATGATTTGATGATATTATTGTGGAAATATTGTTGAAAATGTGAATATATAATCATAAACCATTTTGATATGTTTTTTGAGATTGGTGAAATATTTTTCCTAACAAACTATATAATATTTCCCTTAATATATTACTGGTCGAATGATATTGGGTAAAAAATTCCATGAAAGAATAATTATGGTAATCATTGACCACCAATATTATAAACAATTGTTTTGAACACTGGGGTTACAAATGTAGACTTAGAGATTTTTATTTAAATGTACATTGTTATGAAACTGACGGGATGTTGTTTATATATTGAGAATATTTTTCATGTTTCTAATATGAATAAGGATATGTCAAAAATACACCTTTTAATTTGATTTTAAAATATAGGAGAGGAAATTGTTTATCGAGAATAATATGAGAAAATCATAAAAAAAGAGTTAAACAAACACATATTAAATTTTGTGTTGTTAACTATTTAGGTGGGTATAAAGAACCAATAAAATAAGTGATATTCTTGTTCGAATGTATATTTTGTTGTTCTTTTATATCAATATATGAATATTATTTTTGATTTGAATATTCCTCAAGATGTTTTTATGAATTTTACATAGGTATAATTGAAGAAAAGTCATTAGGGAGTATAATAGTGTTAACCAATAATGTGAGATGATGAAAATCCAATCGATATGTTCAAATAACATGATGAATATCATAATCCAATAAATATTTGTTTGATTAATTATAATTATTGAGATGTGGAATTAAAATTAATGTTTATAATATAGGATTTCAGAAATAATATTTTTTATATGTAAAAAGAATAATAAAATTTTTAATTTTTTTTTAAATTCAATTTGGGATATGGGGTTTTGGATACAGAACACTATAAAATGGTTTTTGGATAAATTTTTTTACACGTAGTTATTCATGTAGATAATACACATTTGAATAGAAATTATAATAATTTATAATTTTTTAAATTTAGAATATATGAAGATAAACATAATATCATATGGATAATCATTGTGATAAAATAAATGAAATGGGTGAGGAATGTAATGGAGTCGAATTACATAATGAGGAATTTCTGATTCGAGGCCGAATGAATAGAATGAGAAATTGGGTGTTTTCTAGTTTGATGAATAAATTGTACAAAGATGAATTATAAAGAGAACATGAGAAAAAATTATTGACCCAATAGTCGATTTATTTTCTATTCAATCATATAGTAGAAATCCCAACAAACCAATAATACATAGATTTGAGATAATATAAAAAAACATAAAATAGTCTTTATTAGAAGGGTATTTTAATGTATGAAAACAGGATAGAGTCTTGATGGTTATAGATGATGAAGGTTTACAGATGGAACGAGATATTAAAATAAATAAAACAGGAAAACATACACTAGAAAAAATAATTAATAGATATTTTTTAAAAACAATATTAATTATTTAGATATTATGAATCAAAAATAATATTTAATGTTTTCTGTCTTATCAAAAATAAATCTCCTGATGTTCATTATCATTGAGTTTACCAATGATCAAATAAATGAAAATATTTCATGAAACTCCAAGTGTATTTGAGAAATTTCAAGAAGATATGATATTATCTCTCTAAAACTAACTAATTTATTAATATACATTTGAGTTCCCTCCCAAAAATTATAGATTCACACATATATAAAGGTGTAGTTTATATTGTGTGCATAAACACTGAGAATACACATGTGTCTGAGCTAATATAATTATGGTTTTGTTCCATGAGTTTCAAAAAAATTATATTTTAGGTTAAATTTTTTCTACTATTCAAATTCCCATCATATAGAGAAGATTCACAATGACTTAACATCTGATTTAATACAATGTTAAATAAGTGTTCATTAGAAAGAGGTTCCTCACTGATAAATCTAGCATATGAAGAAACAATGTGAGGAGAAAAATTAAAAATAGGTATACCATATAGAGTCATTGGATAGAGAAACAAAACATAGCTAACTAAAAAAAGTGGACTAGTATGGAATCAAATAGGTAAATTTTTTAATGAGCCACTAGATAGAGAAAAACTAGATAGCTTCATCAAGAAGAACACTTTATAAGGATTTCTTAATGTAATATTTTTTAAAATATCATATTGACTACATATGATTCCTAAAATTATTGGGAAATTTTTTTATAACTAATAGACTACATTGATATTTTTTAAATATCATGATGTTTGTATATGGTGTAAGGTTATCCAATATACATCTGTAATAATATATATTTTATAAATAATTTTAAAAAAAAGATGAAAATCATATTTTAGCTGGTGGTATAAACTATTCATAAAAACTTTTTGTAGATAATTGTGTAATAATATATTATTAAATGTTATATAGTGAGGATAGTTGGGGTAATAACCAATAATGGATGAAGAGATTTTTTTTATGTTGAACAATGTTTAGTTTTAGTAAAAAAAGTAGGTGTTGAATAATTTTCAAAATCATTTTTTGTCTAATGATTATTGAACAAGATTCCATTTTAAGAGTATAACACACCTGAAAATGAGAAGGTCTTTTTACTGAACAATATAAATATCTTGTTCAAACCTGTATTTTTTATTAATAAAAATGTTGAGGTCAAGAAATGTATTTTTATGTATTTTAACTGTTACAAGATTTATAGTTTATGAAATGTATCCTTATTAATGATAAATAATCCTATAAAATTGTATGTGATCAATGATTGACCCCCCCTATAAGAGATCAGACAATGATCCATGAGAACCTCAATAATAAAGAGAGAATTTTTAAACGATGTTATTTTGAGAAACCATCATTCATTCATATGATTAGGGAAGAGTAATAGAACCGCTCTATTAGGATAAAAAACCAAAACCCTAATAAAACACTGATAGTGTGAATAGATTGACGAAATTATGGTCAACACTTTAAATAAATACAATGATACAAGTGATTTTATGTCTCAGGATTTTCCACTCACTAGAAGATAGTTTAATACCTAATCCATCACAAACAATAAGTCCTATAAGTTTAATGGAATTTCATTAATTTTTATGTCTATATTTGTCAATGTTATAGAATAAACTAAGAAATAATGTAGAATTTATGAACTAAAATAATATTTCATTCCAATTAATTAATGTTTAGTATAAGATTTATTTCATAATAATAATCTCCCCCTCAAACCAGATCACTATCATTCATGGTCAAAATATAAATTATTTGGAAATTAGAAAATATTTTATTCTTCACCAAATTATCAAATATCAATAAATCCTCACCTAAATCTCAATATAATAGAATAATATCAATTATTTAGAGTAAAATAATAAAAAAATGTCTATAAAATCTATTTTACATATACATTTTCAC
The DNA here is from genome assembly GCA_963277665.1 of Viscum album. NCBI lineage: Eukaryota > Viridiplantae > Streptophyta > Magnoliopsida > Santalales > Viscaceae > Viscum > Viscum album. The sequence goes on from OY728164.1 coordinate 1,167,716,906, forward strand.
TCAAGGGAAACCATACAAGACATTTATTAAAAATATTATTAAATGATATGAATATGGACCTTCATCATTCCATGATAAATAAATTAGAATGAAATAATAAAATCCAGATGTTTATATCAATAAATTTTAACAAAATATTCTCAAAAATTGTATAAAACCATCTTATTATACCATTATTCCAAAAAATCTACATTTATGTGTTGGTCAATCATTGGAGGCTTTTATTTTAACCCTTCATTAAATTATTTTTGTTTAAATAATACCTTTATATTTTTTTAGAATATTTATAGAAACTAGTTCATTAGGATTTATGTTCTTATTTAAAAACACAATAACATAATCAGTCCTAAAATTCAAACCATAAGATCATTACCTTGACATAATCATATGTTGAAAATATAATCATTACAGTATTTATTTATTTTATTTTATATTTGAATTTTTAAATTTGGATAATTTACGATATTCATACGATTAGTACACAGATATATATAAATTTGACATTATAATTAAAGGAATTATAAGATATATGAATGAATGGGAAATTTTTTTCTTAAAATAAAAAAGTTACATCACAAAATGTTTACATAAATTATTTACATAAATCAAATATGTTTTTTTGATTGTTATTTTTTTTGGTTGTATAAATATACATGATTTTACATTAACAAATACAAAACTATTGGAGTACAAATATCAATGTTTATATAATGATAAAATATATCATATAATTTATAACATCCGTTTTATCTAAAAATAAGATTAATGAAAATCATCCTCAATCATAATCTCTATAAATGTGATTAGAGAAATAAAACATTCTTTTCGATATGTTCCATGAATGAAATATTTATGTGATTTTATTTATCATCGTCTGATTAATTTTCTATTGTTTTTGTTTGTAATTTTCTATTTTTGAAAATAAAAACATTTAAAAAACACCACCATCTCAAATTATTATCCCACCACCATAATTAAAAAGTTTTATTTTCTTTAATGTTACCATGTCAAATGATACATACACAATAAATTTTTTAATAAAAATTAGGAATTATTTCATTAATTTTTGTTTTTAAGAAACATTAAATGTATTTATTCCATAGGAAAAATTTGAAATGGTTTCTAATATCCATAAAAATAACTTCATTATAATAATGGAAAAAATATAATTAATAATTATTTAAAAATATTAGGAAAAAATGAAAAAAAAGTTGGGTTTCCAACCGATTATCCTTGCATTTATATGATATAAAAAAAGACATTTTTGAATATAATTTTGTTAATAATGTGGCTTGGTTTATTTATTATGGTCCACCAAATATTATTACATATAATTATCCTCTATAATTCTATTTTTCTTTTCAATGTACATATATGTAGATAAATAAATTTCTACCACCTTAGTAATATACTTGTAGTTTCATAGGGGTGAAAAAAATTTCATTTTACTCCTTCATAAGTTTATCTAAGGATATTGTATCAAATATTGATAAATAAATAGTAAATATAGAATATATATTTTCATTATATTTTTAGTTAAATAAATTACTTCTGTAATTTATTAGTTTCAATAATCATTTGCATGTTTTTTTTCAAAATAGTGAAATTTATATCTTTATTAATTCATCAAAGTGCACAAAATGTTGTATGGTCTCTACCATATCATACTACAAACAAAATTATTTTTTGTATGTCATTTCAAACTAAGGATTATTAGAATTCATGTTAATATAAGAAATATAAAAAAATTATCAAGATGTGTAGAATCACCTTGAAATTCTTCAATGATAATTTTTTTCATCATATAGGACTTTTAGATATTTTTTTAGAAAGTGTATATAACTATTTAGTTGCTTCTATATAATTAAATTTCTCTAAAATATTTTCCTCACCAACTAGAAGAATTGGTTCTTCCTTATCCCCTTCTAATAGTTGTTATGGTTTATTCTCTATTTATCTCTTATAATATTTTTGGCTATTTGGAATATCAATAAATTAACACTTTAGTTCAACCATTTCATGATTATGGTGAACCAATTCAGTCTTTAATAATCTCATAGCGTCCCTCAATAAAGCATCAATTTTTCAGTAGGGTTGTATTTTAACTTTTTGTAATGATGTGTATTCTAATATTCTATTTACGATACCCTAGATTGTTTGATCTTAAAAGAATATTGAAATACTATATAAGAGGGTTTAATTGTAGTTTATTGAATAAAAAATCATATTTACTTAATCTTTTAACTTATTTTATTTCAATTACATCACACATGATTTTAAAAAGTTATCTAACATAATTTTTTACCAATATTTTAAATTTTTATAGATTTAAAGAAGTTTATATCCAAAGAAAATAAATATTTATGAAATGAATAAAATAATAATCAACATGTAAAAGTATGTAAAATAATATTTATAATAATATTATAAAAACATAAAATAATTATAAAATCTATCCACACAATAATCATTATATCAAGGATGTTAAAATCTTTAAAAAAGTGTTTCTACAATATGAAAAAACCGTAATGGACTAAATTCAATCAGTAAGAAATCCCACAATACTAGTATTAGAAAAAATGAATCTCCTTAGCTATAATATAAGTAGATAAGAAATATCAGATTAGTTATGCTCTTCTATCCCAATAATCCCTTGATCACACTATATTAGATAAAAAATTAATGAAAAAAACGTAAGGATTTTACCAGGATCCTCCCAAAGATGATTCCTTATGTAAAAAACACTCTAAAAATTACAATGAATTGAACAATAAATATAAAATTAAATTAAAAAAATCCTCATGTAAAATTTTAGTTCATTAGTGATGCAGAAAGAAAACATTATTAATGATTCTTACCCATATTATCCATATTTTATTTATTGGAAAATATATGAAATTCATATTCTACATTTTTTGAAGGTGGTGGAAATGGCCTTGGATGAAGTCATCATCCATTGAATGACTTATAAGAACATCAATCATTTCTACCCTTAGTAGCACCATTTATGTTTATAAAAATTATAATAAATATAAATATCTTGGATCATCCAATATAATGTAATTTTGGATTTAATTTATTTAAAATTGTTAATTTGGAAATAATATATACTTCTTTATGATAGATGTTTTTTTAGTGGATAAAATATAAATTTCTTTGGGGAGACCTCAATTTTATTTTTCATTTAGACATTAAATGTATTTTTCGAATTAAAATAAATCTATCTCATATACATTTATATAGTATTTTTACTGTAAAATAATATTTTTTTAAATGATGTATAAATTTACTCATTGGACCAAGGCACTAGAGTAATGGTACTTTGATGTACAAAAATTCTTTTTTATATAATGAAAAATTAGTTCTTTCAATTAATTAAGAAAATTACATCTGGTTGAATATGAGATGTATATAATATAATAATAATCATATATTAAAACAATTTAAATGTGTATGAAGTATATATGTTGTGAAATAATGTATTTATTGAAGTGTTTTGTTATTTTAAAAATAATAATAGAATTTTTTGAATGTTAATCATTTTTCTCAACAACATTATGAATTTTATAATGAATAGAACACAATTATCAATGAGTAAACATTTTTTTATAAACTATTTGATATATAAACACACTCAATGATATATATTTACCACCTTTTAAATTTTTAAATCTTTCTTTTTGTACCGAATTATAAAAAAAATTCACTCTATAGAAATTTTTTCTATTGAAGTTTTGATTTAAGATTTGGTTTTAAAATCCTTTGTCCCCCATTTTAATTTTTTAAAAAATATCATAGAGGCACAATGTGTGCATGAAAATCTATAAAATCAATTCTGCAAAAAACATTATAATTTGATAATTAATTCATTAAAATGATATATATAAAAGATATTCTTATAATGGAATCGGAGAAATCAATTAAATATATATATATATATATATTCACTCAAATAATTGATCAAAATAAGAATAGATTATTTAAGAATGATTCAATGGTTTAGAATAAATGAATAAATAATTCATCAATGTTTTATTTATAATAATATTCATCCTATTCAAATCCCCATACCGTAATTATGATTCAACAACTGCTACTATCATCTTTATCAACTCTTCTTAAAAAATGTGGAAATTCTTATTATCATACATTTTTGGGAACTTTTTATTTATAACACTTAATCATCTTATTTTCAATCATGATTTCAGAATGATCTTCATCTAGACATAAAATCCTATTACTCTATTATGATACATCATCGACATATGTCATGGAATGATACCTTATATTATCAGGGGATATTGTACATTCATTTTCCTCTAAATACATTTCTCTTACTAACATCATAACAATATTAGAATAATTATTCATTTCTATAATATAATAATGACATAATTTAAAATCACTATTTATATGATTTATCCATTTTATAATCTGATTAAATCTTATTCCCCCGACCATTGATTTTATTTTGAAGTCTTTAAGAGTAGATTATTTTTTAATAACTAATTCTAAATGTATATTCAATGAATTATTATTTCCCAAATAAAATTTATACATTGTCAAAAATGGAATCTTATAAATGCCTAAAAACTACCATCTCAGATACTATGATTAATGACATACAATTACTTTTCATGATATGATGTCTATATATAATTACCTGGCCTTATAACATTACTTAATCTTAAATTAAATTAATAATTTGCATTGAGTATCTTTTCAGGTTTAGTGTTTTAGAGAATTAGGACATAACTATTGCATCTCAAAAGATTATAGAGTAGAAACTTCTACTATGTTTTAATTTTTTTATGAAATAAAAACTTTTAACAAGAAACATGACTAGTTCCATGTTTTAGACATGATATCATTCGTTGATCCCATCCTTGACCATATTCATCTTTACATCTCGTGGAAAACATTTCAAAAACATGGGATGAGCATAAAATACTCAGAAAGGGTTATAAAAATATGGAATGAAAACATTAGTCCATTTATACATAATAATCAATGAAATCATACTTTACTCATTAAAAATAATCACTTTTACATATCACATGAAATCATAATATTTATGAATAACTCGTTGAAATCATAATACATAAAGGTCACTTGAGGCATTCATAACATTCTTACGTAGGGAGTAACCCTCATGGTTACGTTTGGAATACCCAACATAGTATATTCCATAAATCCTTTCGAAGAAACATTATCATTTAACTCCTTCACATTACCCAATTCATTGGAGATCTATCTTGGTCTCACCCACCCATATTTTTTCATGGAACCACCCGACATCATAATCAATTCCCAAGAACCATAACCTAATTGTATCACATAAAACATGCATAAAGGAGACATAACATTTCCACATTTCAATCACAAGATATCAATACAACACATGGATATAATCTAAACAATATCAAAAACCATTTTCAATACCTAAATATAATAAAAGTAAAACATGGTATTTATTTTTCATAATACAAATCTATGGCTTGTAGAGGAAGCCAAACCTCAAATAATGGTCACAACGGTGGAGAAGTCGTTGTCATCGCATACTTAAGACAATAACATTCCCATTGGACATTTAGTAAAACGATTCATGTAAAAAATATTTCTTTTGAATTAATTTAAAAGTCAAATATTTTTATTATAAAACTAATAAAATAAGGTCGTATATAAATTGATGTATGCCTCAACGAAAGGATATTGAGATGAAGTCCCTTACAAAGACAATATGATAAGATTAAGGATAAATGAATTACATAATTATGTGTGAAAAATATAAATACACCAAATATAAGTTGATATTATGTGTAAAACAATCATAGGTCATCCACACATATTCATAGTAAAAAATAATCATGAAATAGAGGTTTAATCGAAACAATTGAAATTGTGTTAAGAAGTTCCCATATAGAGATTCGATAGCCTAACGACATCACTTTAGAATTCAGAAAATGAGTTAATAAGAGACAAAAAGGTTATCTCATAACATGTACATAATATTTACATCAATAAGGATATATAATAACATATCCCAACAGAAGAAGATGTAAATTAAAAGACCTAACAATAATAAGTCTTTTAAAAAGAGGGTGATAGGTTCCCTTACTGATTTGGGTAATTTTTGAAACATACACCCCATGAAAGAAGGGTCATAAAATGAAGATTTTAATACCCATAAATTAATGTATAATAAACAAATAATACAATCATGCTTAGTTCATACACCACACAAAAGGAAATAGTGTAAAATGTATAATGAATCTCATGGGAATAAATAGTGTGATAAAAACCGCTTACCTCGTTGTAATCAATCGAGTCATATGTCCACAAGATAAAAAAACCAAAGAAATCACATAATACCAATAATATAAATATATTCATTAAAATATATATGAAATGGCAGTACACAATACACCACATGCAACAAATAAGTGGCGAACAATGGAAATCTCACAGAATTTAATGTTATATAAGAAATCCTCTTAACTCAAGTCCAAATTGTCTTGTACTTTTCTTTATATTCATTAAAAATAAACATTGGTCAATTTATAATTGCATAAGGAATTTATTTAATGTTTATTATTCAGTTAATATCACATATTATCTTGTTATAATAATTAGTTAATTATGCGAGTTCATATCAAACGTTTTGTCGATGTGCTGTACATGAGTCAAAAATGAAATTGTCTGAAATGAATTGTCAATGTAGTTATAAGTTCATCATTTCTGGAATGGTATTACTGATTTAAATATAATATATATCCATTATATATGTATTTAGTAATATTCCATAATGCTTGGAGATAAGAAATGAAATGTACTACTCATGGAGACGGTAGACCGTACATACACATGAACGCTACTTTCATTTCTTTGTCATATTAAAGGAATTAAAACTAAATGAGACATATATATATTATAATTATAGTTTAATATATATGTTATATATGTAACATAAGTTCATTAATAACATTTTTTATAAATCCCATGTTTGGCATGAATGAGTCACATCACTTGAGGGGGCGGTAGTCCACAGTTCCTTGGATTAAATTATCACAGTTCCATAACATGAAAAGAATAACGATGTGATTTAAAAATAAAACTCAAAAGCATTCAAAAAACAATAAATACCACATATATCATATATAAATATAGTGACATCATAATGGCCACCATGAAAGGTGTGTTAAAAGAAAAGTGAACAATCATCATTTTGTGAGATAGTAATTCGCCACCCACATAAACAGTATGTTCTTTAACCATTAGACGGAGGTGTGTGTAAGTGTAGGTATAATACTTATCATAAAAAAATTCTAGTATATTGAGGATAATAGTGTTATTATGGGATAAAATAATACAATGATAGTTGTGATTGAAGAAGGAAAATAAAAGAAAGAAACTTGAGAGAAAACCATACCTCTAAATTGGGTAACTCGTTTTTATTTGATAGAAAGTATTACATGGAAAGGATTATGCCCAACGTGAGGCTTCTAGGATTAATTGAGGGATATGGAGATATAATATGACCAGAGTTTGGATTATCCAAGGGCATAAGAGGTGTGGGTAAGGGGGTAGAGGTGGGGGCCTTTTATAAGAGGGAAGAGGGTCACTTTCGGATAGTCTTGAAATGTAACTTTATTATAAAATGATTTTTGAATTTTTTGTAAGTCCCCGGCCTTAAACCTTACTTAATATTGAATTAAATGAATAATTCACATTGAGGATCTTTTCAGGTTTAGAGTTTTAGAGAATTAGGACATAACAATTGCATCTCAAAAGAATACAATTTAGATAATTCTACTATGTTTCCATAGAATAAAAACTCTTAAAAAGAAACATGTCTAGTTCCTTGTTTTATATATCATGAATTTACCTTTATCCCATCCTTGAACCTATTCCACATTAAGTCTTGTGAAAAACATTTCAAAAAACTTTGGGTGAGCATAAAAAGCTGAGTAACTAATTCACAAAGAATGAAAACTGTTAGTTTATCAAAACAACAAGTAAACCATGTATACTTTATCAAAGTAATAATTTTCACCATTATGAAGTAGTAAAAACTCTTCACTGAATAAAGGATCATTACTTACCCTTTTTTAACAAAAATATTACCATAAAACCCATATAAAGATCACATAACATATAAAGGTATCTTGGGACATAAAAATACTTAAATGGAATAACCATATGGTCGACTTCCACAAATATCACTAAATGGAATAGCCATATGGCCGACTTCCATTCCAAATGCATTGGATGTTATAACGTTACCACCCATCCTGGTATTCACGGCACCACCTTTTATATGGTTTATCACGTAACCACCCGTCAAATGTCCAAGTACCATTATAAAATCATAAAACAGAAAACAAATATAATGGAAAGAAAATATTTCCACACTTTGATCACAATATATCACATAAATATATTGACATAACAAATCCATTATTAAAACCATTTTAAATACCAAAATTCATAAAAGTGTATATGGTATTTATAGCATTTTAAAAACATTACAACTTGTTGAAGAAGCCAAAGACCAAATAATACTCGCGGCGGCAGAAAAGGTTGGTATCACCGCGTACGTTAAAAGAAACATTCCTTTTTGTCGTTTACTAAAATGATTCGTAGAAAAAGATTCCTTTTGTATAAAAGTAAAAGTAAAAGGGGTTTATACACCGTATAAAAGAAAGTTTTCTATAAAACGAAATATGCCTCAATGAAAGGAGATTGAGACGAAGTCCTTTACCTCGGGTCCGACTTGACTCAACCATTCTTTAACGTCCTGAATAATAAACATGAGATAGTTTATACTTTCTTAAGAACCTTTTTCAAGTTATTATTACTTTTATATCACTAATTACCATGTAATAATCATTATGTAATAATTTTAGTTATTAATGTTTGTTTTGTCGATATTTGGTTCTTAAGTCGAAGGTCGACTTCTTACAATTACATGTTGTTCGTGTGGTCAAAGGTTCTTTATATCTAGAATGATATTCATGATTTGTAAATCATATATATCATATATATCCAGAATATACATGTATTTATAATATTACATAATCATTTAGAAGAAAGAAATGAAATGCACCATTCAGGGAGACGGTAAGCCGTACGTAGGCCTGAACACTACTTTCATTTCTATCTCATATTAATGGAATTAAAACTAAATGATAGATATGTATATTTTAATTCCAGAATTATATTAATCATATAGATGTAACATACATCATATTTATCCATTATATATATGTACTTAAAATAGTACATTACATTTGGGGATAAGAAATGAAATGCACCATTCATGGAGACGGTAAGCCGTACGTATGCATGAACACTACTTTAATTTCTATCTCATACATTAATGGAATTAAATAATAATGATATAAAGGTATATTATAATTACAGTATAACATCATATATAATAACTTTTAAATCCATCCTTTATACGACCCACATATGGCATTAACGAATCAAATCACTTTGAGGGGGCGGTAGTCTGCACTTCCTAAAATAAAGATATCGCGTTTACCCATAATGAAAACCATAAAGGTATGACATAAATGAAAAATACAGAAGCTTTAGGAAAACATAAACATATTATATATCATATATAAATATAGTGACATCTTAATGGCCACATTTGAAGGTGTTATATGAGTGTTGAACAATCATCCTTTCATGAGGCAGAAATTCACCATCCACAGAAACAATATGTTCATTAACCATTAGATGTAGGTGTGTGTAGGTGTATCTTGACTAAATATTATAACAACATAATATTATATTGAGGATACTAGTGTTGTTACAAAATAAATGAATAAAAAAAGTTTATACGGTTGGAGAATCAAAATAAATCATAAGAACACAAGAGAAAACACTACCTTTAAAACAGGTAACTCTTTTTGATTTGAGCTCAAAGGGTTCCTTGGGAAGACTTCTTCCCAATGTGAGGATTCTAGGAGTAAGAGAGGGATGTGGAGAGACAAAATGGGCAGAGCTTTGCCGATCCAAAGGCTTTATATGTGTGGGTATGGTGGTAGAGGTGGGGGCCTTCTATAAAAGGAGAGGAGGGGCACTCCTGGAATGTTAAGAAAAGATTCTTTATTATAAAATTATATTCAGATAAAAAGGGTCCCACAATTATATATTTAAAGGATAATGTGATAAGAGTTCTAAATCCACCAATACAATAGGTTTTTGACATGTGTAGGTCTTAGATTGTACATTATCTTTTCATTTTATTTAAATCGTTCATTAATGAGGTAATCGATGCATCATCATGATGTCATAAATAATTTAATTTATTTAATGTCTAAAAATTATTAAAAAAATATCATGATGTAGGAAATATTTTTATATTTCTAATTAATTTTTATAGTCAATAATATGACTTGTATAACCCCATTTATAAATTTTTATTGTAAAACAACTCATGTTTGTGACATTTTAATTTTAACATTAAATGAAATGTTATTAATGTCATTTTCCTACCGAAGTTGCTCCATGGGGTCCCCAAGTTTACCCATGGATTTTTTTGGTTGGCCATGACACATCCAATAAGGGTAGGACATGTGTCAAATTAATTTCATATTATTAAAACATTATTTTCACCTTAAACTACACTAATTACCTATAATCGGGATTTATAAACTAAAAAGTTACTATTCACCAAAATAAATTATTTTAATCCCATTGAAACACATTTTACATCTTAATGACAACCATGTATGTTTGATTTTTGAAATTCAAAACACAGAGCCGGTAAAATTTAATTTAAACGAAAAATGAGTTTTTAAAGTACCACTTAGTGGTTTCACTATTCATCAAAAATTGAAGTTTTTCAGAAAAATACCAAAACATCACCCTAAGCTATATTGGATATTCTGAATTCAAAAATGTAGTCTATTTTAAAAAATTAAAAACATATAAGATTCATTAATTAATTCCCGCTGTCAGAGAAAATAGCGTGTTTTTATGAAACAATAAGTATCCAAAGATTGACACTAGTTTAAGTCTGATTTCAAAGTGAAATTAATTCCAATGAGCACTATTGAATTAAATTGTAAAAATAAATTATAATTTCACTTTAAAACCAACTTAGATGATAATCTATTCATATATATGAATTAGATTAAAAATAATTTTTGAATTAAAATACAACATTTTTCACTATTAATTAAAAAATGAACTTTATCAGCAAATACCAAAAATTCACACAAAGTAAATTTTGATGTCCCTATTCTAAAGAATAATTTTATTTGGCCCAATAGAATGTATAAGAGTGACCAAAACTATATTTATAGATGGTTCACCATCAAAAGGCGATAAGTCGACCTTTAGTGAATGTTAGAGTATATATGCCTAAAATTGAATTCTTTTCGTATTTTAAGACTTTATCTTTTATTGGATAAATGTTAAAACATTTAAAAAACATATATAATAATATTATAGTTATTTATATTCATTCCCACCAGTACAATGACTACGTGTTAACTACCATTTAAAATAATATTATTTTATTACTAGTGTGCAACGTAAGATTTCGAAGAAACTCTTTGTTGTGTATCGGGTATGCTATCGAACATAGAAACCACTTTAAAGTAAAATTAATATTTATTTCGTAAATATTAATACTTATGAAAATGTATTATTCTTTATTTCCTTGGGATTTTACATCCTTCCCCCCTTCTGGTAATTACGTCCTCGCAATTTTATTCACTTATCAAAATAAGTGGTGGTATTTATCCCAAATAGCATTTATGATTCCCACATTGCCTCTTAAACCATATGGTTTCTCCACAAAACCATTATCTGGTGAATTACCTTATTTCACAACACTTTCTCTCTTCGGTCAAGAATCTGGACTGGTTGTTCTTCATAATAGAGATTCTCATCCAACTGAACTACCTCTGGGCTCAAAACATGAGATGGATCTGGCATATACTTTCTCAACATCGAAACATGAAAAACATTGTGTAACTGAGATAAACTCGGAGGTAATTCCACTCTATATGCAACTGATCCAACTCTCTCTAGAATTTCATATGGTCCAATGAACCTTGGACTCAGCATTCCTTTCTTACCAAATCACATCACACTTTTCCATGGAGAAAACTTTAGAAAAACATGATCACCTACCTCGAAAGATAGATCCTTCCTCCGGTCATCTACAAAACTCTTCTTCCTGATCTGAGCTATTCTCATCTGTTTCTAAATCAACTGAACTTTTTCTGCCATCTCTTCTACCAATTCTGGTCCCATCAGCTTCCTTTCACCCACTTCATCCCAAAAAGCTGGAGTTTGACACCACTTCCGATATAATGCCTCAAATGGTGCCATTTGTATACTGGAATGAAAACTTTAATTATAAGAAAACTCAACCAAAGGAATATTTTGGTCCCAACTTCCCTGATAATCCATCGAACAAGCACGTAGCATATCCTCCAAAGTCTGAATTGCTTGTTTGGACTGCCCATCTGATTGAGGATGAAAAGCTGTACTAAAATTTAATTAAGTACCACGCGACTTCTGAAGGCCTTTCCAAAAGTTAGAAGTAAACCTGGGATCACAATCAGATACAATAGAGAGGGGAACTCCAGGAAACCTGACTATCTCATTAAGCTACAATCGAGAATGTTTATCTAGAGAAAAAGTATCTCGAATAGGAAGGAAATGAGCAGATTTAGTCAAGTGATCAACAATAACCCAGATTGCATTATTACCTCGATATGTCCTCGGTAATCCCACAAAAAAGTCCATGGATATATTTTCCCATTTCCACACTGGTAATGGTAATGTCTACAGAATCCCTTTCGGTAACTTCTCCTCTGCTTTAACCTATTGACAAGTCAAACACTTTACAGTAAAATCAGAAATATCCCTTTTCATTCCGTCCCACCAGTAATACTCCTGAAGATCTCTATACATCTTAGTACTTCCTGGATAAACTGAAAAAGGAGAACTATGAGCTTCACATAACAAATATCTCTTCAAATGTGAATCACACGACACACACAATCTCTTCCCAAATCTCAAAAAAAATCATTATCAATATTTAATTCAGGAAACTTACCCTTTTGAACCAGCTCTACCTTTTTCTGCAACTCACTGTCTTCCCTCTGTGCTTGCTTAATTCTGTCTGATAGGGATGATCTCACTGATACCTGAAACAAACAAAAAACATCCTACACCAACAACTTTTATGCCAATGTTCATCAAATCCTTAACCAAAGCATCACATTCCAAATACAGCATTACTAACGAAGCATTACTTTTTTGACTCAAAGCATCAGCCACTTAATTTGATTTTCCCGGATGGTAAAGAATTGTACAATCATAATCCTTGATTAATTCTAGCCATCTCCTTTGTCTCATGTTCAATTTTTTCTAAGTGAATATATTCTTTAAACTTTTTAATTGGTATATATTTCACACTTTACTCCATACAAATGATGCCTCCATATTTTTAGAGAAAAAGCAAAAGCAGCTAATTCCAAGTCATGTGTAGGGTAATCTACCTCATGAGTTTTCAACTGACGTGAAGCATATTAAATTACATGTTCATTCATGCATATGGACACAACAGAGTCCCTTCAACAAAGCATCCATGTATATAACAAACTCACCATTTCTGGAAGGAAGTTCCAAAACTGGAGCATTCACCAATCTTCTTTTCAACTCCTCAGTCAACTGAGCCATCACTACAAAAAACTGTTCAATTTGGATTCTGACCATCTTTGGATGCTGATTTAGAAGTTCATTTCCATCTGTATACCTTCCTAGCACAACTTCCCTATTTCTTCTTCGAAAAACCATTCCAAACACATAAATTTCTTAGGTGAAGCAACATGGTAATCTTTAAATGATATACCAATTAAATTTGACAGTAAAAAATATATTTGGATAATCATTTAATAGAATTATAACTCCTAAAGTTATCTAAACTGACCTATGATACCAACTATAAGGCCCAAGACATACTCCTTACTTAATATTGAATTAAATGAATAATTCAAATTGAGGATCTGTTCAGGTTTAGAGTTTTAGAGAATTTGGTCATAATTATTACATCGCAAAATATTACAAATTAGAAACTTCTACTAAGATTCAATAGAATAAAAAAACTTAAAAAGAAACATGTATACTTCCATGTTTTATCTAGCATGACATTCCCATGATCCCATCCTTTACCATATTCCACATTAAGTCCTGTGAAAAACATTTCAAAAAACTTGGGGTGAGCATCAAAAGCCCAGTATGTGATACACAAATAATGAAAACTGTTAGTTTATCAAAACAACAAGTAAACCTTGTATACTTTAACAAAGTAATACTTTTCACCTCCATGAAGTAGTAAAAACTCTTCACTGAATAAATGATCATTACATACCCTTTTGTAACCAAAAGATTACCATAAAACCCATATAAAGATCACATAACATAAAAAGGTATCTTGGGACATAAACATACTTAAATGGAATAACCATACGGTTGACTTCCACACATATAACTTAATAGAATAGACATACGGCCGACTTCCATACCCAATGCATTGGAGGATATAACATAACCACCCGTCAAGGTATTCATGGCACCACACGTTATATGGTTTATCACGTAACCACCCGTCAAATGTCCAAGTACCATTATAAAATCATAAAACACAAAACAAATATAATGGAAAGAAAACATTTCCACACATTGATCATAATATATAACATAAATATATTGACATAACAAATACATTATAAAAAACATTTTCAATAACAAAATACATAAAATTCTATATGTTATTTATATCATTTTAAAAACATTACGGCTTGTTGAGGAAGCCAAATACCAAATAATACTCGTGGCGGCGGAAAAGGTCGTTGTCACCGCGTACGTTAAAAGAAACATTAATTTTATTCGTATAGTAAAACGCTTCGTAGAAAAAGATTCCTTTTATATAAAATTAAATTTCAAAGGGGTTTATACATTGTATAAATTAAAGTAGTGTATAAAATGAAATATGCCTCAATGAATGGAGATTGAGACAAAGTCCATTACCTCGGGTCCGACTTGACTCGATCGTTCTTTAACATCCTCAATAATAAACTTGAGTTAATTTATACTTGCTTAAATTTTTTTTCAAGTTACTTATTACTTTTATATCACTTATTACAATGTTATAAACATTATGTAATCATTTAAGTTAATAATTTTTGTTTTGTCGATATTTGGTTCTTAAGTCGAAAGTTAACTTCTTACAATTACATGTTTTTCATGTGGTCAAAGGTTCTTTATATCCAGAATGATATTCAAGATTTGGATATCATATATATCATATATATCCAGCATATAAATGTATTTATAATATTACATAATCACTTAGAGGTAATAAATGAAATGCACCGTTCATGGAGACGGTAAGCTGTACGTATGCATGAATGCTACTTTCATTTCTATGTCATATTAATGGAATTAAAAATAAATGATATATATTTATATTTTAATTACAGAATTATATTAATCATATATATGTAACATAAATCATATATTTCCATTATATGTATGCACTTATAATAGTACATTACATTTGGGGATAAGAAATGAAATGCACCGTTCTTGGAGACGGTAAGGCGTACGTACGCATGAATGCTACTTTTATTTCTATCTCATACTTTAATGGAATGAAATAATAATGATATAATGGAATATTATAATTCC
Organism: Viscum album; assembly: GCA_963277665.1. Classification (NCBI taxonomy): domain Eukaryota; kingdom Viridiplantae; phylum Streptophyta; class Magnoliopsida; order Santalales; family Viscaceae; genus Viscum; species Viscum album. The sequence goes on from OY728164.1 coordinate 1,167,732,632, forward strand.
ATTATAACATCATATATAATAAATTTAAATCCATCTTTTATACATCTCGCATATGGCATTAACGAATCAAATCACTTTGAGGGGCCGGTAGTCCACACATCCTAAAATGAAGATATCGTGTTTACCCATAATGGAAACCATAAAGGTATGACATAAATGAAAAATACAGAAGCTTAAGGAAAACATAAACATATGATAATCATATATAACAATTTTTACATCTTAATGGACACCTTTGAAGGTGTTATATGAGTGTTGAACAATCATCGTTTTGTGAGGCCGAAATTCACCATCCATGGAAACAATATGTTCTTTAACCATTAGATTTATGTGTGTGTAAGTGTAGCTCGACTACTTCTTATAAAAATATACTAGTATATTGAGGATAATGGTTTTGTTACAAACGAAATGAATAAAAAGAGTTTAGAGTGGTGGAGAAGAAAAATAAAACATAAGAACACAAGAGAAAACACTACCTTTAAAACGGGTAACTCTTTTTGATTTGAGCTCAAAGGCTTCCTTCAGAAGACTTCTGCCAAAAGTGAGGCATCTAGGAATAAGAGAGGGATGTGGAGAGAAAAAATAGGCAGAGCTTGTCCGAACAAAAGGCTTGAGAGGTGTGGGTAAGGTGGTAGAGGTGGGGGCCTTTTACAAGAGGAGAGGAGGGGCACTCTTAGAAAGTTAAGAAAATATACTTTATTATAAAATGATTTTCAGATAAAAAGTGTCCCAAAATTATATATTTAAGGGATAAGGTTATTAGAGTTCTAAATCCACCCATTCAATAGGTTTTTGACATGTGCAGGTCTTATATTTTACATTATGTATTCATTTTATTTAAATCTTTCATTAATGAGGTAATCGCTGCATCATCATAATGTCATAAATAATTTAATTTATTTAATGTCTAGAAATTATAAAATAAATATCATGATGTATGAAATTTTTTTATCTTTATAATGAATATTTATAGTCACTATTATGACTTTTATAACCCCATTTAAAAATTGTTTTAGTAAAACATCTCATGTTTGTGACATTTTAATTTTAACATTAAATAAAAAGTTATTAATGTCATTTTCCTATCAAAGTGGATCCATGGGGACCCCAAGTTGACCCATGGATTGTCTTGGTCAGCCATGACACATCCAATAAGGGTAGTACATGTTTCAAGTTCATTTCATATTGTTAAAACATTATTTTTACCTTAAACTACACTAATTACCTATAATCGCGATTAATAAACATAAAAGTTACCATTCACCAAAAAATTAATTTAATCCCATTGAGCCACATTTTACTTCTTAATGACAACCATGTATGTCGGATTTTTTAAATTCAAAACACAGAGGTGGTAAAATTTCATTTAAACGAAAAATCAGTTTTTTAAGTACCACTTAGTGGTTTCACTATTCATCACAAACTGAAGTTTTTCAGAAAAATACCAAAACTTCACCCAAAGATATATTTGATATTCCGAATTCAAAAATAAAGTCTATTTTAAAAAATTCAAAAAAATACAAGTTGCATTAATTAATTTAATAATTAATTCCCACTGTCAGAGCAAATAGCATGTTCTTATAAAACAATAAGTATCAAAAGATTGACACTAGTTTAAGTCTGATTTCAAAGTGAAATAAATTAAAACGACCACTATTGGATTAAATCATAAAAATATATTCAAATTTAACTTTAAAACCAATTCAAACAATAATATAATAATATAAATAAATTAGATTAAAAAGATGTTTTGAATTAAAATACAACATTTTTCACTATTCATTAAAAAATGAACTTTATCGGAAAAATACCAAAAGATCACAAAAAGTAAATTTTGAGTCCCTATTCTAAAGAATAATTTTATTTGGTCCAATATAATGTATAACAGTGACCAAAACTATATTTATGGATGGTTCGCCATCAAAAGGCGATAAGTCGACCTTTAGTGAATGTTAGAGTACATATGCCTAAAATTCAATTCTTTTCGTATTTTAAGCCTTTATATTTTATTGGATAAATGAAAAAACATTTAATAAACATATATAATCATATTTTAGTTATTTCTATTATTTCCCACCAGAACAACGACTACATGTTAACTACCTTTTAAAATAATATTATTTTATTACTAGTGTGCAACGTAAGATTTCAGAGAAACTCTTTGTTGCATATCGGGTACGCTATCGAACATAGAAATCCCGTTAAAGTAAAATTAATATTTAATTAGTAAATATTAATACTTATGAAAATGTATTATTCTTTATTTACCTGGGATGTTACATCCTTCCCCCCCTTCTGTGAGTTGTGTCCTCGCAATTTTATTCACTTATCAAAATAAGTGGGGGGTATTTATCTCTCATAGCATTTTTAGATTCCCATTTGCCTATTCAACCATATGGTTTCTCCCCAAAACCTTTACCTGGTGAATTACCTTATTTCACAACACTTTATCTCTTTAGTCAAGAATCTGGACTGGTTGTTCTTCATAAGAGAGATTCTCTTCCAACTGAACTACCTATGGGATCAAAACATGACATGGATCTGGTATATACTTTCTCAACATCGAAACATGAAAAACATTGTGTACCTGAGATAAACTCGGAGGTAATGCCACTCTGTATGTAACTGATCCAACTCTCTCCTAAATTTCATATGGTCCAAGGAACCGAGGACTCATCTTTCGTTTCTTACCAAATCACATCACACTTTTCCATGGAGAAACCTTGAGAAAAACATGTTCACCTACCTCGAAAGATAGATCCTTCCTCCAGTTATCTGCATAACTCTTCTGCCTGCTCTGACCTGTTCTCATGTGTTTCTGAATCAACTGAACTTTTTCTGCCATCTCTTCTACCAATTCTAGTCCCATCAGCTTCCTTTCACACACTTCATCCCAAAAAGCTGGATTTCGACACCGCGTCCTATATAATGCCTCAAATAGTTCCATCTGTATACTGGAATAAAAACTATTATTATAAGAAAAATCAACCAAAGAAAGATGTTGGTACCAACATCACTGATAATCCATCGAATGAGCACATGTCATATCCTCCAAAGTCTGAATTGTTCGTTCTGACTGCCCATGTGATTGAGGATGAAAAGCTGTACTAAAATTTAATTCAGTACCCAATGACTTCTGAAGGCCTTTCCAAAAGATAGAAGTAAACCTGGGATCAGGATCAGATACAATGGAGAGGGGAACTCCATGCAGCCTGACTATCTCTTTAATATGCAATCGAGAAAGTTGATCTAGAGACAAAGTATCTCTAATAGGAAGGAAATGAGCAGATTTAGTCAAGCGATCAACAATAACCCAGATTACATTATTACCACGATAATTCCTCGGTAATCCCACAACAAAGTCCATGGATATATTCTCCCATTTCCACTCTGGTACAGGTAATGGATGCAGCATCCCTTTCGGTAACTATCTCTATTTTTTAACCTACTGACAAGTCAAACACTTTACAGTAAAATTAGCAATATCCCTTTTCATTCCGTCCCACTAGTAATACTCCTGAAGATCTCTATACATCTTAGTACTTCCTGGATGAACTGAAAACGGAGAACTATGAGCTTCACATAATTAATATCTCTTCCACTGTGAATCACATGGCACACATAATATCTTCCAAAATCTCAAAACAAAATCATTATCAACATTGAATTCAGGCAACTTACCCTTCTGAACCAGCTCTACCTTTTTCTGTAACTCACTGCCTTCCCTATGTGCTTGCATAATTTTTTTGATAGGCATGATCTCACTGATACCTTAAACAAAACATAAGAACTTCCTACACCAACAACTTCTATACCATAGTTCATAAAATCCTTAACCAAAGGATCACATTCCAAATGCAACATTGCTAATGAAGCATTACTTTTTCGACTAAAAGCATCAGTCACTTTATTTTCTTTTCGCTGATAGTAAAGAATTGTACAATAAAAATCCTTGATTAATTATAGACATCGCCTCTGTCTCATGTTCAATTAATTTTGAGTGAATATATACTTTAAACTTTTGTTATCGTTATATATTTCACACTTTACTCCATACAAATGATGCCTCCAAATTTTTAGAGAAAAAACAAAAGTAGCTAATTCCATGTCATGTTTAGGGAAATTTACCTCATGAGATTTCAACTAACGTGAAGTATATGCAATTACCTGATCATTCTTGCATAAGGACACAACAGAGTCCCTTCAATGAAGCATCTCTGTATATAAAAAACTCACCATTCCTGGAAGGACGTTCCAAAACTAGAGCATTCACCAATCTTCTTTTCAACTCCTGAGTCAACTGAGCTATCACTGCAACAATCTATTCAATTCTGATTATAACCATCTCAGGATGCCGATTTAGAAGTTTATTTCCATCTGTATACCTTCCTAGCACAACTTCCCTGTTTACTCTTTGAAAAACCATTCTTAACACATAAATATCGTAGGTGAAGCAACATGGTAATCTTTAAATGCTACGCCAATTAAATTTGACCATAAAAAATATTTTTGGATAATCATTTAATAGAATTTTAACTCTTAAAGTTATCTAAACTGACCTCTGATACCAACTATAAGGCCCCATCCTTAAACCATACTTAATATTGAATTATATGAATAATTCACATTGAGGATCTTCTCAGTTTTAGAGTTTTAGAGAATTAGGACATAACTATTTCATCTCAAAAGATTACAAAGTAGACACTTATTCTATGTTTCCATAGAATAAAAACTCATAAAAAGAAACATGTCTAGTTCCATGTTTTATATAGTATGAATTTCCCTTGATCCCATCCATGACCCTATTCCACATTAAGTCCTGTGAATGACATTTCAAAAAACTTGGGGTGAGCATAAAAATCTCAGTAAGGGATACACAAAGAATGAAAACTGTTAGTTTATCAAAAAAACTAGTAAACCATTTATACTTTATCAATGTAATACTTTTCACCATTATGAAGTAGTAAAAACTCTTCATTGAATAAAAGATCATTACTTACTATTTTTTTACCAAAATATTACCATAAAACCCATATAAAGATCACATAACATATAAAGGTAACTTGGGACATAAACAAACATAAATGGAATAACCATACAGTCGACTTCCACACATATCACTTAATGGAATAGCCATACGGCCGACTTCCATACCCAATGCATTGGAGGTTATAACGTAACCACCCATACTGGTATTCACAACACCACACGTCATATGGTTTATCACGTAACCACCCGTCAAATGTCCATGTACCATTATAAAATCATAAAACATAAAACAAATATAATGGAAAGAAAAAATTTCCACAATTTGATCACAATATATCAAATAAAAATATTGACATAACAAATCCATTATAATAACCATTTTCAATACCAAAATACATAAAAGTGTATTTTTTATTTATATCATTTTAAAAATATTACGGCTTGTTGAGGAAGCCAAAGACCAAATAATCCTCGCGGCGGCGGAAAAGGTCGTTGTCACCGCGTACATTAAAAGAAACATTCCTTTTTGTCATTTAGTAAAACACATAGTAGAAAAAGATTCCTTTTGTACAAAAGTAAAATTCAAAGGGTTTTATACACTGTATAAACGAAAGTTGTGTATAAAACGAAATATGCCTCAATGAAATGATATTGAGATGAAGTCCCTTACCTCGGGTCCGAATAGACTCGATCGTTCTTTAATGTCTTGAATGATAAACTTGAGTTAATTTATACTTTATTAAGAACATTTTTCAAGTTCATTATTACTTTTATATCACTTATTACCATGTTATAAACATTATGTAATTATTTAAGTTAATAATGTTTGATTTGTCGATATTTGGTTCTTAAGTCGAAAGTGGACTTCTTACAATTACATGTTGTTCGTGTGGTCAAAGGTTATTTATATCCAGAATTATATTCATGATATTGGTATCATATATATCATATATATCCAGAATATACATGTATTTATAATATTACATAATCATTTAGAGGTAAGAAATGAAATGCACCGTTCATGGAGACGGGAAGCTGTACGTATGCATGAACGCTACTTTCAATTCTATGTCATATTAATGGAATTAAAACTAAATGAGAGATATGTATATTTCAATTCCATAATTATATTAATCATTTAGATGTAACATACATCATATATATACATTATATATATGTACATTTAATAGTACATTACATTTGGGGATAAGAAATGAAATGCACCATTCATGGAGACGGTAAGCCATACGTACGCATGAACGCTACTTTCATTTCTATCTAATACTTTAATGGAATGAAATAATAATGATATAAAGGTATATTATAATTCCAATATAACATCATATATAATAACTTTATATCCATCCTTTATACATCCCACATATGGCATTAACGAATCAAATCACTTTGAGGGGGCGGTAGTCCCAACTTCCTAAAATGAAGATATCGGGTTTACCAATAATGGAAACTATAAAGGTATGACATAAATGAAAAATACAAAATATTAATGAAAACATAAAAATATTATATATCATATATAAATATAGAGACATCTTAATGGCCACCTTTGAAGGTGTTATATGAGTGTTGAACAATCATCGTTTCGTGAGGCAGAAATTCACCATCCACGGAAACCGTATGTTCATTAACCATTAGATGTAGGTGTGTGTAAGTGTACCTAGAATATTTCTTATAAAAAAATAATAGTATATTTAGGATACTGTTGTTGTAACAAAAGAAATGAATAAAAGAGTTTAGAGGTTTGGATAAGCAAAATAAAACATAAGAACACAGGAGAAAACACAACCTTTAAAACAAGTAACTCTTTTTGATTTTAGCTCAAAGGCTTTCTTGGGAAGACTTCTGCCCAAAGTGAGGTCTCTAGGAGTACTAGAGGGATGTTTAGAGACACAATGGGCAGAAATTGGATGATCCAAAGGCTTGAGAGGCGTGGGTAAGGTGGTAGATATGGGTGCCTTTTATAAGAGGAGAGGAGGGGCACTCTTGGAATGTTAAGAAAAGATACTTTATTATAAAATGATTTTCGGATACAAAGGGTCCCACAATTATATATTTTGAGGATAAGGTGATAAGAGTTCGAAATACACCCATACAATAGGTTTTTGACATGTTTAGGTCTTATATTTAACATTATCTTTTCATTTTATTTAAATCGTTCATTAATGAGGTAATCACTGCATCATCATGATGTCATATATAATTTAAATTATATAATGTCTAAAAATTATAAAAAAATATCATGATATAGCAAATCTTTTTAGATTTCTGAGGAATATTTATAGTAAAAAATATGACTTGTATATCACGATTTAAAAATTGTTTTAGTATAAACACTCATGTTTGTGGCATTTTAATTTTAACATTAAATAAGAAGTTATTAATGTAATTTTCCTACCAAAGTGGCTCCATTGGGTCCCCAAGTTGACCCATGGATTTTCTTGGTCGGATATGACACATCCAATAAGGGTAGGACATGTATCAAGTTCATTTCATGTTATTAAAATATTATTTTTACCTTAAACTACACTAATTACCTCTAATCACGATTAATAAACATAAAAGTTACTATTCACCAAAAAAATATTTTAATCTCATTGAACCAAATTTTACTTCTTAATGACAAACATGTATGTCGGATTTTTGAAATTCAAAACACAAAGGTGGTAAAATTTCATTTAAACGAAAAATCTGTTTTTTAAGTACCACTTAGTGGTTTCACTATTCATCAAAAATAGAAGTTTTTCAGAAAAATACCAAAACTTCACCCTAAGATATATTTGATATTCCGAATTCAAAAATGAAGTCTATTTTACCAAATTAAAGACATATAAGTTGCATTAATTAATTTTATAATTAATTCCCACTGTCAGAGAAAATAGCTTGTTTTTGGATTAAATGGTAAAAATATATTCTAATTTTACTTTAAAACCAATTCAAATGATAATCTAATCATATAAATAAATTATATTAAAAAGTCGTTTTGAATTAAAATACAAAATTTTCACTATTCATTAAAAAATGAACTTTATCGGAAAAATACCAAAAATTCACACTAAGTAAATTTCGATGTCCCTATTCTAAAGAATAATTTTATTTGGTCCAATAGAATGTATAAGAGTGACCAAAACTATATTTATAGACGGTTGGCCCTCAAAAGGTGATAAGTTGACCTTTAGTGAATGTTAGAGTATATATGCCTAAAATTTAATTCTTTTCATATTTTAAGCCTTTATCTTTTATTGTAAAAATGTAAAAACATTTAAAAACATATATAATCAAATTTTAGTTATTTCAATTCTTTCCCATCAGTACAACGGCTACATGTTAACTACCATTTTAAATAATATTATTTTATTACTTGCATGAAATGTAAGATTTCAACGAAACTCTTTGTTGCGTATCGGGTACGATATCGAACATAGAAACCCCTTTAAAGTAAATATAATATTTATTTCGTAAATATTAATACTTATGAAAATGTATTATTTTTTATTTACTCGGGATGTTACATCTTTAAAATCCCAAAATGATATATTTCGAGGATAATGTTATAAGGGTTATAAATCCACACATCCAATAGGTTTTTTACCAGTGTATGTTTTAGATTTTACCTTATCTTTTCATTTTATTTAAATCGTTCATTAATGAGGTAATCACAACATCATCAGGGTGTCATAAATAAATTTATTTATTTAATGTCTAAAAATTATAAAAAAATATCATGATGTGGGAGATCATTTTAGCTTTCTAATTACTATTTATAGTCTAAAATATCATTTATTTAAACAAAATTAAAATTGTTTTACTTAGGGTATACAAACCTTTGTCATATTTTGATTTCTTTAAAAAATAATGTCATAAATGAAACTATTACACCCATGTGACTCCATGGGCCCTATAGTTTGGTAAAAATAATCCCATCATCAGACATGACTCAAACAAGAGGATTTGGACACATGTTTGGGTCATTTTATATTATTATGATATTATTTTATTACCCTTAACTACCTGATTACTAATTAATCATGATAATTAAAGATAATTACAGTTGTTACTATTCATAAAAACAAAAGTGTCTTAATTAAATAATTTCGATCTTTTGATTCCAAATATGGAATCCATTTTACCAAATTTAAAACTCAGAAAGTTCCGTAATTAAATTAAAAATAATTCTCGTTGTCAAAACCAAATACGGGTTTTTAAGAAGTAAAAATTTTTAAATGATTGACTTGTTTTTACATCTAATGGATAGGTAAAATTACCTCCAATGAACAACATTGTTTTAAGTGATAAAAAAATAATTCAATAACACTTTAAAACCAATTAAAAGGAAAATCTAACTATATAATTTAATTATATGAAAAAGTAGTTTTGGTGTAAAATACAGTACTTTTCACTATTCATTAAAAATTAACATTTGTCAGAAAAATACCAAAAATTTATCCAAAGTAATTTTTATATTCCAAATACAAAAATGATGTCCATTTTACCAAATTCAAAACATAGAAGTTGAATTAATTAATTTTATAATTAATTACCACTGTCAATATAAATAGCATGTTTTTAAGAAACAATATCTATCAAAAGATTAACACTTGTTTATGTCCAATTTCAAAGTGAAATTAATTCCACTGACTACCATTGAATTAAATGTTAAAAATTATTGTAATTAAACTTTAAAATAAATTAAAATTATAATCTAACCAAATAAGTAAATTATATTAAAAGGCGGTTTTGAATTAAAATATAGCATTTTCACAATTCATTAAAAATGAACTATATCGGAAAAATAAAAAAAATTACGCAAAGTAAATTTTGATGTCCCTCTTCTAAATAAGGATTATATTTTGTCAAATATAACATATAAAAATTATAAAAATTATTTTTAAAAATTGTTCTCTGTCAAAAGGAGGATAATCGAACTTTTAAACAATATTTGAATATTTATTCTAAAAATTTGCTTCATTTTCATTTTAAGCCTCTATAATTTATTGGGTTAATATTAAAATATTTAACAAACATATATAATCATTCTGTAGTGAGTTATGTTCATTTCCTCCATTACAATGGCTAGGAGTTAACTACAATTTAAAATAATATTAATATATAATTAGTGTGCAACCTTATATTTCAATGAAACTCGTTGTTACGTGTTAGGTACGCCATCGAACATAGCATCCCATTTAATGTAATATTAATATTTTATTCACAAATATTAACATATATGAACATTTAATATTCATTATTTACCTGGGATGATACATCCTTCCCCCCTTTTGGGAATTGCATCCTCACAAGTTTAAATTTGGGCTTAAAAACTTTATTGAATGCCCCACATCGGAAAAGGAGTGAATACAATAATCCCTTTAAAAGAAAGAAAAAGAAGTACAATGGCCACCTGAAATAACTCATAAAAGGATCCCATGAAAACATGGATATTCAGGAGAAAAAATAGGATCATGTTTTGATGGAGAGTGATATAAAACATGATTAGGAGAAAGGTAACAATAAGAAAATAACAAAATTATGATGTGTCTAAATGGTTTTTGATTACCCAGTAAGAAACATAAACCAACAACATTTTTTTTACATTCCTTTTCATAATTTTGAGGAATTCATTTACTACAAAGAATAAATACATAAGGAAATTTAATTACCATTAAGTATAGTTTCATCCTTTAACAATTTTCTTCTAAAACTAATCTTTTCTCCAAATGATGAGCATTCAAAAAGACTTGGTCACATCAAAAGCACAAAAATCATCTCATAGAATATCAAATAATCCACAAAAGGGGAACTATATATATCCCGTGTATTTAGCTATAAACCAAAACCAAAATGGTTACTACAAGATCAGATAATCCCCCCAAAGGATAATCCTTCACAAAAAGATAAATTACTTTCAATCTCCAATATTTGTCCAACAAAACCCCAAGTTCATCAAAGACCATTCACTAAACAGATATCCATTAAATTCATCAATGTAAACCAAACTAATATTGAAACCCCAATCTATGAATAATTTAACCACATCATCTTCCAAGGTAAATATTAACATTTATCTCCAAATAACATCAGTTACTCTTAAAGTCTCATACTGAAAAGTAATTAACCTAATCGCATATCCTCCATGATGGTTAATCATTTCCATAGATAACCCAAAATCCACTTATTCTTGATTCATAAGATAATCTAATTAAAAATAATTATTCATACTAACCAGAGACTTCACGTAGTCCAGTGGTAGGTGTTTAATACTAGTCGCACTTTGGTTGTAGGTTTGATTACCGCAGCTACATCCGACATGACAGGTTGTCACATGGTATGTGTGTCATCCCTTTTAAAAAACTGTATAATTTTATAACATTTCCAATAAGAGATAAATTAATAAAAAATGACCATAACATATTTCAACCACAAAGGTTATCTAATAACTTTCATTTTTCATCCCAAAAAGTATTAACTAGTAATTACCTAAAATTCAAGGATCATATAAACCCAAATTATTCATTTTAAATATATCCACAAATGAAATGATAATTATTCCTTGAATAAAATTTTCAAATATCAAACATCAGGTTTACACATAATATAAAAAGTCTTCAAATGTAATCCCATTATCAAAAGTGCCTCAATAATTTTAAGCATTTTACCATCCTAAAATATACCATAACTCTTGAATCCTATATATGTTGAATTCTTACTCATTCATCATTTTTCATGATCCATTAACCATTAATTTCCAACTTATTTTGATATACTTCATTCCTAAAAACTAAATCATGAATCATATCATAAGATTCAACAATAGGAAAACATATGTTAAGAAATAATCCTTTCCATTCATTGGCCATTTTTAGTTTCATCATCCTCAATAGGAATTGAATTAGGTATTGGTAAACAAATATTTGTACGGTCCTGGTGATCCCATTCCTGAAACTTCTTCGTAGGGCATGTGTTTGCCTAATGACCATGCACACCACATTAAAAACATTCAATTGATCCTTCAGAAAGAACTCGTTTCTTATTCATAGAGTCAACTAGATGCTTCCTTTTTTCAGGGAAGGTACTTACTTTATGACCTTCATTTCCACATATATAGCATCTTTCTATCCCATTGAAACATTTTCCTATATGTTTCTTTCCACATCTTTGAAACATAGGTTTTTGAACAGACTTACCTTTATGATTATTACATGAACATCCGTAGGGCTTTTTTTCTCACATATATCATGAATTATAAAAATCACTAAGGATCAGATGGTCAATCATGACTCCAGATAGTTGGTTGAGAATGTCCACAAGATTTCTAATTGCAACTCCCATATCATTCTGTTGCTCGTTTAGAAAACCGTCACAGTTTTCTTCACATCCATTCTTACTTTGGTTCCTGATAGATCCATCCATTTACTAAAACCAAAAAGGTCAGTTTCAGTATATCATTAAAATAATCAAATAATACTATGATATAATTATTCACGTTATTATAAACCCATTCACTTTATCTAAAAAAACAATAACTCTTTCTGAAATCCTAACCATTTTAGTAACGTCACTTAAGCTTAAAGAATACCCTAACCTCTAAAGTTATCTAAACCAACCTTGTATACCAACTATAGAGACGCAACATTATAACATTACATAATCATGAATTAAATGAATAATTCACATTAATGATCTTTTCAGGTATAGAGTTTTAGAGAATTAGGACATAACTATTACATCTCAAAAGATTATAAAGTAGCCACTTCTACATAGTTTCCATTTTTTTATGAAATAAAAACTCTTAACAAGAAACATGACTATTTATGTGTTTTAGACAACATGTCTTTCTTTGATCCCATCCTTGAACCTATTCATCTTTAAGTCTTGTGGAAAACATTTCAAAAACATGGGATAATCATAAAAAACTTAGTAACGGTTATAACAATATTTAAAAAAACATTATTCCATGTATACATAATAACCAATGAAATCATACTTTTCTCATAAAACATTAGCACTTTAACATACCACATGAAATCATAATATTTCTGAATAACTCATAGAGATCATAAGACATAAAGGTAGATTGATGCTTTCATGACATTCTTACGTAGGGAGTAACCGTCATTGTTACGTTTAGAATACCCAACACAGTATATTCCCTAAATAGCTTCAGAGAAACCTTAGCATTTAACTACTTCACGTTACCCAATTCATTGGAGAGCTATCTCATGCTCTCCCGCCCTTATTTTATCATAGAACCACCAGACTTCAGAAAAAAATCATAAGAACAATAACATAATGGAACCACATAAAACCTGCATAAAGGAAACATAATATTTCAACATTTATCACAAGATATAAATACCACACATTGATATAATCAATACATTATCAAAACTATTTTCAATTCCAAAATAAATGAAAATTAAAACATGGTATTTATTTTTCATTAAAAAAATTTATGCCGTGTAGTGGAAGTTGAAACTCAAATAATGGTCACAGCGGCGGTGAAGTTGTTTTCACCGCATACGTAAGACAAAAACATTCCCTTTTGTCATTTAGTAAAATGATTCATGTAAAAAATTTCCTTTTGAATTAAATTCAAAGTCAAAAGTGTTTATTATACAACTAATAAAAGAAGGTCGTATATAAATTAAAGTATGCCTAAATGAATAGAGATTGAGACGAAGTCCCTTAAAAGACAGTATCCATAGATTAAGGATAAATAAATTACATAATTATTTGTGAAAAATATAAATACACCCAATATAAGTGTATATTATGTGTAAAACATTCAGTGTTTATCCACAAATATTCATAGTATGACATAATCACGAAGTTTAGGTTTAACCCAAAGAATTGAAATTTGGTTAAGAAGTTCCCTTACAAAAATTCGACAGCCTAACGACATAACTTTAAAATTTAGATAATGATTTGTTGAGGGATAAAAATGGTATCTCATCAGTTTTAAATAAAATTTATAGAAATAAGGATTTATAATAACATATCCCAACGTAAGAAAATGTAAATTACAAAACCTATTAAAAATTAGTCTTTTAAATAGAGGAGAGTGAAAGGTTCCCTTACCGGATTTGGTAACATTAAAAACGTACACCCCATGAATGAAGGTTCATACAATGAAGATGTAAATACCCATAAATTTAAGTATAATACACAAATAATTTAATCATTGGTAGTATATACACCACAAAAAGGAAATAGTTGAAAATTTAGCGTTAATCTCATAGGAATAAAAAGTGAGATAAAACCCCCTTACCTCGTTGTAATCAATCAAGTCATATGACCAAAAGATAATAAACACCAAATAAATAACATAATACCATGAATTAAAATATAATCATGGTAATATATATGAAATTTTATTACACATTACACCACATTGAATAAATAAGTGGCGAACAATGGGAATCTCATAGTATTTAAATTGAGATAAGAAATCCCCTTAACATAAGTACGACTTGTCTGGTTCGTTTCATTATATTCCTAAATATTAAACCATGTTCAATTTATAATTTCTCAAGGAATTAATTTAAATTTAATTATTCAATTCATATTAAATTTTATCATGTTATAATAATTAGTTAATTATGTGTGTTCATATCATATGTTTTGTCTATGTTCGTTACATGAGTCAAAAATGAACATGTTTGAAGAGAATTGTCCATGTAGTTAAAAGAAAATCATCTCTAAAATGGTATTCATGATATTAATATCATATATATCCATTATATATGTATTTAATAAAATTCCATAATGTTTGGAGATAAGAAATTAAATGTATTGTTCATGGAGATGGTAGGTCGTACGTACGCATGAACGCTACTTTCATTTCTCTGTCATATTAAAGGAATTAACACTAAATGAGACATATATATATTATAATACTAGTAAAATATATATTTTATATAGGAAACATAAGTTCATTAATTAAATTTTTTATAAATTCTATGTTTGGCATGAACGAGTCACATCACTTGAGGGGGCAGTAGTCCACACTTCGTCAGATGAAATTATCGTAGTTCCATAACATGAAAAGCATAACAATGTGATTTAAAAATAAAATTTAGAAGAATATAGAGAAAATTAAATACCATATATATCATATATAAATACATTTACATCATAATGGATACCATGAATGGTGTTAAAAAATTGAACAATCATCGTTTTGTGAGGCAGTAATTCACTACCCACAAAAACAATATTTTTTTTAACCATTAGACGGAGGTGTGTGTAAGTGTAGTTATAATACTTATAATAACAACATACTAGTATATTGAGGATAATTGTGTTATTATAGAATCAAATAAAAAAAGATAGTGGTGAGTGAATAAAGAAAATGATAGAATGAAACTTGAGAGAAGACATTACCTCTAGATCGGGTAACTCTTTTTGATTTGAGCCAAAGGCTTCCTTGAAAAAACTTATTCCCAAAGTGAGGCTTCTAGGAGTAATAGAGCGACATGGAGAGATAATATGAGTAGAGGTTAGTTGAGTAAAGGGATTGAGTGGTGTGGGTAAGGGGGTAGAGGTGGGGGTCTTTTATAAGGGGGAGGAGGGTCACTGTTGGAATGTCTTGAAATGTTAATTTATTATAAAATGATTTTCGGATTTTAAAGGTCCCAAAATGATATATTTATAGGATAATGTGATAATGGTTCAAAATAAACCCATCCAATAGGTTTTTGACAAGTGTACATTTTATATATTACCTTATCTTAGTATTTTATTTAAATCATTCATTAATGAGGTAATCACTCCATCAACATGGTGTCATAAATAAATTTATTTGTTTAATGTCTACAATTTATAAACAAAATATCATGATGTAGGAAATATTTTTAGTTTTCCAAATTCTATTTAGAGTCTAAGATAACATTTATTTAAATAAAATTATAATTCTTTTACTTAGGATAAACAAACCATTGTCAAATCTCTCTTCTTTTAAAAAAAATAATGTCATAAATGTCACTATTACACCCACGTGACTCCATGTGCCCTAAAGTTCAGGAAAAAAGCGTCCCATGGTCGGCCATGAATCAAAAAAATGGACACATATTGGGGTCATTTTATATTACTGTGATATTATTTTATTACCCTTAGCTACCCGATTACTAATTAATCATGATAATTAAAGATAATTACCGTCATTACAATTCATAAAAAAATAGTCTTAATTAAATTATTTTAACCCTATGAGTCCAAATATTGAATCCATTTTACCAAATTTCAAATATATAAATTTATGTTATTAATATAAAAATAATTTCTATTTTCAAATCCAATGACGGGTTTTTATGAAATAAAAATTATCAAAAGATTGACTCGTTTTTACATCCAATTGAAAACTAAAATTACTTCCAAAGAAAAAAATAGTATTAAGTGATAAAAAAAATTAAATTACACATTGAAACTAAATAAAAAATAATCAATCTATATAATTAAATTAGATGAAAAAGTAGTTTTGAAGTAAAATGCAGTATTTTTCCATATTCATTAAAAATAAACATTTATAAGAAAAATACCAAAACATTATAAAAAGTAAATTTGATATTACAAATTTAAAAATAATTCCCATTTTAACAAATTCAAAACATAAAATATTCATTAATTAATTTAATAATTAAGTCCCAATTTCAAGACAAATAACATGTTTTTACGAAACAATATCAATCAAAAGATTGACGCTTGTTTTTGTCCAATTTCAAAGTGAAATTAATTCAATGACCCCCAATGAATTAAATGGTAAAAATATATTCTAATTATACATTAAAACCAATTAAAATGTTATTCTATACTTATAAATAAATTATATTAAAAGAAGGTTTTGGATTAGAATACAATAATTTTCACCATTCATTAAAAATGAACATTATCGTGAAATTAACAAAAATTTAAAAAAAGTACATTTTGATGTCCCGATTATAAAGAAGGATTTTCTTTTGTCAAATAGTACATATAAAATTTAAAAAATTTAGTTTTAAAAATGGATCACCATAAAATGTTAGTTAATCGACCTTTTAAAGATTATTAGAATATTTATTCCTAAAATTGGATTCATTTGAATTTTATGCCTCTATCATTTATTGGGTAATTCTTAAAATTTTTAACCAACATATGTAATCATTTTTTAATTAGTTTACTCCATTCCCACCATTAAAATAGCTTGGTGTTAACTATCATTTAAAATAATATTATTATATTATTAATGTGCAACCTAAAGAAACACGTTGTTGCATATTGGGTACGCCATCAAACATAAAGTCCACTTTAAAGAAATATTAATATATTATTCAGAAATACTAATATATATATATATATATATAAACATTTCATATTCATTATTTACCTGGGATGTTACACCATATGTGTAAACGAATATTTTTCATCAAAACCTTAAAACATGAAAATGAATAATTAGATCCCTTACATACACGAGGGACTTTTTGGTTATAATATTAGATAATTAATAAAAAAAATTAGATAAACAACTCATATGAATATGGACTCATATGACACTAAAATAACATTCCCCCCATTTAAAAAAAAATTTCTTATTTCCCAATTGGTCATTAACATCATGCTTGTGAAATAGATTATAAAAATAAATCATTCAGGATCATATCTTAAAACCTGGGGAATATGAAACATATGAAGGGTGAGCTCAAATTGTCAATATGGGTAAACCTAAGAAATTACAATTAAATAACCTCAATGAGAATAATAATTCATAATGGTATAATGAAATAAGGAAAGTTAATTAGTGACTCATAGATGAACTCATAATATTTTATACATAGAATATCAAATATGAAGTCATGAAAATTCGATAGGCTTCAGAATTAATAATAATGGGTTATGTGATATCAATATGAATTATTAGAATCATTATTAACCCATATAATGAAAATGAAAAATATTTTGGTATCTTAGGAAATTCTCTCATTAAATTTTCACCAATCCCTTATAGAACCCTTAAAAATGGAATATCAAATATGACCGACTCTCATCTCGGGAGTACCCAATGCATTCAAGAACTTTCTAGGTGCACCCATAGAATAAGCTATAACGGGCTCACCTGACACTATTAGGGATAACCAATCATTTATATTATCCAAGATCTGAATCCATAAGTAACACATAAAAAATAATTTATATAAACTTTACGCTTTTATGAAAATAATTACCCCATCTAATGTAATTGGGTTTGAAAAAATTACGTTATAAAAATGAATAACCCCTAGAAATCAAATGGATTAAAATAAAAAATTAGTGTACAATGATTAACCCATACAAAATAAATGGGTTAAAAAACAATCTCATTGAATAATGATTATCCCATGGAAAATAATTTTTTTATATAAAAATTCTCTTGATATCATGTTTAACCCATGGAAAATAAATTTTTTGAATAAAAATACCTATGAAACAGGATTAAACCATGAAAATGAAATGGGTTAATTTATTATAACTTCAAAAAAATAATAATATATTCAATTAATGAATGAATATAGTATCAATAAAAGAATATCCCTATTGGATGATAATTATCAGGAGGGGCTGTAGACATTGACCAACTGAAATACCATTAAATGATCATTAAAACATTCTTGAGGAAAATTATATTTAAACATTCCAATTGTCCCATGTTACATTAAATCTTTAGAACCATTAACCCCCTGAATGGAATAAAAATAAATGACTGATGTATTATAATAAGAATAATGTGATTAGTGATATATCATGTCCATGGATAATTATATAGACCACAAAAATAAGATATGTGTATAACATAACAAATTTCTCTATGAAGGAAAATTATGACAAATGTCTATTACCGATACATTAAATTCAATACCATAAACCCCATGAATTAATTTTTGTTATATAAAACATTTAAATTAGGTAAATATAAAAATAATTCATGATATAGTTGTAAAATGTGTCTTAGATTTATCATATAATATTATCTAGGTTTGGAGTAATACATTATGCCTCAAACAAATGAAATAGAGATGAAATCCATTACCATGAGTCATATTTGTCATGATTGTTCACTATATTCTAGAATAATAAATATAGGTTTATTATATAATTTCTCATAAACCATTTAAATGTTTATTTTTATTTTTATTTCACATATAAATAAGTTATATATATTTAATCAATAAATAACGTTTTATTGACTATTTTGACAATAATCATCTTCTGTATCAAAACAGATTTCGATCAGTTGACTATATTCAATGTGGCTCTTATATGAACATATTTTGATTAATTTTCATGAAATTATTTTCAAATTGATCCTTCAATAATAAATTTAAATCGAATCATGAATCAAAAATATAATAAACTGATCTAATGTGACAATCATAGAGATAGTATGTCATATGTACGCACGAGTATGATCCCTATTTTCAATGATCATTATGAAAATAAGGAAAGTAACATTTATATTTACAAAATTATCATTTTATAATTAATAACAAATTCTTTAATCATTTTTACTTATATATGTTATTCATTTGATGTAAAAGAAATCACATCACATTTAGGAGGTGGTTATCCACACGTCCATTAATGACATTATCACTATTACAGTGTGTTGATGGTTAATAAAGAATGTTATATATTATATTCAAATTAAGGTAATTATTCAATTAATATAATAAAAATTTAATTTATGTAACATTTTATAAATTATACACATCCATAATTCATTCAAATAAATTTGGGAACATATCCTATTGCCATGGGGAGGCGGTAGTCCACACCTCCACAAATGATGTTGTTATATTTAGACCAAATGGAACACAAAAAAAGAATTTGTTATAAAAATAACTAATGTAGAATAAGTAAATAATAAATATAATATATTTTCTATATTAATATAATGTCCATCGTAATTCCTATCCATGTATGGTAGTAAAGGAAATACAATAAATCAACATTTTGGGAGGTGGTAGTTTGTTTTACACATAAACTGTAGTTTCATTACCTATTTAATGGATGCATGTATATGTAAAGGCATAAAAGATAACATAAAAATTTAACGTTATATTTGGAATATTAATGTTATTATATAATATTACAGTGAGAATAATTTAGTGGGTGGATAATGAAAAAACGAAGATATATGAGTAAAAATGTTACCTTTTTTTGGGTAACTCTTCTAGGTTCACAAAAAAGGAATCCTTATATGGATTTCATAAAAATAATATAAATATGGGATGAGTTTAGGGATGTTGAGGATATTTTTTTTAAGAGAATGTTCATGCTAATGTGTTCTTAATTCAATGATGAGGGGGGATATTTGAGTGCTTTTTTATTGTGGTGGTGGAATGGATTTTTTATAAATACCAAAATGTATACATTATTAGGATGTATTACTTACCAAATTTGATAAAAAATGTTCAAATAATGGATTAACGTCTAATTATGTTACATAAAAACCTCCATGACACAATAATAAGTTATTTATTAAAATTGTGTTCCTTAACATCAATGATTTTCTAATTTTAACATTTTCATTTTTACTAAACCAATTATATTTCTAACGTATGTTTTTTAACCATTAATAATAATTTAAAGTGATATTTTTCATAAAATATATACCCACTAATATATAAATATTATATTATATTAAAAAATATAAATTATATGTGTTAATAAAAATAAATTTTTAATCAATTTGTTGTTACACGA
Source organism: Viscum album (assembly GCA_963277665.1). Lineage (NCBI taxonomy): Eukaryota > Viridiplantae > Streptophyta > Magnoliopsida > Santalales > Viscaceae > Viscum > Viscum album. Next base: position 1,167,753,356 of record OY728164.1, read on the forward strand.
GAAAACACTACCTTAACTTGGGACGTGGGAAATATATTTTTACTATCTGAAGGGAAATATGTTATTTAAAAAATATCAATTGGCCCATTAATATAACAAATTTTAAATTTATTTATTATTATAAATAAATTTTAAATAATATTATGTTTTTATTAATTTTAATTTCTTTAACAAAATTTTAATTATTGTAAAATAACCTTAATGTGAATTTTGAAATTATTTATTTAATTTTAATTAAAAATATCAATAAAAGGTGGAAATAAAATTTATTATTTTGATTGATTTATAACATGATATATTTATCTAAATAATAATTAATGACTATAATTCAATCAATTTATTGATATTTTAATATTTATGATATTATTTATTTTTGTTAATTAGTAACTAAATAATCACTATATTTTTGTTTCTTAAGATGTTTATATAACTACATCATAAATAAAAATTAATGATAAAAATTATGATAAACAATAACACATATATTTTAATAAATGTTATTTATAAAAAAAATATTATGTTTTTTCCACATATCTAGGGTTTCTAAATGTCAATGTTTTAGAAGGTTTAATTTTTTTATTTTCCTTACTTAACATGTTATATAGGTAACATCCATGGGATAAGATCACAATAACTCATACAATTATTACCAAGATTGGATATGGTTGAACTATTGTTTTCTAATATATTTTATACATGATTCAAATTCATTTTATCCTCATGTTTATGGTTTGGACTCAAAATAAGCATATTTTTACCTTAATTGCTATAATTAATTTCAATCAATTTTTCTAAAATTTTTGGTAAAAAAATTATATATGTATTATTGGACTATATATTTTATAATGATTAAAACCATTTATGTCCATTTTTTCAAATTAAATTCACTAATGTATCAAAATTATATTTATTGATAATCCCACAGATGAGGAACGAAAGCGGGCGTAAAAGGGGAAAATATTTAAAGGTTCATTGAGATTTTATATCTAATTTCAACCTAAAACTTCTTCTTGTATAATATATTGAGTTAATAAATGTATAATTTATCTTTTAGAAATTTAAAAATAATTTAAAATATAATTTATCTTTAATAATTATTTAAATGAAAAGGTTGTATTCATCTGAAATGTGGTTGTAGGATTATTCATAATAAATGTCACTTTTCAAAAAAATACAAAATATTAACACAATGTAAATTTTGATATTTCAATTTAAAAAATGATTTTTATTTTTCATATAAAAATTTAAAAAGTTTAAATAATTACATTTAAAATAAATTTTCCATTATAAATCCTTCATTCCATATTTTAAAAATATATAGATTTTTAAGCTTAAAATTTTGATTAATTATTATATTAAACAAGTAAAATTAATAAGATTAATCACAAAATATTTAATAAACATGATTCAACAATATATAGTTAGTTATTTTAACACCCACCAATGTGATTTCTAGGGAATAAATTCAATATTAAATAATAATATCAACAATATGTAATTGTTCAGTAAGACTCAACCTATCATGTATCACAAGTTTTCGAAGGGACTGGATGTTGTGTGAAACTCTACATAAACATGGTGTTACATTTGAAGAATGATAAAATATTTATTTCATGTAACACAATATATCAATTAATTTAAATTTACTTGAAATAATATATTTTATAAAATTTAAGAATATTATATTCAACCACCCATAAATTGAATTTATCCCCCAAAATTCATTTTGGATATCAAATGATTATGATTTATAGAATATCGTTATTTAAACATAGATATTAAAATTATTTAATAAAATATATTCTTAATAAGTCATATTGTTACATATAATGGTAACCATAAGTTACAAATGACTAGGATTCCACACATGAATAACATAGTTGTAAATAGAGTAAAAATTTAAATAATTATAGAGGTCAATTAAGGACATTGATCAAATAAAAGTCAATGGTAAATGTAATTTTAAGTGCCTCAAAACATTAATATGGAATTATACAAATATTTATTGGTTCTTCATTAATGAATATACTATGATAATACATTTTTATTCAAGATACCTTTCTTATAGTTAAATAATTCTCTTATTATATAGACAAACATAAAAAATAAATATACTTACTTGATGAGAAAAAGATCATCCTTTAGTATGTTTAAACCAAAATATCATCTTTTTAACCCAATTATTATTATTCATGGTGAACAATTTACACGTAAAGAACTAAAATAAACATTTAATGGCATTATTGTAGTAAAAAGGGATACTCAATCTATTCCTCATTTCATTATACATTAAAGAAAACAAAGATGGTCAGAACATTGCATGATAATTTCCAAAATGAGTAAAAAATGAAATTATAAACTAATAATTATTATTATGTAGTAACACCCAATGTTGAAGATAAATTATTCCCAAAATTAAAATGAAAAAATCATTGAAAAATTTCTAGAACATGTACGAAACCCAAATAATATAAGGATTTGATGATATAAACATAAAATATTAAAAAACAATTAGTACTCAAATAAAATACCATATTTTTTTAATAAACATAATCATTCCTTAAAAAAGATCAAACATAGAAACCACGTAGACCAGTGGAAGGCGCTACACCCTTCTTTTACATTGGTTGTGGGTTCAACCCCACGAAATTTTCTAATGTGATGTGTTTTCAACTTGCATTGATCTTGTTCTTTTCACATTATTAATGAAAAATAAATCTTTCCTATAAACACTTTATATTGATCCTAGGTGTTAAATTTAACTCATCTCAAAAAATATCTCCAAATCTCACTTTACGATCTCATTACATAAAACCACAATGGGGTTTCTAGTAAATTTAACATATAATCATCCTTAAGATTAATGAACAATGATGATATTTACAACTCTTAATATATCCTCAAATTAACAAAACTAATCTCCATATTTAATTAAATGAACCATTGATACCTTTTATAATTGCACAAAACGAGCACTCTCGGATCTTGTTCATAAATCCATAGCATTACATTATTTGCTATAATGTGGATAAGTGTGACCCGTATTATTTTATAATAACATTACAACCAAAACAGGAATAATTGGATAACTTACATTCTATAGGGCCTTCTAGTAAAATAGTTTTACATAATAAGGAATAAATCTTATATAAACTACTCTTATCAACTTAGACTCATTATTCATAAAAAGGAAATTCCTCCCATTTAAACTTTTTTTTATTCCCTAATAGATCATAAAAATAATGATTGTGAAATAAACTATAGAAATAAATCATTTAATATCATTCTTTATAACCCAGGGTAATGTAAATATATATTGGGTAATTTTTAATGATTCGTAAGGGTATGTTTAATTATTTATAATTATATGTCATTAATGTGCATAAGAGTGCATACTGATATGATGAAATAATGTAATTTTATGAAATAATCATAGATGAACTCAAACACAAAAATACTTGGATTATTAAATATAGAATCATGGAAAAATAAATATACATCAGAATAAAAAATAATGGTCCATGTGATTATAATATAAATCATTAGAAACAATATAACTCCATAGTAGTCCTAGATAAACCATTTTGGTATCATAGACAATTATCTCATTGAACCCTTATATAACCCTTAAAAGCTAAATAACCAATATGAATTAATACCTCCTATGGTATTCCCAAAGCATCCAAATGTTTTATGGGTGCCCATAATATATAAGCTACAATAGGCTCACATGGTGCTATTTGGGCATACCCATCATTTATAAATTTTAAAATCTCAATACAAAAATAATTAATAAAAACTCATCGAAACATCCATTATTATATATAGAATATAATTAACATATGGATAGTAAATGGGTTCCATAACAATCTTCTAAATACATGAATAACCCAAGGAAAGGAATTGGTTTAATTAACAAAATATTTTAATCATGATTAAACCATGGAAAAGAGATTTGCTAAATAATAATATATTGGAATCATTATTAAGATATAGAAAATAAATTGGTTTAATAACAATATATTTTTGTCATGATTAACCCATTAAAATGAAATGGGTTAAAAATATCTTTGAAACTGCATTAACCCATCGAATAAATGGGATAAATAAAAATATCTTCAGAACAAAATAATCAATCAAAATTATGAATGATGATGGTATCGATACAAAATAATCCAATTAGATGATAATTAAAAACATGGTATTTTTAAATTGATGAATATAAGTTCTTTTAAATATTAATTGAAACATTATTGGGGAAAATAAACATTAAACATCATAAAGTGTCTCATACCATATTGAAGCATTTGAACCAAAAACCCAAAGAATTTAATAAGTGTAAATGAATCTTGTAATATTATAAGAACATGTAAATTCAAGATTTAACATGTATATGGAAAATTATATAAACCTTATAAAATAAGATAGGTTTATACCATGTCAAATGCCTCAAATAATAAAAATTGTGACAAAACTCCATTACCACTTAATAAATTCCTATCCATAAACACAATGAAAGAATAATTATTAAATGAAACATTAAAAAACTATTAATATAAAAATATCCATGATCTAGTAGATCAAATGGGGAAGTATGTAAACCATATAAAAGTAACTAGGTGGATAACAATGCAATATGCCTCAATGAAATGAAATTGATACAAAATCCATTACATAAAGTCTGATTTGTCATGCTTCTTCTTTATATTCATGAATAATAAAAATAATTTTACTATATACATTATCCAAAATCATTTTTAAATTTATTATTATTTTTATTTCACATATATCAAATTTATATATATTTACTCAATTAAAAATGTTTTACGTATGATTTTTATACCTTAATCAGCTTTTGTCTCAAAACTGAATTCAATTGGTTGAATATCGTAAATGATGTCATTATATAAATATCTAAATAATTATAATAATGAAATAATTATCATATTTATATATAAATGATACTTTTAAAATCATACATGTTTTATGGTTATTAAAAATGTATAAACATTGCGATCATGGAGATGACACATGATACATAAGTACGAGTGATGTTCTTGTTTTTTGATGATCATTATAAAGAGAATGTAAGTACATTTATCTTTCCATAATTAAAATTATATTAGAAATAAAATTTTATTTATCATAAATAATAATATATATAATTCTTTTGTTGTAAAAGTAATCACAACGTGTCGAGGAGGAGGTAGTATACATGTCCACAAATGACATTATCACTTTTTCTCTATGTGAAAGGGTAATAATGATAATGATATATTATATTTATAGAAAAGAAATTATTTCATTAATATATATAATTGTTATTTAATTCACTTATATTAAATTAAAATCATATATAATACACGACATGGAATGTGTAAATGTATTACATCTCCTTGAGGAGGGGGTAGCCCACACGTCCACAAATGCTAAGATCATATTTACTCATAATTGGACATATAATGGTATGTTTCATAAAATATTTAAAAACAATAAGTAAAATATAAATATCATATATATTATTTATTAATTTATTTTATATAATAATTCAAAACCATGAATGGTGGTAAAGGAAAAATTAAATATCATCTTTTCTTGAGGTGATTGTTCGTCACAAACCTAAATAGTTGGTTTGTTACCCATTATATGGATGTGTGTGTATGTTTAGGTAGAAAAAATAACATAATAACATTCCAGTATATTTAGGATAATTATTTTATTAAATAAACTTTTAATAATAAAATTTTATGTAGAAGATAATGAAAACAATACAAAGATACATGAGGAAGAATATTACCTCTTCAATGGGAAAATCCAATTGGATTCCATAAATTTCTTCCTTCTATAAATTTGGGAAAATTTTAGGAATATAGAATTATTGGAGGGATTTTTCTGATCTATTTTAGTACTGCTTTGTCAATGCTATGTGGCTTGAAGTCTGTTTTGAAGGGGAAGGGTTGAGTGCCATTTTATAGTGGATAAGGGTTGTCATTCTTGTAAATACCAAAAGGTAAACAATATTGTGAGGTATCCCATTCTTAATGTGACTAAAAAAATGGAAAAATAATGGATTAATGTGGATTAATGGTTGTTGGAAACCTACAGAACACAAAAATAAATGAACCTTTATAACTTTCCACCTTAACTTTTGAGTTTCCCCAATATTAACATTTTTTATTAAACTAACCATATTTATAACTAAAGTAGATTAAAATTTAGGATGATTTTAATTTGATATTTTATAAAATATATAATAAATAAATTGTACATATTATATATATTTTATAGAAAAATAAATCTGTTTTTTTAAATAGTTATAAAACAATCACATTTAACGCGTAAAAACTCTACATTGACTTAGGCTTTGAAAAAACAATTCATAATATATTGGTAAATATGATAATAATAAAACAACTATTGGTTTATTAAATGATAATATTTTATATTTATTAACAAATAAATATAACTTTTATGAATTTCGTGTTTTTATTAATTTTATTTTATTTAAGAAAATTTCATTTATTGTAAAATCACATAAATGTCAATTTTGAAATTATTTTTTGAATTTTAATTTAACAATACCATAGAATTATTATACTTCAACTTTATTATCTTCAATTATATGTAAAATGATATATTCATCTATAAAAATAATTAATGATAATTATTCAATCAATTTAAATCACATTTAATATTTGTAGTAACATTTGTTATAGATAATTATAAACTAAATAATCACTTCATCGATGTTTCTTAAGAATTTTAATTAACTAAATCATATTTAAAATTTAATGATATGTAATTGTGACATAAATCAACCTTTTACTTATATAATGGTTTTGAATAACTGAATATTTGAGGCTTTTTTGAATATCAAGGAATTATAAATGATTATGGTGTGGAATGTTCTTTTTTTTAATTTTTCCTTACTTAAATTCGTATATAGGGAACATATAAGAGATATTTTACCAATAACTCATAAAAGTAGAACCATAAGGTGATATTATCTAAATATTAGTATCCATTGTCTTTTGGAATTATTTCTTGGTCGCATTCCCTAATGAATAAGGTTTGGTCCCTTATTATGCTTAATTTTACCTTAATCACAATTATTAATTTTAACCACTTTTAATAATATTATTTGTTAAATATTTATTGTGACCTTATTAAATATAAATCATACATATTAAAACGATGTATTTCCTTTTTTGAAATTCAATTCAAGCATGTTTATGAAATAATATTAATGTTAATCCCACATATGTTGACATAAAGAAGGTATTTAATCTGAAAATGTTCAAAACATCATTAAGATTATATTTCTATATTCAGTATAAAAATAATTCAAATTTCCTATAATAGTTTAATATATATATATATATATATTATTGATCTATTATGACTTCAATAAAAATTTAAAATATAATTTAAGACAATTTATTAATTAAATGAAAACGATGTTTTAAAATAAAATGCAGTACTTTCCACTAATCATTAAAAAGTGAAACATCTCCAGAAAATATAAAAAGATTATCTACAATATATTTTATATTCTTATTAAAAAATGTAGTTCATTTTTCATATAATAATTATTAAAGTTTCAAAAATTATATTAAAAAAAGCTTTCCCATCAAAATGTGGTAATACAACCTTTAAAAAATATACAAATTTTTATGGTTAAAATTTTGATTTATTCAATATAAGCCAATAAAATTTATTGAATTTAAATACATTTTATAAACAAGATTAAAAACATATAGTCAGTCCTATTCACACCTACAGATATATCAACCCAGTGATAAAATCCATATTAAATAATAACATCAATAGTATATTAATGTTCTTTAAGACCTGACATTGAGTATATCAAAAATTATCAAAGGGACGCGATGTTTCATTCAATACAATATAAACATGGTGTTTCATGTCTTGAAAGTTAAACATTGTTTTTCATGTAAAATAATACAATAAAAAATCAAAATTAACATTTATTAATTTATTTTATAAAATATCATGATGTTACCGACCATTCATGTATATCAAATAAATTTTGGAGAGTTTCATCATGTTTCCTTATACCCTTACTAAAATAATTTATTTTAATTTCATTTCTCTAATATCTTATACTCTTAGATAAATGAGTTAAATCATACGATACATGTATAATGGTCAAAAGAGGAGGTCTGGGGGAATTATTTTATCCTTTAGATTCTCTTAAATTTTCATCAATAACATATACCACTGTAACATAATTATTGGAAACTAGTTTTCCAAAAACCATTTTTCAAGAACTATTATCTTATTCTTCCTCTGAAGACCCACCTTTTTCAAAATCCTTAATCATTTATCATTGTGACTGTGATCTTAAATGGATGTATAAGACCTAATAACACATTTTCAACATTAGGTAATTTATAAAAATATTCTAATAACTCAATTTAATTTATAGAGTTATCATTTATATAAATTTTTAGAGCATTAATTACTTTAATATATTCTATAGAACAAGTGCTTTCAATAGAAGCTAAATTTTAGTTTTCCTTGTTATTGTAAATAAGACCATTAGATTATTTTTTTGTTGTCCTTATTATATAAATAATTTATAAATAATATAGAGATAATGGATATAGAATAAACAGACATAAATTTCCTATGTATTGTACCTTTTATTTTTTTTAGGAAATTTCTCAACACTATTTATAATGTTTTTAATTACTTTGATGCCATCATAATTTTTTTTTCATTTCATCTAATATTATTTTTTTATATATTAATAATTTTGTTATTTCAAAGCCAGGGCCTAAACATTATCCATTCTAATACTTGAATCATATTGATTTTTTAATATTTTCATCCTTATCAGAGAAGAAATGTCCCTATAAAACATGGTTTTCACTTTCTTCATCTATAATGGTGTCTATTTTTCACCTAACATTTCATTTGTAAAAGATTCCCCATAAATTTACTTTTAATTTAGTTGATATTCTAACGTTACTTGTTCTTAAAAAGTAGAAACTGGTTTGTATTGAATATTATCATTTACAATCAACATGAAAATAATTTCAACACCAATAATTTTAATAAATGTATTATTCTTTTAAATATAATAGTAATAGTCATAAACATTAGATATTTTTTTCTTCCTACGATTAATAATTTCAAATTTTAAAAAAAATAATTCCCCTAAAAATTATAAATATAAGCTTTATAAAAAACACATTACAATAAACATTTTTAATAAATAGAATAATTGGTATACAATGTATCAGTTTATATAAAGTTATAAACAAGAAAAGGTAGTAGATATATCTCCAAAATCTGATGTTGGATTGTAAGATTGGTTAATACAATAAAAAACGGAGTGAATTATAGCAAATAATATAAAAATACTAATATTTGTAGACTTCTTATAATGGTTGTTTGAGGTAAAATTTTTCAAATATAAAAAATTCACCAGATAGGTATTTTGACACATACTTTTTATTTTTATAGTATATGATATGTATAAATAAAATGAAACCATTCCCTTAATAAATACATAATGTAAGTAAAATCATGTAAAAAATTATAATTTTATTAACATAATATATAGAACCTCTATAAATGATATCCATACATTAACATTAATTATTATGGCTGTAAAAAACTGTAACATTGGGTATCCATGGTTTTTACTAAACCATAATGATCTTCCTTCCTTATGGAAGCATACCCTAGATACTATGTTGATAAAAACTCTAGTTACTAACCCACATGAACAATTTATTTCAACATATCCTATATAAATTATTAAAAAATGAGGTAGTTTTAAATATCATCAAAAGGTAGTTGCCTTAAATAATAACATCTATATTGAATTATAATGATGAAATCACTAAAAGTAACTAGATATTTCCAAAAATTTTATAGAGTCTCTTAGATCATCATTGATATAAAATATATTGTTCCTTAAATATTCCTCCTCCTTGAATGTTTCTTTTATTAATAGTTATATCCTTAATGGTCATATTATTCATTTTTAGAGGTGGTTTCTAAGACCTAAAATGAAATATTTTTTAGTTCTATAGTTTTAGAAAACATTATATAATTGTTACTATGCCAACACTATTACCATGAATATTAATTCTATTCAATAGAAATTAATTAGTTCTTCTAGTAGAAATGGAATCATCACTTGAAATATTTATGAATATTCACTTGTAGAACGTATATTCTATCTTCATATGAATGTTTTTCAGTAGAGGTAGTATAATGTTTTTCTAGTGTAAATTGTTTATAATTTCCATATTTAAATTTTAAATCGTAGTAAGATGGAATTATGTTCACCTAATGTAAAAATATACATACTCAATCAGTGTACAATGGTATGGGTTCAAATTATGTATAATAGTGCATTATTAACCATTTACCAGCATATGTTTTTTCAGATATACAAAAGTAAAAATTTTACTAATGAAAAAATTATATCATTTGACTGGCCATAAAATTTTTATATGATGGAATATGTTTTCTACATTATCTATGAATCAAATTATAATAAAAATTATTAGTCACATGGGAAGTATTAATCTAGTAAAATAAATTATTTAAATGAATGTTGTGATAAAAAATGATTATATTTTTTCAATGTACAACATTCATGTCAACACACAAAATGGTTATTTTAATTATTCATTAGAATATCTCATATTAACATCCCATTTATAATTTTATGTTAGATATTGTAGCTATTTTGAGTGTTTTCATTATTTTTATTCCACAATATAGGATAAGCTAGCAAAAGTGATTTTTGGTTATAATTTTACGATTAGAATCATCATATGAATATTGATTGTTAATTTATTATGTAAAATAAACAATTAAAATAATTAAGCAGAAATAATGAAAGACATATCTAGCACAAAAAGTTTTTACATAAATTTAAAAATGTAAAATTACAAAGAATGATTGAAAATTTGACATTACCATGATGAGAAGTTTTTTTGAAAAAATTAAAAAAAGTTAATTATGTAAAATAATTATGATTAATAGTGATAATAAGTAAAACAAAAGAAAATTGTTAAATAAGAAAATTACGAATTTCTTATTAAAGGAAACACATGCTTCCAATGGAATGGTTTGGATTTGTTGATTACTATTATATGAAATCATTTTTTTAATTCATATAAGATTATATTATTGAATTAACATCATCATTATGTTGAGGATGAAATGTATTAAATTATCTATAATAGGTTTGATGAAGAAAAATAAAATAAACAAAAGAGTATTCATGATATGGGTGGTTTGGATAAATGAATTTTGAATATTAGGAAACAAGGAAAATTCATCATAAAAAATTATTTGAAAAAATGTATTTAATGTAATATAACAATTTATTTAATTAATTTTAATTATAATTTATTTTAAAATAAATTTCACTATGTTCCCATAATATCTTTAATACTCAATAATTATATAAATCAACACATCTATAAATATCATAATTATTGAATCTTAGTTCAACTTCTAGACATCCCACTACATAGACATGATTTAATTTACATAAAAATCAAATATACATATTTATTTAAAAGATTTGGACAACATGTACACTATAAAATTGATAATTTATGAGTTTTTTTTATTTTAATTTGACACAACAAATAAACCATATGTTTATTAGATTTAATTATTAATATTTCACCCTCTCAAATATTAAAAGATTAACCTTTTGATATAAATTTTAATCAATTGATTTTCATTGAAACTTTTTTCCATTAATTGGATAAATGTTATGATTTTTAGTAGGTTCATGGTTGATAATTGACTTAATGTAGAATAAATTACATCACATGATAAATAAATATACTATTCTATGGGAATAGATCTCATCATATGGATTATTTTCATAATAAATAGTTTTAATATATAAAACGCAATAACATATACACTATTAAAATTAATAAAAATATATAATAATTTAATAATAGTGTGTAGAATAAAAAGTGTCTTTTACTATAGGAAAATATATATTAGAAACAAAAAAAATACATTACCAAGAAAAATATGTATATGATGATGAGAGACTTCATAGAAGAGATCTATTGAATAAGATATCTCCATTAATAAAGATTAGATATGTGGAAAGGAAAAATTCAATTGGGAATAAAAATAATTAATCTAAAAAAATCTCTCTATATTTGAGAAATAAAAAAAAATAATCTATATATAGGGTTTTAAAGGAAGACCATGTTTTATAAAGAATTATGCTTCAGGAATATTCTCCCAATATAATGACCTTTTTTACAACCTTCCACTAAGAACCCATTTTTAAATAAATTTATTCAAATAATCATAATTGATAGATTTTAAAATATATCAAAATATATCCAAAAAATAAATCATAATGCATTTCCTACCCCCAAGGGGATGTTATTTCTATTCTACCTAGTATATTGATGGATAGTTTTCATGTACACATTTCCCAATCAAACTTAAAGCATAATATTCACAGTCCCATTGGAATATTTATCACAGTGAGTTTAGTATAATTCATGAAATATTTAGCACAAAATTAATATTAATAAAAATTTCATGATAAAAACAATACATTATTTTCAATAGGATATAAAGATAATCTTAATAGAATTTATATATTTACACTCAAATTGTTAATTTTTATTATATAATCACATCAGAAAATGTGGTGGATTTATATCAATTAATATCAACATAACATTATAAAAAATATGATTTATAATCCTTGATATTGAACCCACATGTTATTATCTTAATCATTGTGTCAATATAGATTATGTATATGAGAATGATGAGGAACTATTTTTAAGAAATAATAATTAGGAAGTATCCAACAACCTGAGATGTTTGAATGGGTAGATTTTTTGTAGTACTCAAGGATAATGACATCATATGTTGAGATAAGTATTGTAGAATAATAACATTAATGATTATTGTTTCATTCTACAAAAAATTGGGAATAAAAATGATAATATTTTAAAATAATATTTTCATTAATTATGATTTATAGTTGTTAAATGTTTTTAAATATTATTCATGTATTAGATGATTATATTGATATAATGTTTGAGATCCATTCATATTGAAATATTTGATGATGTTTTTGAGTTTTTTCTATGAATAAAATCTCTTAAAAATATAAATTTTGGAAATATGGCTAGAAGTTAAGATTATTTTTCATCCATAATCAAGGTGAACATTTTCTTTATATAGTATATGAGTCAACCCATAAAGTGTATCTCTAACAACCAAATATTTGAATAGATGAATATTATAATGGATACATTAAAGGACCTGACACACTAAACATTGATTCAAATATATCTCACAAATAGATTATGTTATATTTGTTTTTAATGAAATTTTACCTCTTCAATATCTTTTGGTACATAAAAGACTAAGATTTTTAAATTACATAGTGTATTTAACAGAAAACATCAATCACAAATAACCCATGATATTTTTATCCATTATAACCTAACCATTTAATTGTAAAGTATAAAAATTTATAAAATATTTATGATAATTTTATGGTCTATCAAAAATATAATCTATACCTTTCAATTAGAAATAAAATAATAATCATTTCAATGAAAATTATGTTTTCAGAAAAAAAGTATTTTTCAAAATTACATTTTACTCACTCATTGAGCACATACATTAAAATTAATATTTGACCATTTTGGTAAATTTATTTCATAAAAAAAAAAATTTAAATGTGGTATTCAAATTTATTCTTTGCATTAATTTTATTTTTAATCTTGATTTTTGGTTAAATAGTGAAAATTCTGATTTTGCAAAAAAATACTTCTTGTCATGAAGTTATAAAATTTAAAAGTAATATTTTAGTAAGAAATAAATTTTAATTAACATATTTATTATTTTCATATTTTTAATACATGTTAACAATGTATAATTTAAATTATATTATATTTTTTTAATATTTTTATCTTTCAATTAAAAAACATGATTTTTTTTATAATAATTGTTCTGAAATGAATAAATTTTAACCATTTTAATTAATTAATGTAATAAAAAATAGAGAAATTTTTTAATAATTTTATTAGATTATATAACAATAAATAAGAATTTATTTTCTTATAATTACTTTTTTTCATAATGTAATTATAAAATCATCTTTTTCTAAAAAAACCCACCTTGAAAACCCACTTTTTCTTCGTATCTGAGGGTTTTGATATAATTTACATTAATCCACTTCTATGAGTTAAATTTGATAAAATGAATTAAATTTTTTTAATTTTAATTATTTTTATTATCAAACATGTTCAAATTAATTTTTTACCATAAAATTATTTATTATGATTAAGGATAAAATAGAGTATTGGGTATTACCTATGTTTGGGTAAATGATATTTTCCACAAAAAAATATTAATTTTCTTAAAAAAGTGTATTTTATATCTAAAAAAATTATTTCATTATTATTTAATAAAATAATTTATATTTTTTATTAAATGATAATTTACCTAGTCAAATAATTAGGTATAAGTTACCGTGGTAAAAAAATAAATGGGTAAAATGAGTAAACATAAATATTAAGAAATATCAGGATATAATTATGATTATTTTTTTATGTTAGGGGTTTTTCATTAACATGTAATCCCTAAACATGATATTAATAAATATTTATCCAAATTATATGAGAGTGGCCTACTATTGTTTGAATAATTTTAAGTATCTACAAATATGAAAAATCACATCAGTTAAAAAAGTTCATCTACTATCATATATTTTTAACCCCTTAAAATCACATTGGTTTGTAAAATACCATCAAAAATAACATCAAAAATCCCCTAACATTATCCGAGAGGATTTAGTTTTTTATAAAATCCATCATAGGAAGGCCTTTTAAGAAAACCTAAAAGGAATACACAATGATTACCTAACATTCTTCAATGGATGTTTTTATTTTATTAATTTATCAAAATCATTCAATTATTCTTATAAATTAATAAATAATATCATTATTTTACTCCTCGTAATAATATTTAATTTTTTTAATTTTATTTGTTATTTTTTCACTCTTCTATCAAATGGGTTATGGAGTCGTTATTCATGTGTACGACAGACTACCACCTCATTAAATTTTGTCATTAAATTTTACATTACCATATTTCCTAATTGGGTTGGATGATGTATATAAATTATATATATAATATTTGTAACATTTTTATTCTTATAGAGAATTTATATCATATATATCTTTTTAAATGCCATTCTATAGGGGGTAAGATGATGTCGCTCTTATGTGTGACAATATATTGCCTCAAGAAGATTTTTTTTATCACTAATGTTTTTCATTGAAGGTAATAATTGTAATGATAATTAATATATGTGATATACACGAAATTATTATAATATTTAGGAAACAAATATCATTATTTAAGGATATTATATTATTTTCTGATCTTGCACAAAAATATATTATAACATTATTCTTGTATGTGTGGACTACAACCTTCACAAAGTGATACGACTGTCTTTTTATCCCCACACCACATATATGATATATATATATATATACATGTATAAATAATACATTATATATTATATTATGATTATTATAGAAGAATTAAATTTTACTTACCTTGTTTTGATAATGATCATTCAAAAAATTGAACTGTTACTAATGAGTACGTAGAATCTACTTTCTATATGATTGTAAGATACATAATCTATAAAAAACATCCCTCAATATTAGTATAACAAAAATAATTTATTTTAAATATTATAATCATTCTATTGTTTTTAGGTATATTATGTAACTATATAATAGATATACTAAATAGTACGTTTGTATCAAATCAAAACGAGAAAAAAGAAAAATAACACCAAATATGAAACAATTAAAGAAAATTTTATTATATATATTTTGATAATATATTGTAATAGGATTATATATGACAGTATACATATTAATATGTATCTTTATTAGGTTAAAAATAGGAAAAAAACCACTATAAATGAGGTTAAAACAGGATCAATCCAAAAGAAGCTTGCGGTAAGTGATTTTATTTGACTTCTAGCAAAGCGGTAAAAGATTTTTGTCACAATTTTCTTCTTTCGAGATGAAGGTTATGTTACAAACCAATATTATTTTATGTTGTGTAAATAATACCACTGATACATATTAATTCACAAATATCATTATTTTCATGATATTATATTTCTCATTAAATTTTATTCATTCAAGGGGATTGCGATTCAATGTTAAAATGTGGTCAAAGTTCATTCTTAGGATCACATTGATTATTATAATTATTTATTATTGTGCTTTAAAATAGGATATAATACTATCTATCTCTCAATAGATTCATTCATTTTATTACCCATTGAATATTTGTGACATTTAAATTTAATAATATCATTTTCCACATCTTTATTACGTAAAATAATTGAGAACATGTTATTAAAGAAATATGAATTTATATCTATCTTTGGTCAAAAAATATATTTTATTCCAATATAATGTCTCATATAAATGTTTTCTCATAACTTTTTTAACATTTTATAAATGATTTTTTAAATTTTTTACCAATTTGTTTCTATATACAAAATGTTTTCAATGGAATCCTATGTCATTATAAAAATTATTTCAGTTTGGAATTTATAGAAAAAGTTTAAGGATTCAATATTATAACATGTATAAATTGATATAATTTTCAGTTATAATTATCAATCCAGTGTCTCAAAATATCTATTATTTTTTTCAAATTATATTTATTTCAAATAAGCCATAGAAATTTAAGTTTTAAAAAGTTAATTTTTAAATGAATATGATATTTTCCATAAATATGTTTTCAAATATCTTTTTTGGGGACATCATTTAATCAATGACAACAACCCTAAATTCATACTCCAACATGTATGTGTTTTATTATCTCCATCCAACATATTTATTTTTTAAATTATGATTTCTTTAGGGAGATTGTTATGCAAACCATTTCATTTCTAATAGTTAATCAAATTTAAAAAACTTTATTATGGAAGCAATTTATTCTATGGGTTAATCGTATATCCAGGTGACCAACATGAAACCCATTTATTTTACATGGGTAAGTTAGGTTAAAGAATAATAAGTATTTTATCTTTCATTTATTTAGTCAATGATATTTGTTTATTATTCATGTTGGTGTTTTTGTGCATTGCCTGTGATTGTTGTCCTCAGATTACTCCAAGTGATCCAATGATTGTATTAGAAGGGTACACCAATTTAGTTCAACAATTAATTGTGTAATGAATATATTCTATGGAGAATTATATTTTATATCGGCAATATTATAATTTTAAATATAATATTTCTCTATGGGTTATAAAAGTGTCACATAAAGACTATTTTCTAAGACACTAACATGGTTTCTCAATGATTTCCAAGAGCTTAAAATGTTTTCATTGATCATAATTGATATCACATAGTTTGTGGTTACTCATTCTTATGAACCATTACATTATTATATCCTTATACCATGATTCCTGATTTATGATTTACATCTTGATGGGTATGAGATATTTTATGATTAGCTCAAGAGCTCTGATTATATTTTCATACCCCTTTGAGATAATGTTAAATAAGAAATGATGGGTTAAACTGTAACATCCCAGAACATGGTGCCACATAAGGGTGTTCCAAACCTAGTTGGGAACATGGCCTTAAGCACGTTTCACCAAACACGAGAATCAGATGACTAGAAATGAGTTCCTAGGGTGTGATAGTTGGGAATTTATTACCTCATTGACAGAGTAAAAAAACCGTAAAACAAATAATATCCATAGAGGAAGAATTTATAACAATAAAAGAAAATCGAGGAAGACTAAAAGTAAATCCAACAGAGTCTAAAATATATATATGATACATTCCATATGTATCTATGAAATTAGCCAATAAAATCACAATGCTAGAATGAAATACAGACACCAATGTACCAAAGAAACAAGTACACTCCTACTGCATTACAAGCCACATCTTGGTCCCATGATTTCCAGCACGAACAACAATCATGTACCTAATGTAGAAAGGAGGTTTTTGTTATCTACACCTGCAATCATTTAATCTATTTGGGACCAAAATATGAACTAAACAATGTGTGAGAAAAATCCCAATAGGCAACCACCATTTGTTTTCTACCTAAATTTCCCTGAATATATATAGCAGGAAGTATGAAAAATGAAGCATGAACTATATAGTACTCATAAGTAAACATTCTTATGGATTCTAATTACAATAATTTACATTTATTACTGATCCATTGAATCATGTAATCTATTGTCTATTCTAATATCTATATCCCTTTATGTAGTAGTAAAAAAAAGATGTCTCAGATTACCATCTAAATAATCAAGTAAGAGCGAGTCCAAGACTATTCTTTGTCTTGGAAGACTCTTCAACATCATTCAATAATTCATAACAAAACCCTTGGGAAATCTCCCATAGTATAACCTCTATGGTTTAACATAGCACCAAATCATTAAATAACGACCCTCTGGGAAGCATTCCTTGTATAACCCCTTTGGTCTAACATAGTACTAATCATTCAAAAATTACCACCTTGACAGGTCCCACGATCAATATCCTTGAGTCAAGATGGCATCAATAAATTACAAACGACTTTCTAGGTAGCTGTCATGGTCAAAATCCTTGGGTCAACATAGAATAATTTAATTATAAATGACCACTTGGGTATCTCTCATGGTCTAATCCCTTTGACAAGATCTTATAATACAATCCCCTATGTAAACATTTGGAATCAATATCACATGAATTTCATATGATTAGTAACTCCATCCTAAAAAAATAAGGAATAGAAATATGTTAATTCTAACATGAATTGTAGACCAAATGGCCATAAACACACAAACCTATTAAAGAAACCCATGAGTTTTCCAATGAATAATGTATCTAACCAAACGCATAAGTAACTACCCTTTATCAATTAATCAAACCACAGTAGGTAATAAACAGGGTTAAATTCCAAATCAACTAATCCACCATTCATGGGAATGCATCCCTTTTTTGCAAATATAATACATAGATTAACAACAAAAGGCACAAACACCTACCTCAATGTCTCACGATCGATATCCTTGAACATTTTCCCTTGAATTGGCCTAGATCAATGTTGATCTAAAAACGGTGAAAAACTCCCAACCATAAAAACTCATGAGAGAAGAATAAATGGGTAGAAATGTTCTGGGAGATTTTAGAACTCACGTGTGGGTTTCCAATACTCTTGACAGCATTTAAATTGGATATATAAAGGAGATTCGAGATGGTTTCAATGTTCGTAAGTTGTTCTATTACTCTCATGTCTGAACTTTAAGGAGAAGAAGATGTCTACAGACATAATACATGATACCACTATGATATATCAATTAAAAGGAAAACTACACAGCATTTTCATTAAATGTACATTCCATGTAATATCCTTAATGTCCCCCACTATAAGAAGTCAACCAAGTCACCACATGGACATATATTTGACTATTACATGACCAGTGTATGGCTGTACATGGGTAGCTAGGTAACTGGAATGCAATAATAAGGACACAATGTGTCATTAGAAAAATAATGTTTCCTTCCTTTTCTTCAAAATGAAATGGAGGAAAAGGTTTATACCTGAAATAAAGATCTTGGTTATTATAAAATTCCCCCATTAATGTAATTTATCACCAAATTTCCCTTCCAAGGGTTGTAAAACTCTTCAGAATTTATTGCCAGCCTTTGGCGTCTTAGGGATTTTTCTTATGGCTTAGTAACCTCTTGTTGTACTCTAAATCCAATGAGAATTGGAAGGTCATTACAAATAGTCTCCGCTTGTATGGTCTATTCCTAACAAGTAGTCATCGATGTTCCAAGTTTTGGAGATGAAATCACTTCTTTTATAATCCTTGGGTGGGAATCAAGGAACTGTGTAGGATTTTTAGAAATTGAAATTTATATCATTAAAAGACGTAGATAACCCTTTTATGTTGAAGATCATGTTACATGGTTGTTGGGTAAATAAGTGTTTGGAGGCACTTCAAGGATTTTTACATCTCTAGTCATTGGTATATTCAATGAGACGAGCTTGACATGAATTGTAGATGAATGAATTCCCATTATGATTGCATGTATAATTTCAAGGAATGATTTATGTAGTGAAATAAATATTAATTTTTTGGAAAAAATATTGAATTGGTCTTCAAATGAAAGATTTTGAGAAAGATAATTCTTATTGTATATTGAAAATGGTTTAATTTTTAAAATCATGTGATGTGTTTTAAAAAATGGTTGAACATGGAAAATGATTTTTTTTTGAAAACATTATTTTGATAGTTGATGTGATATATTTTGAAATGCTAATCCATCAGTTTATGGAGAGTGAGACATATATATTTTATTGTTGGATTAGAAAATTGCACCTAATAAGCATAATAAGAACAATTTCAAATGGGATATTGAAAATTTGGATGCACTTGAGCTATAGGTTGACCACTATTTGGTCCAATGCGTCACTCACGGTGTTCACACTGTGGAGTTGGGACAATAACATGATACCCCATTTATGATATTTTTCACTGCTAAAAATATATATGGAGGAAGTATGGTTTTCATTACTTGAGGAGATGGGAACTCTAGAACTATGATGAATAGGATGTGTGGCACCTATTCTCTATGTTTAAAACTGTAAATGATGCCTTCTATTTTGAAACTAAGAAATCTTCTTGGTGAAAGAGAATGTCAAGACTTTGTGTGAAGAGAATGTGTTATAACTGTTGATTGATTTGAGCAACAATGGGACTTCTATATTTGGATATGGATATCTATGATGTAATCCTGGTTATGTATGGGCTGACAATGTTCAAGGCTCAAATGGAATTTTATAATAGAACAATTTTTTTCATATCTAAGGATGGCATCAAGCAACTCTTTAGAGGATTGATGATTGTAATGAAGGGTGAAAAGAGCTTGTTGGAACCAATATTGAGAATGAACTCTTACCAATTGGCATCGTTGAATTTGGAATCAATGGAATAGATTGAGGAAAATAGTTTCCCAGCTTTTTTGGAAACTTTTTTAGATATCCTTCCCAAGAACGCCTTAGGGCTACCACCTCTAATGGAAAAGGATTTTATGATTGATCTTCATCCGGGGACCAGTCCTATTTCCCTTTCATCTTTTTGGATGGCACCAACAAAATTATGAGAATTGAAAGTGCAGTTAGAGGAGATGGAAAGTAAGGGATTCGTTCAACCATGCCTATCTTCATGGGAAGCAATGGTTTTGTTCTTGAAAAATGAATATAGGACACTTTAGTTGTGTTTTGATTATCGTAAACTTAAACAAATTATGATAAACAGTAGATATCCACTTCCATGGATTGATTAACTTTTTTATAGACTAAGGGGAGCTCAGTGGTTCTCCAAGATTGACTTGCATTTAGGATATCACCAATTGAGAGTTCAGAAAGATGATATTTTAATGATAGTTTCAGAATTAGATATTGACAGTATGAAAATTTTGTCATGCCTTTCAATATAACGAATGAACCAACAGTCTTCATGGAATTGATGAATAAATATTTCAACAATATTTATATTCTTTTGTTGTGGTGTTTTTGGAAGATATTCTGGTCTCTTCAAAGACAAGGGCTGATCATGAGGTGCACATGGATATAATGTTACAAATCTTGAGAGATCGTTGTTTGTATGCCAAATTATCAAAGTGTGATTTTTGGGATACCGGAAGTACATTTTTATTGCCATGTAATTTCGGGGAAATGAGTTTCTATTGATCATGAAAATATAGAAGCCATTATCTGTTGTAAACCACCAAATACTATTTTCGAGATACAATGTTTTATTAGTATAGTTGGTTATTACCAATGATTTTTGTCTGATTTCTCATGAAATTCATCACCAATGACCAATCTTCAAAAAAATGCTCCATTCCAGTAGATGGAGGAATGTCAGATGTCCATCCAGGAACTGAAAGTATTGCTTAAATGAGGACCTATATTGAACTTTCCAGAATTAGGAAAGGGGTATGTGGTGTATTGTGATGATTCATGATCATGGTTGGGATGTGTTCTCATTGAAAGATATCATGTGGTTGCTTTTTATTAAAGTCAGTTGAGCGAGCAAGAGAAGAATTACCCAACACATGATTTGGAGATAGCTGTTGGCATCTATGCTTTGAAAATATATAAAGATTATCTATTTGGTGAGAAATTTACTATGTTTACAGATCACTAAATCATGAAACACAATTTCTCATAGCAAGACATGAATCTGAGGAAAAGAAGATGTATGTAGTATCTCTAAATGATTTAAATTAATATGACGTACACACCAGAGAAATGAAATTCGGTGGAGGATGCTCTGAGTAGAAATTCATATGCTCATTTGGCGAAAAAGTCTTTAGATGAATGGAAGTCGATGTCTGGAATAGCTGAAAAATATGTTTTATGTGAAGAATTAGGTGATGTTGTGGTTTTCTATTCAGCTATACTTATTCCAGATTTAGTAAAAATGATCAATGATGCACAGAAATTTGATGGAGAATGTCTGGTTGTAAGTACAAACTCAGCGGTGGGGACACCATTGAGGGCTTGTAACATGATGAGGGTTTTATATTGTGTTTCATAGATCGGATGGTTGTACCTATGGTTTTTCAGGATCAACTGTATCATTCTTACAACTATTTGAGATGGTCTGTACATATAGGTACACAGAAGATGTTTAAGGTTATGAATGCACAGTTGTGATGGAGTAGTATTAAATGGAAGGTGGCCGAGATCGTCTCACAGTGCTTAACATGTCAGTAGTTTAAATCGTAGAATCAAAGACCTGTTGGTATATTACAATCTATTCCCATCCTAGGGTGGAAATGGTATCTGATTGAAATGTATTTTTTTATAAGACCAACAACGGTCCAGAAACATGCTGCCATTTTGGTGATATTGGATCATCTAACCATGTTTTCTCATTTCATACCAATTCATGGAACTCATATGGTGGAGGATATTTCAAAAATACATATTGGATAAGTGGTAAAGAGTCATGGTGTACCGGTGTCAATAGTCTAATATAGACACCCAAGGCTCACATCTCATTTCAAGAAATCCTTACAGTAATAAATTGGGTCTCAGATGACTATGAGAACAGTGTGTCATCCTGAAATGGATGGGCAATCCGAGCAGACGATGCAATCCTTGGAAGACATGATGCATGCTTGTGTAATGAATTTTGATGGCTCAATTGAGGATCATATGACCTTAGTATAGTTCTCATACAAAAACAGTTTTCAAGCCTCAATACAGATGGATCTGTTTTGAATAATTTTATGGGCGTCTTTGTCATTCTCCACTATGCTGGGTTGAAATGGGAGAAACATCAATATTCGGCCAAGGCCTTGTTCAGGAAATAGCATAAAAGATCCAGTTGATTAAAAATAGGATGGATATGAGTTAGAGTCATCTAAAATTGTATGTGGATCACTGTCTATGACTTCTGTCTTTCACTGTGGGTGATCATGTATTCTTGAGGATCTCTCCAGGGCTTGAATATCTTCACTTTGGGAAGCAGGTAAAGTTATATCATAGATACATTGGCTTTTTGAGACACTAGAAATGGTTGGAGGGGCCGCATATTAGTTTCCATTACCTCCACGGTTTAGTATGGTTCATAATGTGTTCCACGTATCCCAGTTGAAAAAAGAATCACCCTGATCCAGACCATGTGATCAGATGGGATCATGTTGAGCTTTAACCAGATGAATCACTGATACATATCCTAGTACAGATTATGGATAGATAATAGAAATTCTAGCATGGGAAAAGCATAGGCCTAGGGAAGGTTTTATGAAAATAAGTTCAAATTTAGGGAGAGACTTGGGAACATGATAAAGAAATGAAATTGAAGTGGTCAGATCTTTTTTTTGTCCTGTGAGGGATTTCTACTTTCCAGGGATGGAAATACCAATTCTTTGTAGAATTTAGTACCCCCAATTTCGGGTACATAAACCCTTTCCAAACATTTTATTTAATTTTTGTGTCTTTAATAGAGGGTTTCCAAAAAATAGAGTGTTTCCATAAAATAGAGAGTTTCCATAATGTTGGGAGTTTCCATAATGATGGTTATTTCCATAAAGTGGGTTATTTCCATAAGGTGGGGTTTTTCCATAAAGTGGGCTGTTTCAATCAAGTGGGGTGTTTCCATAAAGTGGGTTGTTTCAATAAAGTGGGGTGTTTTCGTAATGTGGGATGTTTCCATAAAAAGGGTAAAGGTGAAGGATGTGAGAGTTTGGGGGTATTATAAGGAGTTTTGTGACCAAACGGAAGGTTGCATGATCCGTACACGGTGGGCCCAACTCGTATGATCAAACCTTTAGCAGAGGTCATATCTAGATCCAATTTTCGATGCGATTACTCATTTTTTCTCTATATAGTACTTTTTGGCTACACAAGGCCCATGTATTGAGATTAACCACCTTATATGGTTGCAGAACCATCCCCACAAGTGTTAGGGAAATCTCAGAGCCTTCCCTTGGTGATTTCACGTCTGATTCTTGAGGAATGTCACCATTCATTCCGGATTTGTCATCTTATCATATATCTTCTTGGATCTACTTCTCTGGTCTCCATTCCTCCCCAAATATGAACCTATATAGGGTTGATCTATGTTATTTTGATGCCAAATAATTCAATTATGAGTTGTGATCTTGCTCGAATAAGATAACTAAGGTTGTTCTAGGAGAATCGACCTGATTTCTTGTGTGTTCTTCATCTATTGTCAATGTTTCATCAAAACCTTTGAGGTATGAGGATTATCTCTCGACCCCACTTGATAAAATTTATTTTTATAGATTCAAATTGGTTTATTGATTTTGAAATGCATGGAAAAGCCTTAATTTTTTATGAATTATGGATTTTGTGAAATTGTGTGATCTTCGTAAAAAGTTGTGCCAAGGGGTTGAGTTTCATGGATTTAAAATGATGATTTTAAAATTTATTTTTTCTAGAATTGGTTAATGGTTGAGGAAAATGGGTTATAAATATAAAAGATTTTCATTAAAAATTCTATTTTATTAAAATTATTTGTCGTTGAAATGTTGTGGCATTGAAATGATTTTGATGGAAATGGTTTTCAATAAAAACATGATTTTATTGAAAGGGTTGTATTTCCCTGATCATTAGGCATATGTGGTGTGTTTTCATGTTGCATATAAGGGGAATGGTTGAAATATGACCGTCTTTATGGTGCCAAAGGGTTATTGGCACTAGGGAATTGGATACATAGGTTGTGGTTGAAATATAACATTGTGATCGTTTCCAATGTGTTAATGGAACATGAGAAACAATTACCTTGTGATGAAATGGTAGATCGATGAGAAACCGCTCATGAGTATGGAAATATCATAAAATAGCACGCATGATTGGTTGTATATGTTTGATGAGTGGTTGGGTATGATGATAAAGGTATATTATGAAATGGTTCTAAAGATTGTTTAGTTATTTTTTTGAATAAATATCTTATTGGGGTAATTGGTTTCAATTTCAGTTGTATTCTTTTGGTAATGAATAGTTTAAGAAATTTTTTTATAATTAGTTATAAACTATTAGTCAGAAATTTTTTTATATAAAATATTTGATATAATTGTTTCTAACTCTTCTATCCTAGTGGCATGATTAGAGAAGTCATTTGGGAAAACCTATAGAGTATTATGGACACCCCTTCTTCGGAACTTTGGTGCTTTTTCAGATGTTATCTTCTGAGACATGGGAAAGGGCAATGTTTCACACGTTTTTAGTTCTACCTCGTGATGTTTGGGCGGAATGGAGATTTTTGAGCTTGGATCTTGTTGAGAATTGAGTCTTGATGTCTTTGGTGAGAGTCTTTTGTAGTGTTTTCACTATGTACATTGATACATGGTTATTCTTCCGTTGTTGCTTATTTTGATGTCGTTTTGAGATACATGGAGTTGGTGAGTTGTATTTACTTTTATCACTCATCATATAGTTAATGATGGTTATGGTTGGTTGGTTTATTTTTTATTATGTAAAGGTTAAATAGTCCCCCACTTGTATTTGAAAACCTTCATCATTTATTGCGAGCCATTAGCGTCTTGGGGATGTCTATGAAGGCCTAGTAATGACTTGTTCAACTCTAAAGCCAATGAGAATTGGCGGGTCATTAGCCACAACATCTTATGTAAATGAATTATATATCAATCTACATTTTCCCATGCATATACACCCAATAGAATCAAGATCAACCATGAATGGATTCAAGTATGAATATACAATATGTCATTAGAGTCGACACATAAATGATTAAAAAAACAATGAGTGTTCAAAATTTAGGTTTGAACCTATAATATATATTAATTCATTATATCTACTAATACACCTATTCATTCCAATGTACAATATGAGAGTGATAGATATAGAGAATGATTCAATCCTCTCCCTCTCGTTCCTCAATGATTTTGTGAAAACCCCAATTTTCATAGCTGAAAGTATCCTTATCAATGTTGGTGGGGTAACATATTCAATTAGGGAATATTATTAATATCACAAACAAACCAAATAAATATAAAATTATCCTTATATTCCTCTAAAACAATCATCACACAAGAGACTCAATTTCAACTCCTATGGTCAAGAATATAAAAAAACATTAGTAGATGAGTTATGATTAATTAGTTAATTACCCATTAAATAATTCATATTAACTTTTTCCAATGTTATAATTTTTAAACTCTCAAGATAATATCAACCTATAATTTCCATGCATAAATGTTACATATTATTGGTTGAATATTCAATATATCACATTTCAATTCCGGAAATAATCATTTAGTTTAAATATCTTCTAAATCATGGATACCTAAATAAATTATGCATAATATGTTTACATCATCTACCATTAATTTCTTCCTAACTAGAACCATTATTTGATATATCAAACATAAAACCTTTCTTCACAACTTTAGTAAAGGAAAAAAATTGAAAGGGTGGGGTTATATTGTTATTAAGGGTAAAAATATATAGATAAAAATGAGAACTCAACCATAACTTGATCATGAGTATAAGAGATCATATGATTTTAATTTCAAAATCATTTCCTATATATAAATGTGTATAAAACTTAGTCATTGAGTAACTTTTGGTAGTTCACATGACACAATTCCTTATAAAATCAAAAAATAATATCCATGAGAACATATCATTGGACCTATGTTTGTGGAATTCAAATATGAATTTATAATCTATCTTAAGTCAAGTTTCACTTCCAAAACTATCAAATTTGATTGGTTTCACATTCCATACCATAATATCTATATTCATAATTCACATTAAAAACTATCATAGTGGATCATGTTCACTACACTTCCATAAAAGACATTAACAAGGTATACTATCATAGTAGAAAATGTGTCTTACTGAATGGGTTTTCTTCCATTGCAGTTATTAATAACTCATGTGTCATAATTCCTTAGAAAATTCATTAGAGGTTTTTACAATTCCAGGACCACAAATCAAAAAATGAAAATGAAACATTCATGTTCCAAAAAAATCAAAAAAACATCTCTCAAATCATGTCCCATAGAAAAAGAAAACAAGTATTATAGACATTTCAACATTTTATCATAGCATAAACCCCCCGAAATAAATAGGATTCATAGTCATCATGATATCATTATTAGAAACCATCCATCGAAATAATCAAAATGTTATTGTTGGATCATATACCTAATAAAGCATTAGTAAAATTATAAGACGTCATATTATAAATGAATATCTTCAAAATATGGTTTTGAATGATTCTTGAAAAGTTTTCCCTTTTTAAATTAAAATAATTTTAAAAAAAATTGATTTTGTATTAATTTTTTTAAAAAAAACATTGAAACATGTAATGGATGATTCATATTAATGAGCATTCAAAATAGAAGGAAATTATTGATCATTTTGAGTACATTAACAAATATTCTTCGCTTGATTTAATTAAAAAGTAAAATTTAAATAATTTAGAAAACACTAAAATATTAATTTTATAAAAAATTAAAATATAAAGATCCGGTAAAATATTAGTTAAAAATTTAAAATAGAATAACAAAAAAACGTGAAATATATTTGGTAAACATGAAGATGGATGAAAAATTTATTGTGATCAAAGAGTGGAATAATTTAATAGTTACATAAAAACATTCATTACATCACTTGAGTACATAATGAGTTTAAAATTAAGGGAAAATAATTTATTCTAATTAATTTCATTGAAATAAACATTATATTTAATTTTATAATAATATAATTTTTTTGAATAAAACACATTTTAGAAATATTTTTTATATTGGAAATGTGTTTTTATTTTAATCAGTTAATTTTTTCTCCATTGAATAATTTTTCAGATGGAATTTATTGTTAAAATAATCAAAAATTATATAATATACATTTTTTTTTTCTTCTAAATGGAATTTATAGGATATAATTTTTGGTTTCAACTTCAAAATTCATTTTTCGAAAATGGGTTTTTATTGCGGTTGGAAGGCATTTTTAAAAATAAATTATACTGTGATTAATTTTTTTTGACAACTCATATCATTAATAGATATAATTGTTTTATTATAATATAAAATGAAAAATAATATAGGATAAAAAATCGTGATTCCTAGTTTATATGTGTGATTGGGTTCATAGAATAACAAATTTAACAATGGATAGAAAACATTAAAATAAAAACTCTACTACGTGTACTTATATACAATGTAACTAATAAAACAATATTGGTGATTCTAGAGATATATATAATAAATTAATCATCTATAATGTCGATTAGGGGAATACAAAAAATAAAATATGGTAACATTTAACATGTAAGAAAATTTCCACATCTAGGTGACATAAGATGGGTGATAATCTTAATATTGAACAATGATTCATCATAAAACATGATAGTGTAATTAAAATAGGGGAAGGTGGATAAAACAAAAATAATTCCATAAACATTATTCAAGTATAAATACTAGGACAATATCACATTGTGGACATTGTCCTATAATGAATTAGGGTTAATTAATATCATATATACGATGTGTGATGAGAATAAAACATTAACCAATTCACTATATCCCTAACTGGGAGCACCATTCATAATATGTTCATGTTCTTCTATACCACATATAAAATTGATCATCAAAGAATAAATCATCACTTTTAATACATTATTATTGAGTGTTTTTTTTAATAAAAATATATTCAAAAATAAATTATTTATAGCTACATCTTCGTGAATACCCTTGAGTAGAAATGGGTATGGACATTCACGACACAAATGATGGGCATCAAAACAACAATATAATTTCTACATCCAAATGGGGGGTACATAAAATCTTATTGGAGGGATTAATGGGAGTGGAAGGTGTATCATATTACATTTACACAATATGGGTAGTAAGAGGGTTGTTTGATAAAATATCCCAACATGGACAAATGGAAAAAAATGGATAGCATAAAATGAGGTTCTTAAATAAAGTGGATAAGTAGATGATACCTTACCATAATATGGTGCTTCTAAAATTTAAGGAGGATACTATTGATTGTTTTGAGGAACATTGGGAAGAACCTATAGTGTAATGGAAAGATTAATTTAGTGTTCCGTGACAATTTAGTGATAATAAATTGGATGCAATGGGGTTTATATATCAAAATAGGGGAGAGTTCATTACTACTTTCGAAACATATATTTTGGACTCAATATTATAAATTGATAAAAAAAGCCTTCTAATGGTTCTTCAAAATTTTTTGGAATTATTCATAGTTTTAAAAACCAATATCATAAATATAAAACCCTAAGTGACATTGAAGTGATTCATGTTTATATATAATTCTGATAAAACCAAAATGTATAATATATATTTATAGGAATCATTAATTATTTAAAATTGAATTATAATTAAAATAAAAATTAATTTAACTTGTAAAAATAATTTTTATTTAGGATACCCTTTATAGTAATTATCACATCACTTTTTGTATTTCATTATTTCATAATAAATACCATATAATTATACAGTATTTGGTTTTTACATGAAAAAACAACGGGCATAAAAAATTATCAAAAATTAACCATTGTGTAAATTAAATGTTATGGTTTCAAAAACAATATTTATTTTGTTTAAACAAATCGTAAAAAACATATTTTACACTTTTAGGTCAATAATACATACTTATTGAAAATTTATTTTCCTTTATGAAATTATCGATTTTCGGACCCTTTTTAAAATTTTATTTTACATCATAAATTTATATAAAAACATATATTTTATAAATGTTAATTATTAATAATAATTTAATAAAAAATCGTTTATTTATTATGTTATTAAATTTAATAAAGTATTATCTTGTTCGAAACTATATATCTATCAAGAAGAAAATATGGGTTTTTTCATGGGGAAATAGAAATTCCTAAAAAATAATTATTTTGTCATCTAAAATGTCATTATAAAAAGGTAAAATGTAATTATTTTTTTATAAATATAGAATATAAAATTTTATAATCTTCTGTTCTAGATACACAACACTTTTTGACACTTGCAGCCTCCCTAAGGGTATCTTCTAAGAGGGTGATATTTTCAATGGGTAGTTTGTAATTCATGGTTTGGACCGTGATCTCGATGAGATTGAACATATCCTATAAATGGGTTCATTCATGCCATATTTTTTCAATCTCATCTTGGTGGTGGTTAGTGTAAAATCCCAGTTATGATATCACATGTGGTTGTTATAAAAAAATGGCTTAATATTATATGATCTTACATTTCGAGACCTTAGATCATTTTTTCTATCCCAACTGGACTTTATCATATATACTTATATATAAAATCCATATGAGCAGTATTTAAATAAATATTTTCAATAGTTATGATATTTCATAGTCATTGAAATTTCGATGGCTCATAACATTACAATATACTACATGTGGTTTCTACACCTATGTTTAATAGTAATACATTTATTCAAAGAATTAAATTTCATTTATAAAAGTCTTGTTCTGTAAATTCTTCCTTCATTTAGAAATTTATCCCATGAAATTTTCATTTCCTACACTATAATAGATGAAAGTACTTATATTTCATTACCTCTTTTGGTTCCCATGTTTCTTCCTCAAACATATGCTTCTTCAACCACACATTGCCCATATGAGTTTTCATGTTTCATAAAGAATTATCATGATGATTTAATATTTTCATTTGATGATCCTTGTATAGAAGAACATTACCTAAATGTATAACCTCATGTTTTAAAACATGTGATTCTTTTGTTGTGTACTTCATCGAGAGAGATATATGGAACACATCATGTACTTATGATAGGTTAGGTGGGAGTATTAGTTGATATTAAACCTATTTGAAGTGATCGAGGATATCAAATAGGATGATATATCATAGGTTAATTATCCTAATCTTACAAAACCACATTAAATTTTTTCAATTTCATATATAAATTAAAACATTTTCTCCAACCTCAGTCTCAAGATCATAATGGTGATTATCTACATATATTTTCTAATGGCCTTTTGTTGATTTCATATTATGTTTAATGGGTTGATCTATTTCATTCATCTCTAGGTCATGAAAAATTAAAATAAGAATTAATTCCACAAAATCATACTATAATGTCAGATTCCTATAACTCATCCCCTAAATATCCTCATAAGGATCAATTTTAATGAAATTAGAAAAAAATAATTCTATATGAGAATTACAATAGGGAATGTTTTTGATCCCAAATTTCATATAAATCCATTGACAATGATCTAATCATATTTTCTAGATATTGAGTTATTCGTTCATACTTTCTATCCATATAAGGGTGATAATTATTATTAAATACCAGATCTATAATAAAATCTTACTAAATTATTATCCAAAAAATTAGTTAAACCATATATTTTAACAAAAAGTAATTTATAGTGCCACTCTATGTATTTTTTCAAAATCCCTTATATATTTCACAATGAGTTTAGTGGGAGATAAATATTCATTTATAGTAATGATATGTGTTGAATTCATAAGGTGATTGACTAAAATGAAAAT
Organism: Viscum album; assembly: GCA_963277665.1. Classification (NCBI taxonomy): domain Eukaryota; kingdom Viridiplantae; phylum Streptophyta; class Magnoliopsida; order Santalales; family Viscaceae; genus Viscum; species Viscum album. The sequence goes on from OY728164.1 coordinate 1,167,785,473, forward strand.
GAACTGATTTCATTTAGTTTTCGTGGGTACCCTAATGAAAAAATATATTATTTTTTTTCCTATTTCCATACGGTTGTGGGAATGGTTCCATCATATAATTAAACTTCTGGTGATTATCATTAACTTTATGGGATTCAACTCATAAGGATATGAACTCCATACAAAGACTCTCATTATTTTTTCCCAATAGAAATTTTAATTCAAATATCTATAAAACATTATTTTTTCTAGATAAATATATATAGATGACCCATCTACTTCATAAAACAAATTACCTCTTTAGTTCTGGATTATAGTGGAATCAAATATAGGCTCCAAACCATATAAATACATCATCACCAGAATTTAACTATAGAATATTTACTATTTTTTTACCACCACATCATATTAAAGGGTTTCCATAATTAATTCATGAATTCGTGGGTGATGATTTATTTGAGAAATGTATGATAATGATCCTTTTATTATTCCAATTCCCATCCACTTCTTCTCAATGAATATTTAATCTATTTCTATCAAGATCATGCATATGGTTAGGGGAACCTTTCTACTTAAGGAATATACCACTTTGATTGATTTATCATTATAGTAGTGGATTGAAAAAAAAAATCATTGAGAAGATGTGACTACCTTTATTGGGTCATATTTATATCCATTTGCGGGACGTTATACATGATTATTTTGTGATCAATATATATGCTACACTTCTCCTCATAGAGATAAATCCCCAAAATCATTAATTAGAATATTAATATATCTAATTCAATATCATGATCTGGGTAGTGCCACTCATTGATCTTTAATTTGTGGGATGCATAGTCTATCACATTTTCATTTTTCATGATAAAAAAAACCAAAAACATTTTTTACATATATTTTTAGATCACAAATCCTTCCTTGACTGTGGGTAATGTGAGAAATGGTTTTCGGATTGTCCTCTTTTTTATAACCCTAAAACCGTCATTACATTCATCAAAGAAAAAACTCAACTACCTTTTGATTAATCATAGAAATTTATATTGGCAATAATGATTTGTTTTTCAACATTCAATGATAATACATAGATATTCAAATGAAAATATGAATTTTCATCATAGATGTTGGTGGGGGGTATCCTTATATTTTCCATATACATTAATGGTATATTGATATCCCTTTGTTGGTGTTTACATTTCCCATGAATGAAGCATTATTTAACAATAACTCACATTTACTATACGTTTCATTCATCACTTCTCTTTTCATTTTATTTACTACAGTATTTAATTTATCCACTTGTTCCGTTATTAAATGTGAATATATAACAATATAATATTTAAATAATACATAATATTTAACAATTTATCACATAAATAATAGATTCATTAAATCAAAAAATATTGATGATGAATTAGTGTGTCAAAATTACATCAATATAAACATACAGTTCCCATAGCTATTATGAAATGAAGTCTTTGGGAAATCCTCCTACTTCCACATTACATGATAGTTTCTTGGACACTAATTCACTATGGGAAATATTATGCTCTATTTCACTGATAAAAAAAATCCATCAATCAAGGGAAGATGATACTTTTTCTTTATCATGATCTTTTTGACTTCCCAATAATCATAGAATAGTTATATTGAACAATACTTATTTATTTTAATTGGTCCTATTCACACCATGATGAAGAACATGGGATTAAAAAAACTATTATCCATATTCACCAATAGTATATTACTTACTTCCACGAGTTCAACAACACCCTTTCTATATGGATGCCGAGATTTTTGAAATGATCTAGGCATATGTTTGATTGAGACCTCACCGTCATGAATTTCTAGATGATCGGGAAAGTTTTTATAAATTACATTAATAAAATCTTTCTACAATGTGGATGTAAACAAGGATGATCTTTTAATTTGCCAATATCATTTGAGTTATATAAAATTTCATTCAAGGAAATAATATTCATGATTTTTATGATGGAACTGATAAATATTCTTCCCACAATATTAACATGTATAGAATTAGAAGTTGATTCATGATAACAAGGGTAATTTTATTATCTTGTTATTTTATGTTATATTTGTACAATTAATACCAAGCAATGACAATAATACATTGAGTTACCTTAAAATAATTATAAAAGGATTCAGAAGTAAGTACATCCCCTAAAGTTTGACAGTATAGGTGTTATATATTTGTGAAGAAATAATATCCAAATTTTCCCTTTTCTTCAATAACTATACTTTCATGATGTTCAGTTGTGTTCTAATAGTTATACTAAACATTCATGATTAAAAATAATTAATAAATCAGAATAAAAAAGTAAATTCACAATATAGGAATGAATAAATATTGTACAATTCCCCAATTTTTTTAGGGTAAACATTAGCAGTTGTGATGGCATAAGAATTCCCTTTTTTATCTTGGAGGGTGTAAACTTTGATTGTGTGTGACCACGTATTGATTCAGGTAATGGAGCCTATAAATCCTATGTTCCATGAAATTAAAACATTGTATGGTTTGATAAGGTTTTAAAAGAGAATTAAATTCATCAAACACATCTGTTGGTTTCTTCCACAATAAATCTCTAAATAGGTTCACATCCCAATGGAATATAATTTTCTTATTCATTCCCCTCAACAATGACTTGATATTCATCTTACCACAAATTAGACAAGTGTGTTTTTGGGATTTAATTACATCAAAAAATTCTTCTTTTACAACATGATAATGAATCTCCAATTTCTACTTCGTATACACTTGAGAACCCTGAGATTCAATAATAAGAACTAATTATTTGATGGATAATCAATAAATATCCTCATATATATTAATGCCTTTACTGGTATGGTTTCTTATTGATTTTTCGTCAGTCAACCAATGAAACAGTGAACATTAAATTCAAGGGTAAGAAAAATTTAAAGTATATCAAGAAATTTCTGTGATGTTTTCCCCATTTCCATTAATGGATTTATTGAACATTTTATAGAGGGTATGTAAGTACCTCTCCATTTTTAGATGAAGTATTCAAGGAAAATATTTTTAGAAACCCATTTTATAGAATTACTTTTACTTAATCTCTTTGTTGTTTTCATTGGAAATTATATTATTTGAGCAACAACCCTTATTAATCATGTTATCCTTACATGTGATATATATCCAGAACAACCATCCCATTCACAAATATTGAATAACGGTGAATATCTTCTCAAAATATTTGTTTTATTGTTCGGTGAGTGATGGATAGGATGGTCTATTACGAGTCAGAGGCCCTTGTCACGTAAATTTATCAATTGAATCACTATCATTCTTAGGGGAATATGGGTATTCCGCATGTTTAAATTATCTATTTAAATTGTGAGTGGATTGAGATTGTATATTCATGAAGTGTGGGATTATAGCTTCCATAAGGTTGGGTATCTTGTTAAGACGTTAATCACATTATACCTCATATTTTTTTAGGTTGGATACTCATATCTTTATTAATTCCATACAATAATTGGAAATTAGAGATTATTATTTTTAAAATATTAAAAACATAAATTAAAAACCATGAAAATTAGAGTGACAACTCATAAATAAAAACCAATCATTAACCAAGAAATTTATATGTTTCAATTTATGTTATTCATTATCCATTTATTAACATAAAATTTTATTGGAATTCTTGTTCCCATAATAATAGTTAGTAAGGAACATCTTAATTTACGAAAACTTATTCTCCAAGTGTATTAAACCATTTTTGAAACAATTCCCACTTTTATACACCTGAATATGATCTAGTCCCTCCCAATGGTCAATTTTCCATAGTTATTACCCTTTGGTACCTCTATTCCAAATACACTTCCACATTGTGTATCTGGATAGGGATGTACATTAATGCACACTATTTAATTTATAATTTTTTAAAATTTATGGATATATAAGTATGTTTCGAATTGTTATTAATGATTACTCTAGAGTTTTCTGATCTTAAATACAAAATTAACTAGACATTACATAGATAAAAAAGTTGGAACCATTTTTTTATTACACATTAATTCATGATTTATGAAGAATGAAAAATTAAAAAATTCTAGTAGATCATGAGTCATATGGTATTTGGGTGATTAGGTATATAGATTTGAATGTTAATTATGAAATACAAAAAGATTATAAGAAAAAGTAATCAACATGATATTATAAATGTTCCTTTCTAAACAACCCAGGATAACCAAGGGATGAAAATAACAAAGGGGTTTTGTAAAAATCACATCAATATAATAAAAAATAATAAAAAATGTTAATTATTTTACATGTGACCCAATAAACATTTCAAGGTAACATTAGAGGGATGATAATAATAATCATGTACAATGAAAGTTGATATAGAATAAATGCATTTTTCTAACCTAGGAATGTGGAAGAAACATCATTCACATCAAAATCATAATTCCATGATAACTAACATGACAACGTTAAATTGTGTAAAATTTCCCATAATGGATTATGTTGACTCCGAAAATCCATATAAGAAGTATCATGAGGCTAAAACAGTACCCAAGGCATTGCAACACTAACCGGGTGCACCAATCCAAATATGTACATTATCATGAGTATAACTAGATTATTCAACATATAAAAAAAATTTAATAATAAATAAAACTAAGAATAAGGACTATACATTAAAAACATATAATTCACCAATCAAAGAGTAATCATTACATCTTGTTGTGAACACTTGTGAAAGAATGGGAAGGGGCATTCACAATAAAAATGTTTAGCATAGGTAATTTTAGCAGCATAATGGGAATACATGAAGGTTCATGATATGAATTGACAACACCGAATGTGGTATATCATAACATGGAAATAATATAGGATGTTGGAGGAATTTTTGAGAATAAATATTGATATTAAAAAAATAGACTAAATTAAATATTATAAATGAGTTTCTTGAATAATGTGCTTATGGATAGAATTCCTTACATTGAGAGGGTTCTTCAAAAATCATGGGATGAGCCTCTTGAGAGAATTGGGGAACATTTTCCGGGATTTATATAGTGAAATGTGCTTTATTTTAATTATCTAATGGTTTTATGTGAAGAGACATGAGAGGTTGGTAAAGTTTATATAGAATAATAGTGTATCGATCTTTATTAATTTCCAAACATTGGTTTTGTATTCTATATAAAAAATTAATAAAAAACAAATAAATCATAATTATTTTCCCATTATTTTATGAAATTGGAGTGTTAATTTTTTTTTAATTTTTATGAACCTCTATTTTTAAAACAATACACATGGTGATGTATCATTCAGTCATCATTGTAATTAAATTGATTTTAAAACCATAAAATATAATATATATTCTGGTGGATAATTTAAGGATTTATAAAATTTAAAACACAAACCCGAATAAAATTATTTTAAAATTTGATTTTTTATGTTTTTTATACCAACTATTGTAATTATTACATCTTTATTTTTATTTTTTGAGGTTATTATGCATATCAAAAATTTATATTGTATATAATATTCACATAAAAAATTTAATATCTCTAAAAATTATGAAAAATTCATATTTGTGTAATTTTGATGTTCTGAATTTATAAATAGTATTTATTTTACAAAAAATAAATTCTAAATAAGAATTTTCTACTCCTTACATCAAAAACACAATTAAAATTAAAATATTAGATTATTTTCAATTATAGTTTTTTGACCCTATTGAAAAATATATTTTACGTCAAAATATTATATTAATAATTATATTTAATTATATTATTGATATTTATTTGATTATTATATTTTATAAAAATATATTTTATTTCAAAAATATTATTAAAATCATAAAAATGGTTTATTGATCGAAGCTATATATCTCTCAAAAATAATTTTTTATATAAAAATATTACTTTTTATCAATACCATTATTTTTTAATTTAATATGTTTTATTAATAGGGATAAATATTAAAAGAAATTAAAATTAAAATATAATAATTAACTCTTTTTTTGTCAAACAAGTATAAGCAATTATTAACCAAGTGAATGCCTTAAGGGTATTGTGCATTATGAGGTGATTTTTTGGGGTCTTCCAGCATTCATGATCTGAATCATGATCATGATTAGAATGAAATTATCAAATAAAAAATTTCATTTAGGTATTTTCTATTGAATATTTTCTTGGTCTGGGTCAAGGAAAAATTAATATGATGATATCTCCCATAGAAGTTCATATAAATGGGCTTTTAGGGTATGATCCAACAGGTTGAGGATATTGCTTCTTCTATCAATGACAATTGGGCATTTGAATACCCATTTGTATATTCTAATTATAGGATAAATATACAATGAATAAATTATCAAATATTATGATGTTGAACTTTATTTTTAATCCTGACATATTATAATTATATAATACAGTACATTTATTTCCTATAACTACATTGCTTAATAAGACATTTATTCCAAAAAGGTAATTTTTTTTTAAATTTTGGTTCATTTAAATTTGAATCTGGTAAAATATATTCCAATATTTTATTCATAATAATAAATATGTTTTTATATGGTAAACATTATTTATGTTGTTATAGAATTGTGAAAATATATTAATTGCGTGGCCTCGATTATTGTTAAAATAATTTTTCTATGGGGTTAATTCATGAGAAAAGGGTTGTATTTCAAACTGAACACAAAAAATTCATAATTATTGAATATATTTCAGTCATATATTACAATATAAGTAAATACATGGTAATATTTATCTAATTTCTTGTTAATGTTACATTAAATCATGTAGATCATTTATGAAATTTCATGTGTTTCTCACCCATCACTTATAAAAGGATAGATCTTCTCCACCGTTACTCACACCGTTTTAGCCTTATATACCAACCAATCAATACAATTAAACCTGTAAAAGCCATTATATTCTTCATACTACTTCATTTATTCTTATAATAATAATATATCATGGTTTTAATAGTTATTAGAATGTGGTGTCTCAATAAAGATGTATATATTTCAAACCATATTTTCTAATATTATTTCATATTCTACAACCTCAAAAAATTATGTTTCAACAAAAAAAATTATTTCATAAGTATTGTAAATATACTGAGATGTTATTATTATTATTATTTCTTAACCATTCTCTTGAAATTATTCATTTAATGGGAAATAATACTACTAGTTGCTCTAATATAGGAACTATCACCGCCACATAGTGATATGATATATTTCAAATCACCATTATTCATGTATGGTTATTATAAAGGAATTTATATTAATTAATTTTATTTATAATTTTCTATGCAACATTAATTATAAAACATTATCTAATATTTTACCATCCGACCCATTGGAAGATGATAACATTGTGTGTTCGTACATGTGGACTACACCCTCCATGATGATATGTGAGTCAATTTTCATATTTAAATTACATTATATGTAATAAGGATATATATAATATATACTTATGATATTTATGATATAAAATGATTCTATAATGTTTAATTATCAGTTAGATTTTTTTATCTTTTAGATGGGGATAATTACCACTCGTGCATACGTATGGACTACCCTCTCTACATAGTGATATAATTTATTTTTAATCTACAATTTATATGATTATATATAAATGTAAATATAATTAATATATAAAAATATTATATAATTATTAACAATAATTATATAAAGTACTGATGATCAATGTTCATAGATTATAACAACTAATCCTTAACACATATGGGAAATGAATTAGTTAACAAAATGAATGATTGCGATATTGAAATATTTATCAATGAAACAATGATTATATGTTATATATTAACATTTTATGGTATTTCTATGTATGGTTATGTTATATTATAGGATTATAATAATATTTATATCTAATGTATATTATGTTAGACTTTTTATAAAGAATGTTGAACATGATCTATGGTTATTATCTTATAATCCCATTTATATAGGGATAATGTAGACATATATTATATTATGTAAAAATGGTATTATCAACCACTCTAAGACATTATCTATTTTTTTATCCTCTATATATATATATCTCTCTCTCTTTTTTTTACTTTTTTTCCCTTCACTATGTACTCAAGATACTAAAAGAATGTTTTTTTAAAAATCAACCTAGTTTTTCCCTTCGGTCAATAATCATTCCACTTATGTCCATATTTTCATTAAAATGGATCCAATAATATTTTTACTATTATTCAATATTTTATATTGTCATTTCTTCCATATTTTAATTTCCACACAATGGTTTAATGAGGATCCTTCTTATAATTTTCCATACATTCTACAGTTGCCTTTCAAATAAAAATGGAAAACAATATTTCTAACATTCAACATATGAAAGACATTACATGACATTAGGAATACTCTTTTATTTATACCCTTAGTTATACGTTTTCTTTTTTATTTTCAAACATAAATTTTAAATTAAAAATATTAAAAAAAATTATTCTACAAAAGTAATTTCGTAGGAAAATAATATTTTACTTGAGACATTTTTATGGATATTTTCTAGGTATTTTTTATTATAACAATATTATTTTCTGTTTCTTGTTATTTACTAGTGATATGAACACACATTACATTCATAGTTATCTTTCTAAATGGTTTATGATTGTGATTATGAATTTTTTATGAAACCCACATAAATTCAACAATTAATGATTTAATGATATGATGATTGTTCATGTATCATGTCAATGTAATATGTATATTTTTCTTTATGAGATTGGTGGGATCAAAATTTAACTTCCTGCCAATGCATTGTGTAATGATGGATTTCTATAAATACCCAATAATAAATATTACCCAGTATAATTATATTTAAATATAATATACTTTATTTCATTCCAAAATATTTTATAGGATTTCAATTTTTTATATTATGTTATAAATTATAAAAAAATAAATATAATAGAAAGTGGATATATCTACTTAGTATCAATATCTGTCATAATATGAAATTTTATGATGATTTTTTAATTATTTTCATGAAAATATTCATTACCTACTATTGATATATTATATTTTCTTAATCATCATTAAAATTGGAAAATGTAATTAAAAATATGGTATGATAAATTAAATTAGTTAGGGACATATATCATTAAAATTCTTTAAGGTAGAGGAAAAAATGAAAAAATTAATTAATCAAAATTATCAACATAATCATTTAATATATAAAATAAATAATATCCATATAAAATTAATGCAATAATTTCTCTAAGATATCATATAAACCCAATTTTATTCAATATAAAGCACTTTTAAGAGTTATAAAGCATTATAATCATAAAAACTGTATGAAACAATTGGATGCTAGTAAATCCAAAATAGAAACCTCCCTAGTTAACAATCTCATACACTCCGATGGTGAAATAAAAAATTATCAAATGAAATATAGAGATATATCAGTCCCACATATCATATTATTTATATCACACTCAACCATTGTTTAAGCCATATGTTGCTCAACCTTATTCTAATCAATAAGAGTAAAACATGACATATAAATAGAATTAGGATCACATGTCAAAACAATAATGATAAAAAACAATTTTAGTTAAATAAATTAATGTGGAATCATATTTTTGTTTTAATATTTTTGAATAATACTTTTCAACCTACTTTTATAACATTTTCATATATTTAAATATCAATATCTCAAAAAACCCCATATTCAAACAGAAAATGACACAAATTAAGGTAATATGGGACATTCATTGAATTAATAATTCATTCATATAATGTATAGAAGAAAATAAAATATATGTTTTTGTAGTGGTAAATTATATTTTGTTATTATAATTTTAAATAGATTATTCTTTTTTTACCTTTTTTGAATGAAAGTGAAAAAAATTTCATATAAACTATGTAAAAAAGATCCCATTATAAAAAATTGAAAGAAACCCATACAAGTCATAAAATTTCATTTATTACTCATTTTTTCCATATTAATATATCAATGAATTAATATTATGAATATGGACATGTAAGAAAAAAATATAGAATATAAATCATTAAAAACGGTTAAAATGAGGATTTATGTTTTAGAGTCTCTAATCATGAGTTGTACTAATCACATATATTCTTTAGCATCCATAATAATGAAATTTGGTTAACTATTTAAAATTCATAAGGATCTTCTCCAATTATTTTATTGAATTAATTTTTTAATTCCATGTAATATTCAATTACATAATCATTTATATATATGTAAGACAATTTGAATATATTCATCTCATATGTGAAAAATGACATTTTTTGGATGGATATGGTCAAAGAGGACGTTATTAAATTATATCCATAGTAATAATAATTAAATAATTATTATATTTACAAGTAAATTATTCTTTTAAAATGAACTATTAAATGTGGTCATGAAAATTTCATTATATTACAATCATTAGGACTGTATTTCTTTCATACACATGAGTAGATTTTTGATTTTTGAAATACCATAAGGGAAAGATAGTAAATAAAATTTTATACTAACAAGATTTATTATTATAACATCAATATAATATTATATATCAAAATTAACATACATATTACAACCTTGTGACGCAGTCATGAAAAATGAATCACATCTCTTTTCGGAGGTGGTGATCCATATGTACGCACGAATGACATTATCATTCTTCAATTTATAGAAACAGTTGAAAGTAGTTGATATAATATATATAAAAATGGTAATTGTGTCATTAATATCATATATATATATATACTAAATCTATTATTATAACATTAAATGATATGTAGGGATAGAAATAAAATTACATCACATTATAAGGTGGCAGTCTATTATACACAATAATAACATATTTGTTTTCCATTTTATGGAATAAAATACAGATATTTATTATTACATTTCAAAAATATCAGTATAAATAACATATCTGTGTTATTATTTATCCATTATTGTAGTATATTTTGTTGAATTTGTTGAATAAATTAAATGAAAATGCACGGTAAATAACTATAAATATTTATGGATATCAACTTTAGAATTATACCTAATTCCTTAAAATGATGGTTTATTTATCAATACAGAGACACTAAAAATTGTGACAGGTGCCAAGAAGGTATTTAGTAGTAATTATCTAAATAAAATGGTTCCTTAAATATGTAGTGGATATGAGAGTGGGTGTCCATTTATAAGTGGGGGATAGGACGCACTTTGAATTATTAAAAATATAAATACATATTAATTTATTACTCATGACAAATGGATCCAAAATGAAACATTATAGAATATTATATTATATAAGGTACAAATGTGACCATAAAATAAATTTTAGATAGGTATTTTGGTAATTTTAAACCAAAATGTTTTAGTATAAACCACAACTAAACAAGTGATAATATATTTTTTATGCAACATATTTTTATTTTAATAATATTTATCATGACAAAATTTAAGTTGAAATCTTTACCGAATATTAAATTTTCATACAAAAAATATGTAATCTATTTTAAGATGTTAAATCCATATATGTTCCTTAAATATTATAACAAAAAATTATATACTAAACAAACATTTAGAAAAAATGTCATTTAATTTAAAAACATGTTTTTATCAAATTTATGAAAAATAATTATTCAAATGAGATTAATTATATTATTATTAATATAGATGAACCATTGTAGTTTGAATACATTTTATAAAAAAATATATTATTGTTAATTCTTGGAATGAAAATATTTATTCTAATAAATATTATTATTGTTAATATTTATTGAAAAATATTGTTTTTTAAAAAATACTAATAAATCTTCCTAAACTAATGTTTAAATGATGTTTTAAAAAATTATGTTCATTTTATCCAATTAAAATTAATTTATTTTGATATCATTGTTTTAATCATAACAATATACCACATGAAAACACATTTTGGTTATAAATAGGAATTTTTTACATTTAATGGAAAAATTACCTAATTTTATTATAATGAATGTGACTTAATAATATACAATTAATGTATATTAATAATACATGGAAATTATTAATTGTAAAAGTACATTTATCGTTACATTAATTATATTTATGAAATCAATTCATTATAATTCAAAATACACTTAATCATTTTGGGATACTTTTACTTCATTGAATTTAATGATTCTCAGGTTTCTCAATAAGTCATATTGATTTTCCAAAAATCATAACCGGGAGAAAAATAAATTTATATTTACTACTATATATTTTAAATAATCTAAATATTTTTTTTCTTATATTAATTTTTTTTCCAACTAAACATATTTAGATATCAAAACCTGAGATGCATTTGGAACATATTTTAGTAACAACTAAATATGAAATAAATCATTTATATGATATAATCTCTAACAAAATGAAACTCTATTAGAAACTTATCCCAAATTTCCTAAGACATTTATGGCCCAATTATCCATGGAATTCACAACTCTTTGTATGTAAATTGCCCTAAAATATTCCATTGAGACACTTTCAAAAAAATATGATCACCAAACTTGAAAGACAATTCATTCACCATATTACTTGTATAAAATTTTTTCATGTCTTCATTAATCATAATATTTCGATGAAAAATCATGAGCATAACAACCATTTCTTCATCCAACTATACTAATAATGGCTACCTTTCACCTAGTTTATCTAAACAAGTTGGTGTCCAATACTACATTCCTTATTATGTCTCAAAAGGATCCATTTTTTACAATAATGAAAATTATTTTTAAAATATATATCAACTTACGATTGATAATTATCTCTATATCCCAGGTAATCCATTGAACTAAAATACAAAATATATTATTTGTATTTAAGAGATACCTCCTAGTTTCCATCACGTTTATATTGACAATATATGCAAAAATTTATAAATGTACTCAATGAGTTTTTATGACCATTATAATAATTAAAATTGATCATTGGAAAACTGTTAGATAAAATTGACCATGTTAATCCGTGTAACTATATTATATTCATTAGATATAGTCAAAAATATAATCTAAATACATTGTATATATAATAGGAAGTAAATTTATATATTTATGTTTCTGATCAATAATAACACAAAGTGAGTTATTAACTCGACATGTTTTGGGAAATCCCACCACAAAATACATAGAAATATTTTCCCATTTCCACTCCAACACAATAAAAGGATGATGTGTCCCCATTATTAATTAGTAGTATTTATTTATATCATTAGAAGTAAAAAATTTCATGGAATATTTGAAAAACTCTATTTTTATTCCATCCCTTGGGTATTAACCTTGATAGTCTCTATTCAAATTATTTCTTATTTGATTAATTGAAAAACATGAGCCATGAGCCTCATTTAAAAAATATATATTTAACCTGTCACGACCCATCCTTGGGACTCGTGTCGTGACTACCCCAAGCCCACCTTCCATAGCCTAGGGGCTGGTGACTAGCAGCAAAGCATATATCCTGACAAAAAGGGGAAGACAATGCCTTTATAAAGTAAAAAAACACCACAGAGTAAGCCAGAAAAAGTAAACACTATGTAAACTGAGTACAATAGTAAGTGTGGAATGTAAATGGGCCAGAATACAAACCCTAAATTGAATGTAAAGTACAACAGGAATGAAAGTACAACAATTGAAAGTAAAGCAGCAACGTCGAGATGTCCACTGGATGTCCCACATGAAGGGTGGGTACAGATAGCCTCCTCAACTCCTCGGGTCCAGCCGTCCGCTCCGTGTACGTCCTGCCCAGTGGTCCACCTCCAGGTACCGACTGCTCCAGAAGTCTCAACAACAATCAGCGATCTTTTTCGTCTGCATCCAACACAACGTAGTGCGGGCCTAGCCCGTGCAGGGGTGAGTATACGCTACTTAGTAGGGACCCCGAGACCCACAAGGGTCTCCCAGAATCCACAAAGGGTAATCCAAAAAATGAAGATACAATCATAAAGTAACATCCAACACTACTTAGGAATATGCCCATACATACACCTATGTCATCAATTCCAGTTCAGCTCCAACATCCGAGCCCAAGTTCGATCACGTCCACACAGGATAGTACAACCCAATCCACATAGGAAAACACAAACACAATCAACATAGGATGCAAGTTAAACATAACGAACATAATGATTGAAAGTCAAGACTCAGCTCCCACAGGTATACTTCTTCGTAAGGTGATAGAGGTGATCAGATGTAGCCACTGATTCATCTAAGCTAGGACCCACGTAGGATACTAGACCAGCTAAACTGTCGGACCTACGTAGGATACAAGACTAGCCACTCTGTCGGACCCACGTAGGATGTTACAACAGAGGTCAAATACTGTCGGACCCATGTAGTATACAAGAATAGTAGTACTGAAAGACCCGCGTAGGATACAAGAACAATAGTCATCGTCGTCGAACCCACGTAGGATTTCAGTACGGTCTTCATCGCTGCCGAACCCATGAAGGATTTTAGTGCAGTCGCCGTCGTCGTCGCAGTCGAAGCCAGCTCTAGAGTTTCAGCACATAGGATGCTCGATTCCGGGAGGGTCCACTCCACGAGCCTAGGGGGTCAATACATCAACTGACACATAGTCAGGAATTGATGTATCCCAAAGTTCTGTCTTGACAAAAGGAACCCAATGTGACAGAAGGCGCGCCAATTGGACGCCCGGTTAGAGAGTTGTTGGCGTTTTCGTTCCAGGGGCCCGGTTGGTTTTTAAGTCCATCCCTGCCGGCCACACTCCAACTGCATCCAAACCTCGAGCGTAGTAATCCAAATGGTCCATCTCACTAAGAAGAATCCAACAAAGTCGATGGCACATCAATCGGACGTCTGGAGCCCATATTATAAGTGTTTCCGCTCCGAGGGCCCGGTTGGTTTCGTGTTCGAACCAACCTGGCTGTACTAAAGTACTCTGAAACCTTGAGTGTAATATACCGAAATGACCGTCTAGATCCATGGATCGGATCTCATCTGACGGTGCGTCTATCGATGGTCTGTAGCCCAGGATACGGGAATTTAAACGAACCTATCCGGTTTTTGGGGTTTTTGGGGTCGGACCAAACCGGCCCAAGACCCCCTGAGTCAGCCCAAACCTGGTCGACCCGACTCGGGTCCGGTCCGATAAGGCGCAGCCTATCCCGGCCTACGCAGCCCGGCCCGCCGTTGGCGGCCGGGTGGCCTATCGCGGGCGTGACCCACGTTGCCAGCTCAACACTGGACGAGCTGTCGCAGAAGGGGGGGGGGGGGGCGCTGCCCCCCTCTTTTGAAACGTCGCCCCCACGTGATAGATGGTTTTTCAATCAGACGCCCAGTCTGAGAGTTATTGGCTTTTTCGTTCCAGGGGCCCGGTTGGTTTTTAAGTCAAAACCAACCCGACCACACTCCAACTGCATCCAAACCTTGAGCGGTGTAATCCAAAAGGTCTGTCTCACTAATAGAAATCCAACAAAGGTGATGGCACATCAATCAGATGTCTGGAGCTCAAGTTATAAGCGTTTCTGCTCCGTGGGCCCGGTTGGTTTCGTGTTCGAACCAACCCGGACATACCCAAAGTTCTCCGAAACCTTGAGTGTAATATACTTAAACAACCTTCTCAATACAAGGATCACATTACAACTGACGGTTCGTCGATCAGAGGTCTGAAACCCATGATACGGGCATTTAACCGAACCTATTTGATTTTAGGGGGTTTTGGGCCCGTACCGACCCTCCCAAGACCCACTAGGTCGGGCCGAACCGGGTCTGGGTCCGGCCCAATAAGGCACAGCCCGCGTGGCTAGCTGGGTGCTGGACGAGCTGTCACAGAAGAGGTGGGGGAACTGCCCCCCTGTTTTGAAATGGTGGCACCCACGTGGGGGCCGCTCCTTTTTCCAGTTGGGTGTTACGACCCATGGCCTTCTCCGGATGGCCGAACCGACTGGTCTGCCGGTGCCGCTGACGCGGGACCCTGCGGTCCTGCCCCTCTGACGCGCCGGAGGCCGGCGGTTCCGGCCGCAGCTCCCTGCTCTGCCGCGACCTTGGTCCGACCGGCATGGCGCGACGGCGCTGCGCCCATCCGTCGTGGCCCCGCTCCGACCGTGGTCTCTTCATGGTTCTCCGGCGTGACGTGACGGCGCCACACCCCTTTTCCACGACCCCACTCTGGCCATGGATTCTTTCAGCCTAAATGCTACGGCGCGACGACGCCGCGCTTCTTCAACGCATTCTCAAAGTTTCCGTGCTGTGTTGTTGCACTGCGCCACCTTCTTTGGAGCCGCAAAGAACACAACAACAAAGGAGGAGGAGGTTCGACTGTGTTCATGCGGTTCAAACTCCTCTTGTTAAATTGATAACAAGCATCCCAAAGAAATTGATGATGAATGGTAACGAATATTCACGAACAAAATCAAACCCCTACCTCGATAACGAGTAGATGATCGATGAGTGTCGGTGAAAACGGCATCACGGGGTGTGGCTCCATACACGTTGACGGAGATTGTCCGAGGTGAAACGACATCTCCTTCCTTTGTCGCGGGAAAAATAACTAAGGAAGGTGTGTTAGTGTTCTTCTTGTTCTTCAAGGAGGATGATGAAGTTCTTCGATGGTAGAACTCTCCCTCTCTCGACACAATGAAGCAACCAAAATAAAATAAGGCTTTAACATTATTTTATTACTTTTTCCAACACTTTCAAAATTCAAAAATTCATAATTTAATTCACATCATTTAATTAAACATAACTTGTTAAAATTAATTGAAGTGATAAGTTGGCAACATTAATGATAAAAGAGGTTTTGAAAAGGAGTTAAAGAAAAATGAAAATGTGGGGGCTCATGTGGGCCCCACCTCATCTTAAATCCTCTGAAGGGGGTTAGAATATTAGTGGGTCGCAC
Source organism: Viscum album (assembly GCA_963277665.1). NCBI lineage: Eukaryota > Viridiplantae > Streptophyta > Magnoliopsida > Santalales > Viscaceae > Viscum > Viscum album. Next base: position 1,167,802,312 of record OY728164.1, read on the forward strand.
CCCAACTCCATGAAATGGTCTAAAACACTTATGAATGTGGAATAAAAATTGTAACATGATTTTAATTTCACTTTAGTCTTAATCATTTTGTTAACAACTAATTCTAAGCTTATGCAACTCCAGAAAAGTTCTTCCTAAGAAAAACACCGACACTGCGGTTTCATCGGTGTCCTCAGTTTTTTATTCCGAGAATCGGTTCAAAAGTTTGGAAAACCCACTCATTTGTTCATTAAACATACCTGAGCTAAAATTTGGAAATTGATTCCGGGACACCGGGCCTCGGAATCTGGTGCCGTCAGATACTGCGTACTCGTAAAATTCCAAAAATAATAATGAAAAAATTTCCCTTGAAATTTACAGTCCTTTACATAACTACATATCACATGACATATATAATCTAAATTCCATTCTAATAACAACATCTTCATCATCATTAAACATGTGAAACATAAACTTATAAAATTATTCTGCATTTCCAATAAAACAACATCCACATTATGATATTTATTATCTATTTATGGGTGACTCCATAGTATTGAAACCATAAATAGATGAATATTTATCATGCATAACTTATATGAATTAATTCATAAAATATTTATCCAATGGGTTACATTACGAATGTACCCAAGTCCTTGATTCATTATTATTATGACTTAATGCATCTAATTCTTTTTTTATATATATGATATTAATGATCTTTGATGCCATACTCTTTAATAAGTTCTCTCCGTCTTATATTTTTCTTTTTAAACCCTATCTAAGTGAATATATACTTTAATCAATTTTTATTAGTATATATTTCAAACCATACCCAATATAATTTATTCCTCAAAATTTTAAAATAAAAACCACCATATCTAATTTGATATCATCTTCCTGATAATTTAACTAAAAAGATTATTTTTTCATAAAGCATAAGAAATAATCCTCTCATTATGAATTAGGAGAAAACCATGTCCCTTCTGTTAATAATAATTGAAGAAGAAAATTGATCATTTATATGGGATTGGTCCAAAAAACAACACACACTGATATTTTTTTTAATTCCTTGAAACAATCTTTATACAGATTCATCAATATATATATAACACCATTTCGAGTAAACTTTGTTAATGAAATAGATTATCGATAAAATTATTCATAAAAATCATATTAACCCACTAATAATTGTTAACTACAAATCACGATGATATTTTATTTTTTTCCATTCCGAAAATTCTTTTATTTTTGCTGGTTTAATATTTAATCCATATTTACGTACAATATTTCTGAGGAAAATCATTTTCTATAAGCTATATTATCACATACCTATTTATCCATATTTTATCTTTTCATTTATGGTTTTCAATAAAATTCTAATATTTCTATGATGATCGCATTATTTTTATATTATAATTGTGTATCATAAAGGAATAAAACCAAAAACATATCTATGTTTTCATGTAAATATATATTCATATGATTGTTAAATATATTTTCTAAATTAGATAACCAAAGGGAAATAGACAAAAACTCATAATTCTAATATCAAACCTCAATAATAATAATTATAATACATTTATCAATCAACTTCAATCGATAGTAAGCACGCTATATCAATCTCGAAATTATTATTTTTGTTCTTGGAGAAGAAAATAAAATTTAAATATGAAGTAAATGATAAATTTTTATAATAGTGATGTTATTAAAAGATATATAATCAATCCAATGTCACATTAAACGTACCTTATTTTTAATAAATAAAACTAGCGCACCACATGATAGATATCATAGATAAATGAAAAATTTATCAATAAAAATTAATATATTATTATTCTATTCGAAAACCTCATCTTGATCCATTCAATAAGGGGGGTCTTGAAATGTTAATAGTATCAAAAAATAATCTATTATTATTATAAACCACCTAATAAAGAATAAATATAATAAAACCATTCAAAATTACATCGGTATATTTAAGAAATATGGGAACATCATTAATCTTGACAATTTACATATTTTCAAAAATAAGATCTTGGTTAAATTTAGCCTTTTCTGTCGCCAATTTATCGTCTTCTTGAAATGTTATAGAAAATTTACAATCACTGACTATTAACTTTTTACCTATAAAATATATGCTATCATGATAAATGTAATGTAATCCATAACTAATATATTATCTAACATTATTATGGGAAGTTCAATATGATATGTACTAAAGGCCACCACAATGAGAACAATTGGAATATTAATATAAATCATTGTTTCATTAATACATCCACCATTAGTTTTCATAAAAATTTATAAATTTTTTCATTAAGTGATATTCTCCTTTTGTATTCATATTATTTTTGAAAATACGGAATGTGATTATCATGACATAGATATGGTATTTGAATTTTTTCCACAAAAATGTAATGCACCTATCACTACTTCATTTGATTTCCCATCATCAATAATAATAGGAAAATGATTTCCCATACCTTTTTTCTATAATATTGATAATTTCCACTAGTTTTAATTAACCTCAGACACACATTAATGTGATTTTCCAACTTGTTTCAACTAAAACATATCACCATTGGATGGTTTTCTATTACAACTTTAATTAATTATTCATGATTATATTCCAAGAAGTGATGGCCACTATATTGAAAAATACCACAACCATATAACAAAAAATATCCTATCATATATTCTGTTAATTTATTTTCACCACACGTTTAATATTTTTGAATAATACCTTAATATGTATTAGTTGGGCACTTTTAAATTTCAAGCCACCATGACATATTCTTTCCCTTTTCATGTTGAATTATATAATTTTCAAGAGAAACTATCCCATCTTTGTAAACATAATGTGAATCCTTCTCATAAAATTTAAATTATAAATAGTACAATTCACATCATAAAATTTCATTCAATCCTACATGAAATCTACTAATTTCATTATCATGGTCTCGAATAAAATGCAGTGGATAGCTGGAAAATCCAGTAAAAGTTGATTCATATATGACTATAAAATCACCTTCTTGGAAAAATTACATTGATTGGTGCACCATATTATGTTAAAAATAGTGAGAAATATTCCTCTTGTAAATGATTATTAAATGTGACACATTAAAAAACATCAACATAATATAGGTATCCTTATCATTGATTTTCTAAATCAATGAATACCAAGAATCAAATTTTGTTCTATAATGATAAATGAAAAGAGTTATATTTTCAAATTATAAATATCCCATGACTTAAAATATATTTTTCAATTCATTAATACATCCATCAATTGAATCTATATATGATATTTTATTAATAGTTAGAGGGTTTTCTTTTATAAAATGATTAACTATTGACATGTTCCACAATTGTATTTTATGTTTCACTTTATCATGGATTACAACATTATTTATGTAATGTTCAAACTAACTCATATTTTCAAATACATCCGTATTATTATTCTAATTATTATATATTGCTGGTTTAGATGAATATTTTTTTATTGGTTGATTCTTACATAAGATTTTCAATATCCACTACAAAAAACTATTTTCAATTGATATAGCTTAGATTAAGCAACATGATAGTCCTCAAATGATATATCATAATAAAAATATAATATAATATCATACGGTTCTTTAAATACATTATACTAACCAAAAGAATTATTTAAACTATTACGACCCGTCCTCGAGGCACGTGTCGTGACTACCCCAAGTCCGCCTTCCATAGGCCAGGGGATGGCGACTAGTACCAAAGGAATAAATCCCTAAAACTAGGAAGGCAATGCCTTTATATAACATAAACACATATAACCAGAGTACAAGCAAAAGAAAACACTACGTAAAACTGAAAACAAAAGTAGTGCTGAAAGTAAAGGGGCCAGAAATACAAGCCCATCTGAAAGTACAAGGTAAAAGACAAAACAGATGGAAGGTGACAAGCAGCTCCTGGATCGTCCACCAAGGATCCTAACTGAAGGGTAGGTACAGATAGCATCCTCAGCATCCTCGTCCATCAACCTCCTCCGGGTACAGACTCCTCGTGAGGTCCACCTCCGGGTACTGACTTGTCGTGAGGTCCACTTCCAGGTGTCATCCAGTCCTCATACACTCGGTCTTTGTCACCGTTGTCCATCGTCTACATCCAACACAACGAGGTGAGGGCATAGCCTGTGCAAGGGTGAGTATAACGATACTCAGTAGTGACCCTGAGTCCCTCATGGTCTCACTAAATACAACAAGTAAAACCACGAATAATGATCTCATCTCTAATTTGTTTGGGTGCAGACCCGCGGTACTCGAAAATATGAGTACCTCAGTAGTCTAAGGTTAGTGAGTAGCGCCTCAGAGTCGTGGCATGGAAACTGTACTCGACTGAGGAGGATTTATCCAACAGTTGTGGTTTCGGTATCATTAATTAAAATCCTAGGTGGAGCTGACTTAATGAAACTTTTGAAAATACACATGCAATCAATTTTTTCGTGCACTAAGTTGGAAATCAATATTCAGGGTCCTGGTGTAGGGATACGTCAGCCACCTCACCAACACTGGACTTCTTGAACTGAAGACCACACTCGGTAACCTTAACAATATTTCTTCACAGAAAAGAATTATCAGAGTCATGATTTCTTTCATGAACCGTCCTAGGGGCCCATGCCATGACTACCCCATGCCCACCATCCATAGGCCATGGGCTAGCGACTAGAACCAAAGGCGTAAATCCTAATATCTTGGAAGGAATTGCCTTTATAAAACATAAACACATCCAACTAGAGTACAAGAGGAAGTAATAAACTAAGTACAAAAGAAAGTTCTGAAAAGTTAATGGGCCAGAATTCAAACCCAACTGAGAAGTACAACTACAACTAAACGAAAGTACAACGTAAAAGACAAACCGCTGGAAAATAGAAGCAGCTTCTAGGTAGTCCATCTCGGATCCTACCTAAAGGGTAGGTACAAATATCCTCTTCAACGCTCTCACTCTCCAACCTCATCCATGCACCATCTCGTCATGAAGATAGTGAGTAGAGCCTTGGAGTCATGACAGGGATACTGTACTTGACAGAGGAGGAGTTCTCTAACAGTTGTGGTTTCAGTATCATTAATGAAAATCCTGGGTTGAGCTGAGTCAATGACTTTGTGTTTACCTCATGATTGAGATGGGTCACATTATAACATAGTTATATGTATGGGAATATACCTAATTAGTGGTTATCCATTGATTTCACAACCTTTGTGTTTCCTCATGATTGAGATGAGTTACTTGATAACTCAGTTATAAGTATGAGTTTATGTCTAAGTAAGGGTTATCTATTGAGATATTTTTTGTGGTTATCCTTGTTGGATTTACTGAGACCATGACAGTCTCGGGGTCCATACTAAGTATAGTTATACTCACCCCTGTACGGGCTATGCCCACACATCGTTTTGTTGGATGCAGACGATGGACAGCGCTGACAGAGACTGAGTGTACGAGGACAGGAAGACATTGGAGGTGGACCTCACAATGAGTCATTACCTGGAGGTGGACCTCACGACGAGTTGGTACCCGGAGGAGGTTGACGGATGAGGGCGCTGAGGAGGCTATATGTACCTACCCTTCAGGTAGAATCTATGGTGGATGATCCAGGAGCTTCTTGTCACCTTCCAGCTATTTTGTCTTTTACCTTGTACTTTACAGTTGGGCTTGTATTTCCGGCCCCTTCACATTCATCACTACTTATGTTTTCAGTTTTACTTAGTGTTTGCTTCCGCTTGTACTCTGGTTAGATGTGTTTAAATTTTATAAATTTATTTTCTTCCCATTTTTAGGGATTTATGCCTTTGGTGCTAGTATCCAGCCCCTGGCCTATGGAAGACGGGCATGGGGTAGTCACGGCACGGGCCCTGAGGACGGGTCATGACATAAAATGTTCTTTAAAGACCAATTATAGAGTCCCAACATCAAAAACAACATAATCTAGTAACATTATATTAGAATACACTTTTATTCAGTACAAATTATATATTATTTTTATAATATTAAATAATTATGTCAAAAAACATATATAAAAACCCCCGAAATTAAAAATTGGACAATCCCACTCAGAATATATTTTACTATAATTTAATTAGTTTAAAATCATATATGATTTCTTTTTATTAAAAATAATCAAGACTATCAACACTCATTCTTTATTCTTACTCATATACAATCCTTGTGAAAATTATTTAAAAAAAGGGATAAAAACATAAATATCCTTTTTGTACTTAAAAAAATAAATCTATTACTCTATTTAAAATCAAAGAAACAACTAAAATTTTTACTCTTATCAAAATACTATAGGTAAGAAAGAAATACATAATATCCACATGAAAAGACACAATTATTTCTCAATGAAAATAGTAAAACATACAACAATAATTTAGTATCCATTTTATGAAAATCATGCATTATACTCATAACTAATGTGATAAATTATTTTTCTCCCTTTAAATCAATAGGAACTACTCCCAGGTTGTGTCTTTGTCTCATTCAATTAATTACAAGGATCAATACCTAGTTTTCATTTTAATTTTATTATGCTAAATGATCATATGAGTTATATTAGGCTCATAAATTTTATAATTTGTATTAGGTTCACCCATAATATAACTTATATTGGTATCATAGATAGAATTATCTATATTGTGATCAAATATAATCCTATATAATTTTAATATACAACATCAAGAATAATAATTTTTATTAATGCACCTCACCAACATAAAACACTTTGAAAAAATATTTTTAACCCATTTACAAAAAAAATTGATATCAAAATTTCTTTTACATTCAATAAAACATTTTAGAAACTAAAATAGCCTAACAATGGGAATAATATTTATTTTTAATGTATCAAATATTGAATCTTTCATGTGAATAATAAAATAACTTATAATTATTAGTGTTGGTAAAATTTTATGAGGTTATATATATTAAAATAGAATATTACATTATCTATCATTTAAATGTATGTAAAATGATTTAATATATAAATAATAAAATGGTTCATTATGAAAACCATTGAAAACAATTTAAATGAGAAATAAAATTAGATTTATAATCCATTTATGTTCATATAAATATATCTAGGAAATAATTTTTTCATTATGGATATGGATATAGAATACTTATAAAATAAATTATTAAAATCATATAAATGAGCTTTTATGGTTCACTATCGTTTTTAATGAGCCTAACTCATCATGTACAGTCATTATAATCCTGAATAAAAAAATTACATGAATTTTATTCTTGTATATAATAATTTGTGATTATTATTCATATTATTATTCATATTAATTATTAATCGAAATTGAGTCTATAACAACAAAAATATACCAACTCATTGAGAAAACCATTTTATTGGGCACATATTCCCACGGTTTTGGAAAATCTATGGGCATAGGTGGCTTATTCAAGCATTATACCGATATATCTTCAACGTTGTGGGTATATGAAATTTCTTGAAACTATATTCAAATGTTTTTTTCAAAAAAAGTTGGGCATAAGTACCTTATATACTATTTTTTCAATAACTATGTGTATAAATACATTTTTTAATCTCAATACTCATTGTTTTTATTTTAGAACTATGGGCATAGGTATTCTTATATATCACTGATTATGAAAAATCTTTGGTAATGATTATTTATACAAATCCTATACCAACGGTTTTTCAAATCTATTTGTATAGGTACACATATTTTGTTATTAATTATTTATTCAAATATTTTCAACTAAATAAATATATAAATTATAAATATATATATATATATATATATCTAATTATATTAAAAAAGATAAATTTAGAATAGTGGATTGGTCTTCGATATATAAGTGGGGGGTTATGGGATTAAAATTCTGATACCTATTTTATTTCATATTTCATATTCTAAATGTTTTGGGGAAACCATTGTTATAGGAATAAAACAATTGTTTCCAAACAATTTGAATATACATATCCCAATAGTTTTACAAACCATTGGTATAGACCTGTTCTAATGGTTTTGCAAAAACCATTGGTAGAGGTTTGTATAAACAAAAACTCAACCTACGGTCCTCTAAACCGTTGGTATCAGTTGTACAAATAGTTTTGAGACTTATAAAAATGTAGATAAATAGTAGTTATATACTAATTTTTCAATAGTGAATGTTATGTTCAATGAAATAATCATTTCTGTTTATGTCTATCATTTTAAAAATATTAATCTCATATGTCTATAATTTCATCACTATGTTGAATATGTTCATGTATGACATTATTAGATAATCAACTAAAAAAATATCATGATTTTATTATCATTTAGATTTCTTAATTATTATTTTTAAAACCAATATGAAATATGATTATGAAAATTGAATTATCTTAAAATCATGAAGATGGTAGGTCATACGCATGATTGAGTAACATTTTATTACTGATCTCGATGGATTGAAGGTATTTATAATATTATATTTTTATAACTATTATTATTTCATTAATATCATATTTAATCCTTATATACTGTCAAATATACATTTATTTTGATTTATTTATTTAAAATGCCTCGCATTGCTTCATAGATGTTGTAATACAAAGGCATTCAGAAGTGATTTTATCATTTTTCAATAAAAAAGGTAATAAAATAAATGGAATATTATATTTTTATAAATATTATATGTATACAATAAATCCATAAATATAATTATCTATGATAGGTTTTGATGTAAAGGGAATTTCATCAATTCACAAGGCGGTAATCTATAATACACATGAATGACAATGTTTTCCCATTTTGTTGATTATGAGATGGAAATAAGTTATTACACTAACTTAATAACATTTGAGGATATATAATCTATTTTTGATACAATTAAATTATGTTTTAATATTATTTTAATGACGTATTAGAAGAAATAAAAATGTAAAACCTGGTTCATATCAAAACCTATTCTTCCAAAAACATCTTTATGTTTATACTTAAATTCTTATAATATTGGATTTATGATTAAAAAATTGAATCGGTGTCATGTTGAGGAATGTTTATAATTTCTTCATGTAGGAATTGGATGAAATAGAATGATCTTTACTAATGGATTGGAGACGTTAGGGGTTTCATTTTATAATTTGGGGAGAGGACACACAATAATTTTTTAAAAAGATTACAATACATTAATATATCCCTAAAAAGGGGTGAAATGGATAGTTTACAAATAATTTATTATTTTGTGTATAAATATTATAATATAACAGAATTTAGGAAAAAAATATTGTTATTTTAAAACTTATCACTTTATTTTATTCCCTAATAATCTTTTTTTCCTTAACTGTGGTAATTTAATTTTTATTTATATTGATTTTGAACAAGAAATATATAAAGATATTAACTAATATTAACTATTATGATTGAAAATATGGAATTCCAATGATCCAATTTAATTAATTTTTTTTAATAATTTTATTTTATATTTAACAGATAAACCACATCGGAAAATGTTATTCATAAAAATGGCTTTTATGAATAATATGATTTACCAAATTAAAGAATATTATCAATTAAGTAGAATTTAATTTTATTATTAGTAAATAGATTGATATTTTTTTCATTAAAACTATTTTAATTCAAAAAATAAATTTGTAAATTCATTATAAAAAACACTAATTTTAATAAAAATCAGAATTTATAACTATTGATTGAAACTTATATCATTTCATGATATTCTAAGAAATTAATAAAATGATAATTTGAAAATACAATTTTCAAAAGTGATTTTATTTTTTCAAAATTAAAATTATATAATTTGGAAACCAAAATTTTAAATAAATCCATCCATAGAATGAAAATCTATTTTTTTAGTAATAATTATTTTTCATTTTCGATGAAAAATAAATAATTTTACTATAATTAATATAACTCTATATAGTTTAATTAATAAGTATAAATAATAAATAAAAAATGTTATATAGTAACATTAGCTAGTGTTTTACAATATCATTATTGATAATATGGACTATAATGAGGATTTAACAACGTTCTGTAAGAGATATTATTCTATAAGATAGTATTGGGTGTGAACCATGACTATATAAATGATAGAATAAGGTGTGAAAGAATAAAGTATATGAATTTATTTTTATCGATCCTTTACTTGTGAAATTATTTTATATGCATATGAACACAAAATTACAATACATTATATTCTTATGATATTTTTTCTTGGGTAATGATTGATTATTAATGTTTTCACAACCTTATGTCTCTACACCCTTATATTTCCCTTCCTCTGGATATAAATAATGTTTTTAGGTATGATATAAAATTCAATTGGGATAATTGTGAAAATAATAATTTTAAAAAATATAGATATTTTATGCATCATTTTTTAATTTATCCCAATTTCTATATTTTCTAAATAATACAGTTATTGTGCATGTATTATTATAAAATTTAATTAATATTCCAATAATATAATGTAATATTGATTTATTAAAATTGCGGCTAAATTTTTTTTTCACCCAATAAATGTAAAAACCGTTATAGAACTAGGGTAGAAAACCCTTCACCGATAATAAAGGGATCATTGAGCTCCATGTAATATATATTTACCAATAAATTGTTTAAATTAATATCTTTAACTAACCATTTTATTATTAATTGGTTATATATAAATGAATCCTATTTCTTATTGGTTAGGAAAATATATCATGCAACATTAAAATTTGTTTTAAATTAATTTCATATTCTATAAGAACAATTTTGAAAATCTATCTAATTAAATTCCTAATTCCTTAATGGTATCATCATAATTATTATGTAATTACATTTTATGGTTATATTCCTAGACATATTAATCATCATATGAACAATAATAGCAAAATTATACGGATAACATTGTATCTTAGTAAAAGGAAAGGAATCAATAGGTATAAATCCAAAAGTACTTATTAACGAAAAAAAATTTCATTCATTCTTTAAATTCAACTTTTATATCATTATTAGGATAATTACAACTATACCCAAAGTATTATAAATGTTAATCTGAAAAACAATCACCTAAAATAAATCATATGTAATATATCTGCATTATCATGAGGAATGTTTGATAATAACTAATAAAAATAATGTATAAGAAGGAAACTCTACATTTAGTCAAAAAAATAGAATCAGAATGATCTTTAATGTGAAATCCCTTTTATTATCTAAAGGGAAAAAAGGTCAAAACACTATTACAACATGATTATAGAAATATATGATAATTTGGTTCAATTTAAATTGTAAAATAACCCTTAATAAAAAGGGATGTCCTTTATAAGGTAGGGGTTTAATCTAATCCATGAATATTCAAAATAATTTGGAATGAATATAGGATTCATAAACATGTATTATATTTAAACTATTATAATATCCTTAAATAAATAATACCCCCAAATAATGGTGTGATAAGCCTAACATCCCATCAACTAAAACATTGTGATTTCTTTAATATCATTGGACAAGTTCCCCAATGAGCTCCAGCCATTAGAAAAAAATTTGAGACATTATTAATATAAAACCATTAGGTTGTTTCCAATTCTAGAAGAAATCCATTTATAAACTAAACAATCATAAGTGGGTGTGAAACAAAAAAAATGAAACCAACATGATTTTTTTTGTAACACATTCATCCCCCACTATCAATCATTGGTTGTGAATGGTTTTTTCTAAAAACCAAATTGGGGGAACTGATGTGAGTCTATAACCATGATAAAATTTCTACCCATACCATTATTAATTCAAAATGAAAGTATGAAAACCAATAAAAACATATTAAGAATTGGATTATAATATGAGATGTTTTTTTATGGTTTCCTTGTTTATTTTGTCAAATGGATAACAGATACATTCACAAAAACTCTCTTCTATCCACATGATGTATCACCAGTAAAAATAGTTATATGCCTCAACTATTGATCAATTTTGATAGTCATGTAATCAGTGGAAGTTATCATCATCCCATATCATTAAAACATTCAGTAATATACTCTTATTAAAGAGTAACTCTTTAATGGTTATCTCTTGAATCTGTATGATGAAAAAAAAAGACCTCCAACTCAAAAATCACCACAAATAACATCCCAATGATGACTAGTCATACACATCTCAATATCCCCATTAGTTATCTCAAACTATTTATGGATCCTATGCAGATAATTTGATGATAGGTTCAACCCATTACATTCATATACTGATAAAGATGAAGCCAATCACATTACACTGGACCCATAGGAGTCCCACCAATTAGATCATGTGAGTATTTTGCACCACCAATATCATGAGACCTAGAATATTTAGCATGATGAGGAGATATCCTCATGGGATTCATCCATTTCATTCATACGTAGGTCCCTAGGATGAATAGTTTATGGAAACTATTGAACATTGATGGACATGACAATATTGTTATACCTATTCTAGTTATCACTCGTTAAATAATGTAGCAATTTATGGGGATATAAAAATCTATGACCACACATATCAATACTGGCAGTCCAATATAATGGAATTTTATTAGTATATAGAAATCCTTTCTCTCACATATCAATATCATTAGTTAAATACTGTGGAAAATAATGGGAAAAATGGAAACCACGACTCACAAATATCAAGAGTGTCACATGCAAGAAATTTATTATCATTTTCATACACCACCACATCATTAATTTCAACCCTTATAAGAAAAAGTCTCTCCTCAAAAAGTAACAACCTCATAACATCAATTAATTTAGAGGACATTTGGGACACCTAGACAACATTCATCAATTTATATAAATTTTTTTATGTATTAGTTTTACCCTAACAATGTTGATAAAGACTATTATTACATATTAGTGGACTACTAGCAATGAATAATCATTTTAGGGCCATCATATATATTTTGAGACCTTCACTTATTATTCTTCTATTAATGGAAGACCACACATTTTATATGTAAGAACACTAGAGGAGTCATCAAGAAACATCCTCAAACAAATAAATGAATATGAGATAAAAAATTCCCTTTATCACCTCAGATGGACCATGATCGATGTTGAGAATTAGAATTCAGATATCGAGAAAATATTCCTAGTGATAATCATTGCAGTGTAGAAACCAAGGCATTACAGACAGCATCACGAGGCCTATTTGGTCTTTCATTGTAACCCACCCAAATATATACTCATCCATATTCTATTTATCGGACATCTATCATAAAGGGTGATCATTCTATAGGCATTTTGATGTTCATTTCATGCCCTTTAAATTTATAAAAGGACATCTATTTGCTGACTTCCTTATAGATAATCCCTCGATAGATGTGACATCATTGTATAATAAATTACCCAATGATGTGATCATCAATGTTCAAGAGGGAACCCAAATATGGGATATGTATTTACACATTACATTCATAATATTGAAAAGGAAGAGGTTGGAATACCCAAAGATCAACAATGTCAGATTGGGTGTCATTCTCATTTCCATATCTAAGGTAGTTTTAACATACTTATTCATACTATGAGAAGGTTGATCAAATAATGAAGTATAATATATGGACCTCATCAGTGGGAAATAATTGTATCATCATGTACTCAAAAATCACATTATGATAAAATGTATCCATTAATTGGTGCACAAAAAAGAAAAATATGGTTATTTTTTGACAATATTAAAGCTAATCCTTCTATTATATTACTTCAATGTACTAATGATATAATTCACATTGGAGTCAATATTTAGTCACATATCGTGATCAATAAATTTTCAATAAGACACCCTGGAAAATGTTTCATTATATATGGATGATCTATATTGAGGTAGAACATTCATTAGAATTGGGAACCTCAAAATGGTCGTTAATTTTGTTCACGTCAACGTGGACGAAAATAATGAAATCAATAACCTCTAAAAACTAGACGGTCCTACCAAAGTATGGATGATAACAATTATGGACTACCTTTAAAATGGTTTATTATTATTCGTTAGAGTTAGTAATGATAAAATATGATGTGGTGAAAATATTCTTTCACTTTATAAAGGTCAAACACATCAAATTGTACTCTATAAGAAGGGCCTTGATGGGTTTCTTCTAACTAGAATTAATGGGGAAGAGACCATTTCTATCTCAAAATATGTATGAATTGTGTTCTATAGAACCCACTTGATAGTATTTGTTCTCTCTCATAAAATTTGGGTTCTTTGGTACTACATTCCCACAATGATGTGAAATTTCATTTAATTCCCTAAAAAATTCTATTTCATCTAGTTACATGCCGACATGATTCACCAATCTTCAGAGTATCTTCACACTACCAAATACCCCTGGGTATTTTCCATATGTGGAATTGATATCATGGGATCTAATCCTCTTTCCAAATAAAATATATTCAATTTCATTATAACTAAAACCAAATTCTTCTCCAAGTGATCTAATGATGTCCCTTTAAAAGATGTTATGAAATTGAATATTATCATCGTCAAAAGATTTAATATCTTAACCATGTTTAGTTACCACAACACTATATTGATGGATAATGGCACCGAAATTTGTTTCAATTTGGTGGGATGGTTGGATCAGGTGTACAAAATTATTTCCAACCATTAATCAAGCTATCATGCTATAAAAAATGTCTAGATAAAGGAATTAAGCAAGACTATATAAAATATAATAATAAATACAACAATTTCAGATAAATTTTTTTCCTATAAAAAATCCAACATGAATTAGGGTATTATTGAACTACCTACTTTAACTCAAAACACGAATCCTCCTGCTCATTGTTATATGGGATAGAGGTGGTCTAGCATATAAATATTCAATTTCCCTCACTTTGTGTTTCCATATTCTCGAAATTTTTCATATATGAGTAGTCTATAAAGTGTCTAGATGAATTTGAATAAATGCGTGAGTAAATTTTTCATACCATGAACCTTTTTTATGTCCCATAAAACATGATTTCTTTGGAATTTAACAAAATAGTTATTCTCGGTTCATTCCTTGAGGGACAGATGGTGTTTGTCCATAGGACTCTAATGATAACCAGAAAGAATCCTCCAAATATGGATACTAAATGGGAGGTACCTTATGCTATAAAAAATTATACTCCAATGGAGAATCATTGTTGATCTCTATGGATGAGAATATTTCCACAACTTATACCCATGCATGATTTATTAGGAAACCCTTTATATAATCAAATACATTTCTCCAGGCTGTAAGAATTTAAACTACGTAGCATATAATCCTTATAAAAGTACACAAAATTTCATGATAAGTCATCTTTATCATATGAACTTAAAATACATGGTTTCCTTAATATTTTTGCACAAATTTCAACTATGTAGCATCATGGATCAAGATGCATGATATTAAAAGGAACACTATATCAACCTAATCTTATGACAAAAAATGATTGGTAAAATACCTTGTCCCATGATGTTAAAATGCATGGTAATAACCTATAACACTTGATTTAAAACAATAATAAACTCGTTCATCTTCATTCCATGACATTAAACTGCCTGGGTAAATATCATTAGAAAACAACATTAAACTGTATTCATTCCCTACGTAATAAAAAATGGATTATTCATGTCACAAATTTGAGATGCCTCAATATTTATACTGGAGGTTACACCATCCCAATATCGATATTCTACTATGTCATTCCAAATAACTACATGTGGATTTATTGATACAATCATATTAGATGTAGTGATAACTAGATCTCCAAATATTGTTCTACTAACAACATAAAAATACCCCTCCCATTGCGGTGTTCAGAACAGCACATGGATCTTTTCCAAACTATATATGGATTTCATACCATTTTTATTGGATATATTGAGAAACTCTGGTCCCTTATCCTAATCCTAGTCACATCACCAACTCATCTAAAAGTCATATCACATTGAAATCATGACATTTACCCTTATGAAATATGGTGTGATATTTTTCATATAAATGGTTCCCCCTGGCCCCCTATCACATAAGTTAATCACTTATTTTCCCCGCAAGTCCCATTAATACATTCTTACAAAATCCTAGTCAAAGATATGGGTAGATTAATTAAACTATTACACCATGGTAAACAAAGGGTTCGTAATGTGACTAATCATGAGAAGATATAATGACAACTTCCTCATAACATGATAAAAAATAGTATCTTAAGTGCATAAAATAAGCAAACAATGCCTCACAATAACCATGGGATCCCCCATTGTCCTCATCATAGTAGAATCCCCCATTTTCAGCATTGTTTTTCGACCATTTCATATTCATGAATGAGGTATGTATTTATTCATATTATCAAAGTATATATAGTGGTTCATGGATTTCCTTTACAAGGTTCATCCACAACATAAAAAATAAACCCAATTATGATTGTGTTTGACTTGTAGAGGAGGCCTTTCCTGGAACTATGTGTGGAATGATTCTTATCCATACATGATGCATAGAGATTACCAGAACATTTATCCTACACTAGGATTAGATTACATTAAAAATTAATCTAGTTCATTTTATGTAAAATTACATTCCATGTTATATGTTGGTCTTTATTCTTATGTAATTCATGGACACATTCCCACCACATAATATCCTCCTTGTCCTTATATATAACAGATCTCCATAAAAATTCCTACGGTATCGATAATAGGATATCATAATCCAAAATAATTGTTTTTTTGAGTGCGCATATTATGCACCAGGGAAGCTCCATATAATTCATCTTCAAGATTCCTATTGACCAAATAATAATTCATTCCCAAGAGATAACTCTTTTATCTCTATAATCCCCAACAACATTGTTTTGGAAGAAACTTTTTCAAAGTGGTCTATGTTTATTCTTGGTGTTTTCACCCAATATAAATTTTCTGGATTTCAGAACCCTTTAGATCATGTTATATGATTTCCCACTTATCCTTTGGGAAAAATCAGAAAATTTTTGGCATAATATTGGTTTTATAAATCATTATTTCCAGGGATTATTGTCCTTTCCATATGACCCAAAACTAAAGGTCATCATTTCATTATCACAATATGATGCTAATCCTTATGAAAATTTACCAATTACTTAATGTTAAAATCCTATTGTTATTTATTTATTTGTTCTCATTAACACAATCTACGTAGTGAAAACTAGTTCCTAAATCCCAATACATCCTCCACAATACCAATATGCCCATACCCGTCATTTTAAGTACCTATATGTTGAAAAATAATCATTTAAAATTCCTTGTTTCACATACCAAGAATATATCATTTGGGATTCAGTGTTTTGTTATGTTATTTATAGCATGTTCGTGGTGTATCAGTCAACATTAGGGTTACTTTGATCCTTGTGTCAATACCTTAAATGGAAGAGCAGAAATCCATAACCCATGATGTAAATCCTGAATTTTAACTTCTCTTGGATGATATAAATACAATAAAAATGTATATGTTGATTCTTTTTGTCACATGATATTTAGTCACACCAGAATCATCAATTTTATGTCTAAACAAAACATAAAAATGTCCCCTACACTATGTTTAGGTTATAACTCCATTGGGAACATGTATATTAGAACAATGTGTTCGGTCATTCATGATTTTTTTTAGAAACAGAGTGAAACTCAGTTATTTGATCTTAATCTATCCAAAATAAATATAATTACCCCACTATCTTATTAATGAGATGGGTCTCTATGGGGGTGAGTGTAGTTAGAGATATTACTTCACAAGTGTGAATGTGTTTAATGAAAAGAAATCCCCTCCCTAAAAAACATCTTGATGATTTATGGGATTCATTCCCAAAACATTATATGTATTGATTCCTGATTTAATAGATATATAAGGACCCCCATACAAAAAATTTGAATCCCAGTTTTAAAAAATAATAAAATAAAATTGCTTCTCTCTTCGTAGAGGTCAATCTAGCATATAGAAAAAATTCATACCCATTATTGATTAATTTTTATATGAAATGATCCTTCCATATTTTGATTCTTCCTCACTCTAACCAAATTCTATGTCTAGTACATTCTAAATATCCATAATTGTTCACAATCCATCATTTATAGGATCCAATATTATATGGGACACCATTCTTTTGACTATGCAAAATATGCCCCAACTAGCTCTATATAATAATCCCTCAAAATGTATATCAACCAAAGAAAAATTCATTCATAAGAGATACATATTATATTTCCATAATCCTTGAAAATATAATGCGGGAAACCATTTTCAAATTTCTCCACAAGCACCCCTTCCAACCTTGTCCCATAACACATCTATTTTTAAAAAGTCTCCATATTACGGCCTAAAAACTTCTCCTTCATGAATAAATAAGTTGAATTATTATAGGTCACATCACTTTGGGTTGGATAAATAATATTCCCTCGATTAGATATAAGGAACCTTAAATTTTACCCCCAAGGTCCTTTTTGAAATACATTATATAGTTGGGACTATATCCTAGTCACACAACATTAAACTAAAGGATTTTTCAACCATTGTCATAGGGGGCCCTCCCCTGACTTATTTCATCTAAGAGAATGTACCCTATATTACGTAATCCAAATTCATTTATGATGCATTTATAATTTCAAGTCATTACCAATATATATTCTCCCACTATTATGTAACAAATTCCCACCATAAACCACAATTTTTTTGTCTCAAAAATACGAATCTACATAAGATCCCATGGTGATCAGTGAAAGGATATCAGATTCATGAGGACAAATTTTTTGGATTATTCATAATATGACTGAGTTTAGCACTATATATGAAAACCTTAAAAGGAATATCAACCTTATAAAAATGTATTCTCATGAGAGAACACAACTATATCTATACGACCTGACAACATCATTATGTAAACCGCCATTCATGAATTCTTTGTGGCTACAACTCTAGTATTTTTCCCACAACATTATTCTGGTCCAAAAATTAAAACAATTATGACTCAAAAATACCACATCATATATTGGTAATGTGTTGGGACATTATCATCAAGCAATTATTGTTCAATATATCCTTCCGTTATCCACAGAAAATGTATCTGATGTAAAACACTATATGATTTTCATGAAAGACCACAAACTAAAAAATTAAATTCATTCTTTTATTTCTTTTATTAGAAGATAAATATTTAAATACATTTTATTTATAAAATAATATAATTCAATTTCTATATTTATATTATAATTGAAATGAAACATCTTAAGGTAGAATCTCATTGCTATGAAATGTGGAATTTATATTAATATGAAAAAATTTAGAAGATCATCCACATCATGGAGTCTATCTGTAAAATTATTTGGAAATGAAAAAAAATAAAATGACAATAGTGACACCTCACTAGTTTAAAAAAAATAAGTTAATACTTGACATCAGTCGTCAGGGCCCTATTCAAGATTGGTTTTCTTCCTCGATATAGATTTAGAAAAGAGATTAATTTGTTAAACGAATGTCTTTTTATTTTTACCTTTCTATTTGAAGGATTCTAGTCTGATATTTTTTATTATAGTATTTACTCTTTCCATGTCATTTGAGCCTTGTATTCATGTATATCCATAGTTTCAGTATCCATTTGATCATAAAACGTTTCCTCTTTGATAACTAAGTCATGTAGCTAAGTATTATTATCCTCTAAATCATTTTTATGAAGAATGGAATGATTACACTAGAGCAGACTACATTCACTAGTAGGAAACTCCCCCGATAGATGATTATTTAACGTATAAGGATTTGATTGTTCCAAAAATCCAAACCACTTGTGTTTAAACCTATTATTATTCATCATTATTTTCAAATGTTGAATAGGTATCCTAAACATACTCACCTTCTATGGGTATCTAATATGGGAAGGAATTATCCACAAGCATGTTATCTCCAAATTATAACATTTAATGGGGAAAAGTATCCATCAAAACCTTTTATTTAATACCATTACTTAAGAGAATAATTTTTTAATTGATCAATGGAATTCCAATTGTAGTTTTGTTGGGAATGACATTAGTTGGGATACCAACAGTTCCATTAAATATTGTGGGGCTCAAATTTCTCCCCACAAAATGAGAACATGAGTAAGGAAAATCCATTATAATTCTTATAATAGTATTAGAAAAACATTTCATCATTATTTGTTAGTGAATACCATGCGATGGGAAATTAAATATGATATACCAGTAGTTTATTCACTCATCAATCTAGCTTCTCTAGTACCCCATTATGATTTTATTTGACCTAAATTTTATTATAAATCAACTAAACATTAGTATTAGCATTAACTTATGGTAAAAAAAATTCATTCAAGATTCCTCACTCATCATCATCAACCACACTTGATGAAGAATGATTTGGTGTGATTTATTTTTAATATCTTAGTGGGTTATAAATAAAAATATTACAGAAATCCAAATTTTTGATCAAACATGTATGGAGAATAAGGTTCACAAATAGAAACATAATCTACCAAAGTATTTAGTGTTCCATTTCATAGTGATATGTTATAAGAATGTTTCTTTTAGTTATCTCTACAATTATCTACTGCTACACCTAATAGTGTTGTATATGTAATGATATAAAATTTTGAGAGATCATTTAACAACTCAACAACACTTTCAATGCCTGGAGAGGATGAGAGAAATGTTATGGACTGCACGGTGAAAGGAGGAACAATGGATTATTGTGGTATATTGATATTTGTAACTTCAAACTTATTCGTATACCTTGACATAGTAAAACTACACTGTTATGTGAAGATGATGTGGGGATCTACCCTCTTGCATATTTCTCAAGAACAATCTATTGAGAGAATGTGATGGAAAACTAGGATGATGATTAATACAATCACCAACATGGATTCAATAGTCAAGTTACTAACTCTGACGCCATTATATGTATCTTGATGTGTGAAGATCAACACAATAAAAAAATAGTGAAAAAATATAGCCAACCAATATTTTGGAGAAATGTCTTGATGGATCATGTAACTCCATGTATTATGTTTTCTTTTTTAGTGAGTGGCTCATTGTGATGATAGAAAATTTTAATATTGTTTATTTGGTTGGTTCATGGTGTCAGAAACCATTGGATGTGGACTGTTATCTTGCACAAAAATATTTATCCAGTCACTGAATGGAATTAGTGAATAAGTGTGAAGCAGATGACACAATAATTTTTTTACGATGAACAATCACTCTCTTGGTAATTGAGGAACATGTTCAGTATCTTTGAAGGTGTTATCTACAATATGTAATTCATCACATATATTTTAATGAATCAGAAATAATTTTAATTGTTCAATATCACTAGTACAATCTAGACAACACCATCTTATAAGTGGAATGTTTTTGTGGTCAGACACTAGTGGATGATCAATTTATTTAACATCTCCATTGAAGAATATACTGAGAACTGAGAAAACTATACTACCCCATAAATGATAATGTCCTCCAACAATAATGGATATTATATGCAACTAAAGTGTGGTCCAAATTCCCTTCCCAATCCATCTATGAAATTCCTTCAAGTCCACTAGTCCTATAAGGGGATCCACCACACTTTGTGTTCTCCTCATGAGAGGATGAAAATGTATTGATAATATTGATTGGAATATTACAAGGATATATCCTAATAATGTTTTTACTCAGTATCCATGAGGATCCATTTATAATTAAAATCTCCACTTAAACTAGAAAAGAAATAGTGTGTCTCTTTGTGGGAATTTTCACTTAAACATTATGTGAGAACACTTGAAAAAAATCTATTGAATAACTTCTATAATCCAATAGAATACGGTAATCTTAATGGAGCATGATTTTTTATAATAGTTATCTATTAAATAATGGATAACATAGAAGTTATAGTTAAATGATACTATTTAGAATACAGTTATGTGGTACGATTCAATATCAAATACCATTTTCAATATTCTCAATAGTGGTAGTCCCCCTATTAATCAAAATCTGGTAATTCAAATCTCTTGTTTGTTAAATAAGATCTATATTATTCTTATGAAACGATCATAAAAAATATGCTATTTTTTAAAACATATTACAATGTTTTTTCAAACCGCATGGGTGTGAGACCCTCCCCCCGCGAAGCATCTATAGGTGAATAATCTATCTATAGCGCATTCAATAAATCCATGAAATATGAATCCTATATGAGAATGAATGTATTTATATATGGGAATAATTAAAATTTAATTATTCCTATAATGTTTTTAGAATTGTCATTTATAGATGATGAACATCTTGTTAACATAAATTCTTCTGTAAAAGATAATGATTTTTTGGATCTGTGAGTGATGGAGGGTTTGTATACCATCAGTTCACCAAGAGCCTCAAAAAATAAAAAATGTTCTTAACCCAATTTTATAGTCATGTCCCATCTTATGGTTCAACAATCATATTACAAAGTGATTCAAACCAGGACCAATTTATTCAGAGCATTAAACTCCTCTTCATCACGATCACATCCTATTCTATTAGGATGAATTTAATGTGTCCTAATAAATTCTATTGGAATATGAAAAACAATATAATGAATATATTAATGAAGGATAAACACTAAGGGTTTCCAGAAAATTAACATTTAAAAATTCATGAAGAAAGGATAAATTCTACATAGAAATATCTCTATTATGATCATCTATCAACATGAAATCATGAAAAAATAAATTATTTGTAGCCAAAGATACTGTTTTCCCCCTTAGAAATATAAAAGTTTATGGTAATTTAGGGTGTTTCCATCTTCATGCAAATGATAATCATATCTGTGCATGAACCGTTTTTTCAATTCCCTAAAAAAAATCTTTTTTGAAAGAGGATAGTGTTATCTAAACCATGAAATCAAAAAATTAATTTGGGGGCCTATATTTCTATATTGGTATAATGAAAATTATCCTTGTGATAAATGAGGGAACATGGATGTCTTGGTAGTTTCTTACTTCGGTGCCTCAATAATATCCTAATGGGGATCCCAAAAGGGATCGATATAATTGACACAATAGATATGTTCTCTAAGATACAATGATCATGAGTAGGTAACATTACCGCATAATATTAAAGAAGAATGTGGAGTCACTTGACCATTCATATACCCATTACCCATTGCAGACGTGAACCCATAAAGCATGAGTGGGTGGGATCTTTGTGAAATATCACCCCGTTTAAGAAAATATTGTATTGGAGAATACCTTCTCTTCCCAGTGATGTGGTACATGGTTGGAACTCAATATCTCATATCAGGATGATATATAGATGGAACCCAGTCCCATGTATAAAAATTAAATGTGGAGGGAACTCCATCTTTCATGGAAAATCATAGGTGTAGTGGGGAATCATGAGTTGATCTTTTTTCTTACTCTCGATGAATTCCTCCGGTGTAGTTTTGGGTGACACCGCCTCCCCATATTAACTATCATTATGGTCCTTTTCATCAAACACTATTGTGTGAAAATATAATGCTTAAAAATTCCAACTTTTGGGGTATCAGGCTTATGCCATAACACAAACCTTTAGATGTACCTGATCAAATCAGTGGATAGACAAGCATATCCCCTCGATCAAACATACCCATAGTAAATGGGGTTATATTGGTAGAATAATTATCAATGTGGATCCTAGAAATTATCATAATCATTCATTATCAAGGAAACAAGTGTAAAAACATTAGGTGTTATTATAGATGACACCCAGAGTTGGGAAGCTACATTTGTAGCTCGTCATCCCATCATCATTCTCTCTTCAACTGGTTGAATGTTGAAGAGGCAAAAATCAGAGAAAAACTTAAAACCCATTATTAATCCCCTAGAAGGAGGTTCAACACCTCTAAATATTTATCTAATGATATTTATCTAAGATGTTTGTAATATGTGACTATCCCAATTATCAAAACAAAAGAGGACACGATAAAATCCAAATTCCTTTCTCTCTCACTTTAGGCTCCAACGTCATCCTTCAGTGAAAAAGGATATTTCATTATTTTTTGATCTACATCATCATTTTTTTCATCACACCAATCATAGATAACATGATAAAATATATTAGTGGTGATCATGAAATTCACATGATCCCAGCCTATGGCATCCTCATAGATTTAATCCAAAACCAAACATCGAAATCAGTACGATTTGTGATTTTTTTAATTGTTTTTGAATCAAGTTACCCCAACTTAATATAAGCTCTAAAAATGTTATCATCTTCTCAACGATCCATGTTACCTTTGTGAAAAATCATCAATGTTATATATTCTTAACGAAAAACCTATGGACCTCCTTCATAGGTGTAATCCCCAAATTCGTGAACTACTTGTGATTTGAATTTTTTACTAACAGATATATTTATAAATCATATATGATTTCCAAACAAAGCACCAAAATTCATCCTAATGTTCTACATGACATAGTCCCAATGAGTTCATATTTAACCTTTGAGACCACATCCCCTCATGGATATTCAAGTCGCATTGTCATAAGTCTAACACCATCCCTTGACCAGGAACCATTAGCATAGATTTCTTTTTTGTATAATGTTGAAATTATTGAATTGATCATTATCACACTACCATAAAATGTATGATGTTTACCATTATGTCTCAAAAAAACTATGTGAGTTATGAATACTTTCATAAGAATAAATAGGATGACTGTATCATTGGTCTGATCCAGACATCCGAAGAACCCTTGTTTCCCTGGATGATAATAATTTCCTGAGTTCCATATTATGTGTCTTAAAAGAACTATCATAATTATTAATGACATAAGAGTCTCTAGTCGAGATAAAAAAAATTATCATTGATGTGGGACCACAAAAACATATAGATATGTCTAGCAATGGGGATCCTTGAATATATGCAGATGATTAACAATTCTTGAATACCCATAATCAATTTTTATATCAATGGTGACCCATGTCATACATGGGAATGACCATTGTATTCATGAGAATTTTAAAATAAAATTTATATAGGAGTAAAAGAATCAGGAATATTTCTCCCCAAAACGATGTGATGATCTCGACCCCCATCTCCTTGACCTATGTGAGTTCATATATTATTCAGTCTTGATTCCCCAAAGATATCCTTCTTATGTAATATAGGTACATCAATCATCACAAAAATAAGATCCATATGTGGCTTCCAATTCCAAGAAAAACCCCCCATTGTAAACCAACCCATCGATAGTGGGATTGAAATAGATAAATGGAACCCAATGTAAAGAAATAAAAAACACATTCAACTGCTACAATTAATCATAGGGAACAATGGTTTACATCTAAAATGAAGATGATAACATTATGCAAATGAAAATATTTTCATTTTGCACAATACTTATGAGTAACACTAAGGATCCAAATTATTACCAAAACATTATTTACTAATATATAGGGAAATGAAAGAGATGATGTAAGGAATATGGTTTAGTTCTATTGAATTATTATAAAATGTATTATAAATCCATCATGAAAATATGATTCTATTATATTGAAGAATATAGTGCTACAATTAATTTGAAAAAATGATGAAGTAGAGGTTTGAGTATAAAAATATTAATAAAAACAATGATGTGATGATATTGATGTCGAAATATTGTGGAAAATGTTAATATAGAATCATAATCCATTTATATATGTTTTTTGAGATAGGTAAGATATGTGTCCTAAAAAAACAACATAATATTTCCCCTAATATATTAATGGTCGAATGAGATTGGGTTAAAAATATCATGAAAGAATAATTATGGTAATCATTGATCACCATGATTATAGTGAATTGTTTTCAACACTGGGGTTTCAAATGTAGACTTAGATTTTTATATTTAAATATACTTTGTTATGAAACTCACATGATGTTGTTCTTATATTGAGAATATTTTTCGTGATTCAAATATGATTAAGGATATGTCGAAAATACACCTTCTAATTTGATTTTAAAAAATGGGAGAAAAAATATTTTATCGAGAATAATATGAGAAAATCATAAAAAATTATTGAACATAAACACATTAAATTTTATGTTTTTTACTGTTTAGGTGGGTATTGAGAACCAATAAAATGGGTGATATTCTTGTTCCAATGTATATTTTGTTGTACTTTTTATCAATATACGAATATTATTTTTGATGTGATTTTCCTCAAGAATTTTTTTATGAATGTGACTTAAGTATGATTGAAGAAAATCCATCAAGGAGTATAAGAGTGTTAACCTATAAAGTTAGATGAAGAAAATCCAATCGATATGTTGTAAAATCATGATGAATATCATGATCCAAGAAATGTTTGTTTGATTAATTATAATGATTGAGATGTGGTATTTAAATAATTTTTTATAATCTCGGATATCGGAAATAATATTTTTAATATGTGAATAGACTATGATTTTTTTTTAAAAAATTATTATTATAAATTCAATGTGTGATATGGGGTTTAGGATACAGAAGACTATAAAAAGGTTTTTGGCTAAAGTGTTTTCCACACAGTTTTTCGGATAAAAAATACACATTTGAAAAGAAAGTATAATAATTTACAATTATTTAGATTTAGTATATATGCAGATAATCATAATATCATATGGATAATCATTACGATAAAATAAATGAAATGGGTGAGAAATGTAATGGGGAAGAATTACGTAGTGAGAAATTTTTTATTCGAGGTAGAATGATTAGAATGAGAAATTGGGTGTTTTCTAGTTAGATGAATAAATTGTACAAAGATAAATTATAAAGATAACCTGAGAACAAAATATTAACCCTAGAGAGGATTTATTTTCTATTCAATCATAATGTATAAATCCAAAAAAACAAACAATACATAGATATGATATAATATTAGGAAAACATATATTGGGATTTATTAGAAGAGTTTTTTAATATAGGGAAACTGGATAGAGTTTTGTTGGTTAGTGAATGATGAAGGTTTAAAAATGGAACGAGATATTAAAATAAATAAAATAGGTAAACATAAACTAGAAAAAATAATTTATAGATATTTTTTAAAACAATATTATGTATTTAAATATGATGATTCAAATATAATATTCAATGTTTCCTATCTTATCAAAGATAATTCTCTTGATGTTCATTAACATTGAGTTTACCGATGATTAAATAAATGAAAATACATCGTGAAACTCTAAGTGTATTTGAGAAATTTCAATAAGATATGAGATTATCTCCCTAACACTAAATTATTTAATAATATACATTTGAGTTTCTTTTTAAAAACTATAGATTCACACATATATAAAGGTGTAGTTCATATTGTGTGAACTAACACAGATAATACACATGTGTCTAAGACAATGTAAATATGGTTTTGTTCCATGATTAAAAAAACATTTAGGTTAAATTATATCTACTATACTGATTCATTGTTTATGAAATGTATCCTTAGTAATGATAATAAAATTCCTAAAAAATTATATGTCATCAATGATTTACCCCCCTCTGAGAGATCAAAAAATGATCCATGAGAAACTCAATGATAATGAGAGAATTTTTAAATGATATCATTTTGAGAAACCATCATTCATTCATATGATTATGGAAGAGTAACATAACAAATCAATTTGGATTAAAAAACCCGAATCCCTAATTAAATAATGATAATGTGAATAGATTGAGTAAATAATGGTCAACACTTCAAATGAAAACAATTATACAACTGACATTCTTTATCATGATTTTCCACCCACTAGAAGATAGTTTTATACTTCATCCAGCACAAACAATGAGTATCATAAGTTTAATGAAATTTCAGGAATTGATTATGTCTATTTTGTTATGTTTTATAATAAACTAAGAATTTCTGTAGAATATGTGGACTAAAATATTATTTATTTCCAATTAATTAATGTTTAGGTCTTGATTTAATTCATATGAATAATCTCCCCCTAAAACCATATCACCTTCATTCATGGTAAAAATATAAATTATTTCACAATTAGAAATTATTTTATTCGTCATAAAATTATCAAATTTCAATAAATCCTCACATAAATCTCATTAAAATAGAATAATATCAATTATTAAGAGTAGAATATTAAAATAATTTCTATAAAATATAATTTACATATAAATTTTCACTCCGGGGAAACAATACATGTCACTTATTAATAATTTCATAAAATGATATTAATATTGACATTCCTCAAGAAATGATAGATAAATTATAAAGAAATAATAAAATCCAGAAGTTTATATCAATAAACTTTAACAAAATATTCCCACAAATTGTATAAAACCATTATATGATACCACTATTCAACAAAATCTCCATTTATGTGTCGGTCAATCATTTGAGGCATGCATTTTAACACTTCATTTAGTATGTTTTGTTTAAATAATACCTTTATATTTTCATTGAATTTTTATCTAAACTAGTTTATTTTGAATTTTGTTCTTATTTAAAAACACAATAACATAATCATTCATAAAATTCAAACTATATGGTTACTACCCTAACATACTCAAATTTTGAAAATATAATCACTATCCAATTTATTTATTTTATTTTATTTTTTAATTTATAAATTTGTATGATTTACGATAGTTGAATGATAGGTACGCCGACATAAATAAATTTTATCATAGAATTAAAATAACTAGATGATATATGAATGAATGGGAAATAATTATCTTAAACTAAAAAAGTTACATCAAAAAATGTTTCCATAAATTATTTACATAATTCAAATAATTTTTTGTCGTGTTTCTTTTTTTGTGGGAATATCAAGATACCTGATTTTTCATTAACAAATAATAAAATATTTGAGTAAAAATAAAGATG
Organism: Viscum album; assembly: GCA_963277665.1. Lineage (NCBI taxonomy): Eukaryota > Viridiplantae > Streptophyta > Magnoliopsida > Santalales > Viscaceae > Viscum > Viscum album. The sequence goes on from OY728164.1 coordinate 1,167,831,105, forward strand.
TTTATATAACGATACAATATATCAAATAATTTATAACATAAATTTTATATAAAAATAAGATTAATGAAAATCATCCTCATACATAATCTCTATAAATGTGATTAGATAAATAAAACATTCCTTTTCAATTTGTTCCATGAATTAAATTAGTATGTGACTTTATTTATCACCATTTGATTAGTTTTAATTATTTTTGTCTGTGATTTTCTATTTTTGAAAATAAAATCATTTAAAAAACAAAATCATACCAAATTATCATCCCACCACCATAATTAAAAAGGTTCATTTTCTTTAATGTTACCTTATGAAATGATACATACATAATAAAGTTTTGAATTAAAATTCGGAAATATTTCATTAATTTTGGTTGTTAAGAAACATTAAATGTATTTATTCAAAAGGAAAAATTTTAAATAGGTTATAATATCTATCAATATAACTAAATTTTAAAAATGGAAAAAATATATAATAATAATTATCAAAAAATATTAGTAAAAAATGCAAAAAATAAAACATGGGTTTCCAACACATGATCATTGCATTTATATGATATACTAAAAGTCATTTTTGAAGATAATTTTGAATATATAGTGGCTATGGTTATTTATTATAGCCCACCAAATCTTATTAAATATAATTATCCTATATTATTTTAGTTTTCATTTCAATGAACTTATATATAGATAAATAAATTTCCACCACCTTAATAATATTCTTATAGTATCATAGGGGTGATAATAGAAAATCATTTTACTCCTCCATAAGTGTATGTAATGGTATTTTATAGTATATGGATTAATAAGTAGTAATTATATAATATACCTTTTCATTATATTTTTTTTAAAAAAAATTACTTATGAAAATTCCCAGTTTCTATAATCATCAGCAAGTTTTGTATAAAATAGTGAAATGTATATCTTCATTAATTCATCAAAGTGTAATAAATATTGTATGGTCTCCACCTTATCATGCTACAAACATAATAATTTTATTTTTATGTAACCTCATACTAAGGATTATTATAATTCATGTTAATATAAGAAATATATAAAAATTATCAAGATGTGTAGAATCACCCTAAAATTCAGCAATGATAATTTTTTTATCATGTAGGACTTCTAGATATTTCTTTAGAAAGGGTATACAAGTAATTAGTTTCTTCTATATAATTAACATTCTCTAAAATATTTTGGTCACCAACTATATGAATTGGTTCTTCTATATCCCCATCATATAGTTATTATAGTTTATTATCTATTTAACTCTTTAAATATTTTTTACTAGTGGGAATATCAATAAATTTCCACTTTAGTTCAACCATTTCATATTAATGGTGAACCAATTAAAACAACTATAATATGAGAACATCCCTCAACAAAGAAAAATTTTCTATTTTGGTGGTGTTTTTACTTTTTGTAATGAAGTGTTTTCTAATATTCTTTTTACAATACCCTAGATAGTTTGATCTTTAGAAAATATAGAAACTCTATATAAGAGGAATTAATTATGTTTTATTTAATAAAAAATAATATTTTCTTAACCTTTATACTTATTTTATTTGATTAACATTATACATTATTTTAAAAAGTTATCAAACATAGTTTTTTACCAATATTTTATGTTTTCATAGATTTAAAAAAGTTTATAACCCAGGAAAATAATTATTTATGAAATGAATAAAATAATAGTAGTCATTTAAATGTATGTAAAATTATAATAATAAATTAATTATAAAAACATTAAAATAATTATAAATTCTATCCACATAATAATCATTAGTTTTAATGAAGTCAAAAATCGTAACAAAGCATTTCTACAATATGAAAGAAAAACTATAATAGACTATCATCAATCAGTATAAAATACCACAATACTAATATTAGGAAAAATATATTTCCTTAGCTAAAATAAAACTAGATAAGAAATATCAGATTGTCTATGCTCTTCTATACAAATAATTACTTGATCACACTATATTAGATAAAAAATTAATCAAAATAAAACATAAGGAATTTACCATGATCCTTCCAAAGATGATTCCTTTTGTAAAAAAACTCTAAAAAATTATAATGAATTAAACACACAATATAAAAATACATTATAAAATTCTTAATGTAAAATTTTACTTCATTAGTGATGCAGAAGAAAAACATTATTAAATATTCATACCCTTATTATACATCATTTATTTATTGAAAAAAATATGAAATTCATATTCCACATTTTTTAAGGAGGGGGCAAGGGCCTCAGATAAAGTCATCATCCATTGAATGTCTTAGAACAACATCAATCAATGGTCCCTTAGTAGCACCATTTATGTTTATAACAATTATGATAAATATAAATATCCTTGATCATCCAATATAATGGAATTTTGGAATCAATTTATTTAAAAATGTTAATCTATAAATCATATCTTCTTCCACCTAATAGATGTTGGTTTTGTGGATAAAGAATAAATTTATTTGGGTAGACCTCTATTTGATATATCATTTAGACATTAAATGTATTTTTTGAATTAAAATCAATCCATATGATATACAATTATATAGTTTTTTAATTGTAAAAAAATATTTATCTAACAGATGTATAAATTTTCTCATTGGACCAATGTACTAGAGTACTGTTACTTAGATGTAAAAAATTTCCCTTCCAAATAATGAAAAATTAGTTCTTTCAATTAATTAGGAGGATTCCATTTGGTTGAATATGATATGTATATAATATAATAATAATTATATAATAAAAACAATTTAAAAACATAGGAAGTATACAAGTTGTGAAATAATTTATTTATTGAAGTGTGTAGTTATTTTAAGAACAATAATAGAATGTTTTAAATGATAATCTTTTAGACCAACAACATTATGAATTTTACAACAAATATAACACAATTTTCATGTAGTAAACAAATTTTATATAAATTATTAAATATATAAACACCCTCAATGATATATATTTAGAACCTTTTTTACTTTTTACATCTTTATTTTTTTACACCATTATAAAAATAATTCACTTTATAGAAAAAATATTTATTTAAGTATTGATTTCATATTTGGGTTTAGAATCCTTTATACCCCATTTTCATTTTCAAATAAAATATCGTAGATGCACAATGTGTGCTTTAAAATCATTGAAAAACAATTATGAAAAAAAATTATAATATGATAATTCATTCATTAAAATGATATATATAAAATATAATTCTCTAATGGAATTGGAGACATCAATTTAATATTTATTTATTTATTCACTCAAATCATTGATAAAAATAAGAATAGATTATTCAATAATCATTCAAATGATAAGAATAAATGAATAAATCATTCATAAATGTTTTATTTATAATAATATTAAACCTATTCAGATCCTCATACCATAATTATGATTCATCAAATGCTTCTATCATCTTTGTCAAATCTTCTTAAAAAAGGTGTAACTTATTATTTTCATACATTTTTTTGGGAACATATAATTTAAAACACTTAATCTTCTTATTTTTAATCGTGACTTCAGAAATATCTTCATCTAGACATAAAATCCCTTTTCTCTTTAATGATACATCATCGACATATGACTTGGAAAGATACTTTATATTATGAGTTGATATTGTACTTTAATTTTCTTCTAAATACATATATCTTACTAACTTTATAACAATGATATAATAATTATACATTTCTATAATCCAATAATTACATAATTTAAAATATCTATATATATGGTTTATCCATGTCAGAATCTAATTCAATCTAATTCATTCGACCATTGATTTTCTTTTTAAGTCATTAATAATAAATTATTTTTTAAACTAATTATAAAAGTATTTTCAATGAATTATTATTTTCCAAATAAAATTTAACCCTTTTCTAAACTAACATATTATAATTGCCTAAAAACTACAGTCTCATATCCTGTGATTAATGAAATTCCTTTAAATTTCATGCTATGATGTCCAAATGTTTAAACCAAATTTTCTCATCAAAACCATAAAACATCAAAATAAATAATTTGATCTCTTACATACTGGAGGAACTTTTTGGTTATAGTTTTAGATAATTAATAAAAACATTTTAATACACATTTCATATGAACATGGACTCATAAGTCACCAAAAGAACATTCCCCCCATTTAACAAAGAATTTATTATTTCTCAATTGGTCATTAACATCGTTCTTGTGAAATAAATTATGGAAATAAGTAATTCAACATCATATCTTAAAACATGGGGAATATGAAACATTAGAATGGTGAGCTCAAACACTAAATAAGGGTAATCCTAGGAAATTACAATTAAATGTCCACAATGAGAATAATAATTCATAATGGTATGATGACATAATAAAAGTGCATGATTGACTCAAAGAAGAACTGATACTATTCTATATATAGAATATCAAATATGAAATCATCTAAAATTCAAGTGGCATCAGAATTATAAATAACGAGTCTTGTGATATCAATTTGAATTATTAGAAACATTATAAACCCATATAATGAAAATGTAATATATGTTGGTATCTTTAGAAATTATCTCATTAAACCCTCAACAAAACCTTATAGAACCCTTACAAATGGAATATACAATATTACAAACTCCCATCTTGGGAGCACCCAATGCATCCACGCACTTTCTGGGTGCACCCAGAGAATAAGCTATAATGGACTCACCTACCACTATCAGGGCACACCCTTAATTTATATTGTCTAAGAACTGAATCCATAAATAACACATAAAAAATAATTTATATAACCTTAATTATTTTCAGAAAATAATTAACCCATCTAATGTAAATGGATTTGAAAAAAAAATACGTTAGAAAAATGAATAACCCCTAGAAATGAACTGGATTAAATTATAAAATCATTATACCATGATTAACCCATATAAAATAAATGGTTAAAATAACAATCTCATTGAATCATGATTAACCCATGGAAAATAATATGGCTATATATATATTTTTCTTCAATCATGTTTTTCACATTGAAAAGAAATGTGTTGAATAAATATATCTTTGAATAATGATTAAACCATGATATAGAAATGGGTTAATTTATTATATCTTTTAAACAAAAATAATACATTCAATTAATGAATGAATATTGTATTAATAAGAAAATATCCATATTCAAGGATAAGTATAAATAGGGTTTGTTGACATTGACTAACTGAAATATCATTAAATGTTTATTAAAACATTCTTGAGGAAAATGATATTTAAAAATTCCAATTGTCCCATATGACATTAAAACATAAGAACCATTAACCCCCTGAATAAAATAAAAATAAATGAATGTTTTATTACAATAAGAATAGGGTGATTAGAGATATTTAATGTCAATGAATAAGTATATAAACCATCTAAAATAAGTTATGTGTATAACATAACAAATTTCTCTAAAAAAGAAAATTATGAAAAAAGTCCATTATGACTACGTTAAATTCAATACTATAAACCCTATGAATAAATTTTAATACTATAAAACATTTAAATTGTCTAAACATAAAAATATTTCAGGATATATTTTTTAAAATGGATTTTATATATATCATATAAAATTATCTAGGTTTGGAGCAATAAATTATGCCTCAATCAAATGAAATAGTGACGAAATCCATTATCATGAGTCATATTTTTCATGATTGTTCACTATATTCAGGTATAATAAATATAAGTTTATTATATAAATTCCCATAAACCATTTAAAAGTTTATTATTATTTTTATTTCACTTATAAAGAGGTTATATATATTTACTCAATCAATAACGTTTTTGTAGAAAATTTTGACCATATTCGGCTTCTGTCTCAAAACACTCTTCGATTAGTTAACAATTTTCAATGTGGTTGTTATATGAAAATATATTAAATAATTATCATGAAATAATTTTCAAATTTATACTTAAATAATACTTTTAAATCCAATTATGATTAAAAAATATAAATAATGATTCAGTGTGACAATCATAGAGATATTATGTCATATGTTCACACGAGTATGATCCCCATTTTCAATGATCATTATAAAAATATGGAAAGTAGTGTTTCTATTTACATAATTATCATTTTATAATTAATAAAATATTATTTAGTCATGTATACTTATATATACAATTCATTTCAATGTGTTTATGGGTAATACAGAATGTTATATATTATATTTAAATAAAGGTAATTATCCAATTAATAAAAAAAATTAATTTATGTAACATTTGATAAATTATACAATTCCATAATTAATTCTAATAAATGTGTGAACGTATCCTATCACCAATGGGAGGTGGTAGTCTACATCTACACAAATGATGTTATCATATTTAGACCAAATAGAACATAAAAATTCTATGTGTTATAAAAATAAATGATGAACTATAAGTAAATAATAAATATTATATATTTTATATATTAACATAATGTTCATGATAATTCCAATCCATGTATGGTAGTAAAGGAAACACAATCAATAGTCATTTTGGGAGGTGGTAGTTTGTTTTACACATAAACTGTAGGTTCATTACCTATAATATAGACGTGTGTGTATGTGAAGGTATAAAAGATAACATAAAAATTTAACATTATATTTAGAATACTGATGTTATTATATAATCTTACAGTAAGAATAATTTAGTGGGTGGAGAATGAAAAGAAAAAAAAGAAGCATGAGAAAAAACGTTACCTTTTCTTTGGTTAACTTCTCTTAGTTCACACAAAAGGAATCCTTCGATGGATTTTAGAAAAATGGTATAAATCTGGGATGAGTTTAAGGATGTTGAGGATATATTTGGTAAGATCTTGTTCATGCAAATTTGTTTTGAATTTTGTGAGGAGGGTGATATTTGAGTGCCTTTTTATTGTGGTGGTTGAATGGATATTTTATAAATACCACAAGGTATACATTATTGGGATGCATTAATTACCTAATGTGATTAAAAAATATTCAAATAATGGATTAATGTCAAATTATATTCCATAAAAATCTCTATGACACAAAAATAAGTAAGTTTTAAATATTTTGTTCCTTAACTTCAATGATTTCTTAATTTTATCATTTTTGTTTTTACTAAACTAATTATATTTCAAGCCTATGTAGTTTAACAATTAAGAATAAATTAAAGTGATATTTTTTAGAAAATATATACCCACTGAAATATAAATATTATATCTTATTAAAAAATATAAATCCTATATGTTATTAAAAATTAATTTTTAATCAAGTTCATGTAACACGCAAAAAACACTACCTTAACTCGGGTTGTGTGAAATATATTTTTACTATCTGTGGGTAAATATTTTAATTAAAAAAGATCAATTGGCCCATCAATATAACATATTTTAAATTTATTTATTCTTATAAATAATTATGAATAATATATGTTTTTTTATTAATTTTAATTTCTTTAACAAAATTTTAATTTTTGTAATATAACCATAATCTCAATTTTGATTTTATTTATTTAATTTTAATATAAAAATACCAAAAAAAAAAATTGGAATAAAAATTTAATGTTTTGATAGATTTATAACATGATATATTCATCGAAATAATAATTAAGGACTATAATTCAATCAATTTAATCATATTTTCATATTTATAATATAATTTATTTTTGTTAATTATTAACTCAATAATCACTATATTGGTGTTTCTTAATATGTTTATATAACTACATCATATATAAAAAGTAATGATAAATAATTATGATAAAAAATAACAGAAATATCATAATAAATGGTATTTATAATAAAAAATATTATGTTTTTCCATATATCGAGGATTTATATATTTCAATGTTTTTGAAGGTTTACTTTTTGTATGTTCCTTACATAACATGTTATATAGGTAACATCCATGGGATATTATCCTACTAACTCATAAAATTATTACCAAGTGTGGATATGGTTGTACTATTATAATCTAATGTATTTTAAACATTTTTTGAATTCATTTTATCCTTATGTTTATGGTTTGGTCTCTAATTAAGCTTATTTTTACCTTGATTACTTTAATTAACTTCAATCACTTTCGCTAAAAAAAAATTCAAAAAATTATATATGTTTTATTAGAATAAAAATAACATAACGATTAAAACCATGTATGTATATTTTTTCAAATTAAATTCACTAAACTGTCAAAATTAGATTTATAGATAATCCCACAGACGTGGCAAGAAAGTGAGATTGAAAAGGAAAAATATTCAAAATCTAATTAATATTTTATATCTAATTCCAATATAAAACTGATTCCATTATAATATATTAGGTTAATAAATGTATAATTTCTCTTTTATGAATTTAAAAATAATTTAAAATTTAATTTAACTTTTATAATTATTTAAATTAAAAGGTAGTATTCAACTAAAATGTGGTGGTATGACTATTCAAAAAGTATTTCACATTTCATAAAAATTCCAAATATTATCCCTATGTAAATTTTGATATTTCAATTTAAAAAATGATTTCTATTTTTCGTATAAAAATTAAAATAGGTTATATAATTACATTTAAAATAAATTTTCCATTATATGAACTTAATACCACATTTTAAAAATATATTGATTTTTACTCTTAAAATTTTGATTTATTCTTATATTAAAAAAATAAAATTAATATGATTAATGACAAAATATTTAATAAACATGTTTAAACAATATATAGTTATCTATTTTCACAACCTACAATGTAATATCTAGGAAATAAAATCCATATTAAATAATAATAACAACAATATGTTATCATTCTGTAAGACTCAACCTATCATGTATCACAAGTTATCAAATGGACTAGATGTTGTGTGAAACTCTACATAAACATGGTGTTACAAGTGATGAATGATAAAATATTTATTTCATGTAACACAATCTATCAACGATTTTAAATTCAATTGAAATAATCTATTTTATAAAATCTAGAAATATTACATTCACCCACCCATAAATTGAATTTATCCCCCAAAAATCATTTTGGTTATTAAATGATTACAATTTATAGAATAAAGTTATTTAATCCCTGATATTAAAATAATTTAATAAAATATACTCTTAATATGGTATAGTGAAATATACAATGGTAACAATAAGTTACAAATGACTAGGATTCCACGCATGAATAACATAGGTTGGAATGGAGGAAAATTTTAAATAATTATAGAGGGTGATTTAGGTCATGGATCAAATAAAAGTGAATGGTAAATGGAATTTTAAGGGCCTAAAAACATTAATATGTAATGATAAAAAGGCCCATTGGTTCATTATAAGTGAATGTACTGTGATAATAATTTTTTATTCAAGATACATTTCCTATAGTTAAATAATTCTTTTATTATATAGACCAAAATAAAAAATAAATATACTTACATGATGTGAAAAAGATCATCCTTTAGTAGGTTCACACCAAAATATCATCTTTTTAACCCAATTATTAGTATTTAAGATGAACTATTAACACCAAAAGCACTAAAATAAACATTTAATGACTTTATTCCAGTAAAATGGGATATTTAGTCTATTCCTCATGTCATTATACATTAACTGAAACAATGATGGTCAGTACATGGTATGATATTATCCAAAATGAGTAAACAATGAAATTATAAACTATTCGTTAGTATTAAGTACTAACACCCAACATGCAAGATAAATTATTCAAGAAATTACAACGAAAGAAATCATTGAAACATTTCTAGACTATGTATGGAACCAAAATACTAGAAGGATTTGATGATATAATCTTAAAATATAAATAAAAAATTATTAATCAAATATAATACCATATTTTTTTTAAATAAATATAATCATTCTTTAAAAATATCAAACCCAGAAACCATGTAGGCCAGTGGTAGGCACTACACCCCTGTATCACATTTATTGTTGGTTCAACCCCATGACATTTTCTGATGTGATTGGTTTTCATATTGAATTGATTTTTTTCTTTTCTAATTATTGCTGAAAAATAAATCCTCCATAAAAACACATCATGTTGATCCTAGGTGTTAAAATTAACTCATCTCAAACAAAATCCCCAAAAATCACTTTATGATCTCATTACATAAAATCACAATGGGTTTTCTAATACATTTAACATATAATCATTCATTAGATTAATGACCAATGATGGTATGTACAACTCTTAATATATCCTCACATGAACCATCCAAATCTGGATATTTATTTAAATTATCCATTGAAACCTTTTATAACTACATAAAACCAACACTCTCGGATCTATTTCGTAAATCCATAACATTACATTTTCGGCTATGATGTCGATAAGTGTGACCCATATTTTCTTATCAAATATTACATCATCAAAATGAATATTTGGATCACTTTCATTCTATATGGCCTTCTAGGAATATAGTTTTAGATAATTAGGACATAATTTTAGATACAAAACTCATATCAACTTAGACTCATAATTCATTAAACAGGCATTCCTTCAATTTAACCTAGATTTTTTATTACCCAATATCTCATAAAGAAAATAATTGTGAATTACATTATAGAAATAAATCATTTAATATCATTCTTTAAAACCCTAGGTAAAGGAAACATATGAAGGGTGAGTTCAAATGCTTAGTAAGGTTATGTAAAATTATTTACAATTATATGTCATAAATGTGCATAAGAGTGCATACCGGTATGATGAAATAATGTAATTTCATGAGATAATAATAGATGAACTCACACACATAAATACATTGAATTTTAATTATAAAAACATGGAAAAATCAATAGTCATCATAATAAAAAATCTTGTTCCATGTGATTATAATATCAATCACTAGAAACAATATAACCCTAATAGTAAGCCTAGATAAACCATTTTGGTATCATAGAAAATTATCGCATTGAAGCCTTATAGAACCCTTAAAAACTGAATAACCAGTATGAATTACTACCATTTATGGGGTTCTGAATGTATTAGAAATTTGTATGGGTTCCCATATCATATAAGCTACAATAGGCTCACTTGGTCCTATTAGGGCATACCCATCATTTATAATGTATAATAACTCAATAAAAAAAGAATAAATAAAAACTCATTGAAACATACATTATTATTATATATAATATTATTGACCCATGTAAAGGCAATGGGTTCCACAACAATCATTTCAATACATAAATAACCCATGGAAAAAATTGAGTTAATTAAAAAATATTTGAATCATTACTAAACCATGGAAAAGATATGGGTTAAATAATAATATATTGAAATCATTATTAACCTATTGAAAATAAATTGGTTGAATAAAAATATATTTGAGTCATGATTAACCCATTGAATTGAAATGGGTTAAAAATATCTTTTAAACTGGATTAACCCATCGAAAAAATGGGATAAATAAAAATCACATTGAAAAAAAACATAATCAATCAAAATAATTAATAAATATGGTATCAATACGAAATAATCCCAATAGATGATAAATAAAACTAAGGGTTTTGGAAATTTATGAATAGATGTTCAATTAAATTATCATTAAAACGTTATCGAGGAAAATAATCATTAAACATTATAAAGTGTCTCATACCACATTGAAGCATTTGAACAAATAACTCCATGAATGTAATAAGAGTAAATGAATCTTGTAATATCATAAGAACATGTAAATTCATGATATAACATCTATATGGAATATTATATAAACCTTATTAAATTATTTGTGTTTATAAAATGTCAAATGTCTCAAATAATCATAATTGTGACAAAAAGTCCATTACCACAAAATAAATTCCTATCCATAAAGACAATGAAAGAATATATATTAAACGAAAGCTTTAAAAACCATTAATTTAAAAATATTCATTATCTAGTAGATCAAATAGGGAATTATAAAAACCATATAAATGAAACTATGTTCATAACAATATAGTATGCATCAATGAAATGAAATTGGGACAAAATCCCTTACCTCAAGTCTGATTTGTCATGCTTCTTCTCTATAGTTGTTAATAATAAAAATAATATAACTATATACATTATCCAAATTTTTTTTTGAAATATATTAATATTTTGGTTCCACTTATAGCCATTTTATATATATATACTCAATCAATAATGTTTTATGTAAGATATTTTTACCTTAAGAAGCCTGTGTCTCAAAACTAAATTCAATTGGTTGATTAGGGTAATTATGGTCATTATTTAAATATCTAAATAATAATAATGATTAAATAATTATCATATTTAGAGACTAATTAAACTTTTAAAATCAAATATGTATTATGGATATAAAAAATGTACAAATATTTTGATCATGAAGATGATACCGGATACGTAAGTATGAGTGATGTTCCCATTTTTTAATGATCATTATGAAAAGAAGGTTAGTACATTTATCATTCCAGTATTAAAATTATATCACTAATTAAATTTTATTTATCATATATAGAAATATATATAATTCTATTATTTTAAAAGTAATCACAACGTATTGAGGAGGCGGTATTATACATGTCCACGAAGGACGCTATCACTTTTTCTATGTATTAAAGGGTAATAATGAGAATGATATATTTTATTTTAGAAAGGAAATTATTTCATTAATATATATAATTGTAATTTAATTCAAATATATTTAATTAGACTCATACATACTACATGGTATGGAATGTGTAAATATATTTCATCTCTTTGAGGAGGTGGTCACACACACGTCCACAAATGATGTTATCATATTTTCTAAAAACATAACATATATTGGTATGTGTCATAAAATATTTAAAAACAAAAAATAAAATATAAATATCATATATATTATATATTAATTGATTTTATATAATAATTCAAAAACATGAATGGTGTTAAAGTAAAAAATTAAAGATCATCTTTTCATGAGGTGGTTGTTCGTCGTAAACCTAAATAGTAAGTCAGTTACCCATTAGATGGATTTGTGTGTATTTTCATGTAGAAAACCTAACATAATAACATAATAGTATATTTAGGATATATATTTTATTAAATAAACTTTTAATAAGAAATTTTTATGTGGATGATAATGAAAACAATACAAATAAATGTGAGGAAGAATATTACCTCTTCTTGGGGAAAATCTCCTTGGATTCAATATAATTCATCCTTTTTTTTAATTTCGGAAAATGTTAGGAAAATAAAATTATGTGAGGGATTTTAGGATCTATTTTAGTAGAGATTTGTCAATCCAATTTTGATTGAAGGTTGTTATGAAGGGGGAGGGTTGAGTGCCATTTTATAGTTGATAGGGGTGTCATTCATGTAAATACAAAAAGGTATTCAATATTGTGAGGTCTCTCATTCCTAATGTGACTAAAAAATGGAAAAATAATGTATTAATGGGGATTTATGGTTGTTTGAAACCTAGAAAACACAAAAATAAATGAATTTTTATAATTTTCCACCATAACTTTTGAGTTTCCCCAATTTTATCATTTTTTATTAAACTAAGCTTATTTATAACTAAAGTATATTAAAATTTAGGATAAATTTAATGTGATATTTAATAAAATATATACCAAATAAAATATAAATATTATATATATTTTATAAAAAACTAAATATGCTTTTTGGTAAATAGTTTTAAAATAATCACATTTAACGAGTAAAAACAATACATTAACATAGGATATGTAAAAACAATTTACTATTTATTAGTGAATTTTACAATAATAAAATATATACTTGTTTATTAAAATATCATATTTTATATTTATTAGAAAAATAAAAATCACATTCAAGAATTAACGTTTTTATTTATTTTATTTTATTTAAGAAAATTTCATTTATAGAAAAATAACATTAATGTAAATTTTGAAATTATTTATTTAATTTTAATTTAACAATACCAGAGAAATGCTAGAATTCTAATTTACTATCTTCAATTCTATGTAAAATGATATATTTGACTTTAAAAATAATTATTGATAATTAATGAATCAATTTAATTCACATTTTTTCTCTATTTTATCATTTATTTTAGTTAATTATAAACTAAATAATCACTTCATTGGTGTTTCTTAAGAATTATTATTAACTAAATCATATTTAAAATTTAATGATATGTAAATTTGACATAAATAAACCATTTAACTATAAAAAGTATATGAATAACCTCATATATGATCTTTTTTTCCGAATATGAAGGCATTATAAATGATAATGGTATGGAAGGTTCTTTATTTTACTTTTTTCCTTAAAATCATATATAGGGATCTTATAGTGTATATTCTCCTCATAACTAATAAAATTAGATGCATGAGATGATATTGTCTATATATCATTATCCATTGTCATTTAGAATTATTTCGAGGTCACTTTCCATAATGATTAAGGTTTTTTCCCTTATTATGCTTAAATTTACATTAATCAGAATTACTAAATTTAATCAATTTTATTAATATTTTTGGTTAAATAATTATGTTGACCTTATTAAATAAAATTCATACATATAAAAATCATGTATTTCAATTTTTTTAAATTCTATTAAAAAAAGTGTACGAAATAACATTAATGTTTATCCTACATATATTGAGATAAAGAAGGTATTTAATATGAAAATGATCAAAACTTCATTAAGATTATATTTCTATGTTCAATAAAAAATTAATCAAATTGCCAATAATGGTTTAATATATGTATTATTGATCTATTACGACTTCAAAAAAAATTTAAAATATAATTTAATACAATTTATTAATTAAATATAAATACAGTTTTAAAATATAATGCATTAATTTCCACTAATCATTAAAAAGTTAAACTTCTCTAGAAAATAGAAAAATATCATCTATAATAAATTTTATATTCTGATTAAAAATTTACTTCTTTTTTTATTTAAAATTTAATAATGTTTCAAAAAATATATTTAAAAAAATTTCCCATTAAAAGGTGGTAATATGGCCTTAAAAAATATACAAATTTTTATGATTTAATTTTTGATTTATTCAATATAATCCTGTCAGGTTTACTGAATATAAAAGAATTTTATAAACATGATTAAATAAATATTTCCAGTCCTATTCACACCTACAGATATATCTACCCCATGATATAATCCATATTAAATAATATCATCCATAGTATATTAATGTTTTATAAAACATGACATTGACTATATCACAAGTTATCAATGGGACTCGATGTTTCATTCAATACAATATAAAATTTGTACATCATGTCATTAAAGATAGAAATTTTATTTCATGTAACATAATCTATTAAATAATTAAAATTAACAATTACTAATGTAATTCATAAAATGTCAGGGTGTTACACAACATTCTGTTATATCAAATAAATAGTGAAGAGTTTCGTCTATTTTCATTAAACCCTTACTCAAATAATTAATTTTCATTTAATTTCACTAATATCATATACTCTCAGATAAAGGAGTTAAATCATAAGGTACATATATAAAATTCAAAAGAGGATGTTTTGAGGAATCAGTTTATTCTTTAGTTTCTCTTGAATTTTCATCAAAAACATCAACCACTGTAACATA
This sequence comes from Viscum album, assembly GCA_963277665.1. NCBI lineage: Eukaryota > Viridiplantae > Streptophyta > Magnoliopsida > Santalales > Viscaceae > Viscum > Viscum album. The sequence goes on from OY728164.1 coordinate 1,167,846,590, forward strand.
ATTATTAGAACCTGGTTTTCAAAAATCCATTTTATGATAACTATTATCTTATTCTTCCTTAGAAGACCCACCTTTTTTATAATCTCTAAGCCTTTATCATTGTGGTTGTGATTGTAAATGGATGAATAAGACCTGATAACACATATTAAACAATAATTAATTTCTAAAAATATTCTAACAACTCATATTAACTTATAGAGTTATCATTTATAGACATTTTTAGAGCATTAATTACTTTCATATATTCTATATAATTAATATTTTAAATTGAAACTAAATTTTCATTTTTCTTTATTATTGAAAATAAGATCATTAGATTATTTGGTTGTTTTCCTTCCTATCTAAATAATTATTAAATAATAGAGAGACAATGGATAGAGAATAAATGGACATAGATTTTTTATGTATTATACCTTTAAATTTTTTAAGAAATTTATGAACACCATTTATAATGTATTTAATTACTTGGATGTGATCATCTTATTTTGATCATCATTTCATCTATTATTATTATTTTAGATATTAATAATTTTGTTATTTCGAAGCTAGGGCCTCAACATTATCCATTCCAATACCTGAATTATATTTATTTTGTAATATATTCATCCTTATAAAATATTAAATATCCCTATAAAACATGGTTTTCAATTTCTTCTTCAGCAATGGAGGTTATTTTTCACTAATTATTTCATTCCTAAAATATTCCCCATAAATTTCATTTTAATTCTGTTTATATTCTAACGTCACTTGTTTTCAATAAGTAAAAACCACATTGTATTGAATATTATCATTTACTATCAACATAAAAATAATTTCAACACCAATAACTTTAATAAATGTCTTATTCTGCTAAATATAATAGTAATAGTCATCAACATTAGATATTTTTATCATCCTACTATTAATATTTTTCAATTTTACAAAAAACATTCCTTCAATAATTATAAATATATGCTTTATAAAAACACATTAATGTAATCATTTTTAATAAATAGAATAAATGGTATATAATGTATTAGTTTATGTAAAGTTATAAACATGAAAATGTAGAAGAGATGTCTCTGAAATCAGATGTTGGGTTTTATGATTGGTTAATATAAGAAAAAATTTGGTGAATTATAGAAAATAATATAAAAATACTAATTTTTGTAACCTCCTTATAATGGTTGTTTGATGTAAAATCTGTTAAATATAGAAAATTGATCAGATTGGTATTTGTCACATACATTATAATTTTATAGTATATGATATGTATAAAGAAAGTGAAACCACTCCATTAATAAATGAATAATGTAAATAAAAACATGTAAGAAATTATAATTTCTTCAATATAATATATAGAACCTCTAAAAATGATCTCCACACATTAACATTAATTGTTATGGAAGTAAAAAAATTTAACAATGGGTATCCATGGTTTTGACAAACCCATATTGATCTTCATTCAATATGGAAGGATTCCCTCGATACTATATTGATAAAAACTCTATTTCCTAACTCAAATGAACCATTTATTGCAACATATACTAAAATATTATTAAAAAAATATGGTATTTATAAATATCCTCAAATATTATATGACTTAAATAATAACATCTATATTGAATTATAATTATGAAATCACTAAAAGTAACAAGATGTTTAAAAAACATTTATAGCATCTCTTAGATCATCAATGATATAAAATATCTTGTTCATTAAGTCTTCCTCTTCCTTGTATGTTGCTTCTACTTATACTTCTATCCTTAATGGTCATATTATTAATTTTTTAGAGGTGGTTTCTATGACCTCAGATGAACTCTTTTTCATTTCTATAGTTCTAGAAAACATTATTTAATGGTTACCTTGCCAACACCATTACCATGAACATTAATTCTATTCAGTATGAATTAATTATTTTTTCTAGTAGAAATGGAACCATATATTGAAATATTTATGAATATTCACTTGGAGAACATATATTTTATCTACATATTAATGTTTTTTCAGTGGATGTAGTAGAATGTTTTTCTCCTCTGAATTCTTTTTAACGTATGTGTTTAAATTATAATTCGTAGTCTAATGGAATTATATTCACCTAATGTAAAAATATATAGAGTCAATTAGTGTATAATGGTATTGGTTTAAACTATATGTAAAAGTGAATTTTTAACAATTGACCTACAGTATGGGTTTTCAGATATAAAAAATTAATATTTATACTAATGAAAAAATGTCCTTCATTTGACTGGCTAGAACCTTTTTATATGATAGAATATATTTTATACATTATCTATGAATCAAATTCTAATAAAAAAATTTAGTCACATGGGAAGTATTAATCTAGTGAAATAAATTTTTTAAATATGTGTTGTGATATAAAAAAATATTATATTTTTTCAATGTACAACATTCAAGTGAACACTAAAAATGGTTATTTTTCATATACATTAGAATATCTAATATGAACATCCCATTTATAATTTTATATTGGTTATTGAAGATGTTTTGAATATTTTCATGTTTTTATTCCAACAAAAAGTTCATGCTAACAAAAAGGTGTATTTGGTTATAATTGTACGATTAGAATAATCATATAAAAATGGATTGTTATTGTATTCTGTAAAATAACTAATTAAAATTATGAAGTAGAAAAAATAAACGACATATCTATTATGAAATATTTTTAGATAAATCGAAAAAATGTAAAATTACAGAGACTGAATAAAAATTCTACATTAACATAATGAGAAGTTTTTTTTGAAAAAATTTAAAAAAAGTGAAATTTTTAAAATAAAAATGATTAATAGTGATAATAAATAAAACATAATAAACTCTTTAAATAAAAATAATTACAAATTTTTTATTAATGGAAACACATTCTTCTAATGGAATGGTTTGTATTTTTTGATTACTATTATATGAAATCATATTTTTTTAATTTAATTATGTTTAGATAATGGAATAAACATCATAAATATGTTGAGGATGAAATGTATTAAATTATCCATAATAGGTTTTATGATGGTAAATAAAAGAAAAAAAATAGTATTAATGATATGGTGGGTTTGGATAAATGACTTTTGAATAAGAAGAAACAAGGAAAAATAATTATAAACAAGTATTTGAATGAATGTAATATAGTAATACACCAATTATTTTAATTTTTTTTAATTATAACATAATTTAAAATCATTTTCACTATGTTCCCATAATATCATTAATACTCAAGAATTACAGAAATCAACCCATCTATAAATGTCATAAAAATTGAAATTTATATCAACTTCTAGACATCCAACCACATAGATATGATTTAATTTACATAAAAATAAATTTTTTTTATTTAAAAAAATTCAACAACCTATACACTATAAAATTAATAATTAGTGGTTTTTTATATTTTAATTTCACACCACAACTAAAACCTGAGTTTATTATATTTAATGATTAATATTTCACCCTCTCAAATATCATAATCATAACTACTTGCAATAAATTTTAATCAATTGATATTCATAGAAAATTTTCACCATTAAGTTGATAAATGATATGATTTTTAGTAGGTTCATGGTTGATAAATGACTTAATGTTGAATAAACAACATCATATGATAAATAAAACTACTATTCATTGTGAAGTGATCTCATCATAGGGATTATATTCATAAGAAATAGTTTTAATATATAAAACACAATAACATATACACTATTAAAATTAATAAAAAATATAATAATTTAATAATGGATTCTATAATAAAAAATATCTTCTTACTATATGTAAATATATATTAGAAACAAAAAAATAATTTTACCCATAAGAAGATGTATATGATGATGGGATTCTTCATGGACGAGATCTACCGAATAATATATCTCTATTAATAATGATTAGTTATGTGGAAATAAACAATTAAATTGGGAATAAAAATAAGTATTCTAAAAAACACTCTCTATATTTGAGAAAGAAATAAAATTTTTAAATTATATATAGTGTTTAAAATGAAAACAATGTTTTAAAAATAATTATTCTTGAGGAATTTTCCCACAATATAATGACCTTTTTTACAACCTTCCACTACGAACCCATTTTCTAAAAAATTTATTCAAATTATCTAAATTGGGAGATTTCAAAATCTATCAAAATAATATCCAAAAATTAAATCATAATGCATTCCATACCACAATGGTGATGTTATATCTATTCTACATAGTCCATTAAAGGATAGTTTTCATGTACACATTTCAACCTCAAACCTAAGACATAATATTCATGGTCCCATTGGATTTTTTATCATAGTGAGTGTAGTATAATTCATGAAATATTTAGGTCATCATTTATATTAATAAAAAATTCATGATAAAAACACTACATTATTTTCAATAGGATATAAAGATAATATTTATCTAATTATTATATTCACACTAAAACTCTTAATTTTCATTAAATCTTCACATAAAAATGTGGAGGATTTATATCAATTAATATGAACATAAAATTATGAAAAAATATGATTTATAAACCATGATATTTAAACAACTTGTCATTATGTTATACATTTGGACAATAAAGATTATGTCAATGAAAATGATGAGGATATATTTCGAAGACAAAATAATTATGAAGTATCCAAAAACCTGAAATGTTAGAATGGGTAGATTTGTGGTAGTACTCAATAATAATGACATCATGGGTTGAGTTAAGTATTTTAGAATAATAATATTAAGGTTTATTGTTTTATTATTCAAAAAAGTGGGAATGAAAATGTTAATATTTTAAAATTATCTTTTCATTAATTAGGATTTATAGTAGTTAATTTTTTCCAAATATTATTCTTGTATAAGATGAATACATTGATATAATCATTGAGATCCATTCATATATATATAGTTGATGATATTTTGGAGTGTTTTAATAGAATAAAGTATCATAAATAATATAAATTTGTTAAATATTGCTATATGTTAAGATTATTTTTCATCCATATTCAAGGCGAAAATTTTGTTTATATAGTTTATGAGTTAACACATAAATTGTATCTCTAACAAACCAATATTTGAATAGAAGGATATTAGAATGGATAGATTAAAACACATGAAACACTAAACATTGATTCAAATGTAACACTCTAATAGATTGTGTTATTTTTTTAAATTTAATTTTACCTATTCAATAACTTGTGGTACATGAAAGAAAACGACTTTTAAATTAGGTAGTGTATTTAACAAAAACACTTAAATCACAAATAACCCATGATATTTATATACATTATAACCTAACCATTAAATAGTAAGGTATAAAAATTTATAAAATATTTATGAATATAATATGGTCTGAAAAAAATAAAATTTATATATATCAATTAGAAATAAAATAATTACCATTTCAAAGAAAAAATATATTTTTTGAAAAAATGTATTGTTCAAAATTACATTTTACTCACCCTTTGAGCCCATAAATTAAAATTAATATTTACCAATTTTGGAATTTTTTTTAAATATAAACTTAATTTTTTATTGTGTAATAAAAAATTATCTTTACATTATTTGTTTGTTTTTTGTTATGTAAAATGTTGATTTTTGGTTAAATACTAAAAATACTGATTTTTCAAATAAAATACATCATGTAAGTACTTCATAAAATTTAAAAGTAACATTTCAGTATGAAATAAATTATAATTAGCTTATTTATTATTTAGATATTTTTAATACACATTAATAATGTATAATTTAAATTATATTATATTTTTTAATATTTTTATCTTTTAGTTAAAGAACATGATTTTTAAAAAAAATCTATTTTAAAATGAATAATTTTTCACCTTTTTAATTAATTATTGTAATAAATAATAGAGTAATTTTATAATAATTTTATTAGATTATATAATAATAAATATTAATTTATTTTCTTATAATTTTTCTTTTATTAATGTAAATATAAAATCATTTTTTCTCAAAAAATACCCAGCTTGAAAACTAACTTTTTCTTCGTATTTGTGTGTTTTGAAATAATTTACATTAATCCACTTCTATGAGTTCAATTTGATAGAATCAATTAAATATTTTAATTAGAATTTTTTTTATTATCTAACAAGTTAAAATTCATTTTTTAAAATAAAATAATTTATTATGAATAAGGATAAAATATATTATTGATTATTACGAAGGATTGGGTAAAAATTATTTTTCCACAAAAATAAGATTTTTATTAAAAAGGTGGATTTTATATATAAGAAAATTATTTCATTATTATTTAATAAAATAATTTATATTTTTTATTAAATGATAAATTACCAAGGTAAATAATAAGGTATAAGTTGATGTGGAAAAACACTAAATGTGTAAAATGAGTAAACATAAATATTAGGAAATATCATGATATAATTATGAATATTTTTTGTATGTTAGTTGTTTTTCATTACGAAGTCATCCATAAACACAATATAAATCAATTTTTATCCAAATTTGATGTGGGTGGCCTACCATTTTTTGAATAATTATATGTATTTACAAAAATGTGACAGAACCTCAATTATAAAAGGTAATCCCTTATAATATCTTGTTAACACCGTAAAATCACAATAGATTCTAAAATACCATAAAAAACAACATAAAAAATCCCTTAACCATATCCTTGAGGATTATTTTTATGAAATCCATCATATGAAGGCCATTTAAGAAAACATAAAAGGGATACCAAAAGCTGACATAACGTTCTTCAATAGTCGTTTTTATTTTATTTATTTCTCAGTATCCTTCAATTATTATTATAAATTAATATATAATATCATTATTTTACTCATTATAATAATATGTTATTATTTTAATTTTATTTGTTTTTTTTCTTCTACCATCAAAAGGGTTAAGGGATCATTAATCATGTGTACAGTAGACTACCACCTCATGAAATGATGTCATTCAATTTTACATTACAATATTTCATGATTTGGTTCGGTGATGTATATAAAGTATATATATAATATTTGTAATAAAAATATTCTTATGGATAATTTATATCATATATAACTTTTTAAATTCCATTCTATAGGGGGTATGCTAATGTCGCTTATATGTGTGATAATCTACTGCCTCACGAAGAAATTTTGTTTTTATCAATAATGTGTTTCATTGAAGGTAATAATTATAATTATAATGAATATATGTGATATAGAAGAAGTTATTATAATATTTATGAAATACTTGTCATTATATAAGGATATTATATTATTTTCTAATATTGCACAAAAAAATATGATAACATTATTCTTGTATGTGTGGACTATAACCTTCACAAAGTGATATTAATGTCTTTTTATCCCCACTCCACATGGATGATATATATATATATATATATATATATATACTTATAGAAATAATACATTATAAATTATATTATCATTATTATGGAATAATTAAATATTACTTACCTTGTTTTGATAATGATCATTCAAAAAATGGAAAAGTTACTAATGCATACATATAGTCTACTTTCTATATGATTGTGACATAAATAATATATAAAAATCATCCCTCAATATTGGTATAACGAGAATAATTTATTTTAAATATTATAATAATTCTATGATTATTATTATGGATATTATTTAACTATAAAATAAAAATACTAAATAGAACTTTTGTATCAAATAAAAAATGATAGAGAAAAATAAAACACTAAATATGAAGCAATTAAAGAAAATTTATTATCTATATTGTGATCATATGTTTTAATAGGAATATAAATGATAATATACATATTCATATGTATCATTAATAAGTTAAAATCAGGACAAAACCACTATAAATGAGGTTAAATCTGGATAACCCCAAAAGAAGCATGTGGTAAGTGTTTCTATTTGACTTCTAGAAAAGAGGTAAAAGATTTTTGTCTCAATTTTCTTCCATTGAGAATAATGTTATGTTATACACAAATATTATTTTAGGATGTGTAAATACTAAAACTTATACATTTTATATCAAAAATATTCTTAATTTCATGATATTATATTTCTTATTTAATTTTATTCTTTCATGGGGATTGTGATTTAATGTTAAAATATGGTCAAAGTTCTTTGTTATGATCACATTGATTATTATAATTTTTTATGATTTCTCTTCAAGTGAGGATCTAATACTATCTATCTCTAAAGATATTCATTCATTTTATTCCCCATTGTATATTTGTGACATTTAAATGTAGTAATAACATTTTCCACATCTTTACTACCTGAAATAATTTAAAACATGTTATTATAGAAATATGATTGTATATATATCTTTGGTCAAAAATCTATTTTATTACAAAATAATGTTTCATATAAATGTTTCCCATAACTTTTTTAACATTTTCTACATGATTTTTTAAATTAGTTCTTACCAAATGTTTTCTTTATACAAAAGTTTTTCAATGGAATCCTATGTCATTATAAAAATAATTTATGTTTTGAATTTATAAAAAAAGTGAAAGGAATCACTATTATAAGATTTATAAATTAATATAATTTTCTTCTATAATTATCAATAAAATGTTTTAAAATATCTATTATATGTTTCAAATAATTTTTATTTCAAATGAGTCATAAAAATTTTAGTTTTAACAAGTGAATTTTAAAATGAATATGATATTATCCATAAATATGTTCTCATATATGTTTTTTGGGGACATTTATTAATCAATGACAGCAACCCTTAATTCATACTCCAATGGGTATGTGTTTTATTATCTCGATCCAACATATTTATTTTTAGAAATTATGATTTCTTCACAGAGATTACTATACATACCTTTTATTTTCCAACGGTTAATCAAATTTCAAAAACATTATTATGGAAGCCATTTTTTCAGTGGGTAAATACTATTTCTAGGTGACTGACATGGAACACATTTATTTTACATGGGTTGGTTAAGTTAAAAAATAATTATTATTTTATCTTTCATTTTTATAGTCAATGATATACGTTCAATATTCACGTTGGTGTTTTTGTGCATTGCATGTGATGGTTGTCCTCAGATTACTCCGGGTGAACCAATGATTGTTATAAGAAAGGTACACCAATTTTGTTGTATAATGAATTTTTAATGAATATATTCTATAGAAGATTACATTCTATATCGACTATATTTTAATTATAATTATAATATTTCGTTATGGTTTATAAAAGTGTCCTATAACGATGATGTTCTAAGACACCAACATGGTTTATCAATGATTTCCAAGAGCTTATAATGTTTCCATTGATAATAATTGATATCAAATAGTGTGTGATTACTTATTCTTATGAACCATTAAATTGTTATATCCTTATTCCATGATTCATTATTTATGATTTACATCACGATTGGTATGATATATTTTATGCTTAACTTGTGAAATATGATTATGCTTTCATACACCTATGACATAATCTGAAATAAGAAATGTTCGGTTAAACTGTAATGTCCCAAATGTAGGTGTCGCATAAGTGTGTACCATACCTGGTTTGGAACATGGACTCAAGCAAATTTCACGAAACACCAAAGGCATATAACTAAAAATGAGGGCCTAGGGTGTGATAGTGTGGAAATTATTACCTCATTGGTAGAGTAAACAAAGAGTAAAACAAATAATATCATTAGAAAAATAACTAATGCCAAAAAAGAAAATAGAGGGAGAATGAATGTAAATCTATCAGTTTCTAATATATATATGTGATAAATGCCATATGTATCTACGAAATCATTCAATAATATCACAATGCTAGAATGATATACAGGCACCAATGTACAAAATAAACAAGTAAACTCCAGCTGCATTGCAAGCCACATCTTGGTCCCATGATCTCCACCTCGAACAAAAATCAAGTACCTAATGAAGAATAGAGGTTTCCATTATCTACACCTGCAATCATTTAATCTATTTAAGACCAAAATATGAAATAAATAGGGTGTTAGACAAATCCCAATAGGCAACCACCATTTGTTTTGTGCCTAAATTTCCATGAATATATATACAGCAGGAAGTATGAAAAATGAATCATGAACTAGGAAGTACTCAAAAGTAAATAATCCTATGGATTATAATTAAATTCATTTACATTTATTAATCATCCTTTGAATCATGTAATCTATGATCTATTCTAATCTATATATCCCTTTATGTAATAGTACCAAAATATATATCTCAGATGACCATCTAAAAAATCATGTTAGACCGAGTCCATACATGTTGTTTGTCTTGGAAGACTCATCAAAATCATTCAATAATTCATAACAAACCCCTTGGAAAATCTCTCACAGTCTAACCTCTATTGTTTAACATAGCACCAAATCATTAAATAAAAACCCTCTGGGAAGCTCTCCTAGTATTACCCCTTTGTTCTAACATAGAAATAATCATTCAAAAATGACCACCTCGACAGCTCCCATGGTCAATACCATTGGGTCAACATGGAAAAAATAAATTTTAAAAGACCATCTCGATATCTATCTTGGTCAATACTCATGGGTCAACATTGCATAAGGTATTTATAAACGACCACCATGGTATTTCTCACGATCTAATACCTTTGAGAAGCTCATACAATACAATCCCCTAGGCCAACATTTGCAATAAATATCACTTGAATTTCATATAATTATTAACTCCATCCTAAAAAAATGAGGCAAGGAAACAAGTTAATTCTAACAAGATTTATAGAACAAATGGCCATAAACACACAAACTAGAAATAGAACCCCATGAGTTGTCCCATAAATAAGGTATCTAACCAAACTCATAAGCAACTACCATTTATCAATTATTCAAACCATAACAGGTAATAAAAAGGGTTAAATTCCAAATCAACTAATACACCATTCTTGGGCATGATTCCCTTTTCCCAAATATAAATCAAATATTAATAACAAAAATCACAACCACCTACCTTAATGTCTCATGATAGATATCTTTGAATATTGTCCATTGAATCATGATAGATCAGTGTTGATCTTCAAAAAGGTGAAAAAAATACCAACATTAAAAAACCCATGAGGGAAGAATAATAAGGTAGAACTGTTCTAAGGGATTTTAGTACTCACAAGTGGGTTTCCAATGCTCCTGACTTCATTTCAATTGGAGCTCGAAATGAGAATTAGGATGGTTTCAATGTTTATTAGTCATTATATTACTATCCTTTATGAACTATAGGGAGATGAAGATGTTTACATACATAAGACAAGACACCACTATGATATATCAATTAAAAAGAAAACTACACAGCATGTTCATTAAAGGTACATTCCATGTATTATCGTTAACTGCCCCCACCATAAGCAGTCTACCAGATCACTACATGGCCATGTATTTGACTGTAACACGGCCAGCGCACGGCTGTACACTACTATCTAGGTACCCGAAATGCACTCATAAGTAACCAGTGTGTTAATAAAAAAAATCATGTTTTCTTCTTTTTCAACAAAAAGAAACGGAGAACAAGATTCATACCTGAAATAAAGATCTGGGTTATTACAAACTTCCCCCCTTAAGGCAATTCATCCCCAAATTACCCTTCCAAGGGTGGTGAAGAAAAATGTAAGAACAACTATTTCCACTGTGATCGCATATCTACCTCCTTCTCAATTGACCCATCCAACACTCACTTGTGCGTCCATAACACCCATACCAACAGAATATATTAGCAACAAATAACCTTCTTGCTACGATCCAAAATCTGAAAAGGGTGCTTTTTGAAGAATACATCCACCTCCATCTCAAACTCATCATGAAGAAAAACATGAGACGAGTATCAAAAGTAACATCGTTGCTAAGAAACATGAAAGGAATTGTGCATTACTCTGTATTTCGGAGGTAACTATATTCAATACAAAAATGGAAAAAATCTCTTCAAAACCTCAAAAGGTCCAATGTATCTTAGTGAAGTCTTCCCTTGTCTAAAATCCTCCTATTTCAGAACCTCAGTATGACATGTAAGAAAACCTGATCTCTATGATCGAACTCTAGAGGTCAGCTCCATAGATCAACATTATATTTTTGGAAATATTATTCAATATCCATCCTTTTCTGAATCAATTCCTCAATATCAGTGTTATCTTGGATAATAATAAGTCACATAATAGATACCTCTCCTACCATCATCAAACAATGGGGATATCAACATGGAATACCATACAATGAAGCACAAGGTGAAATCTGAATAATTTCTTGAAAACTATTATTCCATAAAAAATCTAAAAGGGGTATGTGTCTCTCTCAAGAGGCCCAATAATGTTATAAGTATGCTCAAATCATGTCCTAAAAACTTAAATTGTGCCCTCAGACTAGCCATATGTCTGGGGATTTTAATATATAATCAGATCTACCAATGTACTCAAGGCCCTATATAGTCCCTACTGGATACATGTACTAAACCGGGTGTCCCTATCTTGAACCATAATGTGTAGAAACCCATGCCACCGTACAATCTCTTGGATGTACAATTTTTCATAATAATCAACAAAAAATATTTCCTTGATAGGCATGAAATGTGAAACTTTTGTGAGTCTAACAAAAACAACCTATACAATATAATTTACTCAAGGAAACCTTGGTAAAATGTCTCAAAATCAATTTTGAAATAATTCCACTTCCACTGCATAATGGGTTACAACTGTAACAACCCTTATGGAAAGTGATGCTCTGTATTCACCTGCTGATTGGTGGAACATATCATAACACAACCAACTACATCTATTTTAATGCCTGGTCACCAATATTGATGATGTATATCTTCATACATCTTGGTGACACCAGGATAAACTTCCCATATTGAGGCATGAAAATATCACAACAACTCCTAACATATTCCTGATGACACCCATATTCATCCAAGAAAACACAAAACCACATCCTCACCTATAGTCCACCACTGATTAGGTTCCTCACTTGACACATTCTCCCATTGAACTAGGCCTTCAAAATCTGATAGATGGCTCTTCTTCACACAATCTAATAGAGTATACGTAATAGTTAGGGAAGAATGAAACATCTATCCCTATTTGTCATGGACATCCAAATGAATCTCATAGAACATAGCCATAAGCTTCCACTCACTACTGGCCTTCTGAACTACATGTATCTTAGTTCTCATGCTCAATGCATTAGCCAGTACATTGCCTTTCCTAGGCATGTAAGAAATATCAAATTCAGATGATTGAAGGTACTCAACCCACCTTTAAGTGTTCAAATTCAGATCATGTTGAGTAATGATATAGTGTATGATTTTTGGTCGGTGTATACCAAAAAATTCACTACCAAAATATAATTTCTCCCCAAGTGTAAAGAATGCCCAACTATTTCAAACTCGATATCAGGCATCAAGCAACTCCTCTCATGTGGAATCAACTACCGATAACCATACACAACAAATAATTTCCCCTACATAAGCATTGATCCAATCCTGATACCTAATGCACCATATATAAGGTGTAACTCTTTCTTAGATCCAAAAAAAATTAATATCAATGTAGAATTCATTCTCCCATCTAACTCGTGATAGGATAAATCAAAGGAATTTGTCTGCAAGTACTTCACATGCATCATTGCCATGTCCATCAGTGGTGCTACTAATCATGAATAGTCTGGGATAATGTGTCTATAGTAAGCTGATAGTCCCATTAAATTTCACTCCTCAAAGTTGTTATTTGTCTACTCATAGGAAACTACTTCTCTCACATTCTATGGCTATATTGATACTCCCATCTCTGAGATAACATGACCCCATAAATGAATATAGTCTGTCCAAAAGTAGCACTTTTAGAGCATAGCATATAATTGATGCTCCCTTAGTATACTCAATACAATCTCATGATTTATATTATGGTCATCTAGACTGTTAGAGTACACCAAGATATCATCCATGAAGAGTACCAAAAAATAATCAAAGGATTGAACACTCAGCTCATCAGTGCCATGAATACTTCTGGAACATTCATGGAACAGAAAGATATAACCAAATAATTTTATTGACTCTACCTACTCTAAAATGTGTTAATAGGTATATCAGATGGTCACACATGAAACTGATGATCACCAGATCTCATGTAAATATTCGAGAACACATGGGCTCCTCGATCCGGATCAAAGAGATCATCAATCCTTAGCAATGGGTATGAGTTCTTGACCACTAACTAGTTCATCTTCCGATAATCCACACAAGGTCTAAGGCTATCATCTTCCAACTTTTCAAAAAGAACAGGAAAACCACAAGGAAATGTACCGGGTCAAGTGAAACCCATTTCTTGAAACTCCTCCTAATACTTATTAAGATCATTGTACATTGTTTATCCATCCTATATGGATGAATGGACAATAATGCCACTCCTGGAACAATATCAATAGATAAATTCACCTCTCACTCTAGAGGTAAACCTAAGTAGATATATAGAAAGACATCCACATGGAAAATATACCACTGGTGGAAAGTCCATCTGTGACGTTCCCTTGTCATCTATATAGAAACTATAAATATGGGATGTAATTCCTCCCAACACTTGATTCTCAGTTCCTAATTTACTCACCATAAATCCCATTGGACCTTATGTATAAAGGACCCTCCCTCATGTGACATAAAACACACCCTATGGTGATTGTAGTCAACAATGTCCTGAAAGGAGACCAACCAGTCCATTCCATGGTTGACATCAAAACCTTTCTTCTCAATGAAATGGATGTCCCATAAGAAGTGACACCCACCAACCTCAAGAGGGATTTCCTTACACTGACGTACACAAGCTATTATAATCTCCAATTTTGTGTCTGGTATCAAAGTATCATCATACATAAAGATATAAAGATGATGGCTCTCCGCAATGGAAATAGATATAAAACTATGGGAATACCCCATATCCAAAAAGAGAAGAACCTAAAATTGAGGCAACAAGAATAGTACCTCTAACCATAGAGGGTCTGAGATCCTTCCCATTTTAGGTCTATTCTATCCCAAATGTATGACCTATACCACAGAAATGAAACCCAAGATGGCTACCCATAGTTGATCCACCCTGCAATTGCTGAAAACCTAATGTTTGGCAACCACAACCTCAACCACCACTTTGTCTTGAACATCCTGATGAGCTCGAGTTCCCTAACTGAAGAGAAACTGGTTGTCCTGATCCAGAATTTGGAGTCATAACAGATCCCTTCTCACTCAATACTGGTGAAAAAAACCTTAAAAAATGCTACATGTGGCCCATTGTGTCGTATGATAGACACTCTACTGTGTCCCTTGGACAACGTGTCTCAAATTCCCAGTTCTCCTGCACATGTAGAAAACCACTTTTCTACATGAAAAAACCTACATGTGGCACATCATATGATAAATCAAAGGATAACCAACCATGGATGTTGAATTGCCCTAGCTCGCTGCTCCAAAATCCATCAAATTATGAATAGTAATTGGCACTTGATTTATAATAGGAATCACCAATGTCAGCCTAGAAACATTCACCTGCGATTATATTTTGTACCTGGGACCTTCTTTGAATCACTTAGCCAGTGATATCTATTCATCTCTAAAAATAGGTGTGAAGCTCTGATGCTCTATAATGTGAGAAGAATAATCCATCAATGAAAGATCACCCTACATCAAATGTGTGAACCCCCTGTCTTAGTAGGCCATAAACGTCTTGGGGTTGATGTAATGAAAGAATTATATCAGAAACAATTCCATATACATATCTTAATGACGTCCTCCTAGTGAGAGAACATCCCACTATCTCTTGGAAGAATCACATAACATGTATGTCATGAGGTTCACCCACCTTTTTGAAGGCATAACTCGATGATCGAAGATTGAAATCATTTCTTCCAACCAGCAATATGTATCTTATGGTCCCCCATCCCCAGAAAAAGTGGGAGGATTCAACTGCTGGAACACCCTTGTCAACTCCACCAAAGATGGGTCAGGATGTGGTGCTCCATTAAAATTATACATCATAAATATAAATCCTTCATAGAACTATTCATTATCACCTATTTCTGGTATAATAGTCAGTTCCAAGACAGGCATGATAGGAGGATGTACAATTAGTCCTTGATCTACCATTTCAAATGTCTGGTCTTTGTTCGGTACCTGACATTCAACCAGAGGACGTCTTGGTGGCATGACTTTAAAAATTTTAGTGCACACATCAGTTCAATATTATGATTTAGTAAAACATAAATGTGCACGAACAGAATAGTAAAAGTAAAACATTCAAGTTTTTCAAAATAGGGTTACATGGAATTTTGAACCACTACACTGTGTGTTCCCCTAAGCTTTAACATGGCCGTGTACCTCTTTCAACCAAGTCGTGTAACACCCTATACTATATATATATATATATATGAATCATGGAATATGAATATATGAAATTAGAAAAAAAAAGACAAATGTGTAATGAAATAAATAAACTAAATTAAAAAAGAAACAAGTAAAGCCCAGCAGCATCACCAGCCTCTGAATAGTCAAATCCTCTGCAGCTCCAATAGAAATCAAGTACTTCATGAAGAAGAGCTATTTCCATTATTTAAACCTACAATCATATAATATTTTTGGTTCCATAACATGACCCAAACTGGGTCTGTGACGATTCCTAGTAAACAAAAATCAAAATATATATGTTCCTAACTATCATTGAATATATATATATATATGGTAGGGAATATAAAAAATTAAATAATAAAGAAAGAAGTACCCAAATGTAAAAAATCATATAGTTTATAATTAAATTCATTACCATTTACAATTAATCCTTTGAATCATGTAATCTAAAGATCTAGACTAAACTGTATATCCCTATGTATAGTAGTAAGAAAATAGATGTCTAAGAAGAACATCTAAATAATCAAGTAAGTCTGAGTCCAAGCATGGTATTTGGATAGGAATACTCATTATAGTCATTCAATAATTAATAATAAAAAACCTAGGAGAGCTCTCATAGTTTCCCCCTTTGTTTTAAAAAAGCATGAAATCATCCAAATAATGACCCTCTTGGAATCTATCGTGGTTTAACCCATTTGGTTTAACATAGCACTAATCATTTATAAACAACCACCTAGGTATCTCTCACATTCAATACCCTTATGTTAACATGGCATCAATAAATTAAAAACTAACTCCTATATAGCTCTCATGGTCAATACACGTTGTTCAGCTTACAATACGTTAATTTTAAATGATCACATGGGTAGATCTCATGGTATATCCCCTTTAGGAAGCTCTCACAGTCCAATACCCTTGATCAATAATAAAAATTCATATCACATGCATTTCATATAATAATTAACTCCATACAAACAAATTAAGGCCCGGTAAAAAAGACAAGGCTAAAATAAATGTAAACCAAACAACCAAGAACATACAATCATGAGGAACATGCCAACAAGGTGTCCCATAAACAAGGTATCTAACCTTACACATAATAAACTAACCTTTATCAATTAATCAATACAAAATATTCAATAAACTGTGTTAAATTTGAAATCAGCTAATACACAAATCATTGGTATGCATCACATTTTGCAAATATATATTTCAAAGACAGACACTGAAAGGTAGAAATCACCTAGCTCGATGTCTCACAGTCAATATCCATCAATGAAGGCCTATGAATCGGCCTATAACAACATTGATCTAAAAAATGTGGAAAATGTCAAACCTTTAATACCTCACGAGAGAAGAAGAATCAGAAAAAGGCTCTAGGGGTTTTGATAACTCACCATTGGGATTCCAACGAACCTGATGACATCTCAAACTGAGAACGGATAGAGAATCAGGAGGGGTTCAAAGTTCATCAGCCAATACATCACTCTCCTATATTAACAATGGGGAGAAAAAGATGTCTATGGACTTTAGACGTGACCATGATCTGATATATAAATTAAAAATAAAACTACATAGTGTGTCCATTAAATGTACATGTCGTGTAGTATCCTTAACCGACCCTCGCCTTAAGTAGTCTTCCAGTCCACCACAGGTCCATGTACTCGGCTATTACAAGGCCAACACACGGTTGTACATGGAAAGATAGTTAAAAACGATGTACGCAGAAGTACATGGTGTGCACATAAAAATCCCAATTCAATCGATTTCATGAAAAATAACTTGAGAACAAGATCCATGCCTTAAATAGTGATCTAGTATCTCACATAAACCATCATGAATTATGGTTTTAGGCCCTTAAATATCCACTGATAATCCCCTTTCATGTGATCAATGACCCCAAACAACCGGTATAATTATTTATGATTTTCTTATATTCCAACCTATGTTATAATATTTGGAAACCTAGTTATGAGATATTTTGTATGGAAATTTTAGTTTACTATCATAATTATTTAACTAATATTCTATTAAAAAAATTAAAATATTTTTTACAAAAAACTTATCTGGAAATTTCCATAATTTTATTAATGAGATAATCTTCTAATTATGAGGATGAAATTTATTAATGTGTGGAAGATGTAACAACCTGTGATTTCAATATAAGAAATAATATATGATAGCATTAAGGACTCAAAACACTGAGATTTGATTAGAATATATCACCATAAGAATTTATGATATATTTTTTAAAAAATAAATTTAATCACTCTAATATTTTTAATTACAAGATGCCCTCAAAATATGTTTGTTGGATACTGTATTCCACTTTCTACACCGACCCTAAATGTTCGATGATATATATAACTCTTATATCTGATCAATTATATAGAATGTAATTGAATGTAATAACAAAATTTTTAAAATTACATTATTTAAAAATAAAGATAATTGATATCTATTGATTATAAATTAAACAATATTCATTTAAATGATATAGTAAATCATTTTTAAAAACTAGTATTATTTTAAAATATGGCTTAACCATACTTAATCAACACATTTTAAAAGAATTTTTAACAATTTTTTGAATTATATTAGAAAAAATAAGTTTCAAAATTAAAATTTTAATAAAATAATTATCATTTAAATAATATTAAAGATTTTTTTATATAATATTTATTTTTAGGTGAATAGTGAAAAATACCAATATTTTCATATAAAATAAACTTATTTTCTATAAAATCCATAAGTTAAAATGTAATTATTTTTAAATTTATTTACAATTAACATAAGTTTTATAATAGTATATTTAATCCAATTAAATTATTATGAATTTAATTTATATTATATTTTAGAATAATTTTTTGGGTATAAAACGTGATGTTTATAAAAACTCTAGGAATATTCTTAATTTTTCTGAATTTAATTAATTAAAATACAACATAGTATAGATTATTTTCAATGATATATATATGATATAATAAAACATTAATTTAATTTCATATAATTATTTTTTTATTCATAGATTCCAAATAAAATCATATTTTCTCAAAAATAGCCTTCTTGAAATCTTTATTTTTTATATTCTCTATAAGTTTCCTTTTAAATTATATTCATCCAATTATCTGAGTTTAATTTGATAAAATCTAATAAATATTGGGGAAAATTATATTATAAAAAAACTTCATCATAATTTTTTTACCGTAATGATTTAATAATACAATTAAAATCAATTATTGTTATTAATTAATAAATGGTGTTTTAGGTATTACATGAGTTTTTTTAAAAATTATCTTTCAAAAAACACATTATTTTTATTTAATAAATTATATTTAATATTTATAATAGGTCTGTAAAAATTATTTAATTAGGATAATTCTATTTTAGTCTTAAATGGAAAATAAGAAAGTTAAATAAAAAGATAAAAGTCACCATGGTAAAAAAACTAATAGAGTAAAATATAGTAAGCAAAATGATTAATAAATAACTATATAAATATGTGATTATTATTATATTTGAGGGATTTATTGACCACATAGACTCCCCCATACATTTTTAATCAATATTGGATCCTTAAAAAGTGAGGTTGAGCTCCCAGAGTTGAGTACTATTGAGTATTTACCAATATGTTATTCCTCTTAAATTATAAACAGTCTCCCCCTCTTCTATCTTTTCTACCCACTAAATCCTATTTGGTTTATAAAATACCTCAAAAATTACATAAAACTCCCCTAAAATCATAATTTTATCTATATTATTTATAGAAATATTTCATATGATGTCATTTTGTGAACACCATAGGAGTATACCCAAATCAGAGGTAATGTTTTTCAATGAATGTTTTTATTTTATTTCATTATCCACCTCCAAAAAAAAATTTAGGAAATATTTTTATAATAACTTTAATATATTACAAATAAATATATGTTATTAGGTTATTTTAATTTCAAAAAATATTTCCCTCTTCCACCAAATGGGTTACTAAATCATTATTCGTGTGTACAGTGGACAACCACCTTGCAAACTGATGTCATCCGATATTCAATCATCACCTCCCATGATTTGGTATGAAGATATATATATATATATATAAAGTATATATATATATATGATATTTTTAATATATTTATACAACTAGAGTCATAATATCATATATATCAATTTTTATACTATTTTATAGGGGATATAATAATATCGTCAGTGTCTATGGTGAAGTACCACGTTGCAATACGATGTGATTTGTTTCTTAACTAACATGATACATGGATGGTAATAATGATAATTAAAAATAATATATGTGATATAAATGAAATTATTATAATATTTATGACATATAAATCCTTATGGAAGGAAAATATATCATTTTTCACACCAAAAATCATAACATTGTTCATATACGTGTGGACTACAGTCTTTTTGAAGCAATGTGACTCTCCATTCATCATCATACAACATTGATGATATATATAAGTATTTTTAAAGAAAATGTGTTGTTAATATTATATAATAATAATTGTGGACTCATAATTCATTACTTATATCTTTTCTATAATGAAAAACTGAAAAAATGGAAACGTTACTTAGGAATGAATACACCCTTATATATCCTTGATGGCAATGTATAACTATTATCAGACCCATATTTCCTGATTGTTATTAAAAGTATAATATATTTATTAATATTAAAATTATTTTATTATCAATAAATTGTATATTATGGAAGTATATAATATTCATAAGAATCGTAACTTTCATAACAAATCACGAATAAAAAATGAAGCAATTAACACCCGAAGGGATGAAAATAATGAAAGGTTATTAACAAACAGGTGATAAGATTTTGTAAAAGGATATTATATGATTCTATAAATATTAAAAAATTTCATTATTAAGTTATTAACATTTTTAAAACAATTATACGTGATTTTAAAGAAAAAAAACCAAAAGGATGTTTGAGGTAAGTGTTTTTTTATCTAGTATTTATTTATCTAAGATATAATCTATATTTACCAATTTTTTTTGATTTATATATAACCGTATTATTATATTTTATTATTTTTTTAATTAACTTCATATTTATTTACATTCCAATTTGAGTATCACAAATTCATGGGGTTTACTGTATCAATGTTTCCAAATAGTAAAGGGTTTCTATCTATGTTATGATTATTTTAGTTTTATGTTATATTATACACCATTCTTATTTTTTTAGATTTATATATTTCCTATTTAAATTTAAATATAGTGAATATAATTATTTTAATTATATTATAAGTTTTATTTAATGTACTTATTTAATGGGTATGTTTGATTCAATGTTAAAAAATATTAATATAATTTTGTTAACATATCACCATCTTTCAGGATTGTTTATAAATATGTTTCAAATGATTAGAATGAATAAAACATATCTCAAGAAACTCATTCCCTTTATTCGCCTCTAAATAGTTATTCTACATTCAATTAAAAGTCATATTTTTCAAATGTTAGTACTCAAACTAATTGAAGAAATGATATTAAGAAAATCTAACATTATATCTCTCTTTGGTTAGAAATCGGTTTTATTCAAAAAATGTTTTCTAAAAATTATTTTCAACAATATTTTTATGAATTTAAAATCATTTTTAAAAAAATTATTACACAATATTTTTGGTTTAAAAAATTCTTTCAATTTAGTCTTATGTCATTTTCAATATAAGGCACATTTTTATTTTAATAAGAAATTGAAATGAATATTTTTTATTGTGTTGAAAAGAAATAAATTTACAACCATCACGAACACAAAAATTTTATAATCCATCCATTTAATGTTTTTATTACCATTTTTAATGAATAATTTCTTAATATTACTTTTGAAATTAAACTTTTATATATGGTATTTCCAAAAATGAATTGATATTTTCATCAAGATTTTTTAATGATTTTTTATGATATTATTATTCATTAATGTCAATGGATTTTAATATTACATAATTTTGTATATGTTAAACATAATTCATAATTGATACACGATGGATGGATTAATATAGTTTTATAGAGATTTTTATGGACCCCATTTTTATCACAAGTGAATCAGGTTTCAAAGTGATTATCCTAAAACTTATTTATTCTCCACTAGTTGTTTATTTTTCACAAATATTTACATGAAACCCATTTATTTCATTTGGTAAATCTTGTTATAGACTAATAATTATTATTTATATGAGATTTGATTATATCATATTATAATTAATTTATAAGTACTAAGCCTTAAAACCTTAAATAATCTTTAATTACATGAATAACTCACATTGATGATCTTTTCAGGTTTACTGTTTTAGAGAATTTAGCCATAAATATTACGTTACATAACTAAAATTAAAATGTAGACACTTATAATCAGTTTCTATTTTTTTCTGAAAATAAAAACCAAAAAAAGAATAAGTATAGTTCCATGTTTTATAGAGTATGAACTTTCCTTGATCCCATCTTTGACCTTATTCATCATTAATTCCAATGAATTTTTTTTTGAAATAGTGTATGAGCATAAAAAGATCAGTAATGGTTATAAAATAAAGAAAGAAATCATTAGTCCATCAAAACCTAGGCATTTTAAAATACATCATAAAATTACAAGAATTATGAATAACATATAAAAAACACAAATCATAATGGTAACTTGTGACATTTATAACATACTTACATTGTAGCATTCACCGTTAAGTAGGGAGTTACATTTGGAGTACCTATCACATTATATTGACTAAATCTCCTAGGAGAGACATTCATGTTTACCTTGTCACATTTTCCAATGCATTGGAGATCATTCTTGAGGTCACCCGCCCTAGGATCATCACGTAACCACCTTTATACGTAAAACAATGACCAAGAACCATAACACATAAAAAAGAATAAAAAAATAGCATTTCCACATTTCAATCTCAAAATATCATTTCAAGATATGGAAATAGTCCATTCATTCTCCATACCATTTTCAATACCAAAATATGTAAAAATTTTATTTGGTATTTATTTTCTTTAAAAAAACACTACGTCTTGATAAATTATGCAAAGATTATATAATAATCACAGCGAATGAGAGGTCTTTATCACGGCTTACGTTAAAAAAAATTCATTTTTTTATTTTAGTCAAACAATTAAAATAATAATATTCCCTTTGAATGAAATGATATTTAAAATGTTTTTATACAGCATAAAAAATAATGTCATGTATAAATCATAATATTGATCAATGAAAGGTGATTGAGATGAAGTCCCTTACCTCATGGCAGACATGACATGTTCATTTTTTAAAACCCCTGAATAATATACTAAAGTTAATATCTACTTTATTAAGAACATTTTCATGTTTATTATTCCTTTTACATCACTTATTACCATGTTATAAAAATTACATAATCATTTAAGTTAATAACGGTTGTTTTGTCGATATACGGTACTTATAACTACAAGTTGTCCATTTTGTCAAAGTCCATTATATACAGAACAATATTAATGACTTCCATATGATATAAAACATATATATATTTAGTATATACGTATTTATAGTAGCACATATCTTTTGGATATTTGAAAATGAAATGTATCGTTCATGGAGACGGTAAGTAGTACGTACACATGAATTCTACTTTCATTTAAATTTTTCATTTTTAAGGAATGAAAACCAAATGACACATAAATATATTATAATTAATGTATAATATAATTAATATATATTTTTTAAATATGTTAATTTACACCAACCTTTATATGTTCCAAGTATGCTATGAACGAGTCGTTTCACATTGCGGGGGCGGATGTCCACCCTTCTCAAATGAAATTATCGTATATATACATCATGAAAGGCATAAAGGTATGACCTAAAATATAATTACAGAATAATAGAGATAAAATATATATCATATATATCATATATAATTACATTTCCATCATTATGGCCACCATGAGTGGCAGTATGAGGTAATTGAAGAGTAATCATTTCGTGAGGCAGTAGTTCACCATCCCGAGAAACAATACGTTCATAACCATTTGATTGATGTGTTTTAAGTATAGGTATAATCCTTCATATAACAACAACCTAGTATAATTATAATATTGTTGTTTTTATAATATAAACTAATAAAAATAGTTTATGTGGTTGTTGAATTAAAATAATAGAAATGAATTTAAGAGAATAAGTTACCTTTAAATTTGGTAACTTCGATTTTATTGATCCAAAATGATTTATTGAAATTCCTTCTGCCAAAGGTAAGACTTTTAGGTGGAAGAGAGGGATGTTGGAAGAATATTTGGGAAGAGGTTGGATGGGCCAAGGGGCTTGACAGGTGTGAGTAATGGGTTATAGGTGATGGATTTTTATAAGGGGGAGGTGGGCCTCTTTAGTAATGTTTGAAAATATTGTTTTATTAAAAACTAAATTTTAGTTTCAAAAGTTCAAAAACATATTATTTTAGATGTTATGATTACTATAATTCTAAATCATCTCAACAAATAGGTTTTATACAAGTTTTGGTTTCATATTTAATGTTATCATTTAACTTTAATGCTTAGTTAACTAATTTGTCTCTAACCATGTCTTCTTATGTATTCACTCAATAAGGTTAATATAGTTACTATAAAATAGAAATCGAACCACAAGTGGTTCATAAATGACATTTTAATCATTATCTAATTAATTTGAGAGAATATTATATTTTTATGATTATTATATCAGATAATAAAATAATAATTTTTCTTGTAAACACAATTATGTCAATTTAAATACAATTAATATCATGACATTTTAAAAATTTCCAAAAAAAATTCTTCATTAATTAAAAAAACATTAATTATTTAAAATATATAAATTCATATTTATCTCTACAATTTGTGGATGGAATCAAAAGATTCAAAATAAATTTATTTTATCATTTATAATCTCATTTATTTAAAACATTCATTAATGTGGTAATCATTAATCCATCCTTCTGTCATAAATAGATATATTTATACGATGTCTAAAAATTATATATAAAATTCCATGATGTATGAAATGTTTTTATATTTTAAATGAATATTAATAGTATTGGAGGTAATGAACCAAAATGATTTCTTGAACTACATTATACCTAGGATAAGACTTATAAGTGGAACAGAAGGATATTGGGAGCTTATTTAGGAAGAAGATGGAAGACCCACGGAGCTTGAGAGGCATGAGTAATGGGTTATAGGTGATGAATTTTTATAAGGGGGATGAGGGGATCTATAAGAAAGATTGGAAATTTTATTTTATTATTAACTAAATGTTGGTTTCAAAAGGTCCCAAATATATTAAAGTAGATGATAAGATGAGAGTTATTAGAAATACTATCAACAAATAGGATTTAGACATATTTTTGGTTTCAAATTTAACCTTATCATTTAACTTTAACCCTTTGTTAACTAATTTTACTTGTACCATGTCTTCTTGTGTATTTACTCCATAAGGTTAATATAGTTACTATGAAAATCCAATCGAACCCTAAGCGGTCCATTAATGAAAATTTAAACCATATATTAGTCATTTGGATGAATATTAGATTTTTAGTGTTATAATATCATTTAATAAAATTGTATTTTTTTTAAAACTCATTTTTTTCAATTTAGAAACAATTAATATCATGAATTGTTTAACAAAAAATCCAAAACTACATGATTATTTCAAAAAATAATCACTATTTCAAAGATAAAAAGTCATCCTCATATCTAAAATTCGTGAATGGAATAAAATTTAAAAAAAAATATTTTAACATTTATAATCTCATTTTTTATAACATTGATTAATGAGGTAATCATTACATCATCATTGTGTCATCAATAAATTTATTTATTTGTTGTCTATAAATTATAAATAAAAAACCATGATGTAGGAAATATTATTATTTTTATAATGAGTATTAATAGTAAAATATATAAATTATATAACCTCACATTAAAATTGTTTTAGAGAAACAATACATGCTTATGATATTTTTATTTTTACTTTAGTTAAAATGTTATTAATGTAATTATCTAACCCAACTGACTTTGAAATGACAGAAGATTCACCAAAATATTCTATTGGTTGGCCATTACTCCTAAAAAAATATTAGGACAAGTGTTAAGGTAACTCTATATTATTATAAAATTATTTTTATAGTGAATTAATTTACTTAACTATAACAGTGGTAAAAAATATATAACTTACTATTCACAAAAAATTATTTACATCCCATTGAACCACATTTTTCTTACTGATAACAATGATGTATGTAGGATTTATTAAATTCAATTCACTGAAATGGTAAACGTTCATTTAAATTAAAATGTCGGGTTTCTAACTACCGAGCAATATTTTTCACTATTCATAAAACAATGAAGGTTTTCAGAAAAATACCAAAAGTTCACCCAAATGTAAATTTGTTCTTCCAAATACAAAAATGATGTCTATTTTACCAAATTTAATATACAAAAGTTCAATTAATTATTTTAATATTAATTCTAATTTTCAAAACCTGAAAGAATGTTTTAAGAAATAATAACTACAAAAATATTGACATGTGTTTATATCCAATTTAAGAGTTAAATTTCTTCTAGTGACCAACATTGGATTAAATGGTTAAAATTTAATCCAAATAAACATTAAAAACCATTAAAATAACAACTTTTATTTATAAAAATATTAGATTAAAAGACAGATTTGATTTAAAATGCATTATATTTAACTATTCATTAAAAAATTAATTTTATCATAAAAATACCAACCATTCATCCAAAGTAAATTTGGATGTCCCGATTATAAATAATGATAAAATTTCAGAAAATAGAACATATAAAAGTGTCGAAAAATATATTTAAATATGTTTCACCATAAAAAGGCAATAAATCGACCTTCTAAATAATATTAGAGTATTTATCCATAAAATTTGATTCATTCATATTTTAAGCCCCTAACTTTTATTGAATAAATGTAAAAAAAATTAAGAAAAAAGTTTAATTATAAAATGGATATTTCTATCATTTTTAACTATATAATGGCTATGTGATAACTTCCAATTAAAATAATAATATTATATTTTTAAAATTTATTATAACTCAACTTTGTGTGAAACGTAAAATTTAAAAGTAAATCGTTTTAGTGTATCAGGTACGCCATCGAACATAGAATCCCCTTTAATGTAAAATTAATATTTAATTCACAAATACTAATAAATATGAAAATGTATTATTCTAAAATTACCTGGTATTTTACAACCTTCCCCATTTTAAGAATTGTGTCCCCGTAATTATATTCACATATCAAATAAGTGGGGGTACTTATCCCCCATAACATCTTAAAATTCTCATGTTTCCTCTTTAACCATATAGTTTTTCTCCAATTCCATTACCTAGTGAATTACATTATTCTGCAACACTTTAACTCTACTCTTAAGAATCTAGACTGGTAGTTCATCAAACGGGATATTTTCTTCCAACTGAATAGTCTCTGTACTCATAACATGAGATGGATTTAGAATATACGTTTTCAATATTGAAACAAGAATAAATTTGTGTACCTAGGTTAAACATGGAGACAAAGGAACTCTGTATGCAACTGATCTAACATTCTCAAGGATTTCAAAAGGTTTTATGAACCTCAGACTCAACTTCCTCTTTTTAGCAAAACACATCACATATTTTCAGGAAGAAACATTGAGAAATACATGATCACCTACCTCGAATGAAATATCATTTCCCAAGTTATCCGCACAAATTTTTTTTCATCTCAATGATATTCTCATGTGATTCTGAATCTTCTGATCATTTTATTCAATCAATTCTACCAATTCTATTCCCATCATTTTCTTTCCACCTACTTCAGCCCAAAAATCTCAAGTTCAACACCTCTTTACATATAATTCCTCAAATGGAGCAATCTGTATACTAGAATGAAAAATGTTATTATAATAAAATATAACCGAAGAATGATGTTGGTCCTGACATCCATGGTAATCCATTTATAAATCACATAGCATATCCTTCAATTTATGAATTGTTCGTTCTAACTGCCCATCTGATTAAGGACAAAAATATGTATTAAAATTTAATTCAGTACCCAACGACCTTGGAAGGTATTTTTAAATGTTAGAAGTAATCATGGGATCTTGATTAGATACAATGGATAGGGAAACATCATGAAACCAGAATATCACATTAATATACAACAAAGAAAGTTTATCTATAGAAAACATATCCAAAATAGGAAGGTATTTAGAAGATTTAGTCAATCGGTCAACAATAACACAGATTGCAATATTACCTCTATATGTATTTGTTAATACACCAATGAAGTACATAGACAAATTTACCCATTTCCACCAAAGCACCAATAATGTATGATGTATCCTTTTTCGTAACTTCCACTCAGTTTTAACCATTTGGAAATTCAAACACTTCATAGTACAATCAGCAATGTCTCTTTTTATTCCATCCCACCAGTAATACTTCAAAAAAATTTGGTATATCTTAGTACATATAGTATAAACTGAAAATAAAGTACTATGAGCTTCCCATAATTACCATTTCTTCAACTACAAATCAGAAGGAAAAGATAATCTCCTCACATACCTCAAAACACAATCATTATCATTGTTAAAACTAGGCAACATACCCTTATAAACCAACTCTAACTTTTTCTGAAACTCACTATATTACTTATTTACATTCATAATTCTGTCTAATAGAGATGATTTCATCGACTCCTGAAATAAAATTAAGGAATTTCCTGCTCCAACAAATTCTAGGAGAAATTTCATTAACTCGTTAATCAAAGAATATTGTTCCAAATCTAATATGGTAAATTTATCATTACTTTTTCTTTTCAAAGAATCATCCACTTTATTTTATTTTCATTGATGGTAATGAATCGTGCAATCAAAATACTTGATTAATTCTAGCCATGTCTTATGTCTTAGGTTCAATTATTTCTGAGTGAATATTTACTTAAAACTTTTATGAAAAGTATATATTTCACACTTTACTCCAAAAAATGAGACCTAAAAATTATTATAGAAAAAAACAATAGAAACTAATTCTAAATCATGTGTTTAGTAATTTAACTCATGGGGTTTCAACTGACATGAAGTATAAGCAATTACCTAATCATTATTCAATAGAAAAAAACCATGTTCATTCAATGAAGCATCATTGTTGATAAAAAACTCACCATTCAGGAATGCAATGTCAAAACTGGAGCATTAACCAATATTCTTTTCATTTCCTGAAAAAAATCATCACATTATTGTGTCCAGATGAACATAACACCTTTTTGAGTTAATTTCATTAGTGGGATAGATAACAGTGAAAATATATCGGTAATCCTTGGGTAATAACCTACTAAACATTAAAACTAAAGATCACAATAATATTTTTTGGTCTTGGACATTCTTCAAAAACTTTTGATTTAGCACGATTAACAATAATGACATTTTTTTAAAAAATGTAACAAAAAAGTGGAATTTGTTGTAACAAAAACTCACACTTTATGAATTTCCCATAAAATTAATTTACTTTTAATGTTTGCTAGACAAACCTAAAATGACATTCATGTTCTTTTTTAATTTTTGTATAAACCAAAATATCACCAATGAACACATCCATAAACTTATCCAAGAACTTAAGAAAAATTCTATTCCTAAGATCCATGAATACCGCATGTGCCTTGGTTAACAAAAAACACATAACCACAAATTCATAATGTCCATATATAGTACGATATAGGTTATTCATAATGTCTGCATTCAATATATTCAACTAATGGTACCCCGACCATAAGTCATTATTCGAAATATATATAGCTCCCAGGAGCTGATCAAACAAATCGTCGATATGAGGAAAAGGATACATGTTCTTAATAATGATGTTCTTGAATTCCCAATAATTAATGCAATGTACCATTTAACCATCTTTTTTTAACCAACATGATAAGAGAACCTCATGGTGATGTTCTAAGTTGAATGAAATCTTTATCTAATAATTCCTGCAATTGATTCTTTATCTCTAAAAGATCATTTTTAGTCATTAGATAAGGGTGTTTTGAAATTTTATTAGCATAAGGAACTATGTCAGCAGTATGTTCAACATCCTGATTAGTTATCATACCAGGAAACTCATCAAGAAAAAGATCAAGTTACTCATTTACCACTGGAACATCCTTAATCTGAACAGTTCCTTTGTTTTCAATAATATGTTAAAGGTAACATTCATTTCCAAATTTTACTAGCTTCATATCATCATGAAATGTTATCCAAAGTAAGGGTTCATTTTTGTAAAAAAATAAAAATAATTCTAAATAGAATCCACTTTTTCTCTGCACTAAATCATATCATGATAAACAAAAATTCAATCTACATCCAAAATAACATGAAACTCTAGTAGAAGCAAAACAATAATGTTTGTAGGTAGATTGTTTCCACACACTAGGAAAAGAAGGTTCTTATAATTTCATTTTGTCTCAACATTTCATCCCAGTGTGTTTACACTAAGTTCGAGATTCATATCATTAGATGGAATTCCCAATTTACTAGAAAACTTCTCTGAAATGAATGAATGTGTATACCCTAAATTAGACAACACATTGAAATAATCTAAATAAAAAAATAGTGTACCTGATTTTAAATCATTCTATGTCCCTAAATATGCTGATGTAGTTGCAATGGATTTAACCAGCTCTTACTTCTTGTAGTACAACTTCTTTCCCTCTGATGCCTTTTTCATTGGACACTCTTTTTCATAATGACCTATTTCATTGTAGAAAAAAAAATACTGATTGTAAATTAGATTTTGTCTTACTGTTACCCAGCTTCTTTTAAGTGAAACTATGAGCCTCATGTCCCATTTTTCTAATTCAGTAGCACATACAAAAATTTAAAAGTCATTACCCATCTTGTGTTTAACAAAAAATTTCACAAATATTAAACTTAATATTCATACCGTTAGACTTTTTTGAAGAGTTCTTAAATTTTTTCTATCACCATAACCACTTATTCTATTTATTTTCGAAGAACACCTGATTATTATAAAACTCTATTTCAACATTATCCTCACATCAAAAAAAATTCACAACTTTTGAACTCACGAGACGCTAAAGCCCTTCGATAACATGGATTTAATCATGACTATAAACGAATGATTTTACTATAAATATCTCATATGAAATTTGAGGCATACATTGACAGTCGAGTGAATATTGCTTCACAAGTGGCCAACAAGTCATCCTCATTCCTCAATTAAAAGAATTGTTTTTCCATCTTAAGATGAACCACCATAGTAAAATATTTCTCAAGAAACATACATTTTAATTCAACCCAATCAAGCACCTCAATATCCACATTATCCCTGATAATTTTAACCACCAACCACCAATGATCAGACTTACCTTCAAAACGGTAAGCAATGAGACTAAACTTTTGACGTTGTGAACACCCCATGACATCGAAAATATTTTTCAATGCATTAATTCACCCTTATAATATCTCATTGTTAGATTATCCTCTGAATGATGGGAGATATTTCCTCATAAAATGGTCTACTACTGACATTCTTCTTTGTGGATTATCTGGCTAATCTCGTGCATGGATTCCACCAACATTTACACCCTGGGTCAACTGTTGCATCAATGCAACAAACTTCTCTATTTTGATTCTGACCATCTCAAGTGGAAAATTTGGATAGATTTCTTCCTCATGATGTTATCCAATCATAGCTTCCATGTTTCCTCTACAAGAAATCTATTCTGAAGACATAAATATCTTATGAAAAAAATGATTATATTTAAATTCTATATCATTTCAATAATACCAAATATTAATTTATGGATATTAATTTAACAATATCCTAACTCCTAAAGTAATCTATATAGACCTTTGATACCAACTATAAAGACCCAACCTTAAAACATTACATAATCTTGAATTAAATTAAAAATTCACATTTAGGATCTCATCAGGTTTAGTGTATTAAATAATTAGGCCATAATTATAACTTTAAAAATAAAAAATTACAATGTATAAAATACTATTGAGTTTCCATTTTTTCATAAAATAAAAACCCTTGAAAAAAAGAGTAATGTCTAGTTCAATGTTTTAGAAAACATGGATTTTCCTTGATCCCAACCTGACCCTATTCAGCATTGAGTCCTCTGAAAATCATTTCGAAACATGGGTTGAGCATAAAAGCACAATAAGGGTTATAAAATAAATATAGAAAACATTAGTTCATCAAAACATAAAATTTTTAAAAATACTCCTTAAATTATATTATTTGTGAATTACACATAGAAAACAAAAATCTTAATGGTAACTTGTGTCATCCATAACATACTTACTTTGTATCCTTCACCGCTATATGGGGAGTTTCACTTGGAATAACCATCACAGTATTTTCCTTAAATTTCTTAGGAAGAACATTAATGTTTTCCTCTTTCACATTAACCAATGTATTGGGGATCTATCTCGGGCTCACCCACCCCAGGTTAATCACGAAATCACATGTATAAGCAAAACAATGCCCTAGAACCACAACACATAAAAGAATCATAAAAGAAACATAAATTTTATACATTGAAATCATAATATATCATTACAAGATATTGAAATTTTCAACGCATTATCAAAAAAAATTTCAATACCAAAATACATAAAAAGGGTATATTGTATTTATCTTTCTTTTAAAAAGACACTACGTCTTGTTATGGAAGCTATAGACCAAATAATACATGCAGTGGTGAAAATTATTTATCACTGCCTACATTAAAAAAACAATCCTTTTTATTAAATCTATTCATATAAAAATATTACCTTTGAATAAAATGAAAATTCTAATGATTTTATAAACCTTATAAAATAAATTCATTTATAAATCAAAATATGTTTCAATGAAATTTTATTGAGATGAATTATCATAACTCATGTCTAAATTGACATGTTTGTTCTTTAAATCTGCTAAATAATAAACTAAAGTTTATTTTTTACATGCTTCAGAACATTTTTCAAGTTTATTATTCCTTTTAAATCACTTCTTACCAAGGTAAAAACATTATGTAAAAATTTTAGTTAATAATGGTGGTTTTGTCGATATTGGGTATTTATATTTACATGTTGTCCATGTGGTCAAATTTCAGTTTTATACAAAATTATATTCATGATTTGCATATAATATAAATCATAAAAATCTAGTATATATGTATTTATAATATATCATATCATTAGGATATTGCAAAATGAAAATCACTGTTCATGGGGATGGTAAGTCGTATGTATGCATGAACATTACATTCACTTCTTTTTTTTTCATTTTTAAAGAAATAAAAACATAATGATAAATAGGTATATTATAATTCCATTATTATATCATATTTTTTATACATTTCCTAATTTTATTAAATCAATCTTTTATATGTTCCATGTATGGTATGAACGAGTCATATCTCATTGAGGGGGCGGTAGTCCACACTTCCTCAAATAAAATTAACATATATATAAACCATGAAAAGAATAAAGGGGTGTTTTAAATGATAAATAATGAATAATAGATATAAAATAAATATCATAAATATCATATATAGATATAGATCCATCACAATGGTCCCTGTGAGTGGTGGTAGGTGATAATCGGACAATTATCATTTCGTAAGGTAGTAGTTCATCGTTAACATAAACAATATGGTCGTATCCATTAAATGGAGGTGTTGGTAGGTTTAGTTTCAATAATTCTCATAAAAATAACATATTATATTGAGGATACTCGTGTTGTTATAAAATAAATGAATAATAATATTTTAGGTGGTTAGGGAATCAAAATAACAGAAAATAACTTAAGAGAAGATGAAAACTTTAAATCGGGTAACTCCCTTTGGTTTGAACCAAAATAATTTCTTGAACAACCTTATGCCTAAGGTAAGAATTTTTGGTGTAATAGAGGGATTTTGGGGGATTATTTGGGATGTTTATAGATGATCCAGGGATCATGAGAGGTGTGAGAAGTGGATTTGATGTGATGGCATTTTAAGAGGGAGGAGGGGTCTTTAAAAATGTTTGAAAATATTATTTTATTATAACATAAGTTCGGTTTCAAAATGTCCCAATCATATTAAATTATAATATAAGATGAAAATTATGATAAATAAACTCAAAAAATAGGTTTTACACATGTTTTGGTTTCAAATTTAACCTTATCATTTAGCTTTAACCCATTGTTAACTAATATGATCTTACCATGCCATCTATGTATTTACTATAAAAGGTTAATATAGTTACTATAAAATTTCAGTCGAACCCCAAGTGGTTCATAAAATAAATTTTCAACATTATATTAGTCATTTGGTCGAATTTTAGATTTTTAGGATGAATATATTATTTAATAAAATAATATTTGTTTTAAAAACTCATTAATGTAAATTAAAAAATTATTAGTATCATGAATTTTTTAAAAAATACAAAACAACATGAATCTTTCTAAAAAACATTACTAATGCAAAGATAAAAAGTCATCCTCTTCTCTAAAATTCTTTTATGGCTTAAAATGTTTTAAAACTAATTTATTTTAACACTTATAATGTCATTTATTTAAAACATTGATTAATGAGGTAATCATTTCCTCATCATTGTGTCATAAAAATTAATTTATTTGACGTATAAAAATTATAAATAAAATACCTTGATGTAGGAAAAAATTTTATCTTTCTAATGAGTATTCATATTCAAATATATCAATTATATAACCCCACATTAAAATTCATTAAGAAATACAATTCATGTTTATGATATTTTTATTTTTACTTTAAAATAAAAAGTTTTTAATGTAATTATCTTACCCAACTTGATTTCAAATGAAAAAAGTTTCACCCAAATATTTTATTAGTCTCCCATGACTCATTAAATAATATTAGTACAAGTGTTATGGTAATTTTATATTATTATAATATTATTTTCATCTTGAATTACTTTATTTACCTTTAACATCGGTAAGAAAATAAAACTTACTATTCACCAAAAATTACTTCCATCCCATTGAATCACATTTGACATAATAATAACAACCATTTATGTCAGATTTTTTAAATTCAACTCACCTAAATAGTAATCTTTCATTTAAATGAAAATTTCTTGGTTTTAACTACTAAGCTATATTTTTCACTATTTATAAAATAATGAAGGTTTTTAGAAACATACCAAAAATTCACCCTAAAATAAATTTGATCTCTTGAATTCAAAAATAATATCTATTTTATGAAATTCAAAATATATATGTTTCATTAATTATTTAAATATTAATTCTCATTTTCAAAACCAGAAAGCATATTTTTAAGAAATAATAACTACCAAAATATTGGCTTGTGTTTATGTAAAATTTCAGAGTGAATTCTTTTCAAAATACCAACATTGGATTAAATTGTTAAAATATAACCCAATTACACTTTAAAACCAATTAATATAAAAACTTATATATATATATATAATTAGATGAAAATATGGTTTTGAATTAAAATGCAGTATATTTCACTATTCATTAAAAATGAATTTTATCAAAAAAATACAAAAAATTCATCCAAAGTAAATTTTGATGTCCCTATTTTATAGAATAATAATATTTTGTAAACTAAAACATATAAAATTGACAAAAACTATTTTTAAATAGGGTTCACCATCAAAAGGCTGTAATCGTCCTTTTAAATAATATTAGAGTATTTATTCATTAAATTGCATTCATTTGTATTTTAACCCCTAACTTTTATTGTATAAAAGTAAAAATAATTAAGAAACATTTATAATAATAATATGGTTTGTTCTGTTCATTTTTACCAATACAACGACTAGAAGATAACTACCAATTAAAATAATAATATTATATTATTATATTTCACTAGAACTCAACATTGTGTGCAATGTAAGATTTCAAAGAAGCTCATTATTGTGTATCAGGTACACAATCAAACATATCATCCTGTTTAATGTATAATTAATATTTAATTAAAAAATATTAATTAATATGAAAATTTTATATTCTTTATTTACCTTGGATGTTAAATTATTCATATTGTGTTTTAGGAACATTGTATACGATGGGTGTTCCCATATAACACTGATTAGGCATGTTATATATTTTACAATGGGTGTGCCCAGATAGTGCTCAGATGAAATGGGTAATGGTTTTGTTCTATTTAGATTATTATTGGATTTCTACTGTATAACTAGTCTATTTTTAAGGGTTTTAAGGGTTCTGTATGTTTTCTAAAAATATGATGTTCCAAGGTACCAAAAGGTTTTATCTATGCTTTAAAAGAATGTGTAATGTTTTATTTTTATCAAAATTTATATTACATGTCTCTTGATTCATTATTCTTCTATCATATTCCATTAATAAAACCTTACTAGTTGTTTTATACAAAATGAATTAGGTATTCTTGGTTATGCGTTCTCTAATGATTTTATCACGCAATCTTATTATATCATTATACCTTTATTAACATATCTTGGTCACTTATGGAATTCATAGTTAATAATTATTTTTCCATTAATATTAATTTAATTTATCCCATCCAATGATTCTATTTCCCCAGTTTCTATGGAATGAGGTTAACGGAAATGTTTCTGGAAGGGCATTAGAATGTATGATGATGTTGAATTAATGTGATGTTTGAAAATTCATTTTATATGGATAAATTTTCATTTAATAACAGGGATATTTCTTATGTTGTAGTTTTTACTAATTATGTTAATCTACAGTCCTCAAAGGTCCATGATAATGTAAGTGACCCAGTTTTCACATTTGATGTTGTACGGTTTTGGTGGAAAAAAGTTCACAATTATTGGTATTAATGTTATAAATGTAATGTTTATGGTTTCGAAAAACTATCTAAAAGTGTATGTTCTACACTATAAATACATATTTTACATTTAATAACATATTTTTATGAGTTATATAGAGTATATTGTCTTTGGTTGAGGAAATGAAGTTATCTTAAAATACACTAATGAGTATTTACAAAAAGAATTATGATATGAAATTACTATAGTAATAATTTAGATGTGATAATGTTTATTGGTGATTCTATTGAGAAATATTGTTAAAAATTATTTAATTATACATATAGATGATATTCTGTCAGGTATCTAAATGAAACGAACCTTCAATACCTGAAATATCAGTAGGAACTATATGAAAGGTTCAGATCTTTAAAAACAATTACACTACACTGATTATTCAAATGAGAAGATAGGATTAATTATTTGGAATGCTTCACGAAAAACATTGATTATCAATGAAAGGTGTATTTATGATGATAAAATATTTTTAATTTAAAGGATTGAAAAATTTTGTGATGTCCCACATAATTGACACTAGGACACATAAATTTTTCACAGTAGGATATGTATGAAGACATCTAAGAATTAATATTTTGAAATTGTAAAATTTAATGATATATATTTTTATTTAGGATATTTGAATTCACATAGAAGACACCTTCTAAATAATATAAAAAAATTATATGAAGAAATCTTTACATAAGGACCACATGTTTGAAAATAATAACAAATGAAAAAACATTACATGAAAAGGACCACATGGTGGGCTGGACTTCAATGTTTCATTTGGGCCCCTTGTTCTTATATTTGGGACCTGAATGTTTTACTCATTATTACTCTGGATAATAACAAACACATGGTGGAGTTTCACAAAATATGGGATTTGGGAGTGAGACAAGTAACTCAATCATCATGGCTAGAACAGTTTCTTCACAAATTCGGGGGGTCATCTTGTGTAGTCCATATGAGCCGTCAAATGGATTTATTGGACCATGATTCATCTTAATGGTATGTGAGAAATTGAATAATTAATCCTAAAAAAGATGAAACACAAAATTTGAATGAGTAGGGTGTGAGTTTTAAATAAAATAGTAAACTGACTCAATTGGACTACTTCTAAAAATTCTCAAATATTATACTTAGTATTAATACATTAATATTTCAAACAAATTATAAACATTTCATATAAAATATTTTAATAGAGTATATAATAATTCATTTAAATATTAATTACATCAACTCCGCCACACTTAATGTTTTGCATGTCCTTATGTGAAATAAATATAAAAACCTGACAAAATCATTTTCACTCACCAACAAATAATAAAATTTTGTTTTCTCCAATATGTGGAGGTTTTGACTATTTCAATCATCAAATTTGAATTCCACCACAAGTTGTTACAGAAACATTGTTCCAAAACTAATTCATTTTTTCATGCTCAAATTTATAAATGGAAAATGTGGACACTCAAAACTCACACCTATTAAAATGATAAAATTCATTTGTGGAGGTTCACTCTTTCACCAACCAAAAGTGTAAATCTTAGAGTTTTAAAGAGATCTCAGCTTCCAATACCTATCCAAAATCCACATGAATTAAGAGGTTTTTTGAAGGGGTTTTTCTGTGGCTATGGGATGGTAGGAATATAATTTCCAAGAGAGATAAAAAGTGGGTTAAAACAGCAACATAGAAAAAGAAATGTTCATTTTTTGGAAAAAATACAAGGAAGGAAATGAAAACACATATTTACAAGGGAATGATTGTGTGAAGAAAGACACAATAGAGGAATAAAATATGAAGGTAATGAGAAGATGGAATATTTAAAGAACACAAAACTTCTCCCAATATAATGCAAGTGTTCTTTTTTTCCTTTCCTTTTTTTATTTGTTTTTTCGAAAGTTGATCTTGAAGCATTTCTCACACTCATATATCAACACATGTTTGATCTCCTCATGACACTAATTGTAATAGTTATAACAAGATCAAAGGATGAGGAAGAGTGATTTTTGACCTACCCAAGACAGAACCCATTTTTTTGATTTTTTTTATTTTTGTCATCATTTTTTATTTTTTTTGAACACTTGTCAATAACATGTACAAAATTACATAAATGGATGTACATTACATTCCCCAGAACACATTGAATGACAACCTATCCCCCACACTAAAATGGATGCTTACCCTCAAGAATATGATAACTCGTTGAAAATCAATAATAGGATACCCAAACAATGAAATCCATTCACCCCACACTTAATTTTCAAAAAATTATGCAATGAAAATCCATGTTGATATTTGGTGGGAAAAGGTATTGGGCTTGTAATGTGGCTATCAAAGAAAATAATTTCATAGGCTTGAAGTGGATTTCAAAAGGAGTATTAATGTAAGGGAAATGAGAGGCTATTTGGCTATTGGTATTCTCATGTGGTTTAGAAAATGCCTCTATAATATTAATTCACACTAACGTAGTATATTCAGCTCGAAGGTCCACAAACTCAAGACTCACAAATGGGGTTGAAAACACACATTTTGAAAAGATCGAAATAGCCAGCCTTGGAATTAAAGAAAATGCTGTTTCTCACGGTTTGGTAAAATCATCTTCCAAATCAAAAATTGAGCATTCAAAATGTATTATTCTTGATATAAAATCTTTATCCAAAGTCATATTGAAAATACAAAAATTTTAAGATGAAAACATTCTTGTTGACTCCCCAAAATGGTTGGACAAAATTAGAAAATTTGAAGGTGAGTAATCATGACTCTTGACTTTCCATTTTTTTATGAAATTTTTTTTTAGTTTATTTGGTTTTTTTAGATTTTTTTTATATAAAGCCACACCCACAAAAAAGAGAAAGAGTAAATAAAAGTGGTTGATGAAGAAAGTGGTAATGAAATAAAATAAAAGAGAGGGGATGAAGAAAAAAGAGATAGAGAGAGATAAAATGAGTTAAAGGGAAAAAGGTGCCCCCTGGTTTGGATTTGGTGGGTTTCCATCTTCATCTAGTGGTGGGTCAAATGAAGAAGTTTGGGATCTAATGAAATTAGGTGTTGATCCATTATTGTGAGTCCTCTCATTATGATGCTTTAATCCATGTCCATTAACCGTGAATTTCCTTTTGGAAGAGGGGTCTTGGAATATCATTGCACCAAACAGGTAAACATTAGTAATAACAAAAGGTCCTTCGCAACGAGAATTAAGCTTACCTGGGAGAAGCCAAAATCAGGAATTGAAGAGCATTACGTTTTCACCTTCATGAAATACCATTCTCATGATGTGTTTAACATCTATTTCCATGGATTTTACTTTGTAGAGATTATAATTCTCATAAAAATAAAGTCGAAGCTCCTCCAGTTCAGCCAATGGAAACAATCTTTCTTCACCAAATTTTTCAAGATAAAAATTACATGTTTTCACTTCCAAAAAAGGCTTATGTTGGATTTGAACTGGAAAAGGACCCGCTTTACCAAAAACTAGCCTAAAAGGAGATATCCCAATGGGTGTTTTATAGGCAGTTCTATAATCCCAAATTTCTTCACCAAGACTTTCATGTTAGTCTTTTCTGGTGGGTTTTACAATTCACTCAAGCACTATTTTCACTTCCCTATTAAAAAGTTTATCCATGCAATTTGTTTGGGGGTGATATGAAGTTGATGTTTAATGTACAACCCCATTCTTTTTCAAAAGAGATTCCATGATTTTATTACAAAAATTGGTTCTTAAGTCACTGATCAAGGCACAAGGCCTACCAAATCTATAGAAGATGTGTGTTTTTAGGAACTCACTAACAGTATCTGATTCATTTTTTCTAGTGGGTTTGGCCTCGACCCACCTAGAAACAAAATCAACTGCAAGAAGAATGTATGAGAATCCATTGAAAGGGGGAAATGGTCCCATGAAATCGATACCCAAAACATCGAAGATCCCACAGAAAATTAAAGGATTTTTGGGAATTTCATTTCACTTTGAAATTGTGAAAAACTTTTGGAATGTAGGACATGATTGATAGAACTCATGTGAGTCCTTAAAGAGTGAAGGCCAGAAGAATTCAGAGTCAAGGACCTTTTGGGAGGTCCTTTGCGGTCCAAAGTGGCCACCAACAGGGATTGAGTACCAGAATTCTAAGATAGAGGAATGCTCATTTTCATTGACACGTCTCCTTATTACCATGTCTGTAGAAATTTTCCAATGTTTATTTTCTTCCCAAAAATAGTGTTTTGAATTACTTTTCAACTTCATTTTTTTATAAATTATCAGGAAAAACACCAGAAACAAAGTAATTTACAATTGGGGCATTCCATGGTATTTTTGGAGTGAGATATTAAAGGTGCTCAGTAGGGTATTCAGGATCAATGATTTCAGAATGAGAAGAATTATAAATTCTACTCAAGTGATCAGCCACGTGGTTTTCATTTCTTGTTCTATATTTTATTTGAAGGTCAGAAACATGGGGAATTAGGATCCATCTTCTTAGCCTTCGTTTGGAATCACTTTTCTTGAGTAAGAACTTTATAGCAGAAGGGTCTGTGAAGATGATCATTTTGGCACTTAAGAGATAGGGCTAGAATTTATCTAAGGCAAAAACTACTGCTAAAAGATATTTTTCAGTGATAGTGTACTGAGATTGAGTTTCATCCAATGTTTTTGTGGTATAATAGACGACATGAAGAATATTTTCTCTTCTTTGACCAAGAACATCCCCAACAGCTCTATCAATAGCATCACACATCAACTAAAAGGGTAAGGACTAATTTGGGGGTTGGATTATTGGGGCAGATGATCGAGCAGTTTTGAGTTCAAAAAAGGCTCTCTTGAAAACCTCATCGAAATGGAATGTTACATCATTTTGGAGTAACCGATTGAGTGAGAGGGAAATTTTACTGATGTTATGGATTAATCTCCGATAGAAACATGCATGACCGAGGAATAAATGGATGTCTTGAACAGAAGTGGGTTGAGGAAGTGATTGGATCACTTCAATTTTGGTAGGATCGACATCAATACCATCTTTTGAAATTATCTGCCCTAGAAAAATCTCATTTCCAACCATGAAGTGACATTTTTCAAAATTTAACACAAGGTTACACTTGACACATTTTTGGACGACTAGAGAAATTGAATTCAAACAAGATTCAAATGACTCACCATAAATGGTGAAGTCATCCATGAAGACCTCCATGTAGTGTTCAATGAATTTGGAAAAGATACTCTTCATACACCTCTGGAATATTTCATGTTCATTGCAAAGGCCATAATGCATTCGTCTATATGTATATGTTCCCAAAGGTCATGTGAAAGTACTATTTTCTTGGTCCTGAGGTGTGATTGGTATTTGGAAGTAGCCTTTTTATCCATCAAGAAATTAATAGAGTGACTTTCTGGGTAATCGTTCAAGTATTTGATTAAGGAATGGAAGAGGGTAGTGATATTTTCTTGTTTCAACATTCAATTTCCTATAGTCCATGCACACACGTCATTTGATCTATACTCGAGTTTTGACTACCTCTCCATGCCCATTTGTGACAACAGTTATCCCACCCTTCTTAGGTAAAACTTGAATTGGACTAAAACATTCACTATCAGAAATTGGGTAGATAATACAAAATTGAAGAAGCTTGGTGATATCTTCCCTAACTACCTCAAGGATGAGTGGATTGAGTCTTCTTTGTGGTTGTCTAATTGGTTCGGTTGATTCCTCAAGATGGGTGTGATGCTTGAAAAGGGCAGGTTTGATTCCTGTTATGTCGTCTAGGGTCCACCCTAAGGCCTTTTTTCCCTCTAACACCTGAACAATTATGGACTCCTCAGTTTCGGTAAGTGAAGATGAGATAATGACAGGATATGAGTTATGATGGAAAAGGAATGCATATTTTAGGTGTTCTGGAAGAGGTTTTAGATCAGTCTCATCTTTAATTTATGGGTTAGAAAACTCAGGAATGAAGGAAGGGACCTCAGTTTCTTCAAATTTATTCTCTTTAATACAATCCAAGGTGGAGTAGTAGATATCAGAGTTGATGTGGTATTCATGATAGTCTTCGAGTTCCTCTATATTGATTGAGTCTATGAATGAGCGGTCCACATCAACTTCACCATTTATTACTTGGTTAATCATGGTGCATATTTCACAGGATCCTTTATCATTAGAACATGAATAACCTGGTGGATTTGGGTTTGATTGACTCTTAGAAGTGTCCTCAAAATCATGGATTGAGAATGAAGCGTGATCCCCAGATGGGTATCGCATGGATTGGAAAATGTTTAACTTGACCAGTTGGTCACTAAATTCCATGGATAAGATGGC
Organism: Viscum album; assembly: GCA_963277665.1. NCBI lineage: Eukaryota > Viridiplantae > Streptophyta > Magnoliopsida > Santalales > Viscaceae > Viscum > Viscum album. The sequence continues at coordinate 1,167,890,027 of OY728164.1, forward strand.
TGAATGGACATCAATCTTGGTTCTCGCAGTAATGAGGTATGGTCTTCCTAGAATTAGGGGAGATCAAGAAGAGTTTGTATCTCCTTCTACATCAAGGACATAGAAATCAGCAGGGAAGATAAGATCATTGACTCAGACAAGGACATCCTCAATTATTCCCTCAGGACTGGTTGTGCTTCGATTAGCTAATTTAATGTCAACACATATTGGATGTAAGGGTCCTAGACCAATGTTGGTGAATATGGATTTGGGCATGACATTAATTGAGGCTCCTAGGTCTATGAGTGCGTCATCAAATGTGGATCTTCCAATTTCTCATCGAACCGTAAAGGTCTTTGGATATTTGTAGTTAATGGGTATAGACTACTGGATGGAAACATTTTCGAAGGTCATAAGTTGCCTCTTGTGGGAACACAACTCCTTGAGAAAAATTGTGTACATAGGAATTTGTTTTATGGCATCTAAGAGGGGAATGTTTACTTCAACACGTCTAAACATGTTGGGCATTTCCGGATCTGGTTCAAAGGACTTCCATGGTTTAGAAACAGCGTGAGGAAAAGGAATTGGATTCTTAAGTGGAATGGAAGGAGGTGATGGAAAGGATTTAGGTTTCTTTTCAAGTTTCTTCTTCTTTTCATTTTCTAGGTCAACATTCAAAGGAGGTTGGATGACTTATATTATGGCATAGCAATTTTCTTTCTTGATATAATTGAAATTTCAAATACATTAACCTTGGGGTTGGGTAATGGTTGAGCTGGAAGTTGGGAAGAATTGGATTGTTTCTGCTGACTTAGGTGGGATTCAAGATGACTAATTTGGGTTTCAATATTTTTATGGCCAGAACAGGTGAAAGGGGAAAGATCTTCAACTGCACTTTCCCATGTTTTCATGGAAGAAGTGGCTTGTCCCAGATTGGTATTGCGTTGATATTGGTTCCTGGGAAAGCGATTGTATTGGTTTGGGAATTGGAAGGCTCACTAGGATAGTGGAATCCAGGAGGAGTAATTGGAGGACTGATCCTATGAGGTTGAGGGACAAAAGGATAAGGTGGTTGGAAGTTACCAACACCTTTACCATATGGAAAATGGTTTTGGTTTTGAGGAGGGAATTTATGGGGATGAGAAATGGGATTCCCATATCTCATGTTAGGTTTATAGGGAGAAGCGATGGGCTCAAAGTGGAGTTGGATGAAGTTTCTATCAAACTGATGTGATAGTTGAGGGTTGGTTTTTCGTTGATCATATGCTTCTTTGAGCTCCATTGGTTCAGATGAATCAGATTGATCCTCTTGAAGTTGTGGACATGTGTTAGTTGGATGAGATGGAGAGTTTCTGATTCCACAGTTTTTGACCGGTTTCGGAAACATTGATTGCAGATAAGACAAGGTTGGGGATTTGGATGCCACAGCTAGTTGTCGCAAAAGAGCTGTAAGTTCACTCATCCACTCGGTCATCGTGTTCAGCACAATTGATTGATTATCTTGGGATTGTTTGACATGAGAAAGTTCTCGATTATGAAATTGGTGTGTGTTTGCAGCCATGATACATATGAAATCTCTTGCTGCTGCAAGAGTTTTAACAACAAAAAAACTGCCACATGCAGCATCAACCAGAGTTCTCTCCACAGACAATAACCCCTCATAGAAGTATTGGAACAAGAGGTTGTCAGGAATTTGGTGATGTGGGTAGGTTGCAACAAGCTTTTTGAAACTATCCCAGTATTCATGGAGTCATTCACTTGGGAACTAACAAATACCACTTATTTCCTTTCAGATAGAAGCAGTATGAGAAGCAGGAAAGAATCTCTCTAATATGAGTCGCTTCATGTCATTCCATGTGGTTATGGCACAAGGAAGGAGGTAGTAAAGACATGAATTAGAAGTGTCAGCTAGAGAGAAAGGGAATGCTCGAAGTTTGATTTGTTACCTAGAAACCCCTTGAGGCATCATGGTAGAGCACACTACTTGAAACTCTTTATGATGGGGATGTGGATCCTCACCGGCTAACCTAGGGAAATGCGGGTGAAGATGAATGAAACCCGATTTGATTTTGATGTCATATTCTATGTTTGGATATTGAAAACTAAGATGTTGGTAATTCATATCAGGGGTAGTGAGTTCTTTAAGGTTTTGTTCCTTAGGATTGGACATTTCAAATTCATCTGGTTGGATGAGGTCTATTACTTGAATGAGTTGATGATCTCTTATGTTCCTCTTAATTTGGCAAAGTGTTCGCTCAGTTTCAGGGTAAAAAAATCTGTGGGCTTGTCTGGGAGGCTATGGGGAATTCATAGAGATGTTGTAAGAAAGAGGAAGATAGGTTTTTCTTTGTATTTTTTTCAGTTTATGATTTTCATGAGAAGATGGGTTTTTCTTTGTGTTTTTTTTCTATTTTCATATCAATTTTTTTTACAATAAACAGAATCTAATGACTACTTAAAGCACAATACCTATGAATGAATCCAATTGAAATTCATGGATGATTGTCGCCTATCGACCGGTCAAATTTCTGGTGCTATGATAATGTTTATAGTAGCACTCGGTTTGAATCCTCGACGATGAAACTTTGTAATAGTTGTTTGTTTTTTGTGGTTATATTCTGATTGGGGGTTTGTTTTCAGAGCAAAATTGAAATGATTGATTGAATATAATTGATTTAACAAATTGATAAATATTTGGGTGTGTTCATCTTTAGGTATTTAAGCTTGTGATATCCATGAGCTTTACATTATATTACATTAAATTAACACCCATGTCACAAGATGAAATTGATTATAATTACTAAGTGTTAAGGTTTTAATCCTATCCTTAACTTAACATAGTGTTCCAATCTCAATTAGAGCTTGTTGATGGCAGTGTATTTATGGTTCCAATAATCCATGGAATCCAGATGCTAAACATAACAAGTCACTATTCCATGACATGTTAAGTCTAACATACATAATGTTAATTAAAAGAATATTAATCGAGTAAAAGCTCTCAATCACTTAACATACCAAAATTATAACTCACCCCAATGAGATATTAACTCATCCATTTGGGTGTTTAATATTATGGTTAAAATTATTAGGAAGATAAATTATGATGAGAATAAAAAGAAAGGGATAAGAAAAGAGTTGTACGTTGACACACACAAAAACAATCAATGATGATAATTAAAAAAAGTACTTTCGAATGAATGATGAAGCAAAATAAGGGAAGGGGATTCATCTGTATTTATACTATTTTAATAAAATTAATATTAATCTACAGAAGTTTGATGAGAATAAGAGATATTGAATAAAAAACATGCATTAAAATAGAATTACAAAAGAAATGACTTACAAAATTACAACTATGAAGAACATAAAAGTAAATGAAAACAAAGAGTGGAGGAAAGGTATTTTAAGTGAAAACATGAGTATGGAAGGAACTATCAAGCCCTTTGAAAATCTTTTTCATGCCAATATGATATACTCTCTTCTGAAATACCAACCCTTTGAAGGAGAGAAGGGAGATTCATTTATAGACGAAGGAAGTGGATTGTTTTCATTCACAATATGTCCCTCCACTTTAATAGAAAATTTGTATATACAGACAGCCAAATCTCGAGATATATCCTTCTTTAATAATGTATATAATTATGTTTTCCGAATATTCTAAAAATTTGGAGACATTTGGACTTATGGAGCCAAAGTTATGGAAGTTTGACTATACAAAGGTAAACTGTCCATTTCAATCAGGACTTTTTGATGTCCAAAATGTGAAGGAGTTTTTTAATAAGAATATGCCTTCAAAACCGAAAGATTTCTTCCAAAAAGTCTTCCACCTATATCTCCTATTTCACAGCGAAAACTCTCAGCTCTATTTAATGCTTAAATCATGAGATTTTTCATGAATTGTGTCTGGATTTTATTTCTCGTCCAGAATGGTGGGCTGGCCTTCAATGTTTTATTTGGGCCCTTGTTCTTAGAGTTGGGCCCTAAATGTTTTACTTGTCACTCACTTGGAAAATAACAAACTCATGGTCTAGTTTTACAAAATATGGGCTTCGGGAGTTAGACCAGTAACTCAATAATCATGGCTGGTCTAGTTTCTTCACAAATTCTGTGGGTAATCTTGTGTAGTCCATATGAGACTTAAAATGGAAGAATTGGCACATGATTACTGTTACTTATATATTAGAAATTGAATAAAGAATCCTACATAATAAGAACCACATAATTTGAATCAGTAGGGTGTGAGTTATGAATAAAATAGTAAAATAACTCAATAAGACTACATCTAAAAATGCTCAAATATTATACTTAGTATTAAAACATTAATATTTCACACAAATTATGAAAATTTCATATAAAATAAGTAACGGGAGCATATAATAAGTAATGAAAATATTAATAACATTGGGATTTCTATGTACCTTGCCTTGGCAATGATCAAAGTCCTTGTAGTTCAGACTGGGTGTTGGGCGTACACTCTAGGCTACCCAAGGTGTTGGTGAACCGACGTGAATATGGTCGGAATGACCAATGGATGGTGGGATTGATCCTCAAGGAGGCTTTCTACGTAGCTTTCCTTGGAAGGGATCAAATACCATGTAGTTCAAGTAGGTTTTGGAAAACCGATGTGAAGGGGGTCGGAACGATCGGGTGTTGGTCTAGAACCTAGGGGATGCTTCATACATACATTGCCTTGGCAAGGATAAACGTCCTCATACATTAGACTAGGTGTATGGCTTACACTCTAGGATACCCAAGGAGGATTTATGGTCGGTGCTTGCTCTAAGCCCTTGTGATTCATGGTCAGTGTGTGAAACATGAGACAACAAAGCCCAGATGATCACATCACAAAAGGTGCGTCTGTGGGAAGTGGCATGGGGCTTACACGTAGTTAGTGGTCCAAAGCGGAAAAAAACACTTACACATAGTCCAAATACTAGAGAGGAAACAGGGGGATTACGCCTAGTTAGAAGCCCATGGTGACGATGATGGGTACTCACTCTAGGATGGATGCCTGAACAGTGACAAAGCCCTACAGGAGAGGGACATGTCACCCAGGAACAGAGGAGGAGTAGAGATGCTACCTCCTGCAAGGATGGTTATGGACTTACACCAGGGTGGTTTCCCTTTCCCCATGGACATATACTGCACTGATAAAGTAGAGTTCATTCCATTTGAAAAATTAACTCACTCCCACGGAAACTAGTGGGCATGCAGAATGTCCATGGTGGGGGAACCCTGCATCTGACGCATGGGGAATGGTCACAGTTTAATGTCATGTGCCGAGGACAAGGGTGATCAGTAGATTAATGTCATGCAGCTCAGTCAAGGTGGGTTCACTTTGCACCTCTAGTACATACATAACTGGTTCCATCTGCACCTTGGTGACATGATGGGACAAGCAACGCCATGTCTAGGGGGTGTTATGGAGCGAACCATTGGGGAGTCCATGTTAGCATGGATATGTGAAGAAGTAATAGACTTTAGAGTGCTTATGTGAAGAATAATTATGTGACACAACAAAATAGGTAGCATCATCCAAGGGACAATGAAATTACTTCAGGAAAACTTGAGTGGCCACACGGTGAAAGAGCGCATGACGTAGGTGTGTCATGCATAAGAGGGGTTCGAACAAGGTACCTTAAGGTGAGGGAATCACATGGAAACTATTTCAGAGATTGGGATGGGGAAAATAGGAATTCTGCGTGAAAGATGATGTTTTCATACATAAGACGAATGTCTAGCATGCAATTGGGAGAGGTGGCACACAATATGGAGGTGTTGTGTGCTAAATGGGTTTTTTTTGCATGTCGGGATGTTGTGTTCAAGTCAGGGTGTTATGTGCAAGACAAAGCTTTCATCCAAGTCGGATCGATGGTGCATAAGGACACTGAACGTAGAGGGGACTTGTGTGCTTGTGGAGACCCCTTGTGTGCAGAGAACATAAAATTTATGATGATCTGAAGGCCCCTCCGAAGGAGCCACCAGGGAACCTATCATGCAATAACCATTACCTGAAGACCATGGGGTTTTCATGCAGTTGTGGAAGATCGGTTTTTTGGGCAGCAGAGCATAGCTTCATCTTTGGGTTACCATTGTCGAGGAGAGGGGATACAATTTTTCCTATATCTGGAGTCCCTAGAGTGTCGTGCAAGGCATATTCACACAAGAGATTGGTGTGGAAATAACAACTGACATCACCTTGGGTGTGGAAATGGGCCAGCGTGTGCAATCATTCTTCTGATGATGCCATGGGTGCGGAAGCGAGGTCAGAGCGGTCGGGCATGAAAACAGGCGATCCACATTGCCTTTGACATAGAACTAATATTAGGTGCACAAACCCCCTTTCTATGATTCCTTGGGAGCGGACATGGGGACTATTGGAATTTCAAACCAAAAACATGAGTCAAATCTGCCTGCAGCGTCATTTATTACTTGCACGTTTTTTTCTTCCATGAGTCCACCACCATTTAATTTCTTTGAATGAATTTAAATGCTTTGCATTTAAAGATTTGGTAAATCAATTTACCTTCATAAATACTCTGCATTTAATATTTTGGTCTTTCCTTGTAATGCCATAGATTCTCTGTATTTAATGTTTTGGTCTTTATTTGTACCAACATAAATGCTATGCATTAAATGTTGTGGGTCTATAAATTGATTTAATTGTAGTCTGAAATTTCAATTGTGAAATTTTTTGAAATTGTGTGAAAAAGCTTGAAATCTCCTTTGTGTTGTGTGACAATATTCTACCTCTTCCATTCTTCCTCTCATATTTCTCATCTTGTATAGCCAAAAAACTGATATCAGAGGCAGGTTACCAAGATTCTCCATTTTTTTAAAATGGCCGCAATCCAGCCGCATGTTTCGTAGTTGAGATGGTGCATCCAGATGAAGGCATTATTCGGGTCGCAAGAATTATGGAAGATCATTACCAATGGGTATGTTGTACCCACTACGGCAGAAGAAGCTGCCTTCACGAATGAAGAAAGGACATCCCTCAAAAATCAAAGAAATAAAGACAACAAGGCGATGTTCCTCCTCTATCAAGGGTTTGATGAATCAAAGTTCGAAAAGATTTCCAAAGCAACATCAAGAAAGAAAGCTTTGGATACCCTTGCCACCATCTTCGAAAGTTTTGATCGAGTGAAGCGTGTACGTCTTCAAACATTAAGAGTGGAATTTGAAGCAGTGCACATGATAGAAGGTGAGAGAATCTCTGATTATTTATCAAGATTAATTGGTATTTTTAACAATTTGAAAAGGAATGGTGAAAAAGTGGAGGACATTCGAGTTATCGAAAAATCACTTCGATCTCTCACATCCAAGTTTGATCATGTGGTTGTGGAAATTGAAGAATCAAAGGATTTGGAGAAACTATCCATTGAAGAACTGATGGGGTCATTGAAAGTGCATGAGCAGTGGATGAAAAAGAATACCGGTTCAACAATAGAGCATGCCTTGGAGTCCATTTTGACTCTACAAGACCAAAATAATGGACACACACAACAAGTCAGTCATTTTGGAAGAGGAAGAGGGCGTGGATATTATCCAAGCCATCAACAAAAGCAACAAAATCCTACCAGCTTTTTTGGAAGAGGGAATGGTGGAGGATGATTTACGTGTGGTCTTGGAAACGCAAAGAACATTCAATGCCACAAATGTAATAAATTTGGCCATTATGCGTCTGATTTTTTGGAGCAAAGTGGATCATGATGAACGATCCAACTATGCTGAAGCATCTCAGCATAAAGAAGAAGGTACCACACTCCTCCTTGAACAAGAAAAGGCGCGTGAACACCCCGATGTGGGGTATCTCGACACGGGTGAAATCAACCACATGAGTGGTAACAAACAACTGTTCGAGGAACTCACCGAAGAAGATCGTGGCGACGTGAGTTTTAGAAACTCATCCAAGGTACCCGTGAGAGGCAAAGGTAAGATCGATATCTATCTGATGAATGGAGAGTCGAATTACATTTCTAATGTATATTATATACCAAGGATGAAAAATAATATAATCAGTCTCGGCCAAATTCTTGAGAAGGGGTATGTCATACACTTGGAAAATTCTTCATTTTCTTTAAGGGATGCTCACAAGAGACTTGTTTCTCAAGTCCAAATGGTGAAGAATCACATGATACTGGTGCGAATCAACACAATGTCTGAGGAGTGTCTCTTGGGACTCATGAAGAACGACTCATGAAGATGGTATCTGCGATTTGGACATCTTCATTTTAGCGGGCTTAAACTGATATCCTCATCAAGCATGGTGTGCAGATTTCCGACAATTGAAGTTCCAAATCATGTGTGTGAGGCGTGTACACTCGAAAAACAATAAAGGAACTCTTTCCCAAGTGTAGTGTCTATAAGAGAAAATGAACCACTTCAGTTAGTTCACACTGATATCTGAGGACCACTTGAAACACCCTCACGTGGAGGTAATAGGTATTTTATTACCTTCATTGATGATTTTAGTAGGAAACTCTGGGTGTATTGCATCAAAGAAAAATATTCTGCATTTTCGATCTTTAAAATGTTTAAAGCTCGTGTTGATGCTGAAAGTCATTATAGAATCAAAGTTCTCAGATCTGACAGAGGTGGAGGATAAACATCAAATGTTTGTCAAGATTTTTGCAGGGAACAAGGCATAAAGCAACAATATACTGTTTCTTACATGCCATAGTAGAATGGAATTGGAGAAAGGAATAACTGCACCATCCTTAACATGAAGAGGACCATGCTAAAGGAGAAAGGCTTGCCAAAGAACTTCTGGGAAGAAGTAGTGGCATGTTCTTCATATCTGCTCAATCGGTGTCCAACAAAGAGTGTCAGAAACATGAAACCACAAGAGGCAAGGAGTGGCTACAAACCGAGCGTAGCACACCTAAGAATCTTTGGGTGTGTTGCATACACTCAAGTTCTAGAAGCGAGAAGAAGGAAGCTTGATGATCATGGTGAAATGTGTAACTTCATCGGCTACAGTGAAGAGTCTAAAACCTATAATCTCTACAATCCACTAACGAATAAATTAGAGGTGATTAGATGTGGCCTTTAGCGAGGAAGAAGCATTTAAATGGAATGATGAAGAACCAAATAAAGAGATTCTAGTCGAAACAGAAGATCTTGAAGAATGGCGTGATCATCAGGAGAAAACGCCAGCGACACCTTCTCCGGGCACATCATCAGTACACAGGAGTCCAGGAGGACATTCCATCACTGCTAAAAGGACTCCATCAAGTCAAAATTTGGAGAGCTCATCCTCAACCATGGCGCCCATAAAGATGAAAATCTTAAGTGAAATTTATGAACAAACCGAAGAGGTAAATCTATTTTGACTTAATGCAGATCATGGGCCTCTGATGTTTCAGGAATCCACAAGGGGAGAATGTTTGAGAATGGCTATGGGAGAAGAAATTCATGCCATAGAGAAAAATGAAACATGGAAGCTGAACACACTTCTTAATAGCCATAAATCCAATGGTGTCAAATGGGTGTACACGATGAAGCGAAATGTTGATGGTAAAATCGATCGCTACAAGTCAAGGCTTATAGCAAAGGTGTACAAACAGAAGTATGGGGAGGATTATGAAGAAGTATTCGCTCCTGTTTCTCGCCTTGAAACGGTGATAATGATTATTGCTCTTTTTATTCATCACAGTTGGATGATCTACCAATTGGATGTGAAGACTACATTCCTGAATGATTTCCAGAGGAAGAGGACTATGTAGACCAGCCTGAAGGCTTTATTATGCAATGGGAGGAAGACAAAGTGTATCGACTGAAGAAAGCTCTTTATGGGTTGAAGTAGGCTCCTCATGCTTGGAATGCATGCATTGACAGCTATCTTCATGAGAACGGATTCACCAAATGTCCATATGAGCATGCAGTTTACATGAAGAAGAATGATCGTGGCGATATAATTATTACATGCTTGTATGTTGATGATTTTTTGTTTACACGGAATAGTCGACAGATGTTCGATGATTTCAAGAAGTCTATGTTCATGGAGTTCTAGATTACCTACGGTGGTCTCATGTCCTTCTTTCTGGGCATAGAAGTAAAGTAACAACATGTTGGCATCTATATTTCTCAGAAGATGTATGCTAAGAAGTTTCTTGAAAAATTCAAGACGGCTAATTGCAATGCTGTAGACACACCTGTGGCAATGAGATTAAAATTGAAAAAAGATGGAAAAGGAAGAAGTGTTGACTCGACTCTGTTCAAGATTTTAATTGGAATCCCGAGGTATCTCATAATCACATGTCCTGATATTGTCTATAGTATTGGGCTTCTAAGCAGGTACATTGAAGCACCAAAAGAGTCTCACTGGTTAGCGGGAAAACGTATCCTCAGGTGCGTTAAAGGAACGGTGGATTTTGGTCTTTTTTATCCATACAATGAAGAAGAAAATCTTCATGGATACTTAGACAGTGACTGGGGAGGCGACCAAGATGAAAGAAAAAGCACCACTGAGTTTTTATTTTTTCTTGGATTGACTGCTTTCATGCAGAATTCAAGGAAGCAAAGTGTGGTCGCCTTGTCTACATGTGAAGACGAGTACATGGCGGCATCATCCACTGTTTTTGAAGGTATATGGTTGAGAAATCTGCTGTAGGAGTTGAAGCATCCGCAGGATGGATCCACAGTGATATATGTAGATAACAAGTCGGCAATTGAACTTTCCAAAAATCCGATGCAACATGGATGAAGAAAACACATTAATACCCAATTCAATTTTTTGCGAGATCATGTGAAGTAGAAAATGATAAAATTGGAATATTGTCATACTACGGAGCATGTGGCTGATATTTTTACAAAGGCATTACAAACAGGTGTATTCAAAAGACTCAGAATGATGCTCGGAATGAAGCCGGTTTTTGTTTGAAGGGGAGTGTTTGAATTGCAAACCAAAAACATGAGTCAAAGATGCATGCAGCGTCATTTATTACTTGCACATTTTATCTTCCATGGGTCCACCTCCATTTATTTTCATTGAATGAATTTAAATGCTCTATATTTAATGATTTGGTAAATCTATGTACCGTCATAAATGCTCTGCATTAAATATTTTGTTCTTTGCTTGTACCATCATAGATTCTCTGTATTTAATGTTTGGGTCTTTATTTGTACCAACATAAATGCAATGAATTTAATGTTGTGGGTCTATAAATTGATGTAATTTTAGTTTCAAATTTCAATTGTGAAAAATTGTGAAAAATTGTGAAAAATATTGAAAGCTCCTTTGTGTTGTGGGCCAATATTCTACCTCTTCCGTTCTTCCTCTCATATTTCTCGTCTTGTATAGCTAATAGGGACAACCGCGAAAATAGTCGTTCGTCATTTCCTTTGGTTCGGAACCAGGGACACACAAGAAAATGTGCACTCGACGTCGCCTTCAGCGTAGAACTGGGTCCATGCACACAAGCCCCCTTTAGATGATGCCTTGGGAACGGAAGTGGGGCAAGAGAGCCCGGTCATAGAGTGCAGCATTTTGGGCGGCATTGAGAAGGATGGTGGGTAACTGTTTACGTGACGAAGGCCTCTTGAACACGCTTTTTTCAATCATTCATGTACACCCCCAAGGCCCTGGGATCTCATTTTTTTCCTAAATTAATTGGGAGCTATTTTATTTTCCCGATGTGCCCCTCCTCTAGATTTTGGCATCATAAAATCCCCCCCCCCTCAGAATCAGAGCTGAAAGGGAACCCGATAGTCGGATTTTGAGGGTACGCTGAGGAATAGAAATGAAATCCTTGGTGACATTTAAACATGAAATTTGCATGCACAAGATGGCTACACAAGTTCATAAGATGTGTCCAGCTTTAAAAATATTCCAAGCCCCCTGGCCCTACTTGGAAATTTTCCGCGCAACAAGATTTCTTGCTCTCACGCATGAAAAAAAGCCTCTTTGTGTGTATGATTCCGCGATTAACTCTAAGACTTGCGCATTGTCCTGAATTTCACATGGAAGAAAACCTTCTTTAGCATCCGCAGTTTTACATGCCAGATTTTCATTCTTTCATGCCCCCTCGGTTTTTTATGCCGATTCATCAATCTTTTGCATCAACCCCATCAGTGTTCTAAAAATGGCCGCTCATCAGACCGATGTTGAGAGGGAAGGTGTCGTTGCAACAGGGAGAACCAAAATGATCATCAACCCTCATATTATTAGCACGAGGAGGGTCATTTATGACAATAAAATGCTTTTTCTCATGATGACACAAGCTCAGAAGAACAACGTTTTGAGTGGTAGCCTACCGCTATGGAATTTCAGTATTCTGGAAGAAGGGCTGATGCCATGTTTTGAGACAGTCACATCGAGGAAATGGGTGATACGTGAGGATAGTATTCCACAATTCCAAATTACCAGCAATGGACATCCTGCTAGGGAGACCTAGAACAAAACCATCTACATTTTAAATCTGAATACGAGGTTTATTTCATGAAGCGATCTAGTTCCTGAATAATCTCTCTCTATTTATGAAAGTACATTTAGAAACATCATTACTAATAGGAAAATAGGATGGCAGGAGTGGGATTTCAGTTCTCGGTGAAACATATCCAATGAAGGGGTGTGGGTGTTCTTTATACGTCAGACATGAGAGGAATTAAAGCCGGAGCAGCTGGCCATTAGGATTTTCGAGGCCGTTTGGATGTCTCAATTCCACTTATGCTGACATCAAGACTTAGTAGTATAATTTTTCAGTAGCTGGTCTCCTAATACCAATATGTTTCACCTCTATCATGGGGAGGTGGGGCATCAGTCAGTGGGATGTCCATTGTGTCGGAGGTATCCCCTTGGAGGGGCATCAATATAATGACTTCCTTCTGATAGATAATGTCTGTGGGGATAAGACCCGTACCCCATGTCTATCATGGCAGCTGCTTGAGATTGCTAAAGAGGAACTCAAAATAAAATATATCCTAATGAAAATATCTTACATAGGGTGGTTTAGTTTCATCTGGACCCACGTCACTGCCATGAAAATTCCAGGTCGAGGGAAGCAATTCCCAAACACATCTCAGAGGGGAATGGAAGGATCATATTGGATGATTTTGGAGACTGGAGAATATTGATCGTGGGAATTCGACATCAAAGAGGGTTGAGATCTGAATGTGAGATATGCTGGGTTCCTCCCAACAATCTTGATCTGATGGTTTTTACCCCTGAGGGACATGAGGATGGGAGTCCGTCCGTGGAAACTAGTTATGGTTGGGATCAAGGAAGCAAAGAACAGGGTTAACCTAGGGGTGCCAGTGTGGGCTAGGATATACAGTATCCATGGAAGTATTTTAAGGGGAAGTATGCCTAGGAGGATATGCGGATGAATCCAGATCCGCCACGGTTGGGTCACAGCCCACTGTGGTGGGTATGACTTTCGGAATGCAATCTTCCCCCTAGAAATAGTATGCAACCATCCCTCTTGAATATCGCTAGGACCCGCCAATTGATACTCATGGATCACAGAGTCAAGATCAAGATCGGCAGCCACACTCACATTGACTCCCACCCTTTCCAAAACCCAGTTTCCCAAATTGAAGAAAATGGGTGGGGTCTACTGGAGTAGAGGGAGTACCTACAGAGCATCCAGGGCAGCATGTTGGTGGCCTAAATTGACAGAAAAATCTTTTGTGAACCATATGTGCTGACTAGATTTTCCAAGAAGTTCATGTGCATGCAATGGATTCCAAAAAAATTATATATAGAGGTATGGGAAGAGAAGCATCCCTGTATTCTCTTCCAGATGTGGCTTATGTTCATGACTACGTGTCTGGGTGAAATCATTACTCTTCCTACCACCGATGTCAGTGCTATAATTTTGATAGAGTATGCTGAACACTGGATGATGATGTACCCCCAGGTGATTTTTTTGGTAACATGTTTGGAAAATCTAGGCAACTGGTGCGGAGCCCAAAGAGTAATAAGGTCAGAGAGATGTTGTGGGGATTGTGAGGTAAAGAATAGGTCGAGGGGATAGTTCAACACAAGATGATATATCATTGCAATGGGAAACATAGACCAAAAATGTTTCTCTACCCTCCAGGGAAGGGTGATCTTGTGCATGACATCGGGGTCCAACTAGGGACCTACTAGGGAAGCAACTCAGGTACCTCCTTACGTCGTCTGCTAATGTTATATTCCCTTCTTTATGGTCTTCTTGGAGAACACTACAACAACCAATTTTTGGTGATGAGTTATGGTGGAGGTTTATGCATACCGGTATTGATCTAATAGACATAGGTCATATCCAGATACTAGATAAATAAAATTTCATCGTCGGCATGCATACCTGATAGCCATGGACTAGTACGCATTCCATCGGGGGAGATATGAAAAGTTGCATCTTCTGGTGAATGTAATGCTTGGACATGGGTGGGATCTAGAGAGGCTTCTATCCGAGGATGATAGTGTAGATCTGGAGGATGAATAAGAATAAGAAGTAGTAGAAGAAGAAGGATAATGAGAAGTTCTAGAAGAAGAGGACCCAGTAGAGGGTCTTGGTGGTGTGGGGCCTTCAGAAGACCCCACTCACCAGTGGAGTTCCTGGGATAGTGGTGAAATTGTTGGATCTGATTTATAACTGGCAGAGCAGCTTGAGGTATGGTTTAAACTTCAGACCAGTCATTATTTTTTCTCATAGCCTCAATCAATCATCAAAACAATGTCTTATTCAGGAACATGTGGGTGAGGGTCCTCGAGAAGCCTTCCCCGACGAGGGAGAAGGTACGCCTATGGACATCAGGGAGCTACCTTGGGAGCCGACCATTGGGACAAGGCGTAATGGGGCCCAGATTTCAACATGACTAAGCGATGATGAGCTGGAAAGAGATCCCCCCTCCATTTACATTGTCCATGAGTATCTGACATCAGTAATCGAGTTGACAAGGGACAAAGTCTCTCCTATAGCGAGAGCCCCCACCAAGACATAGGCATTGGACACCGCTAAACTTCGCTCCTGTAAGTCCTTTCTCACTAGTTTTGCCTCTTTTCTGGAGAATTCAGATAATCAAGATACTTATTCATGATGTAGTGATCTCAAGGTTGGAGGCATGAAAAACCGTCGAATCCGGGACATCTGCAGAAGCGGGATGGGAAGCAACCTCATCGGCCTTTATTGAAGCAACCAATCTAAGAAACCCTACCCCGATACTAAGTGAGCTGGAGATCGCAATGAGGGATGGTAATGTCACCCAGGTGGATATCGAGCCCAACAAGATCAAGGTTGTTGACGATTTGGAGGTTGCTGGAGAAGACTCCGCTACTAAGATCCTCACTGATTTCCCCAACTATCAGCCTATGGATCCTAAGGAGATTGATTATTGCGATTTGGAGGTGGCCGATGAAATCCATATGACGAGTCACAAATGGTGGATGTTTATCAAGTGATTTCTCGGTCAACCTCAGACTGAATGTCTAAAATGGATGGGATCGTTCCATACCTAGTTGCGCTTTCTATGTGCTGGAGGGGGGGATACTCAATGCTTTCATTCGACAGTCTGTGATTACATGGCCAAGAAGCTGTGTGAGAGAAGCCAACTCTCCAATGTTTCCCAGTGTCAAGAAGATTCATGGAGTACCCGAGCATTCTTGAAAGCAGAACAATAAGTCCAACACCTCGACGAATAGATGAAGGAGAAAGAAGTATTCATTGAAAACTGCTCTGAGCTTGTGGAGAAATTGAGGGCCCAGCTGGTGGATTCCTAAGAATATCTAGTGGAAGCGGGTCACCAAATTAATGATTTCCAAACTAGATAGGCGCAAGCATAGGCTAGGGTCATTGAACTGCGCCCTACAGCCTCTGATGAGGAGATGGTTCTCATGGGTAAGACACAATCCCGGAGACCACAAGCTAAAAGATAGCGTCTCTAGAGAGATTTATCCAAGATGATGATCCCTAATGGCCTTGTTTTGGTTGAACTCATAAAAAAATTTCTCCTTAATGTCCTTTATTTTGAACTGCATGAATTGATTTATTTATTTACATGTTTGTTCGGTTTAATGCATTCGACCACAATCCTAAAATAAATATAAATCGATTCCTCAGCTCGTGTGGGTTATACCCTATGTGAGAAACAAAGGATGTTCTCACAATTACATCACTTGAATGTAGTAGTTCCAACAATGTTTCATGAACTAGTGTTTTGAATGACCAATTCAGATTCTAGGAAAGAGAAGTGAGAGACCTAACTAGAGATTGATGTTCTCAGAACAGTCGAATTACCATTTTCCCGATGAGCTCTTGTGCATGAACGGAGTAACGCTAGGGGTGCTGGAATAAATCTTAATAGGGGGGTGGAAGGTGTGAATTACAATACCCAATACTCATAACATTGTAGTGGTAGCAAGAAAATAAAGAATAACTGTTAACCATGTTCAAAACATAGTATACTTAATGTGTTAGCCTGAAATAGGGATAACAAATGAGGGCCGACCGCTGACCATGTTCAAAACATGGGGCCTGACTCAAAATATCATCCATTTGACTTCTAGAATGATATCCCAGTATAGTAGGTGAGCCATAGGCGATGCATCCATACTATTAGGGTGTTCCTGTATACGTGAAAGAGGGTGGGGATCCGAATAAAGGGAATAAAAAGCATGGAGAGTGGAGGGATGGGTTGTTCGACTGGAGTCCAACCCACTTAAAATTATGCCATCGTGGTGGAGACACATTCGGTGTGTACATTAGTCCAATATGGTATCAAACATTATTTTAAATAGGACCTTTTTAATGAGGAAACTGTCACCTCTCAATGTTATCATGGGGCATCCCGAATTTGTTTATGGTAGAACCACAGTTTAGTGTCATGTGTTGATGACATATGTAATCATACAGTTTATTGTCTTACGATGGGATGTGGAGTGAAAGGGAATATCCCAGGAAGTCATTATGTAGTGTGATAGCAATAAACCCAACGTGAATGAGGACATGGAGTCCAGATCACACCAAGTATCCCTGGAGGAAACTCTTTTGGTCAAGGGACCAAGAGTGAAAATTAGGCTGGGCCCAATGAAAAGTTGTCAGATGTACCTACGTAACCCATGAGGATTGTAATAAATCCATATGTATCACTGAGAGCATATTTTAATGTCATGTGGGATGGGAAAAAACATGCATCGCATGGCTGCGCCAGTACACGTCCCATCCGAACTACTAAGCCCACGTGAGTCGTGTTCGATGTGGGAAACAAGTGGTGATGGGACTTTCCTAGCACAAGAAGGAACACATCTAGGGTGATGAGACACTAGGTGAATAATGTCCCAATGATGCTGACCGGTCGATATAATTCACCTAGATGTGTGGAAGTGTAAATCCGAGTATGTTGGAATTCCACATTATCATAAGAAAGTGGAAATATGTGAATCATGGTGCTAAATATCTCAACCACAATGATGGTGATGTGACGATAGGAGATATCTACTAACAATTATTGAAACACAATATCCATATCATGTTATCCTAGAATGGGGACAATTAGATGAGGGTCGACCGCTGACTATGTTTAAAACATGGTACCTGTCACAAATGTTGTCTGGGGTCATTAGCGACATTGGCCTGAGATGGTAGAAGAGTTGAGGCGGCATGATACCAGGACCTGAAGGGGGTCTATTTACATGTGGAAGAGGATGAGGATCCACATAATGGTCTCACAAATCTAGGACATGGAATGAGGGAAATGTCCCATTCAAAATTCCAAACATCATGCTCTTTCTTAAAATGCATCTGAATACAACAATAAGACATACCATAAAGAGAGAGTCAAATCCCTTCCCAAGGAAAAGTATCCTTGAGTCACGCGATCTGACCATAAGGTTCTAGGGTGGACCATTAAGTGGGGATTGATTCAACGTACTCTATGAAAGGTAGAGAAATAACTAAACGTGATGCGCAGTTCCCATAGGAAGATCTTAGTTTTGGGTCATAAAACATGGACCTCACTATGAAAAAATATCGGAAGCACATGGTACAGATATTGAAAAACCCAACGTTAATGAGAAACTAATAGGTACTCACAACACCACATGTTCTGAAATGAGTTTGGGCCAGTGGGCCAAAAAAGGAGCAATAAGATTTGTGGATTCCAGGGGCTAGACCCGGAGACCAAAATGTCTGGGCATTCTTATGTATCCCATGAGGATGGGAATCAATACAAATGTAGTTCAGAAATAGATCTAAGTTTAACATCGTAGATCTCAGACCACGGGTGGTAGGAAAAATATAAACACGATGATGTAATTACAAAACTCGACGTGAATGAGGACATGGTCCAGATCAATGTGTACTTCTTGGGGGAGGTTCCAGGTCAAGAGACTGAAAACGAATGTTAGACTAAGCCCAAGACAAGGTGAAAAGATGTTCCTATGTACCCCGTGAGGATGGGGATCATACTGCACGTAGTTCTATGATAACGTTTTGTCGTTCTGGCCCTTTCACCAAAAGGAGCGGTATTTTATAGATCTTGTTTCTTCTTTAGGATGAATTGTTTTTTTTGTGATGCAATGGACAAAGTATAGAAGGTATAGATATTTCTATATGAATCAATCCATATGTAGGTGTTGAAAAATAATATGGTGTGTAACTGATACCAAACATGACACCCCCTTGGGTGAGGACATCAAAACGTTGTGCCATTTTTTCATCATGCGGTCAGGATGATAATGTCACATTTTATGGTCATGTGATGGGACCAACCATGCATTTTTTTCATCGTGCAGGACAAACAATATAGTTTAAAGTCATGTGGGACTAAGAATCATAGTTTAAAATCATATGGCTCAGATGTATATAGGAGAGATCAGGTTCCACAGGGGATGCACATGGCATGATAAAGAATACCCGACATGAATGGGGACAAGGTCCACACCATATTGTGTGCAATTACGAATTGGAAACCTTGGGCCGAGAAGACAGGAAGGATTAGAGGATACTAGGGGTAGGAGAAAATTGCTCCCTACTGAGATGGACATGAAAATGAGACGTCCAGGTGTTCCAATGTATCCCATGAGAATGGGAATCATGCCACACATAGTTAATGAATGACCCTTTTATCGTCGTGTGGGACAATAGACAAGGGTTTGAAAGTAAAGGGGGATAACATTTATATAGGAGAATACATGGTGTGTATAATGAAAACCCGACAAGAATAAGGACATAATATTGTACCACACCAAGCAGTCCGGTAAGAGTTAAAGCCATAAAGGAGGAATAGAAGTGATAAGTTAGTGGAACATGAGATGGACCCAAAGAAAATATATCTTAGAGCTCATACGTATCCCATGTGGATGGGAATCAAGCTATACATAGTTCCAAAAAGGATCATTGTTTATGGTCATAGATCTCGAACAATTGAAAAGTGGGACTATTCCTTGTAATTGAGAACCTTATTCTAATCCCTTATCCAACATGAGTCGAATTTGTTGTAGGAAACAGTGGAGAATATGGTATTTGAAATAAGTGGAATACATGAAAATGGGGAAATTGGTGCGGATCCCCGAATGATTGCCTTATTGTGGTTTTTTCCTCCTATCATGTAGATGTGTACTGAGGAATAGTACCAAGAGTTTCAAAGTTCTACTTGTACATGATGAGGTGGAGAAGGATGTGAATCATATAATCAATATTTTGGGCATAATGGGATTTGTGTGATGATGGAGGATAATTGTTAACCTTGTTCGAAACACAACTTACATATCGTGCGACCTGGTATGAGAAAAACAAATGAGCATTGACCGCTGAACTAATTCACAATGTGGGAAATTTATCAATTTGTTGCTCGAAACCCTAGAGGACGTTGGACCGTAATGGTTGGAGGACCCTTTGGCTGATCATACATGCCATTTAGGGGACCCTTTATGGGTGAAAGGTGAGGGAAGATTTAATGAAGGGGAAAACGAAGCCAGAGAAATGGGTGAAAGCATGTCAGGGTAGAATATGATATTACAGGTGCTAAACCAGAGTACCCTTATAAACGTTGGTTAATCACTGAACAGGATAGAAGGGGGATCATCATGGGAGCGAATGATTTGAATAGACGAGTATAATGCAAGGGGATTGAGAACTCTCAGGAAGAGGTAAATGGAATGGTTGTTACAAAACCTAATGTGAATCAGGAAATAATCTCATAACACACCATATACTCCTCTCCTTGGGAGAATGCGGGGCAAGGGGCCACGATGAGGTTGGACCCGAAGTCTAAACGTTTGATCTATCCTACATATCCCATAAGGATTAGAATCAAGCCAAACGTTATCATAGGAGAGACATGGATAGGGGTAGGATACCCCAATGAGGGGGGTTGTATGGAATGACATGTAACCCAGTGTGAATAAGGATGTAATGTCATACCACACTGCACACCCCCAAGTGATAACTTGGGCCAGAGACCCAAGAGGGTTGGGGAACCTGAGATTGAGCATTCTGGAAACCATGTAACACCCCGAGCTTCCACGATACGCTTCTCATTCAATAATGCAATAGCTTGCATTGTACGCAACTCCGAGTTCTAAAACACCGCGATTAATCAAAGTAGCCGTTGTGAATAGTAATAACCACTTTTTAAAATTATATAAAATTTAATATTTCAAAATGGACTTCATTTTTGTATTCGTAATATCGAAATTATCCAAAGTTGAATTTTTTTTAATTTTCTGAGAACTTCCAATTTTTTATGAATAGTGAAAATTACTTAGAAAAAACTTTTTTAATCAAAATAATTTATAGTCATAAATTATAATATTTAGTGGTTTTAAAGTATAATTAGAATATATCTTTACCATTTTATTCAAGGGTGGTCATTAGAATTAATTTAACATTGAAATTGGACATAAACAAATGCCAATCTTTTGATATAAATTGTTTCTTAAAAACACGCTATTGTTGTGACAACGGGAATTAATTATAAAATTAATTAATACAACTTATATGTTTGGAATTTTGTAAAATAGACATCATTTTTGAATTCGGAATATCAATTATATCTTAGGGTGAAATTTTGGCATTGTTCTGAAAAACATCAATTTTTGATGAATAGTGAAACCACTAAGTGGTAGTTAAATAACTGATTTTTTCGTTTAAATGAAATATTACCACTTCTGTGATTTTATTTTCAAAAATCCAACATACATGGTTTTCATTAAGAAGTAAAATGTGGTTCAATGAGATTAAAATAATTTTTTGGTGAATAGTAACTTTTATGTTCTTAATCGCGATTAGAGGTAATTAGTGTAGTTTAAGGTGAAAATAATGTTTTAATAATATGAGATGAGCTTGAAACTTGTCCTACTCCTATTGGATGAGTCATGGACGACCAATAAAACCCATGGGTCAACTTGGGGACCCCATGGAGCCACTTTGGTTGGAAAATGACATTAATATATATTTATTTAATGTTAAAAGTTAATTGACACAAACATGAGTTGTTCTACAAAAATAGTTTTTAAGTGGGGTTACACATGTCCAAATTTTGACTATAAATATTAATTAGAAATCTAAAACGATTTACTACATCATAGTATTTTTTTATAATTTGTAGACATTAAATGAATTAAATTATTTATGACATCACGATGATGCAGCGATGACCTCATTATTTAACGATTTAAATAAAATGGAAAGATAATGTAATATCTAAGACCTACACATGTCCAAAACCAATTTTATGAGGATATTTCGAACCCTTATCACCTTAGCCTGGAATTATACAAGTGTGGGACCTTTAGAATCCGATAAACATTGTATAATAGAATAACATTTCATTACTTTCCAAAAGTGCCCCTCCTCTCCACTTATAAAAGGCCCCCCACCACTACCACCTCATTCACACTTTCAAGCCATTTGGCTCGGCCAACCTCTGCCCAAATACTCTCTCAAAGTCCCCCTCTTACTCCTAGAAGCCTCACTTTGGGCATAACTCTTCCCCAGGAAGCCTTTGGATCAAATCAAAAAGAGTTACCCGATTTTGAGGTAATGTCTTCTCTAATGTTGTTTTGTTTTATTTTTCTTCTCCAACACCCTAAACTCTTTTTATTAATTTCTTTAGTAACAAAACCAGTATCATAAATATACTAGGATGTTTTTATAAGAAGTATTCGAGCTACACTTACACACACCTACATCTAATGGTTAAAGAACATACGGTTTCTGTGGATGGCGAATTTCTGCCTCTCGAAACGATGATTGTTCAACACTCATATAACACCTTCAAAGGTGGCCATTAAGATGTCACTATATTTATAAAGGATATATAATATGTTTATTTTTTACTTATTCTTCTGTATTTCTCATTTATGGCATACTTTATGATTTCCATTATGGGTAAAACGCGATAATTTCATTTTAGGAAGTGCGGACTACCGCCCCCTCAAAGTGATTTGAATCGTTAATGCCATATGTGGGATGTATAAAGGATGGAGTAAATGGTATTATACACTATATTATACTAGAATTACATTATACATTTATATCATTATGATTTCAATCCATTAAATACGAAATAGAAATGAAAGTAGCGTTCATGCGTACGTACGGCTTACCGTCTCCATGAACGGTGCATTTCATTTATTACCTATAAATGTTACGTAATAAATGAATCTATATACTGGATATATATGATATATATGAAATCTAAATCATGAATATAATTCTGGAGATAATGGATATTCTACCACATAAACAAATTGTAATTATAAGAAGTTTATTGTTGACTCAAGTACCAAAGATCGACAAAACGACCGTTATTAACTTAAATAATTACATAATGTTAAAAACATTGTAATAAGTGATATAAAAAGG
Source organism: Viscum album (assembly GCA_963277665.1). Lineage (NCBI taxonomy): Eukaryota > Viridiplantae > Streptophyta > Magnoliopsida > Santalales > Viscaceae > Viscum > Viscum album. The sequence continues at coordinate 1,167,912,799 of OY728164.1, forward strand.
ATAATGAAATTAAAAATGGTTCTTAATAAGGTATATATTAACTCTAGTTTTTTATTCAGGAGGTTAATGAACGGTTGAGTCAATTCATACACGAGGTAAGGGAATTTCTTAACCCAATTTTCATTCTTTGGGTTAATCTCCTATTTTCAAATTATGCCATGATATTATTCTGTGATGTCTGGTATTTGTACATTATTTATGTGTAATTATAGTAAATACACATAATAGATCTATTTTATTTAGAAAATTATCTTTGTAAGGGAACTTCTTAACCCAATTTCTATTCTTTGGGTTAATCTCCTACTTTTAAATTATGTCATGATATTATTATGTCCTATCTTGTATTTTTACATTATTTATGTGTACTTATAGTGAATACACATAATAGACCTAATTTATAAAAAAATGATCTTTTTAAGGACTTCGTCTCAATCCCCTTTCATTGAGGCATATTTGGTTTTATACACAGCTTTATTTTATACGGTGTATAAACCCCTTTGACTTTTACGTTTATTCAAAAAGAATATTTTTTTTACGAAGTGTTTTGCTAAACGACAAAAGGGAATGTTTTTCTTTCCGTACTTATGCGGCGACAACGACTTCTCTACTGCTGTGACCATTATTTGAGTTTCGGCTTCCTCTACAAGCCATCATTTTTTTTAATGAATAATAAATACAAAGTTTTAACTTTCTTTTATTTTGGTATTGAAAATGGTTTTGAAAGCATTTTTATTATATCAATGTGTTGTATTGATATCTTGTGATTGAAATGTGGAAATGTTATGTTTCCTTTATGCATGTTTTATGTGATACGATTATGTTATGGTTTATGATATGTTTAAACCTATTCATATGAGGAATATATTGGACTTAATAAGTGACGGGTGGAGCCCGCTATAGCTCCTCGATGCATCGGTAGGTCTCATGAGACAACTAAACGTGGAATTGTATGAGGCCCTTTCCCAATTTGATTTATGGTTTTGGCCGAGGCCTTAATCATTTTAGACGTCTTGGCCGAGGACTTGACAAAATGTTTCCGAATTTCTGGCATTATACATTCCCTCATTATGAAAGTGGTTATTGATATTGCATGTGATTATTCTACTAGTAGAATATCCATATGAGTAAGTAAATGACATTATTTAATTTTATTTTTTCCATATTATGCTGAAGTTCAAGTTTAAAAAGGCTTTTGTTTTAGTTATACATTGCCTTAAATGTTAATGTTTAATTATGAAAGCTTCCGCAATATTGTTATCCTTACTGAGCATCTGAGCTCACCCCTTTCAATGTTTTAATATTTTCCAGGATGTGAAGAAGTATTTTATGAATGACCTCCAGGGATAGTCAGAAGAGGATATGAGTGTGGACTATGAAGACTTTGTTATTAGTTTTTCACTTTATGATGTAATGTAAGATTTATTAATGTATCTAGTGTTTCCAAGGCTTCTAAACTAATCGGTCTTTTGAGACTTGATCTTTTGTGATCATGCCAATGTTACGAAGTAATGCACCGACTCTAGGTAGCTGGGGTCGGGGAGTTACAGTTGGTATCAGAGGCAGTTTAGTACTAACCTTGGAAGCTAGAATTAGATAAAATCTAATTAGAGCACATAGCCTAAAGATAGACTTTGAGGATTAGTATAGAAGAACTTCCTAGAATTTTGTTATTGTAGAGATTTTGTGAGTTTTCCGAGAAATACATCCATGTCTGGATACGAGCAGGTAGAGGCGGCTCTGGCACAGATGTAACTAGGGGTAAAACCTGAAAACACCGCTTTGAGCTAGACTCGAATAGGAACTGGTGCACGACAACGGGCCTTGCTGCACTCTTGGTTACGACACTCCCGGGGGATATGCTTAGGATAATTCTCATTTTCTTTACAAACCACTATGAATGGTCATGAGTATATACTTCCTCAAATAAAACCTTTTTATGATTATGGATTATATCCATAAATAGTTCAATTTATGTTAAGTATTTTACAAGTATGGAATTATGTATTTTGATTCATAAACTAATCATGTTTGTGCCATTGTTTAGAAATGGCGCCTAGTGGAAGGAATGGAAACCGTATCAATGCACGCACTCCGTGTAGGGATTTCCCTCCTGCTCAAGATAATTATTGTGGATCTGGAGATACAACTGGTGCTGATCAACTTATTACCATACTGGGACAACTCACTCAAGTTATGAATAATAACCTTACTCATATGGATCACCCTGATCCACAACGTGGAGGATCAATGTTAGACTTCTTCATGAGGCAACAAACACCAACATTTAATGGGGGTACAAATCCGTTAGTAGCTGAGCAATGGACAAACTCGTTAGAGAAAATATTCCATGCCTTGGGGAGTAGCGAAAGGGAGAAGGTTGTCATGGCAGTTTACCGCCGCACTGGAGATGCCGATCAGTGGTGGTCACTGATTCAAAACACAAAGGAAGATGATGACGCATCGAATATGGAATGGAGGGAGTTTAAAAAGCTTTTCTTAGAAAAATACTTTCCTCGTGACCATCGAGCAGATATGGAAAGACAATTTCTGATTCTGAGGTAGAAGGAGGATGAGAATGTCACAAAGTATGAGGCTAACTTTACAAGGTTAGCGAGGCATGCTGCCGATTATATACGTAACCCAAGGAGTATGATTGATCTTTTCTTTAATGGGTTAAAACCATTTCTCTGTCGAGCTTTAGTATCACAATCCTTCTCATCATACGAAGATATTGTCTCGTGTGCTATCAAGACAGAAAAGGAATTCTCTAAGTCTTATGACAACAAAGTAAATCAAGAGAAGAAGAGAATGGTGGAACAAGAGATAGATAAAGGGAAAAAGGGAAAGAAGGATTTTCCATTATGTGACAATTGTGGGAAGAATCACCCGGGTACTTTCCTAAAAGGAATGGGAGTTTGTTATAAATGTGGAGAAAAGGGTCACCAGGCTCGTGATTGAAATGGAAAGAAAGAGGCTATCAAAGTTGAATGCTACAATTTTAGAGAAATGGGTCATTATGCAAATGAATGTCCTAAGCGTCAGGGAAACTTACCTCAGAAAAGGCCAAGGGATCAAGGACAATCTTATGCTGTTACTACAGTTGAAGCTGAATAACTAATGTATTGGTGCTTTTGGACTCATGGATTATATTCTGGTTATTAAAATAATGGGATATATATATAAGGATTGTACTGCAGTACTTGTTGATTTCAATAAGGTTTTAATATCATGAAGGTAATTATATTTTTAGTATGTGACAATAAGAGAAACTTTACTTTTTTTGGGGAATTTGATAAATTGATTATGGAATTAAGAGACATTTTAGAGAAAGTCTGGACAGAGGTATTTTGGATAACTATAAAGGTTGGAGTGGATTAAGTTGATCTTTGGATAGTATTGTTTAAGGTTAAAAAATTTATGAAGATTATTTTTGGAATATTATGATACTATAGTTTGAGGAAAAGGACAACCTGCAGGGTGGGGCATAACCCGTCGCGTCGGACAAAGCTGCAGGAATCGAACCCACAATCATAGTGTGACAAGCCTTTATTTCCAACCAGTAGCCTACATGAAGTCCCTGATTATTACAAAATAATTTTACAAATCTAAATGGTATGTGTTAACATTTGGAACCTTATACAATTAGGATAAGTATAATATTTTTGAGTTCTATTATATTTTTGAGTGAAAGATGAGTTGAAGGTTGAAACTCTAATTGTCAAGCATAAATATATATATACCTATCTCGTATTCAATGAATAAATAAATTCTTAAACTTTAGTAAAGGGATATTAAAACAAGAAAATGTGTTATCCTAATACCTTATGTCTTGTTGAACTGGTGATATTTTAAATCAACATATATTGAAGGCTTTGAGGACCTCAATTTGATAGTTGATTGTAATTGATGACCTCAATCACTCCCTACAAATATTTACGTTTTTCCTCCAATTATATGACTCTAATTTCCACCAATGTTCTCCTAATCGAGATCATAATTGGGTGGTGACTTTTTCATTTCCCTTTCCCTCTTATTAAGGCTAAATTTTATTAATCTTATTTCTGATGTGGGTTTTCCTCAAATGTATTTTCTCTTTTCAACCTTTTATTTTCAATGAAAATTTTCAAATTGTGAGGACGCAATTTATTGAAGGAGGGGAGAATGTAACACCCTGAGCTTCCACGATACACTTCTCATTCAATAATGCAATAGCTTGCATTGTACGCAACTTTGAGTTCTAAAACACCGCGACTAATCAAAGTAGCCGTTATGAATAGTAATAACCACTTTTTAAAATTATAGAAATTTTATATTTCAAAATGGACTTCATTTTTGTATTCTTAATATCGAAATTATCCAAAGTTGAATTTTTTGTAATTTTCCGAGAACTTCCAATTTTTTATGAATAGTGAAAATTACTTAGAAACAACTTTTTTAATCAAAATAATTTATAGTGATAAATTATACTATTTAGTGGTTTTAAAGTATAATTAGAATATATTTTTACCATTTTATCCAATGGTGGTCATTAGAATTAATTTAACATTGAAATTGGACATAAAAAATTGCCAATCTTTTGATATAAATTATTTCTTAAAAACACGCTATTGTTGTGACAGCGGGAATTAATTATAAAATTAATTAATTAAACTTATATGTTTGGAATTTTGAAAAATAGACATCATTTTTGAATTTGAAATATCAATTATAGCTTAGGGTTAAATTTTGGCATTGTTCTGAAAAACTTCAATTTTTGTTGAATAGTGAAACCACTAAGTGGTAGTTAAATAACTGATTTTTTCATTTAAATGAAATATTACCACTTATGTGATTTTATTTTCAAAAATCCGACATACATGGTTTTCATTAAGAAGTAAAATGTGGTTCAATGAGATTAAAATAATTTTTTGGTGAATAGTAACTTTTAAGTTCTTAATCGCGATTAGAGGTAATTAGTGTAGTTTAAGGTAAAAATAATGTTTTAATAATATGAGATTAGCTTGACAGTTGTCCTAATCTTATTGGATGAGTCATGGACGACCAATACAACCCATGAGTCAACTTGGGGACCTCATGGAGCCACTTTGGTTGGGAAATGACATTAATATATATTTATTTAATGTTAAAATTAAATTGACACAAACATGAGCTGTTCTACAAAAACAGTTTTAAGTGGGGTTACACAAGTCCAAATTTTGACTATAAATATTCATTAGAAAGATAAAACGATTTCATACATCATAGTATTTCTTTTATAAATTTTAGACATTATATTAATTAGATTATTGATGACATCATGATGATGCAGCGATGACCTCATTATTTAACGATTTAAATAAAATGGAAAGATAATGTAATATATTAGACCTAAACATGTCCAAAACCTATTGGATGAGGATATTTCGAACCCTTATCACCTTATCTTCGAATTATACAAGTGTGGGACCTTTAGAATCCGAAAAACATTGTATAATAGAATAACATTTCATTACTTTCCAAAAGTGCCCCTCCTCTCCACTTATAAAAGGCCCCCACCACTATCACCTCATTCACACTTTCAAGCCATTTGGCTCGGCCAAACTCTGCCCAAATACTCTCACAACTTCCCCCTCTTACTCCTTGAAGCCTCACTTGGGCAGAACTATTCCCAAGGAAGCCTTTGGATCAAATCAAAAAGAGTTACCCGATTTTGAGGTAATGTCTTCTCTAATGTTGTTTTGTTTTATTTTTCTTCTCCAACCCACTAAACTATTTTTATTAATTTCTTTTGTAACAAAACCAGTATCCTCAATATACTAGGATGTTTTTATAATAATTATTCGAGCTACACTTACACACACCTACATCTAATGGTTAAAGAACATACGGTTTCTGTGGATGGCGAATTTCTGCCTCACGAAACGATGATTGTTCATCACTCATATAAAACCTTCAAAGGTGGACATTAAGATGTCACTATATTTATATATGATATATAATATGTTTATGTTTTACTTATGCTTCTGTATTTCTCATTTATGGTATACTTTATGATTTCCATTATGGGTAAAACGCGATAATTTCATTTTAGGAAGTGCGGACTACCGCCCCCTCAAAGTGATTTGAATCGTTAATGCCATATGTGGGATGTATAAAGGATGGAGTAAATGTTATTATAAACTATATTATACTGGAATTATATTATACATTTATATCATTATGATTTCATTCCATTAAATACGAAATAGAAATGAAAGTAGCGTTCATGCGTACATACGGCTTACCGTCTCCATGAACGGTGTATTTCATTTCTTACCTCTAAATGTTACATAATAAATGAATGTATATACTGGATATATATGATATATATGACATCTAAATCATGAATATAATTCTGGAGATAATTTATATTCTACCACATAAACAACTTGTAATTATAAGAAGTTTATTGTTGACTCAAGTACCAGAGGTCGACAAAACGACCGTTATTAACTTAAATAATTACATAATGTTCATAACATTGTAATAAGTGATATAAAAAGGATAATGAAATTAAAAATGGTTCGTAATGAGGTATATATTAACTCTAGTTTATTATTCAGGAGGTTAATGAACGGTTGAGTCAAGTCAGACACGAGGTAAGGAAATTTCTTAACCTAATTTCCATTCTTTGGGTTAATCTCCTATTTTCAAATTATGTCATGATATTATTCTGTGATGTCTTTTATTTGTACTTTATTTATGTGTACTTATAGTAAATACACATAATATATCTATTTTATTTAAAAAATTATCTTTGTAAGGGAACTTCTTAATCCAATTTCTATTCTTTGGGTTAATCTCCTACTTTCAAATTATGTGATGATATTATTATGTCCTATCTTGTATTTTTACATTATTTATGTGTACTTATAGTGAATACACATAATAGACCTAGTTTATAAAAAAATTATCTTTTTAAGGACTTCATCTCAATCCCCTTTCATTGAGGTATATTTGGTTTTATACACAGCTTTCTTTTATAAGGTGTGTAAACCCCTTTGACTTTTACGTTTATTCAAAAGGAATATTTTTTATACGAAGAGTTTTGCTAAACGACAAAAGGGAATGTTTTTCTTTCCGTACTTATGTGGCGACAACGACTTCTCCACCGCCATGACCATTATTTGAGTTTTGGCTTCCTCTACAAGCCATCATTTTTTTAATGAAAAACAAATACAAAGTTTTAACTTTCTTTTATTTTGGTATTGAAAAAGGTTTTGAAAGCGTTTTTATTATATCAATGTGTTGTATTGATATCTTGTGATTGAAATGTAGAAATGTTATTTTTCCATTATTCATGTTGTATGCGATACTATTATGTCATGGTTTATGATATGTTTAAAACTATTCATATGAGGAATGTATTGGACTTAATAAGTGACGGGTGGAGCCCGCTATAGCTCCTCGATGCATCGGTAGGTCTCATGAGACAACTAGACGTGGAATTGGCCGAGGCCCTTTCCCAATTTGATATATGGTTTTGCCCGAGGCCTTAATCATTTTAGACGACTTGGTCGAGGCCTTGACAAAATGTTTCAGAATGTATGGTATTATACATTCCCTCATTATGAAAGTGGTTATTGATATTTCATGTGATTATTCGACTAGTAGAATATCCTTGTGAGTAAGTAAATGGAATTATTTAATTATATTTTTGCAATATTATGCTGAAGTTCAAGTTTAAAAAGGCTTTTGTTTTAGTTATACATTTCCTTAAATGATAATGTTTATTTATGAAAGCTTCCGCAATATTGTTATCCTTACTGAGCATCTGAGCTCACCCCTTTCAATGTTTTAATATTTTCCAGGATGTGAAGAAGTATTTTATGAATGACCTGCAGGGATTGTCAGAAGAGGATATGAGTGTGGACTATGAAGACTTTGTTATTAGTTTTTCACTTTATGATGTAATGTAAGATTTGTGAATGTATCTAGTGTTTCCAAGGCTAATAAACTAATCGGTCTTTCGAGACTTGATCTTTTGTGATCATGCCAATGTTACGAAGTAATGCACCGACTCTAGGTAGCTGGGGTCGGGGTGTTACAAACCAATTGTCAAATGAACTCTTATATGGGTGCTGCCTTCTCAAATCTCCTAATCCCATTTGATCAATGCTCAGTGTGGGAAACAAGGAGTATGACTTGGCTCTCCCCATTATATAAGGGTCAGATAGCTGGCATCACCCGAGGGAGACCATAGCTTGACGGTCCGATGGGGAAGGATGAACCACTACACTCACAATTTTGGACTTATGGGGGTGGCGATAATGACAAAAAATAGTTATTGACCATGTTATAAACACAATGTCCTTGTCTTTTGACCTGAAATGGGAACAACAAATGAAGATCGACCACGGACCACATTTTCAACGTGGGAATTGAATCAATTTGTTGTTCGAAATCCTCGAGGACGTTGGACCAAGATGGTAGGAGTGATTTTGGGCTGATCATCTATGCCATTAGGGTGTCTTTTTGGATGTGAATGATAATGGAGTCCCAATAAAATGAGTAGGAGAAGAATTGTTGTGCCCATGCATTTTAATGTCAAGCAGGGTGGTGAAAGTGATAGAATTCCTTGGGGAGCAGAATGCATTGCCGGATTGAAGTTTGATCAGCATGAATTGGGGAAAAATATTGCACCACACCATATGTCATGACCCGAAGGAAGATACTAGTGTTTGGGCTGGGCAAACTGATGAGATGTCAGGGCGTTACTATGTATCCCATGAGGATGTGAATCATGCCGTACATAGTTCATGAATTCCATGTAGTCTAACGTCGCTCGTTGAGGAAGTGGGAGGGTAGAAGAATGGGGAGTGGTAACATGGTGAGACAATCATAATCCTGACTTGAGTGGGTCTAATGAAGCCTTCACTATACCAAGCAAGGATCCTTTTAAAGAACTATACCAATGTAGGGATTGTCGAAGAGAAGAGTTTAGGGGCTTGGCTCGAAACTAAATGCTTGAGCATTCCTACGTATCCCATGCAGATGGGAATCAAGCCACACATAGTTCTAAGGGTGCAGTTTAATATATTGCAGGATAACATATAGCTTAACATCATGCATGATGTTTTACAGTTTACAGTCATGGAGGACCAGCATGTAGTTCAGGGTCATGCTAGACCATCCGGTTTAATGTTGTGCAGGACCAGCATGTAGTTTAGAGTTATGCGGGATTGTCCAATTTAAGGTTGTCTAGTACCATCATGCATCTTATGGACATGTGGGATTAACTAGTTTATGGTTGTTCAGGGCCATCATGTAGTATAGGGTCATTCGGGACCGTCCAATTTATGGTCGTGCCTGACCAGTAGGCTCATGAAAAGTATAGCTTGAAGAAATTGGCGTTGGTGGGAGGAGTTATATGCTCACCATCCATGGTTCCCAAGGATAATTCTCCATTGTGATAGACCTTGGGTAATATGTAAGGTCTTTCCCATCTGGGTTCCTACTTGGGTGGTTTCTTTCCAGGTATCATTAGTGTCTGAAGGGCCAATACCAGGTCTCATTGCAAGAAGGAGCGGAGGTGAACATTCTTGATGAAAGCCCTGGCTATCTTGTTTTGATGCCTTTCCAGATTTTGTAGGGCATGGAGTCTATTTTCATCAAGTGTTTCCAATTCGGCCAAGAAAATTTCATCTTCATTAACCGGTTCCTATTAGTCATAGACCATTGTGCTTAATAAAGGAAACTGAATCTCAATAGGTAGGACGACCTCTGCCCTGTACACTACGAAGTTTATGGTCACCTAGGAAGAATAACAAGTCATCGTTCGATAATCCTAGAGGGTATTGGGGATCTTTTCTTTCCAACTCTTCTTGTTCTGACCAACCATTTTCTGTTAAATGTTAGTGAGGGTGTTGTTGAGTGACTCGATCTTTCAACATGCCTATGCATGATAGATGGAGGTATGGTTCGAACAAATGTTGTACTTGGCGTACAACTTCTTGAACTCATCCACCCTTAATTTGGTACTATTATTAGTGAGGATGACGTGAGGGACTCCATACAGGTAGATGATATTGGAACTCACGAAGTGGAAGATAGAACGAGCTTTGGCCTCCTTGAGTGGGACTGCCTCTACCCACTTGTTAAATAAATCGGTAGCGGTCATGATGAAATGAAATTGGAAAGCAGTCATCGGTGGATATGTCCCCATGACAACAAGTCCCCAAAAAAAATGAACAAGTGTACTTGGGGGAGTATAGAGGCTCAGGTGGCCAATGCAAAAAGTTGGCATGACCTTGGCCTGCATGGCATCTTTTGGTGAACTCGATGCAATCATAGATCATGGATGGCCAATATTACCCTAGTCTCTAGATCTGATGGGTCATTTTAGGCCCAGTCTGGTGGGCACCGCAATACTCGGCATGAACCTCTCGCAATAACTAATAAATATTGACTCCTTGGATACAGTAGAAGATAATTCCATCAAACCCGTGCTTGTAGAGGATCTTCTCAAGACTGGAACCACTCTCGAGGGAAAAATGTAGTGCACGACATCAGATTTGCTCGTGATCGGCCCAATCTTCAGGGAGGTAACCATTGTAGAGATACTCAACAATGGGGGCTCTCTAGTCAAGAGTTAGTTCAACCACTTCATCTTAGGGACCTGAGGGTCTTGACATGGATGTTTTGGTGGTACGATTGATTACCTGTGGGTTTTCATCATGACCTGGAGTAATGGGAGAATTGAATATTTGGGGTGCCACATAGATTATTAGATCATGATTATAGGGCTCTATAAGTGATGCGGCTTGGCCAGCGAAGGCATCAAACAGACCATTCTGAGATGAATGTATATGAGTAACCTCTGCCCGAGATGTGAATTGGACCATTAGATGAAGAGTATGCACCGACAATTTTACGTGTTCTTGCTTTCTGAAAATGTAGTCATCGTTGATCTGCCTGATAACTAGTTCAAAATCCATGTTCACATGAATATGGGGCACATCGATCCTGAGAGACAGCTCGAGGCCAGTTTTGAGAGCCTGATACCCCACCTCGTTGTTGGTACAGCCTTCTAACAGCAGGAATGAGTATGTCAAAATGGCTTGATCCAGGGTAATAAAGACAATACCCATGCCTACTCTGCTGAGTCTGGGATCATTGAGCCTCCTGTTAGTTGGACTTCAAAAAGCACCATGAAAATGCAACTTCCAACACGGGGTGGCGTGATCTATTGAGAGGATTGTATCTTCAAGAAAATTGAAATCCAAGGACAGGTCTGCATGAGTTGGGTGGGCAGCAATGAATTCTGCCAATGCATACCCCTTAATAGCATTTTAAGGGACGAAAAAATGTTGAACTACTGAAGAATCACTTCCCACCGAGCTAGATGGCCTATCAACATGGGGATGTTTGGGATGTACTTTAGTGGGTCCACTCGAGACACCAATTGAACCTTGTGGTGCTGCAAGTACTGCTGATATTTCTATACTACGAATAACAACGCAAGGAAACTCTTTTCGATTGTGGAGTATCTGGTCTCAGTATCTATGAGCATACGACTATGGTAGTAGAGGCTATTTTCTATACCCTCATTGTTCTTCTAGGTGAGAAGGGTGCCCATAGACCATTTTAGGTTAGTCACATAAAGGACCAATGGCTTTCTAGAGACAGGTGGCATCAAGATCGTAGGCTGGAGCAGATATTTCCTGATTTCCTCAAACATGTCTTGCCACTCTTCATCCCATTCTTATGAAGTGTCTCTCTTCATGAGCCGAGAAATGGGCATACACATTCTAGTTATATTCACAATTAATTAGTGTGTGTAGTCTATGTGTCCTTTAAAACCATGAATCTCTTTAATGTTTCTCAAGGGATACATCTGGCTTACGGCTTTGTTCATATTGGGGTCAATCTTGATACCCCAGTATCTGACAAAAAAGCTTATGAACATCGCTGAGGTGACCCCAAAGGAAAATTTCAATGGGTGCGTCTTCAGTTGGCAGGAACAAAGGATATCGAACACTTTCACAAGGTCTTTGATATGGTCTAGGTGCTGGAGAAATTTGACCACTAGAAGGTCCACATAACATTCGAATAATGTCCGGAGGATTGGCTTAAATATGTGGTGTAGGGCATGCTGATAGGTGGCATCTGTATTCTTCCAGCCGAAGGTAATAACCTGGTAATAGAATGTACCTTGGGGTGCCTTGAAAGCTATGGAATCCTTGTCCTTGGGGTCCATTTAGATCTGATTGTATCTGAAGTAACCATCCATGAAGGAGAGGGCTTGGAACCAATTTGTAACATCATTCAACAATTCCATCATAGGAAGGGAAAAATCATCCTTTAAAGAGTGACGGTAGAGATCCCATGTGTCGATACAGACTCTGATCTATCTTTTCTTCTTCCTGACAGGTATGATGTTGGCCAACCATTTTGGGTATAAGACCTCCTTTATAAAGTTGTCCCTGATGAACATGTCAACTTCATCCTTGACCATGGCACCATTAGAAGGGTGCATCTTTCTAGGAGGCTGCTTGAACCCATGGTGATTTGCTGGAAGACCGAGGTGGTGGATATCAACCTATGTTTATTGACCTAGAATCTCATTATAACTCCTGTAAAACAAGTCACGATGTTGTTTCAGGAAGTCCACGTACCGTTGCTGCTCCTTGCGGGATATGGTGGCACTGATCAATGTTGGTATCAGTTATGCCTCACTATCGAGGTTCACCTATACCAGTTCATCAACCGTGGTGTAGGTGACATCTTCAATGTCCTAGGAAGCATCTTACATGTCCACTTCTTCGATTGAAGATGAGGGATCCTCCACTATGGAAGAATCTTCTTTGTTGGTAGTCCTCCATGAGGGCCTGGTGCCATCCAGGGTGGTACTGGAAAACATATTGGGAGGTTCACTTGCTTTTGAAACCATAGAAATGAATGTTTTCAATCTGATCCATTTTAGTCTTCGGCCCATGGGGACACACATGATGATATCGAACCAATAGTGGCGCATTGGCTTGAGATGGTTGATTCTATCCTGGTGAAAAAGGCATGTATGATGTACTATCATTACCATGGGGAGGACATCCTGATACTGTACGGAGGAAGGAGGCTTCGGGATCACGTGAACATAATTTTTGTAGGAGTATGAGGTGATCTTTCTCTATCTCTTAGACTTGGGAATATGCTTCGCTCTTATACCAGAGACAAAAAAACATTTCCCTAGGTCAGGGGTTCATGGCCTCTAATCGATGGATCGAGAATATGTAGGTGTCATCCAGACCTGCCAAGGGGTCAGCTGCAACCATGAAGAGTTCAACCTCACTGGACAGGGCCTAATTGTCCTTTCTCCTGTAATAGTTGACATCCATGTATTGGTATTCACAAGAGGCGAAAGGAGATGCGTCACTTTGGAGAACACCCACTCGACCATTGAGGGAGTACTTGAGGCACTGGTGATACAACGAGGGAACCACCCTGTGTAGTTGGAGCCATGTTCTTCCCATTAATGCATTGTACGAGGTTTCCTCGGAGACAACAATAAACTCGGTACTGTCAAATAGGCCACGGAACTGAGACATAAAAGGGATCTCGCCGACCAGGTATGCTCTGTCCTATCGTAACCTTGGATCTTCAGGTCAGATGGATTGAATTCTTCCTCAGATTACCCTAGTAACCGCAATGTCCAAGATGGGATTAGATTAATCCTAGAGCCTGGATAAAAAAGACAGCGTAAAACCTCCATATTGTTGAATTGGGCAGTGATTTATAGTGGGTGAATGTTCCCCTAAATGAGAGAACCTACATCTTCTCCGGAGAAGAAATGATGGCCTAACATTTATCATTCTCTATCTCCTCAGCAAGAAAGGATTGTACAGCTGCTACTTTTGTCTCAAACTAAAGTGGGATTCTTAAAGGCTCGGCGAGGGACTCACACATCTCTCATGATAGGTGAAGGGCCTCTAGGTTAGAAAGCCTTACTGGGATGATGAAAAGATGTTTGAGAACATCATACTTCTGTGCCTGGCGTGATCTTCTTCTAGTTGGAGGACGCTCTGTGACAGGAAGTATGGCGTGCCCTGCTGGCTGAAACGGCAGCTGGCTGGTAATGGTAATGTCCTACTGCTCACTAGTAGAAGCATGTACAGTGACTAATTTGTTAGGGCCAACTGAATGAGACCAGCACATGGTGGAGTGTGACTAATCACAACGAGGACTCGGTGAATCTTCTTGGTCTAGTAGCACAGACGGCGGTGGAGGCATGCCTGATGGCACCAGATGAGGAGGCTGTGTGTGCTGAGCACTACACTAGGCATGTTGTCTGGTCTCAGTGGTGTGAATGGCCTGGATGGAGGTGCAATTAATGTGCACTGACGACCCATGTAGTAGTGGCTTCACTAATGATGGCATCAGATGGGGATGTTAGGGAGGTCCACCTGGCGCACCTTGTCGTTAGGGGTCATATAGGGGTTTACTAGCTCTATGGTGTTAACCTAAGCATACCCTTGACTTTAACATGATGATTCTACCACTGATGGGTGGATTTTGGGAGGAAATTCCCACATCTAGGGGAATGAAGTCGCAGAGAGTGCGGGATTTCGATGGCATGGGCACGGTGTGGTGATTTCCCTTGAACTATCAAAGCTTTCTCTTCTAGGAAGAAGTCGGCTAAGATGATGATATAGAAGTGGAAGTTGTAGCCTTTGAAGGCTTTGGGTGATTCAGGAAATCACGAATGATACCATAGGCATGAGAGACCTTTTATTGAGCCATCCAATCATCATACTTCAATGACCTGTTTTTAAAAACATGATGCCACTCGCCCTCGTTGTCATTGCTGTTGTCGGGCCTTACGATAACACATTTCAATTGTGTCGGGGCATGGTCCCACCTGAATATGTTGTTATCGACCTATTATTGGATCCAGTCTTTGAACTCATAGCACTTCATGAGAGTGTGACCTAGGATCTGGTGATAGGGTAAGTAGTTGTGACGATTAGGGTGATTTACCCCTTCTATCCTTCTGCACTCAAGATAACGCACAATCCCCTATTCTAAGGAACTTCAGAAATATAGGGACCAGATTCTCGCTGAATGAGTAGGTCCTGTTTTTTCTGTCCGGAATGGGGGGCCTTGTAACATGGCCCTGATGAGGGGCTGGAGGATCATTTTGACGAGGCGGATCTTGATTTTCCCTCCTAGGATGTGGTGGTGCATTACGCTATGAAACCAGCTGATTTTGAGGCGGACATTGCTGAGATGGAGGCTACACCGCTGGTGGTGGGCCTCTATGAAGTTACGGAGGTGACTCCACTGGTAATAACTCTAGTGGCCTAGGGGAAACTATTTGGGCCACTACGATGGGTTTGGATCTGACATCCCATCTCCTTGGAATTGTGAGAGGCAAAGGACGTGCCTGACTGTCCTATTACAGAGCTTCCACCAAGCATTTGGCCTTATCAGAGAAGTCTTGGAATCCTCTATGGTAGTTATGTGTTATAAAAGAGGGAACTAGTTCTGTCTTGACATTACCTACCCACATCATCAGTAAAATGCTCCAAAGTCAGTTGCATGTCAAGGGAATATGTAAGCCCCTTGCACTAGGCGATAAATCCTGTGACATGCTCATCGGGCCATTGTATTCATTTCAAAAGGTCTGCGATGCTCTTTTTCTGCATGGTGGAAATGAATTGGAATGTAATTGCATGTGAAGGTCCTCCAAGATGGTTACAGACCCGATGGGGAGATGGTAGTACCAAACAAACACATGCCCCTCCAATGTTTGAACCAAATAGCAGTGATTGGCCACCTCATGCTGTGATGGAGTCCCGGACATGGGCCCACACCTGGAGTTGAAGTGGGCCAGTTACTGGGGTGGGTCCCCCGTCCTGTTTAAGGGAGAGAAGGTGGGATTTCAAAATACCAAAGGTGTTGGTATATCATCTACCAATCATGGATATGGCTTTCCATCTGGTGGGAGCTCCACATTTCATGTTTCCAGCTTCTCAAGGTGAGCAATGAGTGTCTCTATTAGATCATCTAGGCAAGGGTCCCTATCTTGATGGGGATACCTAACCATGAGTGCGTTGGTGGGTTCTTCAACACGATAAGGCGGCTCAGCAGCTCATGGAGCGACTGGTGGAGCGACCTGCGCGGTAGCCGGGGGAACCCGAGCTGGGTTCCTTGAATTGCTACGCTGTTCCAGAGGGTTTGGCGAGATATACCAAGATGTCTTTCCATTACATACAACATCAAATATACCTGCGGGGGCAGGATGGTCAGGGTCATTTAGAGGCATCTCACTATGGTGAAGTTGTTCCAACCCCTCCTACCCTGGCCTAGAATTGTTGTAGTCTAGTCGTTCCTCTATAGCACGTTTAGCGAGGAGGTCGTCGACCAAATTCCTCTACTCAACATGTTGCTAGGGAAATGTGGCCTTCTTAGGGTCATCCTCTATCTTCTGCACTTATGTGGATGGTTCAATGTGCTTGGAAGCTCCAAAGTGCATTTTACCCTTACTAGAATTCTGGAAGAGTATTAATGCCTTAGTGGGCACAGGGAGACCACATAGTTTCATCTGCCGGTGGGTAACCATCCCTGAAGGGTCCAATAATGGTGGCACGCCCATGCGAGGTAAGTCCCAATCATGAATCTCCAACTCATACTCCTCATCCTCTTTTTTTTAATTTTGATTGTGTCCCTTCCCGGGGGCATGTCATCGATATCGCATAGAAAGTCGAGCTGCTGCCGAAGAGGATTGAAGAGAAGGGTAGAATACCACCCCCAGCCACAAATTTGCGCATGGGGAGATGAATCCTTGATGATTTTATGGTGTATCTTGAAATTATTAACGTATTGATCTTGGAGAACATTACAACGGCCTGGTGACTCGGGGTGTTGGGGTACAAAGAGCGCAGCCAGATTGATTAGATAGCATTGCTCGCCAATGTCTTCAAGATGTACCTGGATCCTAGGATAAACCACTCACTGATGATAAAGGTGAAAGCATGTTTCCCAGAGAGTTTGGAAGAAATATTCAACCTCCTTTGAGGTGAGGGATTCCGAAACAAGAAAATTCGGTGATGCCACGGTCTAGACAATATCTTGGAAATGGTCTACTGTGAGGATGTTCCACAAGATCCTCGGCTTGGATTCATGGTTTGAACCTTCATTATTCCACTCATCAACTGGGGGTGGTTGTGAAACTAGAAACTGTACAGCGGAAGACCGCTGGAATGGTAGGCCTCTGGGTGGAGAGTATGGCGAACATGCTTACGGATCGCCGAATCTCAGGCTATCCTTAGAATAGTTTTGCGACCTTGCTTCCACGTAATGATAATATAATATGATGGCTGAAATATTTCATCCAGGGTCTAGGTCTACTGGTGATAGACTGCACTACTCCTCGCCCTCCATCGGTCCCCATAATAGTTTTATGTGATCTCTTGTCGAGGATGAGAGAACTTCTGGTCACGACAGTGGTGATTGCACGACCTTAAACTATAGGGTTTCTAGATTTTTATCCTCCTAGATATACCGATAGAGGGAGGCATTAATCCAATGGACATCTCAGTCTTGGATTACTAGGATGATGCAACTCGTTCATGCCCCATCCCTTGACATAGAGGAGAGTGGGGAGGGTTCTCGCATTGAGTCATACACATCTTCAGAGTCTGAGAAGAGGACTGGTTTGATCTCTATGCAGACCATCGCAGAATTATTCTTATGGTCACGAAGACCCGGCTTCCTACACCTGGGTGGCTCCTTGGGATAGGGAATATATCTTAAATGAGGATATTTTGGCTACCCTAGTTCTGAGACTGAGAGGGTTTCCACCCAATAAATCCGGGATGTGAGGAGCACTGTGATAGATGTCAATGGGGACATAGGGATGAACTCCATGAGTAGAACTGATGCGGTAAATACCCCCTCTAGATACAATGCTGGAGCAGGAAAGACCTTTGCTAGAAACGACGATGGAGCAGGCAAGACCTCCGCCCAAAACTGCAGGAGCTTGGGGATGACCTCTATGCTTGTATCCCTTGGTGACCTCAGTATGAGAATGGTCCTTATACTGAGCTAACTGAACACAGGTAGGACCTCCGTGCTGGGTGTGGGTGGAGTGTGGCTGGCCATTACCCCTATGGTTGATGAGTCCAGGAGGACCTTCTCTATCATCTATGTGGACGCTGGGAGGATCCCCACATTCAAGAAACACCGGATGTGAAACGTCCTCACACCGACGGTCGGGGTCAGGATGAATGACTCCATACCCGATGTAGTGGGCACAGGAGAGACTTTCGTGGTGAGCGTTACTGACAACGCTAGGACCCTCATTTGAATGAATGTTCCATGTGGAAGACCATCTTGCTCAGCCTGGGAGAGGGGAACGATTGCGTTCTCCAAGGTAGGGGTTTGGGGAGGACCTCTGTACTAGGTGGCATCGCTAATGGTTGGCCCACGACGACCACTGCCTATGCCATCGACCAAGAGAGTCGATCCAGCTTTCCCGTGGGGTGGTTGGGGTCTTGATCCAGGTCAGGGGACACATTCCCCTACTCAACATTTACAGGGGCTGATTGTATGCGTCAGCGGTGGCTCGAGCCATAGTATCTATAGACGTTGATGCCACTTGGGGGGCATCCTATTCATATTGTGCCCAATGCAGGCGTCAGGTTGGATAGACCGGAGTCAGTGGCGTAGGCATGTAAATTACATACTCTTATTCCTTTATGATCAGCCGGCGGTGTAGACGTGGCCTGGTGGGAGCCCTCACTAGGAGCCACTACAATGGGACTCTGACCGGTCAGGCTCAGACATCACCAACCTCGTCGGCATAGGGTAGGGGTCGTTGAAGTATTCCTGGGAGAGACCCCCAAAACAGTTATATGTCTGTGTGGGGAGAAACAGCTCCCTTCGTAGCCCTTGGGGGAATATATGACGATGAGGCGAAGACACCTCCAAATATAATGGGGGGCAATATCCCACGTAGTGATGGCCCCCTCCTCCTCGTAGTAGTGTATATGGTCATTTCTCAGCCTTGGTTGGATGACCCCATACATGGTGATGGTACGTGGGTTCCGCATGGTCGTAGATGTAGAGGATGTCATGGAAGAGGTGGTACCCCATGGGGTAGTTGTGTTGGAGCTGCCCCAGCCGCTGCGTCTGTGGGAAGGTAGTGATCGTGTCCCTGGTGCGGCAACGTGATTCCTGAATGTCAGGAGATTATCTCATCATTGCTAAAAGAAAAAGTAATCGACGACCAATGCACCAGCGCCATCCCATCATCCAAGACCGGTAAGAGGGTTCTGCACTAACAACATCGCATATTGGAAAATCCAATGTTCTACTGCCCCAACATCTGGTGAGTTTCATGCCAGGCCTGCTATTTTCTTGGCGGGACCCTGCACGGGATAACTGGATCCAGAGACACATCAATCCATTGATTCCTTAAGCACTACTAATCACCATATTGAGGAGAAGTATTTCACATCAAGTTCTCCATTTCTGTTTCCTACTCTTTCATCGGGGCGCACACATCTGTCTATGGAGGACACATAGCTATGGGCCAACATTCCTTCATTCTGAAGGGCGGTGATACCTATTTCATTTTCAGGGACGCTTTTTTCCTTGATCAAAATTAGTTGATGGGATGCCGGTTCTTCCTTTCCTGGAATCCGCCTCGGATCTCGTCACCATGTCCGAGTCTCCCTTACAGATTTAAGATGTTGTTCGTGAAACTATTCCTAGTGCCATATCTTCATGGACATCAGTTAATTACACGGAATCTATCAGGACATTCAATTTAGTCTGGCTTGGGAAGCAACCTTTAGTCTGTGGAGTAGTTACGTTGGACATCACTGGATTTTCTGGACGCTGGGACACTGGTACATCTGTCTTCTATCCCTTATTGAGGGGCTTCTAAAGGGCACTGAATCCAGTGATATCCCACATAGAACATGGGAGATTTTATGTCTTGGGAATGTATTTGAGGGTTTCCTTAGCATCCCATATTTAATATAGGGTATGCCACAAGTTTAACATCTAATTGAGATGGATCAGACTGATCAGAACACTAACTTTAGTGGATCAGGTGGGGGTAACCCCCAAAGGGAACACTAATGTTGGGGTCATTGTGTTGTTGGCATCCGGATTTTGTTAAATGTATTGGGGAATGGGGTGGTATGATCCCACAAGGATGTGGAGGCCCTGGTAAGATTAGGATGGATGATGTATGGTTCCATGAAATTGATGGATAATGATAGGGGGTCGTTGCGAGGACGGCAATGATGTTGGGATTGAGTCTGAAAGATTCTTCCTACATATCCCTGTGGCTGGGAATCAAAGTCCCTGTATTTCATCAGACATCATCTTTATGCCTATTGGGGGTTTCAACGGCTTACCGCTGGATGAGGTCACAATGGCTTACCACTTGATATGGGTGTCAAAGACTTACCGTTGAATGGGGTTGACAATGTCTTACCATTGAATGAGGTCGCAATAGCTTACTGCTGGATAACGGTGTCAATGGATTATCGTTGAATGCGATTGACAACGACATACAGCTGGATGGGATCACAACAATTTACCACTATATAGGGGTTTCAATGGATTTCCGTTGAATGGGGTTGACAATGGATTACCGCTGAACGAGGTCACAATGACTTACCATAGCATAGTGGTTTCATCGGCATACCGCTGGATGTTCTTGTCAATACCTTACTATGGAAAATCATCACAACGGCTTACCACTAGATATGGGTGTCAATATATTACCATTGAATGGGTACACAATGGCTTACCAATGGGTGGGGTCCACAGTTTAACGTCATGTAGGATGGGGGAAAACATACGTGAAGGGATAAGAGCGACCAATTAGTGTTGGGATTGAACCATAGAGAATATTCCTACATACCTTGCATTGGCAAGGCTCAAAGACCTCATAGTTCAGACTGGTTTTTGGTGAACTGATGTAAAGGGGGTCGGAACAACCGAGGTGTTGGGATTGAACCTTAGGGAGGCAACCTACGTACCATACCCTGGCATGGATCAAAGTCCTCATTGTTCAGACTTATTGTAGGGCTTACACTCTAGGATACCCAAGATGTTGGTGAACTCATGTGAATACGTTTGAGACAACCAATTGATGATGAACATGAAACTTATGGTGGAATCCTTTGTACCCTACCTAAGAAAGGGTCAAATACCTTGTATTTCAGGTTGGGTTTGGTGAACCAACGTGAAGGGGGTCGGAACGACTGGGTGTTGGGCTTGAACCTGAGGGAGGCATTCTAAATATGTTTCCCTGGAAAAGATCACAGTCCTCATTGTTTGAACTGAGTGTGTGGGTTACACTCTAGGCCTCCCAAGGATGATGTAATTGTCAGTGCTTTCTCTAATCCCAAAAAATTCATCCTCGGTGTGAGAAACAATAGACAACAATGACCTTATGATCACATCGTGAAAGGTGCTTCTTTGGGAAGTGGAGTGGGGAATACATGTAGTTAGCAGTCCAAAGAGTAAAAATGGGATTACACATGTTATGCAGCCCAGAGAGAAAATAGGGGGCTTACGCCTGGATAGAAGCCCGAGGTGAGGAAGATTGGGTCTCACTCAAGGATAGAGGCCCGAACGGTGATAAAGCCCAGCGGGAGAGGGACTTGACACCCATGGAGAGAGGAGGATAAGAGATGCT
Organism: Viscum album; assembly: GCA_963277665.1. NCBI lineage: Eukaryota > Viridiplantae > Streptophyta > Magnoliopsida > Santalales > Viscaceae > Viscum > Viscum album. The sequence continues at coordinate 1,167,934,475 of OY728164.1, forward strand.
ACCTCCTGCAAGGAAGTTTAGGGGTTTAAACAATGTTGGTTTCGCTTTCCCTAGGGACAGAAACCGCTCTGATGAAGGGGATCTCATTCCATGTGAGAAATGATCTCACTCCCATGGAGAATAGTGGGCATGAAAAATGTCCATGGTTGGGGGGACCCCATGTCTGACGCGTGGAGTATGGTCATAGTTTTACGTCACGTGCTAAGGATGAGGGTTATTTGCAGTTTAACATCCTGATTCTCAGATGAGGTGGGTTCACTCTATACCCCTAGGACTTATATGACCAATACCCTCTACACTTTGGTGAAGTGATGGGACATGAAATGTCGTGGCTAGGGGGTGTTATAGAGAGAACCATCGGGGGGTCGTGGTTAGTGTGGCTAAGCAAGTAGAAATATCTGTTAGCATTCCTATGTAAATAAGCATGAGATGAAGCAACACAATGTGAAATGTCATCTAATGGACTTGGAATTAACTTCATCCAAACATGAGGGGACACATAGTGAAAGAGAATGTGATGTAGGTTTGTCGTGCATAAGAGTGGTTTGAATAAGGTGACTCAAGTTGAGAACATCACATGGAACCCGTGTTAGATAATGGTCTGGGGAAAAATAGGATGTCTGCAGAAAAGAGGAAGGGTTATCACGTAAGATGGGAGGTTGGCACACAAGTGTGACTACTGGAGCAAAAGATAGAGGCGTTGTGCGCAAAACGATGGTTTGCACGAAGGTCGGGATGTTGTGTGCATGAAAAAGTTGGAACGCAAGTCGGGGTGTTGCATGCAAGATGAAGGTTGTACGCAAGTCAGACTGATGGCGCGCAAGGACAATGGATACATAGGTGACTTGCATGTAAGTGGAGACCCCATGCATGAATAGTACATGAAATTGATGAGGATCCTATTGCCAGTCCAAAGGCTCCCCCAGGAACCTATCATGAAACAACCATTACCTGAAGGCACTGGGTTTTTCACACGGTTACAGATGATGGGTTTTTCATGAAGCAGAGCATCACATCGTCTTCAGGTTACCATCTCCGAGGAGAGGGGAGATGGTTTTTTTTATATCCAGAGTCCCCAGAGTGTCATTCAAGGCACATGCGTGCAAGAGATAGATGCAAAAACCCTGGCCGATGTCGCCTTGGGCGTGGAAATGGGACCGAACATGCAAACCCCCATCCAACGATGCCTTGGGTACGGAAGCGGGGCCGGATTAGCCGGGCATTCCAAAAAAAGACCGACGTTGCCTTTGGCATGGAACTGGTTTCGGGCATGAAAACACCCTTTCGATAATTCCTTGGCCATAGAAGCGGGGATGGTTGTGCAAACAGCCGTTCGTCGTCGCCTTCGGCCTGAAATTGGGGCCCCGTGCACAAACGGGCACTCGACATCGCCTTCAGCACGGAACTGGGCCCACACGTGCAAACTCCCTTTCAATGAAGCCTTGGGCATGAAAGCGGGGCCGGTGTGGCTGGTCGTAGAGGGCAGAGTTTTGGGTGCCAATGAGAAGGCTGGCACACAATAGTTTGCATGCCAAAGGCCTCTTTCACGTTTTTTTCAATCTTGTGTGCGCCCACCCTCAGGGCCCCAGGATATCCTTTTTTCATCCCGAAATTATTTGGAGCTCTTTGATCCACCCAATGATCCCCTCCTATGGATTTTGGAGTCAAAGATATCTATACTTATGTATTAAATGATCACCTACCAATATTGTGAAAGATTTCAGAAATGGAATCATTTACCATTCATGGAAGTAGGATTCCTGTTGGAAAAAATATAAGGACTAAATTTCTTCAATGATATAAATTATTACACATCATGTTTATAAGAAACATTACATGGTTATTGGAAATAATAATAAATGGATTACTACTCCTAATTAACCTCATTCAATGACATACTTTTTGAGCTCTTATCTTATTAGAAAAAACTATAATAAAAACCCATACTTATAAATTTTTTTTCTTATTAAATAAAGGAGGGTTTTCTATTTGGTAGAGATATCATTATAATAAAAACCACTATGAGTTAATAATATTATTTGTTTTGGATATGAAAAATTTGAACAATCATAGAGGAGAAAGCCACAAATTTTTGGATGGTGGAAATAATTTCTTGGATAACATCATGATGTGGTCTTTTTCCATGAATGGGAGGTCCTATTATGAAATAATATATTTTATTATTTTATTAAAAATAGAAAATTCCACATCCCTGGGTTATTATTCCTTGTACACGAAAAATATACGAATGTGTTTCAAGATGAACATTCACTACTAAAATAATAAAAAAATATATTATCTGGAAGATTTTAATATTTATCTATTTTTTATATTTCTAAATGATCGATCCATGATAATTCTTTATATTTCATACAGTGTAAAGAGTTATTATTTTGGATAAGAGAAATTGTTTTATTCTTTGATCAATGTAAATGATATTTAATGGTTAAAAATACAGATGAAATAGATTATTGAGGTAGATTTGATTCGTTGTTATATTTATGAAATCAATATATATGAGAGAACCAACAATAAAAATAATGTAAATAACAAAAAATATTTATAAGAATATTTAAAATTGATGTTTTTGTCCTGAATATGCTTTATGTTGATTGTATGATGGGATGTAGTGAATCTAGAATACTGATTATTCTATTTTATTGTAGAAGAAGTAGAGAGAGTGAGAGAAAATAGTTTTGTTCTACATATTATAATTATTTTCAATGAATAAGATTATGGAGAATATTGTCCTAAACTTAATTATATGATATGGTGTGATTATGAATTGAAGGCTATGATATCCTCATATAGTAGTTATATTGAATTATGATATATCCCATTAAATTTTTTCACATTGAAGAAGGAGATGAAAATAATTATATCATTAATTACATATTATACATTACTAATCGAGAATTATTAAGGATATAGTAGTAATAATGATTTTCTAAATGCAGTTCAGTTTTATACAATAGACAATAATTTTTAGGTATGTTCATTTATTGTACCTATGTTGTCTCAGTAGTGCAGTTTCAAGTTCTAACCCCAACATGATCATTATCATGAAATTAAAATAGAAAAGGTGTGTTTATGGGTTACCTAACATTATAAATTCAGGAAATGATCAACTATGTTTGATGAATACCATATTTAGAAATAATTTTTTCATCTTATTATAAATTCAAAATTGAAGTAATTGTTATAAAATCGAATGCAAGATAATAGTTAAAGATATATTTAATGAATTGGTGTACCAAAATCATGGGGAGGGTTTTTTTAAATTATTCATATTGTAACTCACATCGAATCACATCATTTTTATTGAGGGAACAATAATACATATAGAACATCAGTAGGTGTCAAATCAATATTCTACCACTATTTTTTATCGTAAAAAATATCCATATTTTCAAAATTTTTGTTTTATATTTCCATTATAATATCATCAGAATGTCCAAAGTAGGAGAATAATTATATTTAAAATATTAAATTTACTTCTTCTAGTAACCAAATAAATATAAATAATTAATATATAAAACAAATAATAAAAGAATTCATTTTTAAAAAACAGGATATTAATTAGATTCTATATGTCGGTATCCATCTAAGGATAGATCAAGCATAGATGAATTGGATCGCATTGATAAATCCATAAAAAATATGATAGGTATAACATCCACCATTAATGATTTATATCATTCCTTTGATAAAGAGGTAATAAGAATATATTTACCAAACTACAATATAGTGGAACCAAAAAATACAAAATATCAATTACTAGAGAAATTAATAGATGATTAATATGTAGTTTTAATAAAATCAATGAAGAATATTCAAAAATAAGATTATATTACAATAAGAAACTATTCTAAATACTTGTATATTATATTCACTAACCACATAATTGAGACTTTGGATATGGTGAAAGAAATATTATATGAATTATTTACTTCCATAACTATCAGAATGCAATGAAATACGTATTTTTATTTAATAATAATTAATGATGAAAAGTACTAAATTTTTTAGATTGAATGTTTTTAAGAAACAATTAAGAATAATAAATCCACAAAAAAGGAATGTAGAAAATAGTTATCAATTAAAATAAAATTAGATGGTTATTGTTTGTGAAAAAAATTCTCACCTTGAAATCAATTATAATATTGGAAAACCTCAAAAATATATGTTATAAGTGAAAAATAATGAAACAAGAAAACATCCCATAGGTTGGTTATTATTTCATATATTTATTAACTAAATTTATCAGAACTATTACTTAAAATAAATGAAAATTTTTAGTTAGATATTAATGGTTGTGTGTAATTTTTAGACCTAAGGAACATTTTTTATAGTCTAACATGTCCTTTCATGGAAGAGAAATGAAGCCTTCATCAATGGTAAAATTATAAGGTTTTTGATAGTACGTAAGGGGTGGATAAAAATATTTATTTAACAAAAATATTTGAATTAATGAGGATCCACTATTGAAATTTTTGTTAGAGTAACAATAGTAATGAAGAAATCTTGTTTAAATCAACAATGAATCAGCTAAAATGACACAAGAGAAGACCAAAAAGTAACAATCTGTAGTGAAGTAATGGTTATTCATAATTAGGTTACATGAAAACCCTTATGGTTTAGATAGTAATAGGAATAAAAAAGTAAATAATAATTAATAATTTAAAAACCTCTTATATTTTTGTAGAAGAGGTCGCAAAATATAGTTTAACAACAAGGGCATGTAAATTAGTGTCAATGAATGTGAGATACATTGATAAATATTTGAATTATTGAATGATATAAATAAAATTATTTAATTTATTGATTAAATACCTAAATAATGGTTAATGTATCATGAAAAGTTTCCCAACTAAAGAAAGTTGAATATTTATTTCAAATCATTTAGACATACACCAAAAAATATGAAGGTATCTATTAATAAATTTATTATTTGGCCATCCAATTTCAATATTGAAAGTAATTACCGTAAATTTTAAATTAATAATAGTGTTATAGTGGAATAATAAATTCAATATTGGGAAGAACACAAATTTCATGATAGGTTGTAAAAGTATGATTACCCATGTGTTATTTAAAAGCTATGCGATAGTGAAAGAAAGCTACATATGTCTCAAAATATTGTGTCATCATACTTACAACCAATGAAATGATATATCAAAGGATGATTCTAGCTCTAAATTACACATTATATTTAATTTCAAAATATTTTTAGGGAATTAAAAATAATGAAATTAGTAACAAAAGCAACAAGACTAATACAAAAAACTGATATTTTAGGATTTTTTAATAAATTTAATCTTTCTGATATTTCTCATTTCACATAACACTAAAAATATATTGTGTTATATGATAACAATAATTTAATATTTATTTATATGAAATTATTTGTAATGATTTCTTTTCATGTTACACTAAGATAAGTATGTGTTAGATGAAAAACTGAGTCAGCTTGCCTTACATGTAAAACCATGTTTTATGTTCTTTTAATGGTGCAGCTATTTTAAAACAATATTTCAACATGTTTATAAATTTTATTTAACAAGGTAATATAAATTTTTGAATATATAATGTCTATATTTTTGTAGTTTAATTTATTTTATTTTTCTGATTAATTTTTTAAAAAAATATTATTTTATATCTGAAATATACCTTTTCTTTTAAATATTTATTACTATTAAATTATATTTTCAAATTTTTTTGTCAAAACAATATATCATTTATAGATATATAAATCTAGTTTTGGTCATTGGGATCATTTTTATATAAAAAATGATTGAAATTTTAAAACCCCACATTAAAAACTAGTTTTCTCACCACATCTGTGAGATTAGCTATTAATTTAATTTTTTCACTTTTAGGAAATGAATTTTGAAAAAAATTAAACTTGATTTTTTATAAGTCATATATTTATATTCTATTTGGATAAAGTTATTTTTTTGTCCAAAAATATTAGTTAATGTAATTGAAATTAATTATATCAATAAAGATAAAATTGATCATTACAAGGAACTAAACATTAATCCTAAAGGCCAAAAGGACATAAAAACATGTCCAAAATCCATTTTATACTAATATTTCGACCATATAACCTATAATATTATATTTTAATAGTTATTGGGTCACAACTTCCAAAATGTGACCAATAAAATAAGTTATGTTTCAAAAAATAAAAAAAGTACCTACCTTAACACTGACAATTATAATGCTTTAAAGTGTAGAATAAGTTACATAGTTAGGTTATAAAAAATATTTTTACAGTTAAATGATTTTTTAGACATGTTAACATATCATTATTTTTTTATATGATATAAATACATTAAATTAATAACAAAAACTAACACATTGATTATTTAGTTTATAATAAAATTAAATAAATGATAATAAATACATTAAAATTAATGTAACATTAATAAAAAATTGTGTTAAATTAGTTTATAAGGTGATTATATCATGATAAAATAATGTAAAATTTATATATTTTAATTTAGATAATATTTTTTGATATTTTTTTAATGAAAATTATATAAATAATCTCAAAACTGACATTACTGATAATTTACAATAAATGATATTTAATTAACAAAATTAATATTACTAATAATCCAATAAAATTTTAAATGTTAATAAATATAAATTAAGATCCAGTAATAGAAAATTTGTGTCTTTAATAATTAAAATATTCATCTTTAAATATATAAAACATATTTAGCACAGTTTAGGGAAAATCAGTGTTTTTGTTGTTATATTCACTTGTTTTAAAGTAATTTCCAACATACAAGTGATTTAATTTCTAAAAATTATATATCATATTTATAATTCAATGAGTATAAATTTTATAATTAATATAACCTTAATTTATCCTTATTGGTTTACTTACAAAGGTTATGAAACTAGTTTCCTTAAAAACAATATTATAAAATTGCAGAAACCTAAATGTTATGCTGATAAATTATAACAATATAGTTATTTTTTGTCATGTAGATTTCTATAAAAAATAATTCACCTTTAGTTCATTATTTTTCTATTTTTATGAACATTATTTATGGTAGACATACCAATTTTGTTTACTATTTGGTATTTACATGAATATAACTCCTCTTCCTCTATAAAATGGAATTCATTCTTCGTATTCCATACACCTATCAAGAAAAATTGCCTCAGAAAACCCCTAACCGATTATAAAAAAATTCTCAACCATAAACCTATAATTCTTCATTTTGGACTACTTCCAATCGAGAAATCCCTTTGGTTAAAACCAAGAGGAGTTACATAAATAAGAGATTACATCATTCCTCAAGCTCATTCATATTATTTTAATTATCCACCCAAAAACACATATTATTACATTCATATATAATAACCACATTATCCAAAATATACTGAAAATTTTTTATGAGGGTTCCACCTACTCATACACACATATATATATATATATATGGGGTAACAAACATACCATTATTGTATAGAACACAATACTACCTCACGAAATGATGTTGTTCATTTTTCATCTACCACCTCACATGGTTGGAAATTATGATGGAAAATTCATTTTTATAAAATATTTATTATATTGAAGGAATATTTATTCTTCTTGAATCATTATATAAAACATAAATTCATTATTTATATTTTTTAAAAACATGATAACTTCTGTTTAGGATAGTTGGACAACCGCCTCCTCATAATAATGTGATTAATTCACGCATTAAAAGAAATGTATTGATTTTGTTTTTAGTGAACATGCATGATTTATATGAAAAATTAATTTTATGCTAATGACATTATATATATAAAGATATTTTTAATTTACTCTCCCAAATTAAATAGTGTAATAAAATGGAAATAACATTCATTAGTTAGTAGGGCCTACCGTATCCATTATCTGTGTATTCCATTTCATATTTATATATTTTTATAGATTATGATAAATAAAGTAGTACTTAACATATTATATTTTTTACATTTTAATTTACATAATTGAAATAAAAAATACTGTTACATGTAAGAGGATCAAGAAAAAACCTCAAAACATTTATGAAAAACAAATAGTATATTAGTTGAAATGTGTTATTAACTGTGAGTTATTGATAAGAAAATAATATTAGGTTATAACCAAATAATATATAGTATTAGATATAATAATATGGTTCTATAATATATATTTTACAAACTTAAGTTTATTATATAGTAATTCTTTATTATTACATTGAGAGTCAAGACATAAGGCAATGGTTTTCAAATCTCACCTTTTATATCTCTGAGATACATGCAATATTCACAAATCATATATTTTTTATGGTATATATACTAAAAATGAATTTATTATTTGATACTTTTACATAAATATGTTAGTATTTAACTATCCATTTTATGGCCTTTATTTCTAAAGGTATATTGTTCCAAAGTTACCAAATTAGTAATGTAATTTTCTCTCAATTTTCTATTTTTGAGACACATTCCCTGATGTGCACTAGTATTTTTCTATGGGGTATATATAATTACACCATAAAAGATATATCAAGAATATAATAATCATTACGATATTTTATATTTCATTTAATTTTATTATTTCTATATTATTATGATTCAATGTTACCAAAGTGGTAACGATTCATTAAAACAATTTCGTTGTTTATAATGATAATTTATGAGTATTCTTATACTGATGAAATAATATGATAAATATATAAATAACAAAAATTAATTTTATTATCATCTATTTATTCATCAAAATTTCAAGTATCACTATAATTTTCCCACATATTTTTAATAAATATAATTAAGATAGCGATTTTAAGAAAATCTAACATTATCATCCACTTTTGTCAAAATCTATGTTCCATCAAGTCAATGTTAGCTAAAAAATTAAAAAATGATCCACTATTATACTATGATACCTAAAATTCATTTTATCCAGGCTTTATATTTTATGGAAAAATGGTTTTTAAAAATAAATATTATTCTATTTTTCAGATCGATCAACTTTTCTAAATGTTTTATAGTGAAAATCTAATGATCAACATGCATGGATTTATCCCTATTTATGAATTTCCTTCCATTTAATCCTCATTTTCAGGTTTAAAACATTACATTAAAAAAATCATTCTTCTATATATTTATTGTTCCAAAAGACATTTTCACATATTTGTTTTATAAAAAAAAATTTATATTTAAAAAGTGATTTAATTCATTTCAAATGTTTCCATTATATTTATTCAAAAAATTATTTCTAAAGAAAAAAAATTTAATTATTTATAATTTATTTTATAATTTCTCAATGTATTTTCATATAAATGGTTTTCAAAAATTTATTCATTATTCTTGTTTAAATAAATAGTTTTTAAAAATGTTCTATTACTCTATTTTCAGAGAAAGGGTTTTCAAAATGATTTCATTATTATTTACATTATTTGAAGGAAAATATATTTTTTAAGGTTTTTAATCTTATTCTATCTATATTCAAGGAAAAAGATATTGATAATTATTTCCATAATATTTTGTGTGTTTTATAATAAAAAGGGTTTTAAAATTTTTTATATCTTCTTTTATATGTTTTCAAGTTTATTTTCAATATCAATGTATTTTGAAATGTTTTATGATTTAAAAATAATTTCTCAAAGAGGAAAGTAAATTTTCCTTAATAAATTATATTAAAATATGTTTTATAATTATTTCCCATCTACATTTACCCCCATTGGTGATACTGATGACATTTCTAGGGATTTAAACCAAGGGGTCTGTTAAGATTATTTCTTTGAATGAGTTATGTTTTGAAAGAATGAATATTATGAGAAATATTTATATTTCTTGGGTTTCATGTTATGAAACCAATTTCTATTTCATGGTTTAAATTTTTATAAATACCATTTCTTATTCATGAGAGATATGTGTATAAAATCTATTTCTTTTATAGTTTATGGTACGATGAAATAATTTTCAAACTAGTCTCTTTTCCATTAGTGATGATATGATTACATGTTTTAGACGTCTATTTCATTTCAAAGGATGTGAAATAATTGTTTATGATCTTATTGAACATTCTTGTATGAGTACATTTTTGAGATGGGTGGGACCTATATCACCCACAAATTTAATAGTTAATGATTTATCTCTCATGTTACAATTATTGGATTCAATTAGATAGGCATAATCCACTAAATGAATATGGGGAACCCTGATTAGCTATAGATGGATGGTGAATCTAGATCCACTATATAGGGATAGGAAAACAAGATCTACTATGGGAAGATGGGGAAACACAATTCCTTATGGGATGATGTGGAAACCAGATACCTTAAAAGGAGAGGACTGAAGATGAGGAAGATGGTGTGTCTTGACCTATAGGTGTAGTCCACATAATGTTCCCTGATATGTTTTGGTAGTGCACCATAACTTATATGAATTGATGTTACTTGTTTATGTGTCTTCCAAAATTCCAGGTCTTATTCCAATGTAATGATATCATGATTCCCTTGTGATTTATATGAACTACCAATATTTAACCAATGACTCATTTATATGATTTTTAATATACATGGTATGATCTTAAAATGTTATTCTCATGTTCTCATACCCTTATGTTCTGGATTATACTTACATGTATCTTTTTTTTACCCTTACTGTTCATCTTAGGTCACCCCACTTTTTTGTTTCCTTACATAGGTTATGAAGACATATATTATGTATGATATTTCTAATATAGGTGATATTGTTGGATAAACTAGTGGGAAACAAGGTTGTTCACTCAGGTATTTGTCTTGACATTTCAATGTATCCAAATTCACTAAACTGGTATGTTCATTGGGTTCCTATTTTTGTATTGAATTATGTATTCAAAAAATGATTTTATTTCTATAGACATTATTATTTTTATAGTTCATATTAGAGAAAATATTTTGTTAATAATTGGAAACAAGGTTGAGAAAACATTATTGGCATATTATAGATTATTTCTATAGAAATTTCTAGTGATGTACCTAAGGATATGTTTATGGATGAGGAAAATTACAGGAAAATTTCCTTGAATTTTGTTAAAGGATATAGAGAGTGGATTTCATGAATCAAATACATATTTGGATACTATAAGTGGATGTGGATCTGTTACAGATATACCTATTAGTAAAAAACAATTAAATTTTCCATCAAACCTAACATAGGAATAACCTAGCACATGACAATGAGCCTTACTACACACCTAGTTTGACACTCTCGGGTGACACACTTTTATTATTCACAAAATATTTATGAACCATCATGAATGATTTTATTAGAGGATGGCTACGAATAACCTAGGATAAAACTTATTCTTAGTATATTAAATAAGTACCATACTTGTATTAGGAAAATTATAAGTGATATTTTCATGATTATGTTGTTTTCCATTATGATAAAGCCTTCCCACACTATGCTTTCTATTTTTAGTCAACATTGGGAGCATGAAAGAAATTTGTCAACATTGAATGTTTCAGATATGTAATGTATGGTAATTATGAAAGTTGGATTCATAAGTGTATATATCATGAAGTGAATCAAGAAGATTCTAGGATTATTGGTTGTACTACTAAAGATTTAGATATCAGGAATGACATGTGAAATTCATGGGTGGTTATATGAATATTGTTTACACAAAATGTACGAAGAATTATTAAATTATGGTTGAGGAACATGAAGACATTATTTCTATTTCATATTCTATAAATTGGGAAATATGAGGTAATATGATAAATCTTGAGTAATGGTTTAATAATAACATTTTATGAACTATGAATTTATGTATTAGAGGTCATGTATTCAGTTATATGATTAATGAAATATTAAATTATTTTTAGTATGAGTTTTTAATTATGGATTCTAAATGATATTTTAAATAGTGATGAAGGATTATAAAATAGATTGAATATAATGGTGTAATTTTGATTAAGGGATGGTAAAATTAGTGTGTTCAATATATAAAACAATCATTTAGTCTGGGTAATGAGATGAATGATTTGGATAAAGTAAGGTGAAAAATATCGATAAACAAAGAAAAAATTAAGTATTTGTTGAAAAAGTGGTTTTTATTATCATAGATGAAGTATAAAACATTATCGTCTTAATAAATACTTCCAATAATCTATTAAATGAGGAGTAATTCATGTTTTCAAAAAATAATTTTATGTATTTTAGGTCATTAACATATTTTAGGTTAATATATGATGAGGGTATTCACATGATTGGAATGTGACAGCCATGAGAATCTTTATGACTTATGGGGAACCAATGTTATGCTCATTTATTGAACTTTATTCTAATGTTTTGGATTCTCATCATTAGAAGGGACATAAGGTTTACCATTTAAGGAATGTTTTATGTTAATCATCAGATAAGTGTTTAGAGATTAAATTATTATCTCACTAATTTAGTATTTATTCATATTGGATAACAACTAATAAATTTTATTCTATGACGTTAAAGGAAGACAACTTGAATGACTTGTCTTCAAATTTACGAACCTCCTTATATTTTACTTCTTCAGGATCAAAATATTCACCTTCACTCTATGGTTTTATAGATTAAGTGATAATTGATCAAGGCCCATGTAATGTGTGAGATTGTGTATAATGCATGAAATGAAATCATGGAACTATATATTTTTTAACAGAAGGGCCCTAAAATAATATGTTTCCTATTTTAATCATTTTATACGATTTCAATGACCTATTTAATGCTTCTTCATTTTATGGTTTTTTGATATTTTAACTTCTATTTATCTTCCACTTTGTTATGATCAGTTATCTTTATCAATCCCAATATTTATTTACTCGTTTCTTCCAAGTCTGTGTTCCCACTTGCCTCCTTTGTTCTCCAACGTATGACCTACATTGGGTGACCATTATGGTTCCAACATTCCATTTTTATAGTAACATTTGGTATTATTTTTTAAATATTCAGTTTCTATGAAATGAACATTTAAGTATTTAACTTTTGATAACCCTGGTGAATTTTTAGGGTGAAGTTAATTTTATGGTCAGTAGAACGTAATACCCATAGATTTTATTGATTTTTTTCAATTTATTTATAAATTTTGATATTGTTTTAGTTTATATAACACATAATATAGATTCCCTTATATCAAATTAAAAATTATTATTTATATATATAGTAAAAAAATATAGGTTTTCTTTATATGATATACCATGAAAAGCTTGTTCTACATGCAACACATAGTTAGCTTGAGTTATATGCAAGACCAAATTCTACTACCTTTCAACGACACACATATTTTAAATCAAGATTTTAAAAAATTTAATAATTTTGTTTTAAATAATAAATTTCAATTTTGAATGATTAATTTCAAAATTCGTCAAGGAATAATTTATGGTAATTTGTTTTTATAATCTTTATTTTTGATGAATATTGAAGAATACTACTTTTTAGTTGAAAAATTCCATTTAATTATAATATATATTAATGAGAAATTATATTTTAGATTTGTTTAATATTCATAATTGGTCTATAATAAATCTATTTATATAATTTAGGTCACTGAAATAATTTTTATATATAAATACATAATGAAATTTAGAACACTTTAAATTAAAACATGTTTTCTTGCCACATTTTTTGTACTAGATTTAATATTAATTTCATTGACATCTATTAATTTAATTATGAATATTGATATACATTGTATTGATAATTTTAAAATTTATTTTTATATAATATCTACTAAATTTTTGACAAAAAATATTAGTGATAGAGATTAAAATTTATTACATTGATAAAAGTAATGTTATGATTAACTAGGGACTAAACCATAAATGTAAGGGCCAAAATAACCTAGAAACTTGACATAGATCCATTTTATACCCATATTTTAACCATATATCCTCTTGGATCTAATTTTTTGAGATAGTGGGACAAATATTAATGAAATTGACCCATTTAATATGTTGTATAATGGAAAAATAAAAATAAGAACCTTCATTTGCATTATCATTATAAATAATTAGCTTATGGAAATAGATAAATTTTTTCAGTAATAAACATTATTTTAATTTTTAAAAACTATGTTTCTATCATGGTTATATAGATTTGATTTCTAGAGATGATAAAATTACATTAGATGCATGAAAAAAATTCTTACACATTGACAAATTTGTTAATAATTAAATAAAATAAATGATGCTAAAAAATTTAAATTTATGTAAATATAACAAAATATTATGTACAAATACATTTTTAGTTGAATATATCAAACTAAAAATATTCTAAATTAATATATATGAATTAATATACTGTTTTGATGTTTTTAAATTAAAATTGAATAAATAATATCAAAATTCAAAGTAATGATATTTTATTAAATAATTAAAACTAATAAAAACTATATTATTATAAAGATTAATTAAAATTTAATATTTTCTAATAATGCACCAATTTTTATTTTATAATTACTATATGAAAATCTTAATAGAAGAAATGTTCTTATCACGGATTGTCGTAATGTAGTGTTTTCGTGTGTTACATTCGATTGTTTTAAAAAAAAATTCCAACACACCAACGATTTAAATTTTTTAAATTAAATATAATATTTATAATGAAGTGGTTATATATTTTATAACAAATCTAACTTTAATTTATTCCTAATTAATAAATTTCATTTGTTTTAAAACTGGATTCTGTAATTAAAATTTAATTGATAAAAGTGGGGAAACATACATTTTATGGAAAAACTTATTAAAAATCACATATTTTTGTGTGTTTGATATTTGGATCAACTATAAAACCCCTTTAATCTATTATTTGTACATTTTTTATGCAAATTAGGTATAGGATACATCACAATAGTGTTTACCTTTTTGTATTTACAAGAATTCCAACCACTAAAACCACAATGTATGGGAAAAACCTTATCTAAATAACCACACAACATACCTCCCTTATAACTAGTGGCCTCCATTTTATAATAAAGACAACAATGGAAGTAATTTATTAAAAACCAAGATGAGTTACCCCAAAAATAGGTAATTTCCATCTCAAGGTCCTTTTATTCAATATCAGACATCAAACATATTTGTATTCATTTCTTATATAATAACATGAATATCATCAATATTCTAAAATATTGTTAGTATATGGTTTTTACTTATACATACAAACACTTATATCAATTGGGTAACAAACATAACATTCTTATATACAACAAACATCGACCTCATGAAATAACATTTTTTCCATTAAAACCTCTCATAGTTGGAATTATCATTGAAACTCAATTTCTATATGATATATTGGATATTTGTGATGTATTTAAGATTCTGAAATCCATAAATAAAATTTACCTTTAGGATTCACATTGTTTATAATCATGATAACTTAGTATGTGGACCTGAGGACTACCAACTCCTCAAAATGATGTGATTCTTTCACACATAAAAAGAAATTTATTAAAGATGGGTTTAGTGAAATTATATGATATATATAAAATAATGATTTTTCTGGATTTATTTTTTATATTTATATACATATATTCAATTTACTTTATTTCTTTCAATATGATAATAAAACCAAGAAAATATTTAATTATATATACAACCTTCCATCTTCAAAAATGATGTTTTCCATTTAATATTTATATATTTTATTTATTATTAAAACACTTATATACTGAATATATATTTAATTTATATCAAGTTTTAATTTTTTTAATTAATTAAATCAAAATCTATCTAATAGGATCATGAATAAAAATTTGGAACAAGTATAAAAAACACAAGTGATATTACCCGAAACATAACATTAACATGGATATTCTAATAAAAATGTTATATAATTCCATAACCAAATAATATATTGTATTATATATATGAATATATATATAATATATTTATATTAAAAATATATTTTTAATACAATAATGTTGTATGAGTACGATGAGAGTCCAGACATATAGTGAATGTTTTATCATCTCACTTTTTATATCTATCAGATACATTCCATGATCACCAATCATTAATTTTGTGGGGTTTATATAAATACCATGAGTGTATTATAGGGTTCTTGTACTTATATTTAAGGTTATTTACACATCCATTTTTTATCATTCTTTCATGGTGTTTAAGGTTCAAAAGTTACAAAATATGTAATGTAATTTTGCCTCAATTTTCCTTCTTTAAGAGACACACAATGATATTCACATATAATTCAATATAATTTGTATATAATTAAATTTGAAATTTTAAATCATGATATCATAACCTTAATTATTTTGAATTTTTCATTTAATGTTATATATTCCATCATATAATGATTCAATGATTCCAGAGTGGTAACTGTTCATTGTAATAATATCATACTTTTTCATTATTAATTGTGATTATTCTTTGATTGGTTATATCATATGATCTTTCATTCAAGATATATCATTAATTTTATTTTCCAATAATTATAATTAAAATATATAAGTATTAGTACAACATTCCCACTATTTGGTACTTAAGATAATAAATAAATTTTCATTAGTAAAATCCGATTATATCTCCCACTACCGTCAGAAAATTATCTTCCTTTAAAAAAAATTTCACGAAAAAAATTAAAAAAAATTGTCTACTATTATCATATTATATTTAAAATAAATTTCACCCATGTTTTACCTTTTTAGAAAAAACATTTTTTAAATGGAATCTTTTTGTCATTCATTAATCAAGGCAATATTCTAACTTTTTATGGTTTAAAAAGAATGTTCGGAATGAGTAGATTTATCCATTATCATGAGCATCATTCTATTGAAGCATCCTTTTGATCTATAAATTATTCCATTTTATGAAAATTATTTTACCTAATATTCTAAGTATTCATTCTTTCTAAAGTGATTTTTATTGAAAATTGTTTTCAAAAAATATGTTATGTTTAAAAAAAGTTTTAAATGATTTTCCAAGCATCCTCTATATAATTTCAAAAAAAATTAAAATAAATTTACATGAATTAGTTCAATTATTTATTTTATTTTCAAATTATTTTCAAATAAGTTGTTTTCAAAATTGTTTTCAATAAATTTTTTCAATGAAATTATTTACAAAAATAAATCAATCCTCCCTTTCAAAAAATTAGTTATCAAAATTATTTCAAGTATATTTTATATTTTTTCAAGGGGAATGGTTTTTGTAATGTTTTCAAGCTTCATTTATAATTTTCCAAGTAAAAATGTCTACGAAATGTTTTAAGCATATTTTTTAGTTTTTCAAATAAAAAGGTTTCCAAAAAGGTTTTCTATATTTCTCTATAATTTTCAAGCTATTTGCAATGTAAATGTGTTTTAAAATGTTTTATTTAAAAATAATTCAAAGAAGATTTCTTATTTCCTCATAGGATGATTTTAATTTGTCTAAATTTTTTACATCTATGTTGAAACCCATTGGTGTAAATCTTGGATTCTTTGGGGATATGATCCAAGGGTTACATTCAAATTCATTCTCTTAATGGGTTATATTTTGAAGGTAAAAAGATTATGAAAAAAATTTATCATTCAAGAGTCATGTTTTAAGATATAGGTTACTCATTCATGAGTTATATATATTTAAAAATAATTTTTAATTGGTGGGTTATATGTTTATGAAACCATCTTATTTTAAAAAGTTATCATTTGTTAAAAATATTAAGAAATGTGAATTTTTTCAATAGGTAAATACCTGATTACATGTTTTTGGAAAAAAATTCATTTAATTGGTTATGATATGATTCTTTATGATCTTATCTTACATGCACTTAAGATATGACTATCAGATGTGTGGGAACTATATCTATCTCTAAATATTTATTTCAAGATATATATATCGTAACATAATGTTGGGATTCATGTCTTTGGGCTAAATCCACTATGGGATGTTGAGGACTCCCAATCCATTATGGGATTATTGGGAACCCCTACCATCATTAACAAATTCGGGAAAATCGATCCACTATGGGATTATGCGGAAAATTTTCCCTTATCAGAAAATTACTTTGAATAGGGAAGGTGGTGTGTCTTGTCCGGTAGTTTTAGTCCCCATACAGTGCAATGATATGTTTTTTCAGTTCAATATTACTTATAGAGAATTATAGTACATGTTTATTTCCATCCACAATTCCATGTTTTATTTCTATGTTATGGTTTCATTATTTAATTATGTTTCATATGAAATACCAATGTGTATTCCATGACTCGGGTATAAGATATTTAATATATAGTGTATGATATTATAATGCTATTATCATTTAACCATACCCTTATATTTTAGAATATTCTTATATATCTCCCTTATTTGACATTAATGAGAATATAAGCTCACCATCTTTTGGATTCCTACCCCATATTATGAAGATATGTATTAAGTATGATATGTATATATAGGGTTATAGTCTTTAGGAACCTAGTAGGAGATAATTTTTCTTACTCATATACCAGTTTTTACATTTCGATGTTTCCAAAGGCACTAAATTAAAATTGTAATTTGGTGTCTATTTGTGTGTTGTTTTAATTATTCTAGAAATTTTATGTAATTTTTATGTACGTTAAGTACTCAACATTATAACAAGAATACCCATGTATTATATTATCATAAAATAGATTGGATAAATCATTAAGAGTTTATATAAATATGAAGCTATTAAGAAATGATTATCTTTAATGGGAACCATCTTTGACATTGTCTCCCTCAATAAAAATCAATTTAGTTTCAATTAATATCAAAAAAATATTTATTCATATCAATATTGATTATTTAATGTTATTCATGGATATGAATTGGTATTAAAATTCATAAAATGGGAATAATTACTAATGAAATGATTTATTTTACCATCCAGTTATGATCTAATATTTTATATTTTTATGATTAGTTGATAAATTCATAGACTATGTTGAAGTGAATCTGGAATGTGTCCCTTGAAGGATATAAATATGAAGAGATGAAAAATATAATTTCATGAAAATATAGGATTCATGAAAGTGACTAAAATATTTTTTTTAATTATATGGTTTCAAAATTTGTGATTCTTATTATGTAATAACAAATTCTAATTATAACATAGACAATATGGACTTCTCAATGCAATGAGAATGTGATAAATTCCAGGGACGATTTGTAAAGCATAAAATACTATCTATTTAAATATTTTTAATATCTATGTTGATATGTTTAAATAATTTTATAGAGGAGATATCATAAGGATTTAATTTATAGTTGGTATCAACATGATAATACTTGATAAAACTCTTGATTAATGAATATTGAGTTAGTTTCTTATTTATGTAACTTGGGGTGGTGGATTTTATCTATTTTAGTCCCCCGTTATTTATACATTGTTAATCACAAATTTTGACACATATTGGAACGATTTATAGAACATAGATATATGTGAATTAATGTCATCATCTATTAATGTTATGTATATTTATTCCTAATAATATTCATTGGTACTAGTTTAAAATAAATATTTATAGACTTTCATTTTCAATATTAGTATTAATAAAAATCCCAAATGGGTTTATTATTGAATCCACATGGTATGGTGTTATAATGGTTGTAAATAATAATAGGTTCAATGAGAAATATGTGAACATATACATATATATATTTATATATATATATATATTGTCAAAGGAATATTGGATACAAGACGTAACAAAATACTTGGTGTATTTGGATAATAAGATTGGTGGTAGTTCACAAGATGGACATCATTATATTCATGGTTGAATAATATTGAAGAACATATTAATGATTGAAATGTAATTTTTTTCAATATGTCAAAATTCAATCTAATGATGTTTCCAATGTTTTTCAAATAAAAAATATTCCATATATGTTAATGGTTGTCTAGGTTTAATGATATATCAAAAAATTCTCTTTGAATTAATCATTGGAATAATTTGATATGAAAATTTTTGACTTGGTTTTGAGTTTCAAAAATTAATAATATTTTATTATGAATATACATTTATAAAAATTTGATGGATTTTGATCTTGTAGTTTCTTGATATTTTATTCAATATATTTTTTATATAGTTAACGAGTTGTCCTATATAATTTGATAATTTTTGAAAATTGATTTTCAAAATGGGGCTATGAATTCTAGATAATTATTTTTTCTTCCAATGTATTATCATAATGGGGATTGAAATTAAACATTAAATAATATTACTCTATGATGAATAAGGTTGAGATTAATTTTTGTTGATGAGTGGATTGTTAATTCCAATTATCATAGAGTAATTTATATTATATATAATTTATTAGAATTAATATAGTGGGGTTGGAGGAAATATTTAGTGATTAATAGATTTTGTAGATAATAGTGAATATAAATTTCTCTGGATTTCATCTAGAAGATATTCTTTGAGGTTTCTGCATATTTACAATGTTAACGAGCATGACTTTGTGTCGAAAATAACTCTATGTCATAGAATTTTAAATTATTGATCCTATATATTTTCTTTAGAATAATTATGAATCATTAATATTATATATCAAGTGAGACTCTGACAATATCCCTATTTTATGAGGATTGGAGAATATAATTTATCTAAAAAATTTAAGTGTTGTAGAATTTGAATAGTCCAAGAGAATTCACAAGGTGTTATGAAAATGTTTCTCAATATATTTTATTAGAAAAACCATAATTTGAATTATTCTGATCATGTTGATATGTAAGATATTTGAAATCATATATAAAATTACATCTAATGAATAATGAATAAATTTTCAAATTAAGACACCTCATATAAGGACCACTATATATAGACAATATGATGAATTTTAAAAACATAAATTATACACATAGGTAACAAATATTTCTATAAGAGTTAATATTTAAAAGAAATTAAGCCCTTAGAAAATAATTAAATGATAATAAACAATCAATATATGTTATTTTAGTATTATTGTTTAAAGAAAATGAAAAAAAATAAAAAAACGTATATTATATGAAATAGTTATAATAACTTATGTATGGGTTACACCAATGAAATTTATATAGGAAATGAGTATATTTCTGAAAGGAAATCCGATTTTTTTGATATAAAATGTTCATGAATATGTTAAAATAAATATATAAATATATAATTCATAATCAAATATAGGATATTTCTATAAGGAAATATTCTGAAAAATATTTGAATTCATAAAATGATTTCATTATTTATCCATGATTCAAATATAATGATTATGTTAAAAATAATAAATCAATCAATGTTTATATCTGATTAATATGTTTTGAAATTAATTTTATTACATATCACTATTATAATATATACAATTGGTTATTCATAACGATATTAGTTTTTATATATAATGAAGGTGATCAAGATATTATAGGGGGACCCAACCATGGACATTGATATAGAGAATATTCTAAAATACGGTCATAATTTTATGTTATTAAATGTTTTTAGAACATTTTTTAATGAATATAATAGTTTATTTGTTCTAGTTTGAAAATTTAAGATTCGTAATTGTTAAATAGTTTATAATATTCAGTTGATCATTTATAAATTATTTTTTCATAAATTTACATAAATCCCTAATCATGATCAGTGTTTATATAAAAATTGGATTTCCCAATAGTGTTTGAATATATTAGTTGTCTATTATAATTTTTATTCAATGTAAAATAAAATGGAAATTTATTAACATGCGTGGAGAATAAATGTTTTAGAAAATTTAAGTGGAGTCCCCAACTGCATAGGAAGATCAAAAATAAGAAATTATAATTAACCTGAAAAATATGATAGTTGTGTAATAAACTGAAGAAAGATTTCTATAGATGTAAACAAAAACTATGAAAAGTGGAGGTGATCATTATATTGATAGAGAAAATAACTAATGCATATAATGTTTTTGTACTACTATAATTTATTCTAATTTACTCCAAGATGATGCCTAAATTTCAATAGAGATATATAATGATTTATTAAATAAGACGAGAACTTATAATGAAATATACGATCTCAAAAATAATCTTATAAGAGTATTTTATATTCTACAATGATTCGTGAATGTATCCAATATAGTTTTAAATTTCATTTATGATATTAAACATCATTTAATGATTTTATATGTTGAATATGATATTTTTGGATAATCCCTAGAAGAATACGATGTTTTTTTGATGCTCCCTATAGAAACCTACATTTTTTAGATCATGAAAAAAGGGAAAATTTCTAAATTTAATACTTATACTATGTATAAAATGACACTAAATATGAATTTAAGACTTTATCATTATTCTTTATGAACATAATTATTTGGAATTCATTGTATATTTTTTAAAAAATCTTTAAAAAAATCAATGATTCATATTTATTAACAATCATGTTCCATGATTTTAAAAATAATAAAGTAAGAATAATTTTGTATCAATTAATAGTTATTTGATTATAGTTTTAACACTATAAATTTAAAAATTGGTGTGTGGTATAATAATGAAAATTTAATGTATATGTTCATCATCTATAAAAAGGAAGATCAATGTAAAATGAAAAACATAATATCCAGAATTTTTTAATTCTATTGAATGTGATGTTTTGATGATGAAAAAATGTTAGATTTTGAGTTTATAACATAATGAATCATATTCAATAATATTAAAGATTAATTCACATTCAATATCATGAAATACATCAAATCCAGTAATACCATGATTCAAGGCTATTTGAGTATTTAAAGGGAATAGATATGGATGACTAAGAACCTACTGAACTATAAATTATTGAAAAATAAGATATATCTGCATTATCTATAATAATGTTTGGTATATGTTTATATCCCAACTATATTATTTGGTGAAATAATTTTATAAAATCTTATAATAATATGAATACTCTAATTCTATAAAAAAACATAATATTTTATTTTTTAGGAATCAAAAATTAATGAAATTTAATGATTTTTTGGAATAATCATTAAACTGAAAATGGAATTCATTACAATAATTATAACTCAATATATTAATTTTGTTGTGATATATTTGAAATAAAATAATTTTTTCAGAATATATAATATATATTATTTCATAAAGAAATAATTTATTTAATTTATTGATTTATCCCCACAAGTTGACGAGATGATCATAAAGAAATGATAAAATGATGTAAGAAGCTAACCCAAGTTTTTTTTCTATGAATAAATATAACTAATTATCTCATATATTATAGATCTTATATAATAAGAATATGATGAACTAGATACAACCTATATATCGAAAGAAGAATTAAATGTTTAGCCTATTAAAATAAATTTTTGTTGATATTATTAGAATGGGTTTTGTGACGAATTGGAAGCTACAAACAGTATAGAGATAAAAATGAATGTGATTTTATGTCATATTAGTTGTCAACAATTCAAATAAGTTAAGAAATAAGATTATAATTGACGGTATAGTGACATACATAATCATTTGTTATGGACCTAAAAATGTTGAATGATTTTGAGAACTAGTGGTAGTTGATGACTATTGAAATAATTATAATGATCATGTAAGTAGCATCATATAGTAGAGGAATATCACATGTGTAGTATGGAAATATCTAATATATTATATGTTTTAAATATATTTAAAAATGTTTCTTGGAAAACCATTATAATTTTATTTTCTATTATAAGGTACAATTAATGGGCATTTACTCAGTAATGGATAAGATTCCCATATCTGAACCAAACCTTGTGAATATTCATTTTCTATTTTTAATTTCATAATTTAATGTTCAAATAGTTGTTTTCCTATTAAAATAAAAAAGCTTATATTCACTTCCAATTATATGACATAGTGTAGAAATAAAAGGTGGTTTATAAAAAAGGATGAATTTTTTGTTTAGTAAAATCATTTAACACGTGTTAGAAAGTAACATCAACAGTATTTGTAGAATAATACCTTTTCATATATGTTATTCTTTTTCAATTTAATATTAGTTTTAGATTAAAGGGGACACTTTGTACAATATCTTACCTGACACACAATAATGAGTTTCTCTAAAATCATACATTTCACACATCACTGAGTTATACCGAAAAAAATAAAACAATAATATTATTATTCTAAATGGTTTTTAACACCTAGAATTTGTATTGGATGAAATGAATAGAATGAACTATAATTTTATTTTACTTATTTTCGTAATGTTTTTACATATGTAAAATTAAATTTAGAGGCTTAAAATGAGAATGAATCCAATTTTTGGCATAAAATGCTCTAATATTTATCAAGAGGACGTTTTAACAGCTTTTAATTGTGAACCCATTTAAAAAATTATTTTTTCACTTTTATATGTTTTTTTTAAAACAATCTTCCTTAAAATTGGAAATTAAATTTTTATTTAGTTTAAATTTTTGTCTTTTTATGATTAAATCCATATTTTTATAAATAATGAAAAATACTACATGTAAATTCAAAACATCCATTTCATCTAAATTATTTATCTACATATATTATCCATTTAATTTGATTTAAATTTTAATTGGATTAATTTTTTATCATTTAATCTTATGATGGTCATTGGAAGAAATGTTACACTGATATTGATTTTAAAAACATGTAATCTATTAAATTTTTTAATTATTAAAAATGTATTTTCTGGTTTTCAAAATGGAAATTAATTTTAAATTAATTTTTGAAAATTATGTGTTTTGAATTTGGAAAAAGTTATTCCATATTTGGAAAAATATTTTTCAAATTGTGTAAA
This sequence comes from Viscum album, assembly GCA_963277665.1. Lineage (NCBI taxonomy): Eukaryota > Viridiplantae > Streptophyta > Magnoliopsida > Santalales > Viscaceae > Viscum > Viscum album. The sequence continues at coordinate 1,167,959,193 of OY728164.1, forward strand.
TAGGTACCTTTTATTTTTAGACATTTTGAATAGTAAATTTAGTAATTATTTTTATTTACCATAGTTAAATTGTGAATCTAGTAAATAAAGGTAAAAAGCTAATATTATAATAATATAAATATTGACTAACACTTGTTGTAATTATATTTTATGAGATATGGGAGACCTTGGTTATACATAGGCCTATATTAGGATCCCATGGGGTAACTTTGGTAAGATAATGATTGTTTATAATATTTTTTTTAAATAAAAGGGAAATATAACATAAATATAAATCGTCTAACTAAAACAATTTTACTGTGGATTATATAAATGATCACATCAAATAATATGTTTTATTATAAAGATATAAGTATTTTATAAATAATTGTATTATTTTTATAATTTTCAGACATTAAATACATAAATTTATTTATGGCACAATGGTGATGCAATGGTTACATTATTAGTGAAATATTCTAATACATTATATTATAAATATTTAAATAAAAAAAAATTGTATATTTTGGTTCCATCCATAAATTCTCAGAATTATTATGGCATGTTATCTTGGATGAAATGCCTTTGGATTGAAGGAATTTTATAGTTTTGACTTCATAAAAAATAAATTACTAAATAGAGTGAAAATTCAAATAATTGATATTTAAAAATAAATACTATTTTATTAAATGTTATAATTGTTAAAAAATATAAGATTCATAAAATTGACTAATATAATGTTACAAATGTCATTAATGATCCACATTTGGTTCAATTTTCATTTTATAGTTTCTATAGTAATAATATTTTATGAAAATAATTTAAGACATGATTATTTTCAATGTTTTTAATAATGGGTTAAGGAAAATAGATAATGCAAATTTTTTTCATTAAACTTTTATAAAACCTTTTTTCAAAAAGTATTTCTACCCATAATCATTTTTTCTATAAATATATCACTTTTGAACTTTTAGAATTGGAAATGTAATTAATAATAAATATTATTTAGGAGTTTCCTAATGTTCCCCTCCCTATCTTATAAAGGGTGTATAAATATGCCCACATACTAACACCTATAAAACCACATTGATAGTCCAAACTATTCTAAAATTATCTCCCAATATCCCTTCCATTCTCCTAGAATCCTTACATTTGGAATAAAGTAATTCAAGAAATCCTTATGGCTAAAATAAAATGAGTTACCTGTTTTAAAGGCAACAACTTCTCTAAAGTCCATTTTATTTATTTTCCTTCTTCACACCCTATGATATTATTATTCTATAATTACATAACAGAAAATATATCCTCATTATACGAGGAAATTTTTATGATAATTATTTGAACCATACTTACACACACCTCCTTCTAATGGATATTGAACATACTGTTTCAGTGTAAAACAAACATCCTCCTCACGAAACATGATTGTTCAATTTTATCATACCACCTATAATGGTGCCAATTATTTTGGATCTATATTTATATATGATATATATAATATTTTTATTGTCTCTATGCTTCTGAAATTTTTATTTACAACATACCTTTAGGCTTTTCATAATGTGTATATACGTTAATTTCATTTGAGGAACTGGGGACTACCACACCCTAAAAATGATATGACTCATTCATTCTATAAATAGAACATATAAATTATAGATTTAAAAAAATTATGTAACATATATAACATAGATATTATAATTTTTTTATTATATACCTATATTTTATTTCATTCCATTAATATGACAATGAAATTATTGTATCGTTCATTTGTACATATGGCTTACCGTCTCCAAGAATGGTGCATTTAATTTATTTTATCCAAATGTTATTGAATATTATAAATAAATATTATATATATATATATATTATATACAAATAATGAATATTTTTTTTAAATAATAAACATATGGCCACAAGGATTATTTTAATCAACATAAATTCATTTTTGAATCAAGTACCAAACAACGACAAAACATTCGATATGAACTCAAATAATTAACTAATTATTATATAATGGTAATATGTTATATAAAACGGTTAATAAATAATAAAAGGATCTAAATCAATTATAAATTAATATTTTCTTTTTATTTCTGTAATTTATGAACGAATGAGACAAGTTAGACTAATGGTACGAGAACTTCTTAACCCAATTGATATTCATTGGGTTAATATTATACTTTTAAATTATGTCATGCTATGATTATATGAGAAATAAAATTCAATTTAAAATAATTTATTTAAAATTTCTTTATGTTTATTTGTATTAAATACAAATAATCAATCTTTTTTATTAACATAATGATCTTTGTGAGGGAATTTCTAAACTCAATTTCCACCCTTTGGGTTTTATTTATACATCCTTGATTATATTATTCCATGATTATGTGTTGAATAACTGTTTATTTATTTATGTTTTAATTTCCACTTCTCTTTGTATGAATATACTTTTACTACAGATAATCATACCATTGATAAATTCTTAAATCATTTATATGAACATTGTAAGGGAAATATTAACTCAATATCATTTCTTTGAGTTAAATATCCATGTAATTGGTTTTGTTTTTCTCAGAATATATGTGAATGACAACTTATTGTTTTACACAAAATATCCATTTATATTTGTTTTATATATATTTTTCTAATGTAATTATGACATTTATTTATCATTAATCTTATTATATGATAATTTTATGGTATTTAGTCTCTATTTACATTAGCATGATAATATACATTTTATAAAATGTTTCTATTTAATTATTTTTATTCAAGTATTTTCTCATGTGTCAAGAGACTCTAACTAAACAATCATTTTACAAATTTTATATATTTAATCTTTAAAATGATTCCACTTCATGTCATTATTTTCAGAATGATTCTGATGACATATTTACATGGATATGTATATTTTTATCTATAAATTCTTTTCAAAATATTCAATGTTTTATGGGACACATTGATTTATAAACCTTATTTTAAAATATTTTAATTGTGTTTTATAAGGGTATTTATTATTTCAATAACTATTAATGTTTTTTACATATACGCCATGAATGGAATTTTCATCTTTAATGTCTATATTATATATTGATTTTTACATTACATGTTAAAATTTTTATTTTAAAAATAAATTGTTTTCATATAAGTGTGAATGGATTCTAAAGAGGAAATGTGATTTCAAAGGGAAAATGTTATTTATATTTTATTCATGGTTCTTGTGTTATGATTATGTTAAGGTTAATTAAAATTTATTAAGTATACGGGTGCTTCTATTAAAAACCAATTATTGGAGATCCCATCTTGGATCTCCAATTCATTGGGTAATGTGACATAGGTAAACCTTAAAGTTTAATATAAGAGATTTATGGAATATATTGTGATGGGTATTCCTAATGTAACCATGAAGGTTACTCCCTATTTGGCTATGATATGTAAAAAGTATGTATGTTATGGATTCCACAAGTTAGATTTATGATTTATTATTTCAATGAGATATTCATAAATCTTATAATTTTATGATACATGTTAATGATCTTATGTTTTATGAGTGAAAATTATAATTTTATTATATTTGTATGTATTCATAGACTAAGGTTTTCTTTCCTTATTTTATATCCCTTACTAATAGTTTTATGCTCATCCCAGGTTTGTGAAATGTTTTTCATTGGGTATAACGATAGGTAAGAGAATGGAAGAATTCAAGAATATTTTAATCATGAATATAATTCTTATTTTATTTTAGGAGTTATATTATTGTGAATGAAAATTGTATAGAGTATAATTGTCTATATTGTAACATTTGAGATATAATTTAATATTTATGGAATAATTATATAAAACTCTAAACCTAAAATGATCATCAATGTGAATGAATGTAAATTCATGATCAAAACTCAAGATCATGTAATTTTTAATCCTAGGGCCCTATAGTTGATATCAGAGGATGGTATAAACAACATTGGATATTAGGATGTTTTTCAAAGAGTTAGTTATATCATCATGATTATATAATTATATGGTTGGTTATATGCTTAATCCCTTTTTGGTTATAAGATATGCACTTTTAAGATGACAAATTGAATATTTGGAGACATTCGGATTTTAGGTAATTATAGATTATTAATGTTTGCGATGAAAAATAAAGGTTATAAGATAACCATTGAGGTCAAAATATATTATTGTAATTTCTTTTTGATTTTGTCCCATTTTTTGGAAGGTTATAAAATTATATATTTTTTTAAAAAGGTCACATTCACAATTGAGGTAGTTATGGGTTATTAATATTTGGGATGAAAAATAATGATTATGAGATAACGATTGAGGATTATGTATGTTGTGGTTATTTTTGAGGATTTTGCTTCATTTTTTGGAATTTTATAGATTTATATTGTTTTTGAAAAAGGACAACACACATACCATGTGTCAAACATCACGTTAGAGAATGCTACGAGAATTGAACCCACAAATGATGTGTGTCTAGGATTTATCATCTACCACTTGCCTTCTTTAAGTCCCATGTTAGTATGACATAATATATTATGTTATTTGATATTAGGGATTATGAATAAGAAGAATTTGAGGACTTATATTTTATCAAATGAATATCCCTTTTATTTGAAAATGATTTTGTGATAAAGTGATTAATGTTATTTTGGAATATGTTCTCCTTTATTTTACTATACAAGCTTGAGTTCAAACTCTCCACTCCCAACAATTACTCCAATGATCCCCAAGAATGCCTCTCTTGTTGTTCATGGTTCTTAAGTGCTTGGAGGAGGTTTGTATCGGCCCCCTCTGTTGTCTTTCAAGGATTCTCTTCTGGGTTCCTCTCAGATCTAGTGGACTCTCCAGGGAATTCCATCAGAGGTTCTGCTAGTTGCATCCTCTTTCTCATAAAATGGTCAACCCATCCTGGCTGCTCATGCGGCTTCCTTTAAGGCAGCGGTGAGGAGTTTGCAATGGACCCTGATAGCGTGTTTCAGTTTAAAAAATATAACTCTCTTGATTTTCCATAATTGCATCAAACTGTGGGGTCTAGAACATTCATCTGGAGTGTCAATTTTGAATCTGAGGGATTTTTCATTGTCTTGGCTTCGAAGATTGATTTTTTTAAATCTTGGAGTTGGAGTCAATGCTGGTTTGGGCAATGGTGTTTCTATCATTCTTGCTGGACAATGGATGCACACTCTAGAAGGTAAGGTTCCCTTATGTTGGTCTGGATCTCTCTTCTGGGGCTCCCCTCCCACTGATGAATGAGTTATTTTTTAAATTTATAGGGGTTTTTCTGGGGATGAACCATTGTGTGGATTATAGGATCATTCGTTTGAATTAGTTGTCGGTTGAATGGATTTGGGTTGCGATGAAAATCTCTCAGCCATTTCAGGATCATGGCGTGCTCCAGATTAAAGGGATTCTGGATCGTTTCCAAACTCTATTTTATCTTGCTTTTCCTTGGTTCTATTATTTTTTTTCCATTTCTTGGTACACACTCTCTAGGAACGCCGCATTGCTAAGAGGTGGGTACCTCTGGTGTCTCCAAGGCCTCCATTTCGAAGTCCTAACTCGCCCATATTTGTGATGATAAAGTATCGGGGCAAAGAAAATTTTACTATCTTCTTGATATGGCTTTTGTTGCTTTCTAGTCCATGTGTAGTCATGATGTCCAAGGCTCTTTCAATAGAGAACTGGTTTTTTACCAACCAGACGTGGGCGGGAAACATCCTTTTCACTTTCATGGAGTTGGTCCACCACGGGAGGGACATTCCTCTACAACCCATTCATGATTATTCTACTGCTTCCATGGTTCACATTTAGCATTTGAATCATTGATATTCCCTTGACAGATCATGGGACTAATGATGTCATAGCTGATCTTCCTTCCACGCATAGTGACGGTCTCTCGGTGTCATCCTACTTAGAATGGTTTACATCCCCTTATTCTCTTCATGCACTATTGGAATTGTTTCCCTCCCAATTTTTTCATCCAGGGTCACTTATTAGATGTATGGGTAATAATTTGTTCTTTATTTCTTCACTGGACTCTCAAAAGAATTAACCTAGTGGTGGATGCTCATCGGAGGGCGTAAGCATAAAGGTGCATAGTGGGATGTGTACCTGTTCTCAGTCCAAATACAGAGTCGGGTTTTCTCTTCATTAACCTCTTCATATCAACAGCTATGATTCTGGGGTAAAAGGCAGACACTATCATGTCAATGTTTAGGATCTAAATATGGAATGAACAAGGGCTAAGGGCGCAGGTGAAAGTGAACATTATTGGAAACATGTTTTCTAACAATGAAATTTATATTGTGACTATAATGGAATCAAAATAGGAATCATGTAAAATATAGGAGTTTTTTCAATGGCTCTATGATTGTTGGTTCATTCATGAGAATCCTCTCAACTCTAAAATATGGATATTCTAGAAGGATCATGTCTCAGTTGACATGATTAAGGTGTTGGATCATCATATTTCCACGAAAATATGGATAGGTATGCAAGTTTTATTTTTTTCCCATCATCATTGGTAAATTCAATGCTCAGGATAGATAAATTCAATAGAGTGACATAGATGGCCTTATTTGTGACAGTACCACCTATATTATAAGGGGTGATTTTAATATCATTGCGTCCTCGAATGAGACACAAGGGGGTGGGGCTTCTCAATGGAGTGCAGACCAAGCCTTTTCCTCTTTCATAGTAATGAAAGGACTCATGGATGTAGGATTTGAGGGAGATCCCTTTTCATGGCGCAATAATAAATGTGGAAGGAGGTTCTCATGGTGCCATAATGACCGATAATTGATGAATGAGTCCACCATCACTTTATTCCTGGAATAAAAACTATCTTATATGGTGCGATGTTTGTTCGACCACACTCTACTGAGGCTTTCATTGACCTTCAAAACATCAAGTGTGGATTACACTCATTTTTCTAGTATATATTCTGGCGAGCTTTGATTCATTGATGTGGTAAGGTAAACATGAACTTGTTCTCTCTTAGGGAACCCATGGTTAACTATGCACCACAACATGAGGTTGTTTAAACCATTACTACATAGGTGGAGGATGAATCTTCTTAACCACGATCAGAATCTGCTCGAGATTTCCAAGGAAGTTGAACGCATGGATTAATTCTTAGAACAGGAATGTGGTGGATAAAAATTTAATAGTCTATGTTCCAAGAAGGATCATCTTCTGGACATTCTTCTATGTCATGAGAGGCATTCTAGAGGGGGAAATAGGGATAGATGGCTCCATGAGGGTTACCAGAATACCGATTTCTTCCACACATTCATTAAAGAGAGGCGTCAGATTCACCAGCATAACATTCATAGGGAGGATGTATCATACTCAATATAGGGGGGGTTGTAGAAATGGCCAATGAAAACATGAAAGGGTTACTGGATGGTCCCAACTTTGACATTTAAAACTACTATTCCACAGATGGAGTGGATGTATTTGAGGACATACCAAACAGTATTATAGATAAGGTGGATGAGCAGTAATGGTGGATAACAGAAGAGGAAAAACATAGAGAGGTAGTCTGGACTCTGAATCCAGATAGTGCACCATGGCCGAATGGAATACTAGGGTTATTCTATAGGGATTTGTGGGATACTATCAATGAGGATTTAAAGAGAGTGGTGCAGGACTATTTCAAGGGTGCATAAATCCCTCGCATAGCAAATGCTTCAATTATTGTTATGATACCTAAAGTGAATAATTCTCAATTCTTTAAGCTATATTGGCCCATTATATTTTAAAATATACCATACAATTTCACGGATATAATTCTTAAAAAAAGGATATCTCCTCATATAAGAACATGTATGGAACCAGATCATTACAGTTTCATTAAAGGTAGATCAATACAAGGTGCGATTAGAGCCATTCTAGAGATGATTAGTGGGATCAACAACAAGCCTTTAAAAATTCACATGGATATGCTATTGGACCTAAGAAAGGCATATGAAATGATTTTTTGGGGGTTCATTCATAGGGTGTTGGTATGCTTGGGGTTCTCTAATTGTTCCCATGACCTACTGTTTCGCTGCTTCAACTCGACTTGGTTTTCAACTTCATTAATGGGTAAGTATTTTCGGGGTTTTCAAGGAATGAAATGGTTTAATGCAATGGGATCCCCTATACCCCACTCTCTTCATTTAATTTCAAAATGCTCTTAGTCATCATATAAAGAGGGGCCTGCCCTCGTGTAAAATTTTTCCATAACAGGGGCAAGAATTTTACAATATGTATTTCACACTTATTGTTTGCAGACGACACAATTACTTTTGTAAATGGAAATAGAATGTTAGCTAATGTATTGAATGAGCAGGTATAGGTGTATTGAAAAAAAGGAGTGGCTAGGTGGTGAATAGGGAGAAAAGTAACTATTATAATTCCAGGAAAACCTCATACAGGAGGACCAGGGATCATGATGATAACTTAGACATGAAAAGATGTAATTTTCCCATGATGTATCTCGGTGCTCCAGTTAGTCCAAACTCCCTTATTTTCTATGATTTGGGAAAGATAATGGGTAGGATAGCGGGGAACATTCTTAATTGAAAAAACAAGATTCCCTCATTTGGAGGTTGCATAACACTGTTTAATATTGTCTTAGTCTCTATCCCCATGCATCTATTGACTATTATAATGGTTCCCAAAAGAATTATTTCCAACTTGGAGGGGATAATTATTTCCTTGGTATAACATGGATAAGGGGAAGGCATGCATCACTGGCCCTTGGGTAATAATCTTGAATGACCATCCACTGAAGGGGGCATCAATTTGAGGAGTATCACATTGACCGAGTAAGAGATTTATGCAATGATTGCATTGGAGGATATGGAAGGTTTAACATTACGGGGAATGATCATGCAAGATAAATATGGGTAGGAGGTGGTGGTACAAAGTGCTCAGGAATTGAGGATTTTGAACTTGATCTAACTGTATATAGAGGCCATGTGGCCAAATTAATGATGGCTTGTGGGAAGAGGTGATGTTAACATTGGGATTCAGGATTGGGGGTGGGAGGTTGTGGTTTCTAGGGTGCCCCACTTAGAACATGTTGATCAGAGAAGCCAGTGATCACCCCAAATTCATATAGAGCATCTTTGATGAAGAGAAAATCGATGATTTCAATGATTTTTTTTCAACAAATATCCTGATAGACTCATCTTCACTGGTTCATCTATGAGTGAGTTCTCCATAGAGAATTTTAACCGCGCAAGAATGGACTATAACACATGCGAACAATGGGGGGGAATGTTGTGGTGAAATGGAATTACTCTAAAGTTCATGTTTTGGGTGTGTCGAGTGATGAATAATGTTTTACCCACTAATGTGAATATCCTATGTAAGGTCATGAACATGGACTCCCAATGATGGTGATGCAAAAAACCCCAAACAAGAATCAGTGGAGCATATATTTTTTAGGGCCAATGGGCTTGTTAAATTTGGCGGGTTAATGGTACGTTTGTAGGTTCACATGGACAATTCAGGATGCACAATAATATCTAAATATGATGGTTTAGCGACACTGGTGATCAAGGTCTCGAGAGGAAAGGCAATGAAATAATTCTAATGGTGGGTTTTTGGACCCATTGGAAAGGAAGGAATGATACCCTCTATAAGAACATCAGTACCTCTCACAGTAGAATCTACCTCAAAATTAAAAACAATTTCCGGACATGATCAACCTATGTATATAATATAGGGGAACACCATCAGTAATACCTATAATCTATGTATTACATAATCTGAGTGAGAGGATGTATATGGGAAATTTGGTTCATTGTTTTCCCTTAAGTAGTGGGCTCGAGATCAATATGAATGTGTCACCAATGGAGGGGGAGATGAGTGGTATAGGAGTAATATGGGATCAAAGGGGATATGTTGTCGTAGTTTTCCCACCTTATTGTGGAAAAGGTGATGTTCTGAAGGCCAAGGCGAAGGTAATTTTTATGAGTTTAGATTTATGTGAGCAAAGACAAATAAATATGATGGCGGCAGAGACACACACTTTTATACTCTTCAAAGTGGTAACAGGAAGTGGTATATTCCCATGGAACATAGCTTATCTCATTTGGACAAATAAAAAGGTTTTGGGTGCCCATAAGAAGGTCTCTCAAACATGGATATTGGGGAATAATGTTTCAAATTTATTGGAATCACAAGCATCTTCAAATCAAGATGTTTCCCAATTCTTGAATTTATGTTCATTAACTCATTTTATCTTAATTTTTGTTGTCAGTTATGCTTTGGGCCTCCACTATTATTGGCCACCATTAGGTGTTATTTTTTTCTGGGTTTTCAAACTTTTAATAAAAATAATAGTGCTTCCTTATTCAAGGAGTTCTCTCTTTTGGGAACATTATATGCCTATGGAAAATAGAATACTATGAGATTTCATTTGAGGAGAAATGACTATATTTTATTTTGGATGAATCTATGTTTGTATTGTGGACATATGGTTATTTGGGTTATTTATGGAAATGACTAACATATTTGAGAGAATATGTGATTATGTTTATCAGTTTTTTGTATGATACATTACAAGAAGTCACTGTTATCTGGAGATAAACGTTATGACTTATCTGGGAGAGAAATGTGATCAAATCCTTCTGAATATTTTGTTTCAATCTTAGTTTCTGTTATTTTTTGGAAATTTGAGGAAATTTTTTTGTTTAATGGTAATTGTTGAACTTTCGTTATTTTTTGTTGAATTTTGGAGATTAAGAGTAGTATGTAATTATATTAAATATAATCCTTTTTAAGAATTATCAGATATTTTACTAACCATTTTTGTTCTTATTAATGGATAAAGAAATTGGAAATATATAGTTCATTTTTTGGATTATGTGATTCTCAATAAATTGATTCTAGCACTTTTGGTTTGACCAAGTCCTCCTGAATACTTATCAATTAGATAAAAGATGTGTTTGTGGTAGATATTTACTAAAGGATGAAACTCTAATTGACAAGTATGTATATTTTCTTATATTCTTTTTCTAATTATTATATTAATTTCCCGACATTATGAAAATAATATTAATAAAATTAATGTTTAATCCATTGCATGTTTAGGGGTTTATAGTTGTTAACATTCTACTAGTAAGGAATTATATCACCCTCTATGAGAACAAGATGGTTATTTTTCTTACATATCCATGTTTTCCTTCAAGGAAGCATAGTATGTGTTATCTCAAGTGACCTTTGAACCTTTATTTCATTATTTTAGCATGATAGTTTTGTTGACTCTTTTTATGATCATGGATTTTAAATGATTTTTATGAGCCTAATTATAAAATTGTGAGGACATAATTTTTAAAATAGGGTAATGATGTAACATCCTAGGTATTTATAAAATAATACAGTTTCATATTTATTAATATATTTGAATTTAATATCAATTTTAGTTTAAATGGAACACTATGTATGATAGCTTACCTAAAACAAAACATTTATTTCTCTAAAATCTTACATTGCAAAAAACATTGAATTATAGATAAAAATAATACAAAAAAATATTATTATTTATAGTTGAATTTAACAACTATCTGTTGCATTGGTGGGAATAAACAGAATTAACTATATTACAATTTTATATATTTGTTAAATGTTTTTTACATTTACCCTATAAATTTAAGAGGTTTTAAATGATAATGGATCAAATAGTATGCCTAAAATACTCTAATATTTTCAAAAAGGTCGTTTTGCAACCTTTTGATGGAAACAACGTTTTAAAAAAAATCATTTTAATATATTCTATTTGATAAATCAAACTTATTATTTATAAGAGGGACCTAAAAATTTACATTGTATGACATTTTGGTTTTTTATAAAAAAAATATCCATATTTTCATGAACAGTGAAAAATATAGCATTTTAATTTAAAATTAAAATTTCATATAATTTATTTATATAGTTAGATTAAAATTTTAATTGATTTTAAGAATTATTTGGATTACTATTTTATCATTTAATGCAATTATTATAATTGAATGTAATTTTTCATTGAAATTGGATACAAACTCATGTCAATTTTTAGATAGTTTTTACTTCTTATAGACCATCATTTCGGGTTTGACTATAAGAATAAATTTTAAATTAATTACTAAAAATTATGTGTATTTAATTTGGATAAATTTATTTAATATTTCTAATCAGAAGGTTTCTTTTTTGAATTTGTACATTTTATTTTATGATATTATGTATAGTAAACTCAGTAATTATATTTATTTACCATGGTTAAATGGTAAATCAGGTAACGGTAAAAAATATATTATAATAATATAACCCATCCTAACACATTTATTAATTCTATTGGAATAGTATTGGTTCATTGGAACTCGTCCGGTGACCTGCGAAATGTTCACTGAAAGTTGCTATGATGATTGTCACTGCATGGATGGTGGCAGCGCAAATGCACCACCAGAAGAGAAGGCCGCTGCTGATGGACCATGAAGGATGCTTGCGGCCCAAGATTCTGGGATTTCGGAGAAGGCACGACACAAACGGTGCCACACGGTGGCCAAAGTAATGCCACATCCCCTGGACGCGGTGATGCAGTAGTGGCCAGCTTGAGTCGGACTGCAAACTGGTCTAGCGGCCCAAGCCACCGGGTCGCCGGAAGAGGCACTTCATAAAAGACACCGAGCTAGGCTCCTGCTGGTCGCTCGACCATTCGGAAATAGTGGGACCTCGCTTGGTCCTGCATGTCACTCTGGCACCAGGCTTGTGCCAATTCCACTCACCCGAACGACGAATCCATTCGGGAACCAGGGGGCGTAGCCTACCCCTAGATGTGGCTAGGGAGGGCCCTGCAGGGCACCGAAAGCCGCTGGCCACCCAAGCCCCGTGGCCCACCTGGCGTGGGACGGGTTTCCCCTGTAGGTCGGGCTGCGCCCTCGGGCCTGGTTGGTCCAGCTGGGCTGGGCTGGACCCAGACCCAATTGACCCGATTTCTTCTTTTTTCCCATAACATGGGATATATGATGGTTGGACATTTTTGGGGTACGATCTGGTTGGATTTAACCTAAATCCAACTGGGGCCTTGGAATGGAAATGCCAATAACATAGAGACTGGGCATCCAATTGAAGCTTCGTCTATTGAATTGAGACCCCTATGATGAAATAGACCTTTGAGAAACTTCTTAATGCGTCTTGGTGGATGTTGAAATATCGTCAGTTGGATTGAGGAGCAGACCCTCCTGGAATTAAGCATGCTTTGTGGAAACATTGTGGTTGGCTGTGCACTAACGACTGTTCCTGGATCATGTGTTGGTCTGATAGTTCTGACGACTGTTCCTAGATCACGAGTTGGTCCGACAATTCTAACTTCTATTCCTGGATCATGTGTTGGTCCGAAAGAATAGCTGGTCCTGGATCACGTGTTGGTTCGACAGCTCAGAAGACTGTTCCTGGATCATGTGTTGGTCCGACAATTCTGATATCTGTTACTAGATCATGTGTTGGTCTGATAGAATAGCTAGTCCTAGATCCTGTGTTGGTCTGATACCTTTGAGGATTCAGTGGCTATATTTGATCATCTCCTTCATTATATATATGTTGGACACCTATGTCCGTTGAGTCAGTAACTCTTGTGTTTCCTCATGAATGAGATGGATTACTTGATATCTTAAGTATATATATTAGGATATATACCTATGTGGGTTTATCTGTAGATTTCATACTCATTGGTTTATCCTTGTTGGATTTTGTGGGACCTTGAGGGTCTCATGGTCCCTACTGAGTGTTGTTATACTCACCCCTGCACGGGCTTTGCCCGCATCTCGTTGTGTTAGATGCAGATGACGTAAAGCATTGATAGAGGCCGAGTAGCAAGACTAGATAGTACCTAGAGGCACACCTTACGACGAGTCGGTACATGGAGGAAACTGACGGACATGGAGTTCTGAGGTGGCCATCAATACCTACCCATCAGGTAGGAACCCCGAAGGACGACCCAATAACTGTTTTTCATTTCTTTAGTTGTACTTGTTTTTCAGTTGTACTTGTACTTTACAGTTGGGATTGTTTTTCCATCCCATTTATATTTCATCACTATTTTGAAAATAGCTTTACATAGCATTAAATTTCAGCTCGTACTTGTTTGTGATGTCAGTTTTTAAAGGCAATGTCTTCCCAGTTTTGGGGATTTACACGTTTGGTTCTAGCCACCATCCCCTGGCCTGTGGAAGGCGGTCTTGGGGTAGTCACGACACGAGCCTCGGGGGACGGGTCATGAAAACATACACGAACGTTACATTACACATTCAAACATAAATAAAAACATAAATAATCCATAGTGAACACCATTATTTCACAAGATTAACCCCTGCATATCAAACATAATACACTTCATCGAATCCTTTGAAAAAAAAAATAAGAAAGGGGTGAGCTCATATGCTTAGTAAGGGTAAATAATTTAGGAGAAGTTATAAACATTTAAGGAAATATGTGTAACAAATAAACCAACTTTTAAAAATAAACATGAACATAAGATGAAGAAAAATAAATCAAAAATTATCATATAAACATGCACATTGATATTCTAATAGTTGAATAATCACATGTAATACTTAATTTCACAATGCGGGAATGCTTAATGCCGAACATCATTAACACATAGTCATAGCCCCATGCCAAGACTAAAAATAATTTTTTTGTCAATGCCTTATTCCAAGACACTAATTTTTTTATTTAGACCTACCGATGCATCAATGATTTATAGCTGGATCCACCCATCACATTATAAGTCCACTACATTCCTTGTAGGAAAATGTTGAAACATAACAATAACATTCATATTAAAAGTTGTATACAAAATTTTAATACATGAATCATAAAATATTAATGGTATAAAAATAACACATCCATATTCAAACATATCAAAAAACCATCAATATAATATGGAATATTTTATTATAATAAATCAAACTCAATAAATTATAATATTCCATAAAGGCTGTTGACATAGTTGAAAATGATAAGTAATACTTTTTGAGAAAAATGTATGTTTTGTGAAATCATTTAAAAGTCACACATTTTTAATGGATGTAATTTAATAGAAATTTTTGTATCATATTTTACCATTCCACTTGAAAACTATTGTATTCAAGTAACATTTAAAAACAATCATGTCTATATAAATAAATCCTTAAAACCATTTTAAAAACATAGACATTATTGAGAAAGATTTTGAAGAATAAATATTTTAAACATTTAAAATGATAATTTAGTTAAATAGTACCTAAAATTAATCATTTTTTTAATTAATTTTATGAAACATGGAAATGGATATTAAATATTTCTAAGAATATACTTACAAATACACAATCTCAGATAATAACGAGATTGAGTAATTAGCCCTTACCTTGCACTTTCCTTTGGTAGAGGGTATGATTAACCTCCTCTATAATGACCATAGAGTATTATTAAATTATAGAAGAATAATATTCATATTTATTATATCATACATGATTAACAAATGACTTTATACTACCCATTAAATATTTTTTTCTATATTAAATTAGTTTTTCATGTAATAATTTATTTCATTGTTGTATATGTCTTAACTTCATATTATTGATCATATCATTTAGATAATGATTTAAATTATTCTAGAATTAATAATATGATTTATATATAAAATATATTTAGAATATAAATACGTATAATTGATAGTTATATGAAATGGAAAACACTGTTTATGGATATGGTAGGTCGTACGAACTCAAAAACATTGTTTCTTTTTTCATATTGTATTGAACGTATGTGAATAAGATATATATATGTACAAACATAAATACATACATACATATATATATATATATATAATGTAGAATTATAATTTCGTATATTACAAACTTATTAGTAATATAAATTTTTATAATCATCGTTGAATGGTGAACATAGAAATGAATCTCATTATGACATGGAGACGATAAGTCGTACGTACACAAGAGCGACAATATCATTTCCATAATGATTTAAAGGTGTGGAATTGGATGATATATTAATTTTACAGGGATATTATCTTGTTATTTTAATTATTTATATACATATTACTCATCATTATATCCATCCAAATAACATACTGTAGAATAACAAATTACACCGCGTCATAGAGAAAGTAAGCCATACATATGAACGCATGGTCACACTATCATTCATATGATGGAATGAATAATGACTATGGTGGTACCATATTTATAATAAAATCATAGTTTTTAGAAGTTACTAGAGTTTTAATTTTGGTATGTAAATAACAAAAAATGAGAATGTGGAAAAAATGACGTTGAATGAGGTGATAAAATAATTACCGCTTCTTTGGGCATTACATTTTGATTTGAACAAAATGTAACCTTAAGTTAGCTTTCATCTCAAGGGAAGGCCTATTGGTTTATATGAGGGATGGTGGGAGGAGATTTGGTTTTTGGTTTGGCTCAGCCAAATGGCTTTGGAGGTGTGGCTTTGAGAGAAGGGGAAGTGCCCTTTTATATGAGAGGGGAGGGTAACTTTAAGAAAATCATGAAATATTATTTTATAATAAAATATTTTTTGGTTTCTTATGGATCCAAAATGATTTATTTATAGGATAAGGTGGTTATGGGTCTAAAATATCTCAACCAATATGAATTAGATAGGTTTTGGTCATAATATTACCCTTATTAATTAGATTTAAATCTTAGTTATATAGTTTGAAATTTAATGGTTCATTATTGATATACCTATCCATATCAAAGTCTTTTGGTCGAACCATAGATTTTGTGGAATATTATATCAATTAATAATATAGTATTTGTTTTAAAATATCATTGATTTCAATTTTGACACGATTTAGTATTTGATTTTTTATAATGTCCTAACTACTTGATTAGTTCGAAAAAATCATTTAATCAACTCTAAAAAGTCATATTAAATTATAAAATACATGGAATTTATCAATAATATCAATTAATTTTTTTTGATATTTATAATATCAATTATTTTAATCATCTATTAATAAGGTAATTACTTAACATCATTTTTTCATATGTAAATTTATTTATATTATGTCTAAAAATTCTAAATAAAATACAATTATTTAGGAAATATTTTTATCTTTCTAATAAATATTTTTAGTTTAATTTATAGTATGTGTAACCCTATATTAAAAATAATTTAGTTCTGAATATTTGAATTTAACACTTTTAACTCTTCTTTAAGTAAAATAATTTTAAATATCCTAATCTAATCCATGTGGATCCAAAGAATCATATTTTATTCCTATGTATGTTTTTGGTTGAGAAAAACATATCAAATAGAATTCGGACATGTGTTATGGTAATTATTCTATAATGTTTATCTTCAATTACCCTATTTACTTTTAATCGTGGTAAAAAATGTCAAAAATTACTATTCACCAAAAAATTATTTTCATCTAATTGAACCACTTTTTACATTCTGATTTCAACTATTTTTTTCGGATTTTTAAAATTCAATTCATAATAGCGGTAAAATTACGTTTAATGCAATTTTGAAAATGCCCGTAAAAGTTGGGTAAAAGACGGTAAAAAGTTATATATAACTTTATATATATAATATTATTATACAATTAATCCATTTAATTAAATTTAACAAATATATGTATTATGTATCCATATATTCAAAAAATAAATTTAAATATAATAATTAATTATTTAAATAGAAAGTCAGTTTTAAACAATAACGTAGTGGTTATCACTATTCATCAAAATTGAATGTTTTTAGAAAAATACCAAAAAATCATTAAAAGCTAATTTTGATATTCAGAATTAAAAAATGAATTCTATTTTAAAAAATTCAAGACATATAAGCTGCATTAATTAATTTAAAATTAATTCTTGTTGTCAAAACCAAAAAGCGGGTTTTTAAAAAGTATAACTATCAAAATATTGACATGTATTTAAGTTAAATTTAAATGTGAAATTACATATATTGACATAAATTTCATTAAATGAAAAAAATAATCTTTTTATACTTCTAAAACATTCAAATTCATAATATAACACAATAAATAATTTGGATAAAAATGTTGTTTTCGATTAAAATTTTGTAGTTTTCACTGTTCATCAAGATAAGAAAGTTATCAGTAAAATACCAAAAATTTATCCATACTAAATTTTTATGTCCCGATTCTAAAACTAATTTAATTTCATTAAATTGAATATAAAAAACTGTCAAATATTGGATTTTAGAATGGTACACTATTAAAAGGTAGTGAAATTGTATTTTTTGAAACATACGTCTTTTATCTAAAAAATGTATTTGTTCTTATATTTTTTCTATAAAACACATAATATAAATTTTTAAATTTATAAGGAGTATATTAAATTATGAATTCTGTTAATACTATTCATAGTCACTTTTTGAACGACTAGTTTAGTTATTAGTGGTGCGCTCGAACACGGTGTTGCGTGTAACACAAGTTGTTGAATTTAATTGATGATATAATGTACTATGAAATCATGGGGTGTTACATTCTCGCCTCATTAAATAAATTGTGTCCTCTCAATTTGATTATTTTCCTCAAAAATAAATGGTTAAAAATCAAAAATTACATTTCGGGAAAAGCCACATCAGAAATTGGGTATATAAAATTTAGTCTTAATTAGAGATAAAGGGGTATGAAAAAGTCATCACCAAATTATAATCTCAATTTTTAGAACAATGGGGTCAATTAAAAACATATAATTTGAGGAAAACATAAATATATATATAGGGAGTGATTGAGGTTAACAATCACAAACAAGTGTAAAATTAAGGGCCTCATTCCATCAATCTATGATGATTTAAAATATAATCGATTCAATAAAAAAGGTATTTGGATATCACATTTTTGGTTTGAAGAACCCTTCCATATAGTTTAATAATTTATTTATTCATAGAATAAGAGGATAAAATATACTTGAAAATTAGGTTTTCATCCTTCTATTAATTCCTTCCACAAACTCATCTATCACTTCAAAAGATAATATAATTCAAAAATATTTTATTTATCCCAATCGTATAGGGTTCCAAAAATAATGAATTTATAATTAATTTATCAGAATATTTTAAAAAACTACATTATACAAACCTGATCATCATGCAGGATAGTGGTAGGTGATGCACACTTGTCGCGCTTCAGTTGCGGGTTCAAGTCTCGTGGCCTTGCCAGACACAACAAGTTGTCACCCGACCTCCGGGTTGTCCATTTTATAAAAATACATTAATAATCTTATGAAATCATTTAACATTATAAATAGTATCAAATTTCATCCTTAATACATTCCATACATTAGACACATCAAAAATACATCTATCCAAACTCACAGTCCAAAATTTAAAAGAAGGTAAGCACAATGAAGATCTTTTTCCCATGTAATAACATGTGAATAACTCCATCATGTATTCTTTTAAAACACAGTAACACCATGAAATACCTTAAAAATTTATTGATTTCATTCATTCTCCCTTATTCTTTATTAAATACGTGATATACACATTACATACACAAAAATGTTGCAATCTCCAACAATAATGGAATAAAAAACAATTAACTAGTTTCAAAGTAGTCAAGAATATCTAATATAATTTATCCAAATCAATAATATGTTATTACTAAATTATTAACTTAGTATCAAAACCATATTAAGATTTATCTTTCCTTCAAAAATGTATTTTCCAAAAATTTTAACATTATATATAATCATAAATCCTCAATGAAATGGTATTGATGTAAAATCCTTATTTATTTCTACAATTCATATAACCAGTACTTCATTGATACAACACTCAAATGAACTAATTAATTAGTACCAACAAAATATAACTACTCATTGCTATTTATCTATCATTTTATCATAACTAGATCATTATGCAATTTCATTATCTGGGGCATACTCAGATGATTTGGACATTGATTCACGTAGTGTCCCAACACCATGAAAATGAAGTATTATACCTTTGAATACTTTATCTTACCCTTGAAATCACATACTTGGTGTCTTTTTCTCCACATATATATTTAACTACCATTTCCTTCAAGAATTTACAAAGATGATTCTTTCCATAATTTTCAGATATGGGAATATCTTTCTATCCCATGTTCCTTTATCAATCTTTCTCTCTACTATCATTTTCTTCATTTTCATCCCTTCAAATCTATAGGACTTAGAAAATTCATTACATATCTTATTAACACATGATACTATTTCTTCATATGATGAGAATACCGGGGAGACTATTTCCCATCTAACTTTTGGCTTAAGATCATGAAAGATAAGATTCATCATACTCTTTGGATCATGCATATTGCTGGAGTTCACATTTCTACTACTCGACGCCATTTCTAAATTACATAATATACTAGGTTAGATCATATCATAATGTAAAATACGGAAACTAGAAAAACCGTCAACATTAATTGAATATTTTCACACATCTAGTCTCCAAATCATAAAAATGGTTTCACTGGTGAAATATTTCATAATAATTCGTTCATAATGGTTTGTAAAGAAAACGATAATTATCCTAAGTATATCCCCCATGAGTATTGTAACCAAGAGTGTAGCAAGGCCCGTTGTCATGTACCAAGATGCCCTGGGTCAATCCTGAAACACATTGTCTGAGTTTTCACACCTAGGTATATCTACGCTAGAGCTGCCTCAACCTGCTCTTATCCAGGAATAGATGCATTTCTTGAAAAATACCCAAAATATCTACATTACCAAAAATCTAGGATATTCTTAAATATTAATCCTCAAACTATATCTTTTTTTAATGATCATTAATAATAGTTTTTCTAAATCTTGTTTATAATGAATGTAGTAAACTTTCTCTAATACCAATTGTAATGCCCCAACCCCAGTTATATAAAGTCAGTTCATTATTTTAATACATTTCCATTAATATAAGAAATCATTACCAGAAGGACTAATCAGTTTAGCAGTCTTGGAAAATAGATTACATACATGAACGTTTAATTACACATTCCAATATAAAACACAACATAAATTATCCATTAATGCCATTATTTCCCTATCATATGCCTATATATCAAACATAATACCCATCATGGAATCCTGGGAAAAACAAAACATAAGAAAGTGGTGTGTTCAGATTCTTAGTAAGGGTAAATAATTTAACAGAAGCTATAAACTTTTTTAGCATGATGTGTAATAAAAACAACAACCTTTTAAACATAAAAGTGGACATAATATGGAGAAAATAAATAAAAAATTACCATATAAACATTGACTTAGTTATTCTACTTGTCGAATAATAACATGTAATAATTAATTTCATAATGACAGAACGCCTAACGTCGGACATCATTACCACATTGTCAAGGCCTTGTTCCAATACTACTGATAAAGTATTTCATGGACTTGTGCCCTGACACTAATTTGTCTCATGAGACCTACTGATGCATCTATGAGTTATTGCGGGTTTCACCCATCACTTAATAAGTCCAATGTATTCCTCATATAAAAATGGTGAAACATAACATAAAAATTCGTGTTAAAACTATCATACGAAATGTTAATACAAGAACCATAAACCATGAATGGTATAAAAATAACACATCCACATTAAACCATATTAAGACTCGTCAGTAAAATATAGAAGATTGTATTATAATAAATCAACCTCAATCAAGAATAATATCCAGAAAAATAGGTTGACATTGTTGAAAATGATCAGTAAAACATGTTGAACGAAATATCCATTTTGTGAAATCATTTAAAAGTAACACATTTATAATGGAATTATATAAAATATACTATATAATCAACATTTCTCATACTACATTGAATCTTTTGAAAGTAATTAACTTTTTAAAGTAATCATGTCCATATAAAAAATCCTTAAAATTATTTTGAAAACATTGACATTAATGAGAAATATTTAATATAATAAATATTTAAAACATTTAATATGGTGTTTTAGTTTAATATTACCTAATGATAATCATATTAAAATTTATTCTATGAATCATATACATTTAAAACAAATATTTACAATAAAATACTTACACATAAAAAATCATAGAAAATAATGAGATAGAGGAATTAACCCTTACCTTTAACTTTAGTTTGGTTAAGGATATGTTTAACCTCATGTATAATGAAAAATGTATGTTATTAAATTATACTAGAACCATATTAATATTTATTATTTAATACATGATTAATTTATGAATTTATACTACCAATTTTAAAATAATTTCAACTTTAAATTAAAATTTCAGATAATAATCAATTTATTTATCGTACATGTTTTAACATGATATTCTTGATCATATCATTTGTATCATGATTTAAATAATTACAGAATATATAACATGATTTATATATAATATATATTTAGAATATAAATACGTTGAATAGATAGATATATTAAATGGAGAACACTATTTATGGAGATGGTAGGTTGTACGTACGGATAAATGATGCTTCCATTTTCATATCGAATAGAACTTAAGTAAATAATATATATGTAAGTACATAAAACAATTCATATATATATATATATATATATATCCAGTATAATTATTATTTCATTTATTACATATGTATTAATAATATATATTTTTATAATCATCGTTGAAAGGTGAAGCTGGAAATTAATCTCATTGCACCATGGAGATGGTAAGATGTACGTACACACGAGAAAAGATATAATTTTTTTAATGATTAAAAGTTGTAGAATTGGATGGTATATTAATTATACAGATAAAGTTTCATTTTATTTTCATAATTTATATACATATTAATCATCATTATATCCATCCAAATAACATAGTGTTGAATAAAAAATTACCCCATGGCATGGAGATGATATGTCGTACGTACGCAAGCATGGTGACAATATCATTCATAGGATAGATAAAATAATGAGTATGGATATACCATATTTATAATAACAAAAAATTTTGTAGAAGGTACTAGATTTATTATTTTTGATTTTAAATAACAATGAAATGGAATGTGGAAGAAGAAAACAACATTGAAAGAGGATATAAAATAATTAACTCTTCTTTTGGTGTTTTCTTTTGATGTGTACAAAAGGACTCCATAGGATGGCTTTTTGGTCAAGATAAGGCCTCTAGGATTAAGTTAGTGATGTTTTGAGTAGTATTGTGTAGGTATTGGCTGAGCCATATTTCATTGGAGGTGTGATTTTGAGAGAAGGGGAAGTGACCTTTTATAAGAGAGGTGAAGGGAACATTAGGTAATGCAAGAAATATTATTTCATAATCAATTAAATTTAGTTTTATAACAGATTAAAAATGAATTATTTAGAGGATAAGGTGGGGATGGGTTGAAAATATCTCAATGAATATGTTTTAGACAGGTTTAGGGCACCATATTAACATTATCTTATATATTTAACTCTTAGTTAAATTGTTTGACATTTTCCTTTTCCCCTTTTATTTTTATATTATAAGGTTAATAAACATACTATAAACTTCAAAGTGAACCCCAAGTGGTTAATTATTTATATATCTAACCTTATCAAATTTCTTTGGCCGAACCTCAGATTTTTAGGAATATTATATCAATTAATAATATAGTATTTGTTTTAAAAACTCGTTTACTTCAATTTTGACACTATTTAGTATTGGATATTTGTTAAAGACCTAACAACATGATTACTTAGAAAAAATTCATTTAATAAACCCTAAAATTTTATATTTTCCTATAAAATTCGTGGAATTCATCAAAAATATCAATTTACATTTTTTTGGATATTAATAATATCAATTATTTTAATCATTCATTAACTATGTAATTACTACATCATCATTATGTCACAAATAAAATTAATTACATAACATATAAAAATTATAAATAAAATACCATTATGTATAAACCTTTTTTCCATATAAAAAATATTTATATATATTTTATATTATGTGTTACCCTATATTAAAAATATTTTAGTTACGAAAATTTGAATTTTAACACTGTTAGCTCTTCTTTAAAAAAAAATTAATAAATTTCTTAATCTAATCCAAGTAGAACAAAAGGATAATATATTATTCCAAAGGTTTTTCTGGTAGAAATAAACTTATCCATTATAATTAGTACATGTGTTAGAGAAATTATACTATCATTTATACGTTTAATTTTCTTATTTACTTTTTTTCGTGGTAAATGAATGTCAAAACTTACTAATCACCAAAAAAATATTTTCGTCCTATTGAACTCCATTTTACTTACTTATTCCAATCATGTCTCTCAGATATTTGAAATTAAAATCCCAATTGTGTTAAAATTACATTTTATGAAAATTTTCAAATGCGCCTAGAAGGTGGGTAAAAGACGGTAAGAAGTTAAATAAAATTTTATATATCTAATTTTATAATAAAATGGATCCAATTAATTACATTATATATATAGGTTTTATATATATATTTTTACCTAAATTAAATATAAATTAAATAAGTAATTATTTAAATAAAAATTCTGTTTTAAACAATAACACAGTGTTTTTCAAAAATCATCAAAATTGAATATTTTTAGAAAAATTCAAAAAATTAATCCGAAACTAATTTTGATATTTAAAATTAAAAATTGAATTCTATATTACAAAATTTTAAACATATAAGTTGCATTTATTATTTTAAAATTAATTCATGCTGTTAAAACCAAAAGGAGGGTTTTTAAAAAGTAAAAACTATAAAAATATTGGCATGTGTTTAGGTCAAATTTAAATGTGAAATTACTTATAATGACATAAATTGTATTAAATGATAAAAATATAATCTTAATATACTTCCAAAAAATTAAAATTCATAATTTAACAAAATAAATAATTTCAATTAAAAATGTTTTTTTGGATTAAAATTTAGTATTTTTCACTATATATCAAAATATGAATGTTATCAGAAAAGTACCAAATTATTTCTCCAAACTAAATTATTATGTCCCGTTTCTAAAGAAGAATTTAATTTCATTAACTTGAATATAAAAAAGTGTCTAATATTGGTTTTGAAAATGGTTATTCATTAAACGATGGTAAAATTGTATTTTTTTTTGAAAAATAATTCTTTTATAAGAAAAATTGAATTTGTTCTTATATTAGATTTAAGAAAAACATAATATGGATTTTAAAATTAAATGGAGTATATAAATTTCAGAATTCAATTAATACTATTCATAATCTCTTTTTGAATGTATAGTTTAGTATGTAATATTGCGCTCCAACTCTATGTTGCTTGTTGCACAAGTTATTGAATTACCTTGAAGAGATAATGTAATATGAAATATTGGGGTGTTATTAGAAAATAAAATGTTAAAAATAGAAAAATACCTTTTTCCAAAACCCACATCAAAAATTGGGTAAATAAAATTTAGTCTTAATAAAAGGGAACAGGAAATGAAATTGTCACCACCAAATTATGTTCTCGATGAGGAGAACATTGGTGGAAATTAGAGGCACATAATACGAGGAAAAAAGTATATATTTATAAGGGTGATTGAGGTTATCAATCAAAAAAATCTGTAAAATTAAGGTCCTCAAGGCTATCAATTTATGATGATTTAAAATATCATCAGTTCAACAAAACATAAGGTATTATGATAAAAAATTTTGTTTTTATATCCCTTCACTAATGTATAATAATTAATTTATTCATAGAATAATAGAGGAAAAATATACTTGACCATTAGAGTTTTAACCATAAATTAATTACTACCACAAACTCATCTTTCATTCCAAATGATAATAGAAATAAAAAATATTCTATTTATTCTAATTTTATACGGTCCAAAAACATTATATTTATAATTAATTTTTCAAACATTTTAAAAAAACTACATTATAAAAAATAGTTCATCACATAGGATAGTTGTTTTTGAAGTACCATTGTCACCCTTCGGTTGTGGGTTGAAGTCTCACGGCCTTACTGGACACGACGACTGTCACCCGACCACCAGGTTGACCAGTTTATAACAATCCAAAAATAATCTTAAGAAATTATTTTACCATAAAAATAGAATCCAATTTCAAACATAATCCATTCCAACCTTTATACACATCGAAAATACATCTATCCAAACTCATAGTCCAAAATTTATAAGAAATGTAAACACAATTAAGATCTATTTTTCCACGTAATAAAATGTGAATTAGTTCATCATATATTCTTTTAAAACACGATAACACCCTGAATTGCCTTTAGACCTTATTGATTACATTCATTATCCCTTATTCCTTATAGAATATGGGATATACTCTGTATATCCAAAAATGTTGTAAAATCAAACAATAATGGAATAAACATGAAATTAATTAGTTTCAATGAAATGAATAATATCAAATATAATTTATCAAAATCAATCATATCATATTCAAAAATCACTACCTCGGTATCAAAAAAATATTAATGTTTTTATTTCCTTAAACCATGTATTTTCCCAAAAATTTAACTTCCTTTATAATCAAAAATCCCCAATGAAATATTAATTCAATAAAATCCTTATTTATTTCCTTAATTCATATAACTAGTACTTCATTGATACAACACTGAAATGAAATAATTATTTAATAACAACATAAGAACTCTAGCCATTCTTCTTCATATGTTGTGGTATCATAACTTTTTCATTATCCAATAGTGTCATTTGGTTCATACTCTAATTATTTGGACATTGATTCGCATACTGTGCCAACTCAATTCAGATGAAGCATTGTATATTTGAAACATTTTTCGTAACCTTTCAATCACTTACTTGGTGTCCTTTTTCACCAGACTTATATCAAAATCTCATTCCCATAACAAATTTACCATGATTATTGTTTACATAGTTATCACATTTGGTAAATCCAACTTTTCTATTTCCATTTATCTATCTTTCTCTTTACCTTCCTTTTCTTCTATTTCTTCCCTTCAAAGCCACATGAGTCAAGATAATTCATTATTTATCTTATTACAACGTGATAATATTTATTTATATGATAAAAATACATAGGAGACTATTTCCATTCAAAATTCTGTCTTAAGGATATGAAAGATATTATTATTCATACCCTTTGGATCATGCATATTGTTGGAGTTCTTATTCCTTCTATTGGGCACCATTTGTAAATGTGGAAATATACTCGGTTAGATCATATCCTAATGTATAATACAAAAACTAGACAAATAATCAATGTTAATTGATGATTTCTACACATCTAGTCTCATAATCTTAAAAATGGTTTCATTGTTGATATATTTACTCATAAATACTTCATAATGGTTTGTAAAAAATGTTAATTATCCTATGAATATCTCATAAGAGTGTCGTAACCAAGAGTGTACCAAGGCCAGTTGTCGTGTACCAGGATACCCTAGGTCAATATCGAAACACTTTGTCGGATTTTTCACTCATAGGCACATTTGCGCCAGAGCCGCCTCTACCTGCTCATATCTATACAGAGATGTATTTCTTAGAAAATATACAAAATCTCTACACTACCAAAATTCTAAGAAGTTATTCTATACTAATCCTCAAAGTATATCATAGGGTAATGTTCTATAATCAATACTTTCTCAATATAGTTTCCATGGTTTTTACTAAAAATCCTTTGAAACAAACTATAATTCCCCAGCCCTAGTTACCTAGAGTCAATGCAATATTTTAATACATTGGAATAATTACAAAGAACCAATACCCAAAAGTCCAATTAGAATAGTAGTCTTGGAAAATAGATTACATACATGAATGTTACATTACACATTTAAACATAAAAAATCATAAATAATCCATTATGAACGCTATTATTCTCTTATTTTAATACTGCATATCAATCATAACATACATCATGGAATTCTAGGAAAAACAAAACATAAGAAAGTGGTGAGCACAGATGCTTAGTAAGGGTAAATAATTTAGGAGAAGCTATATATTTGTAATGATATATATGTAATAAAAATAGCCTTTTAAACATAAACATGAACATAATATGGTAAAAATAAATCAAACATTACCATAAAAACATGCACATAGATATTCTACTTGTCAAATAATAACATGTAATAATTAATTTCATAATGAGAGAATTCCTAACACCGAACATCATTACAACATAGTCATGCCCCCATGCCAAGACTACAAATAAATTTTTTATCAAGCCCTTGTGCGAAGATAGTAATTTGTCTTATGAGACCTAATGATGCATCGAGTAGCTATAGAGTAATCCACCCCTCACTTAATAAATCCACTTCATTCCTAATATAAAAATTTTGAAACATAACCTAATCATTCTTATTAAAACTATCACACATAATGTAAATACATGAACCATAACCCATGAATAGTATATGAATTACACATCCATAGTCAAACATATCAAAAATCCTTCAATACAATATAGAAGATTAAATTTTTATAAATCAACCTCAATCAAGAATAATATATTGAAATTGATGTTGACATAATTGAGAATGATCAGTAAAACGTTTTGAGAGAAATTTCCATTTTTTTTGGAAATCATTTAAATGAAAAACATTCATAAAAGATGGAATTTAAAATATATTTTTTAATCAATGCGTCCCATATCATTTTGAAACTTTTGAAAGGAAAAAACATTTTGAAACAATCATGTCCATATAAATATATCCTTAAATCCATTTTGAAAACATAGTCATTATAGAGAATGATTTAGAAGAATAAATATTTAAAACATTTAAAATGATGTTTTAGTTTAATGGTACCTTAAAAGAATCTTTTTTAAATGTGTTTTATGAAATATGGGCATGTATAATAAATATTGCATTGATAATACATAAACATAAACAATCTCGAATAATAATTAGATTGATGAATTAACCCTTGCCTTTCACTTTCCATTGGTGAAGGGTACATTTAACAAATTGAATAATGACAATAGTATTTTATTAAATTATACCAAAACCATATTCAAATTTATTATAACATAAATAATTCATTTATGACTTTATACTACCTATTTAATATTGATTTCCACATTAAATTAACATTTCATGTAATAATTTCTTTCATTATCTTACGTATTTTAACATGATATTCTTGATCATATCATTTAGATCATGATTTAAAAACATCCTGAATAAAAACATTATATATATATATATATATATATAATATTTTGAATATAAATATGTATAACAATTAGATATATGAAATAAAAAATACCATTTATGGAGACTCTTGGTCGTACGTTTGCATAAACGCTAAATCTGTTTTTATTTCGTATTGAACAAAAGTGAATAAGATATATGTAAGAGTGTCTATATATATATCTTGTAGAATTATTAATTAATATATTACATAATTATTAATAATATATATTTTATAATCATCGTTGAATGGTGAAGTTGGAAATGAATCTTATCACCCCATATAGATGGTCAGTCGTACGTACTAATGAGCGACGATATCATTTCCTTAATGATTAAAAAATGTGGAATTGGATGGTAAATTAATTGTACCAAAAAATTAGCATGTTATTTTCAATATTTATACACAGATTAATCATTATTATATTGATCCAAATAACATAGTGTTGAATAACAAATTACACCATGGCATAAAAACAGTAAGACGTACGTATGCACTCATGGTGACAGAGTCATTTATAGGATGGATAGAATATAGAGTATGGATGTACCATATTTATTATAACATCACAATATGTCGAAATTAATGGAGTTATTATTTTGGTTTGTAAATAACAATGAAGGGGAATGTGGAAGAAGAAACGAACATTGAAAGGGGTTATAAAATAATTACCTATTATTTGGTAGTTTCCTTTTTTATTTGAACAATAGGGCTCCTTATGATGGATTTTTGATCAAGGTAAGGAATCTATATTTAATTGAAAGATGTTGAGAAGAGATTTGGGGAGGGTTTTGGCAGAGCGAAATGGATTTAGAAGTGTGATTATGAGATAAGGGTAACTTCCCTTTTATAATAGTGGTGAGGTTAATTTTAGGAAAATCTTGAAATATTATTTTATAATCCAATAATTTTCGCTTTATAATGGATCTAAAAGGATTTATTTAGTGGATAAGGTGAAAATGGGTCGATCATATCTCAACCAATAGGTTTTATATAGGTTTTTATCTCCATATTATCCTTATCTTTTAAATATAACTCTTAGTTAAAGAGTGTGAGATTTACCATGTCTCCTTGTATTTTTATATTATATGGTTAATATACATACTATATATTATAAAAAAAACTCAAGTGGTTCATTATTGAAATATTTAACCATATCAAAGGATTTTTGAAGAACAATAAAATTTTAGAAATATTATATCAATTAATATTACAGTATTTGTTTTAAAAACTCATTTTTGACAATTTTGACACTATTTAAAATATCATTTTTGTTAAAGTCCTAAAAAATTTATTACATAAAAAAATTCATTTAATAAACACTAAAATGTCATATTAAACTACAAAAGTCATTTAATTCAACAAAAGTATCAATTTAAATTTATTTAGATATTTAAAAAAATCAATTATTTTAATCATTCATTAATAAGGAAATTACGACATCATCATTATGTCATAAATAAAATTTATTATTTAATTTTAAAAATTCTAAATAAATTACCATTATGTTGGAAATATTTTTATATTTCTAATTAATATTTATAGTATAATTTTTATTATGTGTGACTGTATATTAAAAACATTTAGTTAAGAAAATTAAAATTTAATACATTTAACACCTCTTTAAATAAAATAATAATCAATGTCCTTCTCTAATCCAAGTAGACCCAAAGGATCAATTTTTTTCCTAATGTTGTTTTTTGTATAAATACACTTATCCAATAAAATTATGACATGTGTAAGAGTAATTATAATATAATTTTTCTCTTTAATTACCATATTTACTTTTAACCGTGGTAAACAAAAACTAGAAATTACTATTCACCAAAAATTATATTCACCTTATTAAACCACATTTTACTTAATTATGTATACCATGTCTCTCATATTTTTAAAATTCAATTCATCGATTTGGTAAAAATACATTTTATAAAAATTTGCAAATGCGCCTAGAATGTGTGTAAAAGATGGTAAGAAGGTCAATACAATTTTATATATCTATTATTTTTATAAAATGAATACAATGAATTAAATGTATTTATATAAGTATTATGTATCTATTTCTTCCTAAACTTAAATTAAATTAAATAATTTATTATCAAAATAAAATGTATGTTTCAAAAAATAAAGCAGTGTTTTTCAATATTAATCAAAAATTGAATGTTTTTAGAAAAATACCAAAAATTCACCCGAAGTTAATTGTGATATTCAGATTTCAAAAATTATTTATATTTAACAAAATTCAAAACATAGAAGTTTAGTTAATTAATTTAAAATAACTCTCATTTTTTCAAAAAAGGCGGGTTTTTAAAATGAAAAAACAATCAAATGATTGACATGTGTTTATGTCAAATTTAAATGCTAACTAACATATAATGACCTAAATTGTGTTAAATTAAAAAATACAATCTTATTATACTTACAAATCATTAATATTAATATTTTAACTTGATAAATAATTTATATTATAAAAGTTTGTTTCAATTAAAATATAGTATATTTCTTTATTCGTCAAATTTTCAATGTTGTTAGAGAAGTGCCAAAAATATATCTTAACTAAATTTTTATTCCTCAATTATAAATAAGAATTTTATTTCATTAAAATTTATATAAAAAAAATATCAAATATTGTTTTTGAAAAGGTTTTACCATTAAAAGGTAGCAAAATTGCATATTTGGAAAAATTCATCTATTGTCGAAAAAATTGATTTTGTTCTTATATTTTTTCTAAGAGAAACATAATATGGATTATAAAATTATATGTAGTATATGAAATTTATATTTCAGTTAATATTATTCAAAATGTCTTTTTAAATGTCTAGTTTAGTAATTCATGATGTGCTCAAACTCAGTGTTGCATGAAGCTTGTGATGTTGAATTACATTGAAGAGATAACGAACTATGAAATCTTGGGGTGTTATAAATAAAATTATTATTATTATGTTTATTTTAAGATTATAGAGGTGATAGATCACTGCCCATATATCATGTGGCATGCCCAACCCCATTTTTGGATCTCTTATTTCATTATCATTAATAAAGAAATAATTATAATAATGACATCCCATAAATTTAGGAGGCTCTTTCCCCTTACATTAACGCATATAGAATGGTGAAAAAATTTACATTCATGCTTTCCTTTATTATAAATTATTAAAAACAATTATAACTCATCATTATTATTTTCATTATTAATATTTACATGCCATTATAATTAATAATAATAATAATAGTAACATAATTCCCCATATTTAGAAATGTTACATCGATAAAAACACCTCTTGTGCACATGCCGCTAAATCCAATCATTGTACTTTTCATCGTCGTGTGTCAATTTAGAAAATGGGGATCACTAATATTATAATAAACAACTTCCATTCACCATTCAATACCATAAAACCTTGATTTCATCCTTAATCATGAACATGATTTTTGATACCTATCTGATCAGTTCACTAAATATCATCCCAATAAACCATATATCCGTCCAAATTTCATTGATCTACATGTAATTCCGGATTCAAAAACCAATATTAAGGTTTAATAATGCCCAAAACCACCCTATAAATTTACAACTATGGATTCAATAGAAAATGGTGAAAACATGCAGAACGAAGTGGGAAAAGAAAAATACTGAATTGAACCATCATTGTCAATTATTTCTTAGCCAATGATTATATAAATGAGGTGAAAAGAAGTAAAATGAGTAGATTATTATACTAGATCAACATAATTGATAAATTTTGGGGATCAAGTGAACACAATTATTTGAGATCAAAGTTAGATAAGATCCATTAATTGTATTTTAATCTAAATGGAGAAAATAAAAAATTACATTTCCTACCATGATAATAGATCGATCGTTTGTGATGAAAATATCCCCTAGATATGAATGTGATGATCTTGATAAATTAATCATTCATATCATTATAATTCTTAATCATGTTTCCCATTTTCCTCTGATCATGATCTTTCAGAGGATAACACTCTTATTCTCCTCTAAGATCTATCTAGAGTTATATAGATAACCAAAGGAAAACCATCATATGAGGGTATTTATAGAGGATTATATTTAATTCATTTAAAATAATATAAATAACATTAACATATAATTATTTTAAACTCGCCTGAAAATGGATTCCTCATTTGTATATCATTCGTTGATCTTCAATATGTCTTTCCTAGGGTAAACCCATGATATAGATTAAATCATGATCTCTATTTTCTGATACAAGACTCTCTTTAAGAGATATTAAACATTTTTTTCAAAAAACTTTATGTGAGTGATATAGAATATATTTAATATATTATAAAATTTATTCTTTAAAAAATAGGACTTTAAATCCTGATATTTATACGTTCCTAACCTGAAAAATATTCTTAGAAATATTCTAGTTTCATACACTAGAAAAATAGATTATCAAAATTATTCCCATCATCAGAATGTATCATCCATAAAAATCACAATATTCCAAAAATGATTTTGATATTGAAATCTTATCTATCTATCACAATAAAAATTTAACCCCCAATGGTTTCTAGTGGAACCAATAAACCCACACCCAAGGGGAACACTTTCACATGAAGGATTATTCGGTACCGATTCTTAACTCCACTTTCTCATACGAGAAAGAAACACTACTATCATGGACCATCATATCCAGGTCTATATTTATCGAGACCATGTATTCTCATACATGTATATTTCATATTTTTAGATTAATATTCAATAAAAAAAAATCAACACATTCTTGAGGACCATAGTATTTTTTTACTTTGGAATCATGGAGTATAATCATTCAATTTGGTGAATGATCATCAACATCTCACACATTGATCTTCTCATATAGTAATCCTATTATGAATAACGGTCCTAAACCTTTATTTATAACCTTGGGATGGAAACATAATAAATGGTGATCTCATATTCTTAGTTATTCGTAAAAATAATAGATATCAATATACAATCATATAGAATCATAGGAATTGAATCCTAGTACATTATAATGATCATAATTAATAGATGTCATACCCATGATTTCATAGATCATATTAATGAATCATGGCATAAAAAATTATAATATAACAAAAAGAGGGACAGAAGAGTGATAAATACTTAAAATCAATTATGAACCATCATATCTTTTCATAAATGTGTAGAATATTCATAGATGTAGAAATATAATTCATGTGTTGAGGTTAATTACCCAAGAAAATCAATTGGATCCTAACGTACACATTTCCTAGAGTGGATCTGGTCACACCTGTTTCCCATTATATATCAGGATGCACTTATTAACCATTGTAAATTAGGATAAACTTGTTTCTCATTATGAATCAAGACACGACTGATTTTCATTATTGATCTAGCTTGTCGAATTATTTCCCATTTACATATCATGAAATATAAATATTTACCAACATGAATGGATGGTGATATAGGTCACACCCATTAAATAATGATAATCATGAATATTTTTGATATAATCCCATAAACATAAATCATATCATAACCCATTAAAAGTGATAGATTTCATAATCATTTCAGCATAAACTATCCCGTGAAAAGTTGTGGTGTTTATAAGAATTTTTCTCATTATATAACTCGTGGAAATGAAACATGTTTCCTAAATTTTTTTCAATAAAATATTAAAACATAAAGATAAGAATACAAATTTTATCATTGAATTATATGCTCAACAAGGCATAAGTATCAACAACGGATATCTTTTTAGATGGAAAATAATATTGAAAGATAATTTAAAACATTTCAATGAAAAAAAAATATCTTTTCAACTTCTAAAAAAATATATTTTAAAAAATAGAACCTATTTCATTTAAAATAATCATGAAACAGTATAAGGGAAGCATTTTAAATCATAAAAAAAATTTCCAATCCTTTTCTTTAAAAATAACGATTATAACTAATAAAGGATCATTCAAAAATAAAAAATGATTTTTTCAAAAAAAAAACTATTTTAACAAAAAAAATCATAAAAAATATTCATAAAATATCAATTAAATTGTTTAATCATTTTAATAAATCTTGATTTTGGAAGAAATAGATATTCTTGATGGAAAAGAGAAATAAAGTTTGATTTTAAAAAAAAACATTTTCTTTATTATTTTAAGTACCAAATAGATGTAAAATAATTCCATTAGATATCATTAACAAATATAGGATATGATTATTAATGATAAATCAAAAGATTTATAACATTATATTTCATCATTTTTTACTTAACTATAAGAAATACTGATAAATGATGATATTGTATTATAAAGTCTTTACAAATTTGGTAACATTGAATCATAGCCAAAATGAAATAATAATATAAAATGAAATATAAAATATCAGGAGTATAAAAAACATGATATTACATGTAAAATGGCATTCATATTATCATCTTAAATGAATATAGGTGCACAACATAACACGCTTATCAAATAAGGTAAATTGCGGCAAAAATCTTGTTTCACTTTGTTAAATTTCGAATTATAAACCCCCTAAGGTGGGATACATTAATGTATATTAAAATACCCCAAATCTAATATTAGTAATCATATAATATATTTTTGTTCATTATATACACTACATATAATAAATATGTGGGAATATGGATTGTGCCTCACAGAATTAAAAAATGTGACAAAAATCATTTACCTAAAGTCCTGAATTACTTGTTATATGTTAAAACAAAATTTATAATATATATATATATATGTTTATTATAAATATATTAAATAATCTTATTCTCATTTATCATACAATATATTTTTTCCATTATGAACTTTTATGAGCCTTTTATTAAAAAATCAATTTTAAAGTCATAATTCAGGTAATAACTGCATTGTGTTTTTATATTATTGTAATTATTATTTATGGTCCACTTAATTTTATCATTATATCAATGTTAAAAAAATTTAAAACATGATATAAATATCATATATATTTATTTTATTTATCTCTATAATAATCTATAAAATATAGAAATCTGAAGTGATTTTTATCATTTTTGTAGACAGTAGGACGTTGGTAAGCATGATGATCGTTTCCATTTTATTGTTGTATAAAAAGAAAGAAATGAAAATGATATATATACATATATATTATCATTATGGTGAAATTATTATTTTATATATATCACCTATCCCTATTTAACCCATCTTTAATACATTCCATGTAAAGCATGAATGAATCACATTCCTTCCCGAGGCAGTAGTTTGTCATAATCAAGAACGATGTTATCATATTTCCAAAAAATGGAAATCACGATTGTATGTGTTATTTAATAATTCAATAAACAAAATAAAAATCAAAAAAATCATAAAAATCATAAAAATCATGTAAAAATATCATTTCAATCATTATTCTTAGCCATAATATGTGGTAATGGAAAGATGAACAACAATGGTTCTTGAGCGCATAGTCCACCTTACAATCTAAAGATAATTTAAAATACCATTTTATTAAATTATATGTGATTTTAGTTAATAAAAATAACATAAATCTATCTCATTATATATAATATATATATTGTTATATATATAATTGATAAAAAAAATTATAGGTATTTTAATACATTAGTAAAAAAAATTGTAGATGAATATTACCACCTCTTTCTGTGTGTCCTTTTGGTTTTCCACAAAGGAATTAATAGTCCGATTTATACCCAAATTAATTCTTATATGATGAGGGTAGTTAATTTGGTAGATTATTTTGGTATGTTTTGGTAACTCATATCGCTTTAAAGGTTAGAAGAAGTAGGGAGGGTGAGTTCCCTTTTACATTAGATGAGTGGAATTCTTGTAAATACCCAAAAGGATTCACTATTGGGGGGTATCCCTTACCGAAAGTGTGTCAAAAATAAAAAAAGTAATGCTGAAAATGGATAAATTGGTTGATAAATACATCCACCATATAATATATATACTTTTTTTCCTTGTTATTCTTTATTTTTTATGTTTACTGAATTTTAACATTAATGTTTTCTCTAAGCTAACTTGTATATTTTAAATTACCTATGTAATTTATCCATTAAAAATAAAATTAAAAATAAAACTTTTATTTAATTTATACCAAATAAGTATGATTATTATTACAAATTCCTTAAATTAATGTTATATTTTTTCATAAATTATTATCAATACAAACGCATTTAATACACAAATCATTGTTTTAACTCAAATCATGTTAATTTATTTTAGCTGGTTTCAATAATAATTATGGTAAACTATTAATTTAAACTATTAATTAATATAAATTATAATTTTTCAAAATATATAATACTTTTATCACAATTCTCTTTACATTACTTAATGAATTAAATTTAGAATTAATCTCGCATATGCAATGAGAAATCAGGATTTAATATGACAGTGTTCAAATTTTAACAAGGATTTTATATCGAATTTCAATATTTAAATTTGTTAAAATAAAATATATGGTGAAAAAATATGTATAATTTATATTATTATAATTTTGAAACTATTTAGAATATAATTTTACTATATAAATAACTTGAACAAAGAGGCGGTCTTTAATTAAAATTTCGGATTATTCACTATTGACAAAATAAATTAAACTTTTCAAAAATATCCTAAAAATTACCTATAAGATAATTGTTATGTTATTATTTTAAAAAAGAATTATATTTTAAAATTTTAATTTTTTAATTTCTGATATATTACTTTTAAAATAATTGAGCCATTAAAAGGCGGTAAAATTTCTTTTTAGAAAATACATATTTTTTTTGTAGAAAATTAGATTTATTCTCATCTATTTTCCTATAAAAAGAAAAGATCATTGTAAATAATTTATTAAATATATAATATATATATTTCATTAAAATAAAATATAAAATCTTTTTAAAATTTATTATGATAAAACATGTTTGTGCATAGATAATAGTTTCTAATAAGAGGAATTTCGTTATTTTCAAATTGTTCTTACATTCATTTATAATTAATTTTATAACAAAAAACTAATCTATAAAAAATCATAAAACATAATTTCATAATTTATTAAATACATTTCATAATTTCCATTCTAATAGTTATTTGATATTTGTAATTGTAACACCCTGATATTTTATGAGATATATTTTTAATAATTTCTTGGATGTCTTGTGTTATATAATACACCACGATTTTCATGCACTATATGGAACACTATATTATCTATCAGTATATACAACAATATACATGTTTTATGTTATACAAAATTTCATGTTCATTTGGTAGAATTAAATTCGACAACACTGGCTATAGATTTTGATCATTGTATAAAAGAACTATGTTTGGATTTTGTTATTAGAAACACCAAAGGAAGCATTCTCTAAATAAAAAACTATCATTGCTTTCATTACATGCATGAGTGTCCTTCCTTGATAGCATTCATTGTAAGCAATACCGAGTTTTAGAAAAAGATGATATATTATAGAAATATTATTAATGATTTATTTACTAGCCATTATGAATAGTGTTATTAACATTTTAAACATTATATAACATTTAATTTCATCTTATGTATTTTCTAGCACATTATATAATAATAAAATCAACTTTTTTGATAAAGTATTTTAAAAAAATTGTGGTTTTAAGACTTTTTGATGAGGCACCAATTTTAAATATCATTTTTGACATATATATAGGATCAATTTGGCAAAATAAACTTCATCATGTGAATTGAGATATAAAATTTTAATTCGGTATAATTTTGGATATTTTTCAGATAACTTTCATATTTTGATGAATAGTAAAAATATGCTATATTTTAATTGTAATATTTTTAATCGAAATAATTTATACTTTTAAATTATAATATTATTATTTTTAAATATAGATAGAATATATTTTTAAAATTAATATAATTTAATTCATTGTCCATAATTTTACATTGAATTCAATTGAAAAAAATTATTGAAATCTTTTGCAATGTCTTAACATTTAAACAAAAGCCCATTTTTTTATTCTGAAAATGGGGTTAATTTTATACTATTTAATACAACATGAGTGTTTTGAATTTTCTAAAATAGATTCCATATTTTTTAATCAGTGAATCCAAATTATGTTAATAGTTTACTTTTTTTTGTTATTATGAATAATAACTATAGTAATTTTTATTTTACATTGGTGATGGTAAATATGGTAAATTTGTCTATCAAATAAGACAATATATACAATAGAATTATTCAAAAACCAATAAAAATAATATTTTGTTAATAAAATTATTACTTTAACATCATTTCTTCGAAACATTGTTATTTAATATCTACCTGACAATGAAAATGAATGATATTAAGAAAACCGAAGAAAGTGTTGACATGTCAAATTCACATTTATTATAAGTAAAAAAGATTTTAATGTTGGGATAACCCAGTGATATCATTAAAACAAATATTCTATGTAATGATATCAAAATTATCTACATGATTCTAATTTATTTTTACTTTTTAAGAAATAAAAAATTTCTATAAAGTTTTATTCATTGATGATGTAAAATTTAATTAATTAATGAGATATCAATGAATCTAATTTTTTAAAATTCATGTAACCATAAAACGGTCCAAACACAAGGCCAAATCTTATTGGGTGAGTATATCTAGACAATAACCATCCCAAAGTCATTCAAGTGTCCATTTGAATCCTTATAGTATATATTTTGTCCTTTATATTATTTTATTTAATGTAATGTTAAAGTTGTCACATTCATACTTTAATATGTATTACATTTTTAATGTGTGATTTTGTAGTATATAAATTAGAATAAATATTTAATAATGAAATATATTAAATTTCTCTTCATTATAGTTTTTTATTTTAAATTTTTACGTAATAAATATGTATATTAAATAATTACCCAAAATCATTGGAGTATTAATTTTATTAATGAAGATGTCAAAAAAAATGTTATTAATAATAATAAAATGAATATTTTTTGGGATAACCAAATTTTCCAATGAATTTTACTGATACCCTTCATATATTTGAAAAATAATTTTTTTATTATTTTGAATTTAACGTGTTATCTTTATATTTTTTAAAATCAATAAATAGAAAACTGTCCGTATTGACACTATTTATTGTATTTCAAAATAATGAGTTATTAAATAATTTAAAAATAGTAAAACATTTTAAAAAATAATAATAATTATTATACTATAAAAAATGTTATAATTTATTTATTTATGATCAAATTTACCTCAAATAAGTAAATATTTTAAATTTTTAATATTGAAATATTTGTTACCCCACTAAAAATGAAATGGATTAACTAATTATTTAATTTAAAGGGCAAGGGTTGAATGGAAATAGAAAAATTTCTAAAATGTATTAGTTGATGATATTAAAATCTTATATCATATAATCATAGAAATTGTGATATTTTAGTGGTTTTAAAGTGGAGTTAGATTTTATTATAAATTCAAAATTTGGAGGTTTCCAAAAGTACCTCTCTCATCAATTATAAAATGGCACCTCATCCCTCATTCCAATACATCTCATTAAGCCTTAAATTTTATATATCACCAACACATTTCTCTTATAAACTTCAATAGTAACATTATAGAGGTTATGATATTCTCAAAATACCATCTCTAGTTTCATTAATTGAAGATCTAATGAGAGCACGTCAAAGAAGAGATAAAATTTTCAACAGATTCTTTCATAGTGATTTATTCTTATACTTCCACATCATGAGTTGTTTCATTATAGAACAATTACTCCAGTATATCATATATATTATTATTTTATTATAATTATGAAACAATTATATTCCACATTCTATCCATCCTAAGAAAAACTAAATCACCAAGTTTGTGTACATTGGACTTACCATCGCCACACCATGGTGTAATAGGTTTTTCACCTCCACCTTACATGGATGGGTATAAAATGGTTCTAATAACTATATATGACTAATATATAATTATAAATATTTTTAAAAATTTGACACCATGAAATTCAATACAATTCAAGATGTATAGGAATGATTTCGTCGCTTGTGCCTATGTACGACCTACCGTCTCCATGACGAGATAAGATTCATTCTCTATGTTAACCATTAAAGAATGATTATATAGTATGTATAATAAAAATTTATGAAATATATGTCGTAATAATTCAGATTTATATATATATATATATATATATATATATTTCATTTACTCACTTCTATTCAATTCTGTAAGGAAACATAAATAACGTTCATGCGTACGTACGACCTACCGTCTCCAAGAATGATGTATTCCATTACGTTTACCTACATATTATATATATTTATGTAATTAATATATATATATATATATATAATTTTGTAAATTCTAAAAGTAATTAAAAATTTTAATTATTTAATAATATAAACTATAAAAAATCAAAACACGTACGATATATAAAACAATTATTACTCAAAATGTTGATTTAATATGAAATTGATAAATAAATGGGTAATATTATGTCATAAATGAATCATTAATGATATCATAAATATTATTATGGTTCTATACCAATTTAATAATATTTTTAAACCCACTATACAATATTTTCGAACACATACTGATGAAATCAGACTTACAGTAAGGGATAATTTAAAATTTTCATTTTTATCAAAGATAGTTTAAACATAAGTATTTACTAGGGTATATTGATTATCCACATCCATGATTACTAATTAACTAAAATTACTTCTATTATTCGAGAATTTTTTAAATAAAATTTTACCATTCATAGAATTTTAATTAAACGACATGAAAATATTACTTCATCATTATTCAATTTAAGGTACTATTTGTTTTTTCAGAAAAATTATAAGGATATTGTTTTTTAAATTCTAGAGAATCAATGGAATTTTATTATTCCATGAACCCTTTTTTACATGAAATTTCATCTACATGATTTCGTGATTATTTAAAACTAAATTATTTTATTTTAAAATTATGTGTCATTTTTAGGAAATAAAAATTTTTCTGAAAAATATAGGGCATTTTCTTCATGAATTACGTTAAAGTGTTTTATCAAAATTATTTTCCATATATATTTAAATAGGGTAATGTTTCTATCCCTATTGTTAATTTAAATTTATTTTGTTTATAAATGAATTATTTTTATGAAATGTGTTTATTTATTTAAATAGATTATGATGGAATGATGTTTAAGATACTCATTTCATTTCATTGGTTATGTTATGACAAATGGTTTATGTTTTTGTGGAACACATAATAATGGTTTAACTATGAGATGGATGGGACCTATAGCTCCCTCAAATATATTTCATATTGTTTTATATCTCATTAGATATACATGAATGGATTGTAAAGAAAATCATATTTAGTAATACATGGATGTTACTACCTGTAGACCCGGTTCAGTAAAGGACTTTGTCTACTTTAATGGTCAGGGATACAATTTCATGGCAGCTATTGAAATCATATTATATTCTTACATATTTTTTATAGTCCCATGTTTCATAAAAATGATATTTTATCATGGTTAAAGTTCCTTTACGATCTATGTCGTATCTACTTCCATGATTAATTTCTTGTCTCGCGATTTTGATATTCAAAATTCATGTTCTTGTTTTCACATTCATAAGTATATGTTTTTTTATATGTTATTCATTTTTACCCATACTAATAATTTTATCCCACCCTTTTCATGTTTTATTTTCCACAATATATAAAGAAATATATTAGGTATAAGAAAAGGTAATAACATTATGGGAGATGTTGATGATCATTCACCACGTTTGAAGATTATGTTCCCAAATTCCAAAAACACTAAACTAATATAGTTCTCGGTCGTCTATTATTATCATTTATTAAGTATTCTGAAAGAGAAATGTAATTTCTATGTACGTAAATCTTGTTTCATTTGAGTTGGTATTAGAGAGAATAATTAGACATCCATTGGAATTTAGGATGCAAAAACTGTAGTGATAAACATCGAGATATTTTTAACAATAATTTTAGGGGTTTCCTCAGGATATGTCAAGTATAGTTTACTATCCCAGAGTCTTTGTGATAATCATTAATAACCTAAGATTAAACCTATGATATTATTCATTTAAATATTATTAAAAATTTACCTTCTATATGTGTTTTTAATCACTTATATATATTTATCACACTTTTCCTTCAGGTCATAGTCATATAGCCATAACTACATTGGAAATGCTTAACCATTGATGTA
Source organism: Viscum album (assembly GCA_963277665.1). Classification (NCBI taxonomy): domain Eukaryota; kingdom Viridiplantae; phylum Streptophyta; class Magnoliopsida; order Santalales; family Viscaceae; genus Viscum; species Viscum album. The sequence goes on from OY728164.1 coordinate 1,168,002,470, forward strand.
TCAGATGTGGAAATTGTGGGAATTAGAATGATCAATTTTCTAAGATGAAATATCTTGAAGAGAATCATTATGATGGTATAATCATAGGTCATACTATAGAGGATAAAGAGATTGTAAACAACTTCTGAAAGGTATGTGATGTTCTTCTAGTATTTTTTTCATTAAACCTAAGAAGCTCAAGGTTGAGAAACCTTATGTCTGGATTCATATGTTTAGAAAGAATATGATTATCGATCATGTGTTATGGTATATGGATTGTGTAGGATTATTAAGGTGTACATGTTTCAGATATTAATGATTATGTTATATGATTCATGAAATATATAAAGGTTTTCAGTATAATTTTTTATCTAATGATTGAAAAGGATATGTTTAATAGTTCTAAGGTACAATAAAAGTGATTTAAGGGTAAGGTGATATTATTAGAGAACACATAATTATGGGAACGATAACCCTTAATATGACCCTTCTGTTCAGATAATTATTTTTTGTTAAAGATATATTGGATTTGAAAACATAAATTTGATGATGTAATTTACATGAGATCAAAGTATGTAGTTATTTAAAATAGGGTTATTCTATCATGAATGAAGTATACAACTTTTTGAAACTTTAGGAATATATCCAATAAGTATTGGAATAAGGAAACATGCATATTTCAAATAAGGATATCAAATAATTCCAGTTGTTACCATGAATCATGGGAATACATGATGAAGGTGCTAACATTTTTGGAATGTTACCAACAAGAGATATCTTATGGTATATTGGTTATAAATTATTTCACCCATATTATTGTTATATGAACAGTATTGTAATTGTTTTTTTTTTGTTCTATGATTTTTGAAAAATTATTTTCGATAAGCTTTAATGTTAGTGTGGATTATGTTGGACATATTTTTGTATTGTTTAATGCCAATTTTGTAATATTATTTATGGAATGTTATAGTGTTAAAAAGAGAAAAAACCATAGGATTGGAGAAAACCCATTGCATCAGAAATGGCTTTGGGAATCAAACCCACAACCAAAGTGAGAAAGGATATTATCACCTTCCACTGGCCAACCGGATGACCATATTCAGAATAAATCAGTTTTATTTTATTTAATATGTCTGATATATGAATTAAATGTCAATTTTAACAACCGTATATGATTAATCTCACTATAGGTGGGGCTTCAGTATCTTTGATAACTTGTGTTTTAATTTTTTTGATAATGAAATATGTAATTTCCTATCATTTTATTTATGGATCTCATGATTTGATAAAACATTAGAAATAAAAAATTCAACTTCACTTCATTGAATAAGAGATTAAGTGGAAATTATTAAATGCACGACAAATGATGAGATTATACTAAAATCAAGTATGATTTTTTTTTCATGTTATTTAAATTTTTTAAATGGATCTAAAAATAAAAATCATAACCTAGTACCTTTTTATTTGATGAATCATGTGGTCCAAATAATCATCATAGATTTATAGAATTATAGTTGTTAAATTTCTCCAAACCTTGTCCTCAATCATTATCCATTAGAATTTGATGGTTGTATTGTTTCTTCTATATCAATGTTTTCAGATAAAATATATGTTCTCCTACGAGGAAATCTAGTGATGAGTTAAATTTGTAAACTATTATGTTCTAATAATCCTTTTTAAAATGATATTTTCATATTCTATTTTACGATGTTGGTTTCTATGAAAGATTATTTCAATTAGTAAACCTTTTATACGCTTGATGAATTTTTAAAGAGGAATTAATTTTAATGGGGGTATAATGTAATACCACAATATATTATGAGATAAATACTTTTTAATTTCTATAATTTTTTTGGAGTATGCTTCAAAATTATTATCTTTCATTATATGAACCACTATATAAGAATACATTATAGACAACAATATACATGGCTTATGTTACACATAATTTCAAGTTCGTTTAACAGAATTCATTTCAAGAAACACTGATTATAGAATTTTTTCAACATATAATGGAAATTTTTAACTATTATAACACATGAAACACCATAGGAATCATTCTTTAAATGTGATTCTAGATTAGCTTGCATTACATGAAAGCGAGATCTTCCACAAAATCATTTTTTGTACAGAATAACGAGTTTCACTAAACAATATATAATTAAAATATTATTAATGGGATATAAAAAGACTATTATGAATGGTATTAATAACATTTTAAATTATATATTACAATAATATTCATCTTATTAATTTATAGAACATGATATAAGAAGAAATACAAATTTTATTATAAAATAAATGTTTTTTAAAAAAAATGAAGTTTTTTTCGCCTACCAATAGCACACAAATTCTAAATCTAGGAATGACAATTTTATAAGTTAAATTTGATAATATAAACATTTTATTTTCAATTGGGATATAAAATATCAAATTGGAATATTTTTTAATATTTTTTGATAACATTCATGTTTTGATGAATAGTAATAATACACAATATTTTAATTTAAAAGAAATGTTTTCATCGAAATTATTTATATTGTTATGTTATATTATTTAATGGTTTTAAATTATAAATAGAATAATTTTTTTATTTTAATACAATTTAATTCATTTTCATCATATTTAAATTTAATTAATATTAATAAAACATATCGATCTTTTGCAATGAATTAACTTTTAAACAAAAATCAGTTTATTTTTCGGTCCAACAATGTGATTAATTTTTAATTAATAGCTAAAACATGTATTTTTTAACTTTTTAAAATGTATTATATATTTTGAATCTATGGTTGAAGAATATTTTAATAGATTAGTTTTATTTATATCATATTATGAATAGTAACTATATTAATTTTGGTTTAACGCGGTTGCAGCTAAATCTGGTAAATTAGTGAGACAAATAATATTTTAAGGACATTAAAATTTCCCATAAACATTACCAAATAATATGTGATGAATATCATTATACCTTAAAAATTTTAGGTTTAAAACGTAGTCATTTAATGTCAACATGACATTGAAAATGATATAGATATTAATAAAACTAATGAATGTGACCACATGTCAAACTCACATTTCTTATAAGTATAATAATATTTAAATACGAATAAGCATGTGATATCATCAAAAATAAATATTACATTTAAAAATAATAGAATTAGATACATCTTGAAAATTTATTTTTAATTTTTCAGAAATAAATAATTTCCTTAATGTCTTATACTTTGATGATGTTAAAATTAATTAATTGATGAGAAATCAATAATTTTATTTATTAAAATTATAATAACCATAAAAAGGTCCAAACACATGACCAAATCTTATTGATCAAGTATATATCAACCATAATCATCAATATGTCATGTCGGTGACCATTTGTATCCTAATATAATAGATTATTACCTTTATATTATTTTATTTAATGTAATGTAAAAGTTGTCACATTCATACTTTACTAAATATAATATCTTTAATGATTTATTTTATAGTAGATAAATTCGACTAAATATATTCTCTTGAAAGATAATAAATTTAAATTTATTATAGTATTCATTTTTAATATTTTCTAAAACAAAAATGTATATTAAATAATTACCCAAAATCGTTGTAGTATTTATTTTATTAATGGATATATCTAATACATGTATTTGAAAATATTAAAATAAATATTTTTTTTGTGAATAAATATGTCCAGTTAAATTTTTAGATACCCTTGACCTCTTAGGAATATAATATAATTGTATTTTAGAATTTAATTTATTATAATTATATTTTTAAAAATCAATAATTTGATTAGTGTAAAAAATGACACAACTTATTGTCTATCAAAATAGTGTTTTATGAAAATATTTGAAAATAATATAACAAATTAAAAAATATATAACAGTTATTATATCATCAATAATATTCTAAATTATTTTTTTATTTTTTTATTTACATCAATTAAGTAAATATTTTCCCCTTTTAATATAGAAATATTTGTTACCCCTCTTAAAATTAAATAGTGTAACAAAGTATTAAATTGAAAGTATAGGGATTTAATAGGAATAGTAACTTGTCTAAAATATATTAGAAGATTATATTGAGACCATATCAAATATAATATTTTAAATAGGATAGTTTAGTGGTTTTAGAGTGTGGTTTTATTTTTTTATATTTAAATTTTTTGGGGTTTTCAAAAGTGTCTCTCACCTCAATTATAAAAGGGCATCTCCTCCCTCAGTTATTTACAACTCATAAACCTTAATGTTCATCCACCCCTTAAAATTTATCTTCTAAATATTACAAGTAAAATTAAAGAGGTTCTAGTAATATCAAAATGTCCATCATTATTACCACTAAGAGGATATCTAAAAAGAGCACTTAAAAACAAGGTAAACATCTATACCGATTCTTTCATATTTCATTCTTCTTCTTCTTTCACATGATGAGTTTTTTTATTTTATATGAAAAACCATATTAGATATTAGATATTGATATTTAATTATAAATATGATGCAACCATATTCCAATTTCTATCCATCCTAAGAAAAATAAAATAACTAGGCGTGTGTACGTACGCCTTATCGTCTCCACATCGTGGTGTAATATGTTTTTCAGCACCACCATACTTGGATGAGTAAAAAAATGGATGTAATAACACTATATTATTATTATAAAATTATATTTATTATAAAATGTATAACACCACTCAATTTAATACCATTCACGAATTATGGGTATGATATCATCTTTCATGTGTACATATGACCTACCGTCTCCACAACCCGATTAGATTCATACTCCATTTCAACCATTCAAGATAGATGATAAATTATATATAATAAATAATCATGAAATATATTATATAATAATTAAAATGGATTTATTTATATATATACATTTCATTTACTTACTTCCATTCAATCAATATGTAAACGAAATCATCATTCATGCGTACGTACGACCTACAGTCTCCATGAATGGTGTATTACATTTCATTTATTTACCTATTATATATACGTATATAATGAATGTATATGATATAAAAATTATTTTTTACATTATTTAAGTAATTAAATCATGTTTTATGTAATAATATCAATAACAAGTCAAAACATGCACGATAAATAAAACACTTATTACCGACAATGTTGCTTTTACAAGGAATTAATGAATAAAATGGAAATATAATGACATAACTGAATTTAAAAGGATTTCAAAAATAATATTTTGGATATATTTTAGATTAATAATATTTTAAAATACACTATAGTGGAGTTTTAAATACATACATAAGAAACCGTACTTGAGGTAAGGAATTATTTTACAATCTCATTTTTATCTAAGATTGTTCATATATAAATATTTATTGGGTTATTTTAATCATCCACATCTATGTTCCATAATTATTTAATATTATTTATATTCATCCACAATTTTTTAAATTTAATTATACCCTTTAATTAATTTAAAAAAATAGTATGAATGGAATCATTAGTCGTTATTCAATTTGAGGTACTTTTTGACTTTTCGAGCAAAAGTGCGAGGAGAATGTTTTTTAACGTATACTACATGAATGGAATTTTAGAGTTTCAATACACATTTTATCCATGAATAATTAAATATATTGTTTAATTATTATTTTAAAGTAAATTATTTTCTTTTAAAATTACAATTTATTTTGTGAAAAGAAAACGTTTTTGAAGAAGAAAGGATATTTTCCTAAGTAATTAATTACACGTGTTTCATCAAAATTATATTCCATAAAAGAGGAAAAAGGATTATGTTTCCATACCCATTATTACTTTGATTTCATTGAGTTTAATATTTAATTATTTTTATCAAATTTATATATTTTAAATGGATTATGATGGAATGATGTTCAAGAAACCCATTTTATTTTATCACTTATTCTATGATAAATACTTTTTTTTTGTGGAACAACTAAAAATGTATTCATTATGAGATGAGTGGGACCTATATATCCATCAAATTTATTAGGTAAAGGTCTATATCTCATGAGATAGACATTATTGGAATGGAATGTAAATTTATTTAAGTAATACATTGCTGGAACTACATGGAATCTCAGTTCAGTAATGGAATTTTAATACTATGATGGTCTTGCCACCAATTACATGGTTACTATGGAATTCATATTATGTTATTATTTATTTTACAATGTCCCAATTTTTATAAAAATTATATTTTATCATGGATAATGTTGGTTTATGATCTATGACATACGTTCTTCCAAGATTTATTATATTACATAGAATTTTGAATTACAAAATTTATGTCCATGTTCTCACAATCTTATGTTTATGTTTTGTTAGATGGTCTTCATGTTTGAACTTAAAGAGCATATGACATCAACATTTTTAGGGTTTATTTTCTGCATTATATAAATAACAGTTTTAGGTTGGAAAAATGGGAAATATCATTATTGAAGATGTTGAAGATCTTTCACCATGTTAAAAGAATATCATCAATGTTTCCAATGATAATAAACTAATATGGTCTTTAGGCATGTTTTTATATCATTTATTAAGTATTCCGAAAAATAAATGAAATGTATATGTATGTGAAATGTTAGTTGTTAAAGTTGGTATCAGAGAGGAGGTTTAGTCAACCATTGGAAACTAGGATATGAAAGCTTTAGTGAGATCCCAAGAGATATTTCTAAGGATATTTCTCGTGATATCTGAAGGATATGTCAAGTATTGGTTACAATCCGAGAGTTTTTGTGATAATCATGATTAACCTATGATAAAAACTAATATATTATTTATTTAAATATTATATGTAATTTACCTTACTTATGTGTTTTTGATCACTATTATGTAATTTTCACACTTTTTATCTGGTCCTAGTCAATAGCTATGACAATATAGAACATTGTTAACCATTGAATGTTAATGATGCGAAAATTAGGGGAATTATGAAGATTATTTTCTTAGGTGGAAATATTCTAAAGATAATCATGAAGATTGTACGAGTATTGGTCATACTATAGAGGATATAGAGATTTTAAATAGCCCATCAATGTTAGGAGACGTTCATCCAGAACTGTTTACATTAATTTTATGAATCTCTAGGTTGAGAATCCTTATGTAATGATTCATATATTAGGAAATATTAAAATGATGGATCATGAAAAATTAATTAAGAATAATGTTGGATGATTGAGGTGTATATTATTCAGATTTCAAAGATTATGTTATAAGAATCCTGAAATATAAAAGTGTTTTTAGTATAAGTGTTTAATTAAGGACTAGAAAGGACATGTTGAATAGTTATAAGGAGAGAGAAAATTGATTAAAGGTTAAGGTGATATACTTAGAGAACACATGATTATGTGAATAATAACCCTTAATATGACCCTTATATTCATATATTGATTTCTGAATATTGATATATTGTATTTGAATAAGTAAATTGGATGATGCTAGTTTCTTGAGATATATGTATTGAGTTATTGACAATAGGGATATGATATAATGGATGAATTATACAGATTTTTGGGACATATGGAATAAATTCAATATGTTTTAGAAAAAGGAAACATGAATATTTTCAATAAGGATATCTGATTATTTAAGTTCTTAATGTGAATCATGAGAATATATGATGAAGGTGTTCACATTTTCGGAATGTGACTAATGAGATATGTATTTTGGTATATGGGTGATAAATAAAGGTATTCACATTCTTGTTATATGGAATTTAATTTATTGTTTTTGTACTATGTGTTTGGATAGAATTATATGGTAGAAGTCTAAAGTTTGGGGTCGATTAAGTTAGATGTTGGATAGTATTGTTTGATTATACGTTTTTTTAATAATATTTTTTGAATGTTATAGTTTTAGAAAATGGAAAACTTATAGGATGATTGATAATCTGTCACATCGGACAAGGATAAAGGAATAGAACCCACGACCAATGTGTGACATGCCTTTATTGCCTTCCACTTTCCTATGAGAAGTACCTAGTTATTATGAATTAGTTTTATTTTATTTATGTAGTATGATAAATAAATTATAATTCCATTTTTATAACCATATATTATTAATCTTACCATAGATAGAATTTTTCATTTTAGATAACATATGTTAATTTTTTAATAAAGATAGATGGAATGGCTTATAGTTCTATTTTTGGATTACATGATTTGCTAAGACATTAGGAATGATTATTTCATCATCATTTTATTTACTAAGAGATAGTGTTGAAATTTTTCAATGCATGACCAATGATGAGATTGTACTGAAATCAAGTATGTATTTCATCTAATGTTCTTCATATTTTGAAAAAGGATCTTGAAAACCAAAAAAAATATCCAAGTACCTTTTTATCTGATGAATTAGATGGTCCTTTAAATCATCACAGATTTATTGAATTTTGGTTGTTAACTTTCTCCAAATTTTGTTCTATATCACTATCCATTAGAACATGATGGGTAGAATTTTTAATCCATATCCATGTTATCACTTCCCTCATATTTTCTCCTATGTGGAATCCATGTTATGTTTTACTTTTGGTAAACTTTATTTTCATATGGTTATTAAATGATGTTTTAGTATTACTTTTTATGATGTGGGTTTCTTTAAAGAATCTTAAATGTACAACATCTTTTATAATCCCAACAAATTTTGAGGGAGAAATTCATTTTAAGGGGGGTATTATGTTACACCATGATATATTTTGAGAGATAATTTTTTTAATTTTTTTATTTATTATGTTTTATAATAAAAATATTTTATCATGTTCTATACAAAACAATGTATTAGATTGAATTGTACGCAACACTATACTTGGCTTGTTTTTCACAGAATTTCATGTTTGTCGGATAAAATTCCTTTCACTCAACACTGAGTATAGATTTTGATCAATGTATAAACGAAATATGGTTGGATTATTTTATACAAAGCACCAAAAAAATAATTCACCAAATGAAAAACTGAAATGTCTTTCATTACACACAACAACGACCATCCTCAATAGCTTTCTTTGTACACAATACCAAGTTTCACTAAACAACAAAATGTTATTAAAATATTATTAATGGGATATAAACTAGCCTTTATGTATAGTATTAATAAAATATTGAATTTTATAAAACATAAATATTCATATTATTTATTTTATAGAACATTATATAACAACTAATATAATTTAATAGAAAAAAGATGTATTTTTTAAAATTTGTAGTTTTCCACCTTTTAATGGTGAATGAATTTACAATCAAGTTTTGACAATTTTATATGTTCAATTTTAAAAAATAATATTTTTCATTTTAAATGGGATATAAAATTTTACTATGGGTGACATTTTTATATTTTTCGGATAAATTTCATTTTTTGAAGAAAGGTAAAAATACACAACATTTTAGTTGAAATCAATTTTTCTCATAAAAAAAAATTATATTGATTATTTATATTATTGAGTGGTTTTTTTGTGTGAATAGAATATATTTTTTATATTTTAATACAATTTATGTCATTTTCATTAATTTTACATTGAATTTATATAAAAAAAATTCAATCCTTCCTAATGTTTTTACTTTTAAACAAAAAACCAATTTTTTTCATTCCAACAACGAGATTTATTTTAATTGAATTATTGCCAATTAATTTATTTGAAATTTGAAAAATGGATTATATATTTTTAATAATTAGGAAAAAATCATGTTAATAGTTTTCTTTTCTTTTTTTATATTTGGAATAGTAACTACGGTAAATTTTATTTAACACTGTTAATGGTAAATTAGGTATGTTAGTGTAACAAAGAATATTATAATGAAAATAAAATAATAATAAAAACTTAAAAAATACATTTTTTTATATAATTATAACCTTAATGAATTTGGTTCGAAACATAGTCATTTAATGTCCACTTGACAATTAAAATGACAATGATATTAATAAATCCAATGATATTGACAAAATGTCAAACTCACATTTCGTATATGTATAATAATTTTAATATTGGTATAAACTTGGGATATATTAAAAACTAAATTTTACATGGAATGATAAAATAATTTCCAAATCATTGTAATTTATTGTTAATTTTAGGAATTAAATAATTACTTTAATGTATTATATTTAATGATGTAAAAAAATTAATTTATTAGAAATAAATGAATCAATAATTATAAAAATCATAATGTCAATAATAATGTCCATACACATGAGGAAATTTAAAAGGTTGAGTATTCCATGATCATTAAAAAAACATTATAGTGACCATATGGAGCCTTATATAATACATTATTACCATTATATTATTTTATTTAAAGTGATGTTAATGTTGTCACATTGATATTTTAATAAATATGACATTTTTAGTGGCAGAATTTATAGAACATAAATATTACTACATATATTAAAATGAAATATAATAAATTTATCGTCCTTATTGTATTTGGTTTTTAATTTTTACTAAACAAATATGTATATTAAAAAATTACCCAAAATCATTTTAGTATTTTCTTTATAAATGGAGATAACAATAATATGTTATTAAAAATATTAAAATAAATATATTTTATGATTAAAAAAATATATAATGTATTTAATAGATACCATTTACCCACTTAATAATATATTAAAATATATTTTTTGAATTTCCTTTATTGTCTCATTATTTTTAGAAATTAAAAAATTAAATAGTGTCAAAATTGACACTATTTATAGTTATTCAAAATAGTGTTTTATTGAATTATTTAAAAATAATAAAACATTTTAAAATATATATTAATAATTATTATATGGTAAAAAATGTTTTCAATTATTTATTTATGATCTAATTTACAACAAATAAGTAAATAGTTTACCATTTTAATATTGAAATATTTGTTACCCTAGTTAAAAAGAAATGAAATAACTATATGTTTAATTAAAATGATAAGGACTAAATAGACAAATAAACAATTATAAAATGTATTATATGATTATATTACAACACTATATCATATAAAATTCTAAATCAGGGAATTTTAGAGTTTTTTGAGTGGGGTTTGATTTTATTATAAATTAATATTTTTTAGGTTTCCAAAAGTGTCCCATATCTCAATTATAAAAGGAAATATACTCCCTCATTTCACCACAAATAGTGAGGCCTTAATTTTCATCCATACATGAATATTTACTTTTCAAATTCCCTAGATATATTATTTTGGCTTTTTCCTTCTCGTATGACCAAATCTAGTTTCATTAAGAGAGAATCTAAAGAGATCATGTCAATGAAGAGGTAAACATCTCTACCAATTCATTCATATTTCTATCTTCTTAAAATTTTAATTCATTAGTAGATTCGTTTTAGAACAAAAAATCCATTATCACTTATATAATGAGTTTTTATTATTATTAATAAAAAACCATATTCCACTTTATATCCATCTTATGAAAAACGAAATCACAACGCTTGTGTATGTACGACATATTGTCTCCACATCATGGTGTAATCTATTATTAACCACCACCTTACATGGATGGTATACAAATGGGTGTATCAACTATGTAATATTATTATGAAATTATATTCACCTTTATATATATTACACCATTAAATAAATACAATTCATGATTTATGGGAATGATGTCGTCGCTCGCGCATACATACTATCTACCGTCTCACGACGCGGTGAAATTCAATTTCCATGTTAACCATTCAAGAATTATTATAATATATATAATAAATATGAATAAAATATATATGATAATATTGATACTATATTTGTATATATATATACATGTCATTAATTTACTTCCATTCAATTCAATAAGGAAAAAGAAAAAGTTTTCATGCATACATACAACCAACCGTCTCCATAAACGGTGTATTCCAATTCATTTATCTACCTATAATATATATTTATATATTGAATATATATTATATATAAATCATTTTTTACATTCATGATGTATTTATACCATGATCTAAGTAAAAATATAATTAATAACAAGTCAAAGCACATATGATAAATTAAACAATTATTACCCAAAATGATGATTTAACTTTGAATTGATAAATAAACCGGTAATATTAAAACATAATTAAATGATATATGATATAATATATATTATTACGATTCTATTACAAGATATTAATATTTTTAAACCCACTATATAAGAGTATCAGACACATACAAAAGAAATGATACATAAGTTAAGGGATAATTTCACAATCACATTTTTATCAGAGATTGTTTATAAGTATGTATTTATTAGTGTATATTTATCACCCACATAAATGTTTCCAAATTATGTAACATTATTTATATTATTCTATGAATTTTTACAAATAATTTTACCCATTGGTTAATTTTTATTAATCTTTATGAAATGAATATATTCTCATTATTCGATTTGAGGAACTTTTTTTTTCCAGCAAATGTTAGAGGAGAATGTTTTTTAACATCTACCGAAGGAAATGACTTTTACGATTTCATGACACCTTGTTTCCATGATGTTTCCACTACAAAATTTCAATATTATATTCAATTAAATTTATTTCCTTTAAAATTATGTGTCATTTTGAGAAAAGATAATATTTTTTTTAAAAGAAATGATATTTTCTTCAGGAGTTATGATCAAGTGTTTTACTAATATTATTTTTTATTTAATATTAAATTGGGTTATGTTTCTATCCATATTATTACTTTAATTTTATTTTATTTCTGATAGAATTATTTTTTTGAAATCCATTTATTTTAAATAAATAATGATTGAATGACGTTTGAGAAACCCATTTTATTTCATGGGTTATACTATGATAAATTATTTATGTTTTTATAGAATACATAAGAATGGTTTCATTATCAAATGGTTGGGACTTATATCTCCATCTAATGCAATGGATAAATATTTATATCTCGTGAGACCAACATGACATGAATGGAAAGTAGATCAGGATCTGTAATACATAGTTGGAACAATAAGTGACCATGGTTAAATAATGGAAATTGTACATTATAATGGCCATGGAAGCAATTATTAAGATACTATGGAAATCATAATATGTTTTTATTTATTCTCCTTAGTTCCATATTTTATGCGAATTCTATTATTTTATCATGGTTAATATTCCTTTATGATCTATGTCATACGAACTTCCATGATTAATTTCATAGGTAACGATTTTGATATTCAAAATTTATGTTCATTTTTTCACATTATTAGGTTTATGTTTTGTTATATGTTTTTCATGTTTACCCTTACTGGGCATTTGAGCTAACCATTTATATGTTTTTTCCTATGATATAAATAATTATTTTAGGTATGAAAAAATAGGAAGATCTTTTTGGGATTTATTGAAGATCGTCCACTAAGCTAGAATATTATGTTCTATGATTCAAAAGATACTAAACAGACACTATCTTCAAGAACCTATTTTTATCATGTATTATGTATTCTGCAAATTAAAAGGTAATGTCTACGTATGTCAATCTTGGGTTCTTAGGGTAATTCTATTTTAATGACATGCCGAATTTCATTTTAACTCAATGTTGTCTGTAATGCAAGATATGCTCGGTGTTCTGTGTAACAAAATCAAAACATGGAATTATGTGTAATAAAATAAAATAAACATTTTTTCTTATATTAAAATCCAAAAAAATAATACATATAAAAAAATTTCAAAATGATTATTTTCATTTAAAAACTCACATAATCATTGAGTGGTAAATTCTACCACCTTTAAAATGTATTTCTCCCCTGAAATTTATCTTGGTCCTTAATTATTCAATAATTTAATGTACCTTTCATAGAAACCAACCTTTTTAAAATAAATACTGAAAATTCCTTTTAAACATAATGTTGGAAACATAATGGTTACCTAAAGAAACTCATAACGAGGTTTCTATATACGATAACATAGATAGTAAGAAATTATTTTGACATGGTAGAAATGAGTTAGTTATTATAGAAACTGATAAATATCATTGATCACAAGATAGTGGGTAATCAATATAATTTTTATGACCACAAAACGATTCCCCAAATAAGAATTAAATATTATTTATATAACAAATAATTATTATAATAGGGAAACATTTAACTTCAAAATCCTTTTTCTAAATTAGATTAATTTTCATAGGAATATTTACTTATTTGATTTCATTCTATTTCATATGAAAAATATCAACCTTTGGTTACAATTTGATAAATTTACACTACATCTCTAACTCCAAGAAATGAAGATTAATTTTTCTTTCTAGAAAAAGTAACCTACCATGAGATTGATAAATAAAATGATATGTTATTTCATATTTCATTTTATATCACCACATAAAAGTGGATAGTATATATTATCCAGTATGAAGAAATTATTATACACATAGATAATATATTAATATCTAAAAAATAATCCCATTTTATACTTAAAACATAAAATAAATGGTTCACTTTATAACCCTTATAAACGATGAAAATTTAAAAAAAATTATAGAAGGTCAATAAATTTCCCAAAATCAGCATAACATTGATCTACCATGTATCGTAATGTATCTCTTATATGACATATACCAAACATGTGAATACCTTCATCATGTATTATCGTGAAGCATGGTAATAATATAAATTTCCATAAATCCATATTGAAAACATGAATGATTTTTTATTTCAATAATTATTAGATATATTTCATAAATCTAAAAATATCATAATCTCCATCCATGATAGTGTAATCCTAATTGTCAAAACATCATTATTCTATTTACAATGTAATAAGTTGTATCTAGTTTCATTTATTCTTGTAAAACTTCTATTTATCTAATCTAAATAGAATTTTCTCAATATAAAATTCATATTAATGGTTAACTTCCCATAATCTTGTGTTTGACATGAAATATATCATTTCATTTAAATAAATTTTCTTGTTTATCAGAATCGTTCATCATCCCCTTTTTTATATTTATGAAAAAATATATGGAACAATCCCAATATATTGTAATGAGCCAAGATTTACGTAAATGAACATTGAATTAATTTTTTTGAATACTTAATATATAACAAAAATAGATATGCAAGGACCATAATAGTTTAGTGTCTTTGGAAACTCAGAATATAATCTTCTAATCAAGGTGAAAGATCATCAAAAATTCCCATAAAGATAATCTCATTCTGTTTTCATACCTAAAACCTTTCTTTATATCCTGGGGAAAACAATACATAAAATGGGTGAGCTCAAATGCTCAATAAAGATATATATGGGGAAAATAAAACAACCTTATACATTTGAACATAAAAACATGAATATAATGTTTAAATATAAAAATCATGAGTTGTGAAATAAATCGTGGTTGTACGTAAGGAATATATCATAAAGGAACATTAATCATGATAAAATAACATGGGAATAAAACAAGTTTTTTTGGAAACCATTAATAACATGTTATTATTTTATAGTAGGCAATACATTGCTGCAAAGTCCATCATTGTGGACAAAGCCCATTGCTAGACATGGTTTCCTTGCCGTTCCATCCCTGTATTACTGAACCAGATTCACATTCCCTTCAAGGAATGTGTATCTCATGAGAAAATAATATTTACCCAATGCATTTGACGTATATATAGGTCCCAACCATCCCATAAGGAAATCAATCTTTCATGTGCCACAAAATAGACATAAATCATTCATTATAACCAAATGAATAAAATCGGTTTCATAAACATCATACCATCATGACATAATCTAAATAGAATAAATGGATTTCATTTCATCATAAGAAAAATGAAACCATGTAAATAATAGAGACATTATAATTGTAACATTAACATATTAAATAATTTCATCTTAGATGGAAATTGGTTTTGATAAATCACTTGAAATGAATTCTTGAGGAAAATATCATTTATTCTTCAAAATCATTTTCTTTTCTAAAAATACAATGAAATTTTAAAATAAACGTATTTTTTTGAAAATAAACATGAAATCGTGTAGAGGAAGCTTCATAAAAATAAGTTGTTATGAAACCGTAAAAATCCATTCATTCCATATATGTTAAAAACCATTCTTCTCGTACTTTGGTCGAAATAGTCAAAAAGTATCTCGTATTGAAAATGACAAAATATTCCATTCAAATATTTTTCTAAAATTTTCACCAATAGTTCAAATAGGATTTAAAAAATTGTAGTAGGATATAAATAATGTTACATATTGAAAAAAACTAGATGTCGATATTAAATATACCCCAGTAAATACCAAAGTATAAAAATCTCGGATAAAAATTGAGATTGCGGGATTTTTCCTTACCTTTTATGATCAATGGAATCATACATGTCATAAAATAAAGATAATTTCATGCATATGTAAATATCATATTGTCTATAATAAAATCATAAAACATTCATGTGAATCATAAACACCATATAAATGAAATAGATGGTGATTAAGGCATATGTCTCACAGAAATAAAAGTGAGACGAAATAATCCCTTATCTTATGTCCAATTTCTTTCATACATGTTCAAAACACCATTATAGTGGGTTTAAAAATATTATTAACTTTAAAAAAACATAATAACATTTATGATATCATATATGATTCACTTATGACTTTATATTACTCATTCTTTTGTTAATTCCAGGTTAAAGTAGTGTTTTGGGTAAAATCGTTTTATTTATCACAAATGTTTGGACTTGTTGTTCATGATATTATTACTAATATTATGATTTAATTAATTCCAGAATGTAAAACATAATTTATATATAATATATATTTAGCATATAAATATATATTATAGATCGATAAATGGAATGAAATACACCGTTCATGGAGACGGTAGGCTGTACATACGCTTGCACACTATTTTTGTTTCCTTATTGAATTGAATGGATTTAAGTAAGTGAAACATGTAAAGAAATAAAATATCATTATTATGTCATATCATTCATGATTATTTATTATATATACTTTATAATAATTCTTGAATGGTTAACATGGAGAATGTATCTCATCGTGTCATGGAGACGGTAATATGTATGTACGCACGAGCGACAATATCATTCCCATAATTTTTAAATGGTATTGGAGTGGATTATATAATATCTAAGAATTAGTATCATGATATAATAATAATATATAGTTATTTTTTCCACCATTATACCCAACCATGTATGGTGGTGGTTGAAACGAGAATTACACCACGGCATGGAGACAGTATTTCATACGTACACACGCGCGGTGATTTCATTTCCCGTAGGATGGATAGAAGGTTAAATAGGGTTGTTTAATATTTATAATACATATTTTTATATGAGTGATACTTATGTTATTACTTTATAAAGAAACCAATAAATAAGTGGAAGTAAAAGAAGAAATAAATTTGGAAGAATTGGTAAAGGATATTACCTCTTCATCGACTTCTAAACCTCCTCTTAAGGCACTAAAGTTGGTCATTGAAGAATACCAAGACATCTAGTTTGTTTCTATGTAACTAGATAAGATAAATGGATAGTTTTTGGCTGATCTTGAAGGATCAAAATGTTGTGATGAGTAGAGGGATATGGTGCCCTTTTATAAGAGAAGAGAGGGGTACTTTTGAAAACCTCTAAACTATTAATTTATAATACATCCAAACCACACATAAATGACTCAAATTAAAATATGAGATGATATAGGGTTTTAATATAATGATATAATAAAATTTAGACATGTTTGGAATTTATTATAAACCATATCAACTTGATTTATCCTTATTTAATCTATTAAATTTCATTTGTGGTAAAAATATTCTAAATTTTAAATTATAATAAATAATTACTTATGTGTTCTGAATTATCTATAATTGGATACTTAATGACATTTTTTACCATAAAATTTTTAATTTATAATTTTGAAATATTTTTGTGGTTTTTAAACAATTTAATAATATGTTATTTTTATAAAATAACAATAGTGTCAATTTTGACACTATTAAATTATTTGAATTAAATAAAATCCACACAGAGTATATATTAGAAAAAAAATTAATATATTAATAACATGTCATATATATCTTTAATTTTCTTTTGAAAACTAATTAGTTCATATAATATTTATTTTAATTTTTGTAAAACCATTTATTTGATATTCTAATCAATAATATAATTTATACATCACTATTGTGTCACCATTAATGATAATTATTTAATCCCTAAAATATATAAATAAATTTACATGATGTATATAATTATATTATATTTCTTTTGAATATTTATGTTCATGGTTTTATGAAGTTTATCACTAAATAAAAATTATTAAACTTATAAAATATAAGAGAGTGACATGTTGTCACTTTCTTTGGTTTTAATAATAATTACATTCTTTTCAAGGTCAAAAGTCCATTAAATCAATCTATTATGACCCTTATCTGATATGGGTCTACTTTTATTCATCCAATATAATTTTGGAAGGTGTTAGGGTATTTTTTTAATCTTATTCTTACCTTTAATTACCCGATTTACATTTAACTATAGTAAATAAAATTTACCGTAGTTACTATTAATAATGTCTAAAAATAAAAATTATCCTATTAAAATAATTTGGACCTAATGATTCAAAATATGTAATCCATTTTTCCAAATTCAAAATAGAGAAGTTTCAGTATATATTTTAATATTAATCCCGCTGTTGAGAAAAGTGGTTTTAAAAGTAAAAACATTGCAAAAGATTGAAATATTTTATCCTATGAATTCAATGTAAAATTAAATATAATTAATTGAGTAATATTAAATGGTAAAAATATATTCTATTTATAAATTAAAACCATTTCATATTATAATTTAAACATATAAATTATCTTGATGAAAAAGGTTGTTTTTAATTTAAATTTAGTGTATTTTAACTATTAATCAAAATATGAAAGTTAACAGAAAAATATTAAAATTTATCCAAAGTAAATTTTTTTATACTTATTGCAATTAATAATTTTATATTGTAAAATTGAACTCATAAAAGTATCAAAAACTATATTTAATGTGGGTGCACCATCAAAAGGTGTCAAAAATGTATTTTTTGACAAATACTTATTTTACATGAAAAAATTATTTTGTTCTCATACCATGATCTAGAAAATGTGTAAGATTAATTATAATGCTATAAAATTAAAAATGTGTTTAATAAAACTCATAACGGCTAGTTCATAATAATATTATAATATGTCATTGTTTAGTGAAACATGGTATTGCGTACAACACACACTATCGAGAAAGGTCATTATTGCGTGTAATGCAAGCAAATTTTGGGTTGCATATAGTTGAAGCTTCCTTTGGTGATTCATATACCATAATAAAAATTTAGTTCATGTGTACATTGAACAAAATCTATACATGGTGTTGTTTAAAAATAATTTTTATTCAAAAGAACTTGAAATTGTGTGCAACACAAGACAAGAAATAGTGTTGCATATACTACAAGCTAATACAATGTTTCATATAGCGCAATATAATATTGGTGAAGTGTAAAACACAAGACATTAA
The DNA here is from genome assembly GCA_963277665.1 of Viscum album. Lineage (NCBI taxonomy): Eukaryota > Viridiplantae > Streptophyta > Magnoliopsida > Santalales > Viscaceae > Viscum > Viscum album. The sequence continues at coordinate 1,168,021,897 of OY728164.1, forward strand.
AGAAATTAAAAATAATATTTCTCATGAAATTTTGGGGTGTTACATTCGACACCCCATAAAATGAATTTCTCCCTCAAAATTCATCGGGGTTATAAATCTTTTATTACTTGAAAGATTATTTCATAGAAACCCACATCGTTAAAAGGAAAACTAAAACAGAATTTTAAAATGAAATGTTAGAAACATAATGTTCACCCAAAGTAACTTAGCACTAGGCATCCACATATGATAAAATAGGTGAAAATATGGATATGGAAGAGAAATCTAACTATTATGTTTGGATGAATAGTATAAGAGAACATGGATTTGAAAAAGCCAACAATCACAAAGCCATAAAGTTGTGATAATTTAAGGTACCATCTGATTCATCATATATGAGGTTATTTGCACAACGTTTTTGGTTTTCAAGATCATTTCCTTAAATTTGAATAATTTTTGAATTAAAATAAATACTTACTTGATTTTGTTACAATCTCGCTGTTGTTCATTCCTTGAACAATGTCCACATCATCTCATAATGAAATGAAGTTGAATTTTTCTTCTATGAAGTGTCAGTAGATCATGTGATAGAATGATAGGTCATTCCATCTGTCTTAAACATAAGGTTAGAAAAAGTTATATTCATAAGCCCATCTATAGTGAGATCAATCGAATATGGTTCTAAAAATGTACTTATACTTCATCTATAATACCGTCTAATAAAAAACTAGTTTATACTAACCATGGACTTCATGTAAGCCAGTGGTAGGAGATAAATGTGTGTCGCACTTCAGTTGTGGGTTTGGTTGCCGTAGCCTTTTCCGATGCGACGAGTTGTTGCCCATCCTGCAGGTTGTCCTTTTTCTAAAACTACAATATTATAACATTCCAGAAATAATATCGAAAAAATGGTATAGCCTTAAACAATATTATCTTATTTATAGAATAATCCATTCCAATCATTAGGATTATCTAAAATACTTCTGTCCAAGCTCCTAGTATAAAGAAAAAAATTACTATAAATGTCATCAACCAAGAATGTGAATACAAGCATTTATCCCACATATATCATAAGATATAACTTTGTGGTCACATTAGAACACATGAATTCATTAATCCTTAATTCTCTTGAAACAATTAATTGCCATATAATCTTTATAAAAACATGAATGTTGTCAAAAGTCAACTCTTTCCACATACCAAAATACCAAAATTTCTATATACTCAAACCATGATATCACTTTGTCCCTATATTAGTCATGAGCTCATTAATAATATAAAACATTTCATTATCTCCTTATCCCTTAACTATGCACATATCAGGTACTTTCCAAAAAATATTTCAATCACTTTTCATGGTTACTGGTACCATACAATTATTGAAAACCCAAATAAACCAATATATAGATATTCCAATATACTATAAATGTTGTGAGTGATGTGGAAATGGATTATTAAATGTTGTGAGTGATGTGAAATGTGTTTTCGAAAGAATTGGCATGGTTTGTGTTGGGTTTAGTTTTTATAATAGAAAATAGCTATCTCATATGTGTGTGTTTTAGTGTGGTATTTTGTTGAAGTGTTTTATGGGTTATTTGAATGGTTCAAATCATGATTTGAATGGCGCATAAATGCATGTAGTTTTGGATGTAACTTCATAATGTAAATTTACATATTTTTCCATGTCGAACATGTTGTACCTTGTTAAAATGTGAAATGTAAATTGTTTTAATGGATGGAATTCAATTTTTTGAATATGATATCATGTAGTGTAAAATTTTTCAAAACGAACTTTCTATGGAATTCATTGCAGATTTGTGTAGACTCACGTTTTTTTATTGAAATTTTTATATAAATTAGGTTATAGTTTTATTAAATTTTATTAGAGTTTCAAATTATTTTCAATGAGGTTTTGAAGTGAATTTGATTTTAAAATTAGCATTTTCTTGTGAACTTGGATGTGTTTTTCATGTACAGCCTTTTGGTTCGACGGGGGGGGGGGGGGGAGGAGGTTATTTTAGTAAAAATTTGAATATAATTTTCAACATACATATTAGATAAGAGGAATGACTGCAAAATGATTTGGTGTGTGTATGTCTTCAAATAGGTTTTTTGTGTGAATGTTGTGGACACTATGTCGAATTTTATGTCATGACTTGTGTGTGTAATTTTGTTGTGTTATTGACATGTTAAATTGAAACATGATTGAGCAGAAATAAAAATGAAACATATGTAACTGGCTAACTTGACTGTTCTATGTTACAGAATCAAGATGTTTCAACAGAAAAACCATTGTATATATAATTAATATAATTCTTCAAATTTATGTTTAATTAAGTTATTTTTACCATTAATCATATAATCATTGTTTTCAGATACATGTGTATTCTTTTTTTTGATTTCATGTTATCTTTCAAACATTCATGATTCCTCTCCCATAATATATTTCCATCCATTCAGTGGTGCATTTATAACTTTCTTTTAGGTAACCTCAACTTCAATTCTCGGAAGAGAAATGACATTGCCTATTCTCTATCATTGAGGGAATCATGATGTTTTAATAGTAAAATTATTTTCCATATAATTACTTTATTCTTTCATATTTTTGTTTAATTTATTTTTTAGTATTACTAACAAAATAATTATTTAATTATATTGTTGGATTCTTTTTTTTGAGTTGGGGTGGTCTGTCCAAATTTCAAAATTCCTCTCTCTTAAAATTACTTCACACATAAAGTGGTGCATTTATCACTTTCTTTCAAGTTACCTCCACTACCATTTTAAGAATAGAAATGACACATTATCTACCCAATAACATAATTATTCTGGATGTTTACATATTAAAATAATAGTCCATAGAATTAATGTATTTTTCATATTTATGTTTAATTTATTTTGTTAATATTACTCAAATAATAATTGTTTTCTTATGTAGATGTATTATTTTGTTAGAGTTTGGGTGTTCTATCCAAAATTCATGATTCTTCACCCTTAAAAAATATTCACCATTGTAGTAGTCAATTTTTCAATTTATTTCATGATACGTACACTACCATTTCAGGAAGAGAAATGACATTCACTCTTTGTAATAATAGAGGTAATACTGATTTTTTCATAGTAAAATTATTTTCCATATAAGTAATTTATTATTTAATATTTAAGGTTAATTTATTTTACTTAGTATTATTCACATAATAATTGTTTTCTTATGTAGGTCGATTATTTTGTTCGAGTTGATATTGTTTTTTTGATACTGCTCATGCAGTGTTGGAATTTGAACAACTAAAGCCATTAGAAACCATGGTATCATTGATAGTTAGGATTTTTTTGGATATATGAAATAATATATATTTATGTAATTTTATAATTTAATGTTTGAAATGTCTATAATATACTGCTTTTTTGTGTATTTGTGTGGTAAATTTTATTTCATTCTAACTCTTTATTGAGACGTTTTTTATATGTGTGGTGTGTTTCCAGATCTTATAGTTATTTTAGTGTTGTGGTGTGCTACAAGAGCAAAGTGTAGTGGTGTTTTAGAGTATTGTTACGACATACTATAGTAGGCCTTTTATTAGTAATTTTAAAAGTGGTGATAAAGAACTTCGTTATCATCACATTTAAATAAACTCATAAAAACTCATTTATCAGCGCTACTAAAATCAATGATAAAATTCAACATTATTAGTTCTAATACATCACTAATAAAATATTCTTTTAGTGGTGCTTTAAAAAGTAAAAATAGATATCCTTGTTCTCAGTGATTTTTCAGTGTTAATTATATTACTAGACTTTTAATGTCGCAAATGCTGTCATCTATTTTCAAGTGCTGATAAATTCTTTTTCTACAACTATTAAAGTCCAATTCTGAAATAGTGTCAGATATAACTCATTACCCGATGCATTTGAGTGAGATATAGGTTCCACCAATCAAATAAAGAAAATAATACATATATGTGACATAAGTTCATATAAAATGGACATATAAAATCATGTGAAAAGATACAGAAATCATATTAATTTTATCAAAGACTAACCCATGAAATGAAGTGGGCTTCATAAGAATTTTTTCAGAGTATAAAATGTGGAAGGGAAGAAGGTTTCATAATCATTAGTTAATTAAATCATAAACCATTCAGAGAATGAATATGTATGGTATCGCTAGATCATATACCCAATATGGAATAGGTACCACCCGTAGATTTCATCTTTGATTGAAAATAATTTTGGAATATCATTTACAATTTTTTTTTAAAAAAATATACTTTCTACTTCGGAAGATGTTTTTGAAAATATAAAACCTTTTGAAATCCCTTTTTATTAATTAAAAATGGATGGTTATTTTTTTCGTCTTACATTGACCATGAATTAAACATTAAAATAATTTATTCCATGATATAAATATCATACATATTTATTATATTTAAATTTATAATAATCTATATTTATTAGAAATATGAAATGAAAAAACACATCCATGGAGATGATAGGTTGTACGTACATATGAAGGTTGTTTCCAATTTCTTTCTATTTTAAAAGAATGAAAAATAAATGATATATATATATATATTATCATTGAAGTAAAATTTCTATGCTATATATATAAAAAATTCTTGTTAAACTCATCCTTAATAAATTTCATGTAATGTTAGAATCAATCAAATCTCTTCGTGAGGCATTAGTTTTCCAAACACATGAATGATGTTGTCCTATTACCACAAAATCTAAATAATAGGGTTTTGTTTTATATAATTATTCCTATTAAATAAATACATTATACATATCATAGATATCATATATAAACATCGTATCCATCATTATTCCAACATCAAGTGGTTTTAATAGAAAAATATGTGGAACCGGTTTCTGAGGCGATAGTTTGTCGTACACATGAATGATGATATCATAACAAATTTGACGAATGTGTTTGGGATTGTGGTTATTACCCATTACATAACAAAATACCAGTATATGTAAAAAAATAATTTTATTATACAAGAATTATATAAAAATAATTTAACAGGTTTTAGGATGAAATAAAACAAAATTGTTTATTGATGAATGTTACCTATTCTTTGGGAACCCCTAGTTGGTTTTCAAAAAAATATATCTTTGGATTGATTTGTTCCCAAATTAAGGCATATAAGATTGTATAAGGAAATTGTGAATGTGATATATGCATGGTTTTTTATCTAAATGGATTTATTGGTGTGAGGATGTGGGGGGAGTGAGTGCCCTTTTGTAATGGATGTGGAGTGGAATTATTAGAAATCACCAAAATTATTCACTATTCAGAGGTCTCACTTACCTCATTTTACTAAAAAATATATCAATAATTGATAAGAGGGATTAATAGGTTGATATATACCTCCATCAAAAAAATATCGATATTATCATGTTATTCCTTCATCTTTATGTTTACTTGATTTTATCTTTGTATATTTTACCAAGGTAAGATGTATTATTTTATTTACCAAGGAAATTTATCAATTAAAATTATATATAAAAATATAATTATAAAATAATTTTTACCCCTGGAATCCAAATATGATATCTAATTGATTATATTAAAATCTTTTTAGTGTGTAAATTTATTTTTAATACAAATTCATGTAATGCGCAAAACCTTGTTTGAAACTTCTTCTTGTTAATTAATTTTACCTTTTTCCAATAATAATTAAAGAAAAAAATTAAATGTAAATTAATAGAATTAATATAAAATTATTATTCCTAATATATAATACATTTTTTCAAATTCAATTCAAATATGTTGTTGAATTTAAATGAGAATTAATCCCATACATAAGATGAGAAAGTAGGTTTTCACGTGAAAATGTTCATAAGTTTAAAATATTTTATATAAAATTACAATATGAAATTGATTCTAATTAAATAAATTTTACTAATAGATATATAATTAATATAAATATACCTTAAAAATAATTCTTCATCGTATAAGTAATTCAAATTGAAAGGATGTATTCAATTAAAATTATGTAGTATTCAATATTCAGAAATAAATTAATCTTTAATGAAAAATCACAAAAATTCACCCTAAGATAATTTAAATATTATACATTCAGAAATATATATTATTTTTATGATTAAAGTTATAAAATAGTTAGAAATTATTTTCAAATTATGTGTTTCATTGAATGGATTTAAACCTGCCATTATATAAAAATATTTTTTTCAGAACATTTCATTTAGTCAAATCTACTATCATGAAAAAAAATATAAATTTTAATATTTTTTTTGATAAAAAAACTATATATTTCACTAAATTTACCCTACAAAATTAATTTTCAAATTCATTAAGATAAAACTAATTTTTATATCAAATTTTTTATCCCACATAAAGTACATCATTATTTTAAAGTATTTTTAACTTTGAATGAATACTCATATTTTATTCGGTTTTAAAATACCACAGTGTGGATGAGATGTAATCTACATGAAAGGAAGGAACCCAAAATAATTTTACACCATTATATTGTTCAATATTTAAAATATTTTTTAAACACATGAGGAGTCCCAGTAGAATCAACCATGTCACCCAAAGACAGTCACAAGACATTTCTACTATGGGTAATCACTATCGAAACAAAAAACGGTCATTGTATCGTCATACCCATCCACCACCACACTGGATGAAAGAGATTGTTTGAGACCACTAGATCTGCTGCAATCATTGCACCAATTCACTTCCATTCCCCATCAATCCAGTATGAATAAAATCACCAAAAAATTAAAAAACATAAGGGATCCCATAGAACCCACCATATAACATCACCTCAATATGAGTAATCATCAAAACCTAGTGAAACGGAAAGAATGCAAGCACCAGTAAAGAGCAGTCACACATCAATAAAACACAGATAAAATGGTAATATTGGGAGAAACCGGATGGCTGCTACCAATGAAAAATTGAACAAAAGAGAACCAGATCCGAAACCGGAAAACCAATGGGTAGAAAAAAACTGATCAATTGCTGATATATAGAAAAAAATAAGTCATTAAAATAATGAAGAATAAATTTGAAAAACCTATTCCATTGAGAAGACTATGTTAAAAGAACACATACAATCATATAAACCCACCTCCCAAAACCTTAATGTTACCACCACTCAAGAACAAACAAGAAAAGGAGTAGTGGATCATTGGGACATTTAATAGGATTGAATGGTTTGGGTCTCTGAATAAAAATAATGTTAATATCATAGAAAATAAGGAGCCTTAAAATTAGGATAAAACCAACTCATGTAGTTCCTTGAGACCCATTAACTATTGAATCTTTAAACACAAATATCAATATGAACCATTTGTTCCAAATATTACCGAGAGAGGTGCTATGAAACATGAATATTGATCCATGGAAATATTATCTAAGTAAATTAATAGTAGACTACCAACATTGGGACCCAAATACCTCTTAACAAAAATATAAATACATTATTGAAAAACAAGAGTGTAGAGAATCCATGATAAAAAAAGTTAATTGTATTGGGATATAGAAAGGAAGTAAAGAATAAAGTAGAAGAAATAAATCACTCAAATTCAATGTTAACTCTTAATTGAAGGGTTTTAGGAGGAATCCATATGCTGATCTGAGGTTGAGAAGAAGAGGGTTAAGAGAGATTTTAGAGATTTTATTTCATTTTATGAATAATTAGTTTTCATTTTAATATATATTTAATTGGTGAAAAAATAATTCATTTTGAAAACATAAATCCACTATATTATCATAATTTATCTAATTCTATTCATACCCACCATTACACTTGAAAATTGATAACTATAATAATATTTTAATTATATGGCAATATTCTTTTTAACTCGAAGTTACATGTGACACGTGCTATATCTGTGTTGAGTGTAAAAAAATTTCAACATAGAATTTCATGTAACATGATCCATTATTGGTGCTTAATGTAACATAATCTAGACAATATTTTTTATAAACTCAAAATCTAAAAAATATTAAATTCCTAAAAATAAATTATACAAAATCTCATTGTGTTATAATATAATTCAACTATTCATGAATATACCTCATCAGCTATGACATTTAGAGAACACTAAGGTCCATGTCAATCTACATTCATATGTTTAATAATTAAATGACGTATATGACCAAATTTATTAAATAAAAAGGTCCTCATTTTCTTAGAGATATATTTTCATCCTTTCTAATGGATCTCTATACAACTACCAGACTCCTGGGTGGATTACTAATGGAAAAATGATGTAGCACTATTTTCCAGAACACAATTGGGGACAATAATTATATGGTAATAAGGATATCATGATACATGCCATCAAATAATCCATGAATATTCTATATAGTGGATATATGATCATGTAATTATTTCCAATTGATATCCTCTAGTTATTCCTCTATATATATCTAATTAAATGATGGTCAAAAACAACAAACATGAGGTATGGTGAACCATACTCACCCAAAGAGGTACAACTGCTCCTTCACCTCATTGTGAGAATCTTCTTCCACAACCTAGAAATGGGTTTCCCTCATACTCATTCATCCTCAACCTTTTTGGGGTCCAATTTTACCACCATGCCTTATAATACACAACTCAATATGTTTACCATTGAATCTATAACTAATTCATTTGGAGATTAAAAAATAAATAAAACTCTTAGAACATTAATACCACTAAACTTGTGTGTCTCACTCCCTTAAACATAGATTTTAAGGACACTATGGTACCAACACAATAATACTAAAAAATATTCATTAAAGGTTGCGGATTTAACTAATAATTATTATAAAATATGTTTTTGTGTTTTAGATGCCAAAAGTGTATCACCAAGAACTAAAATAAACCATATTGGCTTGATAAATCCACACATTAAAAATCCACCACATGGAACTGAAGCTAGGGATAACCCATCCCGATGTTAAAAAATAAGATCCATTTCACCCCCATCTAATAGGTGAAGAGGAAATTGATTATAATGGGTAGATACTCTTTCTAGGTAGTCTAAAGAATCAGGTGGTTCTAATCCCCGCTAATCCTCAAACTCTCACAGCTTCACAGGATTATCCAATATACTATCCCATATATCAAGTCATCCCAAGTGCAAGTTCACATAGGAAGAAAAATATCTATAGATAGGTAAACAAAACACATCTTCAATAATAATTCCATACAACTTATTCACCATCAGATGAAACTAAAATCATATAAAATCCACTACTCCCAAAGTAATAATAGGCAACTAATAAAGAGGTAGATTGAACTTCCTATGAAAGAGCTCATCCTACCATGACCAAGGGTCAGACAATATCAATGAATTAAAACTCTATACTAAAAACTTGAAAAACTTCTAAGATCAGAAATATAAATTATCTAATATTAATTGGTCAATGTCTATCTCAAAATGAGGAAAACATTGTGGTGTCCCAATTTTGAAACAGAATGATTCCCTATAATTAAATCATCCCACATGAAGTCATGTAACTCCATTGAAAAAAATCAAGGGACCATGGATCCTCAATATATGAGCCTCTGTTATTATGGTTGAGAAAAAAGGCCACCACTATTACAACTAGGTCCCAAACATGGGTTAATATTAGGGAATTTTTGGAATATCGATCTGTGCTTTAACTTTAGTGGGAGTAGTGGAGAAAAATCTCATACACTATACCACAATTATAAAAACTGATCCATGGGATCTTATCACCTAATGCTATGTATTCCCTTTCCTATGTTCTCACCACCTCCTTGGATCATTTCAACTCTTTAGCACATCAAAACAACCATAAGAAAACAAGTTGAAGGAAATCATCCACTGCACAATGACACCACCCGCTGTAGGAAGCACTGAATCTCCCACAAGTTTTTGAATCATTTAACAATAATTCCTCTAAATGGGAGGAACAACCCCACATTATTTAATTTATAAATCTTCCTTAAATGACTCAATCATTAGGCACTACCAACAAATTATTGTACCCTATATAAGTCTCACTACCTGGACCTCCATCCGGAGTGGTCATATCCAAGAGGTATATTAACACCACAAGCGGGATCCAATCCTCTACCATCAGAGAAGGCGGTCTATCTCACCATGAGGCCAGGGTGATCCATGTATCTAAAACTCACAATGTACAATAAATAGTGTTTTGTGATCTATTGGTAATTATAGATCATATAACTACTACATAGAGTATATAGGCACTAACACAACCATTAAACATACCAGGGTTCATACAAGATAGAAATCCTAGACCACTACCTTGAGTCAAACCTTTAATTCCTAAGAGAATGACTCATCATAGATCTTGATTATTCTCTATCAATATATCTAAAATAACATGCTACGATTTTAGGGACCATCATCATGCCTTATTGGAAATATAAATTAATCAACATGTGGGTGATCGTACGCTTGATCAAAAAAGGATCCATGTTCTATTCAATAGATGCTAGCACTAATTTCATCTCACCTAGGTAAAAGAACCTCATGGTAAGGTACCTGAACAAATGTATCATCACAAAACTGGTTATCGTCATGAAATATTTTTCAAATCCTTGATTGATGTCATCACGAATTCATCTAAAAAGTTATTAAGATGTATCATTTTTCAAGATAATATATGTGGAGCTAACTAGACAAGTACAATCGAGGGCTTAATAAAATATTCCTCATGTTCCATTAATCCATGAAACCAATTTCTTAGAGGGATGATTCAACATAAAGGTATCCAATGTCTTGGTGTATAGATACATAAGATTTCTCACCAATACCAGGTTCCTTTTATTGAATGGTGCAGTTAAAAAACTTTTACATTATTTACTGTGTCCCAACCAAACCGTTAAAAGGGTAAAAAATCCAAAAACAATCTTGAGGTTATTTAATTTCTAATACGAATCTGTCATGAACAAGCCCACCAGGGGCTTCCTAGTCATCTAAACGTCGATCCACAACTACCCCACACCCAATACCATAGGCAATAGGATGGTGACAAGAAATGAAATTCATATGTATTATGGACGTAATTTTCCTAAAATACCAATATGAATTCAACCAAAAATATCTAGGTATAAGTTCCTAGAAATAATAATAAAATATTGTAACATCTAGAGTTAATTCCATTCCATTAATATTGTTTTGAAAATAATAATGTTCATGAAATAATAATATAAAATTTACTATTGAAATATATATTTTCCAACCATAAAATTTTTCTGAACATAACAATAACTAGAATATATATAATGATAAGGGAGTACAACTATAATCTCCAAGATATAGACAAAATATGTTGTCAAATACACACCAGTATCCCTATGAGTCTTTTAAATCACTGTTGACATGTCCATCAACTGCATAAGACACAGTACATGAGGGAAAATACCATATAGAGGTTAGTATATACATACCTAGTAAGAAGCCCAAATAAATGAAGAGAGAGATGACGGTTATATGATAAAAGTAGTTAAATCATGTCAATGAAGGCATGTCAATCAGTATATGAGACAATAAAAATAAAAAACATATAAATCCTCTAAAATAACACTAAAGGAGAGAGAAAAGGGATATATATCCTTATAGTATATCTATGTAAAATAAATCATCTTATAGATCTAAAATGGTCCATCATCAATCCACATCATCTCGAATGTATGAAAAAAAATTAATTGTGGGAAGGACCCACACCTTGCCATTGAGACACACAATCGAGGGGAGACAAAATCTATATAAAGAACCCCTCCCGAGTCTATCATTAGGTACCACTCAGTAGTAAAAAGACTCATTCTATTTCATGATATATGGGTGCCACTTAGTAGGTAGAGGATATTTACCATATAACAGTAGGAGGTTTCCACTCAGTAGAAAGAGGACCTTGTCGAGTCATAGAAGGAGGGTACCACCTATTAGATAGGGGAATCACTCCCATGTATAATATGATGGATTCCCTTAGTGGGTAGAGGGATCACGCCCAGTCACACTTGGAGTGTACAACTAATTAGATAAAGGGAATGTGTCTGGTCACATTTGGAGGGTTCCACTATATAGGTAGAGGACTCATTTATTGTTATTAATGGATGGTTCTAATAAATAGATAGAGGACTAAAACCCTAGTGTATCCATAATGTACCACTATGCATATATTAGAAAAAAACTCTAGTGCAGCATGTGGTAGAACTTAGTAGAAAGAGGAATGACAAACTAATTAGTCAGTGGGTATAAATCAGTGGATAGAGCAACCACACCATATTCCGTCAGGAGGTAACTACTCAGTATATAGAGTACCGTCTCCCTAGTCAGTCACTGGGAAGTATTCATTTTGTTTTAGTAGTGGACTCTTTCCCTACTACATCAGTGGTTGTACCACTACGGGCTTTATCTGATTTTTATTCCCGATAACTAATTTATTTGAGGGACTCCTATATAGGATTCATTCTTAGAATTTATCACATCCTATATTAAATGTTATAACAAAATCTACTATCATGATCCATATAGAAAAACAATCAATATGTACTACTAAAGGTCCAAAATAAAAGAAATGATGAAGATGATATGAGATGTATTGGCTTCCTAAATAAGTAAATTGTATGTTAGGGGGTTCGCATGAAATGTGTCCCTACTCTTCCACCGTTCAATTTTCTCACAGTTTGATGGATTTTTGGCCATTTAGTACTACATAACCTGTAATGGTACTACCCAACATATATTAGATACGTGCATGATGAAAACATGAGGCTCGTTGTTACTTTAATGGGAGGAAAGATCAAACCTTTGATATTTCATCACAAATGTCCATGAATAGGCAAATTGAAACCACTATTAATAACCTAACAGAAAAAATATCATGACTGGCTATTCATTTTCCCAAATCAGGCACCATGTAAAAAATAAAATTTTTCCACATCATGATTGAGTTATATTTTGTGGGCATGATCAAATATTCTTATATAAATCCAAAATAGTGGTCATGAAATTACTTCCTTGTTTTTAAGGTAACAATTTCACAAATAGTTCATCATTTTAACTCCCTAAGAAAACGGTACATCAACTAATAGATTCTAAAATTATAATAATAATAATGAAAATATCATTTTTTTATTGTTTTTGTAGTTATTATAATTATTAGGATGTTCATGGACCCGGTCAACAAGTCCCAAAAATTTATTCAACTCTGGTCTGGAATTGACAATCCTAATGTTAGGGTCACGCTACCCCAGGTATCTCGTAAGATCGACATCATATGATTATATTAATTCTAAAATTAGTTCTTAATAAAAATAAAAATAAAAATAATAATATTATTACTACTACTTATCTTATATTATATTATTATATTAATTTTTAGAGAAATGAGGTGTTGGACCACTCCTTCCCCTCCCCCTCTTAACATGGTGTTCCTAGACCCATTGGTGACTCCCTTTTTTATTCTTCATTAATAATGATATTAATAGTAACAATTTCACCTCAAAAGTCAAGGGGGATATTTCCCCACTCATTAACATGTATATTTTGGTGATAAAATCAACCATCATTTGAATCTTATTAATCTATTATAAAATAATATGTACTCAATATTGTTATTATTAAATATATTAAAAATAATACAAAATTATTTTTATTAAAAATAATATTGATAACACTACTCACAAAAGGATGAAACTATACTACCCTGAATGTGCCTCTCGTGTTCTTTCCAATAGATACTGTCATATTTCGTGCTGTCTTTTTTGCATCAACTGATAATGTGGGGATCACCAATTTGACATTGAACCCCCTATATTCGACTGACATTATCTATGAACCTTAATCAAAAACCCACAACCACTGTATGGATTTGATTTGTTCAACAAATACCATCCTTCAAAATATTGATTCCTCCCACAAAAATTCATTTTATATGTAATTTATTTTACCATAAACAATCCATGCATTGATCACATTTTATCCCACCAAGATAGTGTCTAACTGTTTTCCTATTTTCTAGTGGTGAAGAACAATATGAACGAAGAGTGGGAAAGCCTAAGAAAAAAAGAAAACCATTATTGGAGAAGAGTCCTTTTAAAAATATTATATAAATAGGGAGATAATATGTTAAATATAGTGATAATTATTCAAGATCAATATAGTTAATAAATTAGAGGGATCATGGGATGATTAATTATCACAGATCAAAGGTAGATAAAATCCATGATCAATCATTAAATAAAAATGTAAAAGACTGAAATGAATAGTCTAACCAGAACTATGGATCGATATTTCGAGAAAAAACCATCTGATATCCATGATGTTGATGATCCTGTTTTGTTCATCCATTATCTCTATATTTTCCTCAGTCCTATCATCCAACATTCTATGATCTCGATCTGCCAATAAGGAAAGATTTCCACCTCTTATTAGATATATAATGGATTATGAGGCTAACACTTGTAAGACATTAATAAGAGCCTTCTTATAGAGGATTGGTTTTTGGTCATTTAAATAAAAAAAATAAAATTAATCATCAATTTTAGTTTGAACTAACCTGCCAACAGTTGTCTCTTTAAATCATCCAATACTGACCAACTATAGATCAAAACTATGCTAAATCACATGCTCTATATTCTACGATAGTATTAGATTTATAATATGAAACTCTATTGAGGAGATATTCCATTATTTTTGAAAAATATTTTTCTAGTGATATAAAATATTTTTAATATTTTTACAAAATTATTTCCAATCTCATTGAGCCCCAGAATAATGCATTTTCTCAGTTCCTACCACCATAAATATTCCATCAAATATTCCACAGTAATATAAAAAAATTATAGTATCTAAAATAAATTTGGTATTTTAAAACAAGAGCAACAATGTTTCAAAACAATTTGTTAAAAACATTATAAATTATAATTGAAAATTAATTTTTGGTAATAGAATCTAATAATTTTTTTATTAATTTAAAATTATTTAGTATAAATTATCTATTAAGGTACACTTTATTTTTTGCAATAACTATAATATAACCATTCATAATTATATTTTAACATGGTAAAAAATTATTTTTCAAAGAAAAACACTTTAATACTTATTTTGGTATTTATCAAATTAAATTAATGATTTGATATAATTTTAATATATATATAAATTAATTAACACTATCTTAATATGTAGTGGATTTTAGGAAATAGGAATCACACATAGAGATTAAATATAATTTTTTTAAATAACAATTTTAATTATAATCAAATTATATATTTTGGTTAAAATTTAAAAATATAATTTTTTATAAATTGTATTAGGATAAATGGATCGCAAATTTTTATACAACATGTATATATTTTTAATTATATCTTTTTATAAAATTATAAATAAAATGACTTTCATGATTAATATTTAATTATTGGTAATAATTGTTTAAATTAATGATATACAATGGCCTAAATATTCCAAATTTATCCTAATATGTAATAATTATATATAGCATTGGTGAGGTTGAGATGTCTTAAAAACATGTCTTTTAAACCTTATCTCACATAAATAAACTATTTTCCCCTTTCCATATTTACATAATACATACTATCCTTCTCCCTGGAAAATTCACTCTTCTTTATATATAAAAGGGAAATCACTTTCCCTATTTTAATACTCAACAACTAATTTAAAATATAATTGAATTTTTACCAAGATATATTCTACAAGAATACTTTTAAACTATTTAATTTCTTTATTAACCACAAAGTAACCTACATTCTATAAATATAAGGCCTCTATCAAAAAGATGTTCATAGTCTCAACTTAGGTATCATGAGTTTCTTATCGATTAAGTCTAATTTAGTTAAATATAAATTTAAGAAACTCATTGTGAAATGACAAAATAGGTATTTTTAGTGTGTTGATATTTTATTATAATAATGGAATATTAATTATTTGCACTCATCCATATAATATTAATAAAAATATTCTTCATTATTGTGTGCCCAACAATTACCATCTAGATGAAGCGAAAATTTAATATTTTATTAAACTCTCCTGATAAATTGTGAGAGTGATGGTATTCATGATTTAATATTATTTGTATAATTTATTTATGAATAAAAAGTGACCAATTACTATCCAACATCATCCTTCTATTTAAATGAGTATCAAAAACCCTAATTATACATTGTGCAGAGAACCACCTCCACAATGAACCCTTTTATTCATATTTTCTTATTTTTCATCAATTGTCATAAATTCTTCAAATATGGTTAAAATTCATAAAAAAAATTAAATATTATAAATATTATTCTATTATTTTTTTTATTAATTCAAAATTAATATCTCTATAACCATACTATCCAACAAATTTTATGCATGTCCTTGTTTGGGTTAGTTTCACCCCACACATGACTAATGATATAAAATTATATCGTAGAAGATTATGAAATATTATTATTTTTATAATAATACATAAATATATGATTAATTAAGGATTATTGTTTCTAGATTTTTTAAAAAATAATTTAATAAAATTTTAATGAAAATACGATTTTAGGTTTAAAATCATTGAAAGCAATGTTCATTTTCAATTTTACCTTATAGGTTAAAGACTAAAGTAAAAATGAAAGGAAATTTACATATAATTATTTATAATAATTAAAAACTTATGTTTAAATTAATTAAATATTAATTAGTAACTTTATAAGAAAAAGAAACATTGACACTCCTCAAATGATACTATTGTAAATAGTCAAAACCATAAACACATGATGTATTAAAATAGATGATAACCGACTAATATTACCCTAGATAATTACTATTATCAAAAATTAAAAATATTTTCAGAAATTAATATATTTTTAATATACTATATTAATACCATTATTATTTTCATAAGATTATAAGGAAAATTATACTAAGAGTGAAAATTAGGTCAGGGTTTTTCATAATTCAATTTTTATTATATATTTATAACAGTTATTCATTAACACAATTATTCATTAATGTATTATTTTATACTATACCTATGTTAAATTTTATTTTAAATTTATTTAATCTGTATTTTATATTATTTCTCATGAATTTATTTTAAATGGAACACTACTTAGAAGATACATTTCTTCAATTCCAATATATTTAAATCCCATTAATCTTCTCCCTTCCCTTGTTGAAACTCAAAATAAAATTATATAATTTGGTTAATTTATTCCCAATTATTAATTTTTAAATGGTGGTTTCTCAATCACTTCAATGATGGGGATTTTTAAAATATTTATTATAAAATGATAAAAATGTTTTTCCGTCAATTCAAAATAATATATGTTATCTTCCAATATACATTTAATAATAACCCTTATGTTGTTTCATGGTTATTTTATTTTAATAATTTATAATATGTTTTTTGAAAGTATAATTTTCCCCCCTTAATTTTATTTTAAATTTAATATTCACTTCAACTTTTATAAAAATGTTTTAATTTTTTGTTGATAACATTATTTTTTCTACATTTTTACTCATAGGAATTTAACTAAAGAGGTGATTTTTTTATCAGCCAATGTATATGTTATCATGATAATATTAAATTTAAAAATGTGTACTTATTTTAAATTATGTTTTTATGTTATTTTTAAGAAAATTTATGATATAATTTATTCCTCCATTGGTTCATTAAGATATCGTTATGATTGATTTTATGTGAAAAAAATTGTGAAAATGGCGATGGGTGAGGTCTTATATCACATTATAATGAATTGATCTAATATTATATCTTGTTCGATAGTCAATAATAAAAAGATTTATTTTTTTTACATTGGCATTATAATGATGGGATTAACTAAAATTTATGAATGGAAATAATGATTAATATAAATCATGAGATTAATTTAATGATTATGTTATTTTTATAATGGGTCTCTATAAGAATTTCCAACCTCTGACTCATTGAGAAATATATCTCAAGAGACAATGAATTATGATTTCCTTGAAACTATAGTGATGAAAATTGATGGAAAATTTTTACAAAAAATTAAAATAAGGAAATATAAAAATGATATATAAACAGATAATTATAAAATGAAGGATGTAATTATGTCATATTGATAATAATCTCGAAACTTAGTACAACGGGTTGGGGTTCTAGCCCATAAGCCACAACCATGAACATCATGAATGATTGTGTGAATCATTATGAATATGATATTGATTTGGTGGTTTAGTTTTTGATAAATACATATGAACAAGAAAAACTATTTACAAAAAATTATTTCATTATGAACATATTCTAGAATCCCCAAATCAATGACCAAAATTGATGTCATGATAAAAAAATTTATAGAAATTAATATAACTCTGATTAAGAATAATATATCCACAAGAAAAAACTTTATTCACTGATGAACATATATAATATATTAATTATATCTGAGACTTATTAAGATGAATAATGTAATAATGGAAAAATATATCAATTTCATAGAAACAATAATAAAAAACTATCTTAGTCTGAGATCCAATGGAACAATTTAAATGTTTTTTCATTTGGAGAAATATCCATTTAAATAATGTTGTAGCATATACTCCGTAGATGAATTTAACAAAAAATTTGAAGGATATTAAACCCATTAGAAATTAGTTTTATACTTATTAAGAGATTCTACACTATGGCCCATAGGAAAATTTATTTAAAACTAAATATTTAAGGAAGAAATTCGAAATCAATAATTGATTTACTTTGAGAATGAGATATCCAAATTTCAGGTGATATACTTCTCGGGATATCCATAATCATAGGGTGAGTATCTAAAGTGTTTCTATATGATTGTTTATATTAAAAATACTAAAAATTTATATTTCTATCACTTTCTATATTATTCATATTACACACCTCCCACATCAATAATTTATAGTTTTGGAGAAATATTTTCTCATACATTTACATATATTATTATGTATTTTTCTCAAAATTACTCTAACTTTTTAATGAATTAAAATTTACCCCCTCTTATATAATTCCATATGTTGGTTAAAAAGGATAAATATTTTTAGGGTAAGCACTTCAATGATGTGATTTATTATTCTATTTTGAAAATTAATTTTTATAGTTAATTGTTAATAAAAAATAATCTGTTTAAATTAAAAATTATTGGCGGATCCTTTTTCATTGATTTTTTCATAAAAAAATTATAAAATGAAGAAATTTATTTTGAAAAGAATCATAAGATATTTTATGGACCACATTGACTCAATAATCCAATTTTTCACACCATGTATTAATCCTTTTCAATTTAGGAAAGTCTCTCTTAAAATAAAATGAATGAGAATTCATTGTTTGTGAATAAAGTAAATTATTTTGAGTTTTTTATAAACATATAATGGAAACAGTATATTATAATTTGACTTATAGAAATCTATTTACTAGTAATATCTAAATATTTTACTAGGGGTACATCATATTCAGATTCAACTAATTTGGTCATCCAAAACGTTTTTTTTCAAGAGTAAATATAGTATTTTGATAAAAAAATATGATGGTTTTACACATAGTAATAATGATAAATGTTGTGAAAGTTATTATGTATAAGATTAATCGGACTCTTGATGCTATAAAATTAATCAATGTTGACTCTGTAATGGTAAATCATAAAGATTATATTGATATAAGTGATGATTTTCTCTTCAATGTTAAATAATAAGTAATAGTTCAATGTTTTGGGTGATGGAATATTATGGATGATAAATTAATGCATAAATAATAAGTATGTAAATGAAAAAATTAGAAATATTTATCTTAACGTAACCCCTTACACTAATAAGAATGTTTTTCAACCATAAGAAGATATCCAAAAATGGAATCATAAGTTAAGAAGTTACATGAGAAATGTAACAAAATAAATAGATTAATTAAGGAATCATAGAGTTTCAATGATTATTTCAAATGTTTTAAATGAACAACATATTCAAAATTCAAATTTTTATTATAAAATTATAAGAGTGGTTTGTTACACTTCTATTATTTATTTTAAATGTAGATTATATGAAATTTTTTTACAAATTATTTCAATATTTATAGAGACAAACATTGTTAAAATAATTAATTCACTAAAATATATTATATATGTACAAATATTTAAAAATTTTACATATTTTTTTAAGGTATTAGAGATGAATAATTTGAATCCTTAACCAATATACATACGATGGTAATGTATTTCATATGGAAGGAGTGTGTACCCTTGTAGTTTTATTAGATAGTATGTTTTCTAGTGGATCAGTTAAAATGTTTTAATTATAATCAATGGTATTGTTTTTATTTTTTTCTCATTTGGTTTACTATCATATTTGAGTTCACTAGACCCACATTCTTAGATCTCGTAATGAAAAAACATTCATTACATATTGGATGTAGACTAACTAAAAAATCCTATATATAATTATCCAATAATTAATTAACATAAATAAAATATTTCATTACATATATATTGATGGAATTTTAGCTTTATATCCTATTATAATTATAGAATAACATAAGATAAAAACACATGACAAAAAAATTAATGGAATTTGTTTTATTTTATTTTGGAAATTATTTAATTAGTAATAATTCCAAACATCCCAAAACATTTCACTTGACATTTTATTCTATTATTCATATAATTTTTAACATTTATCATCATAACCTATATTAATATAAATATTTTATGTAATGTTTTCATACACTGTATATCGGGAAACATAAGAGTTAACATTTGAGGATCATGAGTTTGTATAAAATGAGAATATATAATTTGAAAAGTGTATATAACCAAAAAATCATAACAGAATAGAAAAAATATCATAATAATTCAATGGATAATAAGGAAATTAAAGGATAACATATATAATAAAAAAATCATTAGTGATGAAATTAATAATTTCACACAGCTAATTCAATTCCCTATGATCAAAAAACATGATCTAATAGATCATTATCTTTCCCTAATGGCCCTTTGTATCGATAGTATTTTGATTTAGGGTGTAATACACCAAAATGATCAAGTTATTTTGTCTCATATAGAATAAAAAGTCATTTAAGGGGTACCTAAAAATGGGACCAAATTGATACAAATTTAGTCCAATACATTTATCATATTAGTACATTAATAAAAAATCCATAATAAATGTTTTAAATAATAATTTTTATTTCAATAATAAATAGAAAATTTTTCAATAAATAATACAACTTAAAAATAATATTGTAATCATCTATAATGGGTAGTTAAGGTGTTATTATAGTGATTAATACTCCCTATAATCCTATAGGAAGCATAGTATCAAATCCGGGTGGTGGGATATTTGTAGGTTACTATAATAGTAATGTAGAATGTATTATCACTATACAATAATATCTTTGACTATTCGTCTAATTTGGTCCTTAATGACATCGATTTAGGCCTACGTGTTTATGGACTTCATGAAACAATCATCCATTTGGGAAAAAATTCCTTAGGGCCTCATTAAGGATTTAATTTGGGGTTTTTCATACCACGGGTTCTCTAGACCAAAAAATATTTAGGTAATACCGCATAAAAGATTTCCCATTGAGAGGAATTAGTGAAATTATTATTCACCAATGTAAATATAAATAGATAGAGAATGAAATGAGGTTATGGTATTCACTATCAGTACCAGCAACTAGGTATCTCTACATGGGGAAACTCCAGTTTATCATCCATGTGATGTGGGGGGAAAACATCATCAACAAATGAAGAATGGGAAGGGGTAGTTTTAATTATAGCTAGGTTTGTGGGCCTTCAGGTTATGTACTAATTATTTCCCCTTTATACTAGTGTTCATGTAATTTTCCCCTCTCATCCATGTTAGAAAATGGGATTATCCAAAAATAAATAATAATATAAGGTTAGTAGGCCCTTCCAAACAATAATAATTAATATGAAGATAAACTATATATGGAATATCAGGAATTACTATAATACATAATTGTAATGACATGATTATAATATATCGAGACAAAATATGGTGGATTTATTCAAATTAACATATCCCTAGTATAATAAAATAAATTTATAATAATATTGAAATATTTTGAAAACACCCTTCAACATATAATACATTGAGTGGTACCATATAATAAGGGATGAAAAACTAGGTTATTTAATATTATCAGAAAAATACAAGAAAACAATTTAAATATAATAACATAAAATATATGGTATATCTTGATAAATAATCTCTATTGGGGTAAACCAATTGAATAGTAAAAGGAAGGTGTTAGTGAATATTTAATAGTGGTTTTAGAAAACATTATAAATATTATTATTTAGATGACCTTACATGTCGCTTTCAAATGTAATTTACAAAATAAAGAATTGAAATATTTAGTAAAAGACACTTTTAAAAATAATATCCAAAAATAGATCATTCAATAAGTCATAATGTTATTTATGTAAATGTGGTCTAGAATAAAAACATTTGTTATTGATGGAGAAACATTATTATTTTTATAATATAAATTTATTGAAATACTACTTAATAAAAAAGTAAAAAAAAATATTTTTAAAGAGACAAAGGTAAATTTAAATGTCACATACAATAATAATTCATTAAATTTCCAATTATAATATATAGTATTATTGGGAAAGTAAAACACATGCCAATAAGGGAAACCATAATTAAAAGGAAAGAGAATAATTCTAAAAAATGTTTTTCTTTTTGGGAAAGAGATTTATAGGGTAAAATAATTTGATTAAAGTTAATTATACATTGAATGGAATAGAATGTACAATATAAAATAATAATATTATGATAGTACCCATGATTTTAAATAAAATTTTCATGATGAAATATTATTACTGAAAATAATGATAGTTTATTTATTCATTTCACTTATGGGAATCATACTCTATAAACCAAGATATATATGAAGAATTATTTTATGTTGTAAAAATATATAAAATGAGGTGATTTGAAATAGTAAAAAGCAAAAAAAGCATTGAGCTAATGTAAAATTATCAAAAGAGAATAAACCATACTCGATGAACAAAAAATAGTATAAAAACATTTATCACTCATGTAAGGGTTGACTGAGAAGAAATTTTAAAAAAAGTAGATGACTTGGATTAATATATCCTGTAAAATAAAATAAAATAAAAATTCATTTATTATTAATGTAATATAACACCATACAATAGAAACACATATCATATCATATAACATGTAACAATATGTCAAAACTAAGGCAATGAATGCTCTTACACTGTTTTCCCATTTAGTCGAATGTGCATTAACCTCCTCTAAAAAATATTATTAATATTATATTTCATAACCACATTCATTTAAATAAACATTTATATAATTCATTTATATTTACAAACTCCATGTATTATATTTAGTTATTATCTATTTTTTGTGTTGGGTGTGAGTAATTGTGAACATTTTTAACAAGATTCACAATAGTAGTGTTGTTCATCAATATTCTAAAAATGTTAATAATTTAAAAATTATATATGGTACTTGAATTATTGTTTTATTACTATTTTTAAATATAATTTCATTAATTGAGATTTTTAATTATAGCTATTGAAGATGAAATTAATGAACAACATTTTTCTAGGATTTTTAGAAATTTAATAGTGTAAATTAATAAATTAGATAAATTGTAAAATTAATAAACTATAACCAAGTTAATATTATTTACATATAAATATAAATATATATATTCCATAATTAATACAATATTGATATTTATATCCTTGTTCATAGGGGTTGACAAACAAATCCAATAAAGACATGCTTCAACATAAATGTCAATATTGATATAACAGAGATTATTTTGTTACAATCTCACTATTAAAAAATAAGATGAAATTTCATAGATGTTATAAAGGTTTTGAATTGGATTTTTTAATTATTACATAATTTTTTAAACTAAAAATATGTTTTTATTAAAAAAAATATTTCCCTCTTTGAATTTTTTGTTTATGCGCTTAGTCATAAAATAATTACTTATTGTTAATATTACATGTAGAATAACTAATTAAAATATATATAATATAAATTCTGAAATAATAAATATATTATTCACTAAACAAATTTTTATAATGATCCTTTAATGGGGTTATTAAACATTAAATGTTTTGTTTATGGTGGGGGTATTCTGCACACATGCGTGAGAAATGTCATTAATTTTTCAATTGAATGGGATGGAAATGAAAAAAATACGAAAACAACAGTACAATTGTAGTATATTATTTTTAAACATATTATTTCATATATATATATGTATATAATTAATTTGGAGTATAAAGGATGATAAGTATACAGAAAAGTTGATAATGCATATATAATACTTTTATTGATGATTAGGATCATTTGTGGGTATATCCCTTGAAAATGAAGAAATTGAGGTAAAATATTTAGTCAATTAGATACCACGCATATAGAAAAAATATATATGAAGTAAATTGGGCCTAGTATCAATAGAAATGACATCAATATTGGTGTCTTCTAGTCATTGGAAGTAAACTCCTTTTATAGTAACATTGGGGGAAAAATCTACAGTTAATAATGTTTAGTAAATGGATGGAATGGATTATCCTCATGGTTTTGTGAGTTATGTGGTAAAATGAAGATGATACATTTTTGTATAAAATTAAAAAATAACTATAATATTTTATTCAGTCTATCTATCAAATTTATTTTTGTAAAATTTCAAGCACCATATATTACACATTATAACACATAATAATCATTATTAAAAATAATCCCTTTAATTATTTTATTATAAAAATTTCTGATGAAACTCAATATAAAATTTTCTACATAATTAATTATGATTTGGACTAGATTAAATATATGTAAATTTATAAATATTATAAAATCATCTTCTAAATTAAAAAATATAATTTGTCGATTTTTTTCATTGAAATGTTTTTTAATTCATGAATCATTATTAGTAGAATATAATATTTATTACCAACAAAATGATTGTCGTTTTGATTATATATATGTATAAACCTAATATTAGAGCATTTATTAAAAAATATATATATGTTTAATTCAAAATCATAAAATTTAGAATAGACTTATTCCTTGAAAAATAATACCCTTTCCATTAAAAATAAGAATTAATTGTGGTAACTAAATTTTTTACCTATGAATGTAATCAAACTAAATTTTTAATTTTATAAATATAATTAAAATATGAATTTCATTTTATCGTGTAAAAAATCTAATATAGGTAAAACTAAATTTTCATATAACTGTATTCTGAAAAGTATTTTCATAACAAAAAGTAATTAAACAATTTCTATATATTATTATTCTTAGTTCATATTGGTTACTAATAAAATTGGTGTCAATATATTATACATATAAATAATATATTTTACCGATATTATATATAATTTATTAAAATAATGTTCTTAATGTTGGGTCCAAATTGGCTGGAAGTATATTCGGATCTATAAAAGTGGTTGATGTTTATTTTATATTTTTTTCATTATGAAAAATCAATTCATTTTGTATGTTTTTATGTTCTAATGAATTGCGAACTAGAATCACGGGATCAGACACAATGTTCTTAAAAATCAAGAATATTTTTTAATCTATTCTGGATTTGTTTTCTAGGTGAATAATTTTTTAGACTCACATTTTGTCCAAGATAATATTATCAAGCAGAATTAAGATATGTTTTAAAATAAGAATATATTAGTAACAAATTTGATGATTCCTTTAAATTTGTAATGTTTCTAACATAAAAAAATTTGTATACATCTGATCTAACCATTGTGAAATAAGGGGGGGTGGGAATGTGCCTGATTTTGGTTAGAGGATTAAAAATCAGAATTACTTTCTTATAGAAAGACAGAAGGTGATTGAATGATGGGAAGTCGTATAATATTAAAATGTAGGTCATTTGATGATTTGAAATACAAATTTTCTAAAAAAAATAAATAAATAATTATATAATAAATAATTTATAAATGAGATAATTCTCTACGACACTATTCCACTAGACCCAGTGTTCCACCAAACCATCAAATACGTTATAACATTGATCCATCAGAAACATTTTCTTTTAAAATTGATTTATATTAGGAATTATAATATAGGTACAATGGTTAAAAATATATAGATAATTATATACTCATATTACAAATGGGATCAGATTATTATCAAATTGATGATGATCAATAATGTTTCATCCATTTTCATTAGGATGAGTATTCAGATTGTGTTGTTTTTTTAATGGAACATAAGAAAATATATGATTTTTATTTTCAATTTGGTATGTAATCATCTTTCTGGAGTGATCCTGATCTATTTGGGGAATCCTAGATTGTTCCATCAAACATTGTCTGACACATTTAAGTCATTGGCTACTGATATTCATCATATTTTTCCTTGGAAAGTTGTAAACAAGTGAATAAAATGAGGTTTTCCTTGCAACTGTTGATGTGTTTTTGAAGGGTTTTAGAATTAATTTATGTTTTAATGATTTTTATGAAAATAAATCGATATCTAAAAAAGTATTAATAGTTTTTAAGTTGAAATGTTTTAAATGTTTCTAGTAGTATAGAGCATCGAAATGAGAAGTTTTAATTTTAAAAAATTTCACCATAATGAATAAAAGTATCATAATGACATATATACGAGACATAAGAATGTTTTATAATTACGAAGTAGGTTATAGTTGTTATGAAATTTGATAATTTTCAAGAATAAACCATATACGGAGATATGTGTAGATTTTTTGAAATATGAAATCAAAATGAAATTTAAATTTGAGTTTATAGAAATGTGGTTATGCTTGAAATTGAATATGGATTCTCAAACATTCCAATTTTGAATCAAAATAAAAAGATATGTAAGTAAAACATATTTTCTAATGAGTTATATGATTATACATAGGAGAGTGTTTGAGAATTAATAATTTTTGTAGATTTCATAGAAGAAAAGTCTTTGGACCAAGTATTCATTAGGATGTTTATCGGACATAGAAAGTTAAGGAAATTGGTTACCGAATCAGACCTAGTAATCGAACTGATATTTCAATGAAAATAAAAAATAGTATCATAATTGTTTACATATAATCTATCTAAACGTAATGTTTCTCTACTAACGAAATTAAACTAAAGAATAATACAAAACATATTGAATTCTGAAATTTGAATGAATTTTTGTAAAATGTTCAAAAAACATGTTTCTACACGCTTCTTGGTTTGAATGTAAAGGATTATTTTTTTTAATAATTTAAAAAATATATTTTCTAGATCAATATATTGAAAAGTTTTGGAATAAAAATTTAACGTATTCTATAATTGTTACAAGAATTTGTATTAAATATTGCATGTTATAAAATGCACATTCATTGTTCTATTGATAAAA
Organism: Viscum album; assembly: GCA_963277665.1. Lineage (NCBI taxonomy): Eukaryota > Viridiplantae > Streptophyta > Magnoliopsida > Santalales > Viscaceae > Viscum > Viscum album. The sequence continues at coordinate 1,168,049,221 of OY728164.1, forward strand.
CTGATAAACCAGTATAAAGGTGTTTAATATTTTTTATATCCACAAAAAAATAATATTTTTCTCATGGAATGAGTAGTATTTTATTATTTCCATACTATGCCAATTTCTATATACTCTTATTAAGTAATGAACCTTATAAATATTTGGTTTTCTAAGGATGTGTGAATGATTTATTATTGGAAACTTTAAAATTTATTATTAATATGAATAGATTTTTATAAAAAAAATATAACATAAAATGAAAAGGTATCAGTGATTCATCATCTCCCTCTCCCAGAGATAAATTGATCAGGGTTGTGCCTTTTTATGTTGTTTTAGAGTGAATGTTTTATTTGTTTCACGCGTTGTTGATTTTTTTATAAAAAACTATGTATGGAGAATAAGAATTTTGTGAACAATAATGGGATTCTAGTTTTTATAAAAATATCCACCATATCTGGAAATAAATCATTCGCTCATAATTTATATCTCTTGGGTATTATGTTTTAGAAACATATATAAACATAATTCATCCTCTTGATGAATATTTTACTTCAATTTATGAATAATATTTAGAATGATAGAAGAGCTTAGAATTATTTACTCCATGACCTTCTAAAGGTGAATTCATTGGATTTAATGGATTTTCAATAGAAAAAGGAATCTAGGATAATTTGAAAAAGATATGAATTCTATACAAAGGTTAAGAAAGATAATTTACAAATATATAATTTGAGGTAATAAGATCTAAAAATAAGAGAATATAAATCTTTTAGTGACATCATTACCTGATTGAATGACATTTTTACTAACATAAGTTGTATTTTCAGACATTTGATGGTTAAACTATTGGGTAAAAGATCATGATTATTCTTCCTGAAAATTTTATTTCCAAATGTTTATACTGGGATTATATAGATCATAAAACTCAATCTTTGTATGAAATTTATATTACTCTCATTACTAGTTAAATGATAACGTAAAATTTTATTAATGGAAAAAAGGTTGATCAAGAAATGTACTTAAAGGCTTCTATGTAAGAAAAATAAAAGCATATTATTGATGAATAATAATGTGGTGACTTTGAATCAGAAAATATGTTTAGTTACAATCTTGTGGGATTCCTTTTCTTAGCTTCTAAAAGTGTTAAAAAGGATCATTATGTAATAATGTAATGATGTAGATAAATTGTTTTGAATGTGGAGATTCTAGGAACATTTCTTAAAATTTACAATGAAGATAAAATTTAGAACATATTATGATGATGATTAAAGGATTAGAGATATTAGATGAAACTATTTGATTTGGTTAATTTTTTTCTATGGGAAAATATAGAAATTAATCCAAATACATAGAGAGAATATTTTTTACTAATCAGGATAAAGATGATATAGTGGAGTTGAATATGACAAATTCACTAATGAAGTTGGAGAAATTACTTTTACTGAAACCCTGAAAGAATTTTTTTTTGGAATTAGTGGTTCTAAATAAGAGAATGAGCTAGTATTTCATCTAAAAAATTTATGTGAAAGAATTTTCTAGAATAATTTTAAAACCATAAATAGAGATCCATAAGTTGAAAATGGAAGATCTTATATAAAATAATGAATTTATTTAGAAATAAAAATCTAAATTGATCAAATGAGTTGATTTCCTAATGATTTCTATTTAGGTGGAAAAGAAGTTGAAGGATTATCTTGATGTGATTTTTAATGAAAAGGAAAAAGAGTTGGAACTTGTTCCAAAAATGTTTTCTGATGCTAAGAATGTAGTGACAAAGTTCAATAAATCAATATCCAATGTTAGTGAATATTTTAGAATGTGAGAACTTGATAAGGATCTATGCATGTTATTTTCAATGGGTGGAAGAAAATTTTAAAATTTTCTTAAATAATATGAACTCTGATAAGGTAATTTATCTAGCCCAAACAAAAAATGTTTGAAAGTCATATGCTTATAAAATTTACAAGTACAAAAATAAATATTCTGCAATTTTTTATTCAGATAATGTTGGAAGGAAATCATAATTATTAAAGAATATTCCAGTTTATAATAGAATTCTTGGGGATTAGCAACATTCTAATGTAAAAGATAATAATGTTTTTAAAAATCATGTTCAAAAAATTGAAGGGTATGGATGTTATCCAGTTAAATGCAAGTTCTATAGATACTATTATATCTGTAGTGTATTAGAGAATATGTAAAATATGTCTTGGTTTAAACACCAAAATTACAATTACCCCATCAGTTAATAAAAACAATGATTTTGGGGGGTTTCAATCCACTCAATGGATGTAGTATGATTTTTTTGAAAGATTAAAATAGGTACCAACCTCTAGAAACTATTGGCGAGAGATTTGAATAACCTTTAAATCATGTGTAAAGGATTTCTTTTATTGTAACTAAAACAGTAACATGTGTATAAATTTTTCAAAAGATGTATGTGAAGGTATATAAAGGGGAAGGAAATCTTGATGTAGGAACCACTCTAGATGCTACAAAAAGAGAATGATCTGTGATTCTATATAATGGGTGTTAATTCTATATGGAAAAGGGAATTGAATTTGCAAAATATTGTGATTATTTTTTACAACAAATAATTATTATTGGAAATGATGAATCTCTCAGAATCAATGGAGTTGAATTTTATATTATTTGGGAACAAATCTGAAATAAAAGAAATACTTTTTTAGGTAACTACTACAAAACTATCCTTTTGTAGCGCCAAAATTTATCAGCACAAGAAACCATCGCTAATAAAGAAAATCATTACGTATTCTAAATATAAACCCTAATAAAGGGTACCATTTATCGACTCATTTTTCCTACTTCTGATAAAATATCACTTTAATCAGTTCTTTATTTTAGCACTGATAAAGGTTACCCATTATCAGTGCATTATTTTTAGAACTGATAAAAGTTCCCATTTATAACCACTAACAATTATTCTATGATAAATGGAATCCTTTAGAAGCACATTATTAGCACTGATAACTATTCAAAAATAATAATATTATTAAAATTATAAATTTAATTAATTAAATAATTATTGTTAAAAATGAAAAAAACATATATATTAATTTTTATAATTAATAAATAGTGTATATTAAATATATAGATATAAAATCTAAATAAAATGAAATAATGAAACAGATAAAAATTTAAATTGAGTAAATTAAGAAAACCATTAACATTTTATTATTGATCATGTGGAAAATAATGAACTCGTAATTGAGTATGATCAAACATCATAATAATTTATTGAAATTTTCATAAAAACATTACCAAATGAATCATTTTTCATACTCAGGAGGAACATGGGTATTCAACATCTTCATCTCTAAAGAATACATATGTGTATGTGTTCTATCACTCATTTAGTATTTGTATAGTCTTTTCAATGGAATGAAACCATAATTTTCATAAATCTACCTACTAATTTGTTCTAAAGCCTTGTAGAGAATCATGTATGTAGGTGGAGTTTGGGGTAAGTTATAAACATAGTGTAAATGTTTGAGAACTATTTTAATATATTGTATTAGTTGTTTTTGGAAACATGTTTTTATAGGATGAATGAAATTTTAATGTGGTTTAAATTTTGAATAAAATATTTCTTAAGTAACTACTTATGGACATCATGGTATTGCTATCATAAATTCTAGTTTTCAACAATGATTTTAATCAGGTAGGATTATAAATATTAATTTTTTATGCAAAGCTTGATATTACATTGTTTTAGTTGTTTAGGATCCTTTTTTGACAACAAAATATAAAGGGAGGTATTGTTGAGACCAAGTTGGCTAGATGTATTTTTCAAAAGAAGAAATAATTAATTATAGTTTTTTTATTCATTATGAAATATAAATTTACTCTAATTGTTTTAATGATTATATGAACTGAGAACTAGACTCAGAATATTAGACCTAATGTTCTTATGAAAACCCATAGGTATTAGTTTTCTGTTCTAGAGATGCTTTCTGGGTGATTTTTTTATTGATTCAGATTGTGTCGAAAATATGTTCTTAATCAGAATAAAGAAATATATAAGATTATGAATATCACAATACCAAATATGATTATTCATTTATTTTTGGTAAGTTTTCAGTAACTTATTTTTTCTTGTATACTTGTGATCCATTCATTCTGAACTAAAAAAGGATAATTTTTTTTTGAGATTATTCATAGGTCTGAAAATTAGTATGAGTTTGAGATAGAAAGACAGAATATACTAAAATGATGGGAATCCATCCACCTTTACAATTTAAATCATATTATTCTATTACATGAAAAATAATATCATCATCATGAAAACATTATTAGATATGTAAGATATTCTGGAAGAAATAAGTCACTGTCTACACCAGTCAATCTTACCTAACATGCCACCAATCCAAAGATGTGTCCTGACACCGAACCGTAAGAAAAAAAATTCTCATCAAAATATAATTGGTTGATTATTTATACAAGAGGTATAATGGTTAATAGAAATATAGTTTTTTGAACTGAAAAACTAATTCAGATCAGAGACCAATCGATCAGATGATGATCAACATTTTTTTCAAACATTTTAATCCGAATTGAAATTTTATATCATGTTTTTTTTATTGTTCCATGAGTTAAAAATTTCTGGTTGTCTTCAATTGGTTTAATATTCATTATATAATGGGCTATTTTAGTACATCAGAGGGAATCATAGACAATATCATAATAATTAAGTTAACACCAATAGGTCATCGGCTACTGAACATCATGGTACACAGTTTGGGAATGTGATAAACCATTGAAGAAAATGGTATTTTTCTTAAAATTAAATAAGTGTGTCCAAAGGATTATATAATATTTATAAGTTTCAATGATAATAATTTAAATATAAATTTTCTAATGATGTTAAAATTTTTAAGGAAGATTAGTTTAAATATTTAATTTTTTATGGAGAATTGGAATGAGGTGTCTTTTGTTTTACATATGTTTTATCATAATGGTAGAAAATATCAGAATGACATATTTATCAGGTTAATGAGTGGTTTGAATTATCAAAGAAGGAATTGGTTGTTATATATTTTTAGAAGATTTATGATGAACCCAAAAGAGTGTTCTTGTGGTTATATATGAAGTTGATATTAATGTAAAATTTGAGATAATGGAAATTAGGTTGAACATGAATGTGAAATTGGTCTCCTACTTATTTTATTTTTCGATCACCAATAAATAGATGAGGATTTAAAAATAAGTTATCATGTAAAAATTATTCATGCATGGGATAAAGAAATGGAATTTAAGAATATTATGTGTATTTTTGGGAAGAGTAGGTTTTAGACTGAGTATTCTTGAGGATGCTTTATTGACTGATGAAGTGTAAGAAAAAAGATACCATATCAAACCATCTAATGGTACTGAGATTTTAATGGAATGAAATAAGTGGTTCAAAATTCATTTTAGAGTATCTTTATAGAACTGTTTTTTCCATGTTGTTGAAATTAGACAGAGTAATTAGAATGATGAAGTTAGAATGAGAAATCATAGTAATTTATTTATAAAAAAGTAAAAGTATTTTTTTAGCTACACCTGATTTTAAAAATGAATATTTTTTTTAGAATTGAGAAGGAGTATTTTTGGAAGAAACACATTAACAATTATTGGAACCATTTATTTTCTGTTTCTATAATAGTTACAAAAAATTATTTTACATAATTAGTGCTAGAATAAGAACATGAAAATTTGTATTGATCATAGTGGTTAAAAGTGTATGGAGTTTAAGGGTATTTAAAACTTGTTCTATCCACACAAATGGATTTATTTATAGTGGATTTTTTGGTTTTACATTATTTTCAATACATTCCAAGGACTAGGTACTCTTGTTGTGTATTTTACATTGAAAATATTTTTATTCACATAGACGTGTGATTGTTTTTTATTTCAAAAAAGTGATAATTCATTAACATTAGTTCAATGATGTTATAAATCAAAGATAACATAAAAAAGGTATCACTGATTAAACCATACACCTCTTAGTGATACATTGATCCTTTTTTATTTTCATTTAAAAATGTAACTTATTAAAAAATACATTTCTATGAAATTGGATATCTTATTACCAATCTGGCTACACAAATTAATTTTTTTTTTGTAAAAAATTGTTCATTATTAATACATAAATCTCATAAAGGTGTTGAATATATTTACAACGTCCAACTTATTATCTACATTATAATTATTACTTAATGTTTTGTGATTATTTTTAGTTTTGTGTTGAGCATAATGAATGATATTAAACTCATTAGATATTAATGGTAAAAGAATATTATAATCTTATTGTGTTACATTCTATATATCAAATAAATTTCATACTTACAATTATAATTATTACCTACAATCAAATATTTATAATGGTGTATAACTTATATACATGGTTCAATAAATAATTTATTTATAGATATCTACCTATCAGACATCGAAACTTATCTTGTTCCCTAGGAAATTTATTAACTCTAACATTGAGATTTTCTAAAACCATTGTAAACCTGAGTTTAACATTATTTTATATAATGATTACTATTATATAATATACATATAAACAGTGTTATTAATCAGACATTCAATGAAATACTATTAGAAGTTGATATGAAATTTTGTTTCCTTATTATATCAAGAAAATCTTTCTCATAATAATCAAATATATTTCTAGAAAATCATTAACTAAATCTAAAGGAAGAATAATATGACATGTTAGTGTCATGATCCCATATAAATATAATAATATTCTAAATCATTTGATAAAAAAATGATACTACAATTTTCATTTATTAAGGAATGTAATAATTTGAAATCTATTACATCCCAAAATATAGTGTGATTAATATGTGTTCCAAGGATAATATAAATATTGGTATAAATTTCGTTAATTTTAATTATGAATGAATTTCATTATTGTAATGCTCTAGTATATTATTAATATGTATTTTAATTTTAATAACAAGGATTAGTTCACAAGATTGAAACATTCCCAATATCTCATATCTAAAATAATAAATGGTTTCGCTGACCATATGGAGAACATTATTTTTAGGCATCATGTTGACTAAACACTTTGTTTCTACTTGTTAGATTGGTTCATGATTCCTTCCAATAACATAACAAAAACATATTATAGCTCCTTTAATAAATTACCAAGATATCACTTCTTCAATTTTTACCTAATGGATAATATATATATTGTCCTGAGCTTCTCTAAATAAATTAATATTTTTTTATATGGGTTTCTCCACATGGCACAATGAAAAAAACCTATATATATCGTCATAAGGTTGCTATAGAATTTGAAGGTGTAAATACTTATAATATTATTTTGATTATTATATAATTTAATACAGTATATAAGAACTAATGAAAATATTATCATAAATACCATAAAATTTAATTAAATAAACTTATATATATATTCTATGTGATCTGCTGGTTGAAAATAAATCACATCACTTAATAGATTTACTAGTCCTTGCATATGCACGAATAAAATTTTTATTTTTTAATGCATGGAAATTTAATTATTTAAATGTTATATTATATTTTATAAATTATAAATATTTCAAGAATAATATATATATATATATATATATATGTTAATTCCATCATTATAAGAATTTTTTTTAGGTGGTGAAAGAAAATGAATTACATTAGTCCATAATGCGGTAGTCCATCACACACATGAACAACAGTTTTGTTTCTAATTATAGATATGGGTATATGAATAAAGTGTATTAAAATAAAATAAAAACATACCAGTATATTTAATATATTATTTTTAAATTCATCAGGGTTTTTTGGGTAAATTGTCACTTACCTCACGTCAGAATCTTAATGAATTTTTTTCATCATCCTGAATAAAAAACTAATGTTATCGATTTAATCTTTTATTATCAATCTTCAATTATATTAATACCACTATTTAATTTAATTTCTATTTATATTAAATGAAATAATCAGTTAAAATCGTATAATATGTATTTATAGTTTTCATCTCATTTATAAAAAATCACCTTGATAGTTTGGATGTGGGAAATAAGGTCATTGTTACATCTTCTAAAAAATAATAATATTGAAATAATGATAATTTTTATTCATAAATTATATTTAAAAAAATTGTGAACAATGTTTATGTTAAATTAACTACATTACAATCATGGAGAAGCTAGGTCATGCTTATGTAAGAGTAATGATTCCATTATTCAATGATCATGATTCAAAAATGGAAAAAATTATTTTATCATTCTTGAATGATCATATATGTCTTATTTTATTATTTAAATATCCATACATAAATATATCATACATGGTATTTGTGATTGAAAATGAGTTAAATTTCTTTCTAGAGGTGTTATCCCTCACCCAAGCACACAAGACGTTATAATTTTTAAATTTATTTTTTTGTGACAAATAAATGATATATTTTCTTTTTCCTGAAAAAAATATATGTCAAGAATTTCATATATAATTATTAGATCCATATTTAGAGTTATTTGTTATAGGAAATGATCAAAGAAAACTTATATTAGTTTATTATGTAGTATTCCTCCATAAAAATGACAATTAGGATTTTAATTTGAGAGAAGTGGAGTTGGATTTTAGGAATTCCATTAACACAACAACCTATAAGAAAGTTTTATGATATTAGTGTTTTTATTTCAGATTTTTTTAAGAATATTTTATAGATTTAGAACACCAAATATAATGAAAATACATGGTTATGAACTATTCCTCTTCTTCCAGAAATATCATTTTCATTACAAACTATGAACTCTATTTTTAGTTTTCAATCGAAATATGACATAAGGATGGTGTTAGGGATGTTAATAAGGGTATCTTCAGTTATTTAGCTCTCCAAATAAATCTTTATGTTTTTAGTGAAGAGGATAGTGTTTCCCATTTAGATTGATGGGAGGGGAATTGTTAAAACTTTGTAATGTATTAAAATAATATAAATTAATTTTAAGAGTCAAAAGGTTCCAAATTTATATAATTCAGAGACAAGAATATTATGAGTTCCAATAATCTCATACAATAAAAATTGATATTTTTTGGGATACTTTCAGCCAAAATTTTTTCAACCCTGCATTAACCCTTCTGATGACTAATATGATAGAAATGTTTTTTTTAATTTAGTGGTCATGATAGTTACATTAAATAATAAATTGTATTATAAATATACCATTGTTGAAATATTTAAATAGATATAAATCGTTATGAAATTAATATATTTTTTTGTAATATTGAATAATTATATAAGATATTTTTTTATAAAATATCATTTATGTATTTTTCTAAAATAAATTAAATATTATAACCTAAAATTTATCTAAATAATGTCAAATGGATCTAAAATGAAATGGATTAGAAAACCAAATATTTATTTTATTAATATATTTATCAAATGACATTTTTAATGGATATGATTACAATTTAAACCTTATATTCTTTATTTATCTCATTAGTTAACCAATTTTAACCGTCACTATAGTAATAATATTTTAAATATTAATGGGTTACAATTTACAATATATGTTCAGTATTAGCTGAAAATGTGACAAAATATACAATTTTAAACAATTTAAATTTCTAGTTGTATTTTTTAATAATTTTGTTGAATTTTTAAAAACATTATTTACCATATAATTCCATTGATGAAATTTTTAATACTATATATTTAATTTAGAATTGAATGATATATAAATGGAAATGAATTAGAATACAGTGCTTCAAAAAATAACAACAAGTTAATTTTTATCTATGAAATTATTTGAAAGTAATAATTAACTAATATTATTTTTCTTCTATGACTTTTAAAATTTTTTCTTTTTTTTTCTTTTAGTTTAGTACTTTATATTTAAATGTCTTGTAAGAATTTAAGGTAACAACAACATCTGTAAAATTTAAAAATATATTAAAATAATAAAAGAAAACTTTTATTTATGAAAATAGAATTAGAATATAATGTTGCCTATATTTATCCCCTTATCATTAATTTATAGATAATAAAATAAATATTATGACTTTTTGACTTTTTATGTAAAATAATATAAAGGGTAAAATCAAAGAAATATGGCATGCAATTTCCATATTTTCAATTATTGGATTGAAATTTCTTAAAAAAAACTCATCCAATAAGAGATAGAAAATTGTTAGGGCCATTTTTAGTCCTTATTTTATTAATTGTAACTTTAGTTAATCGATTAACCCTTCTAAGGTGTCAATTATTTATTATGGTTACTATTTAAAATTCCCAAAAATATAATTGACTTATTTAAACAATAAACCTATTAATTATATACATGGAATAAATTTTTCGTCATTCAATTTATAGAAGTGGATGAAATTAATATAGGATTAAAACACCCTATGGAATAACAAATAATTTTTTTAAAAACCCGTTTTTATGTATAAAAATATTGTCAAACAAAATTCAGGTATAAAATTCATTCCAAAGATTATAATTGAATTTTTATTTCTAATAATAACCAAATAAAGTTTAAAACTAATAAATAATACAATTCGAAAATGTAAATACTTTAAATGAAAAATCTAGTTTAAAAAAAATCAATACTACACACAATTCATTAAAACAATATTGATTTTTCTAAAAAATAATGATATTTCTCACTAAGTTATTATTCATATAGTAATTTAAAAAAAATTATACTTTTTTTTATAAATAATATATCTAAATGTTTTTGAAATTAATTATAATATTTTAAAAAAATAGGCAATAAATTAAATTTTTGATATTTTTTTTAAAATTTAATGACTATTAAATATTAACTGATTATTTTTTAAAAATATATCAATACATTTATATTGAGTATAACCTTTAAATATATTTCATAATACATATAATCATATTTATTCCATCCAATTTGATATCTGGGATATAATTGAAATTCTCAAATAATAACATTTCATGGTTCATTTATGCATTGTGTTGCATTTCATGAATTCTATCAAATATATTTTTCTTTTTAAAATTTTACAGTGTTACAACTACATCCTTATGTTACAAAAAATAACCAATAAAGAACAACTCACATGTAAAAAACAGGTAGATGGATAACTTATTATAGAGATGACTTTATTATAGGACTTGTAAAATTGCTCTATAATACTTAGAAAGATCCTCCTCTAACATTGATTATAAGAATATAATCAATAAGAACATACAATAATAGATCTATGGACTCAAAGAACATGATTCTCATGAGTCACATTAATATAGTAGTGGAATCCATGAAACCAAATTTTATAATATTAAACACTATGTTCTCATTTTATAACACAATGATATTTTCAAATAACTAATATTTTTTAACACTTATGTGACACTGAATGAAAAGATTAAAAAACACACAAAAAATATGTCTTTAAGGTTAATATCTTTTATAGCATACGTAACATGAAATCTTGATTGAAAATAAACCATTACATTGTATAATATTATAAACAATCGATCAAATTATTGGGATTTAATAGTAAAAAAATTTATGAAAATAATTTTTATATATATCTTTTTATAAATAAAATATAAATATTTTAAAAGATAAAGAAATATTTTCTAAAATTTTTTTTCTAAAAAAAGGTTTTGTCACTATTTTCATAATTTATTTTCAATTAATATTTAAAAATATTTGTAAATGTAGTAGAGAAAATTAAATTAAATATTTAGTTAATAATATCAATATTATATTAAGGTGGATTATGTGGATTTTCATGAAATGTTTAATTCTTTGGTGAATAGAGATTAATACTAAATTCAAAATTAAAAACAACCTTTTTATTGAAATTATTTGTTAAATTTAATTATATTAAAAAAATTTCTTAAATTATGATTAGTTCAATTATATATCAATTAATCCAATTTAGGTATTTAAAATAATTTAAATATTAAATATATATATATATTTTTATAAAAATTGGAACATTTTTTCTTTCAAAACGAACATTATCATTGCATGTAGGCGAAAAATTTTAAATTATATTTCTTCCATTAATAAAAATATATAATAATTAACAAATCCAAATTAATGTTTTCAAATAATTAATAATAAAAATTGTAAAAAAAGTATTTATCACGGTAATGGTAAAAATGGGTTTACTTTGGGGATATACTAAGTGTACACGGATTTAATTGACTAAAACTGTAATAACCTATAATTATTTCAAAATTAATTCCCTTATTAAATTTTATTATATAGTATAATTCACTTAGAATCATATATTTAACACACTACAATCTTTTTAAATAATTAATTAATGAAATTATAAGTTTTTATAGAACATAAGGACACTAAACCAATAATATAGAATGATGAACTATGGAAAAGTAATATAATATATAAGAATTGTAAACCAACCATTATAAAAGTACCCAACCATAAAAAAGTATTAAAAAATATCTAAGTCTTATAAATGGACGTATAATATAATTCTATTATTGTATATGAAAATAATATTTGAAATTGGTAATTTATGTGTTAGAATTTTTAAAAAACATAAATTTTTAATTGAAATTTTATAATTAATATAATTATATAAAATAAAATTTATTTTCATAAAATATATTAATACATTTACATATTTTTTCTTTTTAATATAACATAATTTTATAAGACAATAATTAAATTTTCAATGTGTTGAAAAATAATTTATAATTTTAAATAGGTATTTTTCAAGGAAATTTTCATTTAAATGAAAAATAAAATTTATCGAATTCATAAAAATATTTTTATAAAACAGAGTTCCTATTTTAATTATTAACATGGAAAAATATTTAGGGTTATTTTTTGGATTTTTTTCAAGAATACTTGTATTTTGTGAATAGAAAAATGAAGTAAATTATGGTATATATACATTATAAATGAAATAAAATATTCCTTGAGAAATTTATGATGTGATTATCATAATAACAAATTCACTTTAATTATTTTAATTTATTTGGTGATAATTCTTGAATTATTCATAATCTTTTGTCAATATAAAATACTAATGAATTAAATAATTAGAAAACACCCCACTCCTCCACTATAAATACCACCCCTCACCACATCTTCTCCTCACACCTCTAATGATTTGAAACTTGTTAATATTCTTCGAAATAATTTCTTCTATCTTCTATCTACATCTAGGAGAAATTTTATGAACAAATGATTATAAAAAATCCCCCTAAGAAGGCACTCAATGAATGGGTTTCAAGATGTATAATCATCTTTCATTCCATTAAATTTCTTCCCATTTTCTTTCCATTTAATATTATCTTCTCACCTCCCATGATTTTAATGGTATGAAAATTCTATTACCTTAATTATACTATAATTTTATTATGTTATTGTAAAAATCCATCATCAAACCACATATCCTCTCTTTTTTATTCTAATAATGGAAATTTCTTCGGTGTGGTGTTGTTTTATATCCTTTAAGGATGAAACGTTCTCATTTTCCTTCACCACCTCCTTGTCTAGTCATAAAACCATAATTATAATTGAAATATACTATAAAATTTATTTTATAACCCTTTTTATATTATGTACCTAATATATATATATTATACTAAATGATAAAATAAAATGAGTTTGTGATAATCCAAAAGCGTCCAAATTAATATAAACGATTATCATTATCATTTAATCTAATGATTAATCCTTATAACCAATATCAAATTGATTTATATTATAACGCAATTTTATAAAAGTGAATTTATAATACCTAATATCATTTTTGTGGAATTATCATCATTTTAAATGATCTTCCACACATGTATACAAGTGAATTATTCATGGAAAGGAAGAAAAAGAACACTCTTTAATGGTAAAATTGATTTATATAACACATAATAAAGGCCATAAAAAATTAATCAAAATATAATAAATCATGAAAATTTATAATAGGTTATAAATTTTTTAATTAATGAATATTTTTTTATTTCTATGATATTAAATTGAATAAATCAATCATACACAAGTTAAAGGGATTCTCAAACCCAGTTTATATTCTTTTGGTTTTTCCTCTTTCATGCCATATTTTTGTGTGGTTTTTTTAATTGAAATACATATTAATTTCTATGTTCTTACATTTTATTTTTTTGGATAAACTTATTCCCAATATGAAAATATAGCAACTGAAAGAATTTTTTTTAAAAACTCTTTTTTTCAAAAAAGAACACATATATTAGATTTTTATCTTTTATTCTTCACTCAATATTGATGATTGTTATACCATGTATTTTATTACCTTTTTTGGGATACCCTAAAGTTTATTAATGAATATATAATCACTAAAACCATTTCACGCAATTACTCTTTTATGTCCATGACTAATATTTGACTTATGTGCAATAAATGATAATGTAAATGTTATCATGTGACCGCTACACCCAGAATTATACAGCACATCAATGAAATGGGTAATAAGGGGTATCTCATGAGTTAATGTGAAATATTTATGAACAAGATTAAATATTTCTTCACAAATATTATGTTATGATAATGAACATATGTTATGTGACAACATGATGCTAGCTTTGTTCACAACTACTTATGGTATTTCACAACTCAGACAACATGTTTTATTTTTACGAATTTCTAGATTCTATTACATTATCTAATTTTTTCACATGATTATGATTATTATCGCAATATTATTTTATTATTATGATTATAATTATGATATCCCTATGTTATATTGATTTGTGTCTTTCTCTATCCCTTTACAAGGCTTTTATCTCACCCCTTTCTTTGATATATATCCTCCGATGACTTTATAAACTATGGAGTACATGAGGGACACTAAGAGACAACTAAATAAGGAATCAAATAATTTTTAGCTTTTAATGTATAAATGATATGTATCTAACTAATTCTGCAAATAAAATAAACTTTTAGTGCATGATTTTTTATTAATAATATATTGTTTATCTTTGAAATGATTTAATAGTAATGTATGAAAATATATAGACGTTACAGTTGGTATCAGAGAAAGGATTAGATATTTTTTCGTTTAGGAGTACAAAACCTTAGTGAAAACATATATTATGATGCTAAGTATAGGAAATCACCCAACATGGTTTGTTTTATGAAATTATATAAAAAATAATCCCACAAGATAATTAATTAATGTTAATTGCACAAAATAATAAATAATTTTTACATGGCATGCTGACAAATATAAGGTTAAAATTTGTTTAGAAAATTGTGTTAATGAGGAGAAATCAGAGAAACAACTTGTGAGATAGAAATTTTATTGATTTCCTAAACAACAACTACAATGATTTGAGATGGGGAGGAAAAAATTTCATGGTGATTCATACCTAGTTATCTTTGGCTATGAGCAATCACATGAATAATGTTGAACTTATAACGTCACCAAATATCGAGCGATTAGATATCGACTATTTTATGTATAAATGACCACCATTGATTAGTTGATCATATAATCCACTAATTTCATAATAGTAGATTGACTCAACTGGAAAGATCTTTAATGTGATTCACTATTTATAGATTGAGTAAGTGACTCAAATCATTTATTTTCTGGATGGGGAATGTAATCAATGGTGGTTGTTGATGAAGAATGCCAAGCCAACAAAACATTGAGAGATTTATTGGGATGAATTTGGAAAATATTTCCTAACAATAATTTCATGTGAACATTTAATACGAAATTAGAGATAAAGAATTTATAGAGATGATGAAAAAGGAAGTTGATTTATTCACATTATACATATAAGATTTCACATGGCTTTGATGGTATGATTTGGGTTTTTTATCAACAATGATGTAAAAATTTATATATTCTTTAGTGGTTTTAAACCACACCTTTTAATGGATCATTAAATTTAATCATTTTTTTGTTATGAAGAAGTATTGTAATGTTTTCTATAAGTATAGATGGTGTTTGGTGAATGGTACCATAACTATAGAGATAAGAATAAATGATGGAGTTTCAGGATGGAGTATCTAATGAAAAAGGTGGAAAAATCACAACCACACACCTTTCAACGGTGTGGGATGAAATATCATGTGAATTTCCCTAGAAGGATGATGAAATTATTCAATTATGAGAGAGAATGCCACCATGATCATTATTATCGAAGAGACATTAGGATGAAATATGATGTGGTGGTGGAAAATAGATCACCACCGATCACTCAATCATAAAACTACAGGGATCAAGGAAACTATGAATGATAGTGCACTAAACTATGACTCCATGATTATAATTAGCATCAGAAACCACCAATGCCGAAGGAACGATGGAAAGCCTATGTTATCACTACTACTAAGTTGGATCCCAATAATGAAGTGGTGATAAGTACACTGGTTATACATTCAAGAATAGTGAACATTTTATCAGATTTCCATTCTAAATAATCTTCCATATGTTGAATGTTTAGTAGAAATATTGAAAACCACATAAAAATATTGAGGATGAGTTATCTATGAGAATAAAAAATGGGGTAAATATATCATCCCAAATATCTAAATCCTCCCCATTAATTTTTTTGGGACTCAGCCTAAAGAAATTTTTTTGTCTGCTTCTTGTTGTTGATTTTGATGCCATATAAGGAATGGATTGATTATCCTTATACAAAGACAACACCAAATTTAGTGAAATGTATATTACTATTTATATCCCAAGGCATCCACCAATTCATTGTATGTTTAAAGAGAAGGATGAATCTTCTTCAGAATCATCATCTCAATGGAGATTATTATTTCTTTATGATAAATCATATTTTTTTTAAAAAGATGTTGATAATGGGGATTTTGAAGATCGAGGACATTCCCATTGTGAGGGAGTACACTAATGTGTTCCATAAATAATTACATAGTACTCCTACAAACTGAGATGATGAGTTCAATGTTCAGATATTCTCAGTTCTATTCCTATATCAATGACACATTATTTTTCGTCCATCATTTAGTTGGAGGAACTGATGAAGCATCTATAAGAGAATCTAGACATGGGTTTTATAAGCCTGAGTGCTTCACCACGGGGTGTGTTAGTCCTCTTTTTCAAGAAGTAGGATGGATCGAGTTACATATTCATTTATTATTATGATCTCATGAAAATCAAAATAAAGAAGAATTATTCCATTTTCCAGATTGATGAATTGTTCAATCAACTCCATAAATCCATTTTTTTAAAGGTTGGGGCCGAAGCCTCATTTTTTATTATTAAATTGAAGAAAATTCCTCTTTTAACTGGGTAGAGGGAAACCCATTACATAGCCCAAAGGCCCAGTGGTCCTGTAGCCCATTACATAGCCCGTAGGCCCAAATTCTAAGGCCAATTCATAGTGCCTTGAAGAAGGAAGATATTCCTAAGGATGGCTATAGAACGTGGGATATACACTATGACTTCATAATGATTATTTTCAAGGTAAAAAATGATATTAAAATATTCATGAACATAATTAATAATCATTATATATTACCTTGAAATATATGTGGTAGTATATTTCGATGATATTCTAATATACATCATGAGTTAGGTGGACCATGTGGGGAATTTAAATACTGTTCTAAAGAATATATAAAGGGACAAAGTTTAAGAATATTTTAGTTAATTTGAGTTATAGATAGAAGATATATCATTCAGTGGGAATGTTATCACCGATAATAGAATATCTATAGACCCTTCCTATATAAAGAAAATCGAAAAGTCGTTCATGAAAACATCAGTAATATGGATTAGTAGTTTCCATGGTCTTTTTAGGTATTTCAAGAGATTTATGGATAAAATTTCATGACATCCAAACCCTCTAAACTGGCTATCCCGAAAGGTAGAAAATTGTATCTAGACCAATTAATGCGTTGAAAAAATCAAACAGGTGAAAAATAGGCTTATCAATGCACCAGTACTCACCCATATGACAGGAGGGGAACAATTTTTGGTATATTATGATGAATAAAATAAGAGATTAGGATATTTATAAATTAAAAATGACAATTTCATATCATATGCCTCAAGGAATAAAAAAATTCATGAGATAAACTATACTGCATAACATCTGGAGATGGTGGTTGTGAACATTGCATTAAAAATTTGGAGACCTTATCTATATATGGTGAAGTGTAAGATATATAAAGATCATAAGATCCGAAAATATATATTCACACAAAATGAGATTCATATTTCCCAGTGAAATTTGTTATATATCATCATGAATAATGACTTATCAACCCACTAACATATTAGTAAGAAAAATAAATTGGTCGTTGCTCTATATAGACAGGATCATCCTATAATATCAATGATGATAATTGAAGAGGGTCTATTCTTAATATATATACAAAACATTTACATGGGATTAATTATAGTAGAAAAATAATAAATAATTTCATAAATGATTACTCCATCTAAATTATGGAGAAATTAATGGATTCCAATTGAATTTATGTGGACATTCAGAACAAGGTGGATGCCATGAGAATCGAGAAATACTCATATTTCAAAATTGGTTAGAAATGAGTCCTGATATTTGGATCATTACTATTTGTACCATCTAATCCATTCATTAATAAGTATCTTATGAATTATTTACATATCTAAACTGTTGGTCGGAGTGGACACTCAATAGGGGGGGTGAATTGAGTTCCAATTAAAATTTTCTGTTAAAAACAGTTTCTAATAAAATTCCCAATTTCAAAAACAAATTAAACTGTAGTGAATTTATATAGATTATAAAGGTTCAATTAGCTTCTCAAAGATTGATTAGTTCTCAGTTAACTTAATCTTATGATTAAATTAACTTTTGAAACTAATTTACTGATTTATAATAAATATAAACACTTGCGAATTTAATTATCAAAGTAGCTTTGAAGATAGATTATATTTCAAAGTAATAGCAGCGGAATATGAAATAAATATGTATAGTATGGATATAGAGTAACTGTAAACACAGAGAAGTAACCAAGAGGTTCAGTCTCAAGCCGAGACTTAGTCCTTTCAAAAGTTTATATAAAAGTGATCCACACCCTGGATCGGGGTTAACAACAGTGAACACACTGTCCAGGTCACAAGACCTCTACCACAGTTCTACGTGGGAAAAACAAACAACAGCAGCCAGCTGTCCAGGTCACAAGACCACTACCACTATCCAAAGTGGGAAGTGAAGTGTAAAAGGTTTGCTGAGGATTTACAGATCCTCCAGTGAAAGTACAGGAGTCAGTGTGTGTGTTTAATACAGCAGATAACACACACTGCTCAAAATGTAGAATAAATAAATCACAGAGCAGAGATGTAGAGTTTAGAAATGGCTCTAGTGATTTCAGTGTAGCACTGGACTCGTTTTGGAATTAATCAGAAGTGATTCTGAGTCCTCTTCTCGATTTTGTTTGAGAAGCAGAGTGTCGTATGCTTCAGGTTCACAGGCAGTGGAATGTATTCGATGAAGCTCTTCAATATTCTATTGTATGCACACCACTCTTCTTGAGTAGGCTTGATTGTATATATGATTCTGTCTTGCTTGGTTCTTCTTGTATGCACAGAGCTCTTCTTGAGTATGTCGTATGCTTCCTTGTCTCTGTGTGTGTTGTCTCTCTCTTCTTCGTTTTTCTCTTCTTTACTTTTCTCTACTACGCTTCACCCACTCTTCAGCAGAGTCTTCTTGTATTTACATCACGTGCTCCGTAGGACAAAAAGGTTTCCTTTCCGCAGGTACGAGGTACGATTTCCTGACATCTGACAACCTTTATTAATTAATTTTCAGGGTATTAAAATATAACTAATATGACCGTTGGTTAGAATAAATATAGATAAAGATAAAGAAATTCAAACAGTTGTTTATGACTGTTCAAGAGATCGGTAGGTCATCAACATTAGAGTAATGATCAGTGACTCAGATAGATCAGCATCGGTCTGTCATCTGATCGGTGAGTCATTTTGATCAGCATCGGTCTGTCATCTGATCGGTGAGTCATTTTCATCGGTGAGTCCTTGGATCGGTGACTCTGATGGATCGGTGAGTCTGATTGATCGGTGAGTCTGATGGATCGGTGAGTCTGATTGATTGGTGAGTCTGATGGATCGGTGACTCTGATGGATCGGTGACTCTGATGGATCGGTGAGTCTGATTGATCGGTGAGTCTGATGGATCGGTGAGTCTGATTGATCGGTGAGTCTGATGGATCGGTGAGTCTGATGGATCGGTGAGTCTGATGGATCCGTGACTCTGATTGATCGGTGAGTCTGATGGATCGGTGAGTCTGATGGATCGGTGAGTCTGATTGATCGGTGAGTCTGATATCTGTTGAATCCAGAAGACTTCCAACATACTTTGTAAGTCAATAAGCATAGTTAAAAGCATGATAACTGATTCATTCATAGATTGGAATTATGTTTATGAGACATCAAACCAGATTAAGCATCAATGAGTTGTGATGATTTATGATTATTAAAACATCAGTTATAAACATGAAATCAGCAATCTTCCAGAGGGCTCAACAATCTCACCCTTTTTTATAATCACAAATCTTCATATATATATAAAAAAATAAAATTAAAGAAAAAAAAAATCTCCCTCTTAAAATAACATTCCCATATATATAGTATTCAGATTTCTCCCCCTGAGATATTGATCTCCCTCTTCATATATATATCTTTCTCCCATTATATATATCTTTCTCCCATTATATATATCTTTCTCCCCCTTTGGGATAATCAAAAAGGAGAGAAAACAGATAAGGGAAAAGAGAAGCAGGGTGCAGAGAGGATAGTACATAACACAAAGGAAAAACAAATTTGATAAAGTCACAGAAAAAGATAAGCAATACATAGATCACCCCATCAAAAACAATACATGGATATTTGTTGGGATACAAAGGGGCTTTCCCTTTATCCTTTGGATCAATGGTAGGTAAGGTAGAAGGCTTGGAGGCAGGCTGTGGTTCACGGAGCTGAAGTGGCGGCAGGACAACTCTGGCAGGTGCAGTTGGAGGTGTCACAGAGGGTTGTTGAGAAGGAGCAGGAGCTGGATGAGAAGCTTTCTGAGAGACTGGCCGCAACTGAGATAGAGCTTGGGCAACAGACAGCTGATTCGGAGCGACATCAGAGGCACTGAGAGGTTCAGAAGGTGGGAGTACAATTGCAGTGGCCTGGGCATCCAAGTAAGGCTTCAACAGATGAATGAAGTCCTGAATGACTTCTGCTCCATACTTCATAGCTTTTTCAAAATCATCCTTGTTTTCCATGAACTGTGCCAAGGAAGGGACAAAATCTTGCAATTGGAGAACTTGAGTGTTGAAGGCCTGAGTGACTGGAGGTAATTTCAGATTCTCTGCCAAGACTTGGAAGTTTGCAGCCATCTCATGTTTTGTATAAATCTTGGAGAAGTAAGTATCAACTTTTTCCTTGATCTCTTGCAGGGAATTATTAGCATCTGCTGAATATACTAAGGTCATCTTATGACTATTATCACAGAGATCATTCATCTTCCTCAAAGATTCTAAGTCAAGAATTTGTCTTACAGCAGCTAGCTCTGCATGCACAACTTCTCTGAGAGCTTCTATCTCACGGGTAGTGATTTTGGTTACCTTGCCTGTACTGGCTTGGCCGACTATATGAGTTAGTTCAGCTTTCAACTTCCGCAGGTCAGACTTGTTGAGATGTTCAATCAGATTTCTCAAAACTTCCATCATACCAGAGATGGTTGATCGGAACTCATTTGATAGAGAAAGTAAGCTAACTTGGAGATCCTTCAAATTTTGAGTCAAAGAGGCTATGTGCCTACAAACAAATTCACCAGTAGCAGTCAAGTCTGGCTTGAGAACATCTGAGACTGCAGTTTAAAAAGCTTTCAAGGAATTTTCAGAAACTTGCAGAGATACTTGATGAAGGGCATTGGAAAGTTCTTCTCTGACTATATCTCTCACAGTGGTTAGCAATTCAGTCTTAAACTTATCAAGATCAGCTCGAGAGATTTCAGAACCAGGTAAATTCACATGTACAGGATCAACAGTAGGAATAGACCTTGCTTCTCTTGGAAGGTTCCTTTTCACAGCTGCAGCAGATTCTGGCAATTCGTCTTCTTCTTCAGAATATTCTAAGCCCAAAATAGCATATCCAGGGTAGTCATCCCAAACAGCAGCACACAGGGTGTAGTTGGGTTTTTCATAGCTTGCTGTTCCACTAATTTTTGATGAGTCAGCTTTGTCACTGATATGGATTTCTGGTACTGACTGAGGTTGTTCTACTTGATCTTCAGCAAGACCATCCACTGGTCTGTTAACACCATCAACAGCAGCTTCAACATCATCAGCATCATCATCACCACCACCATGATTGTCATCAGCATCACCTTGCTCATTATTACTCTGCTCAGAGGCTTCACTGTGATATTCCTCAGTATCAGAATCTTCATCATCATCAAGAATAGGTTCAGACTCTGGTAGGGTTAAGGGTGGACTAGCAGGTCCAAATTCTATTCTTTTCTTGGGGCTAGCAGTGTCTGGATCACTCCTATCATCAGGAGAAGACACACTTCCTTCTTCAGTTGCAGCTTTTTCTTGTTCATCATCATCAGAATAAATTGGTTCCTCATCTGGTTTTAATCCAGGATCTCTCAAATCCTTTGGCCTCTTTCCATGATTTATGGGATTGTAGGCTTCATACAACTTATTTTCATCTGCAACCCAGCACTTCTTCCATGGATTCCAATTGATTTTCATCCTCTTGCAGATCTCTTTTTTGAGACAGAAGGTACGCTCTGTTTCAACAACTTCATCATCTTCATCAACACATTCCAGATTCTGGAGCATAGTAGATATCATTTTTGAATAAAACAACGCTGTGGCTTTCTTGGAAGGTTTTAGCATACTAGCTATGTGGACCATCACATATCTACACAGGTTTATCTTTTCATGGGTTTTGAGCAGAAACAATAGAAAAACATCTTGATACTTAACAGCAGCAAAATCTCCTCTTCGAGGGCAAAGTTGGTGCTGAATAAACTTGAATAGGAGTCTGCTTTCACCATCTAATTCTGAAGCTGTGATTCTCCTCGATTCTCTATTTCCAGTTAGAAGCTCTAGCGCTAGCTCATAAGAAAAATAGTCAGTGACTGGGGGTATATTGCCAGCATAGTCCTCATATCGACCTTCATGAGGTACGTTTAAACATTCAGCCCACTGCTTAGATGAGAAAGATATTTTCTTTCCTTTTACAACAGACGACATCCTAGCAGCTTCCACACCATCAAGCGTGATTTTCAGGTTCATGTAAAACTCATGTACTAGCTTTGGATAATCTATTCGGGTGTTGTCTGAAAACCAGTCTATCCATCCTTGCGATTTAAGAACTTGTAGCAACAGGGACTTACTTGACAGAAGCCACGCCGAGTTTACTTCTTTTTCTACAGCTACAATCCGAGCTTCTAGGTTCGGATTTACTGAGCGTTGAGAGGTACTGCTCGACTCGCCTCGATCACTCTTTGTAGGTACAGGGCTATCTGGTCCTTTGCTCGGTCTCTTTTGCTTAGAAATTCGAGGATTTTGGAGAGGCAGGAGTTCGAAGGTTCGAAGGTTCGAAGCAGAGGGGAAGAGAGGTTGAGAGGTTCGGCGGGAAATGAAAGGTCAAAGGTTTAGGGAAGATAAATAGCTGCGTATCATTTATTTTATCATTTAGGGTTCTAATAAAAAGTAATTTACTAATTAATAAAACGTATTTTTAAAAAAAAATCGGTTTGACAGAACATTGTGACAGATCGGTTCCACAGATCGGTTTCACGGATCAGTTTCACAGATCGGTTTCACAGATCAGTTTCACAGATCAGTTTCACATATCAGTTTCACAGATCAGTTTCACAGATCAGTTTCACAGATCAGTTTCACAGATCAGTTTCACAGATCAGTTTCACAGATCAGTTTCACATATCAGTTTCACAGATCAGTTTCACAGATCAGTCATACACAATTCATGTTTAATAAATTTCATTCTTTCAGAGCATAAGGGCTTTGTCAAGATGTCAGCTAATTGATTTTCAGAACTAACAAATTCTAGAGAAATATCACCCTTCTGGTAATGATCTCTTAGAAAGTGATGTCTGACATCA
This sequence comes from Viscum album, assembly GCA_963277665.1. Lineage (NCBI taxonomy): Eukaryota > Viridiplantae > Streptophyta > Magnoliopsida > Santalales > Viscaceae > Viscum > Viscum album. Next base: position 1,168,073,291 of record OY728164.1, read on the forward strand.
ATGTGCTTAGTTCTAGAGTGAGACACAGGGTTCTTGGATAAGTTGATTGCACTAGTGTTGTCACAGTTAATTGAAACATGTTTAAGATCAAATCCATAATCCAATAGAGTGTGTTTCATCTACAAAATTTGTGCACAGCAACTTCCAGCAGCTATGTATTCTGCCTCGGCAGTAGACAATGCAACTGAATTCTGTTTCTTACTACACCATGATACTAGGGATTTTCCAAGCAAATGACATGTTCCTGATGTGCTTTTTCTATCTAACTTACAACCAGCAAAGTCAGCATCTGAATAACTCATTAACTCAAAGGATTGTCCTTTTGGGTAAAACAAACCTAAATTTATAGTATACTTAAGATACTTAAAAATCCGTTTAACAACTAATAAGTGTGATTCTTTAGGATTAGCTTGAAATCTAGCACACATACACACACTAAACATAATATCTGGTCGACTAGCAGTAAGATAAAGTAAGCTTCCAATCATACCTCTGTAATTGGTTTGATCAACTGGTTTCCCAGTTTCATCAACATCCAATTTACAGGTGGTACTCATAGGTGTATTACTTTCCTTAATACTATCCAATCCAAAATGTTTTAAAAGATCCTTTGTATATTTACTTTGATTTAAAATAATACCATTTTTAGTTTGAATGATTTGAAATCCAAGAAAATACTTATGCTCTCCCATTAAGCTCATTTCAAATTCATTTTGCATAACCTTTGAAAAATCAATACATAAGGAGTTTTTAGAAGATCCAAAAATAATATCATCAACATATATTTGTACAACTAAAACATCTTTAGAAATTCTTTTAATGAAAAGAGTTGGATCAGCAATCCCTTTAGTAAAACCTTTTGAAATAAGGAAATTGCTAAGTCTATCATACCAAGCTCTTGGAACTTGTTTCAAACCATATAAAGCTTTAGAAAGTTTAAAAACTTGATTTGGAAAATGGGGATTAGTAAATCCAGGTGGTTGTTCTACAAAAACATCTTCAATTATAAAACCATTTAGAAATGCACTTTTAACATCCATTTGATATAATTTGAAATCCAGATGTGCAGCATATGCAAGTAAGATCCTAATGGCTTCTAGTCTAGATACAGGTGCAAAAGTTTCCTCATAGTCTATACCTTCTTCTTGACTATATCCTTGTGCAACTAGTCTAGCTTTGTTTCTGACTATATTTCCAGATTCATCTACTTTATTTCTAAACACCCATTTTGTGCCTATTGTCAAAGTGTCCTTAGGTCTGTCGACTAATTCCCAGACTTTGTTTCTTTCAAACTGATTTAATTCTTCTTGCATAGCCATTACCCAAAATTCATCATTGATAGCATCATTGATATTTTTAGGTTCTGACTATGAAAGAAAAGCTTGATGTTCAACCTGGTTTCTTAGAGAAGCTCTAGTTTGTGTTCCTCTATCTAGATTTCCTACAACAGCATCTAAGGGATGATTCTTTAGAGTCCTAGATGGTCTTGAAAAGATAGGGCTAGAAATTTCAGGTTCATCTAGAGATTGAGGTTCAACAGAAGCAGATTCGGGAGAATGTCCAGAACTGGATGCTTTTATAACAGGTTCTTTAGATTTATCATTAAGGTCCAGAATAGACAAATCTTCTTCAAGATTCCCAAGAGAGGTTTTAGGCTCATGTGGATCAGTTTCATCAAATTTGATGTGAACAGATTCTTCCACACATTTGGTTCTCTTATTGAAAACTCTATAGGCTTTACTAGAGGTAGAGTAACCTAGGAAAATTCCTTCATCACTCTTGGATGCAAATTTATCCAGATTATCTTTAGTATTCAGAATAAAGACATTGCAGCCAAAAACATTGAAGTAGTTTACCTTAGGTTTCCTATGGTTCCACAACTCATAAGGGGTTTTCTTTAGAACAGGTCTGATCAAGACTCTATTAATGACATAACAAGCTGTATTAACAGCTTCAGCCCAAAAGTAAATTGGCAGGTCATATTCATTGAGCATGGTTCTAGCAATTTCTTGCAGGGTTCTGTTTCTTCTTTCCACTACATCGTTCTGTTGGGGTGTCCTAGGGGCAGAAAAGTTATGAGAATAGCCATTGAGTGAGCAGTAAGATTCAAAATCTTGATTTTCAAACTCACGACCATGATCACTTCTTAGGGTCTTAATCTTGAGTCCACTAAGATTTTCTACAGACTTGGAGTATTTAACAAAGTAAGAACAAGCTTCACTTTTGTGAGCTAGAAAATATACCCAGGTATATCTAGAAAAGTCATCTACAAGAACATAGACATAGTGCTTCCCATTTAGACTAGAAACTCTTGATGGTCCAAACAAATCCATGTGAACCAGTTCAAGTGGTTGAGAAGTTGAAACTTCTTTCTTTGATTTAAAAGAAACTTTGTGTTGTTTTCCCTTTTGACAGGGATTACAAACTTTGTCTGCTAGAAATTCAAGTTTGGGTAAGTCTCTAACCAAGTTCTTCCTAGAAAGTTTTCTAAGTGAGTGCACATTGCAGTGTCCTAATCTTCTGTGCCAAATCCAAGACTCTTTATGAAAAGCATTTAAACAAGGAAAGTTCTGTTTAGCTAAAGAATCTAAATCAACAGCATAAACATTTTCACTTATTAAAGCAGAAAATACTAAAACATTTTTAGAGTTAAAAACATTGCAAGAATCATTTTCAAATCTAACATGAAAACCATCATCACATAACTGAGAAATTCTTAACAGGTTATATTTAAGTCCATCAACAAATAAAACTTTAGAAATCAAAATTGAATCCGTGTTACCAATCTGGCCTAGGCTGATGATTTTTCCTTTAGAGTTATCACCAAAAGTGACAAATCCTCCATCAACTTTTATTAAGCTCTTGAAGCAAGAATAATCTCCAGTCATGTGTCTTGAGCACCCACTGTCTAAATACCATATCTTCTTGTAACAGCTCTTCAAGCAGGTCTCCTACAAAACAGATTTAGATGGAAGATGATTTTGGTACCCAGATCTTCTTGGGTCCAGACAGGTTAGCCAATAACACTTTAGGTACCCATATTTGTCTAATGGGTCTCATATAATTTGTAGAAAAAACATCCTTTGAAAGATAAACCTTATTAGATTCATAACTATGAATATAACTGGTTGAGGCATAAGAAGTTCCAGAATTAACTATCTTCTGTCCAGATTTAGGAATGAATCTAGTTTTGGAAACTTTCCTTTGTCCAGGTTGGTATCCTATACCAGTAGTGTATCTAGGTGCAACTTGCTTTCCTAGCATTTGTGTTAGAGTATTTTTACCATTGGTGAACTTCTCTAAGTCTTTCTTGAGTTGCTCATTAGACAATTTTAGTTCAGTATTCTCTTTAAGCAGCTGAGCATTCTTTTCTACTTCTATATCCAGATCAGATTTATGCTTAACACTTAAAGCATACTGTTTCTTTAGACCTTTATATTTATCTTTAAGCTCATTACATGTTTCTTCTAGCATGTCACAGTATTCAAACAATTTAGATTTTGACATGTTTTCTGAGTCAGAATCTTCTCCAGAATAGTATGACATAAAAGCAGGAGTCTCTGATGTTACCTCAGAAGTGTTTGTCCTGAAACACATGTTGGCCCGATTCTTTTCAGAGTCTGAAGATTCAGCTTCACTTGTGCTATCTTCTGAAGCACTCCAAGTAGCCTTCATGGCCTTCTTGTACTTGTTATTCTTGTATTCATATTTCTTTTTATACTTCAGCTTTGGACAGTCGGCTTTAATGTGTCCTTTCCTCTTACACTCATAGCAGACAACATCATCTGATTTGTCGTTCTTCTTCCAATCCTTTTTCCATTTGCCTCGTTGGTCATACTTTCCCTTGTAATTTGGTTTCCTAAAGAATTTCTTTTTCCTATAGTACTTTTTGAATCTCCTGGCTATTTGAGCCATCTCATCATCACTGTCAGAATCATTCTCACTTTCCTCACTGCTTGAACTTTCATTGATAGCTTGAAGCTTTTCCTTATCCTTATTCTTTGAGGTTGTAGTCTTGAAGGCAATAGACTTCCTTTTAGGTGCATCATCTTCTTCTTTATTTACTTTAAGCTCTTCTTCATACATCATCAGCTTACCAATTAATTCCTTGACAGGTAGAGCAGCAATGTCACAGGATTCTCTAATGGAGACAGAGGTTCCTCTCCATCTTTCCGGTAGACATCTCAAAATTCTCATAATTTTTTCCTTTGCTGGAACATCCTTTCCCAGAGAGGTCATTGTGTTGACAATTTCATTGAACCTGAGATACATATCAGAAATGGGTTCATCAGGCTTCATCTTAAAATTATCATACTTAATAGTATAGGTATTTAATCTCATCTCCTTAACATTAGTTGTTCCTTCATGAGAAACAGCTAAGGTATCCCAAATTTCATATGCAGTTTTACATGCAGAAATTCTATTAAACTCTTCATCTCCTAGAGCACAGTACAGAGCATTCATAGCTTTACAATTGTTATTGTAAGCAGTCTTTGTAGGTTCATCCCAAGTAGATCTAGCAGTAGTGGGAATTTTGTATTCAGATTCAATAGCAGTCCAAATATCAAAACCTATGATTTCTAGATGAATTTTCATTTTCAGTTTCCACTGAGCATAATTAGTTCCATTGAAAAAAGGTGGCCGGTTAGTAGCAGCACCCTCAAGTCTATTATCCATGATATTACAAAAAAGAATTTTAAAGAGATAAAAATTTAGAAATAACAGAAATTTTAAGAACTTTAAAATACAACTAAAATCACAGGTCAAAAGCAGAGCACTTTTAGAAACTATTTACTCCCTCTGATACCAAGTGTTGGTCGGAGTGGACACTCAAGAGGGGGGTGAATTGAGTTCCAATTAAAATTTTCTGTTAAAAACAGTTTCTAATAAAATTCCCAATTTCAAAAACAAATTAAACTGTAGTGAATTTATATAGATTATAAAGGTTCAATTAGCTTCTCAAAGATTGATTAGTTCTCAGTTAACTTAATCTTATGATTAAATTAACTTTTGAAACTAATTTACTGATTTATAGTAAATATAAACACTTGCGAATTTAATTATCAAAGTATCATTGAAGATAGATTATATTTCAAAGTAATAGCAGCGGAATATGAAATAAATATGTATAGTATGGATATAGAGTAACTGTAAACACAGAGAAGTAACCAAGAGGTTCAGTCTCAAGCCGAGACTTAGTCCTCTCAAAAGTTTATATAAAAGTGATCCACACCCTGGATCGGGGTTAACAACAGTGAACACACTGTCCAGGTCACAAGACCTCTACCACAGTTCTACGTGGGAAAAACAAACAACAACAGCCAGCTGTCCAGGTCACAAGACCTCTACCACTATCCACAGTGGGAAGTGAAGTGTAAAAGGTTTGCTGAGGATTTACAGATCCTCCAGTGAAAGTACAGGAGTCAGTGTGTGTGTTTAATACAGCAGATAACACACACTGCTCAAAATGTAGAATAAATAAATCACAGAGCAGAGATGTAGAGTTTAGAAATGGCTCTAGTGATTTCAGTGTACCACTGGACTCGTTTTGGAATTAATCAGAAGTGATTCTGAGTCCTCTTCTCAATTTTGTTTGAGAAGCAGAGTGTCGTATGCTTCAGGTTCACAGGCAGTGGAATGTAGTCGATGAAGCTCTTCAATATTCTATTGTATTCACACCACTCTTCTTGAGTAGGCTTGATTGTATATATGATTCTGTCTTGCTTGGTTCTTCTTGTATGCACAGAGCTCTTCTTGAGTATGTCGTATGCTTCCTTGTCTCTGTGTGTGTTGTCTCTCTCTTCTTCGTTTTTCTCTTCTTTACTTTTCTCTACTACGCTTCACCCACTCTTCAGCAGAGTCTTCTTGTATTTACATCACGTGCTCCGTAGGACAAAAAGGTTTCCTTTCTGCAGGTACGAGGTACGGTTTCCTGACATCCGACAACCTTTATTAATAAATTGTCAGGGTATTAAAATATAACTAATATGACCGTTGGTTAGAATAAATAAAGATAAAGATAAAGAAATTCAAACAGTTGTTTATGACTGTTCAAGAGATCGGTAGGTCATCAGCATTAGAGTAATGATCAGTGACTCAGATAGATCAGCATCGGTCTGTCATCTGATCGGTGAGTCATTTTGATCAGCATCGGTCTGTCATCTGATCGGTGAGTCATTTGCATCGGTGAGTCCTTGGATCGGTGACTAATTTGCATCGGTGACTCATTTGCATCGGTGGCTCATTTGCATCGGTGGCTCATTTGCATCGGTGAGTCATTTGCATCGGTGAGTCCTTGGATCGGTGACTCTGATGGATCAGTGAGTCTGATTGATCGGTGAGTCTGATGGATCGGTGAGTCTGATTGATCGGTGAGTCTGATGGATCGGTGACTCTGATGGATCGGTGACTCTGATGGATCGGTGAGTCTGATTGATCGGTGAGTCTGATGGATCGGTGAGTCTGATTGATCGGTGAGTCTGATGGATCGGTGAGTCTGATGGATCGGTGAGTCTGATGGATCGGTGACTTTGATTGATCGGTGAGTCTGATGGATCGGTGAGTCTGATGGATCGGTGAGTCTGATTGATCGGTGAGTCTGATATCTTTTGAATCCAGAAGACTTCCAACATACTTTGTAAGTCAATAAGCATAGTTAAAAGCATGATAACTGATTCATTATTATATTGGAATTATGTTTATGAGACATCAAACCAGTTTAAGCATCAATGAGTTGTGATGATTTGTGATTATTAAAACATCAGTTATAAACATGAAATCAACAATCTTCCAGAGGGCTCAACATAAACCTTCTCTATTCTCCCAAGGAGAACAAGGATGTATCGAGATATTCAAGAGAATAACTAGTGGAGAAATATGAATTAGCAGATCGTTAAATATACATTGAGGTGCCTTGTATGATAGAATGTGGAGGCTGAAATGGAAAAATATAAGGGGGTGAAATGAACATTACCCATACCAAAATCGATGTGGGTAATCATTACCATGTAATTTTGAACTGTATTCCCGAAAAACTATCATGGGGAAATAATAATATATATGTTATTGTGGATCATCTCGCAAATACATCTCACATTATCACAATTCAAGAGGAATATTCAATGTATCTACATAAATGGATATACATTAGTAGAGTTGTAAGGTTACATGGAGTTCAACTATCAATTGTAACTAATCGAGATCTACAATTCACCTATATGTTTTGGAAGAGTATCAAGCAATCTCTAAAAACTGAGTTGATATTCAGTTTTTATTATCATCCTCAAATTGATGGAAAATATGAGTAGAATATTCATACACTGAAATACGTGTGAATATCATATCTTATGAACTTCAATAGAGGATGGGACCATTATATTGTTATTGTTTAATTGTTTTAGAAAAATATTATCAACTAATACTGCCAAATGGCTCCATATAAAGAACTTTATTGGAAAACATGTAGAACACCGGCATGTTGAGATGATTTATGTGATCATTTGATATTAAGAACTAAAATGGTTGAAACAATGGTGGAAAATGTGAAAACCATTCAAGTGTACATTGAGGCAACCCAAATTCACCAAAATAGGTATGAAGACAATCATCAATGAGACCTATATTTTGAGGTTAGATAAATAATATTACTCAACATATCTCTATAGATCAGGATCATGATACTTTTGGGAAACCAAATTTTTGGTCCCAGGTACATCCAAACCTTGAATATTACAGATAATATCAATGTTGGAGCCTATCTACTAGAACGTACACCTTCCATTTCATAAGTACATGATGTATTCTATGTATCCCACTTGAGGGAGTACAAAAAATTTCCCACACATGTAGTGAATCCAGTGGTGGTATAGTTTTAAAATGATCTCTTTTATGAGGAGTGGATAATGAAGATATTAGACGATAGGGATAAAGTAATATACTATAAGACCACTCACCTGGTCATGGTTCTATGGTGGAACTATATGTTTGAAGAGGTAACACGGGAACCAGAGGAATTGATGAATGATATGTACCCACACTTTTTTTTACCAAAGCATGTAAAAAAATTTCAAGGGGAAAATTTTATAAGGTGGACAAATGTAACAACCCATTATTTTATTAAAGATAATTTCCTTATTATAATTATGTTATATTATAAAAATCAAATAAAATAACATATATAATATTTTAAAAACATTTTAAATTATGAATTAATTAAATATAAATTATATATAAAAATCAAGGGACCTAAACCAATATATTAGTTTTAAAACGTGTGGAATAGTAATATGCCCCCTAAGAATAGTTACCTGAAAAATAGAATAGAAATCTTATATACGAAAATTAAAATAAAATTTAACAATTTGATAAATAAAAATATGATATATTATCATCATAGTATATGTGATTTTTTTTGTAAATGAAAAATTAAGTGATGGTATTTTTGTAAAAAATAAATGTGTATATACAATTTTATAATTAAAATAAGAGTTTTAATAAAGTTTATTTTCATAAAATATATCTATATAATTATTTTTTATTATTATTATAACATAATTTTATTATTCCATGATTAATTTTTCAAAGTGTTATAAAATCAGTTATAAATTTTCAATCTGTTTTTTTCGACTAAATGATGATATTAATTAAAAACTAAATTTATCATACTAATAATAATATTTTCATAAAATGGAGTTAATTTTTAAATTTATCATGTTAATATATGTGTGTGGTGATTTTTTTGGATTTTTTATAAAATACATGAATTTTAGTGAATGCTAAAATAAGGTAAATTATGTTATACATACACTATAAATCAAATTCCCTATTTCGGGGGTAAATCATTATGATATCACTAGAATATAAAAATAACATTCTTTATTTTAACATATTTAGTGATGATTCCCAAAATATTTATAGTTTTGAGGAAAACACAAAAACTAATTAATAAAATAATGACAAAACACCCCTCTCATCCCCTAGAAATATCACCCCTCATCACCTCTTCTTGTAAGGCCTATAATTCTTTTTGACATGTACAAATTCCACGTAATACTCTTCCTAAGGCTCTATCCCATGTCCTAGGGTTTTTTATCTCGAATGAATACCAAAACCAATCCACATATGGATGTTATCAATGCGAATGATTCGAGAGGTAAAATCATTTTTTCCTTTTAAAATTTTTGGTGTTATTTTCTTTATTATTATATCACCTCCTATTTTCATAAAAATGGATTGATAAATCCAATAACTTAAATATAACATAATTTTATTATGCTAATGTAATAATCCATCATTAATACCCTTCACGTCTAATTTTTATTCTTAAAATGGAAACATCATCCGTGAGATGTTGTTTTATCACCATCAAGTATGGAAAGTTTTCAGTTTCCTTCACCACCTTCATTGATGGTCATAAACTATTATAATGGTATTAATATATTTTTAACATGTACATTATAAATATTTTTATTTTAAATAACTAATTTATATATATAATACTAAATGATAAAACAAGACAAGTTTGTGATAATCGGAAACCCACCAAATTAATCTAAAAGATTATCATTATCATTTGATCTAACGAATCATCCACATAAAATATAAATTTTTCAAGATAAATTAATAACCCATAAGATTATTAGAATCATATAATCTCAATTCTAGGTAATTATATTTTTTTTACATGATCTTATAGAAATTTATTTAAGTGAATTGTTCATGAAAAAATGAAAACGAACACTTCTAAATAATGTAACTGAACTCTATAACACGTTATAGTGGCCATCAATAAATTAATAACATAATAATTAATCAGATAAATGAATCAAATGATTTGGATTTATTAAAAAATGAGTACAATTTGATTATATATGATATAAATGTGAAGAAATTATTCTCAAAAAAAGAAAGAGGATTCTCAAACCCAATTTCTTTTCGTTGGGTTATTCCACTTTCTGTCCATATTTTCATTTGAATATTATTAATTTTACTCAAACATATTTATTTGTTATTAAAAATTATTTTATAGGATATGCATGTTTCCAATATTAATTTATTAATAATTTTAAGAATTTCTTCCAAAATAACTCATCATTTAAAAAATACATTTTTTTACATATCATGGGATTGTTTCCTATTCACTCATGATTATTTTATCTTTGAAACATAAAATTTTATTCAAATAAATATTATAATGAAAATAATCCATTACATATATTGTTTTATGTAGAATATTGATATTCATTATATATAGAATGCATGATAATGTAAATGCTATGATGTGACAGGTGCACCCGGAATTATGTTGTACTCCAATGTATTAGATAATGTGATTTATCTCATGAGATAATGTTAAATACAAATGAAAATGATACAATATTTGGGAATAATTATGATTTTAGGATGATTTATTTATGTTCTATATGAACATGATTATAGCTTTGTTCACAACAATGAGTGGTATTGGACCACAACGATATGATGTTTCATTTTAATGCATTGGCCCAATAAATGACTTTTTTAAAGTATCATATAAAGATTATAATAATGATACCATGAATATTTTATGAGTTTTATTATTATTCTCACCACATTTTATATTGATTCCTTTATTTCTCAATCCTCTTACTGGGCATTTAGCTCACTCTATTCTTTAATGTATATCCACATGTGACTACATATAATAAGGAGTACATGAGGACAACTAAGAATCTAGAGAAATGGAATTAAATAATATTAATATATTATTTTCTAAAAGTAATGTATGGTCTTAATTTTACCAATGAACTAAAACATTGGATCCCATTTTTGTAAGAATATTATATTGTTTATCTTTAAAAAGATGTAATTGTAATTTAAGATAATGTAGGTTCGTTATATAAACACCAATATAAAATCTATATTTAGGACATATCTCAACCATGTCATGTATATTGTTCCATAATATTCTATATTGGTCCATTTTTAATGTGATAGATGTGGTTAATCCTTTTTTTAATAAATTACAATTATGTCACTCACCTCAATTATAAAAGGCCACCCGCCTCTCCTTTCATCATTAGAACTTAAAACATTTTGTGTTCAACCAATACTAGCCAAAATAACATAAATCATTCCATTACTTCATTATAGATGGATTTTTTTCATAAATCCATTCTAGGAAAAATTTTGGTATAATCATAATAAGGTGTTCCAAGAAGAAGTAAAAGTTTTTACTATTTTTTATTATATTATTTATTACACTACCTCTTTAATTATAGTTAAAACATACTCATATAATATCAATAAAATATTATATAAAATGGTATTTTTATGATAATTTAATATCCTAAAAACATCCCCACATCTTTTATATTGGTTATGAAATCATTATTCTTGTTTACATTAGACTACCACCTCACGAATTGTGAACATTATTATTTCCATGACCAACTCTCATGGTATTTAATGATGATGAATCTAAAATTTATATATGAAACTTATAAAATAGTTATAACTATTGAGAAATTATATCATTTATAGAATTTTACTTTCCATTATAAAATGAATGTGATAATGTATCTCTTATTTACGGAAGAGTACTGCCTCATGATGAGAAACGGTTCTCTTTTAACTAACTCTTTACATGGATTAAACTAATGATAAATTTAATGAATATATGTTATATAAATTACATAATAATTATATTAATGTCACAAGAATCATTATAAAAATATAATATATCATTTTATTTCTTACCATTTCTTTCACTGATAGATAGTACCATCATTTGAGTACTTGTTGAGTGCCACCTTCATAGAGTGATGTGACTTTCTTTTCATGATGACACCACATAGATGATATATTTATATATTTTTAAATAAAATATATTATATTAATGATATTATTATAATTATGTAATGGTAATATGTTACTTTCCTCATTTCCATAATGATCGTTTAAAAATGGAAAAATTACTTATGCATACAAATAACACACCATCTCTATGATCATAATCTATATCATTTCTAAAACCCATATTTTATGATTTATATGAAAAATATAATTTATGGGTAAATCTGATAATTATTTAATGATTAATATTATTTATATAATTAAACTATATAATATTCATAGTTATAAGAAATTTTAAAAAAAAATCATGTATAAGAAAACAAGGCTATTAACACTCACAATAGCGAAAATAGTAGAATGTTATTAAATAAATGGTGACAAAATGTAATAAATGATCCTATATGATATTGTAAATATGATTTTTATTTTGGAATAATATAATAATATTAATTAAACCAATATAAATTAGGTTAAATTATATTAAAATATAAGAAATCAATCATGCCATAAACATTAACATAATGATTGATTTCTCTTTTTCATAAAATCTATGAATACCATGTTTAGAAAATGAGATGAATATTTATTTAAAAATATTCTATAGAAGGTCATAAAATAAATAAATTACATTAAATAATTATATTAGAACATTAAAACAATATTAAATTTTTTTTATAAAGCAAGGATCTGAAAGAAAACGTGGATTTGACTGAAGAGAGAAATAACACCAGTATTCTTTAAATGCATTATATTGAAATCCATACTATATAGAGAGAGGAAAATAATGTGGAATAATTTATTATAATAATATAACAATATGATAAGAAATATTATTATGTCATCATTGAAAGCGTAAACATAATCAATCCTGATAAACCATGGGACTGTAACATCGTACCCTTACCACTTTGGTAAATTTTAAATCATAAGATACATGAATGAATAAAATTAATGGAAATTTTAAATTTAATGATAGTATATAATATCTATATATCACATGTCAAAGGGTGTTTTTGTATGCCTTATAATATAAAATAGACTCATAACATAATATATGTCCAAAAGAGGACGAATTAAGAGGACAATCCCTCATCTTACGTCTTAACATACTTCTTTAGAATTATAACCTCCTATATAATAAATATAGGTTTGTTATAAATATATTATTGAACAATAAATATATATATAAAACCATATATGTTTCATTTATAACCTTTGAGGAATTTTTTATTAACAATTCCTTGTTAAAATCACATTTTAGGTTGTAGTTACATTATATTTCTTGTATGTTTGGTTTGGCTATTTTCAGTTCTCTAATGTTGATCATGGATCTATAATCATGGAAAATATTTACCATTATTTAAATATCATTTTTATCTTTTTATTTTTTTACAGTAGTCTATAAAATTTAGAGATAGAAAATGAAACACAAAATTCATTGATATGGTAGGTTGTATGTATGCATGGAATTTTTTTTCTATCTTCTCAACATATGAAACAATAAATCGTAACTAATATAATAAAATTATAGAATATGTTTTAATTCATATATATCAAATATTATAATTAAAACTATCCGTAAATCATTCCCTGTAAATTGTGTGAAATAACGAATCACATTGCTTTGTGAGGAAGTAGTCTGTCGAACAAATGAGTAACATTTTCATATTCCCAAAAAACTGAAAGTAAAAACGTATATGTGAGATTATAATTAAATATAAAAAATTATGTCATTAATTGAAAATTATTATTTTAAATGAAATATTACATTAATCGGTGAATTGTGTTGCTCGAAAATAAATTACAGTAGTTAATGAGATTGTAGTCTCCTAAAAAATGGAATTTTCAATTCTTGTATGAGAGAAGAGGATGTAGATATAATTTATTCTATAAATATAATAACATCTCATTATATTTTAATGAATTTTTTTATATATGATATAATAGATAATTCATGACGGTGGTGAGAGAAATATTAAAAAGAAATAGTTTATTGAATACAATTATCATCATAACGAAGATGCCCCATTTGATCAGTTATTTGGGAAACTATGGATGGTATTTAAATTTTACAAAATATATATAACATGGGTATATAATTTTATGAGGTATTTTGTAATTTTTTTGTTGATAAAATTTTCTTAATAGTTGTGAAGAAGTGAGAGGAGGTGGATGCATTTTATAATGGGGATGGAGTTGAATTTATGTAAATATGGAGAATAATTGAAAAATGGGAAGTCACTCTCATCCCACGTCCCTCATAAATTTATAAATAATGTATTTTTGGGAATTATATGGTCTAAAAATAACTTAACCACTCAAAATAACTTATTTTAAACATATTTTTTCATAAAATCTATGTTTCCTTCCTTATAGCATTTTTTTTCACTTCATTAACTAGCCTGATAATATTTGTATTTAATGAATTAATACTAGAAATAAACTGACACTTATTAGATAATTTGTAATCAATATCTATAAATATGAAATAAATTTTATAAACAAATCCAATGTGTTTGTAAAATTAATTTTTATACAAATTCATGAAATACGAAAAACCATGTTTTACGATTTTCCTTAGTAACAATGTTATTACTATTTAGGGGTAAATATAATTATTATAAAAATATAATTGGTCCATTAAGTAAATATATTTTAAATATTAAATCATATAAAAATAACATCAATGAGAAATTTATTTTTTAGGATTATGTATCATCTAATCCAAAATTATTTATTATAATTTGACCTTAATGTCATATTTGTCACCCTTTATTTATCATAACATTTTCTAAACTCAAAAAATGTTGATTTATAATATAAAATATAAAAAACATCAAATAATGTTATATTTTTCTAAAATATTATGTTATACAATAATTCATTAATTTATTATAAATTTTAACATTTTAGTATTATATTTTATTTTTCAATTTATTAAATATTTACAGTATAGTTTATTCTTAAGAAAATAATGTAATTGTATACTTAATAAAAATTAAAATAATCACAACAGTGAATATAATTTAGTAATTCTCAATTGGTTAGTCTTATCTATACATCCTAATTTAACAGATTTGTCAAAATAGTCGAGTATAATTAATATTTTTAATATTATGTCCGGATTCGTTAAAATTTGGTGTCGAATGTAATAAAATTAATTGATGAAATTATATTTTTTGGAAAAAATCATAATATCTCAAGGTGTTACATTATATCCCATTAAATAAATTATTCCCTCAAAATTTTAACTTCACCACAATAATCAAGGGTTTTAAATTTAAAATTTCATTTATGGTAACACGACATTTTTAAAAGGGTCTATAAAACATCTTCTTGAAATGTTGGAAAATAAATTTTGATGGTTGTTACATAACTAGGTATCCAAATAGGAGAAAAGTACTGGGACGTGAAATTATTTTCATGTAAGATAATATAACACCCAAATAATAATATAGAGTGATAGGGAACATGTTTAGAATATTGTTAATATCCAAAAAATCATAAATATGTGATTAGTCAAAAGGACATTGACTATGTTAAAATAAAAGTAATAATTAATTTTTTCCCCTCAAGATCATTTTTCATAATGTTGAGTGAATTTGTAAAATCAGTATAGACAACGTGATGAAATATACTTACATGATTTCTTTCCATTTTATAACCATTACATCATCATCATTTTGTGCTTTGATTGATTTCCACTTCATCTCTCTTTCAAGGAAGCGAAGAAAACAAATCAAGCATGAAGCTCTAACAGATCATACAATCCATAAAATAATCATATATCATTTCTTATATCTCTGATTATCATCAAAAGAAAAATGTTTATCATGGGTTATCAAATATCCATAAATCATTATATAGTTAAATAATACATTAATTATAAAACATTTTCCAATGTTCAAATTATATAATTCCATATATGGTTATACTATATACACTTCCAAAATTTATAAATTTATAATGAAGGTCCCTAAATTTCAACATAAATATTCCCCCAAATATTATAATGTTGGCCTTAATTTTCACATAAAAAATGTGTGAATACATTTGTTATGTATTCACATATAAAATTAAAATAAATATTATTTTTATAAAATATCCATGAATACATACCTGATTATTCATTACTTTAATCAATAAAATTACGTAATTCCTTCAATGATAACATTAACCAATTTTTAATCAAACCAATAATCAGTTCTATTATAATATATACTATATTAATAATTTATCCATATTAATCCTATTTTTACCCAAACATATTTACCAAAAAATCAGGATCGTATTAAGGGTTATCCTACCCTTACCCAAGTAGTTTTCATAAAATATAACAGTGAAAATGAATCGCTTTTTAGATTATCACAGCCAAACAACATATTTTTTAACATCCATAGTTCAAAAATTATATAGAAAATTACTTTTATATTTGATAATTATTAAATTATAATACATAAACACAACAATAATTTTATTCCATTCATGAACCATAACAAGGCTTCATCATTATATTCATTAATAACTCCATCAATTCATATTTTATTTTTATTCTCCTTGTAATCAACAAGAAATAATTTAATTAAAAGACCTTGTTAATCCTATTCTTGATCTTATCCCCTTTGATAGAAATTTCTATACTCTATATATTCAAGATTTTTAAAAGTTAACCATTGATTATGCCTTTGGAGAACCATTAATTTCAACCATTGTGGAAAATAATATTTTAATTTTTCCTCTTAAATTTCATACATTGTGACCTCATTCACCACATATAAAACATATTCTAATTCATTTGATGATTCCATATAGTTCTTCATCCCGCATTATCAACATATAGAAAACTGAATCATCATCCCTCCATGTTATCCCCCACATGAAATTTCAATGTACTCAATTTTTCTCTTATTCGTTGAGTCTGATAGTTTTTTAGTGTCCATGTTGTTAGTGATATATCATGAGAACAGAATTCGAATAACCACAATATCCATCACTCTGGTAAACATGCCCTATGTTTTCACATCAACATATTATCTTTCACATTAAATATTTACCTAGTTAAATGTAGTTCGCTAGATGGACTAAAAACAAAATGAATTGTGTGAGAAACAATATTCATTATGGAAACCCTTATAAACATAAAAAAGAATTTATTATACGTCTAAATCCTGAAACATTATTTTCATTATTAGAAACCATATAATTAACCTAGGTTACTCATCACACTCATATAATTCAATACACAATTATATTTCATAAAGACTTTGTGAATTTATGAAGAATATTTCCTAAGAGTGTCAAATGAGGTGTAAATCATGGACCATTGTATTGAACTAGGTGATGATCAAGTCCATCTCAATGCATCCTTTCCAGAATTACTTCCCATTGGTACGAATGTTCCATATCCACATCCAATTTTAGTATATAGATAGGTATTAAATTTATTGGAATCAACTTATTATATCCTTTATCAATGTTCCTATATGTTTTCCTATACTAAGGATTATCCTTACACATATCCTCGTAGATATTCTTATACATATCCCCAAACATATCCTTAGGAATATCCCTAGTGATATGAATATTATTTCTCAACCATGTTTCTAAATGTTTCCCAATCCATTCCTTCTATAACAATTATAGTGAACCTGGAATTCTATATATATATATATATATGTCACATATTTATATATTAATATTAAATAAATGTCACTAAAACTAAATAAATTACCTGAATATTTTTCTGTATTTTGAGAAAATGATTATTATTTATTGATTGAGATTTATCAGATCCAATAAATGTCTTCTCACTTAGTATTCTTCTTAGAAAAATGCTAAATAAAATCCTTCTTCAAAACCTGTGGAAAATAAATATAAAAAAACATGAGATCATATGTTCAATAAGGGTAAACATGGTAGATATCATTGATCACCTATAAATATATATATATATTACACGATCATAATCGTATGAGAAATAGATATTAACATTTTGAAACAATACCATTAATTCTATTGATCATAAATTAGAATCATGGTAAATATATTGGTAGTTCGAACATAGGTCTCTTAATAGAATCAATGAACATTATCTATGAGATCATAACCATTGCATATGTTACAGATATGTGGAATATACATAATTATAGAAAGACATTGTTAAAGTATATGAACCAAAATTTTTATAACATGTTAGGCCTAAACTATCTACCCTTGTACCTTCTTTGGTCTTGGGATAACCTCACTTATAAAATTTTCTAGGCTTGGGATAACGTCTTCTGTACCCTCTTCCAAGCTTCAGATAGCCGCTCTAGTACCTTTTTATTTCATTTAGCATTAATCGTTACCAAATTCATTTTATAAGGTTATAGGTCCCACCCAACACATATTCGATACATTTATTGTTCTATATGATTATAAAATATTCATTAAATCAGAACACATGATAATAAATGGGTTTTAAAAAATACTTCATCATATAAAATCTCATGGAAAAGAAATGAGTTTCATAAAAATCCTTTCAACATTAACATAATCGAAATAGATAATGATTAAGGATGGAGTAATTTGATTAAATTATGATTAAATATTATGTAACTACAATGGGTGTCATCTTATATTTAAATTTATTTTGAAATTTCACCAAGAACTTTTATTATTGAAAAAATCCTTTTGACTTGAAATAATTTATTTTAAAATTATAAAATTATAAAATATTAAAGAATCAATTTTTTTAAAATATCCATGGAATCATTTACATCATATTTAAATCATTATTTAGTCATGGAATTAGAAAGGAACTCTCATGTGGAAAATGATGAAATAAATATTTAATTCAAATTTTCGGTAAAATCTAAATGGTCCTTGATTAGAAAATGTGAGAATATTAATTTCATAAGATTTTTTAATGAGTTTAAAAAGGGTAAAAATATATTTAAAAAATAATAGGGATATGTTAATAAATAAATCATTTTTATAAAACATTTATATTAAAGAAAAATGGTTTTCTACTGAAGAGATGAGTTAAATCTATTTTGTCTGACAAATTTTTTTGGAATATTAACGACACAATGAGACTAATATAATGGGAATATATATTACCATGAAATAATTATAAAATAAGAAATTTATTTAAGTTATTAGGAAATATATCATATAATTTAATCATTTAAATCACAATATAATACATCTTGATAAACAATGACTTTGTATCATCAAACCCTTACCACACTTGTAATTATTGAATCATAAGTCACATGATAGAATAAAATTAAATGAAACATAAATATCCTGAGAATAATAAATTTCATGGTATCACTGGTCTCTAGGGATGTGTATACACCACATAAATGAATATAGGTTTTTAACAAAAAAACATTACCAAATATTGAAAATTGATAAAAAAATACCATCCCTTAATTATCCCCTTCTTTTGTACATATTTGAACCATATATATAATAAATATAGTTTTATTTGAAATATTCTATATAATGATAATTGTATATATATATTTATCATACCGGATATGATTTAATTATTAACACTTATTACTATATTACTAAAAATTCCTTGTTAAATCACATTTTGGGTAAATACTATTTTTTTTCATATATGTTTTGATTTTTAATTTTCAGTCCTATTAAGATGATCACAGTTCAATTTTCTAAAAAAACTAATCCTGATATAAATATCATAAATATTTATTTTATGTCTATTTGGAGTAATATGTAAAGGTTAGAAATGGAAAATAAAATACACCATTTTTGTATAATGATGTTGGTTTATATTAATGAACTCTATTTCAATTTTGATGAGGGAAAAATAGAAGAATGATAAATATTATATTAAAATTATTGAATCATTTTTACTTCATATATATCACATTTTCTCATATAACATACTCATATTAATTTCTATGTAAATTATATATAAAGAATAAATATTTTAAATCTATCATATGTCTAGTGTTTAGAGGTGGTGATGGAAAATGGATTATAATAGTTCACAAGGTGATAGTTCTACGTATAAAAGATAAGCATATTCGTTTTCTATTTGAGGGAGGTTGATATTGATACGGGTTATTGGATAACGATGAAAACCTCTTTGTGTATGATAGGTACTAGTGATGTCATATTTTAATGAATATAAATTTAATAAATTTTTTAAGAGAAAGAATAACAAAGAATGTTATTAATGATGATTATTACCTTCTCTTAGAACAACCACCATTAGATATATTATCAAAGACCTTATGATTGGCCTATTACGATTAAAATTATATAAAAAACATGGATACAAGTTTTATGGAAGGATTTTTCAATGGTTTGGGTAATAAAAAATGGATTAATATATTTTAAGTAGTGAAGGGAGGAGGCGTCCTATTTTTATGAGGTATAATTGAATTTTTTAAAATAAAAAAACAACTCACAAATTGGATGCTAATATAAACCCAAATACAACATAAACTACTAAATAAATTAATTTATATATTAAATGGTGTATCTAACCCTCCACCACTCAAAAATCACATGTTTTAAACATGTTTTTCCGTAACAACTATGTTTTTATATTGTTACCATTTTTGTCTTCACTATGTTAAATAGAATATTTATCTGGGTAATTAATCATTTATGATTACACAAAAAATTATCATTATTATATAATTTCACCCAGTGATTATAAATTTTAAATTTTTTTAAAATAATAAAAATACAATATCTGTGAAAAAAATAATTTTAACACAAATACATGAAATGCCCATAACCACTTTTTACTCTTTATAATCATAATGATGTATGTACTATATAATGTCAATATAAATAATAATATAGGAATATTGTTCTGTTAATGAAATATGGTTGATATTCTTTATCACATTCCAATAAATTTTTAGAGTATATATTTTTAATAAAATTAGTATTATTTAATAAAATATTAATTATTTTAAAATAAAATTAATGTCAATTTTGACACTATTCATTTATTTTGAAATTTAAAACATTTTAAGAAAGTATAAATTCAAATATATATTTTTCTAACCAAAATATAATATTTATTTATATTTTTTATTCTTCAAAAAAATACGTCATTAATATTATATAGTTTTATTATTTTATGAATCATTTGTTTAATTTTTTTAATTAAATAATTAGTGTGTTAGAGTTTCTTATGCATTTATTTTAAATATAAAATTTATAAATTTATAAATAAATTACCTTCATTAAATTAATTTTATTATTCTCAAAATTTCTATAAATATTCATTAAATTTTTTTCCCAATTTGAAAACATAATTAAAATTTAATGGAAACTGAGTGAAATTTGATCTTTTTTCATTATATAAATTATTAAAAATTTTAATTTATTTAAACATTATCAATCATGAACACAAAAATTGAGCCTACAATATTTAGGGTCATAATATTTCTAGATATTAAGAATAAGATAACTATTTAAGTAATTTTAACCCTTATCACTTTAGATTAACCCTCAGGTAAACCTGTTTTAACAATAAGTATAGTAAATAATTTTAATGATTTATTAAATTTATTTTTAATAAAAAAAAATGTGTTTCCCTTATTATATAGTATTAGTTAATCTAATTAAAACTCTAAATTGAATTTTTTTAAATTCATTTCATACAAATAAAAACAAAATTATTTAAAATTAAACCCCCATGTGTGATGAAAAATCTGTTTTCCATAGTGAAGATAAATGAATCGAGTATGGTCCAATTAGGGTCACTCTACAGATAGGTTTTCCCCATTTCTGCCACCCTCTCTTGCATCTCGTGTTAGCTCGACACTCCTTAGTGCTTGATTGGTGAGCTCATGGAGGTTTCCTGCTTTTGCGGTGGCATCGTGAGACCTCATGGGATTAACCAACTCATCATTTCTCATCATTGATGGACTTATTATACACTCACTCCTCCTATGATGGGTAGGGATTCTAAAGGCGTCACGGTGATGTTCCAGCAACAGAAACCCAGATACCACAAAAAAGGGAGCAGGCCTCATCTCCTGTGAGTGAGTTGGGTGGTCAGTTGTGGTCTTCAAAGAAATGTGGATGGCGACAATGAGATTTGGGAGATGGATTGCAGTAGGGTTCCGCGAGCCATGGAGTCTGGGTGGACATTGATGAGGTGTTGGTTACTTGTTAATTTATTTTTGGCTTCTTTTTTTGGATAATAATGGAGCTTTTTTTTCACGTGTTGGCCTTTCATATTTTTTGGTTGAATCTGGATTATGATTTGGGGTTCCGTCTTTGGATCCAATGAATAGTGATGGTGTATCAGTGTACGAGTTATTCGTTGGAGGAGATTGGTGGTGAATGATACTGCTTGTAGCTTGTCCATTTTGATTCTATGCTCTTCCGAAATGAAATTGGATCAGTAGAGTTAAATTTGGTTGTTCGTAATATTTTCATTGTAGATCAATTTTCTTCCATGTCGAAGATGGTGAATAATTTTTCACTTGTTGGTATTCTTTGGTTTGAAGGTGAAATTTTGGATTATTTAGGGGATTTTCTTTCTCCCATTGATTTAAATTTGAATTTGGTTTGTTGTGCAAACCAAGTGATCATTTTATCACCTATATGATGTCGTATATGCACAACTGTGATTCTTCCCTATTTTTGATAAATTTCAGATCTTGTGGATGATTTTTGGGTTTCTGATTGTTGGTTTAGAGACGCCCTTTGTGGAAGTTTCTATTTGATTTTGCTTTGTAGTTTGAGTTGTTCGCACTGGATTTCTACATAATTCTGCTCAAGATTAGGTTTAGAGAAATAATATTTCACTTATGCATGCCATTTGGATTTCAATGATTGAGAGGGTATGGCTCTACCATCTGTACTGTGCCCGTGCTTCAGCACGAGACTACAGCCGAGCAGTCATGCGATGGTGGACACTTGGAACCAAGGTGTAATCGCTAGGGAGGGGCAGATCCTGTAGTCCTGATCCGTGTTATCCTTCTTTATGGTTTAATTAAATTGCAATGTTGGATCATGTGGTTTCTCACTTTACCCACAAAAGTGTTTTGATAATAAAAAATTCAATTTTTATTTAGTCATAGAGAAAATTTTCAAAAGAGTAAAAATATTTCATATAAAATTTCAATATAAAATTTATTCCAATGATATAACTTGGATTAATAAAATTATATTTTATTTCAATTTACTTTTATTGTTTTTTAAACAATCTGGAACTTTGTAAAATTATTAAACAACAAGGATAATTTTTATTTAAAAAAACAATTTTCATTTTCACCAAAGAATTATTATTTTTAGAATATTATTAAAAATTAACCCTAATAAAATATTTAAATATTCATTCGAAAACTGAATTTTAATTTTCTATATTATTTCATAAAATTTTCATATATTTTATTTTTTTTCTAAAAAAATGATTTTTTAGAAAAGATATTTTCGTAGCATATAAATATGTTACTAAAATTTAGTAATTTTTTTATAAATTTATTTATTTATCTATAACCTTTATAATTAATATTAATAACACTGTTATTTTTATTTATACATCATAATATATTGAGTTACGTAATAAAGGTCAACATTAATTAATAATATTAAGTGTATATCATTATTTGTTAAGACGCGTAGTTTGGTGCAATGCGGAACATCGATGAATTGCATTTTTTTTAAAAATATTCATGAACTCTCATGTGTTATGAATCCATCTTAAAATCCTTGGTAATGTCCAATCTCTTGAAAAAATTCCATTCTAGTATGAATCACACATCCTACCACGGAGTCTCTAGTATCTCCTGTATAAGGACCCAGCCTTAAACCTTACATAATGTTGAATTAAATGAAAAATTAACATTGAGGATCTTTTCAGGTTTATAGTTTTAGAGTATTAGGACATAACTATTACATCTCAAAAGATTAAAAAGTAGACACTTCTACATAGTTTCCATTTTTTACAAAACATGAACTCTTGAAAAAAAAATGTCTTGTCTTGTTCCATTTTTAATACTGCATGACTTTTCCTTGATCCCATCCTTGAACCTATTTCACATTATGTCCTATGAAAAACATTTCAAAAACATGGGATGAGCATAAAAAGCTCACTAAGGGATTCACAAAGAAGGAAAACAGTTTGTTTTTTAAAACAACAAAGTAAACCATGAATACATTAACATAAGTGATACTTTTCACCATTATGAAGTAGTAAATACTCTTCACTGAATATAAGATCATTACTTACCGCTTTTATAACCAAACGATTACCATAAAACCCTTATAAAGAACACATTACACATAAAGTTAACTTGGGACATAAACATACTTAAATGGAATAACCATACGGTCTAATTCTACAGATATCACTAAATGGATTATCCATACGGCCAACTTACATACCAAATGAATTGGAGGTCATAACGTAACCACCCATCCTGGTATTCATGACACCACCCGTCATTTGGTTTATCATGTATGCACCCGTCAATTGTCCAAGTACCATTATAAAATCATAAGAATGAAAACACATATATGGGAAAGAAAACATTTACACATTTTAATCACAATATATCAGTTAAATATATTGACATAAAAAATCCATTACCAAAACCATTTTCAATAAAAAAATACATAAATGAGAATATGTTATTTATTTTCTTTTAATAACATTACATATTTTTGAGGAAGCCAAAGATCAAAAAATACTCGCGGCGGAAGAAAAGGTAGTTGTCACCGCTTACGTTAAAAAAAACATTCCTTTTTTTGTTTAGTAAAATGCTTCGTAAAAAAATATTCCCTTTTAAAATTAAAGGGTGTTTATACATTGTATAAAAGAATATATTGTATTAAAACAAAATATGCTTCAATGAAAGGAGATTGAGACGAAATCCTGTACCTTGTGTCTGACCTGACTCGATCGTTATTTAATCTCTTGAATAATAAACTAAAGATAATTTATAATTTCTTAGGAACCTTTTTCAGTTTATTATTCTGTTTATAAAACTTATTACCATGTTATAATCATTATGTAACCATTTATGTTAATATTGTCCGTTGTGTCTATTTTTGGTACTTGAGTCAAAAATGAACTTCTTATAATTACATGTTGTTCATGTGGTCAAAGTTTCATTATATCCAGAAGTATATTCATGATTTATATAACATATATATCATATATATCCATCATATAAATTTATTTATAATAGTACATAACATATGGAGGTATGAAATGAAATACCCCGTTCATGGAGACGGTAAGTCGTACGTATGCATGAACGCTATATTCATTTCTATTTATTATTTTAATGGAATTAAAACATAATGAGACATATTTATATTATAATTAGAGTATAATATCATATATAATATCATTAACTCTATCATTTAAACATCCCATATAAGGCATTAACGAGTCACATCACTTTTAGGGGGTGGTAGACCGCACTTCCTCAAATGAGATTATCGTATTTACCCACTATGGAAACCATAAAGGAATTATATAAATGGAAAATAAATAAGAATAAAGAAAACATAAAAATAAAATATATAATATATTTTAATAAATTTCCATCATAATGTCCACCATGAGAGACAGTAAGATGTAATTGAATAATCATCGTTTCGTGAGGCGCTAGTTTGTCATCGACAAGAACATTATGTTCTTCACCCATTATATGGAGGCATGTGTATGTGTAGTTAGAATATGTATAATAAAAAAATCCTAGTATATTGAAGATACTGGTGTTTAAAAAAATATAGGATTAAAAATATTTTAGTGGTTGGAGAAGTTAACTAAAAGAAAACAATTTAAGAGAAACCTTTAACATTAATTTCGGTAACTCACCTTGGTTTGAACCAAAGGACTTATTAAAGTTCCTTCTTCCTAAGGTAATGATTATAGGTGAAATAGAGTGATGTAGGGAGATTAATTGGGCTGATTTTGGATGAGACAAAAGTCTTGAGAGGTGTGAGGAATTGGTTAGAAGTGGTCATTTTTTATAAGGGGGAGGAGGGGCTCTATAGGAATGTATGAAACTATTATTTTATTATATAATTATAATAGGTTTCTAATGGTCCAAAAATCATTAAAGATTAAGATAGTATGACTCATGGTTGGAATAAAATCATCCAATCATAATTGGACATGTTTTTTATAATATTTTAATCATTGTAATCTTATTTAGTTAAATCATTTATTATTGAGGTAAATACTGCATCATTATTGTGACATAAATAATTTAATTTATATGATGTCTAAAAATTATAGAAAAAATACCACAATGTACTAAATCTTTTTACCATTCCAATGAATATTTATATTCAAAAATATTACTTATATAACCACATATAAATATTAATTACTAAAAGATATTTTTTATGTCATTTTGACCTTTACATTAAATTAATTAATCTAAATTGCCATTATCACTTACTAGTGGATCCAAGGGGTCCCAAAATAGACTCAAAGACTCCCATGGTCGTTAATGACTCAACCAGTAAGTTTTGAAGAATTTTTAAGGCAATTTTGAATTATTATGATATTCTTTTTACCTTGAATTAACAGATTTAACTTTAACTGAGGTAAATAAAATTCAAAAGTTACTATTCAGAAAAACATGTTTTCATTTTATTGAACAAAATTTTACTTCTTGATAACAACCTTTTATGTCATATTTTCAAAAATAAATTCATCGAAGTGGTAAAATTTCATTTAAATGAAAAAGTCGGTTTTTTTTTTCAATCTACTACTAAGTGGTTTCACTATTGATCAAAAAATGAAGTTTTTCAGAAAATTTCCAAAAATTAAGCCTACGATTTATTTGATATTCCAAATTAAAAAATGATATTTATTATTCTAAATTCAAAACATATAAATGGAATTAATTATTTTAAAATCAATTCCAGTTGTTAAAACAAATATGGTGTTTTTAAGAAACAATAACTATCAAAAGATTGACACATGTTTATGTCAACTATCAATGTGAAATTAGGTCCAATGACCAACATTGGATTAAATGGTAAAAACACCTTCTAATTAAACTATAAAATCAATTAAAAAGATAATATAACTATATAAATAAATTATAATAAAAGGAACTTTTTAATTAAAATTCAATATTTTCCACTATTCATTAAAAATGTACTTTATCCGATAAATACCAAAAAATTACCCAAAGTAAAATTTGATGTCCAAAATCAAAATAAGAATTTTATTTGGTCAAATTGAACATATAAATATGAACGAAACTAAATTTAAAGAGGTTTCTCCATTAAAATGTGGTAAATCGGCCTTTTTATGTAAATAATGCTTAAAATTTGATTTATTCACATTTTAAGCCTCTAAAATTTATTTGATGAAAATAATACATTTAACAAAAATTTATAATCATATTATAGTTAGTTTTGTTCATTCCCACCAATATAACGGCTAGGAGATAACTACCCTTTAAAATAATTATATTATATTATTAGTGTGCAACGTAAGATTTCAATGAAACCCGATGTTGCGTATCGGGTACGCTATCGAACATAGCATCCCCAATAATATAAAATTAATTTTAAATCCAAAAATATGAATAAATATGAAATATGTATTATTCCTTATTTACCTAGGATGGAAAATCCTTCCCCCCTTTTGTAAATTGTGTCCTCACAATTTTTATTCACTTATCAAAATAAGTTGGGGTATTTATACCTCATAGAATTTTCAGATTCCCAAATCGCCTCTTTAACCGTCTGGTCATTTTACAAAACCTTTACCTGGTTAATTACCTTATTCCACAACACTTTCTCTTATGGTCAATAATCTGGACTGGTTTTTCCTCATAAGAGATATTCTCTTCCAACTTAACTACCTCTAGGCTCAAAACATGAAATGGATCTGACACATACTTTCTCAACATCAAAACATGAAAAATATTTTGTACCTGGGATGAAATCAGAGGTAAACCCACTCTGTATGCAACTGATACTACTTTCTCCAGAATTTCATAAGTTCCAATGATCCTCAGACTCAAATTTACCTTCTTACCAAAATGCATTTCACTTTTCCATGGAGAATCTTTGAGAAAGGCATGATCACCTACTTCAAAAGAAAGATCCTTCCTCCGGTTATCTGCATAACTTTTCTGTCTACTCAGAGCTATTCTCATGTGCTTCTGAATCAGCTAAACTTTATCTGCCATCTCTTCTACCAATTTTAGTCCGATAAGCTTCCTTTAACCTACATCATCCCCAAAAGCTAGAGTTCGACAATGATTTCCATATAATGCCTCAAATTAAGCCATCTGTATACCGGAAAGAAAACTCTTATTACATAAAAATTCAACTGAAGAAAGATGTTGGTCCCAAATTCCCCGATAATCCATTGAGGAAGCACGTAACATATCTTCCAATGTCTGAATTGTTCATTCCGGATTCCCATCTGATTGAGGATAAACATTTGTACAAAAATATAATTTAGTACCCAATGAATTCTGAAGGGCTTTCCAAAAATTCAAAGTAATCCTGGGATCATGATCAGATACAATGGAAAGATGATCTCCATGTAACTTGACTATCTCTCTAACATACAACCGAGAAAGTTGATCTAGAGACAATGTATCTCGAATAGTATGGAAATGAGAATATTTAGTCAATTGATCAACAATTACCTAGATTGCATTATTACCTCGAGATGTCTTCGGTAATCCCATAACAAAGTCCATGGATATATTTTCCCATTTACAATCTGGCACCGGTAAAGGATGAAGCATCCCTTTTGGTAACTGCTGCTCTGCTTTTTCCTGCTGACAAGTCAAACACTTTAACGTAAAATAAGCAATATCTATTTTCATTCCATCCCACCAGTAATACTCCTGATGATCTATATAAATTTTAGTACTACAAGGATGAACTAAAAATGGGGAATTATGAACGTCACATAACAACCCATTCATCAAAAGTGAATCACAATGCACACATAATCTCCTTCCATATCTCAAAATACATTCATTATCAAGTTTAAATTCAGGAAACTTACCCTTCTGAACTAACTCTACCTTTTTCTGCAACTCAATGTCTTTCTTTTTTCGCTTTCTTTGTTCTTTCTTACAGAGATTATTTCACTGACCCCTAAAAAAATAGAATAATTTCCTATACCATAAAACTCTATGCCATATATCATCAAATCAAAAACCAAAGGATCTCGTTCCAAACATAAAATGGTTAATGAATTATTCCTTTTTCGAATCAATGTATCAGCCACTTTATTACATTTTCCCAGATGGTAATGGATCATGAAATCATAATCCTTGATTAATTCGAACCATCTCTTTTGTCTCATGTTCAATTCTTTTTAAGTGAATATAAAATTTAATATTTTGTGATCAGTATATATTTCACACTTCACTCCATACAAATGACGCCTCCAATTTTTTAAAGCAATAACAACAGTAGCTAATTATAAATCATGTGTAGGGTAATTTGACTCATGGGGTTTTAACTAATGTGAATCATAAGCAGTTACCAGATCATTACGCATTAGGACACATCCCATTTCATTCAATGAAGCATCACTGTAGATAAAAAACTCACCATTTCTAGATGGGAGTGCCAAAACTGAAGCATTCACTAATCTTCTTTTCAGTTCTTGAAAACAATCATCACATTCTTTTGTGAAAATGAACTTAACACATTTTCAAGTTAACATAATCATTATAATAGATAACCATGAATAATTTTCAAAAAACCTATGATAATAACCTTCCAAACCAAGAAAACTACGAATCTCAGTTATATTTGTGGGTATTGGCTGTTCTTCATCAACATTTTTTTAGCAGGATCAACAGTTATTCAAATTTTGGAAATAATGTGACCAAGGAATGAAATTTGTTGTAACCTAAACTCACTCTTGATTAATTCCCCATAATGTTTCTTTTCTTTTAAGGGTTTAAATAAAACCCTTAAATGAATTTCATGTTCCTCTGTACTTTTGGAATAAGACAAAATATCATCATTGAACACAAGCACAAACTTATCCAAAGAACTAACGAAAAACTATATTCATAAGATCCATGAATTCAACAGGTTCATTGGTTAAACCAAAAGGCATTTTTATAAATTCATAATATCCATATCTAGTACGAAACACAGTCCTCAGAACATCTACTTCTTTTACATTCATCTTATGGTGCCTCGACCTCAAATCAATCTTCAAAAAATACTGAGCTCCCTAAAGCTAATAAAAAAATCATCAATATGAGGGAAAGGATACTTATTCGTAAAATTGAGGTTATTCAATACTCTATAATCAATGAAAAGTCTCATAGAACTGTCATTCTTTTTAACAAACAATACAAGAGAACCCCATGGTGATGTGCTAGGTCAGATGAATCCTTTATCTAATAACTCTTGTAATTTCTTATTTAACTCTAAAAGTTAAATTTGATCCATTCGATAAGGGGGTTTTGAAATTGGCTTAGAATCAGGAACCAAATCGATAGTAAATTCAACTTCCTGATCATGAATAATACTAGGAAACTCATAAAAACACGTCAAGATACTCATTTACCACAAGCACATCATTAATCTTAACAATTCCTTTTTTCCACAATATGATCAAGGTAACATTAATTTCAATCATTTACAAGCTTCTCAGCTTCCTGATATGTTATCAAAAGTAAGGCTTCATTCTTGTACACAAACTATAAATATTTCTAAAAAGAAACATCTTTATCTCTGCAGTCAATCTTACCATGATAAATAGAAATCCAATCCATGCCCAAAATAACATCAAACTCTTCTAGAGGTAAAAAATTAAGGTTTGTAGGTAGATTCTTTCTTCACACAAGGACAAGAATATTCTTATGTTTCCTTTTTGTCTCCTCATTTCGTCCAGGTACTTTTACCATTAGTTCTATATTCATATCTTGAGATGGAATTCTCAATTAACTAGAAAACTTCTCAGAAATGAAATAGTTTGTCGACCCTAAATCAAAAAATACATTGTCATAATCTGAACAAACAAATAGTGTACTTAATACTACTTCGTTTGATGGACCAACATCTACTGAAGTAGTAGCAATGGAATTAACCACCCCTTTTTTCTTGTAGTCAAGCTTCTTTCCCTCAGTTGAGTTCTTCACATGACACTCATTTGCATAATGACCGATTTCATTACACTTAAAACATCTTACTGATGGTTTTTCATTTCCTTCTTGATCATCTTCTTTACATTTACGAGCAATATGTCCCGACATACCACACAGGAAGCACATTCCAGACTTCGATAAACATTCTCCAGGATGATTTTTACCACACTTCTCACAAGTTGGATATTTAATTTTCTTACCTCGAGGATTCTTCGATTAACTCTTTCCCTATTCCTACCTACTGGACCTCTTATTCTGTTATTCATCAACAAACACCTGATCATCAGCGAACGCCATTTCAACCTCCTCCTCACATCGAATAGGATTTTCATAACTTTTTAACTCACCAGAGGCTAATTCTCTTTGATATAGTGGCTTTAGTCCTGAGTAAAATCGATTTATCATACTATCAAGATCTCGAATGAAATTTAGTTCATACATTTCCAGTCGAGTGAACATAGCTTCATAAGCAGCCACTGAGTCATCCTCCTATCTCAATTCCAAGAATTGTTTTCCATCCAAAGAGGAACCACCTTAGGAAAATATTACTCAAGAAACATACATTTTAATTCTTCCCAAAAAACATCATCTATCTCATCAATATCCCCGATATTTTTCTCCATCGACCACCACTGATCAGCTTCACCTTCAAAATGGTAGATAGTGAGACTAAACTTTTGATGTTCCGAACAACCCAAGACATCAAAAATCATCAGGAGTGATTTAATCCACCCTTAACCTAGAAGAGGGTCAGATGATCCTCTGAATGATCGAGGATGTTTCCTAATGAAATGCTCCATTACTGAAATGTTCCTCTACGGTTGACCTAGATGATCTCATACTAGGATACCACCACCATTTATAGCCTAAGTCAATTGTTCCATCACTGCAATAAACTATTCAGTTCCAATTCCGACCATCTCAGGTTTCTAATTTCGAAGGTTGTCTTCCTCATGATGTTGTCCCACCATAGCTTCCATGTTTCCTCTGCATAAAACCATTATGAACATATAAATATCTTAGACGAAGTAACATGGTAATATTTAAATGCTATATGATTTCAATATTAATAAAAATTTCTTTATGGATATTAATTAAACAATACCCTAACTCTAAAAGTTATCTAAACTGACCACTGATACCAACTATAAGGACCTAGCCTTAAACATTAAATAATATTGAATTAAATGAATAATTCACATTGAGGATCTTTTCTGGTTTAGTGTTTTGGTGAATGAGGATAACTATTACATATCAAAATATTTCAAAGTAGACACTTCTACACAGTTTCCATTTTTTTACAAAACATGAACTCTTAAATAAAGATTCATGTCTAGTTCCATGTTTATGACTGCATGACTTTTCCTTGATACCATCCTTTACCCTATTCCACATTATATCATGTGAAAAACATTTCATTAACATGGGATGAGAATAAAAAGCTCAGTAAGGGATACACAAATAAAGAAAACAATTAGTTTTTCAAAACAACAAGTAAACCATTATAACACCCCAACCCCAGTTACCCAGAGTCGGTGTATTATTACATAACATTGGCATGATGACAAATGATCAAGTCTCGAATGACCGATTAGTTTATTATCCTTGGAATCACTAGATATATTCAAAATGTTTTACATTACATAATTATGTAAAAAAACTACAACAACATCTAGTCATCATATCCCCTCAAACTATTCATGTAGGTCATTCATAAATTATTTCATCACATCCTAGGAAAAATAAAACATTGAAAGGGGTGAGCTCAGATGATCATTAAGAATAACAATATAGTAGAAACATTCATAAATAAGCTTAAATAATTAAGGAAATGTATAACTAAAACAAAATACTTTTAAACATGAAATTTAGCATAATATTGAAAAAATAAAATGAAATAATTCCATTTACTTATTCACACGTATATTCTACTAATCGAGTAATCGCATGCAATATCAAAAACCACTTTCATAATGATGGAATGCATAATGCGAGACTATCATAACCACATAGCCAAGGCCTCATGCCAAGACTACAAATAAGATTTTTTCAAGGCCTTATTCCAAGACACTAGTTTGTCTAATGAGACCAAATGATGCATCGAGGAGCTATTGCGGGATCCACCCGTCACTTATTATGTCCAATTCATTTCTCATATGAATAGGTTTATACATAACATAAACATTCGTATTAATACTAGTATATGAAATGTCAATACTTTCTCCATAAACCATGAATGGTATAAAAATAACACATCCATAGTCAAACATATCACAAAACCTTCAATACAATATGGAAGTTTTGTATTATAATAAATCAACTTCAAATAAGCTTAAAATTCATCAAAAAATGTTGACAATGATGAAATCAAAACTATTTTAGAGAAATATCTATTTTTTTAATCATTTAGAAGTCGTAATATTATAAAATAAAAAATTTACTTTGAAAATATTCTTATAAGAATGTAAGGGAATCTTTGATGATTTTATAATGGCGAAAAATAGCTGCACCCGCCGTATAAGTTAAAAATACAATCTTACCTTAATTCTGTCAAAAAGGTTAAAAAGGGCCTTGTTTGGAAAACGACCAAAAGATTCCTTTATAAACATCTTATAAAAGTCAAAAAGGGTATAAATGAATTTATACCACAGTATTTAAAATAGAAATAATTATTTGAAATATATTTTTAAGAAACATGGATGTGGATGATAAAGAGGTCCCAGTAGATAATTACGTATAGATAACCTCGGATAATGAAGAGATTGTGAAATAAATCCTTACCTTGTACTTTTCCTTGGTTGAGGGTAGGTTAACCTCATTTATAATGGTTAAATAAGTGTTATGAAATTATACAAGAATCCTAAACATTAATATGATATCATTTATGATCTTTTAACATTGATTTGTTAATATATCGTAGTATTATCGTTGTTTCAGGTGTTAACTTACTCGTTTTCTTTTATATGATTTGTTATGTAAGTCGTGTTTGTTATTGATATTTTGTATCTTATTCATATCTATAATGATAGAAAGTAATTATAAATTATTTTTAATCATTAAATGAGAATTAGTCTTGAATGGATATGATGGGGAATGATTCGCATCGCGTTCGTGGAGACGGTAGTCGGTACGTACGCACAAGTGACAATATCATTATTTTGATTTCAAATTAATATTTTATTGGATGGTATATAATATATACAGAATAATTATCATATTATATTTATTATTTACATGAATTAAATGTCATTATTATACCCATCCAAATAATAATTTATTGAATAAGAATTACACCACGACGTGGGGATTGTAAGCCGTACATACGCACGTATGGTGACATGTCATTCAAAGGATGGATATAATATTGAATATGGTTGTACCATATTTATAATAACATCACATTATATATATGATACTTGAGTTGTTATTTTAGAATGGGAATAAAAATGAAAGAAGAAGTTGAAGAATAAGGGAACTTGAAAGAGGGTGGTGAAAACGTTACCTCTTAATCGGGTTCTTCCTTTTGATTTGATCAAAAGGGCTCCTTAGGCTGGATTTATGATCAAACTAAGGCCTCTAGGTCGAATTTAGGGAAGCTTAATGATTATTTGTGCTGGGGTTGGCCAAGCCAAAATTCTTTGAATGTGTAAATTAGTGAGAACGGGGGGTGCACTTTTATAAGAGTGGTGAGGGGCACCTTTGGAAAAACTAGAAATATTATTTTTTAATAAATTCATATTCATTTTCTAAAGGCTCCAAAGTGGAATATTTATAGGTTAAGGTGGGGATAGGTCGAAAACCACTCAACCAATAGGTTTTATATAGGTTTGGGTCACTATATTAACCTTATCTCTTAGATTTAACTCTTAGTTAATTAGTTTAACATTTACCATGTCACATTGTATTTTTATATTATATAGATAATAAACATACTATATACATCCAAGCGACCCCCAAGTGGTCCATTAATGATACAACTATAATAATACACTTCCTTTAGCCGAACATTATATTTTTAAGAATAGAATATAAATTAATAATATAATATTTTTTTAAAAAAACTCTTTTATGTCAATTTTGACACTTTTGGGTATTTTGTTTTTTAGTATTTCATAACAGCATTATTACATCGAAAAAAATTTCTATAAACAATACTAATATTTTATAATAACCTATAAAATTAGTAGAATTCATTAAAAGTCTGAAATTACATTTTTTTGATATCTATAATATCAATTATTTTAATATTTCATTAATTAGGTATTTACTGCATCACCATTGTGTCATAAATAAATTAAATTATTTAATGTAAACAAATTATAAATAAATTACCAATATGTAGGAAATATGTATATCTTTGTAATTAATATTTACAATCGAATTTATCTTATGTATATCCCTATATAAAAAATGTCTTAGTTATTAAACATTGATTTTAACTCTTTTAACTCTTCTTTGAATTAAATAATAAATAATGTCATAATCTAATCCAAGTTGACCTAAATGATAATATTTTATTCCTAAGGTTGTTTTTGGTCGAGATACACTTGTACAATGGAATTAGGACATGTGTTAGGGTAATAGTAATATCATTTTTACCCTTAATTACCCTATTTACTTTTAACTGTGGTAAATAAGAGTAAAAAGTTACTATTCACCAAAAATTATTTTCATCTCATTGAACCACATTTTACTCCTTGATATTAACTGTGTCTCTTGGATTTTAGAAATTCCACTCACAGAAGCGGTAAATGTATTTTTTATGTGAATTTCCAAATTCTCCTAGGAGGTGGGTAAAAGACGGTGAAAAGTTCAATAAAATGTTTATATATCTAAAATTATTATAAACTAACTCCAATGAATTACATTGAACATATATAGGTATTATGAATCTATTTTTTTCTTAATTAAATTTAAATAAAATAAATAAATATTTAAATAAAAATTCATTTTTAAACTATAACTCAGGGTTTTATCACTATTCATTAAAAATTGAAAGTTTTTAGAAAAATACAAATATTTCACCCTAAGCTAATTTCGATATTCTGAATCCAAAAACAAAGTCTATATTGAAAGATAAAAATTTAAAAAATTTAAAAATTGGATATTACTATTCATAACGGCTAGTTTGATTGGTTGTGGTGTGTGTGTGTGTCAGAACTCAAAGTTGCGTATAACACACGCTACTGTATTATTCAAAGGGAAGCATATCGTGGAAGCTTGGGGTGTTACATTCTGCCCTCCTTCAAATAATTTACTCATAGAAATTTCTAGAATACTACCACATGAAGATACTTGAGTGGTTCTTCATCATAAGTTCCTTGGGTTCCCACATTGCCTCTTCCATCTTATGGTTTCTCTATAAATCTTTTACCAGACGGGGTGTCCGGTTTCTCAATACTTATTCTCTCGTATCAAGAATCCTAACGGCCTCTTCACAGTAAGATAGATTGGGTTCCAGTTCTAATTCCTCATAGGTGAGTAAATGCGTTGGGTCAGGCATGTATTTCCTACAGTGCTACATGGAACAAATCGTGAACTTTGGAAAGACTTCGCGGCATGGCCAAACGGTAAGCTACAACCCCAATTCGCTCTAGAATTTCGAAAGGTCCGATGTACCTGGGACTCAATTTACCTTTTTTCTGAAACTTGTAACTCCATTACATGGAGATACCTTCATGAAAACTTGATCTCCTACCTGAAATTCCAAATCTTTCCTTCGGTTGTCACCATAGCTCTTCTACCTACTTTGAGCTACTTTGATGTGGTTTTGGATTACCTTAACCTTCTCCATCGTTTCCTCCACCAGTTCTGGTCCTACAAGTTTTCCTTCACCAACGTCATCCCAACAGGTTGGTGTGCGACATCTCTTTCCGTATAACGCTTCATATAGTGCCATTTGAATACTCGAATGGAAGCTATTGTTATTGGAAAATTCTACAAGAGGTAAATATTGATCCCAAATACCCTGAAAGTCAAGTGAGCAGGATCTCCACATGTCTTCTATGGTTTGAATAGTCCATTCTGATTTTCCACTTGTTTGAGGGTGGTAGGCAGTGCTCAAATGAAGTTCAATATCCAAGGCCTTCTGAAGACTCTTCGAGAGTCATTAAGTAAAATAGTGATCATGATCAGAAACAATCGATAGGGGTACTCCATGAAGTCTCCCAATTTCATTCATATATAGGCTTGATAGATGTTCAAGTGGTAGATCTTCTTTTATCACAAAAAATGTGCTGACATGGTAAGACGATCAAGAATTACCCATATTGAATCATTTTTCTAGGAGTCTTTTGTAGTCCCATGACAAATTCCATTGTGATATTATCCAATTTACACTCCGATATGGGAAGAGGTTGCATGACTCCTCCAGGTTGTTGCCTTCCAGCTTTCACTTGTTGAAAAACCATACATCTTGACACAAAATCAGAAATCTCCCTCTTCATGTTGTCACACCAAAAATGTTCCTTCAACTATCTTTACATTTAGGTTCTCCCAGGTTGTATAGAGAAATTAGAGCTATGAGCATCATCTAACGACTCCCTTTTCATATTAGGTATATCGGGATCCCAAAGTCTCTTCCCAAATTTCAAAATTCCATCTTCATACACAAAGTCTTTCAATCATCCATCATTCACAGCTTTAATCTTATTTTGAAACACTTTATCACCGATCTGAGAACTCTTTATCCTTTCTAGTGAAGATGGTTTGGCAACCATTTGAAAAATTATTGACATTTCACCTTCCATGGTAATTCCCATATCTATCTTCACTAGATTCATGAATATAGGATCCCTTTTCAATTCTCATCATGTTCAAAACATCATGATCTTTTCTGGTCAAAGCATCTGCCACCATATTTTCCTTCCCCGGGTGGTAGTGTATCGTGCAATCATAATCCTTGAGTAGTTCAAGCCATCTTCTTTGGATCATGCTGAGTTCTTTCTGTGGGAAAATATACTTCAAACTCTTGTGATCAGTATAAATCTCACATTTTTCACCATAGAGATAATGTATCTATATCTTCAAAGAAAATATTACAGTAGCTAACTCAAGATCATGAATAGGGTAGTTTCTGTTCATGAATTTTTATCTTTCGTGATGCATAGGCAATAACCCTATCATTCTACATAAGGACACAACTATGTCCTTTCATTGATGAATCAATATAAATAATGAACCCATCATTCCCTGATGGTAGAGTCAATATAAGAGCACTGACTAATCTTCTATTCAGTTCTTCCGAACATTCTTCACACTCTTTTTTCCAAACAAATTTTACCCCTTTACCTTTGAGCTTCGTTAATGGGTTATCCAATCTGGAAATGTTCTGGACGAAACATCATTAATAACCTGTTAAACCAATAAAACAGTGTACCTCAGTTATACTCATCAGTGCAGGCCATTCTTGGATTGACTTGGTCTTAGAAGGATCAACAGAGATTCCATCTTTAGAGACAATATGTCCCAGAAAAGAAATCTCATGATGCTACAATTCACACTTGCTAAAATTCCTTTATAATTCATGTCTTCTCAGAGTCTTCAGGATAATCCGCATGTGATTTTCATTATCTTCGTAGATTTTGGAGTATACCAAGATATCATCAATAAATACCACCACAAATTCATCGAGATATTCCTTGAAAACTCTATTCATCAGATCCAAGAATACAGAGGGTGCATTGGTCAATCCAAAAGGAATTACTGTAAACTCGTAATGCCCATACCTGTTTCGAAATGATGTCTTCGGAATGTCTTCCTTCTTTACACACAACTGATGGTATCCAGATCGAAGGTCTGTCTTGGAAATTATTGAGCTCCATGTAGATGGTCAAATAAATCATCAATACGAGGTAGGGGATACTTTTTCTTTATTGTTATAGCATTGATATCCCTGTAGTTGATACATAACCTAATAGATCCATCTCTCATTTTAACAAAAAGAATAGGGGCTCCCCACGGAGAAACACTAGGGTGAATAAATCCCTTATTACTCAATTCCTCTAGTTGTTTATTTTGTTCCACTAATTCTACAATGGCCATTATATATGGGGTATTCAATATAGGCCATGATCCAGGAATTAAATAAATGGAAAACTCAACTTCTCATTCTGGAGGATGTCCAAGTAAATATTCCAGAAACATATCTACATATTCATTCACAATAGGTAAATCCTCTATTTGAACATTCCTTTCCTCACCCACAGTCATTTCATTATCTTCATCCCCAATAATTGAATTTAGTTGAGCTACTGGGGGTGGATCTAGATAAGAATTAGGTGGTGACGATTATGCTCTAAAGATAAGGTGTTCTTTATCATCATTATCAAAAATCGTAACCTCCTTATTCTTACAATAAATTGTTGCATCATGGTCCGAAAGCCAATCCATAACAAAGATTATATCATATTCATTCATGGGTATGATGATGAGATCGCCATAAAAAGAACATTTATGTGCTCTAATGGGGACTGATTCACAAAACATTGTTGCAATGATACTTCTGTTAGGAGTTTTGACTAACAACTCCCTTGTTAAATCAAATTGGAAATATCTACTTTTCTTTTCAAACTGGGAAGATATTAAAATATTCGATGATCCAAAATCAAAGAATGCATTTTCTAAACTTGAGGAAACTATTAAATTACATTCAACCACATCTTTTGGAGCTTCGATCTCAGCAGTAGTGATAACATAAGCTTGTCCTTGATCCCTTGTCCATTTCTGTGGTAAGTTCCCCTGACGCTTAGGACATTCATTTGCATAATTTCCATCTCTCTGAATTTGTATCATTGAACATCAATATCTTCTTTATTCCCCTTTCAATCCTGAGCTTGGTGGCCTTTTTCACCACACTTGTAACAGACTCAAATTCCCTTCAAGAATGTACCAGGGTGTTTCTTCTCACATTTATTATAGGATAGATATTCAACTTTTCCCTTATTCACCTTATTTCCATTGCAAGAGTGATCAGATGATCTCTTCTTCTCTTTCGTTGCTTTAAATTCATAAGACTTAGAGAATTCTTTTTCTGTTTTGAATTCACATGAGAAAATATCTCCATACGACGAGAAGGATTGCGACAGTAATGCATGACGAAGAAATTGTTTTAACCCATCAATGAAACGATAAATCTTACTTCTTTGGTAACATATATAATCTTCATCATACCTTGCTAACCTTGTAATGTTATCCTTATACATTGAGACATTCTCATCCTCCTTTTTTCTCAGACACAGAAATTGCCTTTTCATGTATGCTCGATGGTCACGAAGAAAGTATTTTTCTAAAAAAAATATTTTAACTCCCTCCATTCCATATTTGTAACTTAATCATACTCCGTTGTGTTTTTAATCAATGAACACCATTGATCAGTATCTTTAGTGAGGCGGTAAACTATCATGATAACTTTTTCCCTGTCACTACTCCCTAAAGACTGAAATATTTTCTCTAGGTAACTTATCCATTCCTTAGCTACCAATGTATTTGTACTCCCATTGAATGTTGGTGGCCGTTGCCTCATGAAGCGATCTAACATCGATCCTCTATGCTGTGGATCCGGGGGCTCCATATGGGTAATGTTATTATTCATAACCTGAGTGAGTTGTCCCAGTATGGTGATAAGCTGATCAGAACCAGTTGCATCACCATCTCTACTATAATTATCTTGATCAGGAGGGAAATCCCTATATGGAGTGCGTGCATTGATACAGTTTCCATTTCTTCCACTAGACGCCATTTCTAAAAAATGGCATAAACTAGATCAGTTTATGAATCAAAATACATATTTCCATACTTGATAAACACTTAACATAAATTGAACTATTTATGGATATAATCCATAGTCATAAAAAATATTTTCGTTGAGGATGTATATACTCATAAACCCTTTGTAAAGGATTGTAATGAAAATGAGAATTATCCTAATCATATCCCCCAGGAGTGTCGTAACCAAGAGTGCAGTAAGGCCCATTGTCGTGCACCAGTTCCCATATGAGGCTAGCTCAAAGCGGTGTTTTCGGGTATTAACCCTATGTACAATTGTGCCAGAGCCACCTCTACCTACTCGTATCCAGACACGGATGTATTGCTCGAAAAACACACAAAATCTCTAAAATACAAAAATTCTAGGAAGTTCTTGTATATTAATCCTCAAAGTCCATCTTACGTCTATGTGCTCTAATCAGAGAATACTTAAATCTATCTTCCATGGTTTGTACTAAACTTCCTCTAATACCAACTATAACACCCCGACCCTAGTTAACTAGAGTCAGTGCATTGTTACATAACATTGGCATGATCACAAATGATCATGTCTTGAAATACTGATTAGATTAGTAGCTTTGGAATCACTAGATATATTCATAATGTTTTACATTACATCATTAAGTAAAAAAACTACAACAACATCTTGTATTCTTATCCCCCCATACTATTACTATATGTCATTCATATATTATTTCTTCATATTCGGGGAAAAATAAAATATTGAAAGGGGTGAGCTCAGATTCTCAGTAAGGATAACAATATATAAAAAACATTCATAAATAAGCATAAACAATTAAGGCAATATGGAATTAAAACAAAATCCTTTTAAACATTAACATAAGCATAATATGGAAAAAATAAAATAAAAAAAAGGAATTTAATTATTCACATTGATATTTAACTAGTTTAATAATCTAATGCAATATCAAAAAACCACCTTCATAATGATGGAATGCATAATGTTAGACTATCATAACCATATAGCCAAGGCCTCCTGCCAAGACTACAAATAATATTTTTTCAAGTCATTGTGCCTAGACACTAGTTTATCTCATGAGGCCTACCGATGCATCGAGGAGCTATATCGGGCTCCACTCATCACTTATTAATTCTAACGCATTTCTCATATGAACAGTTTTAAACATAACATAAATATTCGTATTAAAACTAGCATACAAAATGTCAATACATTTTCTGTAAACCATGAATGGTATAAAAATAACACATCCATAGTTAAAAATATCACAAACCTTCAATACAATATGGAATTTTTGTATAATATTAAATCAACTTTAAATAAGGTTAAAATACATCAAAGGATGTTGACATAGATGAAATCAAAACTATTTGAGGGAAATATTTCTTTATTTAAAATCATTTAAAAGTCACATAATTATAAAATAAATCTTTAACATTGAAAATATTTTTATAAGCTTTTAAGGGAAGCTTCGATTATTTTATAATGGCAAAAAATAGCTGCGCCCTCCATATATGTTAAAAAGACATTCTTACCTTATTCTGTAGAAAAGGTTAAAATGGACCTTTTTTGGAAAACGACAAAAAGATTCCTTTATAAACTTCTTATAAAAGTCAACAAGGTTATAAATGACTTTATCCCATTGTTATTAAAATAGTATTAATGATTTGAAATATATTATTAAGAAACATGGATGTGGATGATAAAGAGGTCCCAGTAGATAATTACATATAAACAAACTCGGATAATGAAGAGATTGTGAAATAAATCCTTACCGTGTACTTTTCCTTGGTTTAGGGTAATATAAACTCCTGTATAATGGTGAAATAAGCGTTATTAAATTATACAAGAATCATAAAAATTAATATAATATCATATATGATCTTTTGACATTGATTTGTTTATAATATCTTAGTATTATCGTTGTATCGGGTGTAACTTACTCGTTTTATTTTATATGTTTTGTTACGTAAGTCATGTTTGTTATGGATAGGATGTATTTTATTCATATCCATAATTATATCAAGTCCTTAAACATTATTTTTAATCATTAAATGAGAATTAGTCTTGAATGGATACGATGGGGAATGAATCTCATCGCGTTCGTGGAGACGGTAGTCCGTACGTATGCACGAGCGACAATATCATTCTTTTGATATTAAAATAATATATAATTGGATGTTATATCATATATACAGAATAAGTATAATGTAATATTTATTATTTACATGAATTACACATCATTATTAAACCCATCCAAATAAGAATTTATTGACTAACAATTACACCACGATGTGGAGACGGTATGCCGTATGTACGCACGTATGGTGACATGTCATTCAAAGGATGGATAGAATACAGAATATGGTCATACCATATTTATAATAACATCACAGTATATATAATATACCGGAGTAATTATTTTAGAATGGTAGTAACAAAGAAAGAAGATGTTTAAGAAGAAAGGTTCTTGAAAGAGGGTGGTGAAAACATTACCTCTTAATCGGGATCTTCCTTATGATTTGATCAAAAGGGCTCCTTAATATGGCTTTATGATCAAAATAAGGCCTCTGGGTCAATGTGAGGGAAGTTTAAAGAGTACATGGGCAGGGGTTGGCCGATCCAA
This sequence comes from Viscum album, assembly GCA_963277665.1. Taxonomy (NCBI): domain Eukaryota; kingdom Viridiplantae; phylum Streptophyta; class Magnoliopsida; order Santalales; family Viscaceae; genus Viscum; species Viscum album. The sequence goes on from OY728164.1 coordinate 1,168,116,603, forward strand.
AAGGCTTTGAATGTGTGAATTAGTGATAATGGGGGGGGGTTCCCTTTTATAAGAGGGGTGAGGGGCACCTTTGGAAAAGCTAGAAATATTATTTTATAATAAATTCATATTCTGTTTCTAATGGCTCCAAAGTGGAATATTTATATTTTAATGTGGGTATAGGTCTAAAACCACTCAACAAAAAGGTTTTAGACAGGTTTAGGTCACTATATTAACCTTATCTTTTATTTTTAACTCTTAGTTAATTAGTTTAACATTTACCATGTCCGTTTGTATTTTTATATTATATAGTTAATAAACATACTATATACATCCAAGAGACCCCCAAGTGGTCCATTAATGGTACACCTATCATGATAAAAGTCCTTTGGCCGAACCAATGATTTTTAGGAATATAATATAAATTAATAATGTAATATTTGTTTTAAAAACTCTTTTTTGTCAATTTTGACACTATTGGGTATTTTGTTTTTCATAACTTCATAAAAGCATTTTTACTTCGAAAACAATTTATATAACCAATAATAATATGTAATAGTAACCATGAAAATTAGTGGAATTCATAAAAATTCTCAAATTACATTTATTTTGATATTTATAATTTCAACTACTTTAATATTTCATTAAACATTGATTTTACCTCTTTTAACTCTTCATTGAATTAAATAATAATTACTATCCTAATCAAATACAAGTGGACCTAAATGATAATATTTTATTCCTAAGGATGTTTTTGGTCGAGATACACTTGTCCAATAGAATTATGACATTTTTTAGGGTAATATTAATATCATTTTTACCCTTAATTACCGTATTTACATTAAATCGTGGTAAATAAAAGTAAAAAGTTACAATTCACCAAAAATTATTTTCATCTCATTGAACCACATTTAACTCCTTGATATTAACCGTGTGTTTTGGGTTTTTGAAATTCCACTCACAGAAGTGGTAAAATTATGCTTTCTGTGAATTTCCAAATTCTCCTAGGAGGTTAGTAAAAGACGGTGAAAAGTTCAATAAAATTTTTATATATCTAAAATTATTCTAAACTAAATCCAATGAATTAAATTGAAATTATATAGGTATTATGTATCTATTTTGACCTAAATTAAATTTAAATAAAATAAATAATTATTTAAATAAAAATTCGTTTTTAAACTATAATTCAGTGTTTTTTCACTATTCATTAAAAATTGAATGTTTTCAGAAAAATACAAAAATTTCACCCTATGCTAATTTTGATAGTCCGAATCCAAAAACAAAGTCTATTTTGAATGATAAAATTTATAAAATTTCAAAAAGTGGGTATTACTATTCATAATGACTGGTTTGATTGGTTGTGTTGTGTGTGTTAGAACTCGAAGTTGCGTACAACACACACTACTGTATTATTCAAAGGGAAGCGTACCATGGAATATTGGGGTGTTATAACCATGAATACTTAACATAAGTAATACATTTCATCTTTATGAAGTAGTAACTACTCCTCACTGAATAAAAGATCATTACTTACCATTTTTGTAACCAAAATATTTCCATAAAACCCATATAAAGAACACATAACATATAAAGGTAACTTGGGACATAAAAATACTTAAATGGAATAACCATACGGTCGACTTCAACACATATCACTAAATAAAATACCCATACGGCTGTCTTCCATACCCAATGCATTAGAGGTTATAAAGTAACCACCCTTCCTGGTATTCACGGCACCACCCGTCATTTGGTTTATCACATAACCACCCGTCAAATGTCCATGTACCATTATAAAATCATAAGAATGAAAAAAATATAAATGAAAGAAAAAATTTCCACATTTCAATAACAATGTATCAATTTAATATATTGAAACAAAAAATCCATTATCAAAACCATTTTCAATACCAAAATACATAAAAGATTATATGGTATTTATTTTCTTTTAAAAACATTACGACTTGTTGAGGAATCCAAAGATCAAATAATACCCGTGGCAGTGTAAAAGGTCATTTTTCACCACTTATGTTAAAAGAAACATTACTTTTTTTGTTTAGTAAAACGCTTCGTAGAAAAATATTCCCTTTGAAAAGTCAAGGGTGATTATACAACATATAAAAGTATGTCGTGTATCAATCCAAAATATGGCTCAATGAAAAGAGATTGAGAAGAAGTCAGTCACCCTGTGTCTGACTTGACTCGATCATTCATTAATCTCTTGAATAATAAACTAAAGTTAATTTATACTTAAATAGGAACCATTTTCACGTTTATTATTCCTTTTATATCACTTATCTTCATGTTATAAATATTATGTAACCATTTAAGTTAACAACGTTTGTTTTGTCGATATTTGGTACTTGAGTCAAAAATGGACTTCTTATAATTAAATGTTTTCCATGTGGTCAAAGATTCATTATATCCAGAATGATATTCATGATTAATATTTCATATATATCATATATATCCAGCATATACATGTATTTATAATAGCACATAACATATGGAGGTAATAAATGAAATTCACCGTTCATGGAGACAGTATGCCAAACTTATGCATGAATGCTATTTTCATTTATATTTCTTATTTTAATGGAATTTAAACATAATGATACATAGGTATATTATAATTACAGTATAATATCATATATAATATCATTAACTCTATCCTATAAACATCCCACATAAATCATTAATGAGTCACATCACTTTGAGGGGGCGGTAGTCCGCACTTCCTCTAATGAGATTATCGTATTTACCCACTATGGAAACCATAAAGGAATTCTATAAATGGAAAATACAGAAGAATAAACAAAACATAAACATAATAATATATCATATATAAATACAGTTCCATCATAATGGACACCATGAGATGCGGTAAGAGGTAATTGACCAATCATCATTTCGTGAGGCGTTAGTTTTCCATCTAGAGAAACATTATGTTCTTCACCCATTTGATGGAGGTGTGTGTATGTGTAGTTCGAATCCTTTCATAACAACATCCTAGTATATTTAGCATATTGGTGTTTTTAAAAAATTAATGATTAAAAAGATTTTAGGTGTTGGAGAAGTAAAATAAAAGAAAACAATTTAAGAGAAACCATTACCTTTAATTTGGGTAACTCCATTTGGTTTGAAACAAAGGACTTCTTGAAGTTCCTTATGCCTAAGGTAAGGCTTATAGGTGGAATATAGGGATTTAGATAGCTTAGTTGGATAGATTTTGGATGATTCAACAGTCCTTAGAGGTGTGAGGAATTGGTTAGAAGTGGTTTCTTTTTATACGGGGGAGGAGGGGCTCTTTAAAAAAGTGTGCAACTATTATTTTATTATATAATTATATTGGGTTTCTAATGGTCCAAAAATAATTAAGGATGAATATAAGATGACTCATGGAAGAAATAAAATCATCGAATCATAATTTAACATGTTTTGGATAATATTTGGATCATTATAATATTATTTATTTAAATCATTTATTAATGAGGTAAATTGTGCATCATTATTGTGTCAGAAATAATTTACTTTATTTGATGTCTAAAATTTTTAGAAAAAATACCATGATGTTGGAAATATTTTTATCCTTCCAATTAATATTTATATTCAACAATATTATGTATATAACACTATGTAATAATTAATTACTAAAAGCTTTTTGTTTTCGTCATTTTGTCCTTTACTTTAAATTAATTATTATAAACTGTCATTATCACACCCATGTTACTAAAAGGAGTCCTAAAATCGACCCAAAGATTCCCATGGTCATGACTAACTCAACCCAAAAGGTTTGGACAAGTGTTAAGGTAATTTTGAATTATTATAATATTCTTTTTACCTTGAATTAACCTATTTACCTTTAACCGCGGTAAATAAAAGTCAAAAGTTACTATTCACCGTAAATTATTTTCATCTTATTGAACCACATTTTACTTTTTTATAACAACCATGTATATCGTATTTTTAAAATTCAATTCATAGAAGTGGTAAAATTTCATTTAAATGAAAAAGTTAGTTTTTTTCTAACTACTGCTTAGTTGTTTCACTATTCATCAAAAAATTAAGTTATTCAGAAAAATACAAAAAATTCAGCCTAATATTTACTTGATATTCAAAATTCAAAAATTATGTTTATTTTGATAAATTCATAACATATAAATGGCATTAATTAATCTAAAATTAATTCCCTTTAAAACAAATAGCGTGTTTTTATGAAATAATAACTATCAAAAGATTGACACTTGTTTATGTCCACTCTCAAAGTGAAATTAGTTCCAATGACCAATATTGGATTAAATGGAAAAAATATATTCTAATTAAACTTTAAAACCAATTAAAAATACAGTCTGAATATATAAATAAACTATATTAAAAGTCACTTTTGAATTAAAATACAATATTTTCTCCTATTCATTAAAAATGAACTTAATCCAAAAGATGCCAAAAAATTACCCAAAGTAAAATTTGATGTCACAAATCAAAAGAAGAATTTTATTTGGTCAAATATAACATATAAATATGACCAATACTAAATTTAATGAGGGTTCTCCATTAAAAGGTGGTAAATTGTCTTTTTAATGTAAATTATGCTTAAAATTAGATTTATTCACATTTTAAGCCTATATAATTTATTTGATGAAAGTAAATACATTTAAAAAACATGTATAATCATATTGTAGTTAGTTTTTTTCATTCCGTAAAATACAACAGATGGGATTTAACTAACATTTAAAATAATAATATCATATTATTAGTGTGAAATGTAAGATTTCAAAGATACTTGTTGTTGTGTATCAGGTATGCTATCGAACATAGAAACCCCATTAAAGTAAAATAAATTTTAAATTCACAAATATTTATAAATATTAAATATGTCTTGTTCTTTATTTACCTAGGATGTTACATCCCGACTTCATAGGCCTAAAAATTAAAATGGATTATAATGGATGTTTAATCATTCCCATCACTTTTATAAGCTCCTTATGTTATCCCATAAACCCAACCCTACTAGCACAAAGATTTTAAAATCTATCATGCTAACTAGGAAAAATCTCATTCAATCAACAATTAAAATCTCTAATGAACTCATGCTAAAAAAATCAAATTATTCTTATGATGCACATCTGGGACGTAACCCTTGAATCACTATCAAGAGAAATATGAAATCACATTATAGAGGAAATTGTATTTTTTAATAACCCACTCACCCTAAACTACCTTGTAGAAGTCCTAAAAACTCTACACGTGATCCACCATCATATTCGATATGCGAAAAATTCTCAACTTGTACTCCTCTTGTGACAAATTCCTAATATATGGAAAAAAACACCAAAAACCCTCAAAACGGTATTACAGTGGAAATAATTGATATGTACCATAAGTACGAAACAAGTATTATGAAACCTACACCCTAACCATGAACTTCCAATGGGCACATTACATCCGATTAATTGATTTTTATTACTAAATGTCCCAAACATTCTGAGTGGTTGGTCATGTATAATACATAGACATGTAACACTTGTCTTATAGATGTGTGCATCCACATGGTAACATCCCCCTAACATAGAGTACCTACCCATGTACCCTTGTACCTTACCATAAGACCATGTAACTGAACATTCCATGTACCTAGACTAATAATCCATAGTCCTCCAATTCCACCTACCCAAGTACTTGGGCACTTGGCCCTACAACCAAAAATGAAATGTACTACAAGTACAAGGATCCCTGTTCAAAAATTTAATATTAAAAAAATGGATATGGAAATAGCTTATTTTCTTGATACACATGTCATGTGATTGCGATTTATTGATAGGAAACCCATATGAACCTCTCAAAACCCTAATTTATTGAGAAATGGAAAAATTCAACCCATATGTGGAACTTATTAGTCATAATATGTATTTTTAAAATAAATAACAATAAATCAATGGGGATTGGTTCAAAATAATCAATAACAACCTACATTGTGGCATAAACGTCATAGATTCAAGTCCATATCTTTTAGTGGAAGTTGTTGCACCTCGCACCAATCTCGATCCCAAACGTATACAAATTCTAGAATCATTGCCTCCAAATAATTCTCTTTGTCTATAAATATCATTAAATAGGCGATCCCTCCTCTTATCACGTATAGGTATCCCCAAATTGTGGTGATATTTTGGTTACTTAATTTATAAAAAAAATTAATTTCTCATTTATCACATGGCCAGTGTCCCGGAACACGAAGTGAGATTATACTTCACCTATGAAAAACTCCCAATTCTATACTCAACAATAAATTTGAAATCTAAATCCAAAGATTACTTCAAAATATATATCCACCCAAATATGCATGAAAAAATTAATAATTCATTAATTAATTATTAAATATTCAACAAAACCTAAAATGACTCATAATAAAACCAAACCCTTATCTTATGTTAAACTTTTTACATTTGGACCAATGATGTGGTATGAAAAAATATTCAAGAAATATTGATATGGGAAAATGACATGTTTGCCTTCATTCCCACCTAAAAGAAATAAAATCAAATTTCTGCCAAAATCAAGAATATGTGGAAACACTGATCATTAAAATATGTATCAATTTTAACATTTCAATTAAATTTGGATTAAAAATTCACTATATATACAGAAAATGTAGTATATATTTAAACTATTTCTATATATATCACAAATTATAGGGTGTTTTAAATTGAATATATTTATTACTATGAAAAAATATGGAATTTGGTATGTTTACACCATTAGAAATGAATCATATAAAAATAATAATTACATCACATATACAACATCATATATAATATATCAATAATATCTTTTTATCATAATTGAATATTTATTTTTAGTATAATGAAGAAACATTTTTAATGTAATATCTCATTCACTAAATCTAACATCCAGTATCATAATTCTACATTCAATATCATAATTCTACATAATGGTTGAATAACATACAACATATACTGTACACTATATGATATCAAAGTTTGGTTTAATAATAATCATATATCATTATCATGGTAAATGCAGAAAATAATTATTCCATAGTTTTCTAAAAAAATTACTCTAATTCTCATTAAAAATATTAACCATGAAATCCATAAAATGAATCTTGTTTTCACCTATTCTCAATCCTATAACAATTTATAAGTAATAAATATAAAACTATGTCAAATTAATGTGCCTGGGATGACAATAATATGATATAAGTGTCTATCACTTTATATCACATAATCAAATAAATGATTCATTAATAATTTTCGGAATTTTTTTTTCATGATAACTTATCATTAAACTAAAATTCATATAATTACATTTCACGTTTATATATTGAAATGACATAAAACATTTATACATATAGAAGATATTAATATATATTAAGGATGAAATAATAAATTGAATAATTTATTTAAATAAAACATTTGCATTGAAAATTATTATAACCCATATGATTTACTACTTATATAACAAATGAAATAGTAGAATATTTCAATTTCATATAAATATTGATAAATTATTACTATACAAAATAATTTAATTTAATATATACAATTTTCTATCAAATTAATATTTTTTATTTCCAAATTTTAAATTCTAATTTTATTAAAGTATTGAAAATAAATTAGAAGTCACATCATGGAAATAACCCATCAAAAATGGAATAAAGGTTAAAGACAAAATTAAATTTCATCACCATTAAAGACATAAATCATATGATCTCAAACATCATATATTTCATCCACCAAGATATAGTGAAATCACACATTTGAATCCTTAAATCCTTAAAAATGAATGAGAAAAAGGATCAAATTAAATATCATTACATTTTAATTCCTCTATAAGATATAATTGAATATTTCCATTCGATATATTCCTACTAATATCCCTATCAATATTGTTTTTATCAAAAAGGGATTATTAGTAGTTTCCTAAAAAAATTATGTCTATCTATTGTTCCCCCTATGTAACATTGAAATCCATAATACACATTTACAACATATACTTAATATAAATTTCACCAACTCATGAAGTTACAAGTAATGTGTTCAGATATATTTAAGAATGACATAATGGAGATGAAAATCAATATTCGTGGCTACATCTCAGGGGGTGGAAATCACCTCAATTTATATCACAATCAAAATCCCTATCTCCACTCCATTCTTCATACAACTATTCTGTAATTTATTTGAATATTATAACATTAATTATATTTATAATAAAACTATTATACTATATCCTTATGAAATTTTCAAATAGACCCCATAAATATTCCCAACCATCGATGTAATTTCATTGTGGACATGTACAACCATCTATTGATAAAATTCATCTAATGAAATTTGTAGTGTGGGGACATTGATATCCTACATGTTTATATAACTCACATATTCTATGATTTTTATTCCCTACTCATGAATTGTATTTTTCATTAAAAAACCCTCTATACTATTATTTGGAGGGTAGAACTATAACCTATAAGAGATTTAGTCTGGAAAATTGAATTTGGTGACCTATCAAATACATGATTTTATAAATGTCCAAAATTAATCATCTATCAACAATAATTATTACCATTTATAAGAACCTAACCAACAACACCATCATAGGATACCAACTTTGAGCCCATGGTGTCGGAATCTAATTGTTCTTTTATGTTTACATATCAATCAAATATTACTAAAATTTAACGATTATTATTATCAAAAACTAGATACAAACTTATCTATATATTTCGAAATATATTCACATTAAAACTATAAAATAATTATGTTTAAAGGAAATATGTGTCAAAAATATTCAGGAAGTGAAATATTTTTAGGTTTTATAGATTATGATGATTACTCTAAAATATATTAAAACAAAACAAATTTTTTGAAATGAAAAATTAAAATGTAATTGAAATTTGTATCAAAACCTCTTCGGTAGGCTCATTTACTTAACTACCTTAAAATTTGGTTTGCACTTCTATCCAAACTGTTTTCTAAGTAAATGACCACCCTAACTTTCTCATATACATTATAACAAATAGATTAATTTAATATCATATTTAGAAATTAATATTTTTATATTAATATTGTATATAAATGAAATTTTATCATACTATAGCTACTTCCGAAAATTTTATTTGAACTAAATTATTGAGGGATTACTTATTTCATTTTTATCAATGACTTTATTAGAGAAACATCTTGTAATAAATAAACAATAATTTTATATAAGTTTTAAACATATACATACATACTGATATTAATATAATAATATTTTATTTAATACTCTATTCTTATCTTAATGATGGTTATCAATAAAATCATTTCACATCACTAAAGTACTAACTTTGGGAACCTTATCATAGAGGTGTGGAATAGTCAATGGCATATCATTGAACCAATGATATAACAAACATTTGAGATAAATCCATTTCATACCCCTTTTTTTATCATACATTGATGTTTGATAACCTAATAAATGGTAAATTAGAATAACATTTCTAAAAAAATAATTCAAATTATTATAATTTAATTAAATAAATGAAATAAATATACTTTTAATGGATTATGGGTTAAAATTACCATTATTTGTAACCGAAACAAATCATTTTTCTAAGACATGTATATTATTAAGAATCCTTTTTACCTTTTTAATAATTTAAAATATATATATATATACCAGGAGATTGGTGCTGAGAATACAAGAAATTTTTGGGACCAGTGTGCCCAAATTTAATTTCATAAAAATATTACGTATATTTTATAATATGCATGGAATGGAAAAAATAACTCTAAAAGGGTATTTCAAATCAAAACGTTGAGGCCCTAATTAAGTTCATAATATAGAGTTTAACCTAGTTTGGGCATAACTTTCTTTAGTTCATGACCTCTATGGAAAAATTAATTCAGGGGAAAATCATAAATAAAATAATTATACATAATTATTATGCCCCCAACAATATGTAAAATAACATTCAAGATGGGAATCAAATTAGAAATCTGGGACCATCGTTATGTTTGAAATGAGTTGTTTGGTCTAGTCATGACATAAACTGAGGGACATGGTAATTTTGGATTCAATGGAAGGAAAGATGCCTAAAAATAATGGATTATGTTCTTTGTATTTGAGTTATTTCTTAATCCCGTTTCTCTCTCTATGAGGATCTCTCTATCTCATCTCAATAATTTATCTTCGTTCTTCACCGGATCCAGGATAAATCTTAGGTGAAAAATTGGATGATCAATGTGGGTGCATTACAGATGTGTTTCCACCAACTAAACACCAATTATAGTTAAGAATTGTCTCATTTTTTAGTTCTGATTATGTTTATCATTTTTTAATTCAATTTCTGGGTTTATGTTTGTTGTTCTGTTGTCAAATCATCAATAGAAGAAAGAACATGACCATCTATTTGTTCTTAAACCATCATTTATTTTTTGTTATTTGAGGATATACTATGCATCCTTAGGGAATTACCAAACACCAATGGATCAACTATCAGAGGGTAGTGCAGTGAAGCCATTATCATAAGGTTACATTGTCCACTGACAAATTCGGGTTCGGGGGGTTAGATTAAGCTCTGTGGTCGGTGGGAAGGACCACTAGGGTGCATCACACATGTCTATGGTGCCACAAGGTGGAGAGACTATTTCCCAACAAGTAGGCTGAGTAGGGTTTCATGGAGTGATCCCAAGAAGTGATGGCCCCCAAAAATCCCTTGACCGGTCATCCACATTGATGTGGCAGACGACTGGCTCGTAAGTCAAACTTGTTGTCAGAATTGGGTTGGTCTATGTCAGTGAGCATGTCGGGAAATGACAGGACAACCCAAATAAATTTTTTGGTCTAGGATAATGGATTAGGTCTAGCCTCTGTGGGATGGTCTGTATAAGTTGGTCAGGTCCAACCAAGTTGGTCGGAGACAATGAACCAGGTTGGCCCTAGTCAATAAAAAATCAACTATTAAGGAAATTTCCATGGTGTGGGAACAATCGTCTGGTCGACCATGGAATGGTGGAATGTCAAATGGTCAACAATGGACATACCTACAATATTGGTTGACCGTCGCGGTAGGTGTTTGGACCGTGAGTTTTTCAACATACCCCATGACCCTCTTCTGTGGAATCATATGCCTGTATCTTTCAAACTGGGAATCCATTTGGAACACCATCTATTGTACAATTTTCATCCCATTCAGTTAGACAATTTTTAGATTAATTTTACAATTTTATGTTTGGGGGTAGATTTTTGGCCCCACAATGATTCGTTTGGGTGTTTGCGGCAAAAAAAACCTTTTTCACTGTTTTTTTGTTATGGTAAAATAAATAGCCTATCTTTCATGTGTTTATACATACAATGTGTTTGTGACCTCATTTTCAACATCTATGTTATTAAGGAAGGTGATTCTAACTTGTCTCTTTCCTAGCCTAGTTTAGTGATGGTAGTAATGAAAATGTTGTTTTCAAAATCACTAGATCAGAACTGACTTACCATACACCTAGATTAGGTAGTGTAATTTGTCATTAATTCTCCAGGACATAGCCTCCGGTCGGGATGGGTAGTGAGTTATATCATTTACACTTGAGGACTTACCCTCCAACATGGCTGGGTAGTGAGGTTCATCATTTACTCATCATGACTTATTCTCTTATGGGGTAGGGTAATGGGGTTCGTCATTTAATCTTTTAAAATTACCCTCCAGTAGGGCTTGACAACATGGTTCATTACTTACTCTTCAAGTATTACCCGACATCTTATCACCCTTCAGTATGGATGGATAATGATGTTCACTGATGAATCGGTGAGGAGGCATGTTTTGACAATACCTTGGGCTCTTGAGTAAGACATGTTCTTTCCCCTATAAGACACATCCCTGTGATGCAGCCAATAAACCGTGTGGGTGAGACAGACCCGCCTAAAGTGGAAAATATCATTGTTTTTTGTTTGAGATCATTTCACATATAGTTTAGGGTAGACATGAGGAATCCGTAGTATGGGTAGTGGTGAGTTTTGGACTATTGGCGACTCTCTTCATTGGCTGGGCTATGAGTTGGATATCCCCTTACTCTCTTAAAGGGTTTCTTTTACAGAGAATATATATATTTATACCCTATTACAGTTACCACTCATTGGGTTTTGGTAACTCTCCTTACATGGGAGGCAAAGATGTGTGTGGTATTCCATGTTATTTTTGGTTCTATCTCTTTATGGTTAGATGAGTCTACTCCCCTACTATAGGTAGAGAATACATGATGAGATATTTACCTTCTCACTTTTTCATGATCATTGTCTTTAGATGAGCATACTTAATTCATTTTTCATGTTGAGATACACTCATTTACTGTAAATTTTTCCATATTTCATATTTCATTACCTCTTGTATCTCATATAATCCCCCCCCCCTCATGTTGAGATTCTAATAATTTTTATACTCACTCCTTCAGGGGATTTTCAACAATTTTCAGGCCATATGATAATAAATCACATGTTTGATTAGGACTTCTGAAGATCTTCGGGATAAGGGAGCTTGGAACTTCTACGATGTTCCAAGCGGGGATTTATGAGTATGGATTCTTTAGTAGATTTAATTTTAGATTTCTGTCATATTAGTACGCTTTTCATTTGGGAAGGTATTTTCCCCCTTATTTCCTTTCAACAAACTTTATTTTATTTTTAATGTATAGTGTTCAGGAATTTATGGATTATTTTGTTATAGAAGGTTTTATATTTTACTTTTCTCACTATACACTTATGTATTGGCATGGATTTTGGTGTGTGTATAAGTACGTATGAAAAAGGCCTCCATGATATTTTTGTTCCTTCGACACTACTTTCCACCCTATATCCTATAGATTCAAGATTGGAGAAGTCATAGATAAATTCCTGGCACCAGAATGATCTTGAAAAAATGGAATCCAAGGTGGTTTGATCCTTGGGATGTTGTTTAGATGTTTCCATATAAAGGCCTTGGTTGGGATAAGGGAAATATTTTCAACGTGTCTTGGGAGAGGCTCTTAGGCCAGGGTGTCCAGTGATGGTGTAGCGGCTGACGTAGCTATTAACATTGACCATAATTACCTACTTGTAAAATCAATATGATAAGAAATTTTTTGCACATATTAATTGTACATGCATCATATATGATTGAGTATTCCACTATCATTATTGATTCTGCTCCCATTTTTTGTCATTATTATTATATTTATATATATATTATCTTCTAACTGTGGTACTCCTTGATAATTTTCAGGATTCCTCAATCCTGGTATCTAACTAGGATACCCTATATTGTTTAATATGATAATATTACATGAGACTAGGACTTTTCATAGGGCCCACAATGTAATCCCCATCATCTGAGTGGGATAGTGGTAGAACCTCCACCTATGGTGCAGATGTTAGTACCTGAATAACATATCAAGGATAAGTACGGGTTGAGTGCCCTTCATGAGTTATAGCACAAAAGTCCACTGGGGTTTTGTGGGGACTAGATCACTAGGAATCAGATGATAGGTTGGAGTCGATAGTATGACATTTCAGGCTCGTGAAGACTCTAGTAGACAATATGGTACCTTTAGTAGAAAACATTTTTCTTAGGATGGTTGGGAAGCAGTGGGGTTTAGCTACCCAGATGCATAATTAGTCAGCAGTCTTAGGGGATGAGTTTTAGAAGCTATTCCCTAATGAATAATTCCCTTCATTCTTGTGCTCCATCATAATTTATGAGCTTTTACAGCTGTAGTAGGGATCCATGATAGTGATTTCATACATGTCTAGGATTACTAATATTATAGGCTACTCCTTGGTTACGATCTGATATGGTTACATCTATGAACAGATGTTTGACTGGGGTCTTCACTGAGAGATCAGTGCCACTATAGTTCCTCTTATCATCCCTCTCTATGTTAGGGTGCTGGATCAAGAACTTGTGACAGGGAGTTTCTTGTCAAGGGATTGAAGTTAGCTAGCATTGGTAGTGGTAACATAATAGGGGAGAGATCCACAATAGTTGGCGGGCATTAGTTGGTAGGACTATGACACATGGGGCCCTTTCAGGATCATTCATTGTCATGTGGTCAGATGGTAGTTGGGAAACACATACCATAGAGTCAGGCGGGAGAGGGATGATTCTACACATGTGATAGGAAATTTCACATATCATGAGACTTCCTGACCAGATGAGGTTAGAATCCAAAGTAGACTGCTGGTGGGACACCACGGCAGAGGTAGCACCATAGTTATGGTGGTCCTCATAGAGGTCATGCTGGATGAGGAGCATGAGCACGAGGGATAGGTGCTGTGGAATAGTAATAGAATCTTCCACCACCACCACCTCCAATGGGTGACCACATTAGGCTCATGGATTTCATGGTTTGGGTCACAGACATTTTCAATTCATGGATATCTGGGATCCACCAGCGCACAAGATGGTCGAAGGATCACTTTTTATTTATTATTATTTTACTTTAGTCTTAGTAGAAATAGGATACAACACTATATTATCATGTTAATCCTAATATGGGAGTTGGTTATCCTAGTAGAGGCGCTATCACATTGACTTTGTCATTATGTTCTTATGGAAAGTTCCTCTTATTTATATATTATTTTTTGGTAGTGATAGATTTCATTTGGAGGGGAAATGTTCACGTTGGACTTACTAGTCCTTGCGGTGGATCCTTACAATGTCATATTGGGAATGGGTTTTATTTCCATGATTCAAGAATATATTGACTGTTTTCTTATCAAGTCATATTTCTAGAAACAAATGGGATGGGGATCACCTTTTTTGTGAATGAGGCCTCCTAGAAAGGCATTAGAGTGCTATGAATAAAGAGATACATAATTTTTTCCAATAGTTATTGAGCATGCCCATTGTTGTAGAAGACTCTTTAGGAACATGTCTCCCTTCATTTGTGGAGTATTACTTGACGTCTTCCCAAAATATTTTCCGAGACTACCGATGAGGTGGAATTTGTTGTTATGACATGATTTGAATAGATGTACTACCCTAATATCTTTTGTGGAATATCATATGGAACTCGTCAATCTTCAGAAGAAAAATATACAATTGGAGGAACTTTGTAAGAAGAGTTCCATCAGACCCAAGATGTCCCCCATGGCATCTTTGGTTCTGTTTATGAAGGATGATGGGAGTGTCAAGATTTTTTAGGATTATAATCACCTGATTCAGGACAAAGTAATGAATAAGTACCCCTTAATGATTATTGGTGACCTCTTTGACCATTTGTTAGGTGAGAGGTGGTTCTCCATGATTTTGCAAAGATCTGGATTCCACCATTTATGGGTTCAAGAAGTTGATATTTCTAATTTGGCCTTTCGTTGTTTCATCCATCATTACGTTTTTTTATTGATGTCCTTAGATGTGACAAACAACCCATCTATTTTTACGGAATTGATAAACTATGTCTTCTATCCATACATGGAATAATTTGTTGTTGTATTTATAGATAAAATAATCTATTAATATGCATCAGAGGAGGAGAATGATGGGTACATGAAGATGGTCCTCAATTTACACAAAGTGCCCCATCTTTATGGAAAAATCTCAATGTGTTATATATGGATAGATGATGTTATCTTTTGGGGGTGTGTCATCTATTAGGAGGTTTTATCCATCAATTACATGAAGATCTAAGTTGTTCTTTCTTGGAATCCACCAAATAATGTGTCAGAGGTATGGAGATTTCATGGATTGGTTGGATACTACCAGAGATTTTTGGAAGTCTTCTCTAGGATTGTAGCAGATTTGACTAATCAGACATGGATGGAAATGATATTTACCTAGTCAATGTAGTGTCATAGGGACATAGAGGAGTTGATGCAAATCATGAATAGTGCTACAATTATAAGACTACCATATGAGGGTGTTGAGTTCATATCATATTGTGATTCCTCTTGAACTGGCCCTGCTTACGTTTTGATGCATATATAGGTAGTCCTCAAAATTGGGCTGAAGCAGTTGTGACCCCATGTGAAGAACTATGTGACTGCTGACTTGGATCTTGTTTTAGTTGTCTTATCCCTGAGAATGTGGACACACGACCTCATGGGGGAGCACTCTATTGTTTACATAGATCACCAATGCCTATAGTATATCATTACTCACAGAGATCGAAATCTAATATAGTAATGTAGTTTGGAGTTCCTATAGGATTATAACATCAATATATTCCATACTCTAGGAAAGTGAAATTTTGTTTTAGATTGCCTCAGAAGGAAGTCCTAGGATTTCATAGTACTAGAGGATTTTGAGCAGTTAGATTCTATGTATCTGACCTTGGTGGAGCATGAGTGTATAACTTTTCTATTGTTGATGGTGCTGACTCACGCTCTCCTTGAGCATGTGAGATATTCCCAGCAGAGATATGTCGACTTCAATGTTTTTCATGACCAGATATCCATAGGAGACACTCTTGAATGGTATATTGAAGGAGGGATTAATGAGATCTAATTTCAGTGGGAAATAGTGATCCCATTAATGATGTGGGAAGAGGTTATTCTATAATTCCATACATCACCCTTAGTTGTACATCTCATTGTGGGGATGATGTATAGAGACCATCAACTATAGTTTTGGTGGTATGGAATGAGGCGAGGAATTTCTGACTTCTTCTCCTAATTCCTTACCAGTCTGTAGGAGAAGGATGAGCAATAGGTTCCAGCGGGATTGTTGCAGCCTCTCAACATCTTTGAGTGGAAGTGGGATAAAATATACATGGACTTAGTTATTGGTATTATGCACATAGTGAAGGGTCATGACTCATTCTAGGTGACACTGGACCGACATACCATGTTGGTTCATCTCCTTTCTTCTATAGAGTATGGTTTGGTGGAAATAATGTGACAATTTTATTTACTAGTTATTTTGCAACTCGATAGGGTAACATTGATGATTGTCTCTGATCGAGACATGCGACTTATATCATGATCGTAGAAATACATGTTTGAACATTTTTTGACCTGATTGTGGACGATTACAAACATTCTCCTCCAGACCATTAGGAAGACAAAGCGCACTATCCAGGTGCTGGAGGATATGTAAAGGGATTACATGCTATATTTTTCCCAGATCTCATAGGATCACATTCCATTAGTAGAGTTTTCATACAATAAACAGTTACCACTCAAATATCAGCATGGAACCATATGAGGCTCTATACAGGAGACCCTATAGGTCACCTTTGTGTTGTAAAAAGGTAATAAAATTATCCCTCGTTGGACCAGAGTTGGTGAGTGACACCGTGAATAAGGTGAAGGACATCCATGAATACATGAAGATGGATCGATGTAGATAGAAGTCATATTAAGACAGCAATCATTGGCCCTTGAAGTTTTAGAATGGTGACCACGTCTTCTCTAGAGTCTCCCAAAGATGCGATATGTGGTGGTTTGATTGGGGATGAATGCAATCGAAAATGTTCATCGGGACGTTCAAGATCGTGTAGAGTTTTGTGAGGTTTCCTACAACCTTCCCCTACCCCCATAGCTAGACGAGGTTCATGATGTCTTCCATGTGTCACAACTTAAGAAATACTTGCATGAACCTACGTGCATTATAATATTGGTAAAGGTAGACATTGAATATGGGGATAATTTTTCCAAGAACCTAATCGAGAACGATGATTCACAGGAGAAAATCATACATGGGAGGGTAATCCCCCAAGTTTTCTTCCTTTGGCAACACAAAAATGTGTATGGGTGTTCTTGGGAATGGGATAGCTAGATGTAGGCTTAGTATCTTGAGTTTTTTTCATAGTTTTTTTCTTCTCAGGGATGAATAGATTAAAAGAGGCAATAATATAGGGACCTATTTTAAACATATAATACTATAAAATATATCTATATATTTCTAGATATGGAAATTAAGTGGTTGTGGAATTCTGTGGATTGGTATTCCCAAAATAAATTTTATAGAAATATTACGTATATTTTATACCATGTATTCAATTGAAATCGAATAACTATAAAATGGTAACTTGGATCAAAAATGTAAATCCATGGTTGAGTTTGGAACATGTGGTTTACCCAATATAGGTCATACCATTCATCGGCGTAGGACATATGTGGAAAAATATATTTATGGGAAAATCATAATTAAAATAATTAAACATAATTATATAACCCACGATGCGATATATGATAACATTAAAACGGGGAATAAGATTTAAAATCCATGACTATTGTTGACTTTGGAATAGGGTTTTTCCTATGTTTAATATAAAAGGCAGGTGCATCATAATTTCAAAATTTTCACCAGGCATGACACATATAGATAGATAGATAAGTGTTTCAGATTATGGATAGACCCAAATCCCTTTTCTCACTCAATGAGTATCTATATGTATCCTCTCAAACAATATTTTATATTAATCCCTGGATTGAGGAGAAATCATCACCGAAACATTGTCAGATCAAAGTGGTTGCACCATCGACATGTTGCCAATGACAAAACATTGATTCACAGTAGGATATATCTCATTTTAAGTTCTGATTTAGTTTATTCTATAATAATTCAATTTATAAACTTATATTTTTTTATCATCCAATAATAATTGGATCCATGAACTAGACATTAATCTATGTTGGAATCAGCATTCATCATCCGTTCTTTGAAGATATTCATCATAACATTAGGGCAGAACAAACCACTGAAGGATCGACAATCACAGACCAGTTTATTGAATTCATCATCTAAAGGGTTACCGATCCATAGATAGATTCACAATTTGGTGATCAAATTGATCCAAGAGGTGTGTAAAATGGAAATGGCCCCACGACCCTATAGTGTCATAAGGTGGTGAGCCATGTTCCTTGGCCTGCCATCCAGGTGGTGTCACGTGACATCACCCTAGGTGGAGATAGACACTACAAATCCCATGGCTGAGGATCAGATCATTGGCTCATCCCACATTGGTCATTGATTCAGCCAACATCAGTGATGGGGCCAAGATAATGGGCCAGGCCTGTCCTTAGTGGGCCAAGCATGAGAAGTGGGTTTGGTCCAACCCATCTGTTCGGATCCTAGGTCAACCTGGATTGACCAATTGTCGACCGCCCATGGTCAGCTTCTATAACAACTGTAACAACATGGGGGTAGTTGGTTGGCCAACCATGGGATAACTGATTGTGGGTTGACTGACCACAGAGGATGGTGGAAAAACAGCTAGTTAGTCCACCTTCCTCACAACCCTCTTCTATGAATTCGAATACCTATAATTTTTAAACTAGGTATCCATTTCACACACCATATATGGAAGAATTTTCTTCTCTTTGAGAAATACCTTTTGAGATTAATTTTATAGTTTTATGTTTGGGGTTTGATTATGGTCCACATAGTGAATGGTTGGCTGTATTATGGTGAAAATCACACTTTCACTAGTATAATGTTTTTAGATAATAAATACCCTAACCTATGTGTTTTTTCATGTAGAACGTGATTGTGACCTCAATTTCAACATTCTTCTTATGAATTGAGGTGTTTCAAACTCAGTGCTCATATATTGGTGTCTGATGTTGGCAGTGATGTTAGTGATGTTTTTCGAATCATTATTGTTATTCTAGAATACCCTCCACTGGGGCTGGGTAGTGGCATTCACCAATGTCTCATTGGAAATTACCCTCCAGTGGGGCTGGGTAGTGAGGTATTTCGTTTACTATTCAATAAAACCCTCTAGTAGGGTTGGGATGTGAGGTTATTCATTTAGTCTTCCAGACATACAATCCAGTGTGGATGAGTAGTAAAGTTCATTATTACTCTTCAAGATATACCCTCCAATGGGGCTAGGTAGTGAGGTTCATTGTTTACTCTTCTGGTCTTACCCTCGATTGTATTACCCTTTAGCAGGGCTGAGAAGTGGTGTTCCATGAAGAATTAGTGATGAGGAATGTATTGAAATTACCTTGGGCACAGAAGTAAGAGGGGTTCTCCCCCCCCCCCGAGATGAGTCCTTAAGATGTGGCCTAAAAACTAATCGGGTAAGACCAGCCCACCCAAAGCGGAAAATATCAAGGTGTGGTGTTTGATCCCCTTTACCTAGTAGTTAAGGAAAGATGTGAGGAATTCTATGTATCAATGGTTGTTAGTTATGAGACTGTTAGCGACTCTCTTCCGAGGCTCAGCTATGAGATGGAGATCCCATTACTCAATTTATGGGTTTTCTTTTTCCTAGTATATATATATCTATACATACACAACATACTGTAGTACCCAATTTTTTGGTTAAAGTTAATCTCTTTCCATTGGAGGAAAATATGTGCATGGTATGCCACATGCTTTCTGTCTCTATCTTATCATGGTTGGATGAGTATAATCTACTAATATAGGCATCAAAGACACGATGATAGGTTCACCTTCTCTCTGTTTCTTGCTCCTTGAGTTTGGGTGAGCTCACTTCACTCTTTTTTTTGTTATGATTCACTCTTTTAATAAACATTGTTCCATCTATAATATTTATTTTCCTATTGTGTCTCATAATTCTCCCCCTTATTTGGGGGTTTCCTACAAATTATTTTCATAATCAACCCTACATGGGATTTTACTTCATGTATCATGCCTTTTGAAGAGGACACATAGGTTTGATGATGACTTTGGAGGTGCTCATGTGTACGAGAGTAGGGATTGTGTGCAGTGGTCACAGCTCGGTTTTAAGAGAGAGGCTTCTTCAGTAGCTTTATGTCCATTTTTCTATCAGGTGGGGACACTTTTCAGTTGGTATTGTATTATTTCCCCCTTTCCATTACGCATAATTTAATATATTCATATTTATTAGTGGCCCATTCATGTATGGTTTATTTTTTAACAATAGATTTCATCTATTACTTCTCTCCCTCTCCACTTTTCCATTGATTTTGATTTCAGTGTCTGTATAGATAGAAAGGAAAAGTCCTCCATATGTTTGTTGTGATTTAGATGCTCATCTCCATCACCTAGCCTATGGTGGAATGCTTGCAGTAATCAGGGCTTGATCCCTAGAATGGTTTGGGTCAGGACATATATATATCAAATTTCAATATGTAATTGGAAGGGTCAATAGATCACAATATAGTTGTCCCCCGATCTGACTGAGTCATACAATATTACCCATTATTTAGACCCCAAAACTATCAAACATTACAATTATCCTCATCCAAATAGATTCCAAACATTTAAACTATCCATTTTTACCACTCTAACATTATTATTTGTATCTATTATGGAAATATTATGTCTTTAATGTAAAAATCCAATAGGATTTATATATTAAGTCTCTTACCAATAATAATGACCCTCCAATATTATCACGAGGTAATTAAAGTGAAAAACGTCTCTCAATATACATCAAAATCACCTTTATAACCTGGAAAAACTTTAGGAAGTATTCAAGAAGTCATTGAAGGATATTGAGGGTTTGAAATTTTTTTTTGGAGGTTGTATGAATATGTTTTAAATTTCATTTGGTTTGATCCATAGGGTGCACCAGATATAATATATGAGGGATGATCATGAAAATTAGATGATCATAGGATAATAATATTAAAATCTTGTATTAATTGACTCATATTTTTTTTCCATATATCCCCCAACATATTTATTCTTTAAAAACTAAAATAATTGTCTTATAACTTATTTTTTTTTAATATCATTTAGTTTTTTAAAATGAAACACAACATACATAAATTGCAATTTTAATACTACAACAGATTCATAGTAATGAAAATAAATAATTTAATATATATAAGGATAATAAATTAATGGGTAACATATATTATAATACACTCCATTATATCATTATAATACATGAATAGATATTTTGTTAGTGGATAACATCCCATTTGAGTTATTTGATGATTTCACATATATTATTTTTCCATTATTTTTTTATCATTCTCTATCATTACTTCTTATATATAATCCACCTATCCCAGATCAACATTCTCAATATAAAAATGGAAAAAAATTTCTTATCATTGATGAGACAAAATTTCATTATTTAATTATTCAACATCATTACCTATACAATTCAATTATCATTATTTCACATGTACATCTACATCTTTCCCTTATTCCACTAAATCTAGCACACAATATGTAATTATATCTTATGTTGTGAAGATATATAGATAATGTTCATCACTCTCACCAATTTAAATCATGCAATATTTGTTCAAGTAATTGAATTGTATGGAATCTCTTTTAATACCCATGGTAATAATAACCCACTTTCTTATGAATAAAATAATTAAAAATAGCCATGGTAGTTTAATTAGATAATATTATTCAGCTTTGCAAACTATCCTAGTTTAGAAACAATAATTATACCACTATTATATGATTTTAATCCTTCTCTATAATTGATTATACAAAATTTTTATTCCTCTTACATAATATGTTTTAAATTTTGTAGCTTACTTCACGGGACCCCATGTCAAAAACATTAAACCTTTTAACAAATCAGGTCAAATATTTTTATTCATGATCTAGTAAAATTAATTTAAATTATTACCTTTCTATATATATATATATATTTGTATTATTATATAAATATATGTGAAATGTATTATTTATGATCTTAAATGAATTGAGAATCCTTCTTCAATATCTTAATTAATAGTTTTTTTTTATTTTTTCTCATTTTTTATTTCGAATTATCTTATATATAATTATTTTCATCCTCTTCTCTTTAATGAATTCATCATTATTTTTTATTTATTATTAAATATATATTTTATTTTAATAATTCCAATTGTATTATTATAATTTTTGAGTTCATTCCATCTAGATGACCTATAAAATGAATGATTATTGATTTCACTTATAGTTGTGATTGATTCAATAATTTTTTTACTACTATAACAAAATTAAATATTTTCTAAATATAATCTAAATGTCTATAAATAATTGTAAGAAACATATCTACCAGGTAACCATATAAAATAAATCATTTTTATTGGGAAATATTTTTCACATGGGATTTTAAATTACTAAGGTATCTTTAAAACAAAATTAATGACACATAATTAACTATATATGTATTCAATTAGATATAATTGTTTAAATGAGAATAGAAACACATAAACACTTCCACTCAATTTGATACATCAAAAAAGATATACATGACATTCTAATTTAGTTTCCTCGACCAAATTCACTGTTAAATTAAACATGACTTTAAAAAACACTAGAGAATATCTTCTCCATTGAAGCAATTAGTACACTTTTTTCTAGAATATTATAAATTTAATTTTATTATAGTGTATTCTAATTTATAAGTTTCAAGATTTTTTATAACTGTACTATAACCACATTAAACTTTTTAGGTAATAATGAATGAAATTAAACATATTGTATATTGTCTAGGAAATTAAGTATGTAAAAGAAATTGATAAATTATAATTATGATGCTTTAGTTTAACCCATGATGATGTAATAATTAATACCCATTAGATAAATTATCAATTTTTAATGTTATAAGTAATATATCATTATCAGTAATTTTCATTGAAAAAAATCAATGAGTCATAATTTCTATTATCATATGAAAATTGGAAATGAATTATATTCATTAAACTTATGAAATTTCAATAATTACGAATATATATTTTATTTTATATTCTCATTATTTAATTTTCATATAAAATTCTCACAAAAAATTTCCTCAATATGTTTAAAATCAAATATATGATGAAAAAATCTTTTCCCCAATATTGATATACGAAAAAAATATTTTCTCCTAATTTTGTAAATTTTATCTAATGATGTACATCAGACTCATTTCCAAATATCCTTATCTTTATGGACCTTACCAAATTCACCTTCAATATTTACTATTAGTTCAAATATTTTTTAACTTGTTAGTATCTTTGGAGGTTGCCTAAAATTAATGCTTCCGTTATTTGGATTCAACTAAAATATAAGACAAGAAAGAAACAAGTTAATGAGAAAATAGAAAATAATAATTTTATCAATAAGACAATTATTCATAATAATAATAAATATTAAAAATTCGATATGCCTAACAAGTGTGAGTATTTAGACAATAAAAGTCACTAAGTATGGGGAAATCATTGTTGGTCATTATTATAGTTGAATGAATTTTGAATATTTTCATAGTATAAATATCATAGGTCTTGGAACTATTGTTCCATAACTCTTACTATCAATAAATTATATTATAAACGTTTTTATAAGATTCATTCCCATGAATTTGTTTAACTGAGTAATCAGTAACATAATGATGCAAGTTTATTTACTACACATTAACTGAGGATTATGTCAATGATCAAAACAATTGTCCAAATACAATAACTAATATTTAGAGTCTTGTGTGGTTTAAATTCATTGGTATCCAATCACAATCACAAATTCCTGGGATTATGTGATAATATTTTTTCTAATTAATGAATATATTTCAATTCAATGAAATATATTGGATGATAAATTGACCGATAATTTTGATTTTACATGTGATAAAACTTCATAACCATTATATTTTTAGATGTAATAGATAGAATTTTAATCAATAATTTTAATTTATGTAACATAAGAACCATAATTTAGTATTATTTTTAATATTTTCATATTATTAAGTTGAATTTTACATTCATAATTACTCAATTATTTCCAACTTAAGGTAAAAAAATTGGTACACTTGTATAGATTAATAATTACCCATATATATCATAGAATCAATGTGAAATGTATATATTCTTTTATAATTGATCCAATTATTTTTTCAATATATTGCATGTTTAATAATGAGTCAATGTATTCAGATTCAAGAAATGTGTCACATTATAAATAAAATTTCATGGAAATTTATTTATTTGATATACTATATAGACACTAAAAATGATAAAATTGATTTATTATATAATTTTTCTTTAATTGTTACATCATACTTTTAAATCCCAATTTTTATATTCAAATAAATCCTGATATGAATTTCACAACTTAGTAAAATATTCTCTCACACTGGTCACTGCAACGTTAAGAATTTGATCCAATGATATGTTACAATCATGATATGTTTTTTTTAATTCCCAAGACAAAATTTTTCCATTTGATATATTAAGAATCCTCTTTTAGTCACATTGGTAACTTTTTTGGTTGATATTTTCACATTTTATTTCTTAAATCTTTATTTTTTATTTTCAAAATATAATTCACCACAATTGAAAAGGAAGTGTTTTCATTCTTTTGATTAAAATTGATTATCAAACATTATGTAATGTAATATTATATCAAACAAATATTACACACATATTAAAGAATTAATTTGTACAGTAAAAGAGTTTATAAACTAATTCCACTTTAACTATCATGTAGAATAACATTTAGTATAAATAAATTTTATTATTCCCCCGATGGATCGATTAGAAAATGAAAATTCTCAAAACACCACTATAACCATAGTATACTAAGTTGTGTTCCTTGGTATTGTGATCAATATGTTCTAAATATATTAGTTATTACCAAAACTTTTAGATAAATAATCTATAAAAATAATATTTTTTGGTTGAAATAGAATTAAACTCCTTGAAATTCATAATCTTCTGGTGTTGGGTAAAAATCATTCAAAATAAAAAAAATTAAATACATTGTTTGTAAGATGTAACCAAATGCAACATAAGTTAACTATATCCACTACTATTGTTGGATATAATTTTATATAAATTAAATATGATATCGACATCAATTTGTGTCAAACTAAACTATGTTCACAATTCAATAATAATAAATTATTTAAAAACCATATAAACTATAGAATAATGTCAAATTTATATAATTCATAATTTCCCATAGTATCAAATAATATATAATTAATTTTATCCCATTTAAAAATTTACCATTTAGGGAAGAATATGTCTGAAATAAAATATTCATAAAAATAGAACAAAGAATTCACTGAAAAATGATTAGTTCAAATATATTAAAAGTTGATGTAGTTTAATTTGTTATTTTATTGAAAATAGTGGAAAAAATAAAGTGTGTTCAATGGAATAACCTATATGATAAAACCACCAAAATTTTTCTTAGCCTCAACAATCCTTCACATTAAATCAATTAATACCATATCCAAAACCATCCAAAAATAAATTAACCATGAAAAAAATTACTATTTAGATAAACAAAATGGAACCTTTCCAATGCTAATTTAGAAGAGACCTATAATTATTTTTAAACTTATTAGTGAGAATCATGGATAAATAGGACCAATTAAATCGTAAATTTATGAAATGAATGGAAAACCCCTATTGTAATCATTGTATAAAATAATCTAGGTAGAATTGTGTAAATCCAAATAGAAATCCTTCTCTTAGTTATTCTCAAACGCTAGTAATAATATTCCAAATAATTTCATGAAATAGTATCCTTTACTGTGTATTATATATGTAAATGGGTTGTACAATTGAAAATTTAAAACAAATTACAATAAAATTTGGCATTTATCTCAGAAAAAGGATTATAACATCAACCTAGACAAGGATAGAAAATTATCCAGAAACACGTTAATAATTGGGATCATAGAACAGAGATGTAGGGATTGCACCTCAATGGAAAGCCTACACTATACTATATATCACAAACATTTTTCTTTGGGAATCTAATACAAATGTGAGGTTGGATGTGTGAATGAGATTGATTGGACGGAGAGGATAATGTGCGTTTCTGGGATTATAAGAAAAATATTAGTAGTATTTTTTTTAAAACCCACCATGAAATAAATGTGAATTTATTTATCTATAGATTTATAAATAACTTCTATCAAATCATTTTTATGGTCAATTCATGTGTAAAATTTTAGAAATACCAATAACAACGAACTGTATATTTTAGTAATGTTACGCTTTAATAATTATGATTTTTGAAAAGCTGTAATAATAATTCAACATCTAATATATAAGAAATTCCATAATGATTATAGGTCCCACAAAACTTATTTGTTAACATATTTTAATTATTAACATTTTATTTGATGTGGTTCTTGATATTTAATCACAAAAATCTGAAAATTGTCATAGTATAAAACCAATTCATAGATAAAACATAAAGAACCATTCAATCAAATGAAATATCATATAAACATATAAAAACATTGACTCACTACCCCAATTTAATATCATTAAATCTAGTCCATTATCTTTATTACTTAATTATTTATTATCCACCATATACAATAGAAATAATGAAATTTCCATTATCTATATATAATAAATAAGAAGAAGTTCCAAATCATATACCACAATAGAATCTTCACTCCCACTATACATTAAAAAAAGAGATTAAAATTATGTCAAAATGAATAAAATGATGTGACAACGACAATAACCTTTAATACATCTGCATCCATCAAAACCAAGACCCAGAGTGAAAATCCTAATTCAAAACGACCACCACATTCTCCGCTTGAAGATTTAAAAGAGAAAATAATTAATATTTATTGATAAACATAGTTAAATTTATAATGTAATTCATCACTCAAGTACTTGAGACAAATTGAATCAAAATATACCTGAAAGAATCCATGTAAGAACCATTAGTTTCCAAATGATCTGGAGTATAAAAATCTAGAAGAATCACTATTGGATTAGAAACTTATGCTAAAATTGTAATCCTTCGGAATCTCATCATGATAGGTCATGGTCAAAATGTGATGTTGATAATTCAGAAAAATTTCTAGAGACGATGTTTTGATCTACCTTATCTCCCCTACCTAAAATTTCATAAACCTTCATAATTTTTTATGATCACGGTTGGTGAAATCATGTATATGATCCCACTAAAAGACAATGTGTAAACTCATACCCAACCATGGAACAATAGAACAACCATGATGAAATGAAACATCAAAATATTGAACCATTAAATCGACCATCTTAGGAATTAATCTGAAATAACTTTTTTCACACTATGATAGAAACTTGTGAAAATTTAAAAAAAAAATCAATATCACCTATTTATATGAATGAAGCCTCCCATAGTGTGATAAAAAAAGTGGTAATGAAATAATTAAGAGAAATAAATACCTTTATTAAGGTAATGAATCTATATGAGAGAGAATAAATTTATATATTAAATTTTTTACATTAAATTTTTATATCCATTACTCTTAATTATATGACCTAAAATAATCACACAGGGACCAATAATTCATCCTCGAAATAGAATGAAATGTAACTATTATGGTGTATTCCTCACATAAATACACAAAAACGGCATTGAAATACAACAATTCATTTAATTCTATACTAGATTTTATAACTATAACCCCCTTCATCTATCTCACCATGGTGATACACCCATCACTAAACCATAATATCTCATTTCTAATATAATTATGAATTATAGAAACACCCCTCTTCCTCTACCCTTCTCCCAACACCTCCAACAACCCTAATGTAATGATGTAATAGGATGATATGGTCTTTAAAGTTTCATTCAATGAATCTAAAACGATTCATGTCCTTGATAATCCTATGTAAACACATAAAGAAAAAACAGTGACCTACCAAATCCAAAAAGACTCTGCTTGAGATACCTCTCAATAGAAACACCTTCATCAATAAATGACAATAGAGTACATAAAATGAAAAATATAAATCAATTTTACCCCAAAAATAATATCCCAATATATTGAAAAAATTAGGATCAACAAAATATAGGGTATTGAGAACACATCTTGAACTCATGTTTTAATATATATTTTTCTAATTGACCAAGCCTCCATAAAATATATACCATGGGAATTCCACATAAGCACAACACATTATCCCAATGACCTTGAATCTTAAACAATTTCCTATTTAACATTAAATTATCCTCTATAACAAACACTGCCCCCTCAACGAAATGAGATTCATTAAAAATATATCTAACAAGATTCGAAACATTTAAAAAAATAGGGATCCTATCTTCATATGTTGGGAGGGTTACCTCATATTGCACATCACTAATGTTATTCAACACCTCAAAAGGATCAGTAAACTTGAAAAAACATACTCCCACTACCAAACCATCATTATTTAGTATAAGGGGTAACCCTAATACACACATGATCCCTAACATTAAACCATAAACTCCACTACCTTCTATCAGTGAATGTTGTCTCAATGTCTTGTGCATCCTTCAATCACTTTGAGATCATAAAAATCATATTAGATATCTTCTAAACCACATATTGTAAAAGGAACACAACCTCTGCAACGTCATTCTAGTGTAGAATATATTTTTACAACCACATCAACATTTTTACATACTCATTGAGCTCTTGAAAATTCAATTAAAAAATCCATTAAGATATCCTACAACTTCCACTCAAGGACATCCAATGGTAAGAGAAATAGCTAGGAACATAATGTCCTACCATAACATATTTATTACCAAACACCACAATACAAAAACAACTCTATATAACTTCATCCTTGGCCACCTCAATTAACTCCTAGAGGAATGATACATATTGGATAAACCATGATGAATTGTTAAGGGTGATTTGTGAAAATCATGAACGTAAATAAATGCATTGCTGATGGGGAAAAAGTCACCCTTAAAATCATATGAGGATTATAATACTCTATTTACCCCTTAGAAATGACAACCTCAAAGACGTGATCCCTCATAACTACTTCCTTATAATCTCTCCACTAAGACATCACCACTTATTTTAGTAAGGATAATTCCACCATCATTTAATAGATGAAAACTCTACCACCAACCTCTTCCACATAATTATGTGTCACTAAAATATCATTTTTCATCCTATGAGATTCTCATGAACTGAAAAAATAACTCTTCATGAATTCTAGTTCAGTAAGATAACAAATAACTTCTATTTCATTTGAGTGGAAGAGTTTCAAAAGACATAGTCTTATAAGAAAATAAACATCCTCTAGAAATAGAAATTCAAGTGACACTAAAAGAATATATACCTTCATATCATTTTATCTATTTAGAATAAATTTTTTTTCTAAGGAGTTAGTTTTACAAAAAATACATATCAAACACTGATTCTTCCAACTCAAGATCAAGGGACCCATAATTAAACTCATGGGGATGTAACTAAATAGACACATATTCGATAATTTCCATATTATACATAAATATGTAACATAAAATGATATTATAAGTGTAAAATATCTCAAAAATAACACTGTACTATTGATATGGAAGAACAGTAACATTGTTCAACTTCCCCTTTAGGGAGTCCAAATCAACCTAACAATTTTCATTCCATATGAATTATAAGTTATTTTATTTAATGTATTAAATTTGGATATAATCCTAATGATATTATAAATCAAAATATGATAGTATTATGTAACACCAAGGAATCTATATACCACAACAACATTCTTGATAGTTTCCCCAAGAAGAAACTACATCAATCAGTGATGAGTCGACTAATACTCCTTATTAAGGAATAGAATTTTCACGAACGTACACCTATAACGTTGAAAAATTTAACATTTAATACATATCATAGTTCTTATGGAGTATAAGTACTTATAAAATATTCCAAATATTTATAAAATGAACCTACTCTTACTTATAGTATATGTGGTTTCCTTAAATGAACACAACAATTAAATGATCTAGAACTCCTAAAACACTGATTTCATGATCCCCATTAAAATATTATTATGCATTCACGAAACATAAAAAATAATAAATATGAATTTTATGTGAAAATAAAGACACGTGAAATAAGTATTCCAGATGTCCTCCTTGATTACTCTCATCATATGATACCCATACCATAGATTATTCCATGAAGACTAGTTATCTCCCTTAAATAATAAAAAAGACCATCAATCATAATAATGTAAAAATTATTAATGATTATATCTTGATTAGACATCTACAATTTTATTTATAACAACATACCATACTCATACATCTTGGTGATCATAAAAAAAGCATCAGATGGTGACACACAGTGACAAATAATTCCATCACGAGTTGTAAACTTTAGGAAAACATTTAATCATTTTTTGAGGGGGTTTTAGTTTAAATATAGTATATGTTTATATAAAATGATCTAGAATATCTTTTATGACCACTATGCAGGATGTAAAATAGAGTTTTTACCTAATAAAAGTAGTATGGTGGAGATCTGAGCTTCTCAAATTATCATGATATATAATATACTTATATAATCCAAAAATAAATCTATTTCCACATGCTAAATTCACTAATAGAAATAAAATATATAAAAACTGTTTCAAACCATTGGTATAGGCCTCAAAATCATTGGTAGAATATATAACAATGGTTTTGCAAACCAATGGTCAGTAAGCCATTGCAAAATGCCAATACGAACAGTTTTTCTCTATCTGTTGGTATATGGAAGTGTAACCATTAGTATGCCAGTAGTTTTATATAAATAAAATGGAATATATTTTTTCCAATGGTTGATATACCATGGGATATATAGCTTCTCGGTATTTTTCCAATAGTTTAAAAACTGTTGGTATATAGTATTACCAATGGTTCATTAAAACTGTTGGTACAAATATTTTGGAAATACACATTACCAATGGTTTTGAACAGTAGTTATAGTGTATTACCAACAGTTTATTTAAACCATCCCTATAGTTTATTTCTATAAAACAACTTAGCATCCACCATAGCAGCCACCCATCCACTCCATGGAATACACCTACAAAAACACCTGCTAACCGCACTTAAAATAGAACAAAACAAACACCTGCAATGGAACATATAAAATCTTATACTCTTCTAACCATAACATGTACTACCTCATAGTTTTCCCCATTTCAATCTTCACATGGCATCCACTCTCCCATCTAAACCATTTCAATTTAATTAGTGCATACATCGCATAATGGTCAAAGGTCACTCACATTTCATATAAACCATGATAGTCAAAGTTATATACACCATTAATAGAATTAACCCAAATTTCATAAGGTAATTACGTCAAGTATATAGATATAAAAAGTATACCCATATAACAAGTATACCCATAGAACAAATATAAACATAAAACAAGTATACTCATACAACATTAAGACATAATTCATAAGTTAATTAAATACATAACGAATTCAATTAAGAATGCAGGGGTTGGGGGCTATTCAAGGGTTTCTGTTGGCTGTCCAAGGGGGGTAGGGGGTGTCTAGGGGTGGGGTGGGGGTTGTCCAGGTGGTTGTGAGATGGGGGGGGGGGGGTTCCATGGGGTTGTCAAGCGGTGGGGTGTTGTACAAGGTGTTGGGGACTTTCCAGGGGTGGGGTTGTTTCGAGGGGTGGGGTTGTTTTGGGGGTGGGGTTCCAGGGGTGGGGTGGTGTCTAGGGGGTGGCGGTTGTCCAGGGGGATGAGGGGCTGTCCAAGGAGAGTGGGGTGGTGTCTAGTGTGGTTGGGGTGGCTATCCATGGGGATGTGGTGTCCAAGGGGTGGGGGTTTCAATGTGGTAGGGTGGTTCCTAGGAGGGGTGGTGGCTATCCAGGGGGTGGGGGTGTCCAGGGGGCTTTCCAGGGTGGGGTGGGGAGGGGGGTTGTCCATTAGGGTGTGCAGGGGTGGGGTGTGGGGGTTTTCCAGGGGGTGGGATGTCTAGGGGTGGGGAGTGTACAGGGGGTGGGGGTGTCCAGGGGGTGGGGTGGTGTCATGGGGTGGGGGAGGTCTATGGTTTGGGGGGATGTCTAAGGGGGTGGGTGGTGTCCTGGGGGTGGGGTGGTTGTCCATGGGGTTGGGGGGTCCTGGGGTGGGGGTGTCCAGGTGGTGTGGTGGTGTCTAGATGTGATGGGGGTGTCCAGGGGGTTTGGGGCTGTCCATGGGGGTATGGGATGTCCATGGGGGTTGGGGCTATCCACGGGGTGGGGGTGTCCCAGGGGTGGGGGTCCAAGGTGGTGGGGTTGTCCAGGGGTGGGGTGGGGTCCATTATGGTGGGGGCGGTCCAGGGGGTTTGGGGACTATCCAAGGGGGGTCGGGTGGTGTCCAGGTGGGTGGGTGTGGCTGACTATGGGGATTTGAGTGTCCAGGGGGTGGGAGTGTCCCGATGGTGGGGTGGTGTCTCAGAGGGGTGGGGCTATAATTGTTTTAATGGAATGAATTTCAAGGATTTTATGATCATTTTTATTTTTAAAATATTTTGGAAATATTGTTTATTTCTATATTATTTGTTTATTTAGGAAAAAATTAATACTTTTGTTGTGTATGGTAAGAAGGGGGATTTGGTTATTTGGAAATGATTACATTTTTATTATGGGACAAAAATACTCTATGATTTTTCAAAATGAATTTTAAATGGTATTTTTATAAACCATTTGGGTGTTTTAAATTGAAATAAGTCTCTATTATGTGATTTTGAAATGGTTTTATGAAGATTTATTTATGATGTATCTTTATGGTATTTGGGATTTTGTGTATTTAGTTTTAGAACATCAGATTATTTAACTAAAGTTTTTCTATTTGATAATTCTTTATAATGTTACCACTATAAATGAATGAAAATGTCTATAAGGGGATATCTTGAGTAGTCATTTTTGTGTCATGGTTTTCACTCAAACTCTTGTGGAATTGGAATATCCATGTTCTTCCCAAATCATTTATTATTCATGGGTGTTTCTAAAATAAAATCCACTATTTTTTATTGGTGTTCAAGGATCCTAGGAGGCATCCAATGGGGTATCTTTGATTAATGGGATATTTGAGTTTTTAGAAACCCAATAATCCACATGCGTGGGAGATGTTCAGTGGTGGGATTGTTCAAGGGGTGGAGGGTGGTCCATGAGGGTGGTGGGGTTATCCCGGGGAGTTGGGGGTGTCCGGGGGTGGGCGGGCTATCCATAGGGGTGGGGGCGGTGTTGTCCAAGGGGTAGGGGTGTCCAGTGAGTGGGTAGGGTTGTCCAAGTGGTCTAGGGAGTCCAGGGGGTGGGTGGGGTGTCCACGGGTAGTGCAATGCTGTCTAGGGGGTAGGGGGTGTCCAGGGAAGTGGGAAAGATATCCACATGGGCGTAGGGGTGTCTAGGGGTAAGGGGCAGGCGGGCAGTCCGTGGGGGTGGGGGCAGTCCACAGAGGGAGTGGTGTCCACAGGGTTGGGCGGGATGTCCACGGGGGTGGTGGGGCAGTCCTGGGGGTCTGGGGTGTCCATGGGTTGGGAGGGATCTACACGGGGATGGGTTACTATCCATGGGGGTGGGGGAGGGGGGATGGGGTTGTCCAAGGGTGTACACCGTGTCCATGGATGTGGGGGGGCTGTCCATGAGGGTGGTGGGCCTGTCCAGGGTTTATGGTGTGTCAATGGGGGTGGGCGGGCTCTCCATATGGGGTGGGACTGTCCAAGGGAATGGGGTGTGTAGGGGGTGGAAGGGGATGTCTAGGGGGTATAGGGTTTCCGGGTGGTGGATGAGATATCCACAGGGGTGGCGGAGTTTCCCAAGGGGGTGGGCGGGCTATCCACGAGGGGTGGGGGCTATCCCCGGGGTTACGAGCTGTCCAGGTGGGCATAGGGTGTCTAGTGGGAAGGTGGTCTATCCACTAGGGTGGGGGATTTCTAAGCGGTCATAGGTTGTCTTGGGGGTTGGGCATGGTTTTCCAGGGGGTACGGGGTGTCCAGGGGGTGGGTAGGATGTCCCTGGGGGTGGCGAAGATGTCCAGGGGTAGGTGTGTCCAGGGGGTGGGCGGTCTATCCATAGGGGGGGGGGCTATCTGCAAGGGATGGGTTGTCCAAGGGAGTGGGTGGGTTTTCCATGGGGTGGTTGTGTTATCTAGTGGGGTAGTGGTGTCTAAGGGGGGTTGGAGGGATATCCACAGGGGAGGGGCAGTCTAGGGGGTGGGGGGACTGTCGAGGTGGTTGGTGGTGCTGCGTAGGGGGGTGGGCGTGGCTGTCCAGGGAGACAAGGTGTCCAGGTGGTGGGTGGGGCTGTTCAGGGTGGAACAGGGAGTCTAGGGGGAGGGTGGAGGTGTCTAGGGGGGTATGGGGGTTTTCTGGGGGTGGTCAGGCTTTCCACATGGGGTGGTGAGGCTGTCTAGGGGGAGGGGTTATCCAGTGGGTGGGCGGGCTTTCCACGGGGGTGGGGGGATATCCATGAGGTGAGTGGCTATCCAGGGGTTGTGTGGGCTATCCTTAGGGGTTGCAGGGGTGTCTACGGTCTGTTGGTGGTGTCCAGAGGGTATGGGTGTCCAAGGGGGGTGGGAGAGCTATCCACGGTGGGTCGGGTCTTTTCACGGGGGGGGGGGGGGGGAGGAGCTATCCAGGAGAGTGGGCGGGTTGTCCAGGGGGCGGGAGGGGCTGCTCGTGGGGTGGGCAGGGATGTTAATGGGGGTAGGTGTTGTTGTCCAGAGGGGGATGGGGTGTTCAGGGAGTGGGCGGGCCTGTCTAGGGGTACAGAGTGCCCCAGGGGTGGGGGGATGTCCACAAGGTTGGGTGGGATTTACACAAGGGTGGGGCTGTCCACGGGGTTGTGGCGGTCTAGGGGTGGGGGATATCCAAGGGGGTGGGGTGGTGTATATGGGGTAAGGGTGGGTATCCATGGGGGTGGGGTGTCTAGTGTGTGGGGTTGTCTAGGTGGTGGGGTAGTGTCTATGAAGGGTTGGGTGTCTAGGGGGTTTGGGGCTATCAAGGGGGTAGGGACTGTTCATGTGGGTGGGGGTGTCGTAGGGGTGGGGGTGTTCAGGGGGTGTGGGTGTCCAGGGGTGGGGTGGTGTCCAAGGGGTGGGTAGTCCAGGGGGTTGGGGGCTGTCCATAGGGTGTTGGTGGTCTCCAGGGGGTGGGCATGGTTGTCCATGGGTGTAGGGGTGTCTTGGGGGTGGGGGTGTCTTCACGGTGGGGTGGTGTCTAGGAGTGGTGGTGGTGTAATGATTTTAATGGAATGAATTTCTGGGATTTTTAGATTATATTTATTTTTAAATTTGTTTTGGAATAGTGTTTATTTCAATATTATGTGTTTCTTTACGAAAAAATGAATGCTTTTTGTGTGTATTGTAGGAAGGGGATTTGGTTATTAGGAAAATGATTACATTTTTATTCTGTGACAAAAATAATAAATGAATTTTGAAATATAACCTTAAAATAGATATTTATAACCCGTTGGGGAGTTTTAAATAGAATGATGTCCCGGTTATGTGATTTTAAAATAGTTTTATGAAGAATTGTTTATGATATGTCTTAATGGGATTTTTGATTTTGTATTCCTTTTTTAGGACATTAGATTATTTTACTAAAGGTTTTATTTTTTATAATTCTTTAGAATTTAACCACTAAAAAGGAATCAAAAATTCTATAAGGGGATATCTTAGGTAGTCCTTTTTGTGTCATGGTCTCTACTAAAACTCTAATGGAAGTTGAATAACAATGTTCTTCTCAGATTATTAATTATGCATGGGAGTTTTTAAAACATCATCAACTACATTTAATTAGTGATCAAGGATCCCAAGAGGATACCAAGTGGGTATTTATGATTAATGGGATCATTGAGTTTTTATAATATCAATAATACATGGGGGTTGGGGGATATCCAGGTTCTGGGGGTTGTCCTGGGGGATAGGTCAGCCCACGTGTGTGGCGGGGTAGTCCAGGGGGGTAGGGGGTGTATAGGGAGGGTGGGTGGGGCTATCCACAGGGGTGGGGAGCTGTCTAGGGGGGTTATGGGGTGTCCATGGGGTAGGAGATGATGTCTTAGGTGAACGGGGTGTATAAGGGGGTGGGTGGGCTGTCCACGGGGGTTGTAGGGGTATTCGGGGGGTGGGGGTGTCCTGGGGGGAGGGTTGTCCATAGGGGGTAGGGGTCTCTAGGGGGTGGGAGGGATGTCCATGGGGGTGGGGGTTGTCCATGTGGGATTGGGTGTCTAGGGTGTGGGCAGGCTATCCATGGGGGTGGTAGGCCTGTCGAGGGGGTCGTCTAATGTCCTGGTTCCGAAAGCCGCCCCGTACCTTGTTGGTCACATGTCCTCAAGCACATTTCCACGAATGCTAGAGGCTACCGACTAGCAGCGAGGGCCTTGGGTGTGATACTAGGGAAACTATGCCCTCATTTATGGAGTAAAACTATGGAGGTGAAACAAATATACAATATCAGAAGCAGTATATATACCAACAATAGTAAACAGTAGAAGACTAAGGAATGAAACAACATGAGCACATATATATATATAAATGATGCATGATAAAAACATCTAGGAAAATATCCAAACAAATCACCATATTGGAATTCAAAATAGTACTAATCCAAAGTACAAAATAAAAATAGATAAAAAACTCCTTAGCATCGTAAGTATTAGCTGGGTCACATGCTCTCCATCTCCATAGAAAATCAAGTAACTCATGTTGAAGAGCGCTTCCTCTTATCAATACCTACAGTAATATAATCTGTTTAGGACCAAAAGCATGACCCATATTGGGCTTGAGACAAAATCCAGTAGGCAATCACCACAAGATCTATTCCTAAAATTCATTGAATATATGGAAGGTAATAAGTAAATGGAAGAGTGTGCAAAAAATTACTCAATAGTAAACAATCCCTAGTTTCAATGCATTCAATTTCATAGATCAAGCAACAACTAACCAAAGAAGGTAAACACCAATATTTAACTCTATGGGATGTACTAAAATCCCATCCCCTCTAGTCCTACCTAGAAACACAAGCAATCTCCTAAACACAAAAGGAAACCCTCTGAGAAATACTCGTATCCTAACCCCTCTAGTCCTACCTACCAGCACAAGAAAGCAGCTAAACACAAAAGTTAATCCTTTGGGAAGTACTCACAACCTATCTCCTATGTTCCTACCTAGAAACACAAGTAAGCAGCAAAAATAAAAATGTAACCCTCTGGGAAGTACTCACAACCTATCTCTTTGGGGCCTACCTAGAAACACAAGAAAGAAGATAAACACCAAAGGTATCTGTCTGGTAAGTACTCACAAGCTATCTGGTCCTACCTTGCAACACAAGAAATCCCTTGGGAAGTACACTCAGTATAACCCCTCTGGATCAGCTTAAGAATAGAATCTCTAAGTAAGAACTCGCCGTTAATTCATCCTATAGTCTCATATCG
Organism: Viscum album; assembly: GCA_963277665.1. NCBI lineage: Eukaryota > Viridiplantae > Streptophyta > Magnoliopsida > Santalales > Viscaceae > Viscum > Viscum album. The sequence continues at coordinate 1,168,154,596 of OY728164.1, forward strand.
ATAACTAAAGGTGTTCTTGGGAAGCAGTGATGCAACATTTCCCCTGTGTGACACATCGAGGAACTATATACACTCTAAGGAAGCATGTACGTCCATTCCCACTCTGTTCTCGCATTGTAAGAAAAAAGAGATGCTCTAGAGAAGCCCTTCTGTCCATTATTCCAATGGCCTACTACACCAGGTGCTCACAACCCTTTGTAGGTCAAAGAAGCATAGTAGTTCATATCAGGATAAGTAAACCTCAAAAACTACTTGGCTAAACAGTCTACAACATAACATCATGTCACAACAACAGTCACACCATCCAACAATATAAGGCATGGTAAAAAAAAGGAAGCCTAATAGGATAAATATTACCAAAAGGCCGTAACCAAAACATGCATGGAAAAGACCTCCAAAGCATAGAAATTTAATATATTCACATTCAATTAACCTCTACTCAAGAACGCAAGCATGGCAGGAAATTAAAAAGGCTAAAACAGTATACACGAAATACCCCATTCATGGGTATTGGGAACATTTGCACATATAACTCAAAGACTTTCAATAGAAATGAACAAACCACCTACCTTTGTGTTGGGAGATCTCTATAAATTAACATGAAGCCTTGAATCACCCATGAACTCCATAGATATACAAATATTCCTAAAACATTTAACTAAATATTAAATGAGAAAGAAGAGGAATCCAGAAATGAAGCTCTATAAGTATAAAGATCCAACTGATGTGATCCAAATGCAGTGGATGACGGTCGATTCAGAGAACGTGTGCCCGACCGGGGGCTCATGGAAGATCCACGTTGTACAGACACTCTCAGTTGAGTTTGGCAGGGAAGAAGATGTTTCTGTAATTAAGACATGAACCTGGTCCATTTAATGAAAAATAGAAAGTACACGACATGTACTTTTTATGTACACAGTGTGTACTTGCGTTCACTGGCCCCTATATTAAGCGGTTTTCAGGTCACCACACACAGTCGTGTGCATGGCCACTACACGGCTACCACCCAGCTACCCACGATAACCGAGTACACTCTGTGTACTCATAAAGTACACAACATGTATTTTAAAAAAAAATCAAAACTCCTTCTTTTTTCATTGTCAATAGAAAAAGTAAAACATACCTTAAAAAATGATCTGGGTTTTTACAAACATCCTCCCTTAATGATATGTGTCCCTGAATTTCCCTAGTAAGGAGGCATAGAAGAAGAAACCCCGAACAGCTTCGGCCACTCCAACCATACATCGACCTCCATCTCCCAAGTCTCTTCATGAACTCGCATGTTCTTCAATAGCACTCAAACCATAGAAACATACCAGCCATGGAGAACCTTCGTACTGCGATCGCTAATCCGGATAGGATTCTCCTCAAAAGATGCATCCACATCCAACTCATCCTCTTCGGGTTGGAAGACATGAGATGGGTCTGAGAAGTAATGTTTAAGGTGAGAAATGTGGAAGATGTCGTGCATATACCAGTACCTATCAGGTAACTAATACCGATAGGCAACCATCCAACCTCTCTCCAACACCTCAAATGGCCCGACGTACCTCGGGGAGAGAAATCCGTGTCTCTTTATCCTTCTGTGCCCCAACCTCTGTGTGACACGCAAGAAAACCTGATCCCCGACCTCGAACTCTAGAGGTAGAATCCACTGATCAACATAAGAATTCTTTCGAGACTGTTCATTAGCTATCATCTTTCAAATCACCTCAATATGCTCTAAGTTCTTTTGAACAAGATGAGGCCTCAGTATAGCTACCACTCCTGCCTTTAGCCAACATAAAGGTGATCAACATGACCTATCATACCAAGCCTCATATGGTTCAATCTGAAAAGTTTCTTGAAAACAATTATTATAGTAAAACTTCATAAGAGGTATATTACCCTCCCAAGAACCTCCAAAATCCATGATGCATGCACGAAGCATGTCCTCAAGCACCTGAATCATATGCTCGGACTGGACATCTCTCTGGGGATGGTAAGATATACTCCAATGTACCTGTGTAACAAATTCTTTCCAAATCCCATTCCATACATGAGAAGTAAAATGGACATCCCTATCTGAAACGATGGAATGTGGAACCCCAGTTCGATGTAAAATCCCTCGGATGTAAAATCGTCCCAACTCATCAAAAATGAAGGTCTCTTTGATCAGCACAAAGTGAGAAACTTTCATGAGCCTATCAAGTACATCCCAAACTACACATTCCCACAAGGTGACCTTGGAAAATATGTCCCAAAATCCATCGCAATATCATTCCATTTCCACTCGAGAGTGGGTAACTGCTGCGAAATCCCTAATGGTCGTTGATGCTCAACCTTCACCTTCTAACTGGTGGAACACTTCATGATGAAACCATAAACATCTCTCTTAATACATTTCCACTAATTCTAGAAGTATATATTATGATACATCATGGTGAAACTAGGATGAAATTTCCATCAAAGGAATGAAAGTCCAACATCAACTCCTCGCGTATGTCTACAGGCACCCATATAAACCCATGAAAACAGAAGATCTCAAAATTTCTTATGGTCCATCTAGGAATAGGGTCCTCTCCGGGCCCACATTCTTGTTGTACCAGGCCTTAAGAATCTAATAGTTTCCTCATTCACTCTCGATCAAGAATAGTAGAGGTAACAACCATAGAAGAAATAAAAGTCTTCCCCTGCCAGTCGTGCACCTCCAAATGCTTCTCAGAGAACGAATCCATATGCTTCCTCTCACTACCAGATTCTTTAACTTATTATATATGAGCCCTTTTACTCAGCACATCAGCCACTGAGTTGCATTTCCATGGATTATAGGCAAGCACAAAGTCAACAGACTGAAGGTACTCAACCCAACTTCGGTATCTCAAATTCAATTCACACTGAGTGAATAAATAATTGAGACTCTTATGGTCCATGAAAACCAAAAAATGCTCTCCCATAAGATAATGTCTCCAAAGGCACAAGGAATGAACAATAGTAGCTAACTCGATATCATGTGCTGGGTAATTCCTCTCATGTGGCCTCAACTATCTGGACCTGTACGTGACGAATCCTTATACATGGTTTAGAAAAGCTCCCAAACCGATACCAGAATCATCACAGTAAATATTATAGATCTTTCCAGGCACTGAAAAAAACTAGTATAGGTGCTAAAGTCAACATCCCTTTCAGCTCCTGAACGGTTGACTCATAATAGTCTAATCACAAGAAATTTACACCCTTCTTAGTCAAACCTGTTAGTGGTGCTGCTAAACATGAAAAGTCCTATATGAAACATCTATAGTATCCAGCCATCCCTAGAAAAAATCATACCACAAAGATGTTTTTCGGCTGCTCCCAAGAATGTAATGCTCTCACTTTCTCTGTTTCTATTGATTCTCTTGTCTCTGAGATAACATAACCCAAAAAATAAATATGGTCCATCCAAAAGTTTCATCTTGAGAGCTTAGTATATAACTGATTCTCTCTCAGTGTACTCAAAACATTATCAAGATGGGTAGAATGGTCTTGTCGAGTGTGAGAGTATACCAAGATATCATCCAGAAATAAAACCATGAATGAATCCATGTATGGATGGAACACTTGGTTCACCAGTTCCATAAAAACTGCAGGTGCATTCAGGAGACCAAACGGAATAACCACATACACGTATAGACCATACCTGCTCCTGAAGGTTGTAAGGGGTATATCAGATTGTCTAACATGAATATTATGATAAATGGACCTCGTTTCAATCATCAAGAACACCTGAGATCCTCGAAGATGATCAATGAGATCATCAGTCCTTAGTAAGGGATATCGGTTCATAACCACAACTGGTTCAACATCTGATAATCCACACAAAGTCTGAGGGTTCCATTTGCCTTCAGCGCAAACAGGATAGATGAACCCCTAGGAGAAGTACTAGGTTGGATGAAACAATTTTCTTGAGACTCCTCTAACTTCTTATTGAGCTCATGTAACTCTGGTGAAGCCATCCTATAAGGATGAATGGACACCCCTGCCTCTCCTAGAACAATCTAATTATAATAGACTACCTCTCACTCTGGAGGAAAACCTAAACAGTCTTCTGGAATAAGTCCCTAAAATGATCCACCGCTAGAGATAAGTCTAATTTTGGAGTCCCCTGTTCATCCAGATATTGATTACCAATCTACGATGTTACTCCTCCCAACCCGTGAGGCTCGGGTCCCACTCTACTCACCAGAGCATCCCACTAACCCTTATGAAGAAAAAATCCACCTTCTTGTGATGTGAAACTCACCCTACAATAGTAGCAATCGACGAATTCCTAGAAGGGAACCAACCAGTCCATTCCGAGAATGACATCATAGCCTGTAATCTATAGAACATAGAAGTCCCAAAATAAGTGACACCATCAACATCTAGAGGTCACTCCTTACACTGACAAACACAAGCATTTATAGTCACCGGCAATGTGTCTAGTGTCATGATATCCGTTGAAGAAATTATGCAGATCCCAAGGCTCTCCACAAAAACAACAGATAAAAAAGTCATGGGAAGCTCCTATATTGAAAAGAGTAGAATATAAAATTGAGGCAACTAAGATCGTACCTCAAACTGTAGAAGGTCTGGGATCCCACTCTCGATGGGTGTACTCTTCTAAAAATGTACGTCCTTTACCAACGCCCTATGACCTTGGATAACCACTCTAAGCTGATCCACCATAATGTCGCTAAGAACCTGGCGACTGGCTACCATGACCATGACCTCCACCTTAGCCTGAACAGCTGGAAGAACTCCAGTTCCCAGACTAATGAGAAACTAGTGGTGCTGCCCTAAAATTATGTAATGGCCTGAACCCCCTGGCCATTACTTTTCGAAAATACGGCCCCACCAAAACAGTGCACCGTCCACAGTGACACCAGTCACGAAGGCATCGTGATGGAGGAATCGTGACAGTGGCATCATGACCCCACCCAGCCCTCCATTTTCTTTTTCCAGTCCCTCTCCCGCAACATAATTTTTTTGACGTAAATAAATTATTTTACCTTTTTAAAGCCCATATCTAATTCTTAAAAATCCCAAGATACCTCCCTGATGGGAGGGTATTAAATAACACCTTAATATCATCATTTGTAACTGCCCACCCGCGTAGGAAACCACGATCAGAATTTCTAGGCATTCAAAATTCCATATCCCGTAACAGTAGGATCTTTTCTTTATATCTCCCGCAAGAGTTTATTGTTTTTCTCTTCTCGGATGGATTTGTTTCTTCTTCTTAGTGCACCTAGATTCCCTCTCTTCTCGTGGCTTGTGGTGCACCTATGCTGGAGGTTTCTACATCTTTGGAATCCCCGATGTCCCTCCCCAGTAAGTCGTGCATCCCCTGTTTTTGGCGTGTGGAGAAAAACATCGATCCATGATCAACCTGGTTGGGATTTTCCTTCATCCCTCCTTTATGTGTATCACGTGGGGTGGGTACGCTAACATTTATGTGGGAGTGGGTGAAACCAAACCTTATTGAAGATAAAAAATGGACATTAATGAATGAAGGATGGTGTGTGAACGATGTGCTGCTGTTCTATTTTTCTTCTCTTCCATGATGCTTATGTTGTGAACTGTTGGTCCATGATCACTGAAAATCATGGTTATTGGTGGTATTTCCATGCACACAAATGAACCATTGAATTATGTGGTTATTAAATAACTATAACATGGAAATTGGTTAAACACATAAACTCGGTGGATTAAATGAATACCCAGTAATCCTAAAGCCCTGTGTAGTCACCACAGCTTACCAATAGAAAGAAGAAAATAATGAATGATGTGCATGAAAATAGAAGTTTCCCTACTCTGATTTGGTAGTAGGTGTGTTTTTCTATTTCATTGCCTATTGAGTGATGTGGGTGAGGATGGGATCCTCATGTTTGTGAGTCTGAAACTGTGTGGCTTCTCTACTTGTGATACAAATTGGGGTGGAATCCTCTATTGTTGGCATATCGTTGGTTCATGGTTTTGGGGATGTGGGGTTGTATCTTGAAGCCTACTTGGGTTCCAAAACATGGAGGGGTCTCAATTTGAATTATTTTATGGTGAGGGGCTGTATCTTGAGGCTGGGTTTGGTTCTAGTACTTTGAGTTATCTCACTTATCCCTTTGTTGTTGTGACTTCACAAGAGAATCAGGTGTGAATGTTTGAATTGTTGTTTGGATGTTTTTTCCCTGGCATGTGGTTATGCCCATTAGTTTCCCCGCAGTGTAGAATTTACATAAATGGGATCACTTGAACATGAATCTATGAATGGGTTAAATTGGGAATTGGTTTTGGTAATGAGTTGTGACTTGGTCGTGAGTGTTGTGTTGTTCTTTTATGAATGAATAGTAAAAAGGGTGTTTATGCTTAGGTTTTGGAACCCTAGGTTGGGATGAGTGATTTTTAACTATACATATATCTATAGTTTTAATTTTTTCTTATTAATTCCCCACCCAAGTTGAGAACTTAGTGCAAAACACCCCCATTCCATGGGGGAGGGTGTTTTTTCCAACCCACCTTTGAGTGGCTTGTTATTAGCACCTTTTCTTCTCCCTTTCTCAAATAGCCTAACACTCTTCAGGTAGGCTGTGACAGCCTGACATCCATTATAGCCCATGATTTTTTGGGCATGGTAGTAGTGGTGGTTGGCCCAGGTGTGTGGGGTCAATTTGTCCCCAAGAATCTTCGGGATGAGGCACTAGTGTCTTCGGGCGTGGCAGTAGTTGTTCAAGCCTAGGTGTTTGCTGGCATGGTTACGCGTTGCAGTTGTGGCCTAGGTGTTTGCGGGAGGGATTTTTGGTTGTGGCACAGGTGTGTGTGGGCTGGTGTGGTAGTGGGATTGTGGTGAGAATGAAAGTATTGGTTCAACGTGTGGGATGTCTTCAATAACCAGTGGGAAAGTGGCGCGGGGTACCCGAATATCGATGTGCTAATACTATACATTACTTGACTTGTGTTATTTGGGGAGTGCGCCTTGGTGGGGCTTGGGTGGATAGTTTTCCTTACTAGGTGCTTTGGTTATCTTCTTTTTTCACGGGTCATTATAATGCCTCCCCACTTGTGCACGAGAGTCGTTGGTTTTCCATGATGAGTATACTTGTATGATCACCCTATGTATATAAAACAACTTTTAGGTTTCCCGAAGGATTTTAGGGATCGTACGGGACCATACTAGCTCGGACGTTGGGGCAGTTTATGTAACGCCCCGACCCTAGATACCCAGAGTCAGTGCATTATTACATAACATTGGCATGAGCACAAGAAAGATTAAGTCTCGAAAGACTGATTATTTTAGTAGCCTTGGAAACACTATATACAACCATAAAGTGTTACATTACATAAAAAAATATTGTCTTCATATCCCCTCATAATATCCATGAAGGTCGTTCATAAATTACTTCTTCATAATCCTGGGAAAAATAAAACATTGAAAGGGGTGAGCTCAGATTCTCAGTAAGGATAACATTATAGCAGAAGCTTTCATAGATAAGCATAAACACTTAAGGAAATTTATAATTAAAACAAAAGCATTTTAAACTTGATCTTTAGCATAATATGGAAACGATAAAATGAAATAATTCCATTTACTTATTCACATGGATATTCTACTAGTCGAACAATCACATGCAATATCAATAACCACTTTCATAATGATGTAATGCATAATGCCAGACTATAATAACCACATAGCCAAGGCCTTGTGCCAAGACTACAAATAAGATTTTGCCAAGGCCTTGTGCCAAGACACTAGTTCGTCTCATGAGACCTACCGATGTATCGAGGAGCTATAGCTGGCTCCACCCATCACTTATTAAGTCCAATTCATTCCTCATATGAACAGGTTTAAACATAACATAAACGTTCATAATAAAACTAGCATACGAAATGTCAATACTTTAACCACAAACCATGAATGGTATAAAAAATGGCACATCCACAGTCAAACATTACTCATTCGATACAATATGGAAGACTTTATTGTACCTCAATCGATAATAATGAATGATATTGATATAGATGAAAATAACCATCAAAACTATTTGAGATAAATATCCCCCTTTTCTTGACATCATTTAAAAGTCACACTATTTGTCAAGAAGCCGTTTAAAATTAGATTTTTGAATCAGAGTGTCCCATACCACATTGAAAAATTTAAAAGGAGTTTTAATTTTAAAAATTTAATGTTCATATAAACAAATCCTTAAAACCATTTTTAAAACTTAGACATTAATGAAAATGATTTAGAAGAATAAGTCTTTGAAACATTTAAAAAAATGGTATTTTAGTTAGAGTTTCTAACCAAAATAGATACACTTGAATACAAATAATTGAGATAATAAAAACACTGTAATATCATTATAATAAATTAATTCATGATATACTATGTCAAAGTACATTATATACATCACATAAAAGTGATTTGGTGTATAACAACAAAGAAGACTCAATGGAATGAAAATTGAGATGAAATCTCTCATAAAGGCCGTATAATTAGGTTATGGATAAATCAACAAAATAATTATGTGTGAAAAATATAAATACACTAAATATTATTGGATATTAAGTGTAAAACAATCAATAGACAGTCACACATATTCTTGTAAAAACAACAGCAATGAATTGGATGTTTAACTCAACAAATGGAGAATGAGTTAAAATTACTCTTATCAAATTCAAATCATTGACTTGAGAAATTATCAATGGAGTGATTATGTGTATCAAAAGTATATCCACAGAAAAGGGAGTGTAAATTATGACATAATCAAATGAATAGTGATTCTACACATAATCTTGGAGTAATATAATCAATTAAATATGCGTAAAGCCAAATGAGTGGAAATTGAAATTTCGAATTCCCTTATAGATTAGGTAACATACAAAACATACACCCATGAGAGAAGGATCATACAATTATGATGTATATACCCATTAATTAATGTATAATACAAAATTAATACAATTACGGGTAGTACACATACCCCACATGTAATAAATAAGTGGTGAATAATGGAATTCTCACGAAATTAAGAGTGAGATAAGAAAATCCCTTACTTTGTAATTTTTCCTTGGTTGAAGGTAGTTTAACCTCTTGTATAATGGTGAAATAATTTTTATTTAATTATACAAGAATCATTTACATTAATATGATATCATATATGATCTTTTATCATTTATTTGTTAATAATATCTTAGAATTATCGTCATTTCGGGTGTTAACGAGTTCATTTTACTTTATATTCTTTGTTATGTGAGCCATATTCGTTATTAATAGGATGTATATTATTCATATCCAGAATGATATCAAGTTCATAAACATTATTTTTAAATCATAAAATGATAATTATACTTTAATGGGTACGATGGAGAATGAATCTCAACGCGTTCCTGGAGATGGTAGTTCGTACGTACGCACGAGAGAAAATATCATTCTTTTGATATTAATATAATATATAATTGGATGTTATATCATTTATACAGAATCATTATCATGTTATATTTATTATTTACATGAGTTACACATCATTATTATACCCATCCAAATAATAATTTATTGAATAACAATTACACCATGACGTGGAGACGGTAAGCCGTACGTATGCACGTATGGTGACGTGTTATTTAACGGATGGATAGAATACTGAATATGGTTGTAACATATTTATAATAACATCACAGTATATATATGATACTGGAGTTATTAATATATTATGGTAACAACAAGAAGAGGATGTGGAAGAAGAAAGGAACTTGGAAAAGGGTGGTGAAATCAATACCTCTTCTTCGGGTTCTTCCTTTTGATTTGATCCAAAGGGATCCATAAGAGGGCTTTCTGATCAAACTAAGGCCTATAGGTTGTTGTGATTGAAGTTTAGAGAGTATTTGTGTAGGTTTTGGCCGAACAAAAAGGCTTTGAAGGTGTGAAGAAATGAGAAGGAGGGGTTCCCTTTTATAAGAGGGGTGAGGGGCACCTTTGAAAAAGCAAGAAATATTAATTTATAATAAATTCGTATTTGGTTTATAATGGCTCCAAAGTTGATTATTTAAAGTTTAAGGTGGGTATAGGTCGAAAAACACTCAAAAAATATAATTTAGACAGGTTTGTATCATTATATTAACCTTATATTTAAGTGTTAACTCTTAGTTAATTAGTTTCACTTTTACAATGTCTCTTTGTATTTTTATATTATATGGTTAATAAAATTACCATATACATCCATGAGACCCCCAAGTGGTCCATTAATGATACAACTATCATGATATAAGTCTCTTGGACGATCCTTAGATTTTTTGAAATTTAATATCAATTAATAATATAATATTTGTTTTTAAAAAGACTTTTATGTCAATTTTGACACTATTCAATAGTTGATTTTTGTTAAACACATAACAGAATGATTAATTCTAAAAAAGTTAATTAAATAAATCATAATAGGTCATATTAACCTATAAAATCAGTGTAATTTAATAAAAGTCTCAAATTATATTTATTTGGGTATTTATAATATCAATTATTCTAATTTTTCACTATTATGGTAGGTACTACATCACCATTGTGCCATTAATAAATTAAATTATTTAATGTCTAAAAATTATAAATAAAATATCATTATGTTGGAAATATTTTTATATTTCTAATGAATATTTATAGTCTAAAATCCAACATATATAACCCTATTTAACTATTGTTTGGCTAAAAGATATATTTTTGTGTCATTTTTGAATTCATTTTAACTTAATTAAAATAAAGTGTCCCTATCACTTACAAGAAGATCCATGGGGTCCCAAAATCGACCCAAAGATTCCCATGGTCGACCATGTATCAACCAATAGGGTTAAGACACGTTTTAGGGTAATTGAGTATTATTATAATATTATTTTTTAACCCTTGTTTACCGGATTTACCCTTAAATAATTGTAAATAAAATATTTTCCGAAGTAATTATCCAAAATGTCTAAAAATAAAAGTTACCTATTTTCACAATTTGAACATCATGATTCCAAATATTGAATCCATTTTTCCAAATTCAAAACACCGAAGTTGAAGAAATTAATTTAAAATTAATTCCCGTTGTTAAAATAAAAAGCGTGTTTTTAAGAGATAATAACTATCAAAAGATTGGCACTTGTTTATGTCTGGTTTAATTGTGAAATTATGTCCAATGAAAAAATTGAATTAAATGGTAAAAATATATTCTAAATATCATTTAAAACTACCCAAATTCATAATTTATAAATATTAATTATTTTGATTAAAAAATTTGTTTTTAATTAATATTTAGTAATTTTCACTATTCATCAAAATATAAAAGTTATCCGAAAAGTACCAAAATTTCACCCTAGGCTAATTTTGATATTCTGAATCCAAAAATGAAGTCCATTTTGAGAGATAGAATTTATAAAATTTCAAAAAGTAGGTATCACTATTCATAACGGCTAGTTTGATGGGTTGTGGTGTGTTAAAATCTCGAAGTTGCGTACAATGCACGCCGTTACTTTATTCATAGGGAAACGTACTATGGAAGATTGGGGTGTTAAATTATCCCCTCCTTCAATAAATTGCATCCTCGCAATTTTTTAAAAATTGGGCTTGAGAATATAATAAAATGTCCCACATCGGAAAGAGAGTCAATAAAACTATCACTTTAAAAGAAAGGAAGAGAGGTATAAAGGTCACCCAAGATAACCCATACTAGGATTCCCTGTAGGAAAACATGCATATGGACGATAAAAAAAGTGTTCAGTTCTGATGAAGAGGGATAGAAAACATGATCAGGAGAAAGTTAACAATAAGAAAATCACAAACTTGTGTTGGGACAAACGGTCCTTAGTCTCCCAGAAGGAAAAGTAAACAGATAACATTTTTTTGTATTAAGTTACATTACATAAGGATGAGGAATTCATTTATGATATTGACTATGAATATAAAGATATATACTTACTTTTAAGTAGAGTTTCATTCATTAATAAATTTCTACCACTAACTCATTTTTTTAAACGATGAGTATTCAAGAAGACTTGGTCACACTGGAAGAGATAGAATAAACTTCTATAGAATCACATGATCCATGCAGGATAAACTATATATTTACATTGTCCTTATAGATTAATCAAAACCAAAATGGTTAGTACATGATCTAATGATCCCCCAAAAGGATATTCCTTGAGAGAAATAAACACTAATCATAATTTCTAAAATTAAATCAACAATACCCGAAAGTTTAATAAATACCATTCAATAATCAATTGTCCTTAAATCCTTCAATATAATCCAAACTAATATTGAAACCCAAAACATAGAAGAATTTGATTATGTAGTCTCCCATGTTCAATTTTATCTCCAAATGACATCAAATACTCTTAAAGTAACATACTTTAAAGTAATTAACCTCATCACATATTCTCTATTATAGGATAATGATTTCTATAAATAACCCAAATCACTATAAATCCACAATCAAAACATAGATAAAAATATACCGTTACTCCACAAATTAAATCCCATAGTATTCTATTTTCCTTGGGCATATAGAGTTCCCAACAAAGTGAACATCTTCCAAAATAACTTTAATCACTTAATCACGAAATCATTTTCCTATACCAAGGGTATTCATTTGATAAGACATAAGAACCCAAATTAACTTATTATTGATCAATAAAATCATTTAAATAAAAATAATTAGTCACACTATCCAGGGACTTCACGTAGTCCAGTGGTAGGCAATAAATCATAATCGCACTTTGGTTGTGGGTTCGATTCCCACGGCTTTGTCCGATGTGACGGGTTGTCACGCTGTCTGTGTGTCGTCCTTTTCAAAATCTATATTTTATAATATTACCAAAATGATATAAATTACTCAAAATGCCATAACATAATTTAACCACAAATGTTATATCATACCTTACATTTTCATCCAAAATTATAATAACATATAATTCCCTCAAACCCCAATGATCATATAAAACCAAATGGCTATTTATACCTATATCCACAAGAGAAGTGATAATTCTTCCTCAAAAATCATTCTCACATGGAAAACTGCGGGGTTACAAACACAAGAGAAAATTATTCCAAAGTAAACCCATCAAAAAGGAGAACTAATACTTTTTAAAAATTTCTCAAACTATTTATTTCCACATAGCTTCTTCTTTGACCAAAAAAATATCATATAGAATAGGGCATTCACTCAGGTAGTGGCCAGGTCCCCTACATTTACGGCAAATGACTGCAAATGGACTCTTGGGACCATTTTTATCTTTTTCCATAGTACTCTTCGTTTTTCTTTGGCAATTCTTCACATTATGTCCTTCCTTTCTGCACGTAAAGCATTTATTTGTCCCATTGAGACACTTTCCTGAGTGTCTCCTTCCACATTTCCTGCATGATAGAAATTGAGGATTCCTTTCTCCAGGGTCTCCACTATTGGAGCCCTTATCATTCATCACCTTTCTCTTTTTTTTAGTCCGGGAATTGGTTAATATATATATTATTGATGATATTTTTGGAAAATTGATTTGGAATAAAGACGATATCTTTTACGCCTATCAACATTCCATTTTGTTGCTCATTGCCATCACCGTTCCCACCTTGTACATCATTCTTAAAGTCACTATGACTTCCTTGGAATCCATCCATTGACTAAAACTATAATGCTTTGTGTGAGTAATAGTAGTCATACAATTATTTAGAGATTAACACGTCACCATATTCTCAATTTGAAACACATTAGGATTAACCATGATCATTTACTCTCATCTTATATATATAATACTTTAAATCGGTTTGTAATGAAAATGTAAATTATCCTAAGCATATCCCTAAGGTGTGTCATAACCAAGAGTGTAGCAAGGCCCTTTGTCGTGCACCAGTTCCTGTTCAAGTCTAGCTCAATGCGGTGTTTTCGGGTATTACCCCTAGGTACATCTGTTCCAGAGCCGCCTCAACCTGCTCGTATCCATACAGGGATTTATTGCTCATAAAACTCACAAAATCTCTACAATACCAAAATTCTAGTAAGTTCTTCTATACTAATCCTCAAAGTTCATCTTAGGTCTACATGCTCTAATCAGAGTTTATCTAAATCTAGCTTCCAAGGTCTGTACTAAACATCCTCTGATACCAACTGTAACGCCCCGACCCTAGATACCCAAAGTTGGTGCATTATTACATAACATTGGCATGATCACAAGAAAGGTCAAGTCTCGAAAGACCGATTAGTTTAGTAGCCTTAGAAACACTAGATACAATCATAATGTGTTTCATTACATAAAAAAACATCTTGTCTTCATATCCCCTCATACTATCCCTGCAGTTCATTCATAAATTACTTCTTCATAATCCTTTGAAAAATAAAACATTGAAAGGGGTGAGCTCAAATGCTCAGTAAGGATAACATTATAGCAGAAGCTTTCATAGATAATCATAAACACTTAAGGCAATTTATAATTAAAACAAAATAATTTTAAACTTGATCTTCAGCATAATATGGAAAAGATAAAATGAAATAATTCCATTTACTTATTCACATGGATATTCTACTAGTCGAACAATCACATGCAATATCAATAACCACTTTCATAATGCTGGAATGCATAATGCCAGACTATCATAACCACATATCCAAGGCCTCGTGGCAAGACTACAAATAAGATTTTTCCAAGGCCTTGTGCCAAGACACTAGTTTGTCTCATGAGACCTACCGATGCATCGAGGTGCTATAGAGGGCTCCACTCGTCACTTATTAAGTCCAACGCATTCCTCATATGAAGAGGTTTAAACATAACATAAACATTCATATTAAAACTAGCATACAAAATGTCAATACTTTAACCACAAACCATGAATGGTATAAAAAAATAGCACATCCACAGTCAAACATAACTCATTCGATACAATATGGAAGATTTTATTGTACCTCAACTGATAATAATGAATGATATTGACATATATGCAAATAACCATCAAAACTATCTGAGATAAATAACCCCCTTTTCTTGAAAACATTTAAAAGTCACACTATTTGTCAAGAAGCCGTTTAAAAATCGATTTTTGAATTAAAGTGTCCCATACCAGTTTGAAAAATTTAAAAGGGGTTTTAATTTTAAAACTTTAATATCCATATAAACAAATCCTTAAAACCATTTTTAAAACATGGACATTAATGAGCAAGATTTAGAATAATAAGTCTTTAAAACATTTAAAAAAATTGGTATTTTAGTTAGAGTTTCTATCCAAAAGAGAGACACTTGAATACAAATAATTGAGGTAATATAAACATTGTAATATAATGAGAATAAAGGAATTAATGATATTCTTTGTCAAAGTACATTATATACACCACATAAAAGTGATTTGGTGTATAACAACAAAGAAGTCTCAATGGAATGTAAATTGAGATGAAATCTCTCATAAAGGCTGTATCCTTAGGTTAAGGATAAATCAATGAAATAATTATATGTGAAAAATATAAATACACTAAATATGATTGGATATTCAGTGTAAAGTAATAAAAGGACATTCACACATATTCTTGTAAAAACAACACAGATGAATTGGATGTTTAACTCAACAAATGGAGAATGAGTTAAAATTACTCTTATCAAATTCATATCAATGACTTGAGAAATTATCAATGGAGTGATTATGTGTATCAAAAGTATATCCACAGTAAAGGGAGTGGAAATTATGACATAATAAAATGAATAGTTATTCAACACATAATCATGGAGTAATATAATCAATGGAATATGCGTAAAGCCAAATGAGTGGAAATTGAAATTTCGAATTCCCATATCGATTAGGTAGCATACGGAACATACACCAATGAAATAAGGATCATACAATTATGATGTATATACCCATGAATTAATGAATAATACACAATGAATACAATTACGGGTAGTACACAAACACCATATATAATAAATAAGTGGTTAACAATGGAATTCTCATGAAATTAAGAGTGAGATAAGAAAATCCCTTACTTTGTACTTTTTCCTTGGTCGACGGTAGGTTAACCTCATGTATAATGGTGAAATAATTGTTATTGAATTATACAAAAATCATTTACATTAATATGATATCATATATGATCTTTTAACATTGATTTGTTAATAATATCTTAGAATTATCGTCATTTCGGGTGTTAACGTGTTCATTTTACTTTATATTCTTTGTTATGTGGGACATATTTGTAATTAATGGGATGTATATTATTCATATCCAGAATTATATAAAGTTATTAAACATTATTTCTAAATCATCATATCATAATTGTACTTTAATGGGTACGATAGAGAATGAATCTCATCGTGTTCGTGGAGACGGTAGTCCGTACGTATGCACGAGCGACAATATCATTCTTTTGATATTAAAATAATATATAATTGGATGTTATATCAAATATACAGAATCATTATCATGTTATATTTATTATTAAATGAGTTACACATCATTATTATACCCATCCAAATAATAATTTATTGAATAATAATTAAACCACGACGTGGAGACGGTAAGCCGTACATACGCACGTATGGTGACATGTTATTCAAAGGATGGATAGAATACTAAATATGGTTGTACCATATTTATAATAACATCATATTATATATATGATACTGGAGTTATTATTTTATAATGCTAACAACAAAGCAAGAGAAAGTGGAAGGAAAAAGGAACTTGGAAAAGGGTGGTGAAATCATTACCTCTTCTTCAGGTTCTTCCTTTTGATTTGATCAAAAGGGATCCACAGAATGGTTTTCTGATCAAACTAAGGCCTATAGGTTGTTGTGAGGGATGTTGAAAGAGTATTTGGGCCGGGTTTGGCCGATCCAAAAGGCTTTGAAGGTGTGAAGAAATGATAAGGAGGGGTTCCCTTTTATAAGAGGGGTGAGGGGAACCTTTAGAAAAGCTAGAAATATTAAATTATAATAAATTAATATTCGGTTTATAATGGATCCAAAGTTGATTATTTAAAGGTTATGGTGTGGATAGGTCGAAAACAACTCAACCAATAGAATTTAGACAAGTTTGTGTCATTATATTAACCTTATATTTAAGTATTAACTCTTAGTTAATTAGTTTCACTTTTACAATGTCTCTTTGTATTTTTATATTATATGGTTAATAAACATACCATATACATCCAAGAGACCCCCAAGTGGTCCATTAATAATACAACTATCATGAAATAAGTCTCTTGGCCTAGCCTTATAATTTTAGTAATTTAATATCAATTAATAATATAATATTTGTTTTTAAAAACACTTTTATGTCAATTTTGACACTATTCAATAGTTGATTTTTGTGAAACACATAACAGAATGATTACTTCGAGAAAAGTTAATTAAATAAATCCTAATATGTCATATTAACCTAGAAAATTAGTTTAATTCAATAAAAGTCTCAAATATTATTTATTTGGGTATTTATAATATCAATTATTATAATTTTTCACTATTATGGTAATTACTGCATCACCATTGTGTCATAAATAAATTAACTTATTTAATATCTAACAATTATAAATAAAATATCATTATGTAGGAAATCTTTTTATAGTTCTAATGAATATTTATAGTCTAAAATCAAACATATATAACCCTATGTAACAATTGTTTTGTTAAAAGCTATATGTTTGTGTCATTTTTGTATTAATTTTAACTTAATTAAAATAAAGTGTCCATTTCACTTACAAGTGGATCCATGGGGTCCCAAAATCGACCCAAATATGCCCATGGATGACCATGTGTCAACCAATAGGGTTAAGACACGTTTAGGGTTGTTTAGTATTATTATATTTTAATTTTTTTACGCTTGTTTACCGGATTTACCCTTTAACCATGGTAAATAAAATATTTACCTAAGTAATTATCCAAAATTTCTAAAAATAAATGTTACCTATTTACAAAATTTGAAAATCATGATTCCAAATATGGAATCCAATTTTCCAATTTGAAAACACAGAAGTGGAAAAATTTATTTTAAAATTAATTCCCGTTGATAAAACAAAAAGTGTGTTTTTAAGAGATAATAACTATCAAAAGATTGGCACTTTTTTATGTCTCGTTTAATTGTGAAATTATGTCCAATGACAATCATTGACTTAAATGGTAAAAATATATTATAAATATACTTTAAAACTACTCAAATTCATAATTTATCAGTATTAATTATTTTTATTAAAAATGTTGTTTTTAATTAAAATTTAGTAATTTTCACTATTCATCAAAATATGAAAGTTATCCGAAAAGTACCAAAATTTTACCCTAGGCTAATTTTGATATTCTGAATCCAAAAATGAAGTCAATTTTGAGAGATAGAATTTATAAAATTTCAAAAAGTAGGTATTACTATTCATAACGGCTAGTTTGATTGGTTGTGGTGTGTTAAAATCTCGAAGTAGCGTACAATGCACGCCATTACATTATTCAAAGGGAAACGTACTATGGAAGCTTGGGGTGTTACTATATATGTTATCTTTTTCCTTTTCATGGTACATTACATTTGGAGTTATTGTGACTTGTATCTTTTACTTTTAAACATGCATATAGGAATTGTTTACTTTCAGCTTTACCTTTACTTTCAACATTTTTGTTGTTGGGGTTTCAATCATATCTCCTGATCCTATTAAAATAAAAAGGGTAATACCTTCCATCTTCGGTGTGATTCTATACCCTTGGTGCTAGTCACCACTCCAGGACCTATTGAAGGCGGGTCTCGGGGGTCATTATATCTCCTTCAACTTAAAGAATGAAGGGTTTGGAAATATGTTGTACCTTCCCTAATTTTGGTGAAGGTGGGTCTTGTCAGATTGGAATTAGATGGAGGTTGGGTTGAGATATAGGATATAGTCTGGAGTTAGGAACACTGAGGATTTCATGGGATGGTAGGGAAATAGTGTTGGGTGATCATGGTGTGTGAAATAGGCCAGGGAAGACCAGCTAGGACACATGATTTTAGCCCCCCCCCCCATGATCCAATTAAAGGAATTTGGAGATAATGAACGACCAAGTGAGGTTACACTAATTGTTGGGTAGAGACCCTAGGAAAGGTACATGCATCTTAATGACTTGTGTTATCTTGTTTCTAGGATGTTTTTTGGATTTAACGAAGTTTATAAAAAATTTAAGAACAATATTCTGTGCTACTCGAGCTTAGGCATTCCATGTTTACCTTGCAGCTATGGGACCTGGGAGTCAACCACGAGTAGTGTGGATGATCGAGCCCCAAAAGGATTAATTGGATGATCGGTAGAAGATGGAACGAGAAGAGGAGGACGATCCGTGGAAAAAGATGCTTCGTTCCTTTTAGCGGAAGACCCTCAAGAAGTACGAGGGCGACATCTCTGATGTGGAGACAGAGAGATGGCTAGAGGAGCTAGTAATATATTTTGGAATGATCTGGGCTCCGGTGGAATATTGGGTTCCTTTGGCTGTAATCCAGATGCGGGGAGCGGCGCGTCAGCGGTGGACACTTTACCTTGGGGAGAAGAGGGAGGCTGAGGTGACGTGGACAGATTTCGAGAAGGAGTTTCGGGCGGAATTCCACTCTTACATGATGAAGGATGAGAAGATGGAGGATCAACTATTCCTCTAGTAGGGGAGCATGTCGGTAATAGATTTGGGGATCAGGTTCAAGGATCTCCTCCAGTTTTCTCCAGACCTCTTTCCGGAAGATGAGTCTCGGGCGAGACGTTGGGAGGAGGCGCATCGACCTTTTTTCTAGTATGGTGTTACTCCCTTCACCCTACCGACGTACATAGAGGTCCAGAAGAAGGCTAAAGTGGTGGAGAGGATACACATGCTAGGAGGTGTATCATGAGAGGGAATCCAATTGGGATCGTCTAAGGGAAGGTCGTCAGCAGCAGGCCTCCAGCATCAGGGCCCTCTAGGTTCCGACCAGTAGGGAGCATTCCTCAACAGTTCCGGTTCCGATCTCTTGGCCCTCACCCTTTATTTTCAAGACCATGGCTGAGATGGTTCATCAATGGAAGCCATGGTCACCTTCGGAATCAGTGCATGGACATATTACAGTATGGCGGGGGTGGGTAGATTCAGCGCCCACATCAGTAGCAGCAGTTTCTATCTAGGACCTTTCACCAGTAGCAACAGGGTCAGCGAGCTCCTGCTCCCCTGAGGGTAGACGTTTCAGAGGGAGGCCGACCATAGGGCGCTCCTCAGGGACCTCGACCTGAACGTGGTCAGGGATGTGGCCTATAGCAGAGAGGTAGAGGAGTTGGGTGTGGGAAGTTGCACGCCATGGAGGTAGAAGTTCCTACAGGGCCAGAGGTCGTTCGAGGTACAATTAGCTTGTTTAGTACCCTTGCTTATTCGTTGTTCAATACAGGATCTTCACACTCCTTTGTTGCACCCAGTCTAGCCCATTCTCTGGGTTTAGAAGCTAAGAGACTACCAGTTCCCCTGGTGCTGAGCACACCAGTCGGAGGTCAGACCGACTTGTTTTATGTTTTCCGGTGGTGTAGACTGGTGATAGGGCCACATAAGTTAGTCAGGTATCTTCAACTGTTACAGAAACATCCATACGATGCCATCCTAGGCATTGACTGGCTATTCTCTGTATGTGCCATCATTGATGGATTCTGAGGAAGGGTCCTGTTTTAAGACTTGGGAGGCCGACATGTAACATTCATCGGTGAGAGGGGAGGCCAGAAGAGCAGTAGGAGAGAATAACCCCTCATTTCCTTGTTAGTTGAGCTATCAGTTGAGTCGGTGGATGCAGATATGGTGAAAGTTCCAGGGGTCGTTAGTGAGTTTATGGACGTCTTCAATAAAAAGGTGACAACTATACCCCCTCGACATGATGTTGAGTTCGAGATAGACAAGAAACCTAGGGCCCATCCTATTTTGATGGCCCCCTACCGGATGACACCTTTTGAGTTACGAGAGTTGCAGATTCAGATTGACGATCTGATGAAGAAGATTTTTGTTCAACCAAGTGCATTTCCATGGGGTGCTCCAGTCTTGTTCACAAAGAAGGCAGATAGTGTTCTCAGGCTGTGCGTAGACTACAAGAGACTGAATCAAGTAACAGTCAAGAATTGATACCATCATCCAAGGATAGGCGATCTATTTGACTAGTTAAAGGGGGAAGGATGGTTCTCCAAGATAGGCCTACGGTTAGGATATCACCAGTTGATGTTGAAGGAGGGAGAAATATCTAAGACTGCATTCGGGTGAAGATACGGGCACTGTGAGTTTGTAGTCATGTCGTTCGGCATTACGAATGCTCCAGTAGTGTTCATGGGACTCATGAACTCCATATTCATAGAATACCTAGATTGGTTTGTAGTCGTTTTCATTAATGACATCCTGATCTACTCAAGATTATAGGAGGATCACGCAGAGCAAATGAGGATGGTTTTAGAGGTCCTTCGACGACACCCGATCTATGGGAAGTTGTCCAAGTGAAAGTTCTGGATGCGTGTAGTGCATTTACTTGGGCATGTAGTGTCTGACATGTTGATAGCAGTGGACCCATCGATGGCTGAGACGGTTTTTTCTTGGGAAGCACCCAAGAGCGTGACAGAAGTCCGTAGTTTTCTAGGTCTTGTAGGTTACTATCGGAGGTTCGTGCCCAACTTCTCTCGAGTTGCGTCACCTTTTACGACCTTGACAAAAAAGGACCAGGCTTTCATGTGGAATGGGAAGTTCGAATCATCCTTCATCTATCTGAAGGAGAAGTTGTGAGTTCCCTAGTGCTGAGTTTTCTAGAAGAAGGGGCAGCGTATGAGTTGTTCTGTGATGGTTCAGGACAAGGCCTCATGTGTGTGCTGGTGCAATGATAATGGGTGATATCTTATGGGTCTAGAAAGTTACATTCCCCTGAGTGTAACTATTCCACTCATGATATAGAGCATGCGGCGGTCGTGTTCACACTAAAGCTGTGGCAACATTACCTCGTCGGTGAGCGCTTCGTGGTCTTCACCGATCACAAAATCACGATGTATATCTTCTCCCAGTGGGAACTCAACTTACATTGGTAAAGGTGGATGGAGTTCCTTTAGGATTACGACTTCTAAATTTCCTACACCTCAGGAAAGGGAAATGTGGTTTCCGATTCCTTGTGTAGGAAGTTGTAGAAGGATGCGGTTCGAGAGTCGGCAAATGCGTGGAAGGCGATGGAGGAGTTAGTTGCCCTACATCTGGATGCGAGGATGGATGGTGGTAGAGGCTGCCTGTATCAGATGAAAGTGTAGTCTTCTCTACTATGTAAGGTGGAGGAGTCTCAGTGGGGAGAAATAGAGAGTGAAGTGATGCTTGAACATGTTAACCAAGGTTATGCTTCGAAGGGGTGGACGAAGGATGGTCAGAAACAAGTGATTTTCCGAGAAAAGTTGTTTGTTCCAAGGGATATGCGCAAGAGATTTCTTATTGAGTTCCACAACTCACCCCTAGCAGTGCACCTGGGAGTTTACAAGATATACTGGGGTTTGAAGGGTCAGTTCTGGTGGCCCGGGGTAAAGTGGGCAGTGGCAGAGTTCGTGGCCAGATGCCTAGTGTGTCAACAAGTGAAGGCTGAACACCATGTTCCAAGCGGTTTTCTGCAGCCTTGGGATATCCCCAAGTGGAAGTGGGATGACATCTTGATGGATATCATCATGGGACTACCCAAGGTTCAAGGAGGTTGCGACACTATCTAGGTAGTGGTGGACCGGTTGACGAAATCGGCTCACTTTCTGGCGATCAAGGAGTCGAGTTTAGTGGAAGCCTTAGAATGGAGGTACGTGAATGTTTTGGTGCAGTTATATGGAGTTCCAAGGACCATAGTCTCGAATAGGGATGCACAGTTCACCACACGAGTCTGGAAAAGATTACATGATGCTTTTGGCAGCTAGCAACATCATAACACTTCTTTCCACCCCCAGACAAATGGGCAGACGAAGCACACCATACAGACAATGGAAGATATGCTACGGGCATGTAATATAGATATTGGGGGATTGTGGGTGTGACACTTTCCTCTACTGGAGTTTTCCTATAATAATAGATATCACTCTACCATTGGTATGGCTCTATTCAATGCCTTGTACGGTAGGCCATGTCGCTCACCCGTGTGCTGGACCGATGTTGGGGAAACATGATTTCTTGGCCTGGAAGTGGTGCAGAGCATGACAGAGAAGGGGCATCTTATACGTGATAGGATGAAGGCGGATCACGACTGGCAGAATTCATATGCCGATAATAGGAGAAAACCATTGTAGTTCGAGGTTGGGGACCACATGTTCTGGATGGTCTCCCCTCGGCGTGGACAACTGAGGTTCGTTAGGGGGAGTTAGCTTTCTCCTAGATTCAATGGACCCTTCAATGTTTTGTATGAGGTGGGAGAAGTGGATTATCAGCTAGCGTTACCACCGTCACTACTGAGGATACATGATTTATTCCATGTGTCACAACTCCGATAGTATCTTCATGATGATTCACATGTCCTCGATTGGGGAAAGATAGATATCATGGACAATGTCAATTTTGTGGAAATATCATTGAGGATCGAGGATCGTGTGGAGAAGGTTCTCTAATGACGAAACATACCTTTGGTTCAAGTGTTGTGGAGGCATGGCGGCCTCGAGGAAAGTACCTTGGAATGAGAGATGCAGATTTGCGCCCAGTACCCAGAGTTTTTTTATGTTTTTTTTTGGTTTTGTTTATACTTGGTTGCTGGAATGCTTTACTTTTATAATTATGGAATTTTTTGTTTTCCTTTTTCTCAATATGCATTTGAAAAGTCCTGGCTGCGGGTAGGAGAGGACCCGATCCCTAATCAAGACTCATTAAGGTGCATGTGATTAAACCTGTGAGGGTGAGTCAGTGCCGCCCTAAGTGGATAGTATATTAACATGGAGGAAGAATGTCCCAAACCCATATGTCTGGACATCATTACCCCTTAATGTTGCATGGTTTCTTGAGGTGTAGGGGTTTCTAGTTGTCGATGAGGTTCAATCATGAGAGGTATCTTTCAAGGTGTTTGTTTGGACCCCTGTCCTTTATTTAGGTCCGGTTTTAATTCCCGAGGACGATAATAGTTTGAGAGGTATCTGATGTAAGGTCCCGGACCCCCCTGGCCATTACTTTTCCAAAATAAGGCTCCACTGAAATAGTGGCACCGTGATAGTGGCTCCATTAAGGTAGCATCGTAAGGGTGACACCATGACGGTGGCACAGTGTCCTCACCCAGTCCTTCGTTTTATTTTTCCATTCCCACTCCTCCAACGTAATTTTTTTGATGTAAATAGAATCTTTTTCCTTTTTAAAGCCCATAATTAATTCCTAAAAATCCCGAGAAACCTCCCTGATGGGGGTTATTAAATAACACCTTAATATCATCATGTGTAACTGCCCACCCACGTAGGATACCACAATCTGACTTTCCAGGCGTTCAAAATTCCATATCATGTAACAATAGGATCTCCTCTTAATATCTCCTGTTAGAGTTTCTTTTCTTTTTTATCTTCTTGGATGGATTTCTTTCTTCTTCTTGGTGCGCCTGGATTCCCTTTCTTCCCATGGATTGTGGTGTGCCTCTGCTGGAGCTTTATGCATCCTTAGAGTCCCCGAATTTCCTCCCCAGCAAGTCGTGCATCCTCTATTCTTGGCACGTGGAGAAAAACATCAATCCTTGATCAAACAGGTAGGGATTTTCCTTCATCTCTCTTTTCTGTGTATCACGTGGGGTGGGTATGCTACTATTTATGTGGGAGTGGGTGAAACCAAACTTTATGATGATAAAAAACAAACTTTAAAGAATGAAGGGAAGGGGTGTGAATGATTTGCTGATGTTCTGTTTTTCTTCTCTTCCTTGATGTTTATGTTGTGAACTGTTGGGCCATACTCACTGAAAATCGTCGCTGTTGGTGGGCTTTCTATGCGCACTAATGAACCCTTGCCTTATGTGATGATTAAATGACTGTAACTTGGAAATTGGTTAAACATGTAAACTCAGTGGATTAAATGGATACCCAGTAAACCTAAAGCCATGTGTGGTCACCCCAGCTAACCAACAGAAAGAAGAAAATAATTAATGATGTGATTGAACTTGGAATTCTTTGTACCGTGTTTTGGTAGTAGGTGCGTTGTTCTGTTTGATTTCTTATGGGGTGATGTGGTTGAGGATGGGATCCTCTTGGTTGTGAGTCTGAAACTGTGTGGTTGTTCTGCTTTTGATACGAATTGGGGTGGAATCCTCTACTATTGGCGTATCGTTGGTTCATGGTTTTGGGGATGTGGGGTTGTATATTGATGCCTACTTGGGTTCCAATACTTGGTGAGATCTCACTTGGACTTCTTTTATGGTGTGGGGATGTATCTCGAGGCTTGTTTTGGATCCAGTACTTTGAGAGATTTCATTTATCCCTTTGTTGTTGTGACTTCATAAGAGAACCGGGAGTGAATGTTTAAATTTGTGTTTGGATGTTTCTTTTTTCCTGGATTCTGGTAATGCATGTTAGATTCCTATTAGTGTAGAATTTACATAAATGGGATCACTTGTGAATGAAACTAAGAATGGGTTGAACAGGGAATTGGTTTTGGGAAGGAGTTGTGACTTGGCCGTGAGTACTATGCTGTTCATTTATGAATGAAGAGTATCAAGCGTGTTTGTGATTAGGTTTTGGAACACTATGTTGGGATGAGTTCTTGTAAACTATACATATATCTGTAGTTTTCATATTTTCTTAATCGCGCCCCACCCAAGTTGAGCACTTAGTGTAGAACACTCCCATTCCATGGGGGTGTTTTTTCTGCAACTCCTTTGAGTGGTTAGTTATTAGCTTATTTTCTACTCCCTTTCCCCAATAGCCCAAGACTCTTCAGGTAGGATTTGATGGACTGAGTTCCATTATAGCCCATGATTCTTCGGGTCGGGTAGTTCTGTTGGTTGGCCCAGGTGTGTGCGGGCAGGTTGTTCCCAAGAATCTTCGGGATGAGTCCTAGGTGTCTTCGGGCGTGGCAGTAGTTATTCTGGACTAGGTGTTTGCAGGTGTTGTTACGCGTGGAAGTTTTGGCCTAGGTGTTTGAGGGCGGGATGTTTGGTTTTGTCCTAGGTGTGTGCGGGCGGGTGTGGCAGTGGGACTGCGGTGAGAATGGTGCGATTGGTTCGACGCATAGGATGTCTTCAATAACCAGTGTGAAAGTGGCGCGGGGTACCCGTATATCGATGTTCTATTACAATACATTACTGGACTTGTGTTATTTCGGGAGTGTGCCTTGGTGAGGCTTGGGTGGACAATTTTCCTTGCTAGGTGCTTTGGTTATCTCTTTTTTTCATGGGGCATTAGAATGCCTCCCCACTTGTGCATGAGGGTCTATGGTTTTCCCTACTGAGTATACCTGTATGCTCACCGTACGTATATAAAAAAGATTTTTTGTTTCCCAAAGGTTTCCACAGATTGGGCGGGACTGTACTAGCTTGGACGTTGGGGCAGTTTCTGTTGTTGTTTTCTTTTTCATTGTACTTTACTTTTGGTGTTATTGTTATGTGTATCTTTTACTTTTGAACATGCATATGGGAACGGTTTACTTTCGGCTTTACCTTTACTTTCAACTTTGGTGTTGTTGGGGTTTCTATCTTATCTCCCGATCCTATTAAAATAAAAAGGGTAATGCCTTCCATCTTGGGTGTGATTATATACCCTTGGTGATAGTCACCACTTTGGGACCTATTGAAGGAGGGTCTCTGGGGTCATTATCTCTTCTTCAACTTAAATAAGGAAGGGTCTGGAAATCTACTCTTCCTTCCCTTTTTTGGTGAAGGCAGGTCGTGATTATGAAGAGTCATAGAAGAACCCTTGTCACCAGATGATGGTGAGAAGATCTAACAGAAGCGTGGAAGATGACACACCTTTCCACAATATCATCACTCCACCGGGTCTCTAGGGAAATATGGCCTTGTATGCCTACTCATTCTACATAGGTATCACACTACCTAGCTACCAGAAGATATATCTCGACTCATTGGATCTCCGCGGGTAGACTCTATACCATTCTTCCTACTATCAGTAAAAGGGATACTAACTCTGTATGCCGAGCCTCCCTTGCTCCCAACTCCAGAATCTCTTAGATTGCGCTCTACAGTCAGTTCTTGGTAGACAATACATGTGATATAAGTCAACCTGAAGATATTCACCTGATATCGGATGTCGTGCATCAGGATATCCTCAAACTTCCTCACTAGGAACAACTCATCACCTCTTGTAATAGGCATGAATCGCTGCAGCTCGGTGAAGTGAGAGGTATACTCTATAACAGAAAGAGTACCGTGATCCAAACTCATGAACACTTGGTCTTGATCAGCCCTCAAAGTATCTAGATAGAAGTAGTCATAGATGGCACACTAAAACTCATCACATGCCATGGCCAACTAGCATCTCGCCTGTGTGATAACATCCCACTATCTCTTGATAGAATCTCAAAGCATGTACATAGCCTACGTGACCCTCCTCCTTGGAGGCATCTCCAAATTCACATAGATAGACAGCATGACTTCTAACCATGGATTTTCAGCCTCAGGTGCTCCTTCCCATATGAATGTGGGAAGATGTGGTAGTTGTAAAACCTACATCAGCTCTCCCAGAGAAGGGGCAGGATGTGGTACTCCTTGAAAGGTCTGCATGAACATCATAAAGCCTTCCCTGAACTATGCATCAACACCTACCTTAGGTATAATGGCTGGTTCCAAAATTATCACAACTGGAGGATATATAGGTAGTCCCTAATCATCCATATCCGTTTTCTGGTCACCGCCTGACAACTGGAATAAAACCAAAGGACGTCTTGGTGGCATAACTCTGCATGGTGAAATGCACACCTTAGAAAAAATCTATCAAGGAATAAGAACTGGAAGTGTAAAAAGGGTACGAGAGATTGAAAACATTCATGTTTCACTAAACAAGGCTACACGGCATGTATATTCACTACACAGTGTGTTCTCTTATGCCTTTCGTATGGGTGCGAATTTCTTCCAGAACTGTTCATGTAACACCCCAAACACACGGCATGTAGTCCTTACACACAGTGTTTAATTGAATTCTCTTCCCCTACATAAGTAATTTTACATGGGGCAACCACATGGTTCTTCATAGAACGAGATTGCACAGTGTGTTTGTTCCAGACATGATGTGTACTAGACGCGCCTCATCGAACCATGTTTTTTGTGACACGTCTGGATACTCAGTTGACACTACACAGCGTGTTCCATATGGACACGATGTGTTATAGAAAATATAACACTGACTCGTGATGTTAGTTACATGAATAGATTCTTGTTTACACTATGCAGCGTGTTTAGAACTGACACTGAGTGTATAACCTATGATTTTCCATCCGTGTTGTTAGTTACATTGGTAGACACAGAGTCAAAAAAAAACACAACGTGTATAACTAGTACATGGTGTGTTTCCTCATGAATTTCCCAATCTATTGTCTTTTCCCACATGGCCTATGACACGATTAGAGACTACACGACATGTACATAAGGAGAATGCCGTGAACTTAAGAAAAAAATAGTTTCTTCCAAAACAGAAGAACACATGGTGGGTAGTCAAAACTAAACGACGTATATTATAGGTTTTTCCAGATAGTAAGCCTCAAAAACTACTCAGGAGCCTAGAAAAACAATGAAACGAACACCAATGTTCCAAATTGCGATCCGTGAGGGCCCATAATCCCCTCGAATCAATGAATGGAATCTTATACATGTTATGACAAGCAGAAACAAGGAAATGTTCCAAGAAATTCCAGTCCATGAGGGACATTAACACCTCAAGAACAAGGATTGGCTTTCTTTCAAGAAAAACCTCCACAAACCAATACCCTATATAATAGTAGGTATTCTATCAAGGAATCTATCACAATAGCATGCATTTCTAGAACAACATCTATCACAATAACATGCAATCACAAATTCACCCTAAATGGCATGGAAAGAATGTCTGACATGTGATTTCTAGCAAGTTCCTATATGAGGCCTGAGATGGTGTACCCTCATATCATCAGGTTGAAACAAAAATAGAACCTCAATAACATCAACCATAACATCACGAAACATTTTAATCAATCAATGTGAAATCAAATCAATTATAATTTGTAAAAACAAAAAATTGAAATACTAGGTAAATTTTCTTTTCCCTGTACACTGGTTAGCTACTTCTAGGCACAACTTTTTACCACGTACCTATTCCATCCTATCCCTGACAATAGTCTCCAAATTGTAAGTCAAAGAAAAGAAACTCCTCTGATGTCACATTGTAATGTCCCTGTTCCGGAAGCCGCCTAGAGGCGCCCCGTCCCCGGTTGGGCACATGGCCTCATTCGCATTTCCCAGAGTACCAGAGGCTACCGACTAGGAGTGAGAGACTTGGGGTGATATTGGGGAAACTATTCCCTTATTAGTAGAGTAACACAGTGGAAGTGAAACAGATATACAATAGCGGAAGTTGTAAATAAACGAACAATAGTAAATAGTGGGAGACTGATGAAAGAAACAACTAGAGAACATATATATAAATGATGCATGATACATACATCTTGGAAGATAGCCAAACATATCACAATACTGGAATATAAAATAGTAATAAGACAAAGTACAAAATAAAATAGATAAAAACTCCTCTTCATTGCAAGACTCAGCTTGGTCCCATGCTCTCCAGCTCCACAGCAATTCAAATAACTTAAGTAGAAGGGAGATTTCCTTTAACTATACCTACAAAAATATAATCTATTTGGGCTGAAAAGAATGGCCCAAACAGGGCGTGAGACTATATACTAGTTTACAACCACCACAAGATCTGTGCCTAACATTCAATGAATATATTGCAGGTAATGAGTAAAAAGAAACATTGAACAAGAAAGTACTCATCAAAAAACAATTCACAGTTTCAATGAAATAAATTTCATATATCAAGAAATATATAACCAAAGAAAGTAAATAAAATAAGTAAACCTTTTGGGTAGTACTCATAGCCCATCCCCTCTGGTCCTACCTAGAAACACCAGAATGCAGCTACACAGCAAAGGTAGCCCTCTGGGAAGTACTCACAGCTTATACCCAATGTTCCTACCCAGAATCACAAACAAGAAGCTATAAACAAAAGCTAACCCTATAGGAAGTACTCAAAGTATATCTCCTATGTTCCTACCTAGAAACACATGCAAGTAGCAAAACACAAAAGGTATCCCTATGGGCCTATCCCATTAGGTTTTCCCTAGAAACACAAGTAAGTAGATAAACACCAAAGGTAACACTCTGGGAAGTACTCACACTCTATCCCCTCTGGTCCAAACTAGAAACAAAATCAAACCCCTGGGCAGTACACTCAGTCTAACCCCTCTGGTTCAGGTTAGGCATAGACTCTCTGAGGAATCACTCACCGTTAATTCCTCTTATAGTCTGGCTTCAGTAACTAAATGCGCTATAGTGATGCACATACGTCACATTCTCCCTATGGACAAACTCAATGAACTACAAACAATTTTAGGAAGAACTTATTTAAATTCCCCTTGTGGTCTCTAATTATAAGCAGAAACTATCTCTTTGGAGATTCCCTTCTATCCATTCTCCCTATGATCTACTACATCGGGTTTTCACGGGCTCGTGTAAGTCAAGAAATCATAGCAGCACATATCAGCCAAAGTAAACCTCAATTACTACATGGATAAATAGTCTATGACATAACAACATGTCAAAACAACAGTCACACCATCCTACAACACTATTCATGGGAAAAAAAGGCAGCCTACCAGGCTAAACAGTACTAAAAGGTCATTGCCAAAAAATGAATTGGAAACACCTCCAAAGCATCGAAATTTACCATATTCACATTTAATTAACCTCTACTCAAGAACACAATAATCGAAGGCTTTTAACATGTCTAAAATAGTAAACACACAATACCCCATTTATGGGTATTGGACAAATATGCACATATAACTCAAATAAATTCAACAGAAAGGCACAGACCACCTAACTTGATGTTGGGAGATCTCTATGCGTGATCCTCAAGCCATGAATCACCCAAGAACATCGTATATCTACAAATATGTCTAAAAAATTCAACCATATATGACTTTAGAATGGAGAGGAATCAGGAAACGAAGATCTAGAAGAATGAAGAGCTTACTAAGGCGGTCCTAACACAATCGATGGCGGTCGATTCAGAGAACGGGATCTCGATTGGGGACCCAAGGGAGATCTGGGTCGTACGAACGCTCTCGGCCGAGTTCAGTGGAGAAGATGATGTTTCTATCAATAAGATGTGACCATGGTCTGTTTAATGTAAAAAATAAAATATACAGCGTGTACTTTACTTCACTGGCCCCCCGAATTATGCGGTCTCTAGGTCACCATGCACGACTATGTGCATGGGCCGCTACATGGCCAGCACCTGGATACCCACTTTAACTGAGTACACATCATGTACTCAAAAAGTACATGGCGTGTAATCATAAAGTACACAGTGTGTACTTCAAAAATTTCTAGAAACTTTTTTTTCTCAAAAACACATGAAAAAGAAAACACACCTGAAACGAAGATACAGGTTCTTACAGGTAGGGGGTGTCCAGGGGGTGGGTGGGATGTCCACGGGGTGGGTGGGTTGTCCACGAGGGTGGGGGTTTCCAGGTGTGTATGGGGAGTCCAGGGGGTGTGTGGGCTATCCATTGGGGTAGAGGGGCTGTCTAAGAGGGCACATGTTGTCCAAGTGGGTGGGTGGGATTTTCACGGGGGTGGGGGATATCTAGGGGAGGGGTGAATCGGTCATAGAAAGTCTTCAAGTAATGTTTTATTATATACAAATAAAAACTATTAATAATGTGACCTACCTAATCACTCATATATTCAGTCAAAACAAACCAATAAACATCAAAATTCAAAAATATCAGTAAAAAATGTAACAGATCAATCAATCCCTCATCACCATCACTATCATCACTATCATTATCACCCTCACCCACATCCTTATCATAATCCCCATCATCATCCCTACCCTCATCATCCTTGTACTCATCCTCGGCCTCCCCACCTCCCTCCTCTTCTGCCTCTCCCTCCTCCTCACCCCCTCCTCTGCCTCGATATATTCCCCACCCTCCACCTCCTCCGGCTCAGCCTCCTCTTCTACATCGTCTCATCCACCACTAGAACATCCACATGGTGCATCATATATAAAACCCATCAACGACATATATTCACCACAAGCTTTTCTGGCCTCTGGTAGAATTGTTGGACTAAAAACATCCATCAGTCTCATAAATACAGTGTTTTCCCTAAGAGACTGTTCTACCATCTCTCTGGCCCTTTTTTCAGCCTATTCTGCCTGTGAAATAACCTGATGGAACTCGGTGGCACTACAACATGTACCTAAGGAGGGCCAATACATCTTTGGAACTATTCCCTTCCAAGGTCGGCAACATACTCTACCAGGGTGCTCATCTCCCAACACCTAATGTAAGTGATCATTTCGACCAAAATTGTCAGGTTCATGGGAATCAAGGGCCTCTAAACCAGTCTGTTACAAATATTGATAGATTGTTAACTTACATAATAGAGATTAAGATTTTAAATATACAATGAAAAACATACAATCTGCTTCTGAGTAGGTTCATTTACCGCACTTCCATATTTCCTCCTACTTGAGAAAAATAGTTTTACTCGAGGCTCACATCCTTCTATATTCAATTTATGCCTCTAAAATGAAATTAAATGTAGGTAACTATAAATAAAAATATCATACCAATAATTAACATCATAACTAAAATTATATAACAACTTTAGAAGTCAAATAAATTATAGAAGAATCAATAGAAAGTGCAATTTTTAAAGAAAAATTATAAACTGTCGTACCTTCTACCTCTCATGATAGGCATCGTAGTACTTCTGAATGTGTGGAAATGTTTTTATAATCAATGCTTTTCTAATTTCTTATGGGTTAATAATACATAAAATTAAATCATTAGTATTAATAAAAAACATGAAAATTTTCATTTAAATACCTCTAATGCGATAAATACCATAAATTGGCTTGTCTTCCAATGAGTAAGCATCTCTTGATACAATTATAACAAACAATTATCCATGTCTGGGAATACCTCTAACTCTGTGCCCACTCTAGCATTCCAGACAATGTACAACTCATGATTATAATCTCTCTAAAGTTTGCCTAAATTCTTTAGGTGTGTTGGCCGTGCACCCTCACCTTCAGGAAAATCATACCGTAGATGACAACAAAATAATAATTCATCTAAATAAAAAACATAATATATTGCATTAAATAAAATAGAATTTATTACCCATATATTTTACCTAGAATTAAACTTTACATCAACTGCCGGTTATCACCATGAGAGCGGGCTGACATGAATGATTTCTGAGTATTTGGAAAGCATCACAAAAAATCTCCGACATTATTGCTCTAATTTTAAAATAATTTGACAACATTTATTATAGTCCACCATAAAATGTGTGTAGATGTTCCACACCGAAAGAATGTGTGTACACCCCCGCCCTTGCCTCCAATTAGTAGATGTATCTATTATGAAAGAAAAAAAAATACTTTTTCAATAAATGTTATAATGAAAATAAATAACAGAGTAAAAATTTGTTAGGTTTGTATAAGTATAATAGCTGTAGTTTATTCACTCTGTGCCACTAGATTTGTAGAAACTAATGGAACACCCTTTACAGATAGAGTGGGACCAAATATATTCACCGAATGGAAAAACTCTGGTAGAGTAGGAGTTAAGGAATATGGAATATAAAAGCCTAGAGAGAAGGAAGAAGAAGTAAGAGAAGATGACAAATATGGCTGGCTGATTGCTAGATGGTCAGTGGGAATCGTCATCGGATATGGAACAGACGGGTGAGGTGGCTCAGATGTAAATGGTTGTGAAAACATGGTAGTCCTAAATATCTCTTGTGTCTCTAAAGACAAACCGGGATTAGTATGTGGGATGGATGGTATGTCACTGGCTGGGGCAGGGTCTAATCGGTTACATCGACCAGATCATCTTGCTCTCGTCCCCCCCATATAAACACCCTCAGTACTGGGACCACTACTAGGATGGTCATCAAATTACGATCACCTAGTAGATAGATCCTGAAAAAATGTTTAAAAAAACTAATCACAAGACATTATATATTATTTAAATATATATATATATGAACTAAAATACTCACTACATGAACTAGTGGTGGAATTCCCAACTCAGTCATGCAACGATTATTGTCCATAATCTGTTTTTTTCGCCACTCATCTATTGATTTAACTTCTTACATTTGAAAAAAATATGTAAGTGAATAGAAATGTATATATAATGTGTATCCAAAAAAACAAAAAATTGAGAGGGAATAGGGGGATTCATGGATAATTTAACTATTTATTATTTTAAATGATCTTGAATAGATATATAATGATGTTATTAAATCATAAAAGATGTAATAATGAAATTTAATTTTTAGTAGGATGGTTATTTACTATTTCTTATCTGTCATATAAAATCATGGAACATTGATTCTATTACATTCATAAGGTGTAAAGTTGTTTTAAATATTGAGGAAAAATATAATTTATTTATCCCATGTTGATGATGCAGGTTTCAATACAAGTTTTGCAGTAGTATAAAAACCATCATGTTCATTACCTGGTAAAATCTAAATGAGGAGTCTCAGAGTTATACAAATTTAACACAAATCACAGTTGAAGAATTGAATTTTTTACCATGTTGGAAAAGATGGATTACTAGGTTTGAATACACTTCAATTCCAAATTAGAAAATTCAATTCAAATAAAATTACAACCAATAAACATTGATAATTCACATAATGTTCATGTCAGTTACAATATATTTGTAATAAATATTAAATCAATTTGAATAATTACAACCTTAACATCCCATGTCGAGGTAAATAAAAAGAATTGAGAACATGATTGGATGATTTTATATATTTCCCACGACAACATCATGTTCACAATCAACTTTAACAATTGAGCTATTAGATTCTTCAAAAGTAATAAATGGATCATTTCTAATGGCAGTAGGGATGGTGTCAATTCATCCATCAACATCCTCAAAAATATGGCTTTAAATTACTACAATAATGACCCCAAATTAATGTCAAAGATGTTCATTGACATAACAAACGTGTTTCTCCATTGATGCCAAAACATATGGTTCCTAGGTATCAAGAGTTTGAGTCATATCAATTACTCAAAATCCATAATCATCAATAAATGTTCCCTACCTCATTATCGAATCAAATAACTAGAATTTCATCACAGTGACTCATCCATTAGAATAATAATCCAATATTATAATTTTTTCAATGACACCATAATATCAAACATTTTCAAATTGCAGTCTACTATCTGATGCACTAGAATAATAGTCAATTTTGGCAGTAACAATAACACCATCATGTTGTGCTCCCATGTTCTTTTCTTGTTCAGTGATAATAAATATGTACACATTGAAAACAATTTATTTATAGTCATGAACCACAATATTCAGACCAAAATCCAAAGCTCTTATATTCCCAGAGATAGAGTAATTTGGAAAAATCAATACCTGAAATATATATCAATATTAAACATAATTAATTATTGTTTTAATTATTTAAAATAGTAATATTATTACCTTCAATTTTAACAAAGAAGAAAACTCTTTACTATGAAATGTCTCTCTCTTTATCAATAATATTGAACGATGGTTTCTATTTATAATCTCTTTATGTTATCTATACATTGAAAAATTAATATTTTAACTAATATATATATATATATATATATGATATACATATTTAATTTACTTACAAGATATAGTCATCAAACAATTCACATTTTAACAAAACTGTGTGATGTTCTATCTCCCACTCTACAAGGTTTAATGTCGTCAATGTATATAATCAATGAATTACTCTTGTTTATATGAAGTGATGGAAAACTTGGTTCAATTTCATCATACGGTTCTTCTTTGTTTCTCATTGGTCTGTTCATTCTTATAGTAGGATCAGTTAAATACATAGAGGTGAAATCCATACATTCTTGAGCCATTTAATCGGTCACGATTGAACCTTTGAGATGGTTACTATTACAGACATAATACTTTATTGTGTACATATTAAATTCAGTTGGATACATACAATGAAAAAAAGGGTTCTCTGTGAAGTATTTCAATTGTAATATGGATAGTCAGATTCCGCATGCATGTTAAAAATGATAGAGGAAATATTTTATCTAACTTAAACAAAATTAATGGTGCATATTCCAACATTATTTTAAAGAAAGACATGGAAAACTTCTTAGCACAATGTTCTATAAACAAATGGCACAATCGAATAACATCCACCCTTACATTATTGGACAAAATATGATGCACTGCAATTGAAATCAAATCACACAGAAGGATGTGATAATCATGAGTCTTCAAAATATTTTGTCTTCAACTCTCTTCTGCTGACCCATTTAGATATGTTTCTTGAATAGCCATTAGGAACATTAATAGTCTTTAGTAATTATACAAATTTATTTTCTGTAGTTTTCATCACATAAAAAGAACATGGAACTTTCCTTTTATTTTCACTGATACGCAAAAGATGAAATTCTAGTCTGATCCCCCAATCCACAATGTCACTCCTAGACTGTAAATCATATTTTTTATTTCCCTTAAAATTTTGAATAATCAAAAGCAACATTTCACAAATTTTCTTTTCAAGGTGCATTACATTCAAGAAATGACATAACAAATTGGTTAGCCAATAAAGAAAATCAAAGACGATAATTCTCTTATTCCAATTGTAATAGGTTTTAGTGTAAAAATTCTTTATCTTTCCAGATTTCATTTGACCCTTCCCAAATAAAAAGATGAAATCATTCAATTCATTAATCATTTCAGTTCCATACCTATGCAGAGGTCGATCATTTGTCTCCATGGTATTGTGAAATTATCGACGATTATATCTATATGGATGGTTAATTGGAAATAATAGTCAATGTCCCATAAAACAAAAAATACAATTATGTTTTAGTCTTCGGAATCGTGTATTCTTTATACAAATAGGACATTAATGTTTTCCCTTTTTGCTCCATCCAGACATCAATGAATAAATAGAAATTTCCTTGATCATCTGCATAAGCACACTATGCATCTTAAATATTTCTTTTCAACATGAATCATATGTGCGTACAACCACATCCAAAAAAAGTTTCAACTCGTTTTTTAATGGTTTCATGTGTACATATATATCATTTCCAGGATCAGAAGGGCTATATATGAGTATACTCAAGAAAGTCAATGGTTTTTTTATACACAACCATTGGGGAAAATTATAAATGGGTATAAAAACCATCCATGTATTGTGCAATGTAAGCATATGACCAAACGGATTAAAACAATCACATGAAAGACCGAACCTCACATTATGCACGTCAGCTACAAAATCAGTATATCAATGATCAAATCTCCACCATGAAAATCCATCTATAGTGTGAACCAACTCATAATTAGTCTGATTTCCCTCTATATCATTCCATTGCATTTTTATTGATATAATATCAGACATAAAATGATTCTGGTGTCTAGGGATCAATGGAATGTGCCACCATACATTCTGTGGCACACGTCATGGTGTCCCATTATATTTTGTCTTCTATCACGATGTGCCACATTTTATACAATCTTTTTGTTCAGCAGTTTCCACCAAGAAGAAATTACAATATTTTGATTAAGCATGAATTTTGTTTCTTGAAAATCCAAGATCCTAAATTAACCTCCATTCCATATAGGTGCTTGATGGAATATCTGAATCATCTAGAAGTAAGACCTTCAAGTAGGTAAGAATGTAATTGATGGAAGTATCAGAAATCCCATACATAGTTTTCTGATTAAACAATTGAACTAAAAATTCTATCTTTTTTATTTTACTGCATTTTCGATATACTAGAGTCGTGACAGCATCATTCAATTTTTTCACCCTTACTACATCATCATTTTCATTAGATGCATCATGTGTGCTCATATCAAATTATTTTTGGGTTTGAATCCTTTTTTATCTTGATGGTGAATAAATAGAAACCGATCATATACCAAATTACCCAATCCCTTCCATTCGTTCGGATCATCAGTAATTTGAGAATTCATTTCCTCTCCATTGTGATACCACATAGAGTAGTTTTCATGAAAACCATATTTGGTTTTGTGGTAGCTAACTTCTTCATGGCTCAACAAGGGTCTTCGAACACAATTGTAATAGGGTCAGTGTATGTGACCACTATGTGAAGCATTGTAAAATGAAATATTTAAAATGATCTACAAATTATTTTGAAAATTGATTGAGATCTGATCAATTTTATACATCAAACATATATCCATTCTGAAAAAAAAAATTATTATAGGTAATTTTTTCCAAATAAATTCAGTAAGATTTCAGTTTCATCGAAAATATGTTTTAAGTAAATGATAATTGTTCACTTTATATGAAACCATAACTGACACACTACTCTATATGAGAATCATAATATCAAAAACAAAAAAATACTATATTTATAACAAAATATCTTCGAAGAACTATACATGAGTGTATAAGATCATGTAAACTTATGGAGGAGAATTATTCAGGAGTTGAGTAAATTTTAGATTCAAATAATTTAATATTTTTAGATTATTTGAGTTATCACATACACTGCCCATGATGGTGGGGGTGTCCAGGGGATGGGTGGGTTTCCCATGGTGTTGTGATATCCTAGGGGGTGGGGGGATGTCCACAGGGGTTGTGGTGTCTAGGAGGTGGGAGGGTTATCCACGGGGGTGTAGGGTCCATCAACAAGGGTGGCAGGGTTGTCCATGGGGTAGGTTGTTTCCAGGGGTGGGAGGGCTTTTCACAGGGGTGGGGGTGTATAGGGGGTTATGGGGTATCTAGAATGGTGGGGGTGTCCTTGGTGGTGGGGGTGTCTAGGGGTGGGGAGTCTAGGTGGTGGGAGGGCTATCCAAGGGGTTGTGTGGCTATCCAAGGGGTAGGGGTGTCTAGGGGTTGGGTGGTCTATCCAAAAGAAGTTTTGGGTTTGTTGATGTGGGTTGGGGGTGCCCAAGGGGGTGGGAGGTAAACCCATGGGGGTGGGCGGGCTATCCAAGGGGGGGGGGGCTATCCAGGTGGAACGGGGTGTCCAGGGGGTGGGTGGGGCTGTCAAGTGGGGTGGGTGGGGCTGTCCAGTGGGGTACGGGGTGTCTAGAGGGTTGGAGGACATCCAAGGGGTTGGGGTGGTCCAGGTGGAATGGGGTGTCTAGTAGGGTGGGTGGGGTTTTCCATGATAGTATTGGGTGTACGGGGGTGGGAGGTCTGTCCACAGGGGTGGAGGGGATGTCCAGGGGGTACGGGGTGTCCACGGAGGTGGGGGGTTGTCCATGGGGGTGTGTGGACTGTCCATGTGGGTGGGGGGGGGGTATCCTAGGGAACATGGTGTCTAGTGGGTGGGCGAGCTATCCTTGGTGTGGAGGGGCTGTCAAGGGGAGTACAGGGTCTCCAAGGGGTTGGGAGGGTTGTCCATGGGGGTGTGGGCTGTCCAGGGGGCATGGGTGTCTATGGGGTGGGCAGTGCAGTCCAGGAGTTACGGGGTGTCTGGGGTTGTGGGCATGCAGTCCACAAGGGTGGTGGGGCTGTCGAGGGGGGAATGTGTTGTCCAGGTGTGGGCGGGCTCTCCACGGGGGGAGGGACTTTATAGGGGGTGGGTGGGATATCCATGTGGGTGATGGGGCTATACTGGGGGTTAGGAGTGTCTAGGCGGTAGGGGTGTCCAAGGGGGGTGGGGGGCAGTCCATGGGGGTGGCGGGGCTGTCCACAGGGGTGGTGGTGCTGTCCAGGCGGTGGCCGGGCTATTGAGGGGGTGGACGAGCAGTCTACCGGGGTGGAGGGGTTGTCCACAGGGGTGGGAGGGATATACAAGGGGTGGAAGGGATTTCCATGAGGGGTAATGGTGTCCAGGGGGTGGCAGGGCTATCCATGGGGGCTAGGGGTTTCCATGGGGGTTGGGTGTCCAGGGGATTGGGGGTTGTCCAAGGGGGTGGGGTGTTCAAGGTGTTCCAGGGGTGGGGGTGTCCAAGGGGTTGGCTAGTGTACAGGAGGTGGGGTGGTGTAGGGGGTGAGTGTGTTGTCCAAGGGGTTTTTGGGGATCTCTATGGTGTAGGGGGTGTCTAGTGGGTGGGGCATTCTATAAGGGTGGGGGAAGTACAATGGGTACGGGGTGTCCCGGGTGTGGGCGGGTTCTTCATGAGGGTGGGGGTTTATAGGGGTAGGGGTGTCTATGGGGGTGGTGGGGCTGTCCAGGGCGGTAGGGGGTGTCTTGGGGTGGGAGGGGTGTCCACGGGTGTGGCTGGACTTTCTAGGGGGTGATAGGGCTATCTACAAGGTGTGGCGGGGCTCTCCAGGGGGTAGGGGTGTCCAGGTGGGTGGTCAGACTGTACTTGTGGGTGGGGAGATGTCCAGGGGTAGGGGGTGTCCACGGGGGTGGCAGGGCAGTCCAGGTGGTAGGGGGTCGGTGGGGTGTCCACGGGGATGGGGGGGTGCTGTTTAGGTGGGTGGGTAGGCTATCCACAGGGGGGTCGGGGGTGTCTAGGGGGAGGGCGGGCAGTCCACAGGGGGTGGGCAGGCTGTCCACAAGGTTATGGGATTTCCATGATGGAAGGGGGTGTCCAAGGGGGTGGTAGGGATATCCCAAGTGAGGGATTCCACTATTATCCTTCTAGATCTTGGAATCATTAGAAATAGGAAGTATCATAGAGAATAACTAATGTTATACATCCATTATTCTATTATTTAACCCACTAATTTGAGTTGTAAATGTATTTATTCATATTATGTCCTATTTTTATATTCTAATATTCATTTTCCATTATTTCTATTTGAAATCGAATTAGATATCATTCTTCTATGAATATGAATATATGATTACAATGTAGTTGATGAATAGATTTCTCATAATTTTATATCGTTGTTAAGTGAAGTGTGGTAAATAGGTGTGAAAGGGATGATCTAGGTGAGACCATTTATGTTCGTCTTAAAATTTTTACAGTTATTAGGAAATCACTAAAATGTAGTCTCCAGTGAGAAATGGTATGGTGGATCCAATTATGGAATGGTATGTGAGATTTTTGGCTCTATTGTTAGTTTGGCATGATGATGTTGGGTATAGAAAATGTTTGATGACATGATCACTAAGATGTTACCGTGGGTATGTGTTGGGAATGACCAATGTGACAATGAGTTATGTTAATCACTAGTGGTGTGTGATCCCCCCTCCTACTGCACAACTACCCCACCTGATCCCCCTCCTCCAGCTCCCACCTATAGCCCCACCCTCCACACTGCACAACCCCCCTCACCCCCTACAACCCCCACCATGCATAGCCACCCCCTATATCCCCCCCCAAGCCAAAAACCCTCCCAATGTACAACCCCACAATCCCACTACACACCCCCGACATCCCCCCTCCTCCCACTGCACATCCCCCACCCC
Source organism: Viscum album (assembly GCA_963277665.1). Classification (NCBI taxonomy): domain Eukaryota; kingdom Viridiplantae; phylum Streptophyta; class Magnoliopsida; order Santalales; family Viscaceae; genus Viscum; species Viscum album. The sequence continues at coordinate 1,168,196,097 of OY728164.1, forward strand.
ACAGAGCCACCGCCCCCAACACAACCCCCCTCCCCACAACCCCCTCTGAGTGCACAACCCCCTCCCCACCACATCCCCCAAGAAGTCCCCACAACCAAACCCCCACAGGCCCCTCCCCACTAAATCCCTACACTACATATCCCCCTCTACACCCCACCCACTGCCTCCCCCCCCCCACAACCAACCACCTCGCACTACAATGCCCCCCCCCCCCCCACTGCACCCCCTACATCTTCTCCCCCATAGACAACCCCCTCCCACTACACCCACCCTACATCCACCCCCCCCCCCCACACACACACAACACCCCTACAATCCCCCTCCCCCACATCCCCCTAAAGCCCCCACCCACATCATTGAACATCCCCCCTCACCCCTGGAAACCCCCACCCTGCACAGCCAGCCCCTATATTCCCCCACTTCACATCCCCCTCACCCCCTGAATCCCCCCACCCTTCACAACCACTCCCTACATCCCCCCCACACACACTACAGAACCTATCTACAGCCAACCACCTCCCACTATAGAGCCCAACCCAGCACTCCCACTATACACCCCCAACAACCCCTCCCATTGAACAACCCCCTATAGCTACCCTCCCACTACACAAGCCCCATCCCCACCCCCCCTTCACCACTGCCCCTCCCCCCAAAACCACCCTCCCACAGCCAAAACCCCTACATCCAACCCCCAACCACTACACAACCCCCATCCCCCCCCCATATCCAACCGCCTCCCACTACACATCACCCCTCCCATTGCACAACAACCCTCCCATAGCCACCCTTTCCTTTACAGATAATCAAAAAAAAATACAAAACTATCAATTTCTTCAAAAAAATCAAAATGGAAAATGGAATAAATGGAGTTAGACATAAAACTCAGTTATAACTTATGAATTTGATGTGGAATAACAAAAAATAGGTTATTGGGAAGAAGGTTTGAATGATGGAACAATGGGAGCTCTTGTTTAGGGCGCAATGTGGGCAGATCAACATCTGAATTGCGGGCTGCATTTCTTTCATTCTATCCCAATGATTTTTTTTTAAAACTTTTTGTAAATATTATAAAACCTATACCAACAATTTCCATGAACTGTTGGCATATGAGGGAAAAAATATCACCTATCCCAATGTTTATTTGAAACCATTGTAAAAATTACCACCTATCCTAATTGTTATATATAACTGTTGGAAAGGGTGTATCTACCCAGGAATATCCCAATGGTTTCCTAAACCATTGGGGAAAAAAATATAAAAATTCTTATACCAATGGTTTTCAACAAACAGTTTGTATATGAAAATTATCCCAACATTGTTTCTAAACCATTGGATATAGTCATTCGTATAAAAGGAATTTCTAGTCGGGTTTGGTGATGTAATTTAATTAGAGTATTTTATTGATATTATGTCTCTCTTTTTTGAGTCTATAATAGGTGGTTTTTCCATTGTGAGTCACACCCTTTTATTGGGAATTTGTGCTAGGCTTGAGCCTATCCTTGTATCTTTTTATTTTTCTTTTCCCCTTTTCATTTTTATTTTTCTTCATTATTTTTTTCTCCTATGTATTTTAGTTAACTCGCATAGGGATCCCACCAGCAGGTTAATCATCCAAGAGTGTTACAAGGCTAGAATAAAGGGATATGGAGAGGAAGACATACTTCCATAGAGCATAGGTCGCGAAAGATCGGTGTGTGGAAGCTACAGATCATGAATTGGTGTGATGTATTGGGAATTTCTAATCATAGGTAGTATTATTTTATGTTCCCACAAAACAAATCTATGTATCTTGGTTTTTTTATTTGTAAATATTTTTTTCCATTTGATGGGGACCAAGGGTTGTTCTATCTATGAATTTTGAGGATAAATTTGATTTTTGAACTTATCTTGGGGTTTTTCAATCAGGATAACCCACATACATGACATGATGTTCATAGAACACATGTTGTGTGTTCTTGATATTTGAAAACGTTTGTTTTTTGGGACTACACACCATGTGTCTGGAGTACACTCTATGTAGTAGATACTCAGGGTGTGTTGGGGAGACAGGACCATCTATGGTAAATAACTAGCACCTGTGTGAGGTACATGACCAGGTGATATATAATTCTCATGTCCCATATAACCTTGATATTTTTACACACAATAATGTTGATAAAGTATTCTATATGAAACACATAGATTCAATGAACTATTACACAATATTAAAATGTTATTATTTAAAGAATATCAGTATATCCTACCAATTAAATCGGTGAGTATGAATATTATTGGATACATTATGATATATATAAAAGTTTCCATCTCAATATAAATTTCTTTATATCTTATTAACAAATAAGAACATAACTTTATTAAAGATATTTTATTCTACAAAAAAATTGTTTCATTCAAAAAAATTATATTAAATTTTAAGAAAAATATTATACATTTTTTGAAATATTTATAAATTTAATTTTATAAAATAAACATATTTTTTGAAATTTTTATATCTATATTAAATTTTTGTAAAAATTTTGGACTTTTTGGTAAATAATAATTTTCATTGAACTGTGAAAACTAGAAATTATTATAAAATGTCATTAATTTTAATATGTTCTGTAATTTCAATGACATATTACACATTAAAAATTAATTAAAAAATATTATATAGTCACATTTTATTTAATTAATTATATTTAATCTATCTTTATATTATATTATTATATTAGTTTTTTATTCTTTAAATATAAATTTTTAAAAACAGTTTTAAGGTCAATAAATTTTCATTATTTTATCTAACTATTATGAAACCTATAGATTAGTAATTTAAATTAAATTTGGAGATTTTATATCTATAAATTAAAAAATATATTTATTGATTTATGATTACTTGTCAAAAAACAATTTTAAGCTCCAAATATTCTCTAAAAATGTATATGATGAAAAAATGTTTATTTGACAGGTCTACATGTTTAATATGAAATTATGTGAGGATAATAAAATGAATTTCTTTTGACAAAATGTAATAAATATTTTGAGTAATCATAATTTATATTATATAATATGGTTAATATAATGTTTTCTCATACATAGTAGTCAAATCATTCAAAAAACAGTTATCATGGTATAAAATTTAATTGGCTACAGTGAGTAACACTAAATTTAAATAAGGTAACATTTTAAAATAATTTTTAAATTGAAATTTAGATTTGTGAATTAGAATTATCTTTCATCAAATCTTTTATTTTTCAATATTGGAGGAACATTTCATGATATGGACACCACATTAATGAATAATGTGGGTATTTAATAGAAGTAAACTCCTTCTCCATTATAAATGGAACCCCTTATCCTCAAATTTACACACTTACAAAGTCCATTAATTCTCAAAATACCTACCAATGTTTCGTCTTTAAATTATTGAATAATTCTTACAGTCCTTGGTTTTATCATAAATCTAATCTATGGAGACTTTAGGTACAACCCTAACGAGGTGTTTTAAAGGATATATAATCCTCTTAACTAAAAATTATTGTTTTATTTCTCCTTCCTCTTCCTTAAAATATTACTAAATCATTCAAATATAATATAATAATATTTTATAATATAGTAATATTTTATTTTTTCAATATAAAAAACCCAAATCAAACTCCACTTTTTTAAATGGCCAATTAAATAATCGTTTGTGTGTATGGTGGACTACTGAGAATCGATGTAATTTGTTTCTTATCATCACCCAACATTGTTATTTTTTATAATTGATTTAATTTTTTTATATTATCATAATTAAATATTAATAATTATATGAAATTATTATAACATATATATTCACAACTTACCATCTATTATAAATGATAATTTCATTCATGTGTATGGATGGTTGTCACCTCCTCAGGCGATATGATTTTTTTATTATTACATCACATGGATGGTATACGTATGTATATTTAAATTAATAAAATGACATTTTTGGTATTATTATCATTAGTGGATGATAAATTAAAACCTACATTACATCCATCTTTATCTTTGAAAATTGCAAATTTTACACAAGCATGCGTACGACCTACTATCCCCATGATTGTGTCATACTTCATTTTCCCAAACCAAGTTTCATGATTAGTGTTTAAAATTAATATTGGTGTAAAAAAATGGTAATTTTATAATTCTTATTATTATGTATATGATTTGAAATGTATCCCTTTGACAACATTCAACACCCAAGTGATGATTTGAAATTATTAAACGAGCTTCCTCAAAACACATGATGTGTACATACCTTTTAATATAATTAAATATATAAATAAGATGTATGAAATAAATTTATTTATTATATGATAAAAAACCTGGAATATGTAATTATTAAGAAAACTATTCATATGTGTTCAATATATAGGATATAAAACTCATAGATAACAAAATATGGACATGAGGTAAGGGTTTATTTCAGAAAACATAATTATTTGAGATTGATGTTATTTTAAAAACATAACGTATTTTATATACTGTATATAATAAAAAATTAAACATTAAATCATTTATACTTCACAATTCAAGGTATTTTGTATTAAAATTTAATAACACCATTCACAACTGTTATGATTCCAATTTTACCAAAGTGGTAATGGTTTATGCTTTAATCTCATTTTAAATTAGATTGTTCATGATTAAAAATCTATTATAAGAAATTACTTAATAATTTTATAATAAACACATAAATTTTATTCTCATATATTAACTAATTAATTTTTTATTCAACATCACTATTTCACACTCTTTGGTACTTAAAATTATTTAGAAATTTTTTTTGAAAAATAAATGTTATTTCCATCTTCGGTTGAAATCCCTTCCCTCCCATGTAGATGTTACCATCAATGTGTTTTCATTTTTTTAATATTATCATATTATTGTTGAGATTCATTTTTATCCATTATTTTTTTTACAAAATACATTAAATGTATTATACCAATCATTTTACTTTTTTACTTTTGTATTTTCAAACAAACAATTTACAAGGAATCATTGTTTTAATGTAATCAACATGTATATAATTAATCGATTTAATTAAAAATAAACTATTTTTTCACTAATTTATATATTTCATAGGTTATTTTTAGGAAATTTTGTATTATAAAATTTTCAGATATTTGTTATACTTTCAATATTGATTTTAATGTTAAAAGGTTAATTTCTTCAAGAATATTTCTAATATATTTTTGATATATTTCAATTTATCAACAACAATAACCTATAATGATATTTAATTAATATAATTTATATATATAATCACCAGTCTTAAATATATATCTAGATAACTCTCTATTACATTGATTGGGAAATAAATTCTTTAAAATCATTTTGTACATTTCCTATTATAGGAAAACACTTTCTCATATGTTATGAGAAAATATTATACAACCCATTTTATCCTAGGAGTATTTATTACTTTCTGCCTTATGATTGATTTACTTATATGTAAAACATAATTATGAAAATTAAATGTACATAATTAGTGGGATTAGAATTATATACCCCTCCAATGCATTAGGTAATGGTTTAGTCTCCTCATATGTCATGTATGGGATTATGGAGTAAATAAAATCCATTATGGGATTCTGTACACTATGTGATGTTGTCCTGACTATTTTCAAAAAAACATTCTGATGTGTTGTATGTTTTTTCCATGTTTTATATTATTCAATTATCTTATGATATAGTCTTCTAAATTTTATTCTTGTATTTTATTACTGATGTGACCTCCCTTTTTATGATCCCAGTTATACGGTTTAGTCACATTTTATGCTTTATTATCATGTTAATTTAAAAAATTGGACTTTTATGTCACCTAATTATTATATATATTACCCATGTTATCCCATATATTTTTAGTATATTTAAAGGATTTATGGTATCATTATAGGGAATAAAATAATAAAATTTTATTTTAACCTCACATTGATTTGTTACAAATATGGTCTTCCAATGTTACAAGGCCTCATGATCATTGGGTTGTAATTAGTAGATATTTATGTTTAAACTGGTGTAATGATATATAAAAAACTATTGGGTCACAATATATTGAATTAGATAGATTCATCAATTAAATTTTATAATCTATGATGACTATACATTGGTGAGAACAATAGTGGTATGTTTAAGGATATGCTTAAGGATATATCAATGTATAAATAACTATATTATGATTGTAGGGGTATTTTGATAAAGTGTGTTATATGAAATTATATACTTTTTTTGATACTACAAGTGGATATGACTTTGGAAACATAGGACTAAAGGGTAATAGCCTTGGAAAGTTCACATTGATCTATGTTCTTTCATCCCTTGGTTCAAGATATTATTCCATACAACACACCACGTTTGAAACTCCTTTGATATATGTTTTGAAAATTCATTGAATCTTTAAGAACCCTCGTGAAACACATAAATAGATGGAAATCATGGATGTCTATTTTAAAACTAATGTTCCATTAATAAGTCAATGGTTTATTATATTTTTAGATGCATAAATACCCCATTTTTGGTTTTAGTTATGGAAATAGAAAATAATTAATAGTATTTTGGGATAAATTTATGTTAATACAAAGCGTGGGTTTATTATGTTATTTATGTAAAATCATTATTTTATGAAGCAACCATTATATTTTATTGACATAAGTTTAATGGTATTGGTAATATATAGGGTTTATCCTATCTTTTATGTTAAGGTAATAATATTCAATTATGATTATTTAAATTTGTGGAAAAAATATGTTCTGTTTAAGAACATAATGGATAGGAACTAATTTGATTATTAATGTTATTTTGTAGATTTTAATCCTTTTTTTATAAATATTATGGAAATTATAATTTTAAAAAGGCATCTCTTATGTCAGGAAGCAACCATTTGTGTCAAATAATGTCAGAATATTGAAACCACAAATGAAAGAGGATTTTGGTGGAATTTCTATCACTGGCCAATGTAATGGAATGGTTTATATGAAATATTTTAATTAAATGAATTGTTGGATAAATGATAAGTTAATTTTAGAAAAATTTATCATAGTGTAAACTCTTTTTACAATTTTATGATTTGGAGATGATTAAAAATATTTTTGGAATCATTTTATTAGTTTATGATATATATATATAACATTTATGTTTAACATAAAGGATTATTTAGAAAGTATAATAATTTTTTGATATGTTTGTTTAAGGGTATGATATATCCTTTTAAGTATATAACTTCTTAACATTTATTCTATTTATGTTAGTTAGATATATGACTATTTATTTTACAAGATATCTATATTAAACCTTTGGTATTATTATTGAATTTTAGATATTATTATAATCATATTCATTTTTCTTATTATCCCACCTTATGATTTTTATTTATGGGTTTTTTAATGTCTATATTAAATTGGAATATCATTATTTCTATTTTTAATTGATGTGATTCCTTAGAAGTAAAATTTTTTATTTTCACATTAATAATTAATCTTGAATTATCATTTCTTGGATTAAAATATGATATTGTTGAGAGAAAATATTATTTAAAGAAATTATAATGGTCATGTATGTATATCTTGTTAATTTTTTAACCTATATGGTAAAAGGATCCCAAAAAATTAGAAAAAGTATATTGAAATATAAATGCTTTTCATTCTCAAATAATTTATGGTGTCTTCTATCTTAAATTTTTTTAATATTTTCTCCTCAATGGATTTTATTAACAAATCCATGTTTTCATTTTCCTCCAATGTAACCCAATTTGGAAACCTAATTAGGTGATGATGATCTTGTTTCCCATTCCCCCGTTTTATTTGAATGTTTTATTAATCCGTTTATGATGTAGGTTCCGCAAAAATAAATTTTCAAATGTAGAATACCGGATTACGAATAATAATTTTAAAATGTGAAGATGAAATTTATTTAATGAAAATATAATTTAACACCATTACATTTAAAAATATTGTTATCCTCAATAGTATATTTAACACTCAATAGTAAGTTTAAATAAACTATGGTATAATATTAAAATGTTTTTATTTAATTGTGATTGATATAAATTACTCATTATATATGTGTATATGAATATAATGAACAATATTATGAAATACATAAAAATTATCAAATAAATATTTATTTATTTAAAAATTCATAATAAATAAGAACTCAATATTAAAAATGTTATTTTATTTGACTAGAAAAATATGTTTCCTTCCAATATAATATCAATTACTTTTGTGATAAAATCTTATAAATAATTTTTAAAACATTTAATTATACTATTTTATAAAATAAAAATAATTTTCGATATAATAACATCGATATTAACATTGGGTGAATTTTTTTTAATTTTTTGATTTTTTTTCATTGAATAGTGAACATTAATGGTATTTGTAAAACTGGAAATAATATTAAAAAATTGAAAGTTTTAATAGTACCGATATTATATTATTTTAATTTAAAAATAATACTATTTATTTTTATTTATTTTTAATAAAATTAAATAAATTTAAATTATCTGTATAAAATATTTTAATATAACATTATTTTTAGACATTTAAACCCATTTTCCTATAAATTACTTTAATATACATAGTGTTTCTCCATTTTTTAAATTTTATATAAACCATTATAAAGAATAATGTAAAATGAACTTATAAATTACTTATCTATAAATATTAATTTAAATCCATTTTTTATTACTTTTCATTTAGTTATTATAAGACCATCTTATGCATAAATATTATTTATCAGGGTTACCCATTTCTGATATGTCTACATGTTTAATGTAAAATTAAATTACATTCCTTAAATGAATTTCATTTGATAAAATTTATTTAATACTATAAATAATAATAATTAACATAATTTTATTAGGTTAACTTAATTTTTGGTAATATTAATTAGTCAAAAAATTAGAACAATAGTTACCATGGTAGAAAACTAAAGGCTAAAAGTGAGAGAAAATATAGGTAAAGATGTTAAAATATTTAAAAAAATATTAATTTTAATTTAAGAGCTGTGAATCAAACACATATCTATCCCACTCTCCTAATTTTTAATTTTTTTGGGACATAACTATATAGTGACTTCCCATTATTGATTATCTTGGGGTATTTACAAGAATACCACTCTTTATCACTTATATAAGGGAACCCACACTCGTCTCCATTTCAAACATCAAAAACCCATTAGATCCAAATAATATGTAAACATTTCCATTATATAATTACCATATCACTTCATACAGGCCTTATTTATATCAGAACTAATATCTTGTGGGATTTAGTTATAATCCTAAAGATGTTTTCGCATGAAGACACAACCTTTTTAACTGAGATTCATTGAATTATTTTTCAATCCAACTCTTTTAAATCATACTCAAATATGATAATTAAAGAAAATTAGTATCTAGAATATACTGGTGGATTTTTTATTTTCCTTTAATATCATTTATCTATCGATACTTCCATCATATTGGTATGAAAACCCTTAATCATGTGTACAGAGGGCAACTGCTTCATAAAATATCGTGATTCATGTACTATGATCACCTCTAATGGATATTTATGATGATGTGATTAATTATTATATATTATACTAAGGAAATATTAAAAATTTAGGAGATATAATATATCTTATTATTTCTTACCTTGCAATCCATTGAAAATGATAACAACTTTTGTGTGTATGGTGGACTACCACTTCACAAAGCGATGTGATTATATTTTTACTATTGTGTGTCATGGTTTATGTTTGTATGTATATTAAAATAGATAATATGATATATATTTTATAATGATCATTCTAGAAATATAAATTAAAAATTACATTCTTCCATCATGAATGGTCAAAATGGAAATTATACACATGCGTTTGTATATCCTACGGTCTCTGTGATGGTTACATAAAACATTTTTCATAACCATGTGTCAAGGTTTGTATTTAAAATAATATTTCATGTACAAAAATGATAATTATGTAATTGTTTTTATTATTATGTATATTAAGGAAAAATTTCCCATTTTACAACAATCAAAACATTGATGTACTTATAAAATTACAAACCATGCACTCTCCACATACCTGAATATGATATAATTGATTAATTAATTAAATACATAATTAACATAAATGAATTAAATTTTTTAATTATAAAGTATTATGAATTTAAATGGTTAATAATAAAACATGTAACTGATATAATTTTATTATAAAGGATATAAAATACAATCATGACAAAGTCTATACTAAATGTAAGGGTTTTATCCCAAAACATTATCCTTTATGAAACATGTACATTTGTAAACCTAATTTATTTTATATGGTGTATATACAACTGATTTAAAATAAAAATCATTATTAAATTATAATTCTTGTTAGTTTTTGTAACAATTCACTTACATCATTCATGGGGTTATGATTTAAATTTTATTAAAACAGTAAGGGTAAATGCTTTAATCTTATTTTTATCATGATTGTTCATGCCTGAGTTTCCATTTTTGGAAACTATTTTATAATATTATAAAAAACAGTTTATTTTTATTTTATATTATTTATTCATGTAATTTTTGTGTAATATTACAATTTCCCTCTCTTTGTTACATAAAATTATATATAAAATATTTAATAAAGAAAAAAAACTTAATCACTCTATTCTATCAAAATCCATTTCTCTTACATGACAATATTTTATATTAAATTATTTTTTTAATTTTTTAATATTATATTAAAATAGGTAAATTTAATTTTTATACATTATTGAATTTAAAAAATAAAATGAATATTTCAATCAATTTCATAAAATGGTACTTTTGAATTTTCATACAAAATTGTGAATGGAATATTTTTTTTCATACTCTGCATGTAAATAATTAATCACCATCATGAACACACAAATATTTGAAGATTAATTTATACTTTTTCACGTTTCATTTAAATAAATTCAATATTTAATATATCTAGAAATTTTTTCATTTTTTAAATGTTATTGTACAAGAAAAATTGTTTAAGGATCAATATTTTTTTCCATTATTTTAAAAGTATTTCAGTTAATATATTAAATTACTAAAAAATTTATGGAATGGATATAAATTAATTATATATATTATAGATATATACATATCTCACTTTCCATCCTTTTTATGTGCAAATAAATTCATTATGATCTTTTCTCAAATTTACTTCTTTTTGAAACAAATTTGTATTTTGTTATGAGATAAAATTATATAAGGCATTTTTTATGGGTAATTCTTGTGTTATCCCTTATGACTTATTTATTTATAATCCAAACATATTCATGTATATAAAAGTAATTATATGTTTTTTCCTGGAATGATATACCCCCTAATGGATTTGGTAATTTTTTACCATCATCATATTTAATTAATCAGTTTTGGGAGGGAACCTAATCAATTGTGGGACTCTATCAACAATGTGATATTGTCTCAGTATTCATCCATGAATTATGTTTATATCATTATTTTTTGCTTCCAAATTTATAATTTATTGATGAACTTATTATACAATGTTCATTATATTATGATTCTATGTGATTATTCATGTGTCAACTATTTTATATTATAAATTTATACCTTTTACTCACATGTTATGCTACACTATATTGTAATTTACATACTGGGATTTTTATCTCACCCCTTTTGTCTTTCTATTCCTCATTTTATCCCATATTGATTTAGAATCATGAAAAGATTAAAGAGATAATTATGGAGAATATTGAATGTAAATGTATTTTAACCTCACTTTGATTTATTATGTGCCCAATAATTTGACGAAACTAGGTCTCACCATATTTGGAATGTAAGTAATAATAATTATGTAAAAAATCATGTAATGATATGTGTAAAATTGTAGGATATTAATTTATCCTTACCCCATGTGGGGTTACATAGAGGGATACCATGTGTTGGGTAGTCTCCTTGTATATAGTGGTACACGCCAAGTAGTTGATGACGTACATGTTTAGTAGGCGATATTGTATATTGAAAGGAACCAATATGGGGGTCCATACCATGAAATGGGAATAGAAATTGTATAAATTGGAAAAATATATTCTTATTAGACATAGGAAACTATATACATAGGATGATTGGGGTTACACAACATGTACCCCAATGTGCATACCTTCTACTTTTTCTTTCCTGGGCATTTTTCCATGTTTTTCTCCCTAGTGTCTGAGTTGGACATGATGGTAGTCCATTCTAATTGTTTTTTCATGTACATACTGGTGGTGGAATCCTTATAATGTTTAGTGGCAATAGAGATGTAGGTTTTGGATGGGAAATACTTTTTGGACACTTTTATTGAGGGTTAGTTCTAGAATTCTAATGAGGGTTGGGGGAAATATGTGAGGTCCCACGGTGGGATTTTATCTCATTGATCCAATAACATGATTATTCCATGGTGATATTATTAGAGTTATTTGGATATATTCTATAAATCACAATAAAGTGTTATATTTTTGGATATTTTCATTCATCCCGACATATATGTATTTTTCAGTCCATGTTTGAGAATATAAGGTTTATCTTATGTGTTTTAAGAATAGATATGTTATAGAATTTGGGATCAATTAACACCATTGGATAGTGGATATAGTCAGGTTTCATCTATCTATTATGACGAGTCTAAGGTATTATTGATTTCCTTATAATTGGATAGTTACTGATCAATTGATTAGCTGTTGTTATAGTTGGTTGTATATGATGAGTAAGTGTCATGGTGTTCTTTGTATTCTCTTTGGGGATATGTTATTACCAATAGATGAGTTATTTTTAGGGGAGGAAGGATGAGGTTTTTCTTGAATGGTATTTGAATTGATTTTTTCTATGTGTTGAGGAGCCCATGTATGGTCTTTATTCTGAGGTAGTTATGATGGCAGTTATAAATGGTCATGTTGATGTTATTTTATTTTGGATGCATGTTTGGCACATTGTAAATATATGATCAGTTAGAGGACATTGAAGTCCATTTGGTTTGTCTCTATACTGTATGTGTCTTATGCGTTGGATGCACTGGATGAACCCATCATAGTGTATTTTGATATTCTATAGAAATTTTCCTTGAAATTTGAGGAATTTTTTTTTCAAGGCTCTAGATCAAGGAGAAGACCTTTCAGATTTCATGGATCAAGTGTCAGTAATGATTATTTATCTATTTCTATCCTCCAATATTTTTCTATTATGAGAAATTATTAGATAAAAAATGGTAAATTTTGATGATTTAAACCCCCATCATGTTTATTGTAACCCCTAGTTGTAGTGGATTTGTGCCCATGAGGTGATGAGGCACTCGCACGGTGTGGTTTTTATACCATGGGTTTTGTTGTTCTTCGCATGCTAGGGGTGTGACTTGGTGTAGGTTTCATATATGTATCCCATTTGTTCTTGTCCATATCTAGTTCCTAAATCATTCTATATGTCATGTTTGGCTAATGGGTTCTCTAGTTGTGTTGACCTAGTTATTCTTATCACTAGTTCAAATTGTGATGTTAGAGTCCTGGAGATCGAATGATTGGATTTATATGATGGATGCCTATGGTTATTCAGTGAGGTCTAAAATTCCTTCCTATTCCATTTATTCATCATTGAGATCCTATGTTGATATGGAAGACACACGAGTTTTGATGTTGTAGGGTGAGCTGCAATCTATACATCCTCTAGTGCGGGATAAAGCAAGTGTAGATTTATGTCAGGTGTCATGTTAGAACCTACAGATGGATATTTTCAAATTAAAATTTCTCATTTATTTATAAAAATTCTATTTTATTGAAGATATAATTAGTTCTATCTAGGATATATAAATAATGTATGCGTGAACATGTTTTGATAACAGATTATATATCAACTTTTGGGGGTGGCCTATGGAGATTTATTTCTCAACACCTATACATGCACAAAATGATGAATACATTACTGGTGATTAATTTAATGTTATAGAATAGGTTTTATGATGGACATAGATAAGGTTGAGTGCTTCTTATCGAGGTAGGCAGGTCAACTGGGGTTTTAGGATTGAGATAGAGCACCCTGAGCATCATGGAGACCAAATAAGTTTTTTTCCTTAGTGTGGGAAGTATTGAAATTTATATTATATTTTTATAGTCTATTTTTTGTCCTAGTTGGTGTCTAGTTTTCATATGTTTGGAATGTTTTTGAGATTACATGACTATATAATACAGTCGATATATTATTGTCCTCTTCTATTTTTAATATTTTTTATGATTACTCTAATTGTTATCCATGTTGATATTTTTAAATTTCAACAATTATTACTCTTTGATCATAGTGGATAGTCTCTCCCACTATTCTTTCTCAGCCTCTACTACTAGTCGATGGCCTTTGGTATTATGAGAGGTATTCTTGAGGGAAAGTGGTAAACCAAATCGGGTGAAATGTAGGTTAACCTATATTGGTTTTTAAAAAATTTGTACCAAATGTATTTCATTTTTTATTTAGTGATTTATTTACAAATGTGGTATTAAAATGTGATATAGTATGTGAGGGATATCAGACAACATTTTCATTAAGACCATTGATGATAAGCAGTCTAACTCTCTAAAGCATGGGACTACTATTTAGGGATTTTGATTTTCAGGTTATGTGATTACCCATAGAGTGATTAAATTTATTTTGTTTATTTATAGATCATTTTATTTATAATATATTCATCTTTGGGAAAGATTATAGTGTTTATAAATCATTATCGGTATGTATTAATGACTGTATATAATCCTATTTATGGTGTTTTTACTAAGGTTGAAGGTTAATATTTTTAATGTGCAAGAAACTGCACATAAATTTTTTTCAAATATAAGTTAATGGAAGAATTATACTCAAATGAAATACATGCATGTATTTTATATTTATGTAAAATATTATGTATCATGTAGTGAGATGATTACCAATTTTGGAAATGTATCCCATTTACTAGGGATTCATTGACACTGTAGTCTGTTGGTAGGGGGATATAAGTTCCATGTTTGTGGCATGATGAGAGAAAGGATGCCTAAATAATCATCGAGTTGGGATCATATTTCCCTTAGGTGGTAGTTCCCCTAAATTTCTACGTTCATATGCCTTGGGTGGGAATTAATATTTATTTTTCTTTTTTGATAGGTCATGTGGTGAGTCTCGTGTAACTGTTATCACTATTGGATTTGGTGAGAATGTTTATTCAACATTAGTGGGGTCATTGAGGTATGTTATCTCCTAGATGTAGACAGCCTTTTGGGTTTTTTGTGATTGATAATTAGAGTGATGGGAGTGCTCCCCATCTTGTGGACAACTTGAGAGGGTATGTTTGGTTTTCTTCTTATGAATACCCATTTTGTTATGCTTTCAGAAGAATAGTATAAATTTCATTGGATTTGTGATTATTTTGATCAAAATCTAAGTAGACTATGGTTGTATTGTTGATCTTGGCATGAGAGAGTTTCCTTTTTTGGAGAAGAGTGATGGGGGTGCTCCTATTTATTGGAACTAGACTACGTGAGGAGCATGATCATAGGTTTTAGGTGTGTTACCCTAATTTTGATAGGATCTTTACCCTATAAGGATGAGTGTTGTTTCCCATTTGGGAGATTTTTAATGAAATCAGTATGGTGTGGAGTTCACTGTAGCCATATAGAGGTAACGACCCTCTTTTTGTGTTATTTTTTGAGAAAATAGGTTTTTATTCTTAGTCGGCTAAGAACATGTGATTTATTACCCCCAAACGTTTAGGTAAGGTTTTATCTCATGTATATCAATTATATTTATTGATTCACATTGTTTGGTGTATGTTTTTTTTTCATTAGGAATTGAGTGACAATGAGTATACTCCATTTCTAGGGGGAAATAGATTGATCGATGAAGAATGTTTATTGTATTGGGAAGAATTAGGGATTCTGTAAGACTAGTTATTGTATAGTCAAGATTTGTTTGTTTTTTCAGTTCATAGGGAAATTATATCTATCAGTTGTTATCTATAAATTTTTTGGGAGATATTTTCTTGGGGTGGTATTTTTTTGAAGATCCATCTCATCATGGGTCCCTAAAATCTATTAAAATTTGAACAGTTTTTCCCATGGAGTGTTTAGGATATGTTGGAAAATTATTATTTAATATGATCTTATATAGTTATATTAAATAGTTAATTGGACCCTAAATAGGGTTTTTATATTATGATACATTTTTTTAGAGATCTGAGATGTTTTACTTATTTTAAAACATTTACATTTTTATTAATTAAATATTAACTTATTCACATGTGTTTGTTCGTTCAATTATATTAAATGGAGTGAATGATGTAAATTTAATATTTGTGGTTTATTTTAGAATGGGTTATCTTCCTAGGTAAAAAATAAACTTTCATTATATATTTAGTTAATTCCCACACACTTTTCTTTTCATTTTTTTCTTTTTATCCTTCATTCTTTTTTACTTTTTTATTCATTAAATTTTCCCTTTTTACATGTCACACAAGGTCATGAGAATCCCCCCATTAGGTTATTTAGCTGTTGATGGAGTGGGATAGGGGTTGGTGATTTGGTTAATCTCGAGTCTTGTATGATCATAATCAAGATGTTTTATATTATGGAATGGTGCCATGCTTCTAGAATTTCTTATTGAAGGTAAATTTTTTTTACGATTTTCCAAAAATCATCAAATCATAGTTAGCATTATAATTTAAATATTTTTTGGGTTTATTGTGGTCCCCATGTGGGTCTATCTGTGGATTTTTGGAAAAACCATGGTTTATGGGCTATTTTTCTAATTTTTTATTTGGGATAACAACTTTATATAAGATGTTGATCAGTGAACACACACTATGTCTTATTTTTTAGGTAATATGATAATTTTGGGATTATATGTCATGTATTGGGATTATATACCTTGTAGTGGTGAATCGATGTATGATATGGTTACATGGACATGTAGGGTACACAACCTACACCTATGTATGGTATGTAGAATGTGGCCATGTATTGTGTGTGGACAGACCCCATGTCGGGAACATGGGTATGTACATGGAAGGTGAGACCATATGGCATATACACAATGTAATGTATGACACATAAGATGTTTTTGATAGATTACACGCCGATTGATGATTTTCATACATAGATAGGTACACATGTGGGGATACACATAATTCACATGAAATGCAGGAAATATACATTATAAAATTACATTGGAGGTGGCCTAAAGAACATGGATACATAATACTTTTGGGGATACAAGAAATGTACCCACATGTTCTTGTCTTGTGATTTTCCTTTTGTACTCAATTTTTCTCATTTTCATCATTGGTGTTGAAATTAGACAATTTTGTATTCCATTCCGATCATTTTTTAACATTTATTTTGACAATAGAATATTTCTAGAATTTTTAAACCTTATGGATTTTATTATGTTTGATAATTTCTATATGATTTACATATGGGTATTTTATAGAATTTTTCTGGGGGGGGTAGGGTGGAGAGATATGAGTCCTAGGTCACTATAGTAGGTTCATTGGGAATCCTTGATCTAAGGTTCTCTATAGTTATTTTTCAGATTATCTGTATCAATACTATAATATGGGATTGAGTGTTATCTCTATGGAGTTCTTGTATCACCCCTATGTGTCCTAGAAAAGTTCTCAAGGATAGAGGATATGAGATTTAGCTACCACATTTGAGGATCATAAATATCATTACATTTCGGTTGGGGTGATTCTATTGGACATTGGTTATGGATTAGTTTCATTTATTTTATGAGATGATTTATAAAGGAAATTGTGGATTCCATGTTTGGACGGATATTGATCAAGTGATTAGTGATTTTTTTAGTCTGCTATTAAAAATACCCATGGGGAATAGCTTTTTTTGGATTCACATATGGTTGAGTTGAAACCAGTAGATATGTTGTTTACCTAGGGTATCGAATGATGTTGTTCTTATGTTTGAATTTTTGTGTGTTTTGGCTAGTGTTGAGTATCCCTTTTAGTGTCATGCTTTTGAGTTGATCATGAGGAGCATTATAAATTACCTGGTTTGGGTTTTTGATACCCATTGGGAACATTTTTTTTCAATGATCAGTTGGATAATACTTATGGAAATTTGGTTTATTTATTCACAAGGAATATCACATGATTTAATTATTGAAACCCCTTATGGGAAGTCTTTATTTTTTTCCATAGGCCCTGACATTTTTGGTAGTTTTTCTTTAGAATATTTATTTGAGTAAGAGACATTTGGGATTTCTAAAATTTGCTGTTGGAACTATGTTTTGATCTGGTTCTCTCCTCGACTCATTAGCCAATATTAGATGATATCAAGGAGATAATGGGATATATAAATGGGTGAATACCCTATCTAGTATAGTAAAACACCCATAATAGAGTGGATTCAGGGTCATGAGGTGTTGAGGTACTCAAAGATGGGTTCTTTGTATCGTGGAAGCTATTATTCTCACAAGGCCATGGATACATGTTGATCAATTATTTATGTATAAATACTACCTTTTTTGGGTTTATACTTGGTTCATGATTCATTATATATAACCTTTAGGATAGATTTGTTCTTTAGATGTATCGATATATATGTTCTTGTGACTAGTATATATCATGTTATAGAACTCATAAATTCTAATAGATATTATTTATCTTGTTGATGACTATATTTATGAAATAGGGTCCTGCAATTATTCATATTGTGTTTAAACATCAAGGTTCACTTCTGTAGAACTGTAAGAAATTCCAGAATTTATATACTAGGTTGATGCATGTGTTATGAATCTTCTTCCAATTATAAGGGAAGGGGTAGATATACATTGCATTATATACTAGAACATGTGGTTGGTTAATTTATTTTTAACCCATTAATATGATGCTTATTTTTTCCATATATTATTTGTTTTGACTAGGATAACCATATCACATGTACCAAAAATTCTTATCATAGTTGAATTTAGTTCCACCATTGGGGGTGGCCTAGAATGATTTATTTCTAAAACCATGTGTGTGAAATTAGTTGTGCTTATAGTCCAGATGTATTATTTGATTATGGAGAATAGGTTGTACAATTGATTGGTTATGTCTATATGTTGCTTGATATAGTACATCTGCTCGAGTTGAATTTCAAGATAGGGCTAGTGAAAATCGACAACATAGAGACAAGGTATGTGGTTTATCTTTAAAATTTTGGTTGAAGCTTTTGTATGTTATTTTTTTGTATAGTTTTTTTGGTATCATAATTTAGATATCGGTTACTATTTTTTTAAATTATTATGAGTTTGTGTGAGGTCATGCTGATTTCCATTTATTATAGCATGCCTATATTGGATTTATTTTTTTGGGTACTCTAATAGATATCCTTTTGTATTATTTTGGTTACCAGATACATTATTTCCCTACATTATCATTTAGACCCTCACTACAAATTGGTAGCCACTAGAATTTATAGTGTCATTCTTGAGGTCTTCTGGCGAGAGAAATTGGGTAAGGCTATAGTTAAACACGTGATGGATTATTACACACACTAGGCTGGATGAGTTTCATTTTCATCAAATCATTGATTTGAATCCTTAACTCCTAAAGCTCAAAGTGTTACATCTAATTAGGATATGTTGAAGTTCAAGAGGTACCAAGTAGAAAACTTATCATAAAATCGATATCATATATAGGGGTTACATTATTTTCACATCAATGAAATATCCAAAAATTCCTCAAAAACACTTATTAACACAACCTCATATGCCGCCATAGAACCAAAAAAAATTATGATTGGTTAGACAATATAGGTACTAAATTCCTTCAATCCATTCAATTTCCCCACTCAGTAATGAACACTAAATGTTTACCTTCAAAATCATGTAATGTGCATCTTATTCAAATGAAATTAGTGATTTCTCACACATAATGAAAATTATTCATGTGATGAATGATATCATATGGATGTATTATTAGCAATTTAAAATCATAAAATGACTGTTGTTTTGAGATATTATACTTAAACACATAACACACATCATGTAAACTCGACTACCCTTCGGCTTGAATTGTCAGCACCTGGGAAATTGGAAGTCACTCTACCTTGAGTTTGAATTAATCAAACAATTTTTTTTAATGAAAGATGGTGATTATTCAATAATATATAATGCGAAATTCTGTATGGATTATATAAATGGTGGTATCATGGAAAATCTATATCACTCATGACACTATAATATCCATGTAATATAGTTGACCTTGCCCAACTCCTCTACCTATATGGTACTCTTAATGAACACTTACATTGATATAATATATCTAATGTCCCAATGGATGGGTAAAATCATGGGGTTTACACATTTTTTCATTTTCCCCCTCAGCTGGAAAAATCCAACTGACCTAATTGTGGATAAAGCATTTGATGAAATTTATGTTGAGTTTGAAATGGAAAATTATTTCCTAAAACCTGTTAGCCATAATGAAATGCGGGGAACTGAAAATATTTTAGACCATGACATATATAAGTTAATAACGAGGTAATGAATCCTTTAATTGATGCACTTCAATAATAAATTTTAGAAAAATGTGGGAAAGGCTGATGAGGAATACACTTATTTGGTAAAACCTTAATTCCTTCACATTAAAGACACTTCATTGTCTTCTATTATCCTCAATAAGATCGATTTAATCCTCTATTAAACTATTCTTGAATGAGTGTTCATCATATCAATCAATTATAAATTTTTATTCTACTCTTTATATATATTGGAAAAATAAACATGGAACCTGCATTTTGAATAGTTTGAAACAATACCTCATCCAAATGTTCTGATTTAGCCTTTTCATATAACATAAAATTGGTGGGAAAGAGATAAAATTCAATAAATATAATCCACTGATATGACATTATTAAGATCCCATACTAGATGGATTGAAACATATATCTATTTACTTAACTTATAATCGATGAAAGTAACCTTTTACAAACTGCTTTTTAAAATTATCCCTCAAAATATCATCCACCATTCACTATCAATGGAACAGTATCAACATCAAGCACAGAACTCCCCTAATCTGACTAGAAGATTATGAGACCTAATTATATGTCATATCATGGATCTAGTTAATAGAGATATCCATGCACTCTATCATGTTCTTCATATTCTAATTAGACACTCTCCCTCCTAATTCACCATTGTAATGCCTCAAAATTATAAAGTATTAATATTATATTTGATAACATGACTGAATCAAAAACCTAAATGCCTTCTAATCATTTTTTTCATTTTCAAAAGGCCAGTTTTAGGGTTGTCGGTACCCATTACAGAACAACATTTCCTTCAGTAACCAAAACCGAGCAGCCCATACATTCAAATTTCAAATTTCAAAAATCCAAGACAACGAAACAGGCCCTTGAGTGCACCTGCCACTGTACCACCCATTGTCCGCTCACTTGTCCGCACACCATCCATATTATACTCAAAAAACCTAAATGCATATGTGAGTATAATATGCTTATAATTTATAATATATATATAATTTTAAAAATTTTAATCTATGATATATCTTATAATTAATGTGATAGAGTGTTATTTTCTTCTACAGACAATAATGTGTTTCTTCGATGACAAGTGTTACATGCACTATAGAGTTTAACTGAACTACAATTTGCTATTAAAATATTATTATATGATATAACCATGATGTTAAATTTTATGATATGAATAGTATTAAATATCTTAATAAAATAAATGATTGTATCCAAAATAAAATGTACCCATTTGTTAAAAAATAATTCAAAATGAATATAACAACCAATTGAATATAAAGTAAATGTTTTCATAGAAATATATTTTCAGGAACAAAATGATATTTTATCCAAATAAATTAAATTTAAGAAAAAATTTAAGTGATATTAATAAAATAATTATTATATATTCAATTATGTATTTTCTATATTCATCCAATAAACTCTAGAATCATTAGATTAGAAAACACCCAATATTTCTCATAAAAATCAATATTATTCTAAAGGCCATTTTAGGACCGTTTAATGGAAGCCCCTTTAAAATATAAAATTCGTAAATTTTATAAATATAATCTATCAATATAATTTTTTTTGTGATAGTGTAACATTAAAATTATATTATGGTTATTTTTTGTATTTTTTATAAAAGATTAATTTATTGATGAATAGTTAAAAAAACTAAATTCAAATTCAAAACTTCTTTTTTGAATAAATTATTAATAAAGATAAAATATATTTAATTTTTTTTAATAAAATAAAATCATATAAATTTATATCAATTCATCCCATTTAAGAAATTGGAATAAATTTTACATCAAAATTGTATATAGAAACATAGTAATCTTTTTTAACTTTTTTACATTAAAAATAAAATTTGGCGTCCTGAATGTGGGACTAAATATAAATTTATTTTTCCCAAATATGTTGTTATAATTTGAAAATTTTAATTCCATAACTTCAATTTTGATAATTTATAGCTTCAAATATGTTAAACATATATTTTTACAAATATTTTAATTGGTTGTAATTAAAATTAATTACATTGATTATGAAAATAATTAGCTTAGCATAGAATTAAATCGTAAACCTAAGGGTAAAAATGACCTAGACCATTTTCCGGAAAGAATTTTATGTTATTTTATTTACCCTGTACTTAATTAGATATAATCCTTACCATTATTTTTTCCATTGTTCGTAGTAAAAACTTGGGTGGAATTTTCTTTTCGAAAAATTAAAAGAATGCCACTCGTCCCCCACTATAAAAGGCACCAACCCCTCAACATATTCAAAAATCTCAAGAAACTTTTTATTGACCATTATCTAGAAACATATCTCCTAAAAATACCTAAATTTATTCTATAATCCTTTCTTTGGGATTAAATCCATCCATTTAATCCATTTGGTGCAAACCAAAAAAGTGTTACCCAAAAAAGAGGTAACATATTTCCTCAAAATATTTTATTATATATTCATTATCAACCCCATGAACTATCCTTATTCAATGATTATAAAATATAATAAATATCATAAATATGATGATACTTTTTTATTCCATGTTTTTTACCTACACTTACACACACCAACATTTAATGGGTAACTAACATACAGTTTATGTGTACAACGCACTACCCTCTCAAAAAACGATGTCATTAATTTTTTCCATTACCACCTTTAATTGTTGGGGATAATGATTGGAAAACAAATTATATGTGATATATATGATATTTATAATTTATTTATACCTACATAATTTTTATATAACACATAATATTATTCATTCCATTATGTGTTAAAATAATATCATCGTTTGTGGAAGTGTGGACTATCGCCTCTTCAAAGCAATTAGATTCATTCAAACAATAAATAGAACAGATAAGGAATGTTTTAATTAAAAATATTAAATATATATATATATATGAAAAATATAGGATATGTTAATTATAATATAAATATACACATATATTATTTACTTTTATTTATTTTAAGTACTCAAAGAAATTAAATCAATGTTCACGTGTACATATGTACTAACTTCTGTATGAAAGATTCCATTAATTACATATCTCCAAATATGATGGATTATTATAAATATATATATAATGAATTTATATGATAATAAAATAATTTTTTACATTCATGAGATTATAAATCATTAACTATGTCATAGGAATAATAAGTAACAAGTCAAAACATTCTTGAAAAAGTAGACAATTAACACCCAAAATAGTGATAAAAAAGAATCATTACTAACAAATGCATAATACATATTCCAAGAAGATAATATATGATATAATTATTTTTAATATGGTACTATAATAATTTATTAACTTGTTTAAACCCATTTTACATTAAATTTTAGGATGTTCACCAGACTGTAAAACAAAGGTAAGGGATTTTCATATCACTTTTTACTTCTATGAGATAATGCCATATTCAAGACTTATATCATTTTGGTGGAGTATGTACTACCAATTTTGATATATTATATCATCAATTAATTTATATTTATTTTTTTCTGGGTTTCAATTTGAATTACTTCTTCAAATGGGATTTTAGTTAAATTTTACTAAGTGGTAAAGAACATCATAATCTGATTCTTTGTTATTAGGTATTAATACTTCTTCTATGTCGTTAATATTATAAGAATATTTATGTGATCAATTTTAAATATATTTTTTTTATTTAACATTTTTATGCAGTTTTACATTTTACACATATATTCTAATCATTTATTGATTATCACAACTATGATGTGGTCTTTTCAAGGGTTCACATCACAATATCATTTTGTTCAGGATTTATTGCACTGGAATTTCCACTATAGGAAGTTATTTTTTAATTTTTCAATAAAATATTTAATTTTATTAACCATGGGTTATTCATGATCCTTTCCACTTAATAGTTACATTTTTCATCTTTCTGGTACTCAAAATTACATTGAAAGTGTTTTTATGAAAAACTTACTACATTTCCCTCTTTAGTCTCAGAACCTATTTTATTCAAAAAACCATTTTTTGTTAAACTGTTTTTAAAATTGTCTGTAACATTTTTAAAATGATATATTAAATACAAGTTTACATATTTTTTTCCTTTACCAATGTTTTCAAATTATTCATATTATCGTTTTTAATTAATTCAGTTCTTTGACCTTTTCTATGAAAAATGAATTTTCGTTTTAGCTTTAATGGAATGTATGATATTACATACAATCACTTCTTTCGACGCTACCATTGAACGATAAAATGGTTAATTTTTTATGTTTTTTAAATGGTTGTCAATGAAAAAGAATTTCAAAATGTATTTAAAATTAAAAAGTATATTTTCCACAATAATGTTTTTAAAATAACATTTTATAGTATTTATATTCATAAACTACAACAATCCTTTTATTTTTAATCCTATTGAGATATTTTTTTTGGTAACTTTCTTATTATTACTCTGGATGGGTTATGATATATTTGATTATGTATAGTATTGATATTAACATCCTTGAATCAGTTTTTATCACCTTTAAATATTCAGATTTATTGTATCATTATACAATAAATTTACCCATATTATTGAAATAATTAGTCGTAGATATATTTATTTCTTTACCTCTATACAATTTCTATATATGGTATTCTCTATGATAGTTATTTTATTTATAGGGGAAATATTGATAAATAGTTATTCATTATTTAATATAGATATTTGATAATGAATATTATTTAATCTGACTATTAGATATTAGAAATTCTTTAGATAGGTAATGAAGAGTGGTTCTGTGACTTTATATAGTCCATCAATGCATTGACAGGTTCTCACGAAAAAAAATAAGTTATGTAAATTGAGTGGGATCCTACATATATTTTTATAACATCTTATGAATAGTATTGATGGTATATATTTTCATCTGAATCAAACATGAATTCCAATAATTATGCATTACCTTTATTTTTATTTATTATTCATTATCATAGAGATCTTCACTGTGAAAAAGTCTATAGATTCATTTCATTCTTAATTTATTGATTAAGTGGATTGTGTTTCCAGTTTCTTACCTTTATATATAGATTTTATCTCGTCTAGTTATTTTAATTTAATGAGTTTCTTTTTATTTACCTTTGCATATTTTTACGCACTTTCATCATATATTATTAATTTCATGGAATTTTTGATCAATAATTACATTTCAATATTGAAAATTCTTATGTATTAATTATTTCTTTCAACTTATTTACCCTTACTAAGAAATTGATCCCACCCTTATTATATTTCATTTCCCTAGGATTATAAAATATTTCTATGGATGATATTCAGTTATATTCTAAAAAAACAAAGATACCATCTTCAAAAGATTTTTTTTGTTTATTTTTTGTATTAATTTATTAAAAAAGAATCATATATGTATCTAGTTTAAAAATACTACTAAATTGTTTTAATCATTGGAATGTGATATAAATTTCTATTATGACAATGAAATGGTAGCATGACACCATATATAGTTTTTTAGGAGTAAGGTTTCTACAGTTTGTATCAGGGTCAGTTTAATAGAAACCTTTAAAACTAGATTATGGAAAATATAGATTTGGGAACAAAACCCAAAGAAATACTTTGAGGATATGTATATAATAAAATTTTAGAAATCTAAAAATGTATATATGAGGTTTTTTTTTTGAAATACATCCAAGTAGTGACACTACAAGTGGACGTGGTTTTAAAACAAATTTACCTAGTGTTATCAACTCCAACAAGGAGTGCCAGACCAATCTTGTGCATAACCCAGTACCCAAAAATAGGCCTTACTATGCAATTGGTTTGAAAATAATGGTGGATATGATTTTAAATAATTTAAATTCTATTTTAAAATCATTATTAAGGATATTAATAGATAATGACAATGAATAAACTAGGTAAAAAATTATAAGTCTTATATAAAAAATATTTTTTCCAGATGTAGTTACCCTAAAATAATTAAATGGTTTTTCAAATATGATAATTGTTTCTCACACTATGCATTATAGTTTTAGTAAATGGATAGAACTCGAAGGAGTGATGTTAATATCAAACATGATAAAAAAGGTTCTATCATTGATCTACCAAATAGAATGTTGAAAGGAGTGAAATATATCATGTTTATTCCTAATCAGTTTTCTCAAAACCTGATTAACCTCATATTCCAAAAATATCATCTAAACTCAAAAAAAATTAGAATGATAGTGTTTTATAAAATCATAAATGGTGGAAAACATGAAGATAAGAAGGATTGATTTCCATCAATCCCGATATATGAAAGGAGATACCCATGAATTTGTCTAAATGCAAAAGAGAAATTTTTTTGTGTCAGAAAGAAGGGAATACTATAAGGAATTGTTGAAAAAAATTTAAGAGTGTGATGGAAAAAAATATATATCATCATAAGGATCAATTTATGGTTTGTTGCCTTAAATTCATGGAATATGATCCCTACCCAAGTCAATTACCTCTTGTAGAGTAAAAATAAATGACTAAGAACATATATTGAAATGAATTGATGAATTATTTATGTATTGTAGTTGTATTGTAAAATGTAGTTAAATATTTATCAAATGAATAAATTTAAATGATCTACATATTGATAATTTTGGAAATTATATTAATATGATTTTATAAGAAGGAAAACTTTTATACCTGGTAGAAATTCTTCATGTCTAGTAAGTCCATAAGACATAAGCATGTGACTGAAGTACGATAAGAGTTTCTCCCATACAAATAGACTATATGATATACTGATGATGGTGTCAATGTTTTAGTTAAAAAATATATAGAATAAATATTAATTTTAAACCAATAGTATTTTTTTGGGGTTTTAGATATCAATAAATTAACCATATTTGTTTTGGAATATATTTAGAGACAAACATAAAGACTTTTTTTTATGAAGCATACGATCTTTAAAAAGTAAATTTTAGTCCATCGTGAATAAGACATAATTTTTTGATATTCATTTTTGCATGTAATAGATGATTTATAAATATATTAAATCATAAAAAAATGGTGAATTTTATGAAATATGTTATGTAATTATATTTAATTATATTCTTTTTTAAAAACAATAATTCTTTAACAATAAGAGAATGATCAAAAAAAATGTCCCTAATTCATTTTTTTGAACCAACAGTCATATAATTCATAAAAAATTTATTAAATTGAGATCCTAAAATTATATTTCTCAGTAATTCTTTTTTGATTTATAACCCCAATAACTCCCTATAAATATTTATTCTTTTCTTATATTTCTATGTTATCACTGGTTACTAATGTTCTCCTATATAGTGAACTTTTTACATGTTAGTCCAAGTGACCTTTATAATTCTCATTCTCTATTTTCTAAAATATGTTTTACAAACCCTTCTCACAATTTTGGATTTCAATATATGAAATAGTAAACAATATAATTACAAAATAATTTTTAAATTTTTAGGATGAAATTTATTTAAGGTTGGAGAATATAATTCCTTGAAATTATAAAGTATGAACATTGTATTTGATAGTTTGTATAACATGAAACAAAAATCTCATAAGGCAGTATAATATACTAAGTATTTATAATATATTTACTATTTTAAATAAAATGCATCCATGATATTTCTTGAAATGCATGAGATGATGGGTTAGTAGGTGCCGCATGAAACAATTTGTTTCTTCGATGACTTGCATTACATGGAATACCAGTTTTTACAGAACAACAACATGTTATTAAAATAATTTTAAAAGATATAAAATAGCTGTTAAATTATAGTGTATTAATATAAATAACTAAATTAATAAATTATATGGTTTATATAAGTATAAAATTAAGTTATTGGTTTTAAACTAATAGGTAATAAATATATGAACCAATTGAATATTAATGGAATGTTCTTATAGAAAACCGTTTTTGTGCCCAAAAAGATATTTTATCCTTATTCATTAAACTAACTAATTTTTATAATGATATTAATTATATATATATTATTATTATTATTAAATAAAATATATTTTTTCATTCCTAAAATAAGTTAGATAGTCATATAATAATCGAAAACCAAATATCTCTCAGAAAGTCAATATTATTCTAAAGGAACTTTTACCGCATTATAATGGATAATAAATTATAAATAATTTTTTTTAGTTTTATAAATATTGTAGAACAAAATAAACTAATTTTTTTAAATAAGAAAAAAATTATCTCGGGTTAAATTTTTGGTATTTTTTCCAATTAGTTTTATTTTGTATGAATAATAAAAAATACATATTTTAAATAAAAAATTTATTTTTCTATATTTATTAATAAATATAAATTATATATTAAATTAGTTTTAAAGTAAAATTATATCAATAAAATATCATTTAAACTAATTTAGTTCATTGGAATCAATCTCATTTTGACTTTTTTATAAAAACAAGGCAATCTTCTTAGATTGCTTTACATTGAAAACAAGCTTTTTCGTCTTATATTCAGGATTAAATTTATATTTATTTTTAACCCCACATGTTATTTTAATTCAGAATAACTAGTTACATATTAATAATCATAACCATTTATATTTTCAAATAATTTTAACATAATTTTTTAGCAATAAATATTAGTGAATTTAATTAAAATTAATTATAGTGATTAATATAAGAATTAGGATACCAATAGACGAATCCTAAAACACAAGGGCCACAATGACCTAAGAATTATTTCAAAATAAATTGGTTTTCCATATTTATCCTCTATCCTTTATTTTTTATATATGGATCATTACTGGATATGTTTTTCTATGGAAATGCATGGGTGAAATATACGTTTCCAAAATTTAAAAGAAGGTCAATCCTCCACAATAAAAAGGCACTAACCCCTTCCATATATCCACACCAATCAAGACACATTGGATAAAAAATTATCTACCAAAATAGATCCTAAAAATTCATCCCATTATCCTATAATCCTTTCTTTTGGTAGAAGTCCTTTCATTAATTCCCTTTAGTGAGAACCAAATGTAGTTACTGAAATAATAGGTAACATCCTTCCTCACACACTTTTGTATTATTTCTTTTCTCCACCCACACAAATATTCATATTAAAAGATTATATAATAAAATTAGTTTCATAAATATAGTTTTATCATGTTATACTAATTTTATTTACCAAAACAAACACAAACATTTTTCTAATTGGTAACGAACTTATCATTTATGTGTACGGAGAACAACTGCATCATAAAAAAAATGTCAATAATTTTCCCATTACCATATCTCTTTGTTGGGAATTATGATGGACACGATATTTATATATATTATATATTATATTTATAATTTTTTTATTATTATATTTTTTTAAATTACACATACAATTATTCTATCCATTTTTTTGTAAATACGATAACATCATTTTTAGAAGTGTGTACTACCACCTCCATTTAGAGATGTGGACATATATGATATAAATATGATATTATAATTATAATATACATATGCACATATACAATTTACATTTTATTATTATAAATAAAGAAAAAATTATCGTATTGTTCATGAATATGCATGATTTATCATCTCTATGAACGATGCATTTCATTACCTATCCCTTAATCTAATGGATTGTTATAAATAGATATATAATCTATATATATGATAATTAAATCATGTTTTAGATTCTATATATTTTAAAATAATGATTTCATTAATTATAACTTTCATTAATTATAACTATAAGTAAAATGTCCAAACATACTAAAAAACATGGTAATAAACACCTAAAATTTTGAAGATAATAAATGATTTATAACAAATTTGTAATAAGATATTCTAAGAAGGTAATATAATATTTAATAAATATTAATATGGTTATTTAATAATATATTAACCTGTTAGAAATAATTATATATGAATTTAATGTATTTTCATCTAAAAGGAAATGCATGGTAAAGGATTTTTATCTCACTTGTTTAAATATGTGAAAGATATTTTATATTCACCACATAGTTATTTTTTGTTGTGTATCTACTACCAATTTTGATATATTTTATCATTAATTAAAATATATTCATGTAATTTTGGGATTCAATTTGAATTATTTTTTTACGGGGAATTGAGTCACAAGTTACCCATTGGTAAAGAACTTCATAACCTGATTCCTTTAGATTGAGTTATATTACTTCATTGTTGTCGTTAATATTCTAAGATTATTTTTTTAATCAATTTTTGTGATTTATTTTTGTATTTGAACTTTTTTTATTTAATTTATATTTCAAAAACACAATTAATTCATTTATTTATTCTCACATAAATGTAATGGGTTTTTAAGAGTTTACTTCACAATCTCATTTATTCATGATTATTTACACATGAATATAACATAGAGGAAATTATATGTTCATTATATAATAAAATATTTAATTTTATTATCTTAGATTTATTCATGAAATTTTACAAATAATAAAACCTTATTTACACTCTTTGGTACTCAAGATGTTTTAAAAATCATTTTTAAGAACTCTCGGCTTCATTTTCACTATAGTAAGAAAACCTGTTTTCCTCTAAAAATAATATTTTTTAAATGATTTAAAATATTATTTTAATATTTTAAAAATTCTATATTAAATATATTTTACCCCTTTTTTATTGAATTTTTTTTCAAATAAATGTTATTATCACATTCCAAACAAGGAATTTTCCTGACATTTTAACCACAGAAAGGAATAATATTTTTACTTTGTACAGAATTTAGGGATTTAGAAAATATCTTTTCCTTCAATGATACTGTTTTTGTTAATTAATTTTTAAATATAATTTAATTAATTTAAAATTTTATTTTCAATCAAAAGGATTAAAAAACTAAAAAAATAGATATTTTCCTGAAGTATGTTTTTAAAATATCTTTCTATAATACTATTTTTTTCATCAACAAAACATTCATTTATATTTCATACAATTATGATATGTTGTATTGGTGCCATAATTAATCTTATTAGAATGGTTTATTTTTGTTTTTTCCAATTATTTTATTTCCATTCACTTCCTTGCTTCCTTTTTTATTTCATATTAATCATTTCACATCCTATGGTCATTAGACATTTAATTTCCCATAATTATTCATGTCATTTATCATGGATATGTTTATATCCTAAACCATAAAACATTTTTAAGTATGATAATTAATTTTATATTTATTTTATTAATTGGAAACATTTTGATATACATGTATTAATTATTCAATAAAGATATTTGATACAACATACTTTTTTTAATTCCAATATTCAATATAATTATTAATTTGTACTAGAAATCGTGGGATGGTCTTAGACATTATATAGCCCCTCAATGATTTGAAATGTTATATTATAAAAACATAAGTTTCACAAATTGAAGGAGTTTGTATCTATAGTTTTAAACATTATTGTGAAAGGTCTTGAGGGTATATATTTTTATGTACCTAAGAAATTTTGTCCAATAATTAATAATTTTTTTCATTTTGATTTGTTATTATCTATTACTTATTTTTTCAATATGAAAAAGAATATATATGAATTCAATTATCAATTTATTGATTGTGTGGAATGAATTTTTTTCTATTACCTTTACATATTGATTTTTCCTTATTTAGGTATTTCACGGGTATGATATTCTAGTTATTTACATTACCATATAGTTTACTCACCCATTTCATTTATTATTGATTAC
The DNA here is from genome assembly GCA_963277665.1 of Viscum album. Classification (NCBI taxonomy): domain Eukaryota; kingdom Viridiplantae; phylum Streptophyta; class Magnoliopsida; order Santalales; family Viscaceae; genus Viscum; species Viscum album. Next base: position 1,168,228,261 of record OY728164.1, read on the forward strand.
ATAGAACATGTATTTGGTTATTACATTTCCATATTTATTATTATCATTTATTCATTGTTGATATCACTCTATTTATCCTTACTGATCATTTGAGCTCACCCTTATTATGTTTTTGTTCCCTAGGATTCTCTAAAGAGTACTATGAAAGATATATGAGGATATGTAAGATGGAATAAATTTATTATTATAAAAATAATTTAATATATTTCAATTTTTATAATCATTTTTATAAGAAGATGCATATATGTATCGTTATTACCAAGACTACTAAATTTTTCAGTCATTTGGGATGTCATTTACTTGTATCATGACACAATGTAATGGTATCATGACACCAACTCTAGGATTACTAGGGTTGGGTCTCTAAAATTGGACCTTAATGATGAAACTCATGTTCTGTCCTCCTCTATGACTCATCTTCATTATATGGTTTAAACCACTTGCAAAAAACTAGATCATTCTATTTCACCTCTAAAATTTGACGCTAATGTATATTAAAATAAGTAACCACATTTATAAATATGGATTAAATCACTTAAACCTGATATAATGAATATTATTAAAGATAAATTAATAAGAATATATTATAAATTTTCCTAAAATTATTCTAATTAATTAATAGGTTGAATAAATATGATTCATGTACATATCTGATGTCTCTAACCATTCCATATCATAAACTATGTTTATATAATGTTGTTTCCCTTAAAACCCCCTAAAATAATCACCAGTTTATAACTCCAAAATCTATTTTAAATCTCAAGGTACAACTTTTTCATGACCCCCTCACTAAAAACTCATCCTAGGATAGTAAAGCATATGGTACTGACCCAATATTTATACCTCCAATAGGCCCCATGTTGTAAGCTAGTGTTAAGCTTGTCAAAGGATAAATACCAGTAATTTCCCTCATAATTATCTGGAATTTATATATAACCCATTAAAAAATTATATACTATAAATAAAAACAAATATCCAATCATTCATGTAGTTTCATTCAAACTTAATGTATCTATAAGAAATTACCAACTAAAAACTCATATAGTAAGGACTATAATAGCAGCTACAAACATTATCTTAATAAATTTATGGTTGATCATTGAATCAAACCTTGAAATATAAAAAAATACTTATATAATGATGGGTGAGAATACATATATTCTTAGTCATATCCTCTTGAGTAACTCTTATGTAAAAGTGGAAGAAGAAAAATATTGTCTTAGTGATTAAATAGTATATCCAACTCAGGCCTAAATTGGGCCATATATCACCAAACCCCAAAACATGTCACTAAAAAATATTTCATACATGTATAAAAACATAAAATAAAGAGAAATATTTCAAGATTGTAGAAAAATCCACATTCCCTATATTTTTTAACTCCCACCAACCAATGGAAAACATAATAGTGACATCATCACTTCTATATCCCAAAAACACCAAATTGGAATATATGGATATCAAAAATCTCACTAAAAATATAATAATATATATGATTTTATAAATATATATCTATTTAAAAACCACATATAACATTCAAATCCAACAAGGGAAACATAAACATGATGGAAAACATCCTCATTCCTTCCTCTATCTATACACTACCCCAATCGTTTATGAAATCATCTATCATATCATCATCTCACCACAATTATATCACAAGGTTTCAACTCTATAATATAATCATCATTTCTGGTTCATCATAACCTCACACCACTATAGATTATGAAATTCCAAGAATATAGGGTGTGGAATAGGGAGTAGTAACCTATTTTGTCATGTACTAACAAGTACAATAGTGAAAACACCTGAAACCAAAATCTTATTGGAATCAGTAATTATCTCTAACACTGGTTGGATCTTTATGAAATAAAAAAAGAAACAATAACAAGTAATATATCCACACAAAATCCCAGACAAATGGTTCATACTTAACCAACCTTTGAATATGAAAAACCATCACTACACCACCACTAATACGTGATAAAAACTATTGGCAATGACATACTATAAACTATACTACCATTTACACAAAATTTCCACAACAACAATCACCATTTCCTTATTTAATTTAATCAATTATCCATTCATATAATTTTCATTTTACATGCTACATCAAAATTAATATGACATTCATTTACCCACATTTATTTCAAATAATTTATTATCCATCAAAAATGTTTATCTCAACCATTAACTATTTATTTCAGTCATTTATAGTTAATTTCGAGAAACTATTCAAAATTATTGAGTTAATACTTATTCCTATATATCTCATTAATGAACACTTTCCATATCATCAGACATATATAATATACCTACATAATAACCAAACAACTACCACAACAATGTCTACTCATATATTTTAAGAATTCAAACAACAGCCACTCAACACATTAATTTTCCATACAACTATCAATGAAACAATAACCACATCAACACCCACATCTCCCATACCAATCCAAGGAAATCCTACAACAAAAATACACCACATATAACATTAATTTGAATTAAATGATAAAAAATATAATAAATAACCAATAACAAATTTCAATAATTTGACATTTCACTGATTCCTCTTTAAAACATACCCCCTTATTAATCCAATTTAACGTATATGGTAGACTCCACCTAAATTATAACATTCACACAACCAAAATATTATTATCTATGAATTATTAGCCATGTATTAGTGGATATTCCACTAATTAAATCATATTAACATCACAGAATTTATGCTTTCAGCCAAACTCTTAGAAATGACATTTGATATCCATAAATTACAAGCAATATCATAGAAATATAGAAATATATATATATATTTTCCCCTCAATTTCATTAATTCTAGTCCAATTTTTCCCTCATGATAATTATTATTATCCCCCTACCCAAATAAATAAAATGATACTTCAAGTGTTTACCAAATAAATAAAGATATTTAATGAATCCACTTCCTCAATTTAGGCATCACACCTATTTTCCAACCATAATGATAAAAATATTATAACAATTCCAAGAAAACATGGGGAAAAATAAAAATAAAATAATAGTTTCTTATGAAAAAAACACGACCCATGTTTTATTAAGACAAATCAAAACCACTTCCATATTCTATAAAAAAACTTGGTTTGGTGGAATCCCATAAGAATGGAATTCAGTCTCACCTAGGATACCAATGAAGTGGATTTATAAAATAGTATGTCCAAATATAATCAATTAGAACTCAAATCTCTCCATGGAAACACCTATATACTTTTATGGCTCAAATAAAAAGAATATAATCTTAAATAATTTTTATGGGGTATAAATTTGTACTGAAATTATAAACTTATATAATCATATTTTGTCATTTATTGGTGACGTTTTATTTTGAGAAATTGAAATGATCTTTTAAAATCACAGTGTGATCTATATTAACTCCCCCAATTAAAACACATCTCGTCCCCTTAATTCAATTTGATAAAAAATGCATCCAATGTGGCCACATTGTTAACACAATCCCTCCAATAGATGTTTTACAACCAAAAATAAAAAACAACACAATATAAGGACTATGGTTTAAGGACACCCAAAATGGAAGAGTAATGAAATAAACTACCCAATTATTCATATTGAAAGATCTATGAAAATTCCAAGATAAAACAAATTTAAATTTAAATAATGTTCCCTGAATATGAATTCACTTCATGATCGAATCCCCTAATGTCCTCGCTTGAAATGTCTCATGGAAATTCATAATAATGATAAATATATATATATATATTGTTAGTAAATCCAAATTTAATTGTTTATTCAAACACATATGAGTCTCTCTATTACAAAAATAATATTTTATCCCCTTCACATTGTGCCTAATCTGGTAACATTGTGTCTCGGATTTCATCTCAATATATATTAACCCATAAATCCCATAGAATACACCCCAAACTATGAGCCAAGAATGACCCTATGACATAATATTTCATGTCATAACATGATATACTATAGAACATCACTCTTTTTTATCCATGTCACTATAGTTCAACAACCCTGAAAAAACTGTGAGATATCCCTTATAGAAAAATATTCAACATCAATAACACCTCTCTTCCTCCAAACCTCCCTTGAATCATCTATTACCTAGAAGATAAATGATAATGGTCTGAGAAGGCTCAAAACATTACATATATGCTGAAAAATTATGTAAATTAGTTCTTTTATTATTGGATTTTATTATTAAAGTGTTTATATTAAATTTAATTCAACATATTGGACGGGTGTATTTTTTCTTTGATTTTATATTATTTCAAAATTTATAATTCATGTTTGAACCATGTGTAATAAACTTATATATTACATAATAGATTTATTTTTTTATTCGGAAAGTGATTGATTTTTGTATTTAGTGGGAACCCACAAATGTCAATGACCATATTTATAGATTGGAATATCTAGTGTGCATTCGATTGATTTAATGATCAAATTATGAATTTTGTATATTGATTTCTTTAATAATTATTAACATTAGAATATTTATTTATGAAACATGTGTTTGAAACAGTTAAACTCACTTGAGATTATTTCTAGAATAAAAAACAACAATGATAGGTGGGTTTTACAATTTGATGTTCTTGACGAACATTTTGGGTCAAAATCATGGAAAAGGGGCCTAAAGAGATCACTTTAAAGAGATTAATGTAATAATAAATAATGGGAATGATGGAGCTTTATAACACAATCATTCTAGTTCAACTCCACTTTGACTGAACATGGATCCACATATCACAAGATCACATCTACATTTGTTAGTGGATATCATTTAATAGTGAGGGATAATAAATGAAGTGGGAATATGATACCCTCCATAGTATATATATATATTTATATTCATAAATCACATTTCATTTAATAAACCCAATAATCATCAAAATATACACGAATAAAAACATATAGAATTACTGCAAACCATCATTAAACAAATTAATACACTCATAGTATAACAAAATGAGTGGAAATTACCACATGAAGACATATATAAAGGAAAAAAATCACCAATTTTTGAACCACGAAGATCATATTTATATATGTAAATAAGGTAATAGAGTCTATAACACAAATGGGTCATGAGTCTATACCAGTGCATGTTACCTTACTAAATATAGACTCTATATATAATCCACCTACCCAGTGACCTACAATTGTAACCAAGAGAACTTCTTATCTGCAATGGTTCTCAAGAAGTATGTGATTACAAATCTATGATCCATAACAAATGGTGTATCAATCAGGAATAGTATAATCATGTTTATGTATTGTATGATTTTTTCAAAGATTAAAATAATCCATCAATAAAAATAATGTTAGGTAATATGTTATCATCATATAAACCCAATATGAAATACATTTTAGGAAAATAAATAGAGAAAAAAAATTTAATGAACTATATGCCATTATTCCCAAAACATGGAATCCATGAACACCCAAATCAATGACTACAAAAAAACATAAACATGTGTTGAGAAGAACTATAAAATACATTTATTAGAATGTATAAGTGACACTATAACATTATAAAAGGGATTTTATGATTCATGATTGTATCATAATAAAGGATGGAATTATCATAAATATTATTTATAGTAAATTAGCATTATTACATTGAAAAATTATCCACCATAATTTGATTTCACCATATTAATATAATAAATCCCACACATTTCTTCCAGTCCCCACATCCTTCAAATTTTCATGGTATTCCATCCAAAAATTTAAATATTTAGGGATAAAACTTTGATCAATCAATAGATCCCACCACCATTGTTAATAAATCTCCGTTATTTGTTATATGTACAATTATTTTAAAAGATATCCCATAATTGTAGAAAATGATAAAAAACATTATGTAAGATTGTTCATTTCACAATTTTGGATTTTATTTATCTATATATTGTGGTCACATGTTCCTCTTCTAAAGCTTCTTCTATCATCACATTAACGAAATCCTAAATTAGGCCTCGATATCTTATCCTTTTAGTTGTCTAATTTTTTATCATCCATATATTGATACACACATGGCTTGCCCAAAAATATTTCACCAGAGGATAATTATATGGGATTAAATATTCTATAAAATTTTACAGACATCCTCCCTCACTCTTGAAATTTATTTAGGAATCCTCATTATTTCCAACCATAATTATTTTTCATACCAGTACATCGAAGGTGAAAACCCACCCCAATACATATTTTGTAGTAACATTTTTTCACATGTCCACTAGATTTGGAATATCCTCTATATTCTATTTTTCTAACACTCCCCCTATAATTGTTTTTTATTGAAATCATATTTTAGTTGAATATAATTTATTTTGATATGATGTGTCAGATTTGTTTCATAGTTAATGTCACTTTATGAGACAAAAAATTTAATCCCATCACACAGCTATCTCCTAATATCCTTCAGTATCCCTTTCAACCAAATAATCTCATAATTTTATTTAGTTAATAAAATTTACTCCACTTTCATTATTGACAATGTTACAACTTTATAAATATTTTACAACCAACTAACATTCAGTCTTTGAAAATGAAACACATATCTATAGGTTATTATTAATGTGTCTAAATCCCTAATGATGTCCATGTATACAAATTTATTAATTTGAACATATTTTTTATAGTGAAGAACCACGATTAAAGTACCCTTTCTGTATAGTATATTTCACTTCATAGATTCCTAGTGATTACTTTTAATGATCAAAATAATCTTTCCAAAATCACCCACTTGGTGTGAAATGTTCGTATTGAAATGGACTAACCACAATCAACGTATTATTATGAGGGTTATGAGTTGAATCATTCAAAGATTTTTATTTTATGCTAAATTTATAGTGTAACAAAATTTTCCTCCAATAAAATAGTAATACCTTTATTAAAAAACATTCAAACAATTATTAGAACAATATTATTTACAAGGTTTGATACTTAATGAGAGTATATATTCCTTGTAATGTTTTCTAAATAATCCAATTCTAAATAATAGTCTAGAATGAAATTGTTTTGGGAGGATACAAGTAGTAGAATATACCATTACTCGGGTGTAGAACTATGATCAATACAATAGTTCCCGTTATTCTTCTCTAATGATTGATGTAAAATAAAATTCTTCAACAACATATGAAACCTTCAACGATTGGTTCTAAACATTTTACAATTTTATTTATCAACCACCACTTTTTTATTTCTTTAAATAATATTTCTTCATATTCGTACCCTGATGTGGGTAATAACATGGCATTTTTTACTTCATATAAAAAATCATTCTAACAGATAAATCTAATTCCCAAGTGTGATTATTCAATCCTTAAATAGATTAGATACAATACTCTGGAATCAATTATGAACCAGTCAAATATTTCCTCAGAATGTTTAGTCTGATTACTTAGTCTCATTTAGTAACCTATTCTAGCTTCTTCTAATGTTTATAAAACATTTTCATTAAAGGTTTATCCAAAAAATATTACCTCTGCTAATAAAATAATAAATTAATCTCTCTCTTCACATGTGAATAGTGAATCATCATTATCTTAAGTGAAATATACATATTACTATTAATATGCCTCTTGAAAAATAATTATTGGGAAACTACATTCTCTTCTTCACTCAACCAAACATTCTAGATACTAAATATTTTCATTCATTTAAGCCTTATATTTAACTATATGAGGGATTAAAAACTCATCATGATTCAACTTGAAAAATATCAACTCTTCTCACAAATTCATCCATCTTTGAACATCATAAAAATTCCTTAGTCTGATAAATATATAATTTCAATATTTTTTCATTACAAGGAATACATATGAGTATAGGAAATTTGTCATTATATTCCACGATACCATTTGAAAGACAAAGATTGAATTTCCATTCTCGAGAATTGTACCAATTAAACCAAACTACTCATTTAAATTCTCCATACCAACTGAGTAGCATGATACTCTTCTTCAACAATCATCATTCCAACATTAGACTATTGCTACACCCCCATGAGAGAAAAATGAAAAACCTCCTCAAAACAATATTTTATTGGTAATTTTTCCAATATTGATCAGGTCTATGATTTTAAGTTTGATGACATCCAGTGTTTGATGATTTATCGATGCCATCATGAATCTAATGGACTAGTCACTATTTCTTTATAATGAATCAGGGTCATGAATTGTTTTATTACACTTGATCCACTTTAAAAAAATATTAGTACTTCATTCATTCTGGACCCACTGAAAAACATATCAATGTCCTACTTCTCTGGACCAAATTGATAAAAAAACATTTTATAATGAAAATGGTTTAATAAATTTTTGTTGTTATTTAGTATTATAGGACTTTAATTTCATTCATTAGTGCCAAAAATTCCTGTTATCTTTAACAGTATACCTAAAATATAATTCTGTATCCAATTCTCTTTTTATTATCAAGACTATTTAAGATGGATTGGGGTCAGAAATCCACTAATAGATTGGTGGCACACCACGTATGATGGACCAGTGTTGTCTATATTTTTATAAATTCCAAATTTCTTCTAGTGATGATTGATTTGGTAACTTGTTTCTATTTGTGTATGGTAATGATTGATGAATCAGTCATTCTGATGGATCAGTTGATTAGTGTTTCACCAAAACATTATGTTCAGAAACATCAAACCCTATAGCCTTTCATCTTCCACAAACATATTATTGTATCAAGAATTATTAATGAAATTAATAACATCATTATGGGAATAAAATTAGCTTACATACAAGGTTAATTTATATAAAATCTGATCCATTCAGCATCTTTTTTCTATTCGATCAATTCACAATCTAATTGTCGCATCTTAGAATGACTCACCCATATTTTCTATATTTCTATGACAATTATTGGATCATAATTTTATATAAAACTTTCGATATTCAAATCATACAAAGGATTAAATCATTATAATATTTTGTATTGAGAGATCCAGACTCTAATACATTTCCTCATACCGTTAGAAAATTTTATTTTGGATGCAATGTGAGTTTGAAAAAATACTTCACCTTGAAAAATTATTTTAAAACAAATTGAATTTCTTAATAATTTTTTATCATATCTTATATGTTTGGTAATCCTTCATCTAATAATCAAAACATAAAATGTGAATTGATTTTTTATAATGATAAAAAAATAATCGATAAATACATCATTCAGTATTCAAAAACATCTTCCATCAAAATTAGTCCAAAAAATATACCCCTTTTGTATTTTTCATAAAACAATGTTTATAAATCATTGAACATTTAAACCTCAAGAAATGTATCACTAATCACCAATTCTTATGCAATGTGAGTAGAATAATTATAAGAAAATAGAATCACCTGCATCAAAAGCATGTTGTCCAAAAGTTGTGAATTAAAAGAAAACTTTATCTATCAAAATATTCTTTGTATATCACCTTCTAAAAATTATTGTCATTATTATAGGGAAAATATTCCCACTCACATAAAATAATATTTTAAAAAATCAAAAACATTCATGTGGAGCACATACCTTACCAAAAACTCTTAGTATATATATATATATATTATTCTCTAATAGTATTAGCTCATATCTAAAGTTGTTTTTATGAAAAATCGTTTTTGTAACACTTTACAGCACTATCAAATGACTAGATGATGGATGGGATATTAACACATGTCATAACCTTGGATAATATGAGGTTGTATATCAACGATCATCCTCAGTTAGAAAAATTATTCATTTGGTGAATGTGTTTTGAAAATCCTAGTACCTTGTTTGGGTATAGAAACATATTCCATCATGGGTTCATACTTATCCACATGCCCCTTGACATAATGATATTTGATATCAATATTTATTGACAAGAATGTTGTATTGGATTTTATAGAAGGTTTATAGAACTATTCTTATCATAACCCATTAATACAGATAAATTTACATCCACAAGTAGGTCTTTCAACTGCGTCTTCAACCACATAAGTTGTGTTACATCTTGATTAGAAAAAAAATATGTAGCTTCAATCATGCTAAGAATAACTAAATTTTGTTTCATAGTATTCCAACAAACAGAACATTTCTCTATAATGAAAACTCCATGAAATGAGGGTCTTCTATCAAAAACACAAACTATCCAATAAATATCTATAATTATTAATAAATCAATTCTTTATATGTTGTAATACCTAATTTCAAAATCTATTATGCCTTTGATATATAATAAATTATTTTTCTAACCAATAGATTTGAATTTTTAAAATAAAATTGGAATATTACACATAATGTAACATCATAAAAAAATCATGAACTTATTTCTATGTTATTTAAAACACTTTTTATTATCTTATAAATATCATTAGAGTCAACAAAATTAATTTTTTTGTCATTAGTCAACATGGTTCCCATTAAAATCAGTGTGGAAATAGGTTCTTAATTTTCCATGCCAATCTTCATAATATATTCATTATCATAATTTTCTTCTAAAAGATATATGTGTTTTTTTATATTTATAAACCATTATTGTTATTCATTTCACCAAGCATGTACATTTGAAAAAAGATCTTCATTTTTTCAAGAAACCATTCACAAGTTCATTTATTATTCCCATCAAGGATAATTTCAACAACATATACGACAAAAATAAAATAAATCTCATGACAATTCTTGATGTTTGGATTACTATATTCTCTTTATTTTTCATAGTTGAACTTCCTTAATAATTTACCTAATTTAGAGCATCATTTCCATAAATCATACTTTATCCATACAAATATTTCACCAACATGGGCACATAACATATATCTTTCCCAATAACAAAACTACATTGGTTTTCAAAATAATCTTCTTCATCAATTTCTACATTTGAAAATAATGAATTTAAATTAATCTAAATAAAATTGAAACTTATTAATGTAGTAATAGAAAGAATGATTCCTATTTTTTCATCTATTTACACTATAGAAAAATTATTGTCAAAATAAATACCTTCAATTCATGAGTAACCTTTGTGAACTAATATTGTTTTTTCTTAGTACATCAGCATCATTATTCAACTGGTTCTAAAACACCCAATTTTCACAAATAAGTTTTTTTTATCATTTATATTATGTTTGAGTTCCCAAGTATCATTCTTCTATATCTAGTCAAAATTTTGATTCATATCCTGAATCCATTTGGGATAATCCATGAAATCATAAAAATAATATAGATAATTTTTCAAATAAAAATAACTTTTCTTAATAAATTATGATGTTCTTATTTTTTGAAAAATTTTATATTAATAAAAAATTGTGTTTTTGGGTTCAAATTTTTTCTCATACTATGAGGAAATGTTTGTAGTTCATCCTCATATCTTGAAAAGGATTATTCTAATTCATCCATCAGTCATTCATAACAATTTTTTGATCCCTCTCATGTTTGACAACAAGAATTATTTCCTCATCCTCATCTTCCTCATGTGCATGAGTTTTTGGCACATCCTTCTCACATTTTTCTATTACTTTTAGATAAACATAATCATATTTTTTTCATTTATCTTTGTTCAAACAAAAATATTATCTAATATATAGAGAATATCTATGAAATATTCCATATTTACCTCTCTAATTAAACATTCCAGGATTTCATTCATTGTTATTTATGATTCAAGGACTCTAAAAAACATATAAGTATTTCAAACATATAATTTTATCATAAAACATTTTATCAAGAGTCATATTAGAACATGTCCTGTAAAAACACTGGTTCTGAATATAAGTAGTTCTTAAATTTTAATGTGTCACAAGGTAATGAGAAAGACCATGTTCATGTATCATTGTAAACACCATTTCAACCAAACTTATATTATTACCTTCATCAACTCCATTTTGTATTGATGTATGTGTTGTAAGAAACTCATTCCTAATTCATTATTTTTCATGATAAATTTTGAACTTCTCATTCTTTTATTCACCTCTATTATTATAACTCACCTTCTATTGGAATACCAATATTATTTCTCAAAACTTATCATGGTACTTTTAAACATCATCAAATCATATGACTTCTATTTTAAACACATTACCAAGGTAAATCGAGTAATGTCATCAGTGTATGATGTGATGTATTTATCTTTAAAAGAATATTTATTCTGTTGGACCACAAATATCTAAATGAATATGCTTTAGGGGATCAATTTTAATGAATATAACCATTCTAAAGCATATGTATTTAACCTTACATTTTATAAAAAACATGAATAAAAAATCTCTTCTTCTTGAAGTATCAAAAATACCATGAACAATGTCTCTCTTGGAATTCATTATCAGGGTTATCTAAAACATATTTCTTATCGTTTTATGAAGTAACAGATTTTTATAAAACATTCTTAATTAACATTAATTCTAAACTACAAAGACTTCAAATATAAATCCATTTTGTATATTGGCCTCTGTAAAAAATTTCCATTTTCCTATCATATCCTAAGAAAAAGGTATTTTTTAAAAAAATATTACCTTAATCAAAATGTTATGAAACAATCCTAAAATTAGGTTTTGACCCATCAAAAAAAATATTTCTTGATTTCAACTTTTCTTCCTTAATAATAGCATATAAAACACCTTTGATTAAAAGATATTCATCATTTCCTAATGTTACTATTAATTCATTGAAATATTTCACATTTTTTATGATCATAAATGATGTTATCAAATAATAATATCACCACCATAAAAAATTCTAGATTTTTCTCCTTTTATATATTTGAGAGAGGTTTCTCCAATAAGATATTTTTCCCTTCCAATTATAATTATTCAAAATAGGCTTCAATAAATTGTTATGATCCTTTATTTGTGCCAGTAAGAAACCAATAAAATAATTTATAATAAGTCCTGATTTTTCACATCCTTCAGGAATAGTTTCAAATGGACAAAAAGTATTTTATAATTTCAAAAAAAGTAATTATAATTTATTCCATTTAGATGATTGGATCCACCGTGATGTTTTCCTTATATGACTCGTTTAATAGTTATAATGTTTTTTATTAAACCAAAAAAATTTGTTTTGTATGTCCAATTCCGACGTAGTACCAATAGTTCCCATAAAACGAATACATTCTTTGGAAACTTCAATACATTCTTGAGTTGTAATAATGTTTCTCAAATAATTTTGTATCACTCACATCAAAACTTTTTGGAACCCCATACATTTTGTTAATAATCAGAATCTTATTCTTCAAATTAGAATTCATTGCAACATTAATAAAAATAGAAGTGGTAATAATTATTATTTCATACTCATAATTTCTAGAAACTATTAAATTTTAAATTTCATTAGTTTTGGACATATACATTATTGTACCATATTTTCTCTTCTTAGGAAAAAGTAAACATTATTTTAAACAATTTAATGTACCTTTTGTAGATCTTTATGCAGTTTGAACTTTATAAAAATTTCACCAACTTCAGATATAGAATTAATGAAATTGTAACTCCTTTATAGTATTTAAAGAAAATAGTAAAATTTCAAACAATTCTTCTATTTCCTTCAACTTTATTACTTGATTTTTTTTTGATTTTTTCCTTCTAACAAAATTTCATGTGAAAATTAACCTCTTCCTGCCACATATCATTACCTTTTGAATAAAACTATTGGTATTTTTATTGTAGTAATTTCCTTCTTCATATTCTTGACTTCTAATTCAAGTATTTATAACTTATTTATAAATATTATAAATTTTCCTTTTAGTTGAAACTTTAACTCGAACTCTTTCTCTTCAAAACATATACTTCAAAACACTTCATCATAAACTATTTCATTGAAAATATTTTATCACGATATATTAGTAAAACAATGGTCTAAGATTTTTTAACATTATTTTCTTCATCATTGGACTTAAATATTCTCATTATTGATTTGGGGTAATTTTTATCCATTCCCTTATAATATGATTTTGATTTATCACCATGTTTATTAAAGATCTTTTTATCCTCTTTCCAACTTCATCACTATCTTCTTCATTCATTAATTGAGGAAAATTAGTGAAAATTTTACCAATGGATCCACATTAAAATAAATTAAGGGGAATCTTAACTTTATAAATTCTTTCACCTCTTTTCATTTTTTTTTTAAAATCAATGATTGAAATTAATAACGAATGGTATCGTTTTTTTATCAAAGTCACCACCATATTCTTCTTTAGCAATCATCTTATAGTTCCCTTATTTTGTATCACTGATGGAAATTTCACAATAAAAATTTCTTAATTACTTTAATAACATTATCCATTATAATATAATATATAATGAGAGTACTAAGAAGGACAACCATAGATAGGGTTTCTGGATCTTTATATTGTAATTATGAAACATTGGAATAAAACTTATTAGGAAGAATTATCATGATTTTTCCAACAATAGTTTATTCTTCCAAAATTTCTACAAGACATATTATAGTGCTAGAAAAATCATTGAAATTTGTAAATAAATCACGAATAGATTCATACACTCCCATTTTGTGATCTTCACATTTCATACTCTATATTAATAAAAATTATTTGTTTTTCTTTATATTTCCTTCATAATTTTTTTCAAATTTTCCCGGATACCATAAATGTTTGAAAGTATCTTTCCTCTTAGAAAATCAATTTCATAATTTTATGAGTGTAAAAAATTCATATATCTTTCCTTATTCTCATAAGTCATCTTATCTATGCACATAAGTGAACATTATCAACCAATGGAGAAAATATATTAGTAGTACCTACCAAAACATCAAACCATATTGAAATTTGATATGTCTTAATCCTACCATTCAATATATGATATTTTATCCCCATAAATATATAAATCCCCTTACTATTTACATAATTATGCCTCTCTATAACTTCTGCTATTAAAAAATTTCAGAAAAAAGTATACAAATGAATTATTTCCCGCGGAAACCACATTAAAAGACCCAACCAAGGTAAATTAATCACTTAGAAGAGGAGGATCATATCAATTGATAGATATTTATATTATGTTTAAATTATTTTGAAACAAAAATCACCTCCTATTAAAGAGTTATTACTTTTCTAAAATTAAAACATTCACACATTCATTGGAACATTGTTTTTAAGAAAGTTTAATACTCAATAAGTGTATCTTGACTTTGAAATGGTTTGGAAATAACCCAATACCATACAAATCACTAGAAAAAAATTTCTTTTGTGTACATAAAAAGAAATTAAGAAACCCAAACACTATTTATGAAAATATGATAATTAAAATATTTCATTATTTATTATGGAATAAATTATATTAAATAAGATTACGCAACTAGTTAATAAAAATTCACTAGTTGGTTCTTTACATGCTATTTGTTGCCTTGTCAACATCAAATTTTTTATTTTTTCAAACATAAATTCATCACTTTCCTACCCTGTAGTAGGTAAGAACAACATTTTGGAATTTTTATAATATCATAGTTTGATGGATTATTCTAATTCCCCAATTCGATTCTTTAGTATAGAAAAAAATAAGAAATATTACTCTGGTAGCAATCCTGGTGGACTCCAAAATATCCACAGAAACATCAATATAATTTTGTTTTCATATCTGATAACATTTTATATCTCTTTATTTAATATAGAAAACTACCTCTGGAAAAATCTATCTAGAAACATCTTCTCTCTACACAAAAAAATCTGAATTTCTCTCTCTTCACACATGAATAGTTCTTCATCATCAAGTGAAATTAAAATGTACTTCCTTTTATTTATAGGTACCCCTAAAATGAATTGGAAGGAAACATCATTCAATTTCACACTCAAAAAATATCTAAAAACTCACATTTAACTTTCATTTAGATATCATATGTGAATATTTTGGCACATATCAAGTCTTATCGATACATCCTGAAACTCATGGAATCTTATCAAAAATTTATTCTTCTTTGAACATTAAAACAACTCTCTATTACGGTATATCTTTCAATCCATTTATATTTGTCATTATGATAAAATCATATATAAGTATACACCCTATAATTATATTTCTCCAAATATTTTAAAAAAGAATGAGTTCACATTCCAAAGCTCCATACCAACTAAAGCATGCTACACATTCCTAAACTAGGTATCAACTAAGATGCATGAAACAAATTTTCCATAAAATAGTTTAGATATTCTATAAATTTTTTCAACCCCTTGAAAGAACCTTGAAAAACCATTTCAAAAAAAATCAATGAATCCATAATTGTTCCAAAATTCCCTAGATCCACGATCCAACATCTGATGGCATCTAGGATAGATTTTTTATTCCTTTCATTATACATCTGATGGATCATTCTATGTTTTTTCTGATAAATCGATCTGAATTAATGTATCATGAATCTTGAGACACTATGAAAAAACATTTACCATTTATTTCATTATTGAACAACTAACAAACACATCATAGTTTTTTCCTCTTAAACCAATTGAAGTGAAAAATTTTTTTTATCAAAATAGTTTACAACATTGTTGAGATTTTAAACTTTTATTATTCTTTAATTCCACCTATTTTCCCCTAATATTCACTATTTCTTAACAATTCTTCCTTAAAATGTTTTTTCATCCTATTCCTTTTTATTAGCAAAACTATATTTGATGGATCTATATCAGAATTACTATAATGTATTAGTGGGACACCGGGTCTGATATATCGATGGAACATTGTGTTTGATAGACTAATTTTTGTAGTGGATTCAATATTTTAGCCTTTCATTTAATGATTATAGATACTCTATGTTTTATCTCTTTTAGGATCAGATATACCGTTCAATATGATATTATAATTGATTACTCAATCAGTGATTCAGAAAAAAAACACCTTTAAGAACTTCAAACTCCCCCTCCTTTCATCTCCCACAATAATATTCTTGTATCAGGACTTCATGATGATTTTATGTACATCCATACTTCTTTATAAATATTTGAATTACATTGGAATGTTTGAAAACATCCCATTATGAGTCATTAAAATATTTTCAAATTTGAACAGTTTTTTAGGAGTGTTCAGTGGATGATAGAAAATTATTCTATTACATGATCATAGATAGTATTTATAAACAATAAATTGGAACCTAAAATGTTTTTTTAAACAATGATATGAGATTAGTAGAGATATAATATGGTTTAGTTAATTTTTAAAAAATAAGTTTTAATTAATTAAATATTATGTTATTCACATGTCTTTGTTTGTTGAAATATTTTAAATGGAGATTAAGACTAAAATTTAATATTTGTTGATGATTTAAGAATAGGTAGTCTTCCTTGGTAAGGCATAAACATGCATTATATATTGAATTCATTCGTATAACCCTTTTATATTCTATTCATTTTTCTTTTATCCTTATTAATTTTTAATTTTTTCATCATTCACGTCTCTCCTTTTACTTTTCACACATGTTCATTAGAATCCCCCCATTAGGGTATTTTGCTGATTGAGGTAGTGGGATAAGAGGAGGTCTTTTTGAGATTCTTGATTCACACAAGATCGTTATCTTGAATTTGAATATCATGGAATGGTGCAATGCTTCTGCAATTTTTGACTGAAGGTAGAACGATTTTTATGCTATTCCACAAATCATTATATCATAATTAGCATTATATTTTAATTTATTTTTTGTTTTATTGTTGTCCCCATGTCAGTCAACCTGTGTATTTTTGGGAGAAACCAGGGGTTTTCGGCTATTTATCCAATTTTCTATTAGGGAAAACCATTGTACATAGGATGTTTTGCAGTAAACACACAACATGTATTCTTTTTTTAGATAAGAATATATTTTTTGAATCACATGTCGTGTATCGTTGTTACACACCATGTAGTGGTGACTCAGTGTCTGATGGGGGTACCTGGACATGTAGGGTACACAACCTAGACCAATGTTTGTTGCATGTCTAGTGGAAAGGTATTTTGCTTGGCCAGACCCCATGTGGGGGAAAAGTCTAGGTACAAGTTGGGTGACATCGTGTGACATAAATGCCTGTAATGTATGGTACGGACCATGTATTTGATAGATTACATGATGAGTGAGGGATGTGGTACATATCTAGGTACACATGTGAGGATACACATAATTCACATGGAATACCAGAAATATATTTAATAAAATTATACACTAGGTGGCCTAAATAACATGACTATAGAACACCTTTGGGGAAACAAGACTTGTACCCACATGTGCATGTCTATTAATTATTCTTTCATACTCTTTTTTTATCATTTTCATCCCTGGTATTGAAATTAGACTTCAGAGTATTCCATTAAGATGATTTTTCACATATATCTTGATAATGGAAATTTTATAAAATTTTGAATCCTTTAGGATTTTATTATGGATGATAATTTCTAATAGATTTACATATGGGTTGTTTTATGAATTTTTTAGGGGGGGGGGGGTTGTGGAGAGCTATGATATCCACATTACGGTAGTAGGTTCATTATAAATCTATGATCAAATGTTCCTTATAGATATTTTCGGTATTCATTGTATCAATTCTAAAATATGGGATTGAGTGTTATATCTATTGAGTTCTTGGATCACCCCTGTGTGTTGGGGATAATTTCTCTAGGATAGATGATCTAAGGTTTAGCTTCCACGTTTGAGGATCAGATATATCCATATATTTCAGTTGGGATGATTTCATTGGATATTGCTTATGGATTAGTTTCATTTGTACTTTGAGATGATGTTTAAGGGAAATTGAGGATTCCATGTTGAGATGGATATTGATCATGTGATCAGTGATATTTTGGTCTGCTGTTGAGGATTCCTAAGTGGCATGGCATTTTTGTGATTCCATTTTGGTGGGTTAAAATCATTTGGATATATTGTTTAATATGGATATCAAATAAGGTTGTTCATATGTTGGAATTTTTGTGAGTCTTGGATAGTTCCATATATCCATTTTAGTTTCCTTATTTTGAGTTTTTCATGAGGACTATATTAGATTACCGGGTTAGTGTTTTTGTTACCCATTGGGTACATTGTTGATCAATGATGAGTTGGAGGATAAATATGGCCATTTTGGTTATTTCTTGTATAGGAATATCATGCGATTTGTTTTAAATATTGGAACTCCTTATGGGATGTCTATATTTTCTTCCTTAGTCCATGACATTTATTGTAGTTTCTACTGAGAATATTGTTTTATAGTGGAGACATTTGGTATTTCATCAATTTGATATTGGAACTATGTTCTTATCAGGATCTATCCTCTACTCTATATCCTATGTTAGATGGGTATAGGGGGATATTATAAGATCCTAATGAGTGAATACCCTATCTATTATAGTAAAAAATACCCTAAAAAGAGTGGATTCTGGGTCATTAGGTGGAAAGGTACTCACAAATATATTTTTTGCATTGTGGAAGCTCTAATTCTCCCAAGGAAATGGATACATATGGATTATGGATTTATTTACAAATCCCACCTTTTTTGGTTTTATATATGGTTCATGATTCTTTGTATATGACCTTTAGTACAGATATGTACTATAGTTGTATCGATCAAGATGATCATGTGATTAATATAGATCATGTTATTGAACTTCTAGATTCCAATAGATATTATTTATCATGTTGATGACTATAATTATGAAATTGGTTATTTCACTCATTCCAATTGTGTTTAAACATCCTAGAGAACTTGTGTATATCTTGAGGAAATTCCAGAATTTATGTAGTATGTTGATCCATGTGTTATAAATCCACTTTCAATGGAAATCATAGGGGTAGATATACTTTTATATATATTATAGAACCAGTGGTTGATTATTTTATTTCCACCCCCATAATTATATAGTTTATTTATGGCATATATAATTAGTTTGGACTAATATAGCAATAAAACTTGTACAAGAAATTCTTATGATAGTATATTTTATGTCCACCATTTGGGGTGGCATACTATGATTTATTTCTAAAACCACATTTGTGAACCTAGTTGTTATTATATTCTGGGTGTATTATTTTATCTTGGAGAATAGGTTTCATCGTGAATGGGTTAAAGTACCTATGTTTCTTGATCCCACAAATACGCTCATGTGGAGTTCCATTATAGGGTCGGTGCAACACGAGCATCATAGAGACAGGGTATGTGGATTGTCTTTGAGATTTTGGTTGAGACTATTGTATGTAATTTTTGTTAAAAAAAAATTGGTAGCCTAGTTGGTAAACTAGTTACAGTTATTCTTTAATTATTGTGAGTTTTTATGAAGGCATGTTGATTTCCTTTTTTTATAGCTAGCCTATATTCTAGTTATTTTTATGTGTACTCTAATGGCCATCCATTTAGATTTTTTTCGTTACTAGATAGTATATTTTCCCAACAATATCTTTTAGACTCTCGCTGCAATTTGGTAACCTCTAGAAGTTAGAGTTTCATTATTGAGTTCTTGTGGGGATAAAAATTTGGGTTATGTGTTAGTTAAACAAAAGATGGATTATTATACACACTAGGCTAGATGATTCTCATTTTCATTAAATAATTTATTTGAATCCTTAACTCATGAAGCTCAATGTGTTTCATCAGATTAGGATAAATTGATATCAAAGAGGTACCAACAAGAAAAGTTATCTTAAAATAGATATCACATATTGGGGTAACATCAAAGTCACATCAATTAAAATACCCAAAAATTCCTAAAATACACTTGTTAACACCACCTCATATGCATTCATTTTACCAAAATTCATTTTTGATTATTGAGACAACAATGGATCTATATTTATTCAATCCAATAAATTTCCCCACTGAATAATGAACAATAAATGTTTACCTTCAAAATAATTGAATGTGAATTTTGTTCAAATGAAATTGGAGATTACACACAATTAGTACAACTAATTCATGTGAAGAATGATATAATATGGTTTGTTTTTTTGCAATAAATAAGAATCTAAGGACTGATTTATCCACATATTCTACTCATAACCTCAGCACAAATCCATTAAACATGACTTCCCTTCTGCTTGAATAGTTAGCACCGGGGAAACTGGAAGTCACTCCACCTTGAGTTTGAATTCATCGACCAATAATGGTTAAATGAAAGTGGGGGATTATTAAATATAATATAAATTTAAATCCATGGTAGATTATATAAATGGTAGTATCATGTACAATCTATATCACTCATTACACTAGAATATACAAGGAATATATTTGATCATGCCCAGCTCCTCTACCTTGATGGCCTTGCTAATTACCTCCTACATCAATATTATCAATCCAATGTCCCAAAGTATGGGTAAAATCATGGGTTTGTTCTCATTTTTTCTCATTCCCCAATGAGATAGAAAAATCCATAAGACCCTATTGTGGATAATTCCATTGAGGAAATTTATGTTGAGTTTAAAAGGCAAAATTATTGAGTAAACCATGATAGACACTATGAAATGTGGGGAATGAAAACTATTTGTGACCAAGACATATATAAGATAATTACTAAGTAATGAATCCTCTATTTTATGAATGTGATTAAAAATAGAAAAATATGAGAAAGGATGATGAGGTATACACATGTTTGTTGAAACCTCAATTTCCTCACATCAAAGACACTACAGTGTGTTCCATTATTATATAGGAATACAAATTGAATCACCTCTTAAGATAATCTTTAATGAGTGTTCATAATATCAATAAATTATAAATTTTTATTCAACTCTATATATATATGAAACATAAATGTAGAACATTCATATTGAAGAGTTGGAAACAACACCTCCTCCAAATGTTTTGTTTTTTCCTTTCCATATAAAATGAAATTAAGGAGAAAGAGATAAATTTCTTTAAATATAATCTCATGATATAACATTCTAAGGATCCCCTACTAGATGGATACAAACATATATCCCTTTACTTACCTCCTGATCGGTGAATGGAAATTTCTACCAACTTATTTTTAAAATTATTTTTAAAATATCATTTTCCTTTGACTATCTAGGGAAAAAAATCAAACCCAAGCACACAGGTCCCCTAATATCACTAATAGTTGGTGGGACCTAATTCTCTATCATATCATGGATCTAGTTAAAAGTGATATTCGTGTCTTCTAACTAGTTAATCATATTCTAATTGGATACACTCCCTTATACTTCACTTGTGTAATGCCCCAAAATTCAAAAGTTATAACAATGTATTTGTTAAAACGCATAAAACAAATACCCCAAAAACAAAAGGGTGTATAATATATTGAAACATTATAATATATTTACTATTTTGAAAAAATTAATCCATATATATCTCAGAATTAATGTGATATCTATTTTGTGTGTTTTTCACACAACAACGAGCTTCTTCAATGAATTGTGTTACACAAAATACTAATTTTTACCAAAAAAACAATATTCTATTAAACTATTATTATAATAGATAAAACATATAATAAAATTATTTTCTATGAATATTTTTAAATATCTTATGAAATTTTATGGCTTTATCAAATAAAAAATGAATTCATTTATTACAAATTATTTCAAAATGAATTTAAAAACCAATACAATATAAAAGGAAATTTTTTATAGAAAACTATTTTCATGAAAAAAATGATATTTTACCCTAATAAATTAAATTAATTAAAAAAATTGAGTGATATTAATTCAAAATTTATTATATTTCCAATTAAATATTTATTACATTCATCTAATAAATTCTATAGCCATTAGATAAAAAACTCCCAATATTTCTTCTTGAAATAAAAATTATTCTAAAGACACTTTTATGACCTTTTAATGGAATCCCAAAAAAATATAAATTTTTAAAATTTTATAAATTTTATGTGTCAAGAAAAAATTCATATTTTATTGGGTAAAATGAAAAATATCTTATGGTGATTTTTCATATTTTTCATAGATGTTTCATTTCTTGATAAATATTGAAAACACTAAATTCATATTCAAAACTAATTTTTTGTATAAATTATTAATAAGGATAATTTATATTTAATTTATTTAAAAATAAAATATTATCAATTTATATAAATTAATTCAATTTAGGATGTCGAAAAAAGTTTTACTAAAAAATTGAATCTAAAAACATAGTAATCTTTTGAACCTTTTTAATTTAAAAACCTACATTGGAGTCCTGTATGTGGGTATAAATCTATATAAACTTCTACCAATTATGTTTTAGTAATTTGGAAACATGAACTCCATAATTTGAATGTAAATAATTTATAGTTCCTAATTTATAAAACATAGTTTTTACCAGTAATTTTATTTATTATAATTAAATATCATTACAATGATTAAGAAAATAATTAGCTTAACACAGTACTAAACCATAATATTATGGGACAATAGGAGCTAGACCCTAATCCACATGATTTTTATTTTCATATTTTTAATACATACTAAATTGGACAGAATCTATAACATTATTGTTTCCATATTTCTATAGTAAAAGCATTAGTGGAATTTCCTTTCAAAAAATTAACAATTATTCCCACTACTGGAAACCCTATATTTCCCACCACTTGTATACCAACATTTCCTTTGAACCATCGATATAGGTGTTATTTACCAGTGGTATATTTAAACCACTGGTAAATATGGGTAGAAATTGAGTTTTCCCAATGATTTTCAGAAATCGTTGTGAAAGATGGGTAGAAATTGAGTTTTCCCAACGGTTTGCTGAAACCGTCGTGAAAGATGAGTAAAAATTGAGTTTTCCAAACGGGTTTATGAAACTATTGGGAAATATGGGTCAAAATGAGTTTTCCCAACGGTTTATTGAAACCATTGGGAAAGATGGATTATTCCCAATGGTTTATTGAATCTGTTGGGAAAGGCAGAGTTTTCCCAACGGTTTTTAACAATCGTTGGGAAGATTTTCCCTCAAATTCGACAAGGCGGGCGACCCCCACCCAGATTCTAGAAGCAGACCTCGACAGAAGTAGACCCCGATTCCAGAAGCCGTTATAGAAGCACTGCCCAACTTTAATAAGTCCTTCAGAATCTACAACTTGAGAAGTAATACCCAACTCTAGAAGCACTGTCCGATTTCTAGAAACCCCCACAGCACAGTAGAGAAATCGTTTCTCCAAATTTCCAGAAGGCGTGTAGTGAACCCTAACCTGATTTATTCCATCTGATCGGCTGCAACTCTCCCATCATGGTTAGACTCTTTAAACCTCTTCCCAAATACAAACATAGAAGCCCCCTTCCTCAGATTTCTACATTTATTTCAATATCTACCAAGATCACATCATATTTTCCTATTTTAGGTATTTTGGAAAATTTTAGGATTAACACTATTTAATATTGAATCAACAACTAATACATGATTGGTAGATGTCTGTGACTAAGGTAGAATTTGGTTTCATATATCATTTTCAACTAAACATACGACATACTACCACTAATATGGTGATTCCACAGATCATGGGGCTTCCTCTTCTTTTGTTCTATAGAGTTTTTAGTGTGGGTTTTTAATGTATTTTATTTTCTTATGGATTTATAGTGATTATGTATTGGGTTACATTGGTCATGAATTTCAGGTGAGTTATTCTTATGTTCTTCTTAGAGATCATTGTATTCATAAAGTGTGCCTAATTTTATTTTTAGGTGTTCGTTTTGTTTTGATGATGCGTACGTTAGATTTTTTTTAATAATGAAACATATTTATATTTTAATGATATAAATGAGTGGTTTTTAAATATATGTTTATAAAATAGGTAAATTTTTTCTAAGTGGTTTATTTAGAACTGTAAAAAGATAGATCCCATTTCTATTGTATTCTAAAATCTCATTAAACATATTTATACTTAATGAATCCTTTATAAGTTTGGATCCATGTATGAGCATTACCAATAATATCCCATAGCTTAATACCATTTTTAGATTGTGTATATCTCATTAGATTTTTTAATGAGTACACTTCTTCCTTCGTTAATGTCTTCCAAGGATGTCTTATAAATTTAATAACCACATGAATGTTTTTCCTTCCTTAAATAATATAATGTATTCATGGAATAATTACTTCTATATGTGTTTTCATTGTAGAAAATTACACTCATTGAAGAGTGGCGGTGGAAAAAGATGACAGAAAATAATCGTCGCATGACATAGATGGGAATTTCTCCACTCATCTATACTGTGAGTATTTTATTTCAAATATATATATATATATATATTAATAACTTATAATATCATGTGTTTAATTTTGTGTTAATTTTTTTTTCAGGATCCACTCCCTAGATGAGAGATATCCGACGAGGAGCCTGATATTGCTCCCCGTACAGAGGCTGGTGTAGGGAGGGGGAGGTGTAAGAGTTAGACAACCATTTGGTGGTCCCGGTACTGAGGCCGGTGGTACGAGGGCTCGTGGTGAGAGATTTAGATGATCCAATGGTCATACCAGATTGTATTATTCCCCAACCACCGATGTATCTTCTACGCCCCATTTTGATCTGGGTGTGTCTTTAGGGACACATGGGAATATTTAGGACTTTGATGTCTACACTAATAGTTGGCCAGACGTCTGTGCCATCATTTTTTCTTCTAGTTCATTATATCCGGCCTATTATAATTGACCTTCTTCGACTCCTGCTCTGACAAAGTATGTGGAGGAGGTGCTCACACTGAGGGACACTCCACCTATACAGGATATTCCTTTAGCTTCTGCACATCCAATGATGAACATTGATCGTACTTCCATAGGTATATTTATATAACTCTAAGAAAAATTTATACAAAAGTTTATTTTTATTATAACTTGTTCTGATATTTTTATTTTTAATTTTAGATTATCTACTAATAAGATATTGGGGAGGGGGCGTACTCGCTTGCGTGCAGTATGGAACTGCCAGACACTGTTGAAGGTTGAATACAATGACGATGGAAAGATGATTGATAAATCTGGGTAGGAATGTCAGTGTTTTTTTGGCACCACTAGGAAAATAGTCTGACATCATTCTGGTCAGCCCTCTCTCTTGGAGACATCTTGCACATGATGTCAAGGATAGTGCATGGGCACAAATATGGGTAAAAAAACTATTGGATTTAATGTATTATTTATATATATATATGAATTAGTCTATTGGGTGTGAACTTCGGTATAACATACCTGATGGAGAAGTTTCATGACCAGTGCATTTAAAGGAGCTAGGAGAGCTTTGGAGAGCTTATAAACATGAGATATATATTGGATAGTGTGATAGAGTGGGAACTATGTTGGATACATTACCTATCGTGGATGACTACCCGATAGAGCAATATCGCCAAATGAGTACCCATTGGGCGACTACCAAATTTAAGTTATAAATTCCATTTGAGGTATTTAAATGACAAATTTCATATTTTTCATTAATATTATCTAATTTATTATTAAACATTATTTATGAATCTTCTGAAAAAAACAAAAAAACATTGATTCAAAACAATACCTTCACACTTTAGTGCACAGACTATGTCAGATCATGAGAGGCAGCTAGTACGATATAGTTGTTAATAATTTTTCCTTAGGCCTTTCCCATTTAATTATTTCCCACTTAAATTATGTGATTTTTTGAATATTGAATATATGATTATAATTGAACATTATATTGTTTCATTGTCATTATAGAAGCACAAATTAAATATTGAAGGACGTATCCCTCGAGCAATTTTTTTTTCTTGAGTAGAATGAAAAAATATGGAACTGCGGTTAATGAACCGACATAAGAAAAGATTGTAAGTTTTAATTTATTTATTACAATGTTTAATATCTATTTTGAAATTTAATAATCTATTAATATTTGTAATAGTCTGCTTTAGAGGACCTTGATGCCCAGGATCCTGACAATTTAGGGCCACACGATCATTTATATCAGGTTTTGGGAGGGGAGCACTCTGGTCATGTACGCCGCTGACCTGGTAAGAATATATTCCAAACGAGGTATTGTACTCTTTAGGTATTCATTATAGTACCACCGAGTTGGAACAGGTAAAGGATAATGCAAGACAGTCTAATAAAAGGGTCACAGAGTTGGAAGTACAAGTTCAAACGGGGGACAATGAATTTATGAAACTGATGAAAGCTATATCTTCATCACTTCCACCAGAGGCCAGCACGACTTTTCAGACATTTATGTCGTCGATGGGTGCATTATCTATTGCACTAGGCAGAATTTCTAGTAGAGTTCGAGATGATGAAGTTCTTAGTGATGATGAAAATGTTGAAGAGGATGAGGGTGAGGATGAGGATGAGGATGAGTGCGAGGATGAGGCCAAGGACAATGATTGGGTCGAGGGTGAGGATGGGGCTGAGGTCGAGGATGGGGCCGACGATGAGCATGGGGACAATGATGAGGAAGATGAAAAGGAAAAAGATGGCGACAATGATGAGGACTTTGATGATATTCGTAATGGTGTTGGTGATCAGGGGCAGATTGATCCATTACATTTTTGAATTCTGTTTAACTCTTTATTTTTGAACCTGGTTTTTCACTCTGGTGTGATTATTTTTGAATTCAGTATAACTCTTTATTTTCGACCAAATATGGAAGCCTATTTAATTTAAGAATGCTTCAAATTGGATTTATCTCTTTTCTTAATTCTGCTAAATTATATTTAATTTCATATCTTGAATAATTTTTCTTTAATATAATTGATTCATTTGATAAATAAAGTCATGTTTTTATAATAAAACCACTCCAATGGGGGTGCGCTATCTGAAAAAACTCATAGTGATAGTTTAGGGTGTGATAATTTGACTCTCAATTAGTAGTTTCAACTACCTAGTACCACTTTTAAGAATAACAATCATAAAATATATATATCTTTATCATACCAAAATCCTGAATCAAGAGTCTGTTTTTTATAACATAAGATCAGTTTCAATAATGTGGAGGACAACTACATAGGATTTCTTTGGAATCATGGCCGGAAGATGTTGCCCCGCGAATGTCGCTGGACTAGGACATCACGCAAAGGTAACCCCACGGTCACGTCGCGGTCACACCACGGTTACGCCACACTCACACCACGGTCACGCCGTAGTAATGTTGAGATTTGGCGCAGCTCCAGGATGAAACCCCATGGCGGTTCACTGTCCTGTCAGAATTCAATGTATGATATCTAGATATTGTTTTAGATAAAATACCCACCCTCTTTCCTGAATAACCCCCCAGATAGCACCCCACCCACCTCAATCTGAGGCACAGTGTGGCCGGTACCACTCAAAGTGACTTTCATTTGTTTAAAATGGATACTCTTTTTAGTAAAAACTACTGGCATATGTAAAACCAACCAAAATCATTTGGATTGTGTTTATAGTTTAGTAAAATGATACATGGGTCATTTGTGAAGTGTACGAGTCAACCCCACCTCAATCTGAGGCATGGTGTGGCCGACACCACTCAATGAGTCTCACATTTATTTGAAATGGACTACATTTTAAGTGAAAATAATAACGTGCATACGGAAAACTGACCAAACACATTCATATTGTGTTGATACATCAACACAACGATCCATGGGTGAATTGCGAAATGGTCGGCCAAACGGCACGTCAATCGGAGTTGTCGTGTGAATGCGCTGGCGGAAAACACATTCTACATGTCGTAAACGGCCAAAACATGTGTTTTACGGTCAAATGCATGACGAACGACATCAAAATTAGTTCAAATCACATGAAAACACCCTATCTATTATTGGTGAGGCATACGAGGAGACGACGCATCATTCGGACACGCGGTTTTAACGACACGACTGAATATGAATTTTTTAGGTGTTTGGCACGCTTGAAAAGTGGGCGTGGGGAGGTCAAAAATGGCTGAACGGTTTCAGAATTCCATGAAATTAGACTATAAAAAATGATTGGTAAATTTTCAAATGGTCGGCCAAATGGTACGTCAATCGAAGGTGTCATTTGACCACACTGAAGAAAACACACTCCGCGTGTTGTAAAAGGCCAAAACATTCTTTTAACAGTCAAATGCATGCCGAATGACCTCAGAATGACTTGAAATCACACAAAAAAACCTAATTATTATTCATGAGGTTTACGGGGAGAAAATATGTCATTCGGACATGCGGTTTGTGCGGCACGGCTTAAAATGTGTTTTTAAGGTTTTTGTCGCGCTTCAAAAGCTCATGGAGGGTGGTCGAAACCAGCACAACGACCTTGGAATGCCATGAAATCAGATGAAAACAATGTGTGGGTGAATTTTGAAATGGTCGGCCAGACAGTACATCAATCGGATGTGTCATGTGAGCGTGCTAGCCAAAAACGCACTCCACGTGTCATAAATGGCCAAAACATGTGTTTAATGGTCAAATGCATGCCGAACGACATTGGAATGACTTGAAATCAGACACAAACATCCAAATTAATATTTTTTAGATGTGTAAGGAGAATTCACGTCATTCAGACGTGTGGTTTGTGCGGCACGACTGAATATGTGTTATTTAGGTGTTTGGCGCGCTTGAAAAGCGGGCGTGGGTTGGTCGAAACTGACCGAACGGCCTCGGAAGGCCATAAATTTGGAAGACAACAAAGGGTGGGTGAATTGTGAAATGTTCGTCCAGACGACACGTCAATCGGATGTGTCGTGTGACTGCGTTGGCCGAAAATGCACTCTGCGTGTCGTAAATGGCCAAAACATGCGTTTAATGGTCAAATGCATGCCGAACAATATCGGAATGACCTGAAATCACATGAAAACACCCTAATTATTATTTGTGGGTTGTACAGTTATTTGGAATGTCATTCGGTTGCGCGGTTTGTGCAGAATAGCTTAATATGTGTTTTTAAGGTGTTTGGCGTGCTTGAAAAGGATGCATGGGGTGGTCGAAACCGGCCAAACGACCACAGAATGCCATTAAATCGGACAAAAAACAAAGGCTAGGTGAATTGTGAAATGGTCGGACAGACGACATGTCAATCGGAGGTGTTGTGTGACCGCGCTGGCCGAAAACAAACTCTGCATGTCATAAATGGCCAAAATATGCGTTTAATGGTCAAATGCATTCTTAACAACATCGGAATGACATGAAATCACACGAAAACAGCCTAATTATTATTTGTGAGTTGAAAAAGGAGAGGAAACGTCATTAGGACATGTGGTTTGTGTGGCACGAATAGATATGTATTTTTTAGATGTTTGGCACACTTGAAAAGCACGTGTAGGGTGGTCGAAACTAACCAAACTGCCTCAGAATGCCATGAAATCAGATGAAAAAAAGGGTGGGCGAATTGTGAAATGGTCGGCCAGAAGGTATGTCAATCAGAGGTGTTGTGTGACTGCTCTGGCCGAAAACTCACCCCGTGTGTCATAAATGGCCAAAACATGCATTTAACTCTCAAATGCATGCTGAACAACATCGGAATGACTTGAAATCACATAAAAACACCATATTTATTATTCTTGAGGTGTATAAGGAGACATCATGCCATTCGGACTTGCGGTTTGCGTGACACGACTGAAAATGTGTTTTTTAAGTGTTTGTCGCGCTTGAAAAGCGCACATGGGATGGTCGAAACCAGTCGAACGACCTCAGAATGACATGAAATTTGATGACAATATAGGTTTGGTGAATTGTGAAATGGTCGGATAAATGACATGTCAATCGGAGGTGTCTTATGACTATACTGGCTGAAAACACACTCTGCATATCTAAAATGTCCAAAACATGCATTTAACGGTCAAATGCTTGCCGAACGACATCAAAATGACTTGAAATCACACGAAAACAAACTAATTTTTGTCTTTGAGGTGTACGAGGAGACGCAACGTCATTCGGACATGTGATTTACATGGCACGACTGAATATGTGTTTTTAAGGTGTTTGGCGCTCTTGAAAAGCACGCGTGGGGTGGTCGAAACCGAACGAACGACATCAGAATGCCTTGAAATCAGACGACAACAAAGGGTGGGTGAATTGTAAAATGGTCGGCCAGACGACACGTCAATCAGAGGTTTTGTTTGACCGCGCTGGCCGAAAATGCACTCCGCATGTCATAAATGGCCAAAACATGCGTTTAACGATCAAATGCATTCCAAACGATATCAGAATGACTTTAAATCACACGAAAACAGCCTAATTATTATTCTTGAGGTGTACAAGGAGAAGACACGTCATTATCAAGTGCGGTTTGCGTGGCACGACAGAATATGTGTTTTTTAGGTGTTTGGCATGCTTCAGAAGTGCGCGTGGGGTTGTCGAAACCGACCAAACGGCCTCAGAATGCCATGAAATCGAACGAAAACAAAGGGTGGGAGAATTGTAAAATGGTGGGAGAGATGGAATGTCAATCGGAGGTGTCGTGTGACAGCACTAGCTAAAAAAGCACTTCGCGTTTCGTAAATGGCCAAAACATGCATTTAACGGTCAAATGAATTCCAAATGACATCGGAATGACTTGAAATCACCCAAAACACACTAATTATTATTCTTGATGTGTACGAGGAGATGACACATCATTCAGATGCCCGGTTTGCACGACATGGCTAAATATGTGTTTTTATGGTGTTTGGAGTGCTTGAAAAGCACACGTGGGGTGGTCGAAACTGGCCGAATGACCTCAGAATGCCATGAAATTGGACTAAAACAAAGGGTGGGTGAATTGTGAAATGTTCAGCTAGACTACATGTCAACCGGAGGTGTTGTTTGACCGCGCTGGCCGAAAAAGCACTCCACGTGTCGTAAATGGCCAAAACATGCGTTTTAACAGTCAAATGCATACCGAACAACGTCAAAATGACTTTAAATCACACGAAAACACCTTAATTATTATTCGTGAGGTGTACAAGGAGACAACATGTCATTTGGACGCGCCGTTTTCACGGAACTACTGAATAAGTGTTTTTTAGGTGTTTGGTGCGTTCGAAAAGCGCGCATGGGGTGGTTGAAACCGGCCGAACGACCTCAGAATGCCATTTAAATAGGACGAAAATAAAGGGTGGGTGAATTGTGAAATGTTCGGTCAGACGACACGTCAATCGGAGGTGTCATTTGACAGCGCTGGCTGAAAACGTACTTTGTGTGTCGTAAATGGACAAAACATGCATTTAATGGTCAAATGCATGCCAAACGACATCGGAATGGCTTGAAATCACACGAAAACACCCTAATTATTATTCTTGAGGTGTACGAGGAGTTGACACCTCATTCGGATGCGCGGTTTGTGCGGCGTGGATGCATATGTGTTTTTAAGGTGTTTGGCGCCCTTGAAAAGCCCACGTGGGGTGGTCGACACTGGCCAAACAGCCTTGGAATTCCATGTAATCGGATGAAAACAAAGGGTGGGTGAATTGTAAAATGGTCGGCTAGATGGAACATCAATCGGAGGTGTCGTGTAACTATGTTGGACAAAAATGCACTCCGCGTGTCGTAAATCGTCAAAACAAGCGTTTAACGGTCAAATGCATGCCGAACAGCATCAGAATGATGTGAAATCACATGGAAACACCCTTATTATTATTCATGAGGTGTAATATAAGACGACACATCATTCAGACGCGTGGTTTTTGAGGCGCGGTGTGACCGACACCACTAAAAGTGTCTCTATTTTATTTCAAAAGGACATCATTTTAAGTGAATACGACTACTGACAAACGGAAAACTAAGAAAATACATTTGCATTCTATTGAAACTTTAGTAAAATGATCCATGGGTTATATGTGACGTGTAAGAGTCAATCCTCCCTCAATTAGAGGGCCAGTGTGACCGACACCACTCAAAGTGTTTCTCTATTTTTTTAAATGAACATGATTTTAAGTGATAACTACAACTGGCATATTTAAAATAAACCAAATGCATTCAGATTGTGTTGATATTTTAGGAAAACGATCCATGGGTCATTTTTTACATGGATGAGTAATCCCCACCTCAATCTGAGGCGTGGTGTGGCCGCCACTAATCAAAATGTCTCTCTTTTATTTAAAATGGACATGATTTTATGTGAAAAAACAAATAACATACGGAAAACTGACCAAATGCATTCAGATTTTGATGAAACTTTAAGAAAACAATCCATGGGTCATTTTTGATGTGTAAGAGTCAACCCCATCTCAATCCAAGGTGCGGTTTGGCCGACACCATTCAAAGTGTCTCAAGTTTCTTTGAAATTGACAACATTTTAAGTGGAAACAACAACTGACATACAGAAAACAGACAAACACAATAGGATTCTATTGAGACCTTAGGACAATGATCTATGGGTCATTTTGTACGTGTGAGAGTCAACCCCAACTCAATACGAGACACCGTGTGGCCGGTACCACTCAAAGTGTCTTCGTTTTTTTAAAATGAATAAGCTTTTAAGTAAAAACAATCGGCTTACGTTCAACCATCCAAACACATTCAGATTGTGTTGATACTTTAGGAAAATGATCCATGGGTAACTTATGACGTGTATGAGTCAACCCCACATCAATCCAAGGCGCAGTGTGGGCGGAACAACTCAATGTGTCTCTCTTTTGTTTCCAAAGGACATCATTTTAAGTGAATACAACTACTGACATACGATAAACTGACCAAATGAATTCAAGTTCTATTGAAAATTTAGGACAATGATCCATGGGTCATATGAGACGTGTACGTTTCAACCTTGCCTCAATCCAGGGGCTAGTATGGCCAACACCACTCAAAGTGATTCTTTTTTTTAATGGACATGATTTTAAGTGAAAACAACTATTGGCATACATAAAATGGAAAAAAATTATTCATATTGTGTTTATATTTTAGGAAAATGGTCCATGGGTCATTTTTTACATGTAAGAGTCAACCCCACCTCAATCTGAGGTGCAGTGTGGCCGACACCACTCAAAATGTTTCTCTTTTGTTTAAAATGAACATGAACTTTATGTGAAAACAACAACTGACATACAGAAAATAGACCAAATGAATTTAGATTTTGTTGAAACTTTAGGAAAAAATCCATGGGTCATTTTTTTCGTGTACGAGTCAACACCGTCTCAATCTGAGGCATGGTGTGGACAGCACCACTCAAAGTATATCACTTTTCTTTGAAATGAAAAACATTTTAAGTGAAAAAAAATTACATACAGAAAACTGACCGAACGCAATCAGATTATATTGATACATTAGGAAAAAGATCCATGGGTCATTTTTAAAATTTATGAGTCAACCCCGCCTCAATCTGAAGCATGGTGTTGCCGGTACCACTCAATGTGTCTTTCTTTTGTTTAAAATGGATACGCATTTAAGTAAAAACAACTGGCATATGGAAAATCATCCAAACACATTCAGATTGTGTTGATACATTAGGAAAATGATCTACGGGTCTTTTGTGACATGTACGAGTCAACCCCGCCTCAATCCAAGGCATGGTGTGGCGGACACCACTCAAAGTGTCTCTCTTTTATTTTAAAAGAACTTTATTTTAAGTGAATACAACTACTGAGAAACCGAAAACCGAAAAAATGAATTCAGATTCTATTGAAAATTTAGGAAAATGATCCATGGGTCATATGTGACGTGTAAAATTCAACCCTAC
Organism: Viscum album; assembly: GCA_963277665.1. Classification (NCBI taxonomy): domain Eukaryota; kingdom Viridiplantae; phylum Streptophyta; class Magnoliopsida; order Santalales; family Viscaceae; genus Viscum; species Viscum album. The sequence goes on from OY728164.1 coordinate 1,168,262,717, forward strand.
CTCAGTATGAGGGCCAGTGTGGCCGAAACCACTCAAAGTGTATCTCTTTTGTTTTAAATGGAGAAGATTTTATGTGAAAACAACAATTGGCATATTTAAAATGGACCAAACGCATTCAGATTGTGTTGATATTATAGTAAAACGATCCTTGGGTAATTTTATACATGTACGAGTCAACCTTGCCTCAATCCAAGGTGCGGTGTGCCCGCCACCACTAAAAATTACACTCTTTTGTTTAAAATGGACATGATTTTATGTGAAAACAACAACTGACATACTTAAAATTAACCAAATGAATTTGGATTTTGTTGAAACATTAGGACTAATACCCATGGGTCATTTTTGACGTGTATAACTCAACTCCATATCAATCCGAGGCGCGGTGTGGCTGGCACCACTCAAAGTGTCTCACATTTCATTGAAATGGACAACATTTTTAGTGAAAACAACAACTGACATATGGAAAATTGACCAAACACATTCAAATATTGTTGATACTTTATGAAGACAATCCGTGGGTCATTTGTAACATGTACGAGTCAACCCTGCCTCAATCTGAGGCACTGTGTGGCCTATACAACTCAATGTGTCGTTCTTTTATTTAAAATGGATACGATTTTAAGTAAAAACAATTGGCATAAGGAAAAACATCCAAATGCATTCAAATTGTATTGATACTTTAGAAAAACGATCCATGGGTCATTGGTGACGTGTACGAGTCAACCCCTCCTCAATCCAATGCACGGTGTGGCCGTAACCACTCAAAGTGTCTCTCTTTTTTTTCAAAAGGACATCATTTTAATTGAATACAACAACATAAATTTACAATCATCAATGATTGTCACAAACTCTTTTTCACGAGTTTGGTAGTTTCACTTCATCGGACCATAAGTTATGAGACTCTTAAGAAAATAAATTTTCACCATATATTATTAAAAATACAAGTTCAATGCAAAATGCATCACAAATCATTACATACCCAAATCTAGTATCAGAAAAAAAAAATGGGATTTGAGCCAATTTAAATCTTCTATTAAACTCTAAATGTATTTCCTAGACTATTCTCCCTATTAGAATTTGATGGGGATGTGGGGGGGGGGGGGCTGTGCTGGTTGGGGGGTTGTGCAGGGGTGAGGTGAATTACTACTGGAAGAGTGGTTGTCATTTGATGATAGAAATGGCTGTAAGTAATGTTTGAGATATTGATACTATTATTAACTTTACAGGATGATTTTTGTCATATGAATATTGAAATAGGGAATTGTATTACATTACATGGTTGGAAGAGTTTGATGGTTTTATGTGTTTTTGTGCTATTTTAGGTGTATTTTATGTTTTTTTAAGTCTGTATGTGGTTTTTGTGATATTTTTATGTATGTGTATACTGTAGGGGCTACTAGAGGGCTGTTGTGAAATAGTTCTGAAAAAACACATTACCAACGGTTTAAAACTTTTTGTATAATAGTTCTAGAAAGAAATATTACCAATGGTTCAAAACTGTTAGTATAATAGTTATGGAAATAGAAATTTAAAAACTATAACAATGGTTCAGAACCGTTGGTATAGTGTGTAGTATACAATATATACCAATAGTTTCTGGAAACCGTTGGTAAAAACATATACACTACCAGTATTGCCAATGGTTTGTAAAACCGTTGGAAAAACACCAATTACACTTCCTTTACCAACGGTTACACAAAAACCATTGGTAATGGGCTACTGCCATGCCATACTTGCCAATAGATAGCCAAAACGTTGGTATACTATATACTAATTGTTTTACAGCCTTTACCATTGGTTTGAAACCATTGGTAAAGGCTCAATTTACAGAACTGGCCACTCACCCCCACAATAAAAAAGCTCTCACCCCTCCCACATATTGAAAATACTCAAGAATATTTTTCACGAACAATTTCTAGAAAAATATATCTTAATAATACCTACCCACATCCTTTAATCCTCCCTTTGGGAATAAATCCTTCCACAGAATCCCTTTGGTGAAATCCAAAAAGAGTGACCCAAATATGATGTAACATCTTTCCTTAAGAACTTTTGTTTTATTTTCATTTTGGCCCCCTATAAGATCTTTATTCCAAGCTTATATAATAAAATAAATATCCTAAATTTAATAATATTTTTGTATTCAATGTTTTTTACCTATATCTACACACACAAAAACATAATGTGTAACTAACTTACTCTTTTTGTGTACGATGAACTATCGCCACCCAAAATGATGCCATTCATTTTTTCCTTTCCCACCATTCGTGGTTGGGGATAATGATGGGGAAAAATATTAATATGTGATATTTATGTTATTTATAATTTATTTATTCTGGCATAACATTTATATAATGCATAACATTATTCTTTTCATTCTGTTTAAAAATAATATCATCATTTTTGGAAGTGTGGACTACCGCCCCCTCAAAGCAATTAGATTCATTATAACTAAAAATGGAACACATAATATATGTTTTAATTAAAAACATGATATATATATATATTAAATAGATAATATATGGTAATTATAATATAAATATACACATATATCATTTACTTGTCATTCTTTTAAATATATCAATGAAATGAAAGCAGTGTTCACGCTTACATTAGGCTAACCCACTACATGAATGATTCATTTAATTACCTTTCTATAAATGTCATGGATTATTATTTATATATATATATATAAGGAATATATATGTCAATTAAATTTTTTTAACATTCCTGAGTTTATAAATCATTATCTATGTCATTGTAATGATAAGTAACAAGTCAAAAATTTCTCAAAAAACAAAACAATTAACACCTGAAAGGTGAAGATAATGAATGACTATAAACAAGAGGTAAATAGATATTCATAGAAGATAATATATGAAATAATACATTCGAATATGGTACTATAGTAACTTATTACTTGTTTAAACCGATTTTACATTAATTTTTAGGATATTCACTAGAATGTAAATGCTTGGTAAGTGATTTTTATCTCACTTTTTTACCTCTCTGAGATAAATATCATATTCAGGACTTTTATATTTCATGAAAAGTATATACTAACAAAAGAAGATATATTATTTCTTAAATTAATTTATCTTCATGTTTTTTGGGTTTTAATTTCAATTGTTTCTTCTAATTGGATTTTATTTAAATGTTACTAAGTGGTAAAGAGCATCATAATCTGATTACTTTTCATTATGTTATAATACTTTTCCATTCTCATTAATATTATTATAATATTTATGTTATCTCTTTTTAATATCTATTTATATATTTATGTTTTTTAATGTGGATTTAAATTGTACACACATAATCTATTCATTTATTGATTTGTAATGTCCTTTTCAAGGGATTACAACATAATCTCATTTTTTCAGGATTGTTTTCATATGAATTTCCATTATATGATTTTATTTTTTTCATTTTTAAATAAAATAAATAATTTTATTATACTCGGGTTATTCATGAACATTTCCTTTTAATAGTTTTATTTTATTACATGTTGGTACTCCAAATTTCATAGAATGTGTTTTTAAGGAAAACATACGTTATTTCTCACTTTAGTCACATAACCTACTTTCTTCTAAGAACCATGTTTTAATAAATTGTTTTAAATTTTTTTTGTAACTTTATCAAAATGATATATTAATGATATTATTACCACTTTTTTTCTTTTAACTATTTTTAAAAATTATTAATCTTCAATTTTGTAAATAATGATTTTTTCTGGGATTTTAATAGAAAAAGGGAATGTCCTTTTTTGCTGGTATGGAATGTATGATATTACCTACCATCAATTCTTTCGAAGCTACCACTGAATGATAAAAAAAGATAATTTTTAATGATTTTTTTCAAAACTTGATTTCAATGAAATGGATTTTCCATGTTTTTTTATGAATAGAAGAAATATATTCCTTAATAATGTTTTTAAAAGAACATTTTATACTATTTATATTTATAAATGACAACAACGATTTTATTTTGGATCCCCTTGGGATTTTTTATATTGGTAAAATCTGTATACATCCTCTAGATGGGTTATGATTTATTTGGATAATTACAAAATTGATATTAACATCCTTGAATCTTTTATTATCCCCTTGAAATATTTAGATTTATTTGATCATTAGACTTGAATTTACCCTAATTATAGAAATCATTTATCAGAGATATGTTTATTTCCTAACCCTTATACCCTTTATACATATGTTATTCACATTGATAGTTAATTTATTTATCGGTGAAATGTTGATAAATCCATATTCTTTATTCAATACAAATATTTGATAAAGAATATTATTTAATTTGATTGTTATATACAAGGAATGCTTTGGACTGGTAATAAAGGTGGGTTCTGTACATTTTGTAGTCCCTTGATGAATCGACTGGTTCTCATGAGACAAATAAGTTATGTAAATTGAATGGGCTTCTATCTAAATTTTTAAACCAACTTTTGAATGGTAATGATGGTATAGGTTTTCATGTCCCTCAAAAATTACTTACATTAATTATGCATTTCCTTAATTTTGATTTAGTATTCATTATCTTTGAGATCTTCATTATGACCAAGTCTATAGATGCATTTCATTCTCAGTTTATTTATTAAGTGTAATGTGTTTTCAGTTTTTTACAATTAAATATTTATTTTTCCATATATAGATATTTTAATGGAATGAGTTTCTTTTAATTAACCTTTCCATATTTTTTATACACATTGATCATAGATTATTAATTTCATGGAATGTTTCTTCAATAATTACATTTCAATATCGAATATTCTCATGTATTCATTATTTCTTCCATCTTATTTACCCTTACTACTAAATTTATCCCACCCTTATTATGTTTCATTTCCCCAGGATTACAAAAGTCTTATAAAGATGACAATCAAAGATATTATAGAAAAAATAATTTTACCACCTCTAAAAAAATTAATTTTTAATTTTTGTATTGATTTAAAAAAATGAATCATGTTTTTATCTAATTTTCTAATAATAATAAATATTTTGATCCATTGAGATGTGATAAAATTTTATATTATTCCAATTTAATTGTAGCATAACTGTATATCAATGATTTTATGAGTCAGGTGACTATAGATTGTATTAGAGTATGTTTAGTAGCATCCATTGAAACTAGATTTTAGAAAACATAAATTTAGAAACATATCCCAAGGAATGGAACATATTATATGTATTGAAGAACATATTATAACTCTATAAAGGTAGAGATTATTTTTATCTTCTAATAAATACATCCATGTCTGGAAAGAACAAGTGAACATGGTTTTAAAATTGATTTGCATAGTGGCATCTACTACAACAATGTGTGTCAGTCTAAACTTGTGTGTGAACCGGTACACAAAAACTAGCCTTGTTGCACAATTGGTACGAAATTATTTGGGGATACGCATTTGAAGAATTTAAATTCACTTTACAAACCATTCTGAAGGATATTAATAGATAATGATAATGAATAACCTAGGTTAAATATAATTAGTCTTATATAAAAAATATTGTTTCCAGATTCTATTACCCTAAAATAATTAAATGGTTTTTTAACTATGATTATTGTTTCTCACACTATGATTTATATTTTTAGTCAATGAATAGAACCCAAAAAAGTCCAGATAAAATTTAACAAGATCGAAATGTTATAAAACTGATAAACCAAATAGAATATTGATAAGAGTTGAATATATCACATTTATTCCTAATTATTTTTCCCAATATATGTGTAACACCCCAAGGTTCCATAGTACACTTCCCTTTGAATAATATAGTAGCGTGTGTGGTTCTCAACTTCGAATTCTAACACACACACCACAACCAATCAAACTAGCCATTCTGAATAGTAATACCCACTTTTTGAAATTTTACAAATTTTATATTTCAAAATGGACTTCATTTTTGGATTCAAAATATCGAAATTATCCTAGGGTGAAATTTTGGTATTTTCCTGAAAACTTTCAATTTTTGATGAATAGTGAAAAACACTAAGTTATAGTTTAAAACTGAATTTTTATTTAAATAATTATCAATATTATTTAAATTTATTTATGGTAAAAATAAATACATAATACCTATATATGTTTAATGTAATATATTGGAGTTATTTTAGAATAATTTTAGATATATAAAAATTTTATTGAACTTTTCACCATCTTTTACCCACCTCCTAGGAGAATTTAGAAATTCACAGAAAACATAATTTTACCGATTCTGTGAGTAGAATTTTGAAAGTCCGAGAGACACGGTTAATATCAAGGTGTAAAATTTGGTTCAATGAGATGAAAATAAATTTGGTTAATAGTAACTTTTTACTTTTATTTACCAGAGTTAAAAGTAAATAGGGTAATTAAGGGTAAAAATGATATTAACATTACCCTAACACATGCCATAATTCTATAGGACAGGTGTATCTCGACCAAAAACAATCTTAGAAATAAAATATTATCATTTAGGTTCACTTGGAATAGATTAAAACATTTATTATTATTTAATATAAAGAAGAGTTAAAATCAATGTTTATTTATTAAACTATTTTTAATATAGGGTTATACATAAGATAAATTTGATTTTAAATATTCATTATATATATATATATATATTTCTTACATAATGGTATTTTATTTATAATTTTTAGACATTAAAAAATGTAATTTATTTATGACACAATGGTGATGAAGTAATTACCTAATTAATGAAATATTAAAATAATTGATATTATAAATATCAAAATAATTGTAATTTGAGATGTTTTATGAATTACAATAATTTTATAGGTTAATATGAAATAATAGGACTGATTATATAAATTTTTTCGAAGTAGTAATTCTTTAATGAATTTATCAAAAACAAAAAACCCAATAGTGTAAAAATTGACATAAAAGAGTTTTGAAAACAAATATTATATTATTAATTTATACTCAATTCCTAAAAAATTTCGGTTAATCCAGGAGACATATATCATGATAGGTGTATCATTAATGGAGCACTTGGGGGTCTCTTGGGGGTATATAGTAAGTTTATTCACTATATAATATAAAAATAAAAAGTGACATGGTAAGTGTCAAACTAATTAACTAAGAGTTAAAACTAAAAGATAAGGTTAATATAATGACCCAAACCTGTGTAAATTATTTTTTTTGAGCGGTTTTCGACCAATCCACTCTTTAAACTTTAAATAAACCACTTTGGAGCCATTAGAAACTGAATATGAATTTATTATAAAATAATATTTCTTGCTTTTCCAAAGGTGCCCCTCACCCCTCTTATTAAAGGGAACTCCCCCTTCTTACTAATTCACACATTCAAAGCCTTTTGGATCAGAATATCCCTACCCAAATACTCTCTCAACATTCTAAAATTAAATCTATATTCCTTAGTTTGATCAGAAAGACATTTTAAGGAGTCGTTTTGATCAAATCGAAAGGAAGAACCCGAAGAAGAGGTAATGTTTTCACCACCCTCTTCCAAGTTCCTTTCTTTTCAACTTCTTCATTATTTGACATTCCTATTCTAAAATAATAAATCCAGTATCTTATATATACCATGCTGTTATTATAAATATGATACAACCATATTCACTATTCTATCCATCCTTTGAATGACATGTCACCATACGTGCCTATGTACGACTTACCGTCTCCACGTCGTGGTGTAATTGTTATTCAATAAATTATTATTTGGATGGGTATAATAATGATGTGTAATTCATGTAAATATGAAATATAACATGATAATTATTCTGTATATATGATATACCATCCAATTATATATTATTTTAATATCAAAAGAATGATATTGTCGCTCGTGCGTACGTACGGACTACCGTCTCCACGAACGCGATGAGATTCAATCCCATCGTATCCATTCAAGACCAATTCTCATTTAATGATTAAAAATAATTTTTAAGGACTTCATATTATTCTAGATATGAATAAGATACAACATATCCATGAAAAACATGTATTAAGTAACAAAACATATCAAAGAAAATGAGTAAGTTAGCACCCGAAACAACGATAATACAAAGATATTATTAACAAATCAATGTTAAAAGATCATATATGATATCATATTAATGTATATGATTCTTGCATAATTTAATAACAATTATTTTTCACAATTATACAGGATTTTAACCTACCCTCAACCAAGGAAAAGTACAATTTAAGGGTTATTTCACAATCTCTTCATTATCCGAGGTTGTTAATACGTTATTATCTACTGGGAACTCTTTATCATCAACATCCATTTTTCTTCAAAATGTACTTCAAAACATTATTTCTATTTTAATGAATATGGGTTAAAGTAATTTATACACTTGTTTGAATTTTAATAAGAGGTTTATAAATGAATCCTTCCGTCGTTTTCCAAACAAGTCTCTTTTTAAACTTTTTGACAGAATTAAGGTAAATAATTTTTTTAACTTATACAGCGGGTGCAGATATTTTTTGCCATTATAAAATTCGTGAAGCTTCCCTTAAAATATTATAAAAATATTTTCAAAGGAAATTTATTATTTTATAAAATATGACTCTTAAATGATTTCAAAATAGACAGAGATATTTCTCTAAAAAGAGTTTTGATTTCATCTATGTCAACATCCTTTGATGGATTTTAAGTTTATATGTAGTTGATTTGTTATGATACAAAACATCCTTATTTTATTGATTATTTTTTGATATTTTTGATTGTGGATGTGTCATTTTTATACCATTCATGTTTTATGAAGAAATTATTAACATTTAGTATGCTATTTTTTATACGAATGTTTATGTTATGTTTAAACCTGTTCATATGAGTAATGCATTAGACTTATTAAGTGATGGGTGGAGCCCTATATAGCTCCTCAATGCATTGGTAGGTCTCATGAGACAAATTAGTTTCTTGACACAAGGTTTTGAGAAAATCGTATTTGTAGTCTTGGCATGAGGCCTCGGCTATGTGGTTATGATAGTCTGGAATTATGCATTCCATCATTATGAAAGTGGTTATTGATTTTTCATGTGATTATTCGACTAGTAGAATATCCATGTGAATGAGTATATGGAATTATTTCATTTTATTTCTACCATATTATGATGAGGATCAATTTTTAAAAGGATTTTGTTTTTGTTATACATTGCCTTAAATGTTTATGCTTATTTATGAATGTTTCCACTATATTGTTATCCTTACTGTGCATTCGAGCTCACCCCTTTCTATTTTATGTTTCCCAGGATGTGAATAAGTATTTTATGAATGACCTGCAGGGATAGTATGAGGGAATAAGAGTGTGGACTATGGAGACTATATTGATTTGGTTATTCATTTTATGATGTAATATAAACTTTATGAATGTATCTAGTTATTCCAAGGCTATTAAACTAATCGGTCATTTGAGACTTGATCGTTCTTGTGATCATGACAATGATATGTACTAATGCACTGACTCTGGGAAACTAGGGGTGGGGCATTACAGTTGGTATCAGAGAAAGTTTAGTACAAACATTGGAAGCTAGATTTAGATAAACTCTGATTAGAGCACATATATTTATGGTGGACATTGAGGATTAGTATAGAAGAACTTACTAGAATTTTGGTATTGTAGATATTTTGTGAGTTTTCCCAGTAATACATCCATGTCTGGATTCGAGCAGGTGGAGGCGGCTCGGCCATAGATGTACCTTGGGGTAAAACCCAGAAACAGTGCTTTGAGCTAGACTCGAACGAGAAATGGTGCACGACAACGGGTCTTGCTTCAATCTTGGTTATGAAACTCTCGGGGGATATTCTTAGGATAACTCTAATTTTCGTTACAAATCATTATGAAGGGTTTATGAGTATATAATTCCTCAAATAAAACATTTTTATGATTATGGATTATATCTATAAATAGTTCAATTTATGTTAAGTGTTTTACAAGTATGGAATAATGTATTTTGATTCATAAACTGATCTAGATTATGCCATTGTTTAGAAATGACACCTAGTGGAAGAAATGGAAACTGTATCAATGCACACACTCCATGTAGGGATTTCCCACCAGCTCAAATAATTATAGTGGAGATGGTGATGCAACTGGTGCTGATCAACTAATCACCATACTAGGAAAACTCACTCAGGTTATGAATAATAACCTTACCCATATGGAGAACCTTGATCTGCAACGTGGAGGATCAATGTTATATCACTTCATGAGGCAACAACAACCAATGTTCAATGGGAGTACAAATCCCTTATTAGCTGAGCAATGGATAAATTCACTAGAGAAAATATTTCAGGCTTTGGGAAGTATTGAAAAGGGAAAAAGTTATCATGGCAGTTTATCGCCTCACTGGAGATGCTAATAAATGGTGGTTATTGATTCAAAACACGAAGGAAGATGATGAAGTATCAAATATAGAATGGAGGGAGTTCAAATAGATTTTCTTAGAAAAATACTTTCCTTGTGACCATCGAGCAGAAATGGAAAGGAAATTTTTAGGTCTATGACAAAAGGAGGATGAGAATGTCACAAAGTATGAGGCTAACTGTACAAGGTTAGAAATGTATACTGGAGATTATATACGTAACCCAAGAAGTAATATTGATCGTTTCATTTATGGGTTAAAACCGTTTCTCCGTCAAGCATTAGTCTGACAATCCTTCTCGTCGTACGAAGACATTGTATCATGTACTATCAAGACAGAAAAGCTATTCTCTATGTCTTATTACTTTAAAGCAAAGTAAGAGAGGAAGAGGTCTGCTAATCAATCTGGGAATGGAATTAAAGGGAAGAAGGGAAATTTTTAATATCCATCCTGCTGTAAATGTGGGAAGAAACACCCTAGTACTTGCTTAAAAGGAATTAGAGTCGGTTACAAGTGTGGTGAAAAAGGCCACCACGATCGTGATTGCAAGGGGAAGAAGTAAACTACCGATGTTCAATGTTACAATTGCAGGGAGATGGGAAATTTTGAAAATGAATGTCCTATGAATCAGGGAAACGTACCTCAGAAAAGGACAAGGGATCAAGGCCAAGCTTATGCTATCACTACTGCTGAGGTAGAAGCTCTAAAAGACGTGGTGGAAGGTAATTTAATGGTTTCCTCAAGTTTAGAAAATGCATTATTTGATTCCGGATCGTTTCATTGTTTCATATCTTCCCAGTTTTCTAAGAAAATTAGATATTTCCTATTTGATTTAACAAGGGAGTTGTCAGTTTAAACTCCTAAGGTAAGTATCATTGCAACAAAGTTTTGTGAATCAGTCCCCATTAGAGCACATAAATGTTCTTTATCTACTGATCTCATCGTCATACCTATGATTGAGTTTGATATAATCCTCGGTATAGATTGGATTTCTGACCATGATGTGAATATTTATTGTAAGAAGAAGGAGGATACGATTTTTGATGATGATGACAAGGAACACCTTATCATTAGAGCATAATCGTCACCACCTAATTCTTATCTTGATCCACCCCCAGTAGCTCAACTAAATTCCATTACTGGTGAGGAAGAGAATGAAATGATTGTGGGCGAGGAAAGGAATGTTCAAATAGAGGATGTACCTATTGTGAAAGAATATATAGATGTTTTTCCGGAAGATTTACCTGGACATCCTCCAGAACGAGAATTTGAGTTTTCCATTGATTCAATTCCAGGATCAAGGCCTATATCGAAGACCCCTTATAGAATGGCCACTGTAGAATTAGTTGAACTAAAGAAACAACTAGAGGAATTGAGTAATAAGGTATTTATTCTCCCTATTCATTCTCCATGGGGATCCCCTGTTCTTTTTGTTAAAAATATCGATGGATCTATGAGGTTATGTATCGACTACAAGGAGAACAATGCTATAAAAATAAAGAAAAAGTATCCCCTACCTCGCATTGATGATTTATTTGACCAACTTCATGGAGCTCAATACTTTTCAAATATTGAGCTTTGATCTCGATACCATCAGTTGTGTGTGAAGAAGGAATACATTCTGAAGACAACATTTAGAACAAGGTACGAGCATTAAATGTTTACAGTAATGCCTTTTGGGATGACTAATGCACCCTCTGTATTCATGGATCTAATGAATAGATTTTTCAAGGAATATATCGATGATTTTGTGGTGGTATTTATTGATGATATCATGGTATTCTCCAAAAGCTACAAAGATCATGAAAATCAATTGCGCATTATCCTAAAGACTCTGAGAAGAGATGAATTATATGGGATGTTTAGAAAGTGTGAATTCTAGATTCAGAAGATTTCTTTTCTTTTTCATATTGTCTCTAAAGATGGAATCTCTGTTGATCCTTATATGTCCATGGAAATCCAAGAATGGCCAGCACCTACGAGTATAACTGTGGTATGCAGTTTTATTGGTTTAGCAGGTTATTATCGACATTTCCTCCAGAATTTTTCCCGGTTGGCTAACCCATTAACAAAGCTCACATGTAAAGGGGTTAAATTTCCTTGGAAAAAAGAGTGTGAAAAATGTTTTGAACAAATAAAGAGAATATTTGTCAATTCTCCTATATTGACTCTACCATTGTGGAATGATGGGTTCATTATTTATAGTGATGCATCGAAGAAAGTACTCAGTTGTGTCCTTATGCATAATGATATGGTTATTGCCTATGCATCACGACAGTTGAATATTCATGAGCAAAACTATCCTACTGATGATCTCGATTTAGAAGCTGTGATCTCTGCTTTGAAGAGATAGAGCCACTACCTCTATGGTAAAAAATGTGATATTTATTCTGATCACAAGAGTTTGAAGTATATTTTCTCACAAAAAAGAAATCAGCATGAGGCAAATGGGATGGCTTGAAATACTCAAGTATTATGATTGTACGATACACTACTACCCGGGTAAGGCAAATAAGGTGGAAGATGCTTCGAGAAGAAAAGATCATGGAGTTTTGAAAATGATGAGAATTGAAGGGGATCCTATTTTCATGGATCTAGTGAAGATGGATATGGGAATTACCATGGAAGGTGAAACATCAATACTTTTTGAAATGGTTGCCAAACCATCTTTACTAGAAAGGATAAAGAGTTCTCAGACCAATGATGAAGAGTTTCAAAAGAAGATTAAAGCTGTGAATGATGGGAGATTGAATGAATTTGGGTATGACGATGGAATTTTGAAATTTGGGAAGAGACTTTTGTTCCCAATATACCTGATCTAAAAGGGAATTGTTGGACGATTCTCATAGTTCCAATTTCTCTATACACCCTGGGAGCATCAAAATGTATAGAGACTTGAAAGAAAATTTTTGGTGGGACAGCATGAATAGGGAGATTGCTGATTTTGTGTCAAGATGTATGGTTTGTCAACAAGTCAAATCTGGAAGGCAACAGCCTGGAGGAGTCATGAAACCTCTTCCCATACCGGAGTGGAAATGGGAAAATATTACGATGGAATTTTTCATGGGACTACCAAAGACTCCTAGATGGAACGATGCAGTATGGGTTATTGTTTATCATCTTACCAACTCAATAAAATTTCTTCCTATAAGAGAATATCTACCACAGGAACATCTACCTAGACTATATATTAATGAAGTGGTGAGACTTCACGGAGTACCCCTATCGATTGTTTCTGATCGTGATCCCCATTTTACTTCAAAATTCTGGAAGAGTCTTCAGAAATCCCAAGATACTGAACTTCAATTGAGCACCGCCTACCACCTTCAAACAGATGGACAATCATAATAGACTATTCAAACCTTAGAAGACATGTTGAGATCTTGCTCGCTTGACTTTCAGGGTATGTGGGATCAATATTTACCTATGGTAGAATTTTTCTATAATAATAGCTTCCATTCGAGTATTCAGAGGGGACCATATGAAGCATTATATAGAAAGAGATGTTTCACACCAACCTGTTGGGATGACGTTGGTGAACGAAAACTTGTCGGCCTAGAACTGGTGGAGGAAACCATGGAAAAGGTAAAAGTAATTGAAAACCACATCAAAGCATCTCAAAGTAGGCAGAAGAGAAATGTCGATAACCGAAGGAAGGATTTGGAATTTTATGTAGGAGATCAGGTTTTCATGAAGGTATCTCCATGGAATGGAGTTATACATTTCGGTAAGAAGGGTAAATTGAGTTCAAGTTACATCAGAACTTTCGAAATTCTAGAACAAATTGGGGTATTAGCTTACAGTTTGGCAATGTCGCCAAGTCTCTCCAAAGTTCACGAAGTGTTCCACGTATCACTTTTGAAGAAATACATGCCTGACCTAACACATGTACTCAGCTATGAGGAATTAGAATTGGAACCCGATCTATCTTATTGCGAAGAGCCCGTCATGATTCTGGATACGAGATAACAATTACTGAGAAACCGGACGACTCATCTGGTAAATGTTTTGTGGAGAAACCATAAGATAGAAGTGGCAACGTGGGAACTCAGGGAACTTATGATTAAGAACCACCCGGGTATTTTCATGCGCTAGTATTCTAGAAATTTTGAGGACGAAATTATTTGAAGGAGGGGAGAATTTATCACCCCAAGCTTCCATGGTACGCTTCCCTTTGAATAATATAGTAGCGTGTGTTTTACGCAACATTGAGTTCTAACACACACACCACAACCAATCAAACTAGCTGTTATGAATAGTAATACCCACATTTTGAAACATTATAAATTTTATCTTTCTAGTTTGACTTCATTTTTTGATTCGGAATATTGAAATTATCCTAGGGTGAAATTTTGGTATTTTTCTGATAACATTCACTTTTTGATGAATAGTGAAACAACACTTTGTTATAGTTTGAAACTAAATTTTTATTTAGATAATTATTAATTTTAATTAAATTTATTTAAGTAAAAATATATACATAATACCTATATACATTCAATGTAATTCATTTGAGTTATTTTAGAATAATTTTAGATATGTAAAAATTTTATTGAAATTTTCACCGTCTTTTACCCACCTACTAGGAGAATTTAGAAATATACATAAAACATAATTTTACCGCTTCTCTGAGTGGAATTTTTAAAATCCAAGAGACACGGTTAATATCCAGGAGAAAAATGTGGTTCAATGAGATGAAAATAATTTTTGGTGAATATTAACTGTTTACTTTTATTTACCACGTTTAAAAGTAAATAGGGTAATTAAGGGTAAAAATGATATTAATATTGCCATAACACATGTACTAATTCTATTGAACAAGTTTATCTCGACCAAAAACAACTTTAGGAATAAAATATTATCATTTAGGTCCACTTGGATTTGATTACGACATTTATTATTATTTAATTAAAAGAAGAGTTAAAACAGTTAAAATCAAAGTTTATTTACTAAAACATTTTTAATATAAGGTTATACATAAGATAAATTCGATTTTGAATATTAATTAGAAAGATAAAAATATTCCCTACATAATGGTATTTTATTTATAATTTTTAGGAACTAAATAATTTAATTTATTAATGACACGATGGTGATGCAGTAATTACCAAATTAATGAAATATTAAAATAATTTATATTATAAATATTAAAATAAATGTAATTTGAGACATTTTAAGAATTACCCTAATTTTTTAGGTTAATATGACATATTAGGATTGATTATATAATTTTTTTCGAAATAATAATGCTTTTATGAATTTATAAAAAACAAAATACCCAATAGTGTCAAAATTGACATTAAAGAGATTTGAAAACAAATATTATATTATTAATTTATATTCAATTCATAAAAATCTAAGTTTCAGCCAAGAGACTCATATCATGATAAGTGTGTCATTAATTGACCACATGGGGGTATCTTGGAGGTATATAGTAAGTGTATTAACTATATAATATAAAAATACAATGTGACATGGTAAGTGTCAAACTAATTAACAAGGAGTAAAAACTAAAAGATAAGTTTAATATAATTACCCAAACCTGTCTAAATTCTGTTGGTTGAGTGTTTTTTGACCCATCCCCACCATAAACTTTAAATAATACACTTTGGAGCCATTATAAACCGAATATGAATTTATTAAAAAATAATATTTCTAGCCTTTCCAAAGGTGCCCCTCATCCCTCTTATAAAAGAGCTATCCTCCTCACTAATTCACACATTCATAGCCTTTTGTCTCAGCCAAACCCTACCCAAATACTCTCTCAAATTCCCTCACTTAAACCTAGAGGCCATATTTTGATCATAAATCCATCCTAAAGAGCCCTTTTGATCAAATAAAAGGGAAGAACTCAATGAAGAGGTAATGTTTTCACCACCCTATTTCAAGTTCCTTTCTTTATCATCTTCTTCTTTCTTTGTTATTCCCATTATAAAATAATAACTCCAGTATCTTATATATACTATGATGTTATTATAAATATGGTACATCCATATTCAGTATTCTATCCATCCTTTGAATGAAATTTCACCATACGTGCGTACGTACTACTTACCGTCTCCACGTCGTGATGTAATTGTTATTCAATAAATTATTATTTGGATGGGTATAATAATGATGTGTAATTAATGTAAATAATAAATATAACATGAAAATTTTCTTTATATATGATATACCATCCAATTATATATTATTTTAATATCCAAAGAATGATATTGTCGCTCGTGCATACGTACGGACTACCGTCTCCACGAACTCGATGAGATTCATTCCCCATCGTATCCATTCAAGACTAATTCTAATTTAATAATTAAAAATAATGTTTAAGGACTTGATATAATTCTTTATATGAATAAGATACAACCAATCCCTGAAAAAAAAATGTCTTACGTAACAAAACATATAAGAGAAAATGAGTTAGTTAACACCCGAAACAACGATAATAGTAAGATATTATTAACAAATCAATGTTAAAAGATCATATATGATATCATATTAATATATATTATTCATCTATAATTTAATAAAAATTATTTAACCATTATAAAATAGTGTAACCTACCCTTAACCAAGGAAAATTACAAAGTGAGGGTTATTTCACAATCTCATCATTATCCAAGGTTGTTTATACGTAATTATCTATTGGGACCTCTTTATCATCCACATCCATGTTTCTTAAAAATAAATTTCAAAACATTCTTTATATTTTACAGAATATGGTTTAAAGTCATTTATACACTTGTTTGACTTTTTATAAGAGTTTTATAAAGGAATATTTTCGTCTTTTTCCAAACAAGGTCCTTTTTAACCTTTTCGACAGAAATAAGGTAAGAATTTTTTTTTAACTCATACGGCGGGTGTGGAAATTTTCCCCTGTTATAAAACCATCGAAGCTTCCCTTACAAGATTATAAGAATATTTTCAAAGAAAATGTTTTATTTTATAAATATATGACTCTTAAATTATTTCTAAATAGAAAATGATATTTCTCTAAAAAGAGTTTTGATTTCATCTATGTCAACATCTTTTGATGGATTTTATGTTTATATGGAGTTGATTTATTATGATACAAAACTTCTATATTGTATTGATGGTTTTGTGATATGTTTGACTGTGGATGTGTTATTTTTATACCATTCATTGTTTATAAAGAAAGTATGGATATTTCATATGCTAGTTTTAATAAAATGTTTATGTTATGTTTAAACCAGTTCATATGAGGAATGAATTAGACTTAATAAGTGACGGGTAGATCCTGCTATAGCTCCTCGGAGAATCGGTATGTCTCATGAGAAAAATTAGTGTCTTGGCTCAATGACTTGACAAAATCATATTTTTAGTCCTGGCACGAGGCCTTGGCTATGTGGTTATGATAGTCTGGCATTATGAATTCCATCATTATGAAAGTGTTTAACGATATTGAATTTGATTATTCGACTAGTAGAATATCTATATGTATAAGTATATGGCATTATTTCATTTTATTTCTTCCATATTATGTTGAAGTTCATGTTTTAAAAGTCTTTTGATTTAGTTATAAATTTCCTTAAATGTTTGTTATTATTTATGAATGTTTCTGCTATATTGTTATCCGTAATGGGCATTTGAGCTCACCCCTTTCTATTTTTATTTTTCCCAAGATGTGAAGATGTATTTTATGAATGACCTGTAGGGATAGTATGAGGGGATAAGAGTGTGGACTATGGAGACAATATTGTGGTACCTTTTCATTTTATGATGTAATTTAAACTTTATGAATGTATCTAGTTAATCTGAGGCTACTACTAATCGGTCTTTCGAAACATGATCATTCTTGTGATCATGCCAATGATATGTACTAATGAACCAACTCAGGGCAACTGGGGTCGGGGCATTACAATATGACTAACAAAATATTCCTTAAACTACATTCGTATACAATAATGTATGGAATTATGGAGTTTTATAAGAGATCAAGTGGTTTACACTATGGAGAAAAGAAGGATTTATTTCCATCTTTCCATAATTTTGGAGGAGGCAACCCATATGGTGTCTCAATAGAATAGAGAAATTATTTATGTGACCGAAAGAAGGTAATAACATAAAACTTGTAGAGGAAAAATTAAGAGTGTGATGTAATGAAATAAATTTAATCATAAGGATCCATTTATGGTTTTTTGCCTTAAATGCAGGGAATATGGTCATTAACCATGTCAATTACCACTTTTAGAGTAAAAATCCATGACCCTGGACCAGTATAGAAATGAATTGATGATGTATTTATACATTAAGGTTATATTAAAAAACATAGTTAAATATTTATTTAATTACTAAATTTTAAATGATCCTCATATAGTTAATTTTAGAAATTATATTAATATGATTTTATAAAAGGGACAACTTTTTTACCAGGTGAAAAATCATCGAGTCCAGTCTGTCCATGAGACATGATTTCATGACTAAAGAATGATAAATGTTTCTACCCTGCCACTGGCCTATATGATATACCGGTGATGTTATCATTGATTTAGTTAAGTAATATGTTGAATAAATATTAATGGTTAACCAATAGTATTAGTTTTGTGTTTATATATCAATGAATTAACCATATTTGTTTTCGAAAATAGTTAGAGAAAAACATAATGACTCTTTATATAAATCATATGATCATTACCAAGTAAATTTTAGTTCATCGTGCATAAGGTATCATTTTTTGATATAAATTTTTTTATGTAATAAATGATTTAGAGATTTATCAAATCATAAACAATGGCCGCATGTTTTAAAATACGTTATGTAATTATATTTGTTTATATGGTATTTTAATAACATAATTCCTTTACAATAGTAAATTGATCGAAAAAATATTTCACCAATACCTTATTTTTTTTGAGCCAACAGTCTTATAATTCATAACATATTTAGGAAATTGAGACCCAAAAAATTTCATTTATCGATCACTTTTTTTTAATTTATGTTGTTAATAACCCTTATAAATATTTATTCTTTTTCGTTTTTGTCTATGTTATCACTTGTCACAAATGTTCTCCAACATAAGGAATTGGTTACATGTTAGTCCATGTGAACTATATAATTCTCATTCTCTCTTTTCTAAAATATGTTTTACAAACCCTTTAAACAATGTGGGATTTAAATATATGAAATATTAAAAAATATATTTTCATAATATTTTTTAAATTTTGAGGAAGAAATTTATTTTTGGTGGGGGAATGTAATGCCCTAAAATTTTAACGTATAAACACTATATTTGATAGATTGTTTGAAAAGAAACACCAATATCATAAGGTAGTATAATATCCTAAGTCATTATAATATATTTACTATTTTAAATAAAACTCATCTATGATATTTATTTCAATTCATGAGATACTAATTTAGTATGTGACTCATGAAACAATGATTTTCTTCCATGACTTTTACTACATGTAGTCCCAAGTTTTATGAAACAAAGAAATATTATTAAAATAACTTTATAATATATAAAATGGATGTTAAATTAGATTTTATTAACATAAATAACAAAATTGTTAAAATATTTTTTTATATAATTGTAAAATTAATAAATTTTTTATAAATTAATTGTCAATGAATGTATGAACTAATTGATTATAAATGAAATGTTCTTATAGAAAACATTTTTTTCCCCACAAAGCTATTTTATCCTAAATAATTAAAAAAATTAAAATTATTTAATGATATTAATTATATATATTTATATTTTTTCAAGAAAATATTTTTGTCATTAATCTAATATATTACAAAGTCATATGATAAGAGCATACAAAATATTTCTCATAAAAATTAATATTATTCTAAAGACACTTTTACAACATTTTAATGGATAACCAATTTTAAATATAAATGATTTATTTTTTATAAATATTTTAGGTCAAAATAAAATAATTTTTTTTAATTAAGAACAATAAAAATTATCCTATGGTAAATTTCAAATATTTTTTATGTAGTTTCATTTTTATGAATAGTAAAAAATAACAAATTTAAATAAAAAATATCATTTATAAAAATTTATTAGTGAAGTTAAATTATATATTGAATTGTTTTTAAAGTAAAATAATATCAATTAAATAATAGTTAAACTAATTTAGGTCATTGGAATCAATTTCATTTCAAAATTGTTTATGAAAACAAGGCAATCTTCTCGACAATTTTAATTTGAAAATCTGCATTGTTGTCTTATCTTACGGATTGAATTTAAATTAATTTTTCTCGATTTATGTGATTAAAAATGGGAATAACTGATTCCATATTATTAATCATCACAATTTATAGTGTCTAATAAGTTAAAATTATTTTTTTCATAAAATATCAGTGAATTTCTATAAAATTAATTATAATGATTAAAAAAATAATATGTTAACAAAAAGAGTTACCCGAATAAAAGGTAACATCCTTCCTCATGATCTTTTGTATTATTTCTTTTATACACCCACTAAAATATTCTTATTATGTTATTATATAATAAAATAAGTATCCTAATGTAGTTATATGTTGTTATAGTATTTTTTTTACTAAACTAGCCCAATCCTTCATCTAATTGGTAATGCACTTACCATTTATGTGTATGAAGAAAAAATGCATCGCAAAAACAATGTAA
This sequence comes from Viscum album, assembly GCA_963277665.1. Classification (NCBI taxonomy): domain Eukaryota; kingdom Viridiplantae; phylum Streptophyta; class Magnoliopsida; order Santalales; family Viscaceae; genus Viscum; species Viscum album. The sequence continues at coordinate 1,168,283,674 of OY728164.1, forward strand.
ATCATTTTTACATTATAATATCTCGTGCTGGGAAATTATGATGGACATGATATTTATATATTCTATATATTATATTTAATATTTATAAATAATTGTATATTTTTTATATAACACACGCTCGTATGCAATATATTTTTTTAAGTATGATAACATAGTTTGTGGAAGTGTGGACTAACACCTCCTCAAGAATGAGCGGGTATGACATTGCCATCGGTACCAGTCCAGTGCAGCATTGCATAGAACAACTAGCTGACTAGTCCTGTGAAGGTAGACTGCTGATATCATGACATATGAGGGGAAGGAGAAGTTCCAAGTAGTCATGTCTCGGTGATTCCCGCTAAGACCTACGGGTCATGTAATTTTCGTTAAGACTAAGAGCCTTGTAAGGATTCCATATAACCCCTTTAAAGGGGGATTATCAAAATAATAAAAAAAATGAAGTCCATTGGGCCATTCCGTCTAACCACCTCAAAACGATGTGATTCATTCATATTATAAATAGAATGTATAAAAGATGATTTTATAAAAGATATTTGATATATATGATATAAATATGATATTATAATTATCATATAATTAGTAAATATATCATTTAAATTTTAATCTTCTAAATATGGAAAAAATTATTGTATTGTTCATGCATAAGTATGACATATCGCCTCAATGAACTATGCATTTCATTAACTATCTCAAAATATTATGGATTATTATAAATAGATATATAATTTATAAATAGATAGTTAAATAATGTTTTAAATTATTTATATTATGAAATAATGATATAAATAATTGTAACAATACGTAAAAAGTCCAAAAATACTAAAAAACTAGACAATAAACTCCCAAAACAACAAAGATAATAAATGAATTTTAACAAATGTGTAATAAGACTTTATAATAAGATCATATATTATATAATAATTATTAAAATAGTCATTTAATAATCAAATAACATGTTTAAAATAATTATATATGAATTTAATAGATGTTCATCTGAAAGGGAATTAAATTTTAAGGGTTTTTATCTCACTTTTTTACGTATGAGAGATAAATTTCACATTTAACACTTAAATCTTTTTTATGGTGTATATAATGCCAAGTTTGATATAATATATCATTAATTACATTATATTCATGTAATTTTGAGTTTCAATTTAAATTATCTCTTCTTAAGGGATTTGATTCGTAAGTTACCTAGTAGTAAATATCTTCAAAACCTGAATCCTTTACATTGAGTTATATTACTACCTCAATGTCATTAATATTTTAATATTATGTTTTTGATCAATTTTTATCATTTATATTTGTATTTCCCCTTTTTTTATTTTTATTTACATTTTGAATAGATAATTAATTTATTTATATATTCTCACATATATATAATGGGTTTTTTCAATGATTTACTTCAAAATCTCATTTTCTTTGAGATTTTTTACACCTAAATTTCAAATAGAGGAACTTATTTGATCATTATCTATCAAAATATATAATTTTATTATCCTATGGTTATTCATTAAATTTTCCAACAAATAGTACCATATTTATACCCTTTGGAACTCAAAATGATTTATAATGTTTTCTTAAGAAAACCCGAATTCATTTATCTCTTTATTGGAAAACCCGTTTTCTTCTGAAAACCACGTATTTTTAAAATGATTTAAAGTTTAAATTTAAAATTATCCAAATGTTATATTAATTATATTATACCACTTTTTTCTTTAAAAATGTATTCTAATAAATATAATTTTCACTTTCCAAACAAAGCATTTTTGTAAACTATTAACCACAAAAAGGAAGATTCTTTTTACCTTGAATGACATGTATGGATTTACCTACCATCATATCCTTTAATGATTATTTTGTAATTTTAAAAAATTTCTATTTAATGGAAATAATTTCAAATTTAATTTTCAATGAAAATAATTATAAAAAAAGTCAAAATGAAAACAGATATTTTTCTCAAGTATTTTTTTAAAATATCTTTTTTTAGTATTTTAATTTATCAAAAAAACCCCTTTATTTTTCCTCTAATTAAAATATGTTGTATTGGTACCATACTTATTCTTATCTTAATTGTTTATGGATGATTTGTCTAAGGATTATATTGAAATTCACGTCTTTGAAACCTTTTTTATTCCCAATTAATTATTTCATTTCCTATGATCATTAGAAATTAAATTTTCCATAATTATCCACATCATTTATCATGGATATGTTTATTTCTTGAACCATAAACAATTTCTATGTATGGTATTAACATTGATATTTATATGATTAATAGGAAATATTTTTATATTAATGTCATCATTATTCAATAGTAATTTTTGATAAAGCATATTTTTTAATTCCATTATTCAATATAATTATTTCTTTAGACAAGAAATCATGGGTGGGTCCTGAATATTATATTGACCCTCGATAATTCGAAAGGATTTAATGGGAAAAATAAGTTACACAAATTGAACGAGTTTGTAAATATAGTTTTAAATTATCGTGTGAAAGGTATTAGGGGTATATATTTTAACGTGCCTTAGAAATTTCATCCAATTATTAATAATTAGCATAATTTTGATTTTTTATTCATTATACCTTAGATTTTCACAATGAAAAATAATATATATGGATTTTATTATCCATTTATTGATTGAGTGGAATGAATTTTTTGTTTCTTTCATTTCCATATTGATTTGTCAATTTTTTAGTTATTTCAATGGCATGATATTCCAGTTATTTACCTTACAATATAGTTTACTCACTCCTTTTATAGTTTATTGGTTACATGGAATGTGTCTTTGGTTATTAACATTCCATATTTAATATTATCATTTATCCATTATCGATCTCACTCTATTTATCATTACTGGTCATTTGGGCTCACCCTTACTATGTTTTTGTTCCCTTAGATTCTATAATGTGTATAAGGAATGTTATGTGAGGATATGCTACATAGAATAAATATATTATCATCAAAAGATAATAATATATTGTAATTTATATATTCATTTTTCGAAAATTATTTATATATGTATTTCTATTAATTAACAAGACCAATAAATTGTTGAGTTATTTTTTATGTCATTTAATTGTATCTTAATACATTGTAATTGTAGCATGACACAAGCTCTTGGATTACCGGGGCCATGTCTCTATAATTAGACCATAATGCTCAAACTCATGTTGTTTCATCCTATAAGACTCATCTTCTTTATATGGGTCAATCATCTTCTAAATAACTGGATCATTCTATTTCACCTCTCCAATTTTACCCAAATGAAGATGAAAATCATTAACAACATTCATAAATAAATATAGAAACACTTAAACCTCCTATAATGAAAATTATTTAAGTCCATCTAATAGTAATATATTTTAAAATTTCCAAATATTAATCTAATTATCGAATAAGTGGAATAAATATGATTCAAGTTCATATCTAATGTCTCTACATATTCTATATCATACACTACATTTATATAATATTATTTCCATTACAAAATCGTAATATAATCACTAGTTTATAACTCTTAAATCTATTGTAAATATCATGGTACAACTTTTTCATGACCCAACCCCACTAAAAACTCCTTAGAGGATAATAAATACATTGAGACTAAAAAAATATTCCTACTTTTAATTAGACCAATGTTGTAAGCATGTGCTGAGGTTGTTAATATAGAAATACTAGTAATTTCCCTCATAATTCCCATGTATTTGTAAGTAACTCATTAAAAAATTTACACTACAATTAAAAACATATATCAAATCATTAGAGTAGTTTCGAACAAAATTTATGTATTTATAATAAATTACAAATACAAAACACATATAGTAATGACTCTAATAGAAGCTAAAAACCATGATCTACTAATATCATGTTCGATCATTGAATCCAATGATGAAGTATAAAAAAATTAAATAATTAGAGGCTAAAATACATATATTCCTAGTAAACATTTCTTGAGTTCCTCTTAAGTAAAAGTGGAAGAAGAAAAATAATATCATAGTTAATAAATTGTAGATCCAACTCACACCTACATTGGGCCATCTATCACCAAACTCCAAAAGTAGTCACTAAAATTTTTTCATCCATGTATAACAACATAGTAACAAGAGAAGTATATCAAGAAGGTACAAAACATCCACTTTGCCTCTATCTTTTAACTCTCACAACCCAATGGAAAATGTAATGGTGATCTCATCACTACCAAATTAACATAACAACACATTTTTATATTTGGATATCACAAATCTCATTAAATATATAATAATATATCTTCATTTATAGATATGTTTCTATTTCACAACCACATATAACATTAAAATTCAATTAGGGTACCATAAATATGGAGGAAATCACCCTTGTTCCCTCCTCTATCTATATACTACCCCCACCGTGTGTGAAATACTCTATCATATCATCATCTCACCGCCACCATATCACACGGTTTCCACTATATAATATAACCATAATTGTATGTTCACCATAACCTCACACCACTATAGTTGAGAAATTTCCTAGAATAGAGAGTTAGGAATTAGGTGTAGTAAGTGATTTTGTCCCTCACCAACATAGAAAATATTGAATACGCCTGAAACCAAAATCATTTTGGCATCGGTATTGTTTTCGTACATAGGTTGGATTTTTATGAAATAAAAAATATAAAATTTAACATATAACATAACCACACCAAATCCCAGCCCATGGGTTCATACATGACCACATTTTGAATATGAATAACCATCATTGCACCACCACTTATAATTGATAAATACTTATTCCAATGAAAAAATATAAACTATACATCCATTCACCCAAAATTTCTACAACAACATTCATTATTTACAAATTTCGTAAAATCAATTATCCATTTCTATAATTTTCATTTTACCTGACACATTACACATATTATTAAATTAATTTACACACATTTCTGTCAAATCATTTATTATCTATCAACCATGTTTATCTCAACTGTTACGTATTTATTTAAATTATTTATAGTTCAATTGTAGACACTATATAGAAATATTGTGTTCACACGTATTCCTATATTTCTAATTACCTAACACTTTACATATCTTCATACCTATATAATATATAAAACAACAACCATCCAACCACCAAATCAGTGTCTACTCATGTATTTCAAACATACACACAACATCCACACAACACTTTGATTTTATATACCACTATAAATGAAACAACAACCACATCAACACCAACATCTCCTTAACCAAACCATGGTAATCCTACCACAATAATCCACTACCCAGACTATGACGTTAATATAAATGATAAAAATAATACCATAAACAACCAATATCACATTTCAATAATAGAACACTTCATTGATTACACTTTATAACATACCCCCTTATTAATCAAATTTATCTTACATGAGCGACACCACCTAAATTATAAATTCCACACAACTAAAAGATGATCATCCATGAATTGTTAGCCATATATTTGTAGTTATTCCAATAATATAATCACATAAACATCACAAATATTATGGTTTCAAAAATACTCTAAGAAATAACATTAAATAGAAATCAATCACAAGAAATATCATAGAAATATATAAAAATATAAATAGTAACTCCCCAATATTATTAAGTCCATTACAATGTGGTCATTAATGTAATTATTAAAATACACCAAGAAAATAAATAAAATGATACATAATGTGTTTTTAAAAAATAAAGATATATCATGAATCCCCTGCCTCAATTTATGCATCAAACCTGCTTTCCACCAGGAAGGACCGAAATAATAAACAATCCCAAGAATACATAGGGAAAATTTAAAAAAACCATTGTTTATTCTGACAATAACATGACCCTTGTTTTCTTAAGATTAATCCAACCCACTTCTATATCCTCTAAAAAAAGGTTTTGTGGAATCCTATAAGAATAGAATTGAGTCTCACCTCGGATCACAATGCGATTAACGTATAGAAAAATATGTCCAAATCTAATCAATTGGTACTGAAATATCTCCATACACACATCTATGGTCTTCTAGGGATCAAATAAAAACAATATAATCTAAAATAATTTTAATGGGGTTTAAATTTATACTATAACAAGAATGTTATACAATCATATTGTGACATTACATGGTCACATTTTAATTTCAGAAAATGATATGATCTATTAATATAACTGTGTGATCTATATTATATCCCCCATTTAAAAATTCATATAGTCCCCTTAATTCAATTTGATTAACAATTCTCACAATTCAACCAATGTGGCCACATTGTTAACTTAATCCCTCCAAAGGATGTTTCAAAACCACAAAAAAACAACAGCACAATATAAGAACTATAGTATAAGGACACCCAAAATGGAAGAGTTTGGAAATAAACAACCCAATTGTTCTCATTGAAACATCCATTACAATTTCATGACAACAACACATTGAAATTTAAATAATGTTCCCTAAATAGAACATCACATCACGATCAAATCCTCTAACTTCCTAACATGAATAGTGTCCTGGAAAATCAAAATAGTAATAAGTCTATATATATAGTTAATAAATCCAAATGTAATAGTTTCTTATAACACATATGAGTCTCTCCTATACCAAAATCCTATTTTAAGCCCTTCACAATTTTCCTAATATTGTAACACTATGTCTAGGATTTCCACTCAAAATTGATTAACACATAAATCCCATAGAATACACACCAAACTAAGAGATAATTACCACACCATGACATAATCATTCATGTCCTAAAACAATATACTATAGAACATCCCTCTCTTTCATCCATGATGCTATTGTACAACACCCATAGAAACACTATGAGATATCCCTTCTTGCAAAATTTTAAAGAAAATATCACCTCTATTTTTCCAAACCAATATTGAATCATCAATTATACAAAAATTAAACGGTAATAGTTTAAAAAGTCATGATACATTATATTTATGTCGAAATTCTACGCAAATTTGTTTTTTTATTATAGATTTTACTAATAAATTGTTTATATTAAATTTAATTCATCATATATGAGAAGTATAATTTTTTTTGGTTTTATATGGTAAGAGAATTTATAATTCATGTTTTTTCCATTAGTAATATACCTATATTTAACAAAATATATTTTTTATTTATTCATTAAGGGAATGTTTTTTGTGTTTAGTGGGAACCCACAAATGTCAATGACTATATTCTTAGATTGGAATATTTTGTGTGAATTTGATTGAGTTAATGATCATATTATGAATTTTTTATTTTAAGTTCATTAATATTTATTGCCATTAGCATTATTTGTGAATAATAATGTGGTTTAAAAAGTTAAACTCGTTAGAGCTTGTTTATGGAATAAATAAAATTGGATAGCTGGGTTTTACTATTTGAAGTTTCTGACTAACATTTTTGGTCAAAATCATGGAAAATGGGCCCCAATATATCATTTTATATATAATAAAGTAATAATTAATAATGTAACTTATGAATATTTATAACACTCTCAATCTGGTTCACATCAACTATGACCAAATTGGGTTCCACATACCGCAACATCACCTCTACATATGTTATAGGATACCAACTAATGGTGAAGGATTAAAGATGAAGTGGGAATTCTAAACCCTCCCGGATATATATATATATATCCATAAATCATAGTATAATTAAAAAACCCAATGATAATAATAATATAAACCAATAAAAACATATATTCTGGCAGCATACCATCATTAAACAAATAAAACCACTAATGGAATAACAAAATGAGTGACAGTAACCTCATTAAGACACACATAAAGGAAAAAATTCACCAATTGGTGAACCATAAAAATCATATGAATATATGTAAACAAGGTAATGGTGTCTTTTACAAAAATAGTTCATGAGCTTGTACCAATACATGTGAACTTACTTAATATAGGCTCTATCTAGAATCCACCTACCCAGTTACCTACAATTGTAACTAAGAAGAATTTATATATACCATAGTTCTCAAGATAGATGTTATTAAAAATCTAGGATCCACCCCCAATGTTTTATCAAAAATAAATAGTATAATAAAGTTCATGTATAGTGTGATGTTTTCATAGATTTAAATAATACGTCAATAAATGTATTTATTTGTAATAAGTTATCATCTAATAAACCCACTATAAAATGCTCCGTAGGCACATCAATTGAGAAAAAATTTGGAATTAATCCCATGCCATAATTCCCAGAACATGGAATCCATGCACAACCAAATCAATGACTGAAATATAAAATCTTCATAATATGTTGGGAAGATGTATCAAATGCAAGGATTAGAGTGTATAATTTACATAAAAACATTATAAGATAGATTTTGTGGTTCATGATTGTATCTTAATCCATGATAGAATAATAAATTCTATTATTTATAACATATTAGTATTATTACATTAAAAAATCATCCACCAAAATGTGATTTCACCATATTAATATAATAATGCCCAAAAATTGATTTTAATAACCACAACTATCCAATTTTCTTGGGATTCCATCGAAAATTCCTATATTTCAAGATAAAACTTTTATCAATCAATAGAGTACCCCACTATAGTTAATACATCTTCTGCATTTTCCCTATGTCTAATTATTTTAAATGATATCCCCTAATAGTAAAATATGATGAAAAAACAATTAGTAAGATTATTCATTTCACCCTTTTGGATTTCATCTATCTATATATAATGGTGAAATGTTCCTATTCCGGAGCCTCTTCTATCATTCCATTTATTAAATCTTAAATTATGCATCTAGATCTTCTCCTTCTAGTGGTCTAATTTTCCTCATTCATTTAATGATTCACACATGTCCAGTCCAAAAATCTCCCACAAGAGGATAATTATATGTGATTAGATATTCTATAACCTTCTTCAGAAATCCTCCCTTCCTCTTGAAATTTATATATAAAACCTCATTATTCTCCCACCATAATTTTTTTTCATACCATTCCATCGAAGGTGAAATCCCACCCCAAAACATCATTAGTAGTAACATTTTTTCACATGACCACTAGATTCTTAACATACTCTATATTATATTTTTCTAACACAACATCCTATAAATTTTATTATTATATCATATTTTAGTTGATTATAATTTTTCATGAAGTGATATGTTGAATTTTTTTCTTAGTTAATGACACTTTCAGAGACACAAAATTTAATCCCATTACAAATCCATCTCATGAGATCCTTTAATATCCCTTTCAACCAAATAACCTCTTAACTGTATTTAATTAATCAAATTTACTCCACTTTCATTGTTGAAATTGTTATAACATGATGAATATTTAACATCCAACTAAAATACATTCTTCGGAAAGGAAACACATATCCATAAGTTCTCTTTCATGTGTCTAAATGTCCAATGATGTCCATGTCTACATATTTATTCAGTGGAACATATTTTCCAAATGAATGAACCGTAATTCTAGCCACCATTGTGTATATTTGAATGCAATTCATATATGCCTTGTCATCTCTTTCAATGATCAAAATAATCATACAAAAAACTCCCACTTCATGGGAAATGTTTGGATCTAAAAGGCCCAATGAGGATAAATGTATCACTATGAGAGTGAGGTGTTGAATAAGTGATAGATTTTAATTTTCTGTTAAATTTCTTGTGTAATAACTAGTTACTAATATCAAATAGAGATCACTTTTCTATAAAACATACACAAATTTATAGGAACACATGTATTTACATGGTTTTCTTCTAAAAAATAGTATATATTTCTTGGAATGTTTTGTGAATAATCCAATACCAAATAATAAACTAGAATGAAATCATTTAGGGTGGACACAACTATTATGATATACCCATACTCTTGTGTAGAACTATCATAAATACAATTTTTCATGTGATTATTCTATAATTAATGATATAAAATAATATTCCATCACAAGTTATGAAACATTCACCAATTGGTTCTCAACATTTTACAAAGTTTCATTATCAACAACAACATTTTTATTACTTCAAAACACAGTTCTTCATATTCCTACACTAGATTAGGTAATAACATCACTTTTTTAATAAAAAAAATTAATGGATCAATTTTATTCCCAAGTATATTTATTCAATACTTAAAATATATTAGAGACAATAATTTGGAATCAGTTATTAACCACTCAAATATTTCCTTAAAATCAGTAGTCTCATTACTCAGTCTGATCTGATAACCACTTCATTCTTCTACTTATGTTTGGAAAACATCATAATTAAGATTTATCCAAAAATGTTATCTCCACAAAAATTATAAATTTATCTCTCTCTTCAAATTTGAATAGTGGTTAACTATTTTTTAAAGTGAAATATACTTCACTCTATTTATAGGAACCCTTAAAAGGAATGAGCAAGAAACTACATTCACTTCCACACTCAACCAAATTTCTATATACTCAAAATTTAATTTCATTTAAGCATTATCTTTAACTATATGAGTTATTCCAAACTCATCATGATTAATATGGAAAAATATCAACTCTGATCAGAAATTAAAAAAATGTTTGAACTTCGTTAAAATTCTTTAGTCTCATACATATGTCATTCTAATATTTTTTTCATTATTAAGAAAACATTTGACTATTTGAATACTATCAGTTTATTTATCCATAACATTTAAAAGAAAAATATTGAATTATCATTATAGAGTTCTATACTAACTAAACCAAACTACTCATTTGGATTCTCTATACCAACTAAGTGGCATAAAACACTTCTTCGGTAAACATCATTCAAACATTTGATTATTCCATCACCCCCATTACAGCACCCTGAAAAACCTCTTCAAAACAATTCTATTGATTATGAATTTTTCAAAAAAATACTCACGTTGATTATTGTATGTTTGATGATATCTACTGTTTGATGATTTATTGATGTCATCATGCAATTAATGTATCAGTCACTATTTCCTTCTAATGAATCAGTGTCATGAATTTTTTGATGAAACTGGATCAACTCTAAAAATAAATAGTTTTACTTCATTCATTCTTGACCCACTATAAAACACATCAATGTTATTTTTTTATTGACAAAATTGATGTAAAACTTGTTTTTTTATAATGAAAATTGATTACTAAATTATTGAGATTTTTCAATATTATAGGTATCTAATTCAATTAATTGGTGCCAAAAATTCCTATTATCGTGAAAAATATACATCAAATATAATTTTGTAAACAATTCTCTTTTTAGTATCAATACTGCCTCTGATGGATTGATGTCTGAAATCCCATGATGGATTAGTGGCACACCACTTATAATGGACTAGTGTTGGACATATGATTATACATTTAAATTTTATTCTACTAATTATTGATCGTGTTACTTTTTTGTCTTTGTGGATTGGATTGTATGATGAATCGGTCAGTCTAAAGGATCAATCGATCAGTTTTTTACCAATATATTATCTTCAGAAACATCAAACTCTCAAGCCTTTCATCTTCCACAATCATATTAGTTTATCAAGAATTATTCATGATATTAATAAAATAATTATTAGAATAATCTCATCTTGTATACAAGGTATATTTATATGAAATCCAATCCATTAAGAGTCTTATGTATATTAAACTGATTCACAATTTGATTGGTACATATTTGAATGACGCATCCATCATGTATTTAATTTAATCACAACTAATGGATCATAATTTTACATAAAAATTTTGATATTGAAATCATACAAAAGTGTAAATCTTCATAATATTTTGTATCAAGAGATCCAGATTCTGATATATTTTATCATATTGATGAAAACATTCATTTCAGATGAAATGTTAGTTTGAAAATACACTTCAACTTAAAAAAGTGTTTTGCAAATATTTTACTTTTTTAAGCATTTCTCATCCTATCTTTTGTGTTTAGTAATCCCTCATTGATTCATCAACACATAAAAATTGAGTTGATTTTTAATAATGATAAAATAGTAATCAACAAATACATCTTTCAACATTTAAAAACATCTTCAAGTCAAATTGTTGCCAAAAATATCTCATCAAAATTTATTCATCAACAAACGTTAATAAATTAATGAACATGGAAACCATAAAAAATGTTCAATAATCACAAATTCTTATCCCATGTGAGTATAATCATTATAGGATAAATGATTCATTAGAATAAAATCAATTTTGTTCAAAATTAATGACTTTCAAGCCATCCAAATCTTTTTTGTATTTCACCTTCCAAAACATATTTTTCATTCATATAGAAAACGTTTTCTAAAACACTTCAAAAAAAATTATAAAATTTCACAAACATTCATTCAGAGCTCATAGATTACCCCACAACTCCTAGTATATATATATTATTCTCAAAAAGGATTAGCACAAAAGAAAGGTTGTTTTGATAAAAAATAATTTTCACACCTTTGAAAAAACTAACCAACGACAAGATGGTGGAGGGGATAGAAACACATACCTTAACCATGTATTTTATGACTTCATATTTCCATGCTAAACCTAATATAAATACCTCATTTGGAAAAGTTGTTTGGAAAATGTCAGTAATTAGTTTGGGTATCAAAACATACACAATCTTGAGTTCATTCATCTCCACGTACTCCATGAGAAATTGATATTTGATATCAATTTTTTAAACAAGAATGTTGTATTTGATTTATTGTATAGTTTTAAGTACTATGTTTATCGTACCCCATGGGTACAGATAACATTATATCATAAAGTAGGTCTTTCAACTGTTTCTTAATCCACATAAGTTGCGTTGTAGCTTGATTGCAAAAAAAATACACCTCTTCAATCATTATAAGAATTACTAAATTTTTATTCATATTATTCCAACATAAAAGCATTTCCTAAAATTAAATTTACACTAAATGTGGGTCTTCTATCACCAACATCTACTTTCTAATCAATATCAATATAGATTAACAAATCATTCTGTTCTATGTTTTCATACCAAATTCTGAAATCTATTATGCCTTTGAAATATTTTAAAATTATTTTTCTATACAATAGATGTGAATTTTTTTAGCACCATGGAATATTAAACAAAATGAAACATCATAAAAAATTCATGTCATTATGACTATCTTATATAATTGACATCTAATTAGCTTATGAAAATAATAACATCAAATTTATTAAATTTTTCATCATTAGTCAATATGGTTCCCATTGAAATCAGTCTAGAAATAGCTTTTTAATTTTATAATGCCAAAAATTATATTAGGTTTATTATCATAATTTTATTAACAATGATATATCTGTTTTTTAGATTTTCAAAGCATTATGGTCTTTAATTTCACCAAGCATTAACATTGCGAAAAACATCTTCATTTCATCAAGAAACCATTCACAGTGCTTTTATCATTCCCATAAATGATAATATCTATAACATATATGATAAAAATGGGATATATATAATGACAATATTTTATGTATGTATTACTATAGTCCCTTTAATTTTCATTATAGATCTTCCTTAAGATGGTACCCAATTTGGTGCACCATTCAATTAAATCATACTTTAGCCCATACAAATATTTCTCCAACTTGAACACATAACATTTATAAATACCAAAAACAAAAAAACAAGGTTTTTCAACATAAAATTATTCATCAATTTTTACATTTAGAAATAATGAATTCATATTCATATAAAAAAATTTGTATATTTTCTTTGCAGTAAAAGAAAGAAAAAATCAAATTATTTCCAGCATTCCCACTCTTGAAAAAGTATCATCAAAATAAATAACATTAATTTTTGAGTAACATTTATAAACTAATAATTTTTTGTTTCTTATTACCTAACCATAATCATTATACTTTTTCCAGAACACAAGACTTTCAACAATAATATTTTTATCATTTCTATTAGGTATGAGTTTCCTTGTATCGTTTTTCTACATCAGATCCAAATTTTTCTTCATAGCTTTAAACCATTCATGTCACTCCATGAATTCATAAATATATTATGGATAATGTATTGAATAAAAATAAATTTTCTTAATAAATAATGAGGTTCTTATTTGTTGAACATTTTGATGTTAATCAAAAATTTTGTTATGTGGTTCCACTTTCTTTCTCATCCAATGATTAATTTTTTTTTAATTCATCCTCCTCTCTTGAAAAGGATGATTATGATCCTTCCATCTATGAGTCATCACAACTTCCCGAATCCTCTCATGTTTCATAACAATAATTCCTTCATCATCCACATATTTCTCACTTCCATGAGTCTTTTTCACTTATTTCACCTCTTTTTCTATATAATTTAGATAGATAGGATCATATATTTTTCCTTTCATTGTGTTCAAACAACTATATTCTATTCTATATAGAGTATATCCATGAAATATTCCATATTCACCTATCTGATTAAACATTCCATGATTTAAATCATTGCGATTTCGGATGCAAGTACTCTAAAAATGGTTTATGTTTTTCAAAGATATAGTTTTATAATAAAACATTTCATAATGATTTATATTAGTTCATGTCCTTTAAAAAAACTAGTTTTAAATATAAGTAGTTCTTTTTATTGCTTGTGTCAAAGGGTAATTAGAAAGATTGTCTTCAAGTTTCATTATACACACCATTTCAATTGAACTGATACTATTCCTTTCATCAACAATTTTTTTGGTTGTATATGGTGTACAAAACTCATTCCAAATTCCATGTTTCGATGATAAATTATTAACTCCTCGTTATGTTATTCACCTCTACCATCAACACTCAACTTTTTAAGGGAATAACGATATTCCATCTCAATATATCCTGAAACGTTTAGTCATATTCAAATAATATGACATATGTTTGAAATACAGTACAAAAGTAATGTGAGTAATGTTATCAATGTAAGAAATGATGTATATATCTCCAAAAGTTGATTTTTTTCTCTTTGGACCACAAAATCTAAATTAATATGCTTCAGGTGATCGATTTTAATGAATATAACCTTTATGCGCATAATATTTTTAATAATTTCATTTTAAAAAAACAAAAATATTTTATTCTTGAAATATAATGAATACCATGAAAAATATCTCTATTTGAAATATTCCTGATCTTTACATGACACTTATTTCCCATGCTTTTATGAAATATTGTATTTTCTTCAAAATTTCTAAATTAACAAAAATTATGAACATAAATGACTATGAAAAAAATCCATTTTGTATGTTGGAGTCTCAAAACAATTATTCCATTTTCCTATAATCTCAAATGAAAAAATTATTTTCTGTGAACAAATTGATTTCTGTCATCACAATGTTATGAAACACTCAAAAAATTGGGTTTTAACCCATCAAGAATAAAATATTTCTTGATTTCAAATTTTCATCAATAATAATAGCGTATAAAACAACTTTAATTCAAATAGATTTATCATTTATAAATTTTACTATTACTTCATTTAAATATTTCAAATTTTCTATGAACATAAATTATCCTATCATATAAATAAATCAACCACTACCGAAAATTGTAGTGTTTCTCTTTTTATTGTATTTAGAGAGGTTTCTACAATAAGAAATTTTTTCTTCCCTTTATCATTCTTCAAATCAAGATTCTATGAATTTTTATAATCATTTATTTTTGCCAGAAAGAAAAAAAGAAAACCATTTATCATAAGACCGGGATTTTCACATCATTAATAAATAGTTTCCAATGGACAATAACTATTTTATTCTTTCGAATCATCTATATATGATTTCTAATATTGAGATGATTGAATCTACCATGATATTTTCCTTATATGCATTGTTTAATACTTTTGATGTTTTTGATAAACCAAGACATTTATTTATGCCCAAATCCACCATAGTACCAAAAATTCCCATAAAACGAATACATTCCTCTAAAACTTCCTTACATTATGGAATTGTGATCATGTTTCTCAAATAATTTTCTTTCACTAACATCATAACTTTTTATTTCCTAAAAAATTTTGTTATCAACCAAAATCTTATTCATCAATTCCGATTTCTTCCGAATATTGTTAGAACTAGAAGTGGCGATAATTGTTATTTCATACTCATAATTTTTAAGAAATTTTGAAATTTCAATTTTCTTATTTTTGGACATGTACATTATTGTATAATATTTATTACTCTTAAAAAAAGTCAACATTATTTTTAACCATTGAAGTTTAGTTTTTTTAACCCTCTTATGGCTCAAACCATCCAAAATTTTCTCCAACTTAAGATATATGATTCTTTGAAACTTGAAACTCCCTTATCATCTTTGAAAAAAAATTGAAAACATTTAAATACTTCATCCATTTTATGTCAACATTACTACATGATTTTTATTCCATTTTTTCCTTCTAAAGATATTTCTTCTGAAAATTAACCTCTTCCAGTAATTTAACATTACCTTTTAAAATAAATTTTTGGTTTTTTGTAGTTGGAATTTCCTTCATCATCTTCATTATTTATTATTCAATTATCTAAATATTTTTATACATTTTTTCAATTTTATTTTCATGTGAAACTCTAAATCAGTCTCTTAATCATCAAAACTGATACTTTTAAACACTTCATCATCATTGATACCATTGAAATTATTTTCTCTATAAATCTTAGTAAAGGTCTGGGCTTAGCATTTCAATCTTCTTCTTTATCATCATTACATAGAAATATTCTCATTTTGGATTTGGATTAATTTTCATCGTTTCCCATAGAATATTATTTTGATTTATAACCATGTTACTTAAATATCTTCTTATCCTATGACTATATTCATCATTATCTTCTTCATTAATTCTTTGAGGAAAATTTGAGAAATTTTTTTGAATAGATCCACATTCAAATAATTTAAGGAAAATCATACAATTATTCATTCATCCACCAATTTTAAAAAAAAGTTTAAAGAAAGGATATAAATTCACCGAGATTCATACATTTATCATTTTTTATTTCGAGTCACCACCTTATTCATATTTTGGAATATTCTTAGACTTCCCTTTAATTCCTTGAATGAAATTTCACATTCAAATTTTTTTATTAACCTTAATAACCTTCAACCATATCATATCATATATAATGAGAGTACTATGAATGTTATCCATAGATAGAGTTTCTAGATATTTATCTTCTAATGATGAAACATTGGCATAAAACTTATTATGGCCAATTTTCATGATCTTTCCATCAATAGTTAGGCCTTCCAACATTTCACCAAGACATCCTAACGTGCAAACAAAAAAATCAACAATGAGAATAACTCACCAATAGATTCTTACTCACCCATTTTATGATCCTCACACTTCATCATCCAAATTTTAAAATTCCTTTTCTTTTCCTTGGTATTTCCTTCTTAAATTTTTTTCATGTTTTCTCTGATACCATTGAAGATTGAAACTTTCTTTACTCATAGAAAATCAATTACATAATGTGATTAGTGTTCAATATTCTTATGTATTGCATTATTTTCATGATTCTTCCTATCTATGGAGATAAGTGGAACATAATCCACCAAAAGAGGAAATGTATTATTAGTACCTTATAAATCACCAAACCCTATAGAAATTATATAAGTTAGAATCCTACCTTTCTATATTTGATAATTTTTTTAATTAAATACTTAAATACCATTACTATTTACATTATTCATCCTCTCTATAAAAACTTATCAAAAAAATTAGAAAAAAATATGCAATGGTATCCTTCCCTCTGAAAACACATTAAAATACCCAACCAAGGTCAATTTATCACTATTAAGAGGGGGGGATAAAGCAATTATAGATCGTTTTTTATGATTACATTATTTTGAAACAACCACCACCTCCTACTAACATGTTATAACATTTCTAAAACCAAAAAATTCACTCATTCATATGAAAGAAATTATTTACAGGGTTTCTGAATCAGTAAGTGTAGCTCGTCCTTGAAATGGATTAGAAATAACCCAATACCATACAATTCACAAGAGAAAAGGTATTTTATGTATATACAAAAATAATAATATACCCATGCAATTGTGTATAAATATGACCAATATAATATTTAATATAATTTTACTGGAATAAATTTTTTAAAATAAATTTGTGTTACAAGGTAAAAAATGCAACTAGTTGGTTCTAAACATGATACTACGTTTCATTTTCAACATCAAATTTTTTATTTACTCAAACACAAATTCTTTACATTCCTTCCAAGTAGTAGGTAAGAAAATATTTTTGGAGTTCATATAAAAACATAGTTTTATGTATTATTCTAATTCCCCAGTCTGATATATCAGTATAGAAAAAATAAGAAATATTACCCTGCATGAAATCCTAAAGAACTCTAAAATTTCCATAACAACATCATTATAATTTCACTATCAGGTCTCATAACATCTTCCTTCTTGTTCTTCTATCTAGAAAACTACATCATGAACAAATCAATGTCTTTTCTCTTGAACTAGTTGAAGGGAAACAAAAATTATTTTATCAATATGTTTTACTACATTGTTGAGCTTCTATAGTTTTATTAGCCTTTAATTCCATATATTTCACCCAAAAATTTTGTCTATCTTAACCATTCCTTATTCAAATTTTTTCTTTCATCAAATGCCAATATGTTATCAACACTATGATTGGTGCGTCAATGTAAGAATTAGTCAAATGTATTAGTGGGACACCATGTCTGATAGATCATAGGGATACTGTTTCTGATAGACCTGTGTCAGCGGTGACATAATACATTTAGGCTTTTATTTACTGGTTATTAATCCTCTATGTTTTTTCTTTTTCTAGATCAGATAGACCATCAAATCGAATATTATAATAGAATGGTTGTCCAGGGTTTTAGAAAAAAACACTTTTAAGAACTTTAAACACTCAATCCTTTCATATTAAAAAAACATATTATTGAATCATAACTTCATCAAGATGTTAAGAACATCTATATAGATATATAACTACATTAATTACATTGAAATGTTTGAAAACATCTCATCATGCATCATTAAAATATTTTTAAATTTTAATAGTTTTTCCCAAGGAGCATTCTATGGATGATGGAAAAATATGTTATAAGATGATCTTAGATAGTTTTTATAAACAGTTCATTGGACTATAAATATGGTTTTCTATACTATGATAATAATTTAGTAGAGATCAGAGTTTTTTTAGTTATTTTAAATTTTAAAATTAACTAAATATTTTTTTATTCACATGTGTTTATTCATTAAAATATTTTAAATGGAGATTAGGATTGAAATTTAATATTTGTGGTTGATTTTAGAATTGTTGGTCTTCTTATGGGAGGCATATACTTTCATTGTATATTGAGGTCATTCCCATAACCTTTTCCCCTTTTTTTCTTTTTCTTTTATCCTTAATCATTTTCACTTTTTTCTTAATTCCCTTTTACCCTTTTTCTTGACACAAATGTTCCTGGGGATCCACCCTTTGGGGTATTTGGCTGATTGAGGGAGTGGCATAGGATTTGGTGTTTTTTTGAATCTCATTTCATTCCAGATCATCATTTAGATGTTTTAAATCATTGATGGTTAAGATGATTCAACAATTTCCCGCTAATGGTATAATGATTTATATTCTTTTCCAGAAATCGTCATATCATATTTTGAATAATATTTCTAATTCTTTTTTGGTTTATTGTGGTCCTCGTGTGAGTATAACTATGGATTTTTGGGAGAAACTATGTATTTTTTTGTTATTTTTCGAATTTTTGATTTTTGAAAACTATTGTACATAATATGTTATTCAGTGATCACCCACCATGTGTTATTGTTTTAGAAAAGATGATGTTTTTGGGTCTTTAGGTTGTATATTAGGGTTACACAGTTGCTAGTGGTGACTCGGTGTTTGATTGGGGTACATAGACACATAGGGTACACAACCCATACCTATGTGTGGGATGTGGCTAGTGGCCATGTATTATTCTAGGCCTAACCCCATGTGGGAAAACCAGGATAGGTACAAGGTGGGTGACACCATGTGGCATACACGCAATATAAATTATGGCACAAACCATGTATTGGAATGATTACATGTTGAGTGAGGGTTGTGGTGCATAGCTAGGTACACATGTGGGGATACAGACAATTCACATGGAATACATGGAATATACATTATAAAATTACACACTATGTGGCCTAAAGAACCTGGCTATGGAAGAAATTTTGGCTACAAGACATGTACCCACATGTGTATGTCATGTAAATTTTCTATCGTACTCTGTTCTTCTCATTTTTATCCCTGTTGTGGAAATTAAACTTCTGAGTATTCCATTCAGATCATTTTTTTCACATATATAATTAAAAGAGTATATTTCTAGAATTTGAAAAACATTTTTATTTTATTATGGCTGTTAATTTCTATAGAATTTACAAATGGGTTGTTTTTAGAATTTTATTGGGGGGTTGGGTAGAGAGCTATGAGTCCCACGTTATGATAGTAGTTTCATTGGACATCCTTGTTCCAATGTACAGTATAGATATTTTGGGATTCATTGTATCAATTATAGAATATGGTATTGAGTGTTATCATTGTGGATGTAATGGCCCATAATTTTTCATGTAAATTTAGTTTTATAAGGGAATATTATGAGTCTGTTAAAATTGACGACAAGTGATTCTGAGACCCGGTGTACCTAGAATGAATTTCTTTTCATTTTTTCAAGTACATTCATTAAAATCACGAGTGACGTTTTGTAACATTTGAACCGTTTCTCCAAATTGAAATCAGAGGACACCATTGAACTCACAACACTGATATTCACTTCAGGTGACCTTCACCTCGACCGCAGTAGGTCGAGGTTGGATGTTAGATTTTCAGTTTTTTGTGGGAGAAGAAAAAAATAAATTAAATAACATTTTAATTTTTTTTTGAAACCTCATTTTTGAATTGGGGAGGTGGGGAAAACACAAGGGTGGTCTGGAAATTATGGCTAGCCATTAAATGACTGGTTACATAAATTGTCAAACCCCAAAATTCTTTAATTAAAAGTGTTCATTAAATCTAAATTACAGAAACAACTTGTTAATTATGTGTTATTTTATTAACACTTCATGAGAGAATTGGGGGGGTAGTTTTATCCTTTGGAGAAAGGTAGAGGAGTCCATTGAAGGATGAACCTCTAATAAAAATATCTCCCAATGAAGTACCACCCCCAATGAATAATGAGGGCGACACTCGAGCCTTGATTGAAAGCATCTTGCGGGAGAAACGAACGCCGACTTCACCATCACCATCTTCCTACTCACGACACCTCCAATGGACAATAGAGGTAATGGTTTAATTTAATGTATGATTAATTCTATTTATTGAAACTTTATATTTTATATTCACAATGATGATGGCCTAACAAAAATGTCCATCATTACACACTTATACCTTAACCCTTCCCTTTGATTCTTCGTGCATTCATTGACATGAAATAAATTAGTGGGTTGAAAACACAATGTATCGTTGAGGGAGACACATGGATGCAAGAATCTCATATCGAGGATCGTGAATATGTGAAATTCATACTTCTCGATCTTGGAATGAAGCTGCAATGATTCTTGGAAGAAGGGCGGCACATGTCCGCTTCATCGGTCGGGAGGAGGCCACGGCTGTCGAGCCGCAGCGGCACACTTGAGAGTGGCAAAAACACTGCCTGCCATAGTTTGAGCATGCAGCAAACTGGAGGGAAGACTGTACCTAGAAAAATGTGGCTTGAGTCGGTGGCACACCTAGAGAGAGGCCAGGACTCTGTCATCTGTGGGAGTACAGCGGTGTCGTCATGCAGCTGGGAGGAGAACTGACCGGAAATCTAGCTAGCTGTGATGCACCAAGAAGGACCCGCTCTAGCAGGTCCGGCTTTCCAGAAGGCTGAACGTACTATTGGACACTTCAAGAATCCAGTGTGGTGCCTCCCCCCAGGTGTCAGATAGGGTGGACCACACCCTTTCGGGTGGACAACACCGTAGTTGGCTGCGCCTAGTGGGCCACACTCAGCATGCCTCGCCCAGCGGGTCGCCCCCAGCAGACCACCCCTTAGCAGGACAGAGTATTCCGCGGCACGACGGGATATTCCAACCATGGCCCCACCCAACCGGGCCAAACCTCGGTCAGGCTGGGTCGATCTATCCTGGTCGGACTGGACCCAGACCTAGTTTCACCTCTTTGTCTATATCATGCAAACCATGTGTCCATTTGATGCACCATCTATGGTGCCTGGATCCTTGGATTAAGGTAGTCCTTTTGGTTTAATCCACTTGTGTTATGGATAAATTTGTAGTAAAATAGGTTTGGATTGAACACGAAGCCAACTAGGCCCTCGGAACAGAAACACTAATAACATGCAGACCGGGCATCCGATTAACGCGCTAGTAGTCGTGTTGTGTTGAATTTGATGTGACAGAAATTTGGGATGCTTCTTTTTGAGACTTTGTGGAAAATGAAGTAATAACCAAAGGATTGAGGAGAAGATCCTCTGAGAATAAAGCATGCATTATGTGGGAACTTCGTTGCTGGTTTTACTTAACGAATCTTCAGATCCTGTGTGGGTCATCTTAAGAACCTGAGTGGGTCATCTTCATATATTGTGTGGGTTACTTCTCAGTGATCCTATGTGGGTCAACACATACCAATCCTATGTGGGTCATTTCCTATGTGGGTCAATGGGGGTTAGTTATTAATCGATCATATGTGGGTCAACACTCAACGATCCTGTGTTGGTCTGTTCATACTGATCTTGTGTGGGTCATCTCTCAAATTTCTTGTGTGGGTTAGCTCATACCGGTCCAGTGTGGGTCAGTGCTCTACCATTCTATGTGGGTCAGCACATACCAATCATGTATGGGTCAGTGGGGGTTAGTTACCTACCGATCTTGTGTGGGTCAGTGGGGGTTAGTTACTTATCAATCCGACATGGGTTAGTAGCAGTGCTTCTTAATAGAATAAGATAATCTAGATTACGAATAATCCTCTGTACTTATATACTTTTGTTATACCTAGTGTAAGCTGAGTCCTTTCCTTCATGGTCATAACTTTGTGGTAATTTTTTATGTGGCATTTCATTTGTGGTACTTACCTTCCTGGTGTTACCTTTTTGGTATTCTTTTGTTCCTAGAACAGTTGATCTTTGGGCTAAAGAGTTGGGACTTGTGTTTCTTCATGAATGTGATGGGTATACTTGATAAATTAGGAATATGTATGGGAGTATACCTAAGTTGGGTTTATTGTTTTTCCACCATTGGGGATTTGAGAGACCTTCGGGGGTCTCGGGGTCCCTGCTGAGTATTGTCATACTCACCCTTTCACGGGCTACACCAACACTTTGTTCTGTCTTATGTAGGGGATAGACAACATTGATAGAGAATGAGGGTACCAGGACTGGAGGATGCTCTGAGGTGGACCATGGATGAGGTTTACATCAGAGACAACCATTTGAGAGTTGTACCTACCCTCAAGGTAGGATAATTGGGGGTTGTTCACAGGAGAAATTTTCTTTTTTACATGTACAACCAGTTTTACTTGTACTATTCAATTGGGCTTGTATTCTGGCCTCTTTACTTAATATACACTCTGTGTTTACTATTTAGATTAAATTGTGCTTGATTCTTGTTGTGTGCTTGATTTCTGTGATTTTACAGGTCTAATGGAAATACTATCCTTGTTTTAGGGATATTCCTTTCTAGTGCTAGTCTCCATCCCTAGGCCTATGGAAGGCGAGATTGTGGAAGTCATGGCATGGCCCCCAGGAAATGGGACATGATAGTGGAGTTAATTGATCACCCCTGTGTGTCTGGTATAATTTCTCAAGGATAGAGGATCTATGGTTTATCCTCCACGTTCGATGATCCAAGCTATTAGTACATTTCGGATGGTGGGATTCCAATATATATTGGTTATGGATTATTTTAAATTATGTTTTGAGATGATTTATAATGGAAATTGAGGATTCCATATTGGGATGGGTATTGATCAAGTGAATAGGGATTTTTTGTCTGCTGTCTTGGATTCCCAAGTGGCATAGATTTCATTGGATTCCTATATAGTGGAGTTGAAACGAGTGGATATATTGTTTACCAGGAATATTGAATGTGGTTTTTATTATGTCTGAATTTTTGTGAGTTTTGGCTAGTGCTGAGTAACCATTTTAGTGTCCTTTTTTAGTTGTTTGTGGGGACCATATTCAATTACATAGTTAGTATTTTTCATACCCATTGGGAACATTGTTGATCAAGGATTAGTTGGAGGATACTGAGGTCAATCTAGGTTATTTCTTCATTGGGAATATCATGTGATTTTTTTATATATAGGAACGCCTTATGGTATGTCTTTACTATTTTTTCCTTAGTCCTTGACATTTTTGTAGTTTCTACTGAGAACATTGTTTTTAGGAGGAGAAATTTAGGATTTCATCAATTTGGTGTTGGACCTTTGTTTTGTTCTAGTTTTCTCCTCTACTCTTTATCCGATGATAGATGGTAATAGGGGGATAATGGGAAATTAAAATGAGAGAATATACTCTCTAGTATAGTACAACACCATGAATATAGTATATCCAGGGTCGTGAATTTTCAAGGAACTCACTAATGGGTGTTTTTGCTTAGTGGAAGCTCTTATTCCCCCAGGGCCATGGATATATGTGGATGATCGATTTATCTATTAATCCCACATTTTTTGGGTTTATAGTTGGTTCATGATTTATTATATATGACGTTTGGGCAGAATATTTGTAATGTTTTATCGATATAGATGTTATTGTGACTGGTATAGATAATGTTATTGAACTACTGAATTCAAATATATATTATTTATCTTGTTGATGACTATAATTATGCCATATTTTCTTGAAGTCATTAATATTTTTTTAAACAGCCTAAAGAACAAGTATAGATATGGAGGAAATTCTAGATGTTATGTAGTAGGTTGATCAATGTGTTATAAATCCTCTTTCAATGGAAAAAACAGGTGTAGATATACTTCAGCTAATATGATGGAACCTGTGATTGGTTATTTTAGTTTTTTCTCCCATCATTATGTAGTTTATTTTTTCCATATACTATTTGTTTTGACTAGGATAACCATATCACATGTACATGATATTGTTATTATAGTGGATTATAGGTCCACAATTTGGGGTGGGCTAATATGATTAACTTAAAAAACATGTGTGTTAACCTAGTTGTACTTATAGTTCAGATGTATTATTTTATCTTGGATAATAGGTTGAAAAGTGGATAAGGTCTTGTCCCTATGTTCCTTGATCCAGGATATCCGCTCATGTGGAGCTCCATGATAGGTTTGGTGCGACTCGATCATCCTAGAGACATGGTATGTGGTTTTCTTTGAGTTTTTGGTTAAGACTGTTGTATTTCATTTTTCAATTTTTTATTGTTTTTTTATTAGCCCAATTAGGAAACAAATTACAATTTTCCATTAAAACATCTGACTTTGAATGATAGCATGTTGATTTCCTTTTATTTTACCATGCCTCTATTGAAGTTATTTTTTATGTGTACTCTAATCACTATCCTTGTGTATTTTTTTGGTTAACTGATAGTTAATTTTCTCCACATTATCATTTAGACCCTCACAACAATTTTTTAGCCACTATAATTTAGAGTGTCATTATTGATGTCTTATGGAGAGAAAAATTGGGTAATGTGTTTTTAAGCACAAGATGGATTATTACACACACTAGGATATAAGAATGTCATTTTCATCAAATCATTTATTTGAATCCTTAACTGCTGAATCTCAGAGTGTTTTATTTTATTATGATAAATTTAATTCAAATAGGTACAAAGAAGAAAACTTTTCTTAAAATAGATATCACATATAGGGGTAACATTAATGTAACATCAATGAAAATAACCAAAAATTCCTTAAAAAACATGTTAACACATCCTCATATGACTCCATAGAACTGAAATTCAATTCTGGTTGTTATAACTACAAGGGAAATAAATTCCATCAATCCATTAAATCACTCTACTATAATGAAAACACAATGATTACCTTAAAGGTTGTAGAATGATCATTTTATTCAAAAGAAATAGGTGGTTAAAAATAGTTAACACAACTAATTCATTTGTAGAATGGTATCTTATGGTTGTATTTTTAGAAACATAAATTCATCTAATGATATATGTTTCCACATATTCTATCCAAAAACTCATCACATATCAATAAAAATCAAATTCCCTTCTACTCTAACAGTTAGCACCATGGAAACTGGATGCCACTCCACCTTGAGTTTGAATTCATAGACCAATAATGATGATAGGAAAGAGGGTGATTATTAAATATAATATAATGTAAAATAAATGTTAAATTTTATAAATGGTTGTATTATAGACAGTCTATATCACTCAAGGAACTAGAATATCCAATCAATTGAATTTACCACAACCAGCTCCTCTACCTCACTGGGCTTGTTAATGACCACCTAAATCTATATTATTAATCGAATGACCTAATGTAGGGGTAAAATCAGGGGTTTTTCCTCTTTTTATCATTCCCCCGTCAGCAGGAAAAATGAATCTGACCATATTGTGGATAAGGCTATTGAAGAAATTTTATGTTGATATGAAAATGGAAAATTATTGCCTAAACCATATTAGCCACTATGAAATGAGAGGAACTGAAAGTTTTTGTAACCAAGACATATATAAGTTAATTTAAAAATATTGTATCCTCTAATTTATGAACATGAATAAAAGTATTTATAAAAATGTGAGAAAGGATGATGAGTTTCACCTATCATTGTTAAAACCTCAATTACTACACATCAATGACACTATATTGTCTTATATGCTTCTCTAGTAGCTCTAATAAATCCCCTTTTAAGCTGATCTTGAATGAGTGTGCATCATATATATAAATTCAGAATTTTTATTCAACTCTAATTATATTTGAAACATAAATATAGAACTTTTATATCAAAGAGTTGAAAAAAATACCTACTACAAATGTTTGATTCAGCCATTTCATATAAGATTAAATTTGTTGGAAGGAGATAAATTTCATTAAATACAATCTCTATATATTACATTCATATGATCCCTTACTAGATATATAGAAAAATATATGTCTTTACTTATCTCATCATCGTTGAAAGGAACCTTTTACAAACTGGTTTTTAAAATTATCCCTCAAAATATCATCAACATTTGACTATCTATGGAACAAAATATACCTCAAGAAAAAAGCTCTCCTAATCTAACTAATAGTTAGTGGGACCTAATTATCTATCATATCCTAGATATTCAGGTCCTCCAACGAGTTCTTCATATTCTAATTGGAGATGATCCCTCATATTTCATCAGTGTAATGCCCCGAAATTCTAATGTGATAACATTGTATTTGATAGAATGCATGAAACAAAAACCCCCAAATGCATAAGGGAGTATAATATAATTATAATTTACTATATATTTACTATTTTAGTAATATTTATCCTTCATATATCTCAGAATTAATGTGATATAGTGTTATATTTTTTTACAGAACAACGAGTTTCTTTAATGTCTCATGTTACAGAAAATACAAAGTTTTACTGAACAACAATTTACTATTATAATATTACTGAAAGATATAACCAGGATGATAAATTATCATATATGAATAGTATTAAATATAAAATGAAAATCTATGTTTTTATGAAATATAAGATGAATTCATTTTTTACAAATTAATTCAAAATGAATATATAAAGTAATTGAATATAAAGGAATTTTTTTTATAGAAAAATATTTTCATGGCCAAATAGATATTTTATCCTAAAAATTTAAATTATTTAAAATTTGTTTGGGAAAATAATTCCATATATATAATATATTCAATTAAATATTTTTTACAATCATCTAATTAATTTTTTAGTCATTAGATAAGTAAACAACCAATATTTCTCATAAAAATCAATATTATTCAAAATGACCTCTTAATACCTTTTAATAGAAACCCCATTAAAATATAAATATTTTAAATTTTTTATTTTTTATTTTTCGATTAAAAAATAATTTTTTATAGTGTAAAATGAAAATTATCTTATGTTGATTTTTGGTATTTTTCAAATATGGTTCATTTCATGATGAATAGTGAAAAAACTAAATTCTATTTCAAAACAACCTTTTTGTATAAATTATTATAAGGATAAATTATATTTAATTTTTTTTAAAAAATCAAATCATGTAAATTTATATCAATTATCCAATTTAGGATATTGGAATAAGTTTTACTTAAAATTGAATATAAAAACATAGTAATATTATAATGTTTTTTACATTTAAAAACTGTATTGGCATCTGATATGTGGCACAAAATCTAAAATAAATTGTGTCAATTATGTTTTTTTTATTTGGAAAAATGAATTCCATAATTAGAAATTAAATAATTTATAGTGTCTAATATAGTAAACATAGTTTTTTTCAATAATTTTATTTAATGTAATTAATATTAATTATAGTGATTAAGTGAATAATTATCTTAACATGGAATTATACCATAAACTAGAGGTATGTATTCTACAAAAAGGCACTCACCCCTCCCACATAATCAAAACTATCTAGAAAATTTTTCATCACCAATATCTTGAAAAATATCTTTTAAAAATACCAACCCTTATCTTATAATCCTCCCTTTTGAAGGAAATATATCCATAGAATCCCTTTGGTGAAAACCAAAAAGAGTTACCCAAATAAGAGGTAACATTTTTCCTCAACATCATTTGTTTTTATTTTCATTATCAACCTCCTTGAACTCTCCTTATTTCATGATTATATAATAATATAAATATAATAAATACAATGATATATTTTTATTAAAAGGTTTTTACCTACCCCTGCACATAAATACTTATAATGGGTATCTAACATTCTATTAATGTGTACGCCGAACTACAGCCTCACAAAAAGATGTCATTCGTTTTTCCTTTACGACCTTTCATGGCAGTGGATAATGATAGAAAAACAATTTATATGTGATATATATGATATTTATAATTTATTTATTCCAACATAACATTTATATAACATATAACCTTATTCATTCCATTCTCTTTAAATATAATATCATCGTTTGTGGAAGTGTCGACTATAGCCTCCACAAAGCAATGGGAATCATTTAAACTATAAATATAATTGATAAAGAATGTTTTAATTAAAAACATGATATATATATATATATATATTTCTGAAATATATATATGATATTTTAATTATAATATTAATATACACATATATCATTAACTTTTCAGTCTTTTAAATACATCATTGAAATGAAAGCAGCATTCATGTGTACATAAGGCATACCCTTTACATGAACGATGCATTTAACTACATATCTCCAAATATTATGGATTAATATAAATATATATAATTAATATATATGATAACTAAACCTTGTTTTACATTATTTATATTATAAATCATTGTCTATGCCATTGGAATAATTAGTAACAAGTCAAAACATTCTTGAAAAACTATACAATTAATACCCGAAATTGAGAAGATAATGAATGATTGTTAATAAATGGGTAATTGATATTAATAAAATATAATATATGAAATAATACATTATAATATTGTACATGAATAATTTATTAACATTTTTAAATCAATTTAACATTAATTTTTACTATGTTCACCAGAAAATAAATGCAATGTAAGAGATTTTCATCTCACTTTTTACATCTGTTTGATAAATGTCATTTTCAAGACGTATATTATTTATGTGGAGTATATACTAACAACTTGGATATATTATATCATAAATTATATTATCTTATTTTTTTGGGTTTCAATTTTAATTATTTCTTTGATTGGGATTTAAGGTAAATGTTACTAAATGGTAAAGAACATCATAATCTGATTCATTTTCATTATGTTATAATACTTCTTCATTGTCATTAATATTATAAGAATATTGGATTGATCACTTTTTCATACATATTTTTTTATTTTTTATGTGGATTTACATTTTACATACATAATCTATTCATTTATTGATTCTCACATCAACGTGATAGTCTTTTCGAGGGTTTACTTTACAACCTCGTTTGGTTTAGGATTTTTTGAAAATGATATTACATTAGATGAAGTTATTGATTAATTTTTAAATAATATAAATAATTTAATAATCCCTGGTCTATTTATGAAATTTTCCATATAATAGCGCCATTTTGTTTACTCGTTGGTACTCAAAACATCATAAAAAGTGTTTTTATGAAAAATATTTATCTTTTATCGTTTTAGTCCTAGAAATTTTTTTCCTTCTAAAGACAATTCTTTATTAAATTATTTAAAAAAATCAAATTTTCAAAATGATATAGTAAAGAAAGTATTACCATTTTTCCTTTTGGCAATTTATTCAAAGTATTCATCTTATCATTTCCAAATAAGGCATTATTCTGGTCTTTTACTATGAAAATGGAATTTTTTTAGTTGGTATGGAATGCCTGATATTACCTACGATTACATATTTCTATGATACCATTTAATGATAAAAATATTAATTATTAACTAGTTTTTTTCAAAACTGATTCTCAATGAAAAGGATTTTCAATGTTTTTTAAAAATAAAAATTATATTTTCCTCAATAATTTAATTTAAATAACTGTTTATCGTATTTATATTCATAAACAACCACATAAATTTTATTTTTAATACCCTTGGGATATATTTAATTGGTAAAATCCTTATTCTTTATCTTGATGGGTTGGAATTTATTTGTATATGTAGAGTATTGATATTAACATCCTTTGTTATTTTCTTACCCACTTGAAATATTTATATTTATTTTATTATTAGACATTGAATTTACACTAATTATCGAAATATTTTATCATGTAAATATTTATTTCCTAACCTATATTTCATTTATAGATATGGTATTCAATTCGATAGTTTATTTATTTATTACAGAAATATTGATAAATCTACATTCTTTATTCAATAATGATATTTGATTATGAATATTTTTTTATTTTATTGTTATATACAAGGAATGCTTTGAACTAGTAATGAAGGGTGGGTCTCAGACTTCCTATAGCCCCTAGATGAATCAACATGTTCACATAAAATAAACATGTTACGTAAAATGAATTGGCTTCTACCTATATTTTTAAACCACCTTGAAAATGGTCTTCATTGTATAAAGTTTCATGTGCCTCAAACATGACATCCAATAATTAAGCATTGGCTTTATTTTGATTTAGTATTAATTATCTTTGAGAACTTTACTATGACAAAGTCTATTGATTAATTTCACTCTACATTTATTGATTAACTGAAATGTGTTCTGAGTTTCTTACCTTTATATACTTATTTTTCTTTATCTAGTTAATAAAATGGAAATAGTTTATTAATTTACCTTGCTATATTTTTTACGTATCTCTTGAATAGTAAATTAATATCATGGAATGTTTCTTCAGTAGATACATTTCAATATTGAATATTCTCATTTATTCATTATTTCATCCATCTTATTTACCCTTAATATGAAATTGATTCCACCCTTATTATGTTTCCTTTCCCTAGGAATACAAAATGTGTTATAAAGAATATATTCAATGATATTCTAGAAAAAATAATGTTACCATCCTCAATATAAAAAAATATTTTTTTTTATTTTTTTCTATTTTAAAAAAAAGAATCATGTATATATCATGTTTTCCAATACAAATATGTTGTTATATCCATTGGAAAGTGATATAATATTATATTATTCCAATCTAATGGTTTCATGATAGCAAATCTAGGATTTCAGGGGTCAGGTCACTACATTTTGTATTAAAGAATGTTTAGTTGCATCCTTTATAAATAGATTTTGGAAAAAATAGATTTTGGAACATAACCCAAATAATTACATTGAGGATATGTTTGGAAGAAAATCCTATAATTATGAAAATATAGAGATTAGTTTTTTCTTTCTAGAAATACATACATGTCAAGACACAACAAGTAGACGTGGTTTTAAAAAATATTTACCTCATTGTATCTACTCCAAAAAGGGGTGTTATGCCTTACTTTTGTTTAACCTAGTACTAAAAAATATGGCTTACAATGTAACTAGTTATAAAATCAATGAGAACATTCCTTTGGAAAATTTAAATTTTCTTTATAAACCATTTTTAAGGATATTAATAAATAATTTTAATGAATTACCAATGTTAAACATTATGAGTCTTATATAAAAAATATTATCTCCATATTTTGATACCTAAAAATGATTAAATGATTTTTAAACTATGATAATTATATCTAAAAATATTCTATAATGTTTTATTTAAGGGATGGAACTTGAAGGATTCAAGTTAATATATAACATGAATGAAAAGGTTCTAGTAATGATGAACAAAATAAAATGACTATAGGAGTGAAATATATCATGTTTATGCCTAATCATTTTTCCCAAAATATGATAAATAAAATATTTTTAATCAATATTCAAACTCACCAATGAAGTTAAAGATGTTGTTTTCTAATAGATCAAGTGGTGGACACCATAGAGACAAGATGTTTTGATTTCTATCTTTCTAAAAATGTGAAAGGGAAACCGATGTTGGTGTCTCAAATGGAAAGGGAAATTCATTATGTGTTAGAAAGAAGGGAATAATGTAAGTAATTGATGGGGAAAAATTTAGAGTGTGATGGAATGAAATAAATAGCATCAGAAGGGTCAATTTATGGTTTTTTTCTTAAATTCAGGGAATATGGTCATTAATGTAGTCAATTACCTCTTGTAGAGTAAAAATCAATGACCAAGGACCTATAATGAAATGAATTGATGAAGTATTTATGCACTAACATTTAATTGAAAAATTTATTTAAATATTTATTTATTGAGTAAATTTAAATGATATAAATATTTTTAAATTTTTAAATTAAATTAATATGAATATTTAAAGGGTAAAACTTCAATACCGGGTGAAAAATCATCGAGTCCAGTAATTTCATGATACTTGATCCCAAGACTGAATGATAATAAGATTTTATCCCCTACCACTAGCCTATATGATATATTGGTTATGTTAACATTGTTTTAGTTAAAAAATTTGTTAAATAAATATTAATGGTTAACCAATAGTATTAGGTTTGGCGTTTATATATCAACTAATTAATCATATATTTTTTTAAAAATACATATATAAAAACATAAATACTTGTTTTATGAACCCTAAAATCATTCCAAAGTAAATTTTTGTTCATCGTGCATAAGTCATCATTTTTAGATATCTGTTTTTTTATAATAGATGATTTATAAATTTATCAAATCATAAATAAAGACTGAAACTTTGAAATTTGTTATTTCATTATATTTATTTATAATATTTTTGAATAAGAAAATTTCTTTAACAATAGAAAAAGTTTTCAAAAAATGTTTCCCCAATACCTTAATTTTTTTAACCAACAGTATTATAATTCATAAAAAATTTATGAAATTGAGACCCAAAAAATTACATTTATCAATCACTTTTTTTTGTTTTTTGACCTCAATAACTCTTTATAAATATGTATTCAATTAATTTTTGTTTATGTTATCACTTGTCACTAACGCTCTCCAATATAGTGAACAATTTAAATGTTAGTCCATGTGACCTTAATAATTATCATTCCCTCTTTTCTAAAATATTTTAAATCCCATATCACAATGTGGATTTTCATATATAATATATTAAACAATATATTTCCATTATAATTTTTAAATTTTGACAGAGAAATTTATTTATGGTGGAAGAATGTAATGGGTTGAATGTCAAAATTATAAACATTGTATTTGATAGATTGGATGTCATGAAACACAAATCTCATAAGGGAGTATAATATCCAGAGTCATTATAATATATTTACCATTTTAAATAAAATACATCAATGATATTTCTTGAAATTCATGAGTTACTGAGTTAGTGTGTGTCACATAAAATAGTGATTTTCTTATATGAATTGCATTACACGCAATACCGAGTTTTATAAAACAACAACATGTTATTGTATATTTTTATAACATATAAAATGGTCGTTAAATTAGGTTTTATTATTATAAATACCTAAATTACTAAAATATATGGTTTATAGAAGTATAAAATTAATTAATTTGTTATAAATTATTTATTAATGAATATATGAACCAATTTACTATAAATGTAATTTTTTTATTGAAAACCATTGTTATACCCATAAAGATATTTTATCCTAGTTAATTAAACTAATTAAAATTATTTATTGATATTAATTAAATATATATATATATTATTCAATAATTTTTTTTTCATTCATCTAATATATTATATAGACATATGATAATAGAAAACCATATATTTATCATAAAAATCAGTATTATTCTAAAGGAACTTTTTCCAACTTTTAATGGATAACCCATTGTAAATATAAATGTTTTAAGTTGTATAAATATTAATGTTAAAAATAATATATTGTTTTAATTTAGAAATCAAATATTATCTTAGGGTAAATTTCTGGTGTTTTTTCAAATTAGTTTCATTTTTATGAATTGTGAAAAATAATGAATTTAAATACCAATTATCTGTTTTATTCTAATTGATTAATAACATTAAATTTTATTTTAAATAGGTTTTAAAGTCAAATTATATGAATTAAATAATAGATAAAATAATTTAGGTCATTGGAATCAATTTCATTTTAAAATTATTTATGAAAACAAGGCAATCTTCTATATAGTTTTACTTTGAAAACATGAATAATCACTCTATCTTCGGGATTAAATTTAAAATAATTTAGCTCCACTTATGTAATTGGAATTTGGAATAATTGATTACATATTCTTAATCATAAAAATATATAATTTCTAATTAGTTCAACATAGTTTTTCACAAAAAAATATAAATGAATTTAATAAATATTAATTATAGTGATTAATATAAGAATTATGTTAAGAAGGGACAGAACCTTAAAATTAAGGGCCATAATGACATAGAATTTTTTTCAAAATAAATTTATTTCTCATATTTGTCCCCTATCATTCATTTATTTAATATTAATCATTTAAGGATATTTTTTTCATTGAAAATATATGGGTTTAATATTATTTTCAATAATTTACAAGAATGTCACTCCTCCACTATAAAAAGGCACTAACACCACCCACTTCTTCACACCAATAAAGACACATTAGATCAAACATTATATATAAAAATAGATCCTAAAAATCAATACCATTATCCTAGAAGACATTATTTTGGTATAAATGCTTTCATGAATTCCCTTTGGGGAAAACAAAAAAGAGATTCCCGAATAACAGGTAATATCCTTCCTCGCGCACTTTTGTATTGTGTACATTCTCCACCAACTAAAATCATCTTATTAAATGATTATATAGTGAAATAAGAATCATAAATATATTAATATGTTGTTATAATATATTATTTTCATGCAATAACACAAACCTCTATATAATTGGTAGCGAACATTCCATTTACGTGTACAGAGAACAACTACATCACAAAAACAATGTCAATCATTTTCCTTTACCAAATCTCACAGTTAGGAATTATTATGTACATGATATATATATTATATATATTATATTTATAATTTATTTATTATTATATATGTTTCCAATAGCACATACCCTTATGATATATATTTTTTCTAAATATAATAACATTATTTGTGGATGTGTGGGTGAAAACGCCACAAAGCGATGTGATTCATTCACATTATAAATGATATGTATAGACGATTATTTTATAAAAATTATTCATCATATATAATATAAATATGATATTACAATAATAATATACCTCTAAAAAAATATCATTTAAATTTCATTCTTCTAAATATGAGAAAAAATGAATGCATTGTTCATGAATATGTACGACCTATCATCTCCAAGAACGGTTCATTTCATTACCTATCTCTAAATATTATTGAATATCATAAATAAATATATAATGTATATTTATGATTATTAAAAATTGTTATAAATTCTATAAATTATTAAATAATTATTTAATTAATTGTAACAATATGTTAAAAGTCTAAACATACAAAAAAAACTAGACAATAAGCAATTAAAATAGTGAAGATAATGAATTATTTTTAACAAATGTGTAATAAGATATTATAATGATATCATATATGATATCATAAATATTATTATTATTATATAATAACATACTAACTTGTTTAAAATAATTATATATGAATCTCATGGATGTTTATCTGAAAAAAAAGTAAGGTAAAAGTAATTTTATCTCACTTTTTTTACATAGTTGAGATAAATTTCATTTTCACCACTTACATATTTTTTGTACTATATCTACTACCAATTATGATATATTATATCACTAATTACATTATATTAACAGTATTGATAGTTTCAATTTGAATTATTACTCTTGTGGGGATTTTAGTCATATGTTACCAAGTGGTAAAGAACTTGATAACCAAATTCCATTACATTGATCTATATTACATCCTCATTTTCATTAATATTATAAGATTATGTGTGAAATAAATTTTTACGGTTAATTTTTTTATTTCCGCTTTTATTATTTTTATTTAAATTTTCAACACATAATATAATCATTAATTTATTCTCACATAAATATAAAGGGTTTTTTCAAGGGTTTACATCACAATTTCATTTTTTAGGGTTTTTTACACATGAATTTTTAATTTGTGGAAATTATTTGATCATCATCTAATAAAATATTTAATTTTATTATACTATGTTTATTCATGATATTTTCCAACTAATATAACCATATTTATAATCTGTGGTACTAAAAATGTTTTAGAATGTGTTTTTAAGAAACTCGATCTTCATTTTTCTCTTAAGTTAGAGAACATGTTTTCTTCTAAAAACAATTTTTTTTAAATGATTTAAAATTGT
Organism: Viscum album; assembly: GCA_963277665.1. Taxonomy (NCBI): domain Eukaryota; kingdom Viridiplantae; phylum Streptophyta; class Magnoliopsida; order Santalales; family Viscaceae; genus Viscum; species Viscum album. Next base: position 1,168,320,479 of record OY728164.1, read on the forward strand.
ATTTTAAACATTTAAAAATGATATATTAAATATATATTTCCTCTTTTCTCTTTAATTTTGTGTCAAATATATCTTATTATCATTTTCCAAACAAGGCATTTTTATAACCTATTAACCATTAAAAGGAATATTTTTTTACCTTGTACAACATGTATGGATTCACATGATATAATTTTCTTTAATGATTCATTAGTAAGTTTAAAAATTTTCTATTTAATATAAATAAGTTCAAATTTTATTTTCAATTAAAAGGATTATCAAATAAATTCAATATAAAAACAGACATTAGATGGTCCCTTGATGATTCAAAATGTTATCATGCGAAATATAAGTTGAAAAAATTGAACGAGTATGTACCAATAGTTTTAAACTATATTGTGAAAGGTATTGAGGTTATAAATTTTTATGTTCATTAGAAATTATCACCAATAATTAATAATCACTTCATTTTGATTTTTTATGCATTATCCCATTGATTCCCACTATGAATAATAATATATATGGATTTCATTCTCAATTTATTGATTGAGTGGAATGAATATTTTTTTTCTTACCTTTCCTTATTGATTCTTCCTTATTTAGTTATTTCAATGGTATGATATTTTAGTTATTTACTTTACCATATAGTTTACTCATTCCTTTCTTAGTTTATTGATTTCATGTAACGTAACTTAGGTTATTACCATTTATATTGATTATTATCATTTATTAATTGTTGATCTCACTCTATTTACCCTTACTAATCATTTATGCTCACCCTTATTAATTTTAGGTTCCCTAGGATTCCTTAAAGTGTACTATGGATGATATGTGAGGATATTCTAGATAGAATAAAGTTATAATCATCAAAAAAATAATAAATTGTAATTTATGTATTCAATTTGTAAAAAATATTCATATATATATATATGTTTTAAAAAGACTACTAAATTGTTCGGTCATTTGGGATGCCATTTACTTGTATCGTAACACAACATAATGGTAGAATAATAGCAATTATAAGATTACTAGGGTCAGGTATGTAAAACTAAATTTAATGAATGAAACTCATATTGTGTCCTCCATTAAGACTCATCTTTTTAGAAGGGCCAAACCACCTATAAGAAACTGCATCACTCTATTTCACCACTCCAATTTGAGTCAAATTCAGATGAAAATCCGAAACCACTTTTTTAAATAAGGATTAAAACTCTTAAAGCTAAAATAATAAAAATTATTAAAGAACATTTAATAGGAATATATTTTAAATTTTCCAAAAATGAATTTAATTAATGAATAAGGGTAATTAATATGATAAATGTACATATCTGAGGTCTTTACCATTTCTATATCATAAAACTATGTTTATATAATGTTGTTTCTCTTACAAACCCATAAAATAATAACCATTTTATAACACCAAAATCTGTTTTAAATCTCATGGTACCACTTTATCATGACCCTCCCTCACTAAAAAATACTCCTAGGATAATAATAAATACGAGACTGCCCCATTATTCATACTTACAGTAGGCCCCACATAGTACGCTAGTTATGTGGTTGTTAAAATAGAAATAACAATAATTCCACCTAAAATTCCCATGAATTTATAAGTAATCCATTCAAAAAAATATACTATAAATAAAATCCAATATCTAGTCATTCGATTAGTTTCATAAAAAAGTCATGAAGCTATAATAAACTACCAGTACAAAACTCATATAGTAATGACTCTAATAGCAGTTACAAACCATGACCTAGTAATGTCATGTTTGATCATTGAATCCAATGTTGAAATATGAAAATAAATATTTATATTATTAGTGGTGAGAATATATATATTCCTATTATGATCCTCTTGAATACCTCTTATGTAAAAGTGGAATAAGCATAATTATGTCTTAGTGAATTAATAGTAGATCTAACTCACACCTACATTGGGCCATCTGTCACCAAACACCAAAAAGTGTTACTATAAAATATTTCATCCATATATAAAAAAATTGTAACAAGAGAAATATTTCAAGAAAGTATGAAACATCTACTTTCCCTCTATTTTTTAACTCTCACAACCCAATGGAAAGCATAATGGTGATATCATCACTTCCGTATCCACAAAACTGCACATTTTTATATTTTAATATCACAAATCTCATAACATATATAGTAATATATCTGAATTTATAATAATATATATATTTGACAACCAAATATAATATTCAAATCCATTTAGGTTACCATAAACATGATTTAAATAATCCTCTTTCCCTCCTCTATCTATACACTACCCCCCACCATGTATTAAATACTCTATCATATCATCATCTCACCACCAACATATCACAAGGTTTAAACTATATAATATAATAATCATTGCATGTTCATCATAACCTCACAACACCATGGTTGACAAAATTCATATAATTGATGGTGAGAAATATGGAGTAGTAACCCATTTGGTCCTGCTCAAACATGGATCATAGTGAAAACAATTAAAACCAAAATCTTTTGGGCATTATTGATTTTTTCTTACTCCGTTTGGATTTTTATGAAATAAAATAAAATAAAATATAAAATATAACATATCCATACAAAATCCTAGACCAAGGGTTCTTACTTAACCACACATTGAATATGAATAACCACCACTATGCCACCACTAAAACATGATAACAACTGCTACCAATGACATACAATTAAATATACCACAATTCACACAAAATTCCCACAACAACATTCAATATTTCCCCATTTAATAAAATCAATTATCAATTACTATAATTTTCATTTTACCTACCACATTACACATATTATTATATAAATTTACACACATTTATTTCAATTAATTTGTTATCCATCAATAATGTTTATCACAACCATTACCTATTTATTTCAATAATTTATAGTTCATTTACATACACAATATAAAAATATTGAGTTCATACTTATTCCCATATTTATCATTACCAAACACTTTCAATATAGTCATACATCTATAATATTTCTACATAACACCCATCCAACTACCACAATAGTATCTACTAATATATTTCAAACCTTTAAACAACACCCACACACCACTTTAATATTCTATAAAACTATCCAAGAAACAACAACCAAATCAACTCCCACATCTCCCTAACCAAACCAAGGAAATCTAACCAAAAAAATACACCACCTAGACCATGTAGTTCTAGAAATGATAGAAAAAATAAAATAAACAACCATTATCACATTTCAAAAATAGAATACTTCGCTGATTCCTCTTTACAACATACCAACATATAAATCCAATTTATCTTACATGGGAGAAACCAACTAATTTATAACTTTCACACAACTAAAAGAACACCATCCATGAATTATTAGCCCAATATTAGACATTATACCAATAATTTAATAACATAATCATCAAAAATATTATGGTTTCAAACAAACTCTATGAAATAAAATAAAATAGAAATCAACCATAGGAAATATCATAGAAATATTAAAAAAATATACATATTTCATCCTCAATTTCATTAATTCTATTACAATTTTTTCATTATAATTATTATTAAAATACACCTAATGAAATGAATAAAATGAAACATCAAGTGTTTACAAAAAATAATTATATTTCATGAATCCCTTACCTTAGTTTATGCATCACACCTATTTTGCAATAGTAAAGATAGAAATATAACAACAATTTTAAGAACACATGCGTAAAAATAAAAAAATACCACAATTTCATCAAAAAAATACATGAAACATGTTTTATAAAGATATTTAGAAACCAATTGAATATCCACTACAAAAAATAAGGTTCAGGGGAATCCCATAGGAATGGAATTGAGTCTCACCTCAGATCATAATACCATTGACCTATAAAAAACTATGTCCAAATCTAATCTATTTTTACTCAAATATCTCATGGGAAACACATATGGTCTTCAATGGATCAAATAGAAATCATATAATGTAGAATAATTTTAATGGGTTTTAAATTTATACTAAAACTAGAAACAAATATAATCATATTATGACATTTCATGGTCACGTTTTAATTTGAGAAATTGATATGATCTATTAAAATCATAGTGTGATCTATATTATCTCTCACAATTAAAACAAATATAGAACTATTAATTGAATTTGATTAACAATTCTCAAAATGCAATCGTTGCTTCCACATTGTTAACATAATCCCTCAATAGGATGTTTCACAACCACAAACAAAACAACAACACTATAGAAGAACCATTGTATGATAACCAACTAAATGGAAGGGTAATGAAATCAACCACCCAATAACTCACATTGAAAGATGTATAAAAATTCAATGATAACAACTGATTGATACTAAAATATTGTTCCCTAAATATGAGTTCACATCATAATCGAATCCCTAAACGTCCCAACATGAAAATTGAAAAGGATATACATAATATTAATAAATATATATATATATATATAATGTTAATAAATACAAATGTAATTGTTTATTATAACCCATGTGAGACTATCATTTACCAAAATCATATTTTATCCCCTTCACATTGTGACTAATATAGCAACATTGTGTCTACGATTTCCACTCAAAATTGATTTGCACTTAAATCCCAGGGAATACACCCCAAACTATGATTCAAGAACCACTCTACGTCATAATCCATCTTGTCTTGAAAAAATATACTATAGAACATCCCTCTCTTTTATCCACGCCATTATAGTACAATACCCTTGGAGACACTGTGAGATATCCCTTCTAGCAGAATTTTCAACTCCAAAAACACCTTTCTTCCTTCAAACCTCTCTTGAAAAATCTATTACCCAAAAGGTAAAGGATAGTGGTTTTGGAAGGCTTGATACATGATATATGTGCTGAAATTTTATGTAAATTTGTTTTTTGATTATTGATTTTACTATTAAAGTGTTCATATTATATTTAATTTATTATAATTGATGTGTATAGATTTTGTATGGTTTCATATAGTTTCAAAATGTATAATTCATTTTGTATCCATGTGTAATATACCTAGATATTATAGAATAATTTTTATATTTATTTGTAAGGATAATGTTTTTAGTGTTTAGTGGGAACCCACAAATGTCAATGAATATCTTCCCAGATTGGAATATTTGGTGAACATTTGATTAATTTAAAGATCTGATTCTAAATTTTGTATATTGAGTTCTTTAATATTGATTAACATTATCATTTTGTGTGAATAATCAATTGGTGGAAATAGTTAAACTCATTAGAGATTGTTACTGGAATAAAAAACATATTAGATAGGTGAGATTTACTGTTTGAAGTTCTTGACGAACATTTTGTGTCAAAATCATGGAAAATTGGCCTCAAAATACCATTTTAAATAGATTCCTATTATAATTACTAAAGTGAATGATGAAGCTTTATAATTACCTCAATTTGGTTCACCTCTATTATGAATGAACTAGGTTCCACTAACCGCAAGGTCCCCTCCACTTATGTTAGAGGATACCTACTAGTATGGAATGATTATAGATGAAGTGGGAATACTAATCCCTCCTAGATATATATATATATATATACATAAATCATTGTTTAATTAATAAACCCAACTATAATCATAGTATACAATAATAAAAACCTATAACATGCCTACATACCATTATTAAAAAAATAAAAACACTCATTGTATAACAAAATGAGTGGCAGTAACCTCATAATGAAAAATATAAAAGAAACAATTCACTCGTTGGTGAACCATGAAAATCATATTAATATAAGTAAACAAGGCAAAATAGTCTACACCACAAATTGGTCATGAGTCTATAGCAATACATGTCACCATACTCAGTATAGATTATATCTAGAATCCACCTACCTAGTTACCTACATTTTATATCCAAGAAGACTTCTTATCTACTGTAGTTCTCAAGCATGATGTGATTAAATATATATGATTCATACCCAATGTTGTATCAAACATAAATATTATAATAATGTTCATTTATAGTGTGATGTTTTCATAGATAAAAATAATCCATCAAAAAAATAATGTTAGCTAATAAGTTATCATATGATAAACCCACTATGAAATACTCTTTAGAAACATAAATAAAGAAAAAACAATGGAATGAACCCCATACCATTATTCTCAAAACATGGAATCCATGCACACCCAAATCATTGAATCAAACATAAAACACTTAGAATATATTGACAAGAACTATCAAATGCAATTAATAGAATGTATGAGTGACATAATAACATTATAAGATAGGTTACGTGGTTCATGATTTTTTCTTAATCCAAGATTGAATTACCATTACTATTATTTATTATAAATTATGATTATTACGTTGACTAATCAACAAACACAATGTGATTTCACCCTATTAATATTATAAATCCCAAACATTGCTTTTAGTCACCACAAACATCCATTTTTTCATGGGAATCCATCCAAAAATTCCTATATTTAGGGATAAAACATTAATCAATCAATAGATCCCACCACCATAGTTAATAAATATTATGTATTTTACCTATGTCCATTAATTTAAAAATATACCTCTTAATTGTAATATATTATGACAAATAATTTAGTTAGATAATTCATTTTTCCCTTTTGGTTTTCATCTATTTATATTTTATGGTGACATGTTTCTCTTCTAGAGATTCATCTATCATCCCATTTATGAAATCATAAATTACGCCTCTAGATATTCCCTTTCTAGTAGTATAATTTTCCTCATCCATAGAATGAGTCACACATGACTAGCCCAAAAATCATTCAAAATAGGATAATTATGTGGGATTTTATTGTCTATCTATTTCTAAAGACTTCCTCCATTCCTCTTGAAATTTATTTAGGAAACATCATTACTATCCAATCGTAATTTTTTTCTACCCGTCCATCGAAGCTGAAAACCCACACCAAAACGTACTTAGTAATAAAAAATTTTCACATGTCCATTAGATTATGAACATCCTATACCTTCTATTTTTCTAACACGCCATCCTCTAAAAACATATTTAAATTATATTTTAGTTGAATATAATTTTTCGTGTAGTGATGTGTTTTTTACTTATTGTCACATTTTGAGACACAAAACCAAATCCCATTTCACGTCTATATCCTATGATCCATCAATATCTCTTTCTACCAAATAATATCATAACTGTATTTAATTAATGTAATTTACTTTACTTTCATTTGTGATAGTGTTACAACATTATAAGTCTTGGAAACCAACTATCTTCCACTCTTCTAAAAGGAAACACATATCCAAAAGTTATCATTAATGAGTCTAAATCTCTAATGATGTCCATGTATACAAGTTTATTCAGTGGAACATATTTTCTAAATAAATGAACCATAATTATAGTACCCTTTATGTATTGTAGAATGTGAATCATAGATTCTTGGTCATCTATTACAATGATCAAAATAATCCTGCCAAAAACTCACACTTCATGTGGAATTTTTGGATTGAGAAGGCCCATCCAGGATAAATGTTTCCCTATGTGGTTAAGGATTTGAATCTGTTATAGATTTTTATTTTATGTTAACTTTCATGTGTAACAATATTATATTCCTATAAAATAGTTATCACTTTTCTAAAGAACATTCACATATTTATAGTGACACAAGTATTTACATTGTTTGATACTAAATAAGAGTATATATTCCATGGAATGTTTGGGATATAATGAAATATCAAACAATATACTAGAATGAAATCCTGTTGGGTGGATAAAAAAAGTAGGATATAACCATATTCTTGTGTAGAAATATGATCAATACAATAATTCATGTGATTCTTCTAGAAAGATTGTTGTAAAATAATATTCTGTCACATGTTATGAAACCTTCACCGATTGGTTCATATAATATTACCATGTTTATTTATCAACCTATTAATTTTTATTTCTTCAAAAAACAGTTCTTCCGTATTCTTACCCTGGAGTAGTTAATAACTTCACTTTTGTACATCATATAATAAATCAGTCTAAAGGAACAATCTGATTCCCTAGTCTGATTAATCAATCCTTAAAATAGTTTAATGAAAATACTTTAGGAATGTTATTATATATTCTTTACATTATATACATCAAGGAAATTTCATGACCATCTTTAATTATTTACATTCATAACATTCTCCATTGTCATCTCATATATAATGAGAGTACTTTAAAGGCCATCCAAAGGTAGAGTTTATTTATCTTTATCTTATAATGACGAAACATTGGTATAAGAGGAACATTATCAGCCAAAGGAAGATATATAAAAGTAGTACATTCCAAAACATCAAATCCTATATGAATTAAATAATTTAGAATATTACCTTTATAGATGTGATATTCCAGTCAATTAAATACTTAAATTCGATTACTATTTACATAATTCTAACTTTCTATAAAAAAATCTATTAAAAATATTCAGTAAATAGTATAAAAAAGAAACTGTACCTCCAAAATGACTATAAAAGACCCAACCATGGTTAATTTATCACTCATAAAGAGATTAGTTAAAACAAAGATAAAACTATCATTTATGTTTACATTATATTGAAACAACCATCATCTCTTATTAAAGATATAACACTTTTATAAATCCAAAACATTCACATATTCATAAGAAAAAATTATTTACAGGGTTCCCTTCCAAATAAGTGTAGCCAGTCCATGAAATTGTTTGGAAATATCCCAATACTATACAATTCACTAGAGAACAATTATTTTGTGTAAATACAATAAATATAATATACCAATACACTAGTGTAGAAATATGATCAATAAAATAGTTCATTTCCTTCCCCTAGAATAAATTATATAAACTATGTTTGGGTCACATGTTAAGAAAACATCAACAGTTTGTTCTAAACAAGCTACCATGTAGCCTTGTCAACTTCAATGTTTTTATTTATTCAAACAATAATTCTTCACTTTCCTACCATTAGTAGGTAAGATAATCATTTTTTAATTTTTATAAAAACATATTTTTATTGATTATTCTATCTCCCTAGTCCAATTCATTAGTATGGAAAGAAAATAAGAAATATTACTGTGGAAACAATCCTGATTTACTCCAAAATTTACATAGAAACATTAGTTTAATTTCATTGTCAGATCTAATATCCTCTTTCCTATTATTATTCAATCTAGAAAACTACCTCATAAAAAACTATCTAGAACCATGTTCTATCTATAGAAAACATAAGAACTTTATCTCACTACACACATGAATAGTTTTCCATTACTAACTAAAATTACAATGTACTTCCTTTTATGTATAGGTACCTTGAAGACGAATTGGCGGGAAACAACATTCACTTTCACACTCAAAAAAATATCTATAAACTCACATTTTTCTTTCTTTTGGACCTCATATTTGAATATTTTGGAACTTATCAAGTCTTATCGAATCTTCTTGAAACGTCTATAATCATCTCACAACCTCATACTACATTGATCTTTAACATAATTCTCTAGTATGGTACATATTTCATTCCAATTTTGTTTTTCTATATGATTAAATCATATTTAAGTTTACAACCTCTCATTATATTTCTCAAAAAAAGTTTAATAAAATAATTAGTTCTCATTCAATAGCTCCATACCAAATAAACTTGATTCAGATTTCTAAACTATGTATCAACTATGATACATGAAACACATCTTCCATAAACAACTTTACATATTCTATAAATTTCATCAACCCCTTGAAATAACATCATAAAAAATTTTCAATACAATTCAATTTTTCAATAATTGTTCAAAAATTCCCTGAAGGCATTATCCTACATCTGATGGCATCAAATGTTAGATTATTTATCAGTTTCATTATAAATCTAATGGATCATTCTATTTTTTTATGATAAATCGATGTCAATCAATGTCCGATGAATCTTGAGACACTTAGAAAACAAATTTCTATACTTCTTTCATTATTGGACCACTAACAAACACATCGGTGTTTTTTTCTCTTCAACAAATTCAAGTGAAACAAAACATTTTTTAGCAAAATGATTTACTACATTTTTTGAGATTTTATAGTTTTATTAATTATTAATTCCATCTAATGTCCCCAAAAATTCTCTTTTTCTTAACCATTATTCATTAGAATGTTTTTTCATCCTATTCCATTTTATTATCAATACTTTGTATGATAGATCAATTTTTGAATTCCTCTAATATATTTGTGGGACACCATGTCTAATAGATCGGTGGTACAGTATTTCTAATAGACCAGTGTCTGTAGAAACTTCATACATCAGGCTTTCATTTACTAATGATTGATCCGCTATGTTTTTTCTTTTTCTGGATCAGATGGACTGTTGAATCAGATAGTATAATGGATGTGTTGTTCAAAGTTTCAGATAAAACACCGTTAGGAATATAAAACTCTCCATCCATTAGTCTTACACAAACATTTTATTATATAATGACTTCATCAGGATGTTGAGAACATATATATTGTTATAGAACTAATTGAATTAAATTGCAATGTTTGATATCATACCATCCTTTGAACATATTTTATCTATCCAACCAAATATCAATATGATTAGAACCTCTTAGAATGACCCAGCCATATTTTCTCCATTTATTTCGAAACATTTTAATAATCATTTTATAGACAAATTATGATATTTTAAAACATAAAAAATAAGAATAAATCAACATGTTTTATATTTATTGATCATACTCGTGTACATTTTTCATACTAATAGAACTATTCATACTAGATACAATGTGATTATGAATGCCAATGTTAACCAGAAAATTTCATCATAAAATGGTGGAGTTTATTATGTATTTGACATGTTATCCTTTGATTTTGGTTCTTCATTTTTTGAACATTAGAACCCAAAAAGTGAACTGATTTATCTTAATGATGACAAAAAAACAAGAAAATCAACACAAAATTGTTTTATCATTCCAATACATTAGCCAGCTAACATGGATCCAATATGGATAAGTATATAAAACAATGTACATCAAGCTTTTGACATATAATTCATATTGAAACTTTTTCATGCACTCTAAATCCATTTGTATTCAAGAATACTTCTCTTTTATATTATTTAAGATTCAATCCCAGGCTAATGACATTTTTTATTCATCTAATATGTAGAAATAATCCAATATATTAATAATGTAGTCTTACTTGGGAAGGTAAAAATTAATATAATAATTCTTCATAATAATACATGTCCCCAAAATCCACTTCACTGGACCATGGTACGTAATCTTTAGACATATAGATAACTCAAATTTTATCTTATTGAATCAATCCTTTATTGTACCTACAATAATCATTTCATTAATAGTGAAACATAGGATAATAATATTGATATCACTAAACTACAATATGTAACATTAAGTTTCATCATTTCTTTGTATTAACATCTTTATATTTATGTTGTAATTTAACTTCCTATTCCAATTCTTTGGTTCTTATTTGAAATAGTAAAAACTACATTTATGTTTTTAACATCCCAGAAAAATAAGAAATAAGACACTATTCATATTTATTAATATTTTTATTTAAATATTAATTCTACTTTAAAGGGGACTCTATGTTCGATGGCGTACCTAATACGCAACAACAGGTTTCTTTGAAATCTTACATTGCACACTAATAATATAATATTATTATTTTAAATTGTAGTTAACGACTAACTAGTTTAATGGCGGTAATAAATAGAACTAAATAAAATATTATGATACATGTTTGTTGAATATTTTCACTTTTATCCAATAAAAGTTGTAGGCTTAAAATAAGTAAAGATTTTGATTTTAAAGATAAATTCTCCAATATTCACTAAAAGGTCGATTTACCGCCTTTTAATGGAGAACACTCTTTGATTATAGTTTTTTCACATTAATATATTCTATTTGACAAAATAAAAATCTTCTTTATAATTGTAACGCCAAAATTTAGTTTTGATGAAGTTTTGGTATTTTTCTATTAATGTTCGATTTTTAATTAATAGTGAAAAATATTGTTTTTTAATTAAAAAGTGCCTTTTAAAATAATTAATTTACATGGTTATATTTTATTATTAATTGGTTTTTAAGTGTAATTAGAATATATTTTTACCATTTAATCTAATTCTGGTGATTGTATGTAATTGCATTTTAAAATTCGATATAAACAAGTTACAATATTTTGATAGTTTTTATTTCTTAAAAACATGATATTTGTTTTAACACCGAGAATTAATTTTAAATTAATTTCTGCCACTTCTATATTTTGAATTTGGGAAATTAGATTTTATATTTGGAATCATTAGGTCCAAATTGTGTAAACAGGTCACTTTTATTTTTAGGAATATTAAATATTTACTTCAGTAAATATTTTATTTACCATGTTTAAAAGGTAAAAATAATAAATAAGGGTAAAATATAATATTATAAAAATATTAAATTACCTTATAATGTGTTCTAATCTCATTGTATGATACATATCTGACCATTGGAATCCTTGGGATGAATTTGGGACCCCATGGAGCCACATGGGAGTAATAATGATATCTTATGTTAATTATTTTAAAGTAAATACAAAAATGACATAATCAAATATCTTTTAGTAAATAAATTTTTTACATGGGGATATAGGATTTATCTTGTGATCTCTAAATATTCTACTGATATCAACCAATATTTCCTATATCCTGGTATTTTTTTATAAATTTTTGACATCAAAATAATTAAATTATTTATGACACAATAATGATACAATATTTACCTCTTTAATAAATGATTTAAGTAAACAAAATTATATATATTAAAACAATATCAGAAATGAGTCCAATTCTTATTGGATAATTTTATTTAGACCATGAGTCATCTTAACATTGATATTAACAAATATTAGTCCTTTTCAAACTGAATCTGATGTTATAATAAAATAATTGTTTCAAACCTTCCTTAAGAACTCCTCCTCTCCCTTATATAAATCCCTCACTTATAATTCTTTTTCCACACATATAAATCCTTTGGATCATGAAACCTCTCCTCAAATAACCTCTCAAGATGCCTCTATTCGTTCTAGAAGAATTACATTAGGCAGAAAAACCTTTAAGAAACCCATTTCGTTCAAACCAAGAGGAGTTACCCGATTTAAAGATAACGTCTTCTCTTAAGTTATTTTGTTTTATTATACTTATCCAACCCCATAAACTCTTTTTATTACTTTATTTTTTAACAAAACTAGTATCCACAATATACTAGGATGTTTTTATGTGAATTATTCAATCTACACATACACACACCTCCATCTAATGGGTAAAGAACATAATGTTTCTGTGGATGGAAATCTAACGCCTCATGAAACAATGATTGTTAAATGATCTCTTACCACCTCTCATGGTGGCCATTATGATGGAACATTACTTATATATGATATATATTATGTTTATGTTTTATTTATTCTTCTTTATTTTTCATTTATATCATACCTTCATGGCTTCCATAATGGGTAGATGTGATAATTTCATTTTAGGAAGTGCAGACTATTGCCCCCTCAAAGTGATATGAATCATTAATTCCATATGTGGGATGTATAAAGGATGGAGTTAATGATATTATATATGATATTATACTTATATTTAATATACTTCTGTATCATTCAGTTTACAAGCTATTAAATATTAAATAGAAATGAAAGTAGTGTTTATGCGTACGTACGGCTTACCGTCTCGATGAACGGTGCATTTCATTTCTTATCTCCAAATGTTTTGTACTAATATAAATACAAGTATATACATGTATATATATGATATATGTGATATATAAATCATTAATATAATTCTGTAGATAATGTAGTATTGACCACATGGACAAATTTTAAATATTACAAGTTCATTTTTAACTCAAATTCTGAACATCGAAAAAATGTCTGATATGAACTCAAATAATTAACTAACTATTATTTCATGCTAATAGGTGATATAAAAGTAATAATAATCATTATAAAGGTTATTTATTAACTATAAATTAACTTAATTTTATTTTTTAGGAAGAACAAGGAACATACAAGTCAAGCTGGACATAAGGTAAGGATATTTCTTATCTCACTTTTAATTCTGTGAGATTTCCATTGTTCGCCACTTATTCTTTGCATGTGGTGTATTTTGTACTGATATTAGATATATAATATCATTATTATATTTATATTAAGGGATTTATATTATTCATTTTCTGGTTATCAACTTTTGTTCATACAACTCAGTGGATTATAACGTGGTAAACGGTTTCATCTCACTTTTATTCCCATGAGATTAATGCTATATTGGTCATTATTTCATTTTGTGTGGTGTATGTACTTCCCATGATTGTACTAATTTTGTAATATACCTTCATTTATGAGTTTTTATATCTTAATTTTATGATCCTTCATTCATGTCGCATATGTTTTGTAAGTTACCAAATTGGTATGGGAACCTTTCACCATCCTCTTTTTAAAAGACTTCTTTTCGTTATGCCTTTTCATTTACATCTTATTATGTTTGGATATATTATTATATATACTTATTGATGTAAACATTATGAAAAATTGATGATATGCCCTTTTTATCTCATCTACTCATTTTCTGAATTTTAAAATGACGTCGTTAATTTGTCAATTTTTTTTCAAGGGAACTTCTTAACCCAATTTCAATCCTTTGGGTTAACTTGTTCTTCTTCAATATGTCGTCATATGAATATGTGTGAACGATCTCCGATTTTTTTACACCTAATATCAACTTATATTGGGTGTATTTATATTTTTCACACATAATTATGTATTTTATTTATCTTTAATTTAAGGATACTGTCTTTATATAAGATTTCATCTCAGTTTACATTTCCATTGAGACATCATTGTTGTTATAAACCAATTAACTCTTATATGGTGTATATACTGTTATTTTCCATATAATATCAAGAATCCCTTTATTCTTGTGATATTATCATGTTCTGATTTAATTTTATTCCAATATTATTTGTATTCAAGAGTCTCTCATTTTTTTAAAACTCTTTAACTAAAATATCGTTTTAAATATTTTAAAGATTTATTATTCTAAATCATTATCTTCAATTTCCATGTTTTAAAACGGGTTTTGATTATTTATTTATATGGACATTAATGTTTAAAAATTATTAAATTATTAAAAGTGTTATGGGACACTTTGATTCAAAAATATTTTTATTAAATATTTTAAATGGTTTTGAAAATGGATTGACAAAGCCTTGGTCATGTCAATATAATGAAATGATATATTATGATTGCAATTTGGAAATTTTATCTTTCATTTATAATTGGTTTATGTGTTATCAATATGTTATGGTTATTGAACATTTTTTACCTATACGGGTGGTTCTGTGATAAACCTAGGGTGGGTGAGCCCGAGATAGCTCTCCAATGCATTGGGTAACGTGACGAAGGTAAATGTGAATATTTCCCCTAAGAGATTTACGGAATATACTATGATGGGTATTCCAGATGTGACTCCCTATGCAACTGATATAGCTAAAATGTAAGTTTGATATGGATTCCACCTGTTACCTTTATGATTTATGATTTCTGTGTGTTATTCATAAATCTAATGACTTCATGAGGTATGTTATGATTGAAAAGGATGGTTTCGTTGTTTTTTATTTATTGATGAGTTAATGTTTTCATTATTTATTTTATAACCCATACTGATCTTTTTATGCTCATCCCATGTTTTTGAAATGTTTTTCCACAGGGATTAAAGATGAATAAGGGTCAGGGATGAGATCAAGAAAAATTCACGCTGTCTAAAACATGGAACTAGACATGACTCATTTTTTTAAGAGTTTTTATTTTATGAAAAAATGGATACTGATTAGAAGTTTCTACATGTAATTTTGTAGTTGATATGTAGTAGTTATGGACTAATTCACTAAAACTCTAAACCAGAAAAGATTATCAATGTGAATTTTTCATTTAATTCATGATTATGTAATGTTTTAAGGTTAGTTCCTTACAGTTGGTATCAGACGTCAGTTTAAAAAACTTTAGGGATTCGGAGTTTTTCATTAAACAAATAGTTAGTACATATTTATATTAATTCAGTTAAATGCATGTTTTATAACATTTTCACATCAAGTAAAGTTGGTTACAAATGGAAAGAGGAGGATCTCAAACGACATTCTTATATATTCTTGATGACTTTCTTGCAATAATTTTTGCAAAGTCATGTTCAGATAATTGTGAAACTTTCTCTAACATACAACAAACTTGAATGCAGTTGTTTAAGATATCAAAAACCTCCATTGTACCTCGTTATCATCATAGATAATGGGTTTTATTTAAAAAAATCCTATTTTCACAATATTATCATATTTTCATGAAAGCTAAATACTATCAAGGCATTTAAAAAATATCTTCCCATATCACAAGAATATGAAGTATATTATGATTTTGAAAAAGGTGCCGATGATGGAGACCCTTGAGAAACCTATTTATATTTGGTTTTATGATATAATCTCTTAACACATACTTATGGTATTTTAAAAGGAACATTAATTGAATGTTTCCACTCAAATTTGGCTAGACTATTTTATAAAAATCATGTTTTATCCGATGTTTTAAAATTATATGTCATGCATGATTATTTTCCAAAACTATTTTCCTATGAACACCCATATGACCCATGTTGTAGAAGGAGTATTTAAATGGAGGAAGAAAATTATTTTTAAGGATATCTAAATCATTTTTGCAATGGATGGACATTATACCTATGTGAACTCGATGACAATGAAACCAAATGGACACCATGATCAAGGTATGATGCTCTAATTTTGAGGGATTCTTTTTATCATATGGTGGTGAAATATGACATCAAGAATTAAGATGTTGAGATCGTAATTAATTTGGATGAAACTAAGAGGTATATGGAAACCATTTAGGTTAAAAAATGTTGGAGTTATTTTTGACTTTTATAAAAAGGACAACCCGTGGGATGGGTGACAACGAGTCCCATCTGCCAAGGCCGCAAGAATCGAACACACAACCGAAGGGAAACAAGGGAGCATCACCTACCACATTCTTATGTGAAGTCCCTGGTTTGTATGACTTATTCTTTTAATTTAACTGGATTTATGGATCAAGAATAAGTTGATTTTGGGAAGTTATTTTTTATCAAATGGATATCCTTAGTATAGAAAATTTATTTAGTGATTAAGTGATAAATGTTTTTGTGAAAGTCATTATATCTTTTGAGGAAACACTATATTCCTAAGGAAAATAGAATACTATGGGATTTCAATTGTGGAAAATGGTTGAAATTTTAGTTTGGAGGAATCTATGTTTTTATTCTGGACATATGATGATTTGATTTATTTATGAAAATGATTAACCTATCATGGAGAATATGTGATTTGGTTCATTACCTTTTAATATGTGACTTTATGAGTAACTGGTGTTATTTGTAGAAAAATGTCAAGATGTATCTTGGAAGACTATGTAATTAAATCCTTTTGGGATTTCGGTTACAATCATAGTTCAGATTACTTTTGAGGAATTTTAGGGATTGTTGATTATTGATTGGTCTTTGTTATTTCTGATAATGCTCATTTTTTAATTAATAATTATAGCACCCCAAACATTTTATGATATGTTTCTATTAATTACATTATATTCATCATTGTGTTCCTTTGAAACAACACTAGGTTATTTAAGAGATAGTCAAAACCTTTCAAATAAATATAAATTTTCCACTTCTATGTTTTGAATATTGAAAAATGGTTATCTAAAATTGTGATTAATAAATCATTTGGAGTCTGATAGAACAATCCTGATTTTTGTGAATAGTAACATACCCTTAAGAATAGTAATATGAATAGTAAAATGACCCTTATGAATAGTAAATAATAATATTATTCTAGTTTCTTAAGTAAATATGATAATGGGATCTTAATTAATTTTTCAATGTCACATAAAACTAATTGCACTTCAAGATTGTTATTTTTCGATTTAACTAGAACCATATTTAAAAATTAAATTAATAATATTTAAAAATAATTTTTAAAAAATAGATATAATTATGAAATCTACACGTTGAAAAATTGTAGGGGCGAATTTTTGGGATTTTTCTGAAATTCTAGAATTTTTTATGAATAGTGAAATACGATAAAATACCGTATATACAAATTATCAGTAAAATACACTATTTATGACATCATAAGTGATGAAAAGCCACATGGTTCGAACTCACTTGCCATTTTTACAATTTTAGGTCACATCACCTAATAATATTCATAATCTTGGGAAAAATATTATAATAATGATTAAAATAATGAAAAATAGCCCCTCTCCTCTACTATAAAAACACCCTTAACACACCCTCTTATCATAACTCTTATAATCCTTGAAGCTCCTATAAGTTCTGACCAATAATCATTCCAAGTCCCTTCCCCACTTCCTAGAGCCACTGGTCTCACCAAAAGACCAAAACAGAAGCCCATAAGAAGGATCTCCATGAGAAGAGATCAACAGGTAAACAACCTCTAATTTTCTTTCTTTTGTTGCATTTTATATCATTCTCTTCCATTCTGTTGGGATTGTGTTGGGATATTTTATTAAATGTTCCATATTATTGTCCATATTATGTATGAATAATGAGATATTCTATTCCTGTCATTAAACAATTTTTATAAAATTTTAAGAGCCGTCGTTAGGCTACCAAATTTTCGTGAAAAATTTAGCATGTTTTCTTTCATTTTATGATTCCTTTATTTTCTTCTTATTTCATCCACACCTATTAAACAAGAGACATGGAAGGTCTAGAATCATCTATATTATGGATTTTATCATGTTCATGGAAAATTCCTCATCATTTTTCTTCTCTCCTCCCACTAATTTAACGAATAAAAACATTTTCCGGGATGTGTCGAATTACCGACATCGTGGACGATGTAATTTCAATTTCCATTAATTATTTCACGTATGGTCATGAAACCAAATTAATTGTTGAACCAGGTCAAAATATATGTGTTTTATCTTGATAAAGTTTCTGTAATTATTAATTAATGAATCTAAATTTGATTATTCAGGTCATTAAGAATAATCAAGAACACATTAGAGAAAAAGGTAAGGGGTTTCTCATCTCACTTTCATTTCTATGATATTTTTATTATTTTCCACTTAATTCTTGTATGTGGTATATGTGTTCTGCCATTTGATATATAATAACATGACTCTATTTATATTCATGTTATTCAATGATTCATTTGAGACTTATTAAGTTTCGGTCATATGATTCGACCGATTATATTGTGGTTAGGGACTTTGTCTCAGGTGTCGTTTTAGTTATGACTATCATTGTATTGTGCACCTAATAATCCTTATGGGTGTACCTACTTCTCATTTGAGATCACTTTTCATTTGAAATTATATTTATATTAAATATCCATAATCTCATGTCATGGATACACTTGTTGTATAAACTGTATACCATTTTACATACGGTGTTTATTTGGAATGTTATTTTAATTATGGAAGTATTGATGAATCTATATACTCTACTCTATAAGGACATTGAAATTGCATATTTATCTTGTATTGAATCAGTTAATGCATAATTCTCTGGACATGCAGTGGTGGGTGGGTCTGGCTATAGCCCCTCGATGCATCAGTAGGTCTCATCAGACAAAACAGTTTGGTGACAAACCCTTCGAGTTTGTTTCCAAAAAATCAGACGGAATTCTTCCCACATAACTAAAGATTTTCAAAAGTATTATGGTTTCATGTGCCAGATACATGAAGTCCAATTAATATGAATTATCTTTATTCATTATCAGTTATTATTATTATCCATGAAGTTTTCACTATGAAAAAAATCTATGGATGCAGAATCATTTTCAGTTTATTAATGGAATTAGTTATTCATTTATTCACTATGAAATATTGATTATGTCATCTTGATTATGATTCACTTATTATTGAACTCAATCTACCACTATTTGTAACCCTTACGGGGCTTTTGATCTCACACCTTTCTTTTTTTACATTAAACATGTGATGAAGAGAAGGTCTTTTATTGAGTTCGTGTGGTTGCAGTTTTTATTTTTTGTTATGTATTATATCTTGTAACCTTTTTCAATTTAATTTGTGTTACATCTATGTATCTAGTTTCTTAAAGAATACTAAAATGGTCATTTATTTGGGATTTTCATTCCTTCTAACCATGCCAATATCACAATTAATGCACCGGATCCTGTCTAGAGGGGTCAGGGTGATACAGTTGGTATCAGAGAATGTTTTGCATGAAACGTGGATACTAGAGTCGGAAATGAATAGTAGGGAACAAAGTCCTAAGTTAGTTTTGTAGGATAAACATATAATAATTTCCTGGTATTTTGGTACAGATTATATTTTGTGTATTTTTTAAAGAAATACGTCCCTGTCTGGATATGAGCAGGTAGAGGCAGCTCTGGCATAGATGTATTTCGGGATAAAACCCGAAAACACTGCTTTGAGCTAGACTCAAATGGGAACTAGTGCACGATAACGGGCCTTGCTACACTCTTGGTTATGACACTCCTGAGGGATATTCTTTGGTTAATTCACATTTTCTTTACAAGCCATTATGAAGGAGTTTAATGTAATTTTTTCTCAGAGGTACCATGTTTATAAGATTATCGATGCATAGAATTTCAATCTATGTTGAGTGCATTTCTATTTGAGATACCTAAACTAATATAGTGTATCTCATTATTTAGAAATGGCTTCTAATGGAATAATGGGAATCAATACTTGTGGGAAAGGTAGGGATCTCCCTAATGGGAAAGTCCACACAGTCAATGTTGGACCAGATCAAATCATGACCATATTGGGACAACTTACTGAAGCTGTAACGAATAACCATTCAACACATGTGTTGGATCAATTCATGCAGCAGAAGCCCCCATATTTTATCGGGACTACCAATCCAGTGGTTGCTGAGCAATGGATCAAGTCCCCTGAAAAGATATCCATGGCATTAAGATGCAATGAAAATGAAAAGGTAGAACTAGCAGTATATTGTCTCAAGGGTGATGTTGATCAATGGTGGTCCCTGATTCAAAATACCTTGGAGGAAAAATAGATACAGGATTTTCAATGGAGTACTTTTAAGGAAATATTTTTTGAATAATATTTCCCTCGTGAGCGACAAACAGAAATGAAGGGGTATTTCCTTGCCATGAAACAAAGGGACGAAGATAGTGTTTCAGAGTATGAGGATACCTTCACAAGGCTAGTGAGGTATGTCATGGATTACGTACATGACTTGGCGGACAAGATTTATCATTTATTTGATGGTCTTAAGCCATGTCTTTGAAAGGAACTGGATTCTCAATCATTTTAATAATATGATGAAACAGTATCATGTGCCATAAAAACAGAGAAGGAATTTGATAGATCAAATTTTTTCAAAGGAAACAAAGATAAGAAGAGGTATTCTGATAACAATGGAAAAGGAGAAGCACCAAAGAAGAGTAAGTGAATGAATAGTTTCCCATTACGCGAGTACTGTGGAAAGAATCATCTCAAAAAATTCTTGAAAGGCATGGGAGACTTCTATAAATGTAGAGAATAGGTTCATCGATTTGAGGAATGTAAGGGGAAGAAACAATTCAAGGATATTCAATGCTATAATTTCATAGAGATGGGACACTATGAAAATGAGTGTCCTAAGCGCCAAGAATACATGGCTCAGAAAAATCCAAGAGATCAAGGGAGAGCCTATGCGATTACATCTGTGGAGGTTGATGTTCTTAATGATGACGTGGCAGGTACTTTAATTGTTTCCTCAAACATAGCCAACACTTTATTTGATTCTGGATCATTGCATTCATTTATATCCTCTCAGTTTTCCAAGAAGATTAGACATGTCAAATTTGATTTAATAAAAGATTTGTCAGTCAAAACTCCCTTGGGATGTATCATTGCAACAAAGGCATGTCTACTAGTCCCCCTCCGCACACCAAAATTTTCTTTAGTTGCTAACTTTATCATCATACCCATGACTGAATTTGATATAATTATCGGTATGGATTGGCTGTCAAATTTTGATGCAAGGATTTATTTCATGAAAAAATAAGTTACAATTTTTGAAAATTGTGTAGAATCCCATTTATTTAGGGAAGAAACTTCGCCACATGATTCTTATCTAGATCCACCCCCAATAGCTCTATTGAATGCAATACATGGAGTTGAAGGTAAAAAAATATCTATGGGAGAGTAAATAAATATTCAAATTGAAGATGTTCACATAGTGAAAGAGTATATTGATCTATTTCCAGAGGATTTACCTGGACATCCTATAGAGCGGGAGGTTGAGTTCTCTATTGATTTAATTTCTAATGCAAGACCTATATCAAAGACCCCATATTGAGTGTCCACTATGGAGTTAGTGGAGCTGAAGAAATAACTAGAAGAGTTGAGTGAAAAAGGATTTATTTGACTTAGTGTTCCTCTATGGGGAGCCCCGGTCTTGTTTGTAATGAAGAGAGATAGATCCATGAGGATTTTCATTGATTACAGGTAAATCATTGCTATTACAATAAAGAATAAGTATCCTCTACCCCAGATTGATGATTTATTTGACCAACTTCATGGAGATCAATACATTTCGAATAATGTCCTTCGATCCAGATATCATCAAATACATGTGAGGAAGGAAGATATTCCGAAGACAGCATTTCAAACAAGGTATGGGCAATACGAGTTTACAGTGATGCCTTTTGGACTGACAAATGCACCCTTTATATTAATGGATTTAATGAACAGTGTTTTCATGGAATATGTTGATAACTTTGTTGTGGTATTCATTGATGATAACCTGGTATACTAAAAAAGTTAGGAAGAACATGAGGATAATTTTCGGACTATTCGGAAAACCCTTAGATGAAATAAATGATATGGGAAGTTTAGCAAGTGTGAATTCTGGATTTAGTCAGTTTCTTTTCTAATCCATATTGTCTCTAAGGATGGAATCCTAGTTGATCCTGCAAATAAAAAGGAAATTCAAGAATTTCCCATGCCAACAAACATAACGAAGGTATGTAGTTTTATTGTCTTAGTAGGTTATTATCGGCGTTTCGTTCTGAATTTTTCTCGACTGGATAACCCGCTAACAAAGCTCACACGTAAAGGAGTTAAGTTTGTCTGGACAAAAAAATGCACAGAATGATTTGATGAAT
Organism: Viscum album; assembly: GCA_963277665.1. Classification (NCBI taxonomy): domain Eukaryota; kingdom Viridiplantae; phylum Streptophyta; class Magnoliopsida; order Santalales; family Viscaceae; genus Viscum; species Viscum album. The sequence continues at coordinate 1,168,343,640 of OY728164.1, forward strand.
TGAAAAGAATACTATTTAATGCTCTGTTTTTTACTATTCCATCTAGAAGTGATGGATTTGTAATACATAGAGATGCATCAAAAATGGACTGGGTTGCATCCTTATGCAAAAAGATAAATTTATTTCTTATGCATCAAGATTGTTGAATGACTCATGAGAAAAATTATCCAACTAATGATCTTGAGTTATCAGACATAATCTTTGCTCTGAAAATTTTGCGGCACTATCTCTATGGAGAGAGATGTGAGATTTATACGGACTACAAGAGTTTGAAATATATTTTCACACAAAAATAACTCAACATGAGGCAAAGAAGATGGCTCGAGTTACTCAATGATTATGACTGTTCAATAAACTACCACCCAGGAAAGGCGAATAGGGTGGAAGATGCATTAAGCAGGAAATATCGTGTTCTTTTAACTCAAATGAGGACCAAAAGAGATCATGTGTTCATGGATCTACTGAATATGGATATGGGAATTGTTAAGGAAGTGGAAACATCACACCTCTTTTAAAAGATTTCTAAACAATCTTCACTAGAGAAGATAAAAAGGTTCTCAATCTAATGATGAGAATCTGCACAAGAAAATTAATGCAGTCAAAAATGGGAAACTGGCCGACTTCGTGTATGAAGAAGGAGATCTGAAATTTGGGAAGAGGTTATGTGTTCAATATATACCTGAGCTAAAAATGAAACTATTAGACGATGCTCATAGATCCAATTTCCCTATACACCCTGGTAGTACCAAGATGTATAGATATTTGAAAGAATATTTCTGGTGGGATAATATGAAGTGGTAAATTGCGGACTACGTGTCATGGTGTCTAGTTTGTAAACAAGTGAAAGCGGAGAGACAACATCCCCAAAGAATGATTAAACCTCTACCAATTCCTATGTGGAAGTGTGATAATGTTACGATGGATTTAGTCACCAGACTACCGAGGAAACCTAGAAGGAATGATGCAATATGGGTAATTGTTGATCATTTCAATAAAAAACACATTTCCTTCCAATAAGAGAGGATTTACCACATGACCACTTGGAAATACATTATATTAATGAAGTTGTGAGACTTAATGGTGCACCTCTATCAATTTTCTCTGATCGAGATCCCCGGTTTATGTCAAATTTTTGGAAAAGTCCCCAAAAGGCATTGAATACTGAGCTTCATATGAGTGCTGCATATCACCCTCAAACCGACAGACAAACATAAAGAACTATTAAAACTCTAGAATATGTGTTGAGGCCATTTTCTCATTACATCCACGGTATATGGGATCAACACTTTCCTTTTGTGTAATTTTCATACTACAATAGTTTTCATTCTAGTATTCATATGGCTCTATATAAATCATTATATGGAAAGAGAAGTCGAACTACAACTTGTTCAGATGATGTTGGTGAGAGGAAACTTATAGGACCAGAACTTTTTGAGGAAACCACAACAAAGGTGAAGAAAATACAAGCCCATATTAAAGCATCACAAAGTCGGAAGAAGAGAAATGCTTACAACTAGAGAAAGGACATGGAATTTCAAGTGGGATATAATTCATTTCTAAAAGTATCTCCATGGAAGGGATTCTTAATGTTCGGTATGAATGGGAAACTGAGCCCCTGGTGCATTGGACCATTTAAAATTTCAGATCAAATTGGATCCATAGCTTACCGTTTGGCAATGCTGCCCAGTCTCTCCAAGGTTACCAATGTGTTCCACATGTTAATGTTAAGAAAGTACATGCCAGACCCAACACATGTACTCATTTATGAAGAAGTAGAACTTGAGCCTGATCTATCTTACTATGAAGATCCAATCAGGATTCTTGACACAAGCGAGAAGGTATTGAGAAACCGAACCACTCATCTAATAAAGGTTCTTTGGAGAAACCAGAATTTGGAGGAAGAAACATGGGTACCAGAGGATTTCATGAAGAAGAATCACCCACATATTTTTGGTGGGATTTATACATAAAATATCAAGGATAAAATTTTCAAAGGAGGGAATAATGTAGCACCCCAAACATTTTATGATATATTTCTATTAATTACATTTTATTCATCACTATGTTCCTTTGAAAAAACACTAGTTTATTTAGGAGATAGTCAAAACCTATCCATTAAATATAAATTTTCCACTTCTATATTATGAATTTTGAAAAATGGTCATCTACAGTTGTGATTAATAAGTCATTTGGAGTCGGATGAACAAACTTTATTTTTTTTGAATAGTAACATACCCTTATGAATAGTAATATTAATTGTAAAATGACCCTTATGAATATTAAATAATTAAATTATTTTAGTTTCATAAGGAAATATGATAATGGGATATTAATTAATTTTTCAATGTCACAAAAAACTAATTGCACTTTAGGATTGTTATTTTTCGAGATAATTATGATCATATTTAAAAATTAAATTAAAAGTATTTAGAAAATTATTTTGAAAAATAGATTTCTCTTATGAATTCTACACGTCAAAAAATGGTACGGGTCAATTTTTGGGATTTTTCTGAAATTCTAAAATTTTTATGAATAGTTAAATACGATAAAATACCATATATACAAACTATCAGTAAAATACACTATTTATGACATCATAATTGATATAAGGCCACTTGGTTTGAACACACATTCCATTATTACTATTTTAGGTCACATGAACTAATACTATTCATAATATTAGGCAAATATATTATAATAATGATTAAAATAATGAAAAATACCCCCTCTCCTCCACTATAAAACCCCCTCACCACTCCCTCTTCTCTTCACTCCTCTATGGTTTGAAGCTCCTCAAAGTTCTACCCAATAATCCTTCCAAGTCTCTTCCCCACGTCCTAGAGAATCTAGTCTCACCAAAAGACCAAAACGAAAGCCCTTTAGAATGATATCAAGGAGAAGAGATCAAGAGGTAAACAACCTCTTTTATTTTCCTTCTTTTCTTTCATTTTATGTTATTCTCTTCCATTCCCTTTGGATTGTGTTGGAATATTTCATTAAATATTCCCCCTAACTGTCCATATTTTGTATAAATTATTAGATATTTCATTACTCTAATAAAACTATTTTTATGAAATTTTAAGAGATGTCGTTTGGCTACCTAATATTCGTGAAAGATTTATCAAGTACTCTTTCATTTTAAGATTCCTTTCTTTTCATATTCTTTCCTGAACACCTCTTAACCAAGAGGCATGGAAGCTATAGAATATTATATATTCTAGATGTTATCATGTTTATTGAAAATTCCTCATCATTATTATTCTCCCCTCCCACTTATTTAAGGAATAAAAACATTGTCCATGATGTGTCGAATTACAGACATTGTGGACGATGTAATTTCAATTTCCATTAATTCTTTCATGTATGGTCATGAAACTAAGTTCATGGATAAACCATGTCATAATATATGTGATTTATCTTGATTAATGTTATGTAATTATTAATTAATGAATCTAAATTTGATTATTCAGGTCATTAAGAACAATCAAGAACACACTAGAGAAAAAGGTTTGGGGTTTCTCATCTCACTTTCATTTCTGTGAGATTTTAATTATTCACCACTTAATTCTTGTATGAGGTATATGTGTTCATCTATTTGATATATAATTACATGAATCTATTTATATTCATGTTAATCAATGATTCATTTTAGGCTTATTCAATCCTAGTCATATGATTCAAGTGATTACATTGTGGTAAGGGACTTTGTCTCAGCTGTAGTTTCCGTTGTGACTATCTTTGTATTGTGCACCTAATAATACTTATGTGGTATACCTACTTCCCATTTGAAATTAATTTTCTTTTGAAATTATATTTATATTAAATATCTTTAATCTCATTTCATGGATATGTTTTTTGTCTAAACCGTATACCATTTTACATACGGTCTTTATTTTGAAAATTATTTTAATTATGGAAGTATTGATGAATCTGTATACTCTACTCTATATGGATATTAAATGGGAATATTTCTCTAGTTATGAATCAATTTATAATGAATTATTTGTACATGCAGTGGTGGGTGGGGCCCGCTATAGCCCCTCGATGCATCGGTGGGTCTCATGAGAGAAAACATTATGCTGAAAACCCCTTTGAGTTTTTTTTCCAAAAAATCAGGTTGTTTTCTACCCACAACACTAAACCATTTCAATGGTATTATGGTTTCATGTGCCAGATACATGATGTCCAATTAGTAATAATTCTCTTTATTCATTACCAGTTATTATTATTATCCATGAGGTTTTAACTATGATAAAATCTATGGATGCAGATTCATTTTTAGTTTATTAATGGCATTAGTTATTCAATTATTCACTATGACATATTGATTATGTCAGCTTGATTATGATTTTCATATTATTGTACTCATGATTCCACTATTTTTAACCATTATTGAGCATTTTAGCTAAGCGATTTCATTTTTTACCTTCAACAGGTGATGAAAAGAAGGTCTTTTATTGAGTTCGTGTGGTTTCAGTTTTTAGTTTTGTTATGTGTTGTATCTTGTAACGTTTTTCAATGAAATTTGTGTTACATCTATGTATCTAGATTATTCAAGACTACTAAAATAATCGTTCCTTCAGTATTTTCAGTCCTTCTAACCATGACAATATCACAGGTAATGCACCGGATCATGTCAAGAGGGTTCGGGGTGTTACAATAGTGAAAAATACTGTATTTTAATTCAAAAGTGCCTTTAAATATAATTTATTTAAATTGTTATATTGTGTTTTTAATTGGTTTTAATGTTTAATTAGAATATATTTCTACCATTTATTCTAATTTTGGTTATTTTAAGTAATTTAAATTTGAAATTGGAAATAAAAAAGGTTCCATCTTTTGAGAGTTATTATTTCTTAAAAACCTGGTATTTGTTTTAACAGTGGGAATTCATTTTAATATAATTTATGCCACTTCGGTGTTTCAAATTTGGAAAAATGGATTCCATATTTTGAATCAGTTGTTTCATATTGTGTAAATAGGTAACTTTTATTTTTATGAATTTTAAATATTTACTTTAGTAAATATTTTATTCACCGTGATTTAAATGTAAAAATAATAAATAAGGGTAAAACATAATATTAAAAAAATATTAAATTACCCTAGAATGTTTCTTAATCATATTGGATGAAAACTATCCGACCATTGGCATCCTTGTGTCGAATTTGGGACCCCATGGAGCCAAAAGGGAGTAATAATGACATATTATATTAATTAATTTAAAGTAATGACAAATATTACATAAACAAATATCTTTTAGTAAATAAATTTTTACATGGAGATATATGAGTTTTCATTTTGACTATAAATATTATTTGAAAATATAAAAATATTTCCTACATCATGGTATTTTTTTATAATATTTGGACATCAAATAAATTAAATAATGTCTGACATAATAATGATACAATATTTACCTCATTAATAAATGATTTAAATAAACAAGATTATAAATATTAAAACAATATCCAAAACTAGTCCAATTATTATTGATTAATTTTATTTTGACTATGGGTCATCTTAACTTTGATATTAACGAATAGTTGAACTTTTTAAACTGAATATGATGTTATAATAAAATAATTGTTCCAAACTTTCCTAAAGAGCCCCTCCTCTCCCTTATATAAATCCCTCACTTATAATTTTTTTCTCACACATCTCATGCCTTTGGATCGTAAAACCTATACTCTAATATGCTCTCAAAAACCCTATTTTTTCCTAGAAGACTTACTTTAGGCATAAAAAACTTCAAAAAACTCATTTGGTTCAAACCAAGTGGAGTCACCCGATTTAAAGGTAACGTCTTCTCTTAAGTTATTTTATTTTATTTTACTTCTCCAACCACCTAAACTCTTTTAATTCCTTTATTTTATAACCGAACTAGTATCCAAAATATACTAGGATGTTTTTATGAGAATTATTCGAACTACAATTACACATACCTCCATCTAATGGGTAAATAACATAATGTTACTATGGATGGCAAACTAACACATCACAAAACGATGATTGTCCAATTATCTCTTACCTCCTCTAATGGTGGCCATTATGATGGAACAATATTTATATATGATATAAATTATGATTATGTTTTCTTTATGCTTCTGTATTTTTCATTTATATCATACCTTTATGGATTCCATAATAGGTAAACATGATAATTTCATTTTAGTAAGTGCGGACTACCACCCCCTCAAAGTGATATGACACATTAATGCATTATGTGGGATGTATAAAGGATGGAGTTAATGTTATTATATATGATATTATACTGTAATTATTATATACATATTCAACATTATGTTTTCATTCCATTAAATAATAAATATAATTGAAATTAGCGTTCATGCGTACGTACGACATACCATCTCCATGAACGGTGCATTTCATTTCTTATCTCCAATTGTTATGTTCCAATATATATACATGTATATACTGGATATAGATGATATATATTATATATACATCATTATTTTCATTCTGTAGATAATGGATTATTGACTACGTGGACAAATTGTAATTATTACAAGTTCATTTTTAACTCAAATTCTGAACATCGACAAAATGTTCTATATGAACTGAAATAAATAACAAAATGATATTGCAAGGTAATAAGTGATATAAAAGTAATAATAAAAATTTAAAAAGTAATGAAGAAAGTATAATTTATCTTAATTTTATTATTCAAGAAGAACAAGGAACATACGAATCAATATGAACACAAGGTAAGGAGATTTCATATCTCACTTTTAATTCTGTGAGATTTCCATTGTTCACCACTTATTCATTACATATGGTGTATTTTGTACTACCACATGATATATAATACAATTATTCTATTTACATTAATGGAATTATGTGATTTATTTGGTGGTTATCAACTTTTGGTCATACAACTCTGTTGATTTCAACATGGTAAAGGGTTTCATCTCACTTTTATTCCGGTGAGATTCATGCTATATTGGCCACTATATAATTTTGTGTGGTTTATGTACTTCCCATGATCATACTCATTGTGTAATATATCTTCATTTATTGGTGTTTAAATCTACATTGAATGAACTTTCATTTATGTGGTGTATGTTTTGTAAGTTACCAAATCGGTAATGGAACCTTTCATCCTGCTCATTTTAAAAGACTTCTTTTTGTTATGTGTTTTCATTTACATCTTATTATGTTGGGATATGATCTTATATATTCATACTAATGTAAACTTTATGTAAAAGTGAATAGATAACCTTTCTATCTAATCTAATAAGTTTCTTAATTTTAAAATGATGTCGTTAGGCTATCAAATTTTTGTAAGGGAACTTCTTAACCAAATTTCAACCCTTTGGGATAAACTAGTACTTCTTGAATATGTCGTCATATGAATTTCTGTGAACAACCTATGATTTTTTTAAGCTTAATATCTACTTATATTTGGAATATTTATATTTTTCACACATAATTATTTAATTGATTAATCCTTAATTTAAGGATACCTTCTTTATAAGGCATTTCATCTCAATTTACATTTCCATTGAGACTTCATTGTTGTTATGAACCTATTCACTCTTATATGGTGTATATACTATTCCTTGACATATAATATCATGAATCCCTTTATTTTTATGATATTATATAGTTATGATTTAATGTTATTCCTCAATTATTTGTATTCAAGATTCCCTCATTTTGTTAAAAAATAAAAAAAATATCATTTTAAATGTTTTAAAGATTTATTATTCTAAATCATTATCTTTAATTTCCATGTTTTAAAAATTCTTTTGATTATTTATTTATAATTAAATTAATGTCTTAAAATTATTTAATTCTTAAAAGTGGTATGGGATAGTTTGATTCAAAAATCTAGTTATTAAATGTTTTAAATGTTTTTGAAAATGGTTTGATAAAGCCTTGGTTATTTCAATATCTAGAAATGATATATTATTACTGCAATGTAGAAATGTTTTCGCTCATTTATGATTGGTTAATGTGTTATGAATATGTTATCATTATTGAACATCGTTTATGTATATGGGTGGTTCCGTGACAATCCTAGGGCAGCTGAGCCTGAGATACCTCTCCAATGCATTGGGTAACGTGATAAAGGTAAACATGGATATTTATCCTAAGACATTTAGGGAATATACTATGATGGGTATTCCAAATTTGATTCCCTATATAGATATTATAGCTAACATGTATGTTTGATATGGATTCTAAAAGTTACCTTTATGATTTATTATTTCCATGCATTATTCATAAATCATATGATTTCATTAGGTATGTTATAATTGAAGAGTATGGTTTCATTGTATTGTATTTAATGATGAGAAAATGTTTTCAATCCTTATTTTATAACCCTTACTGAGTTTTTTATTCTCATCCCATGTTTTTGAAATGTATTTCCGCATTACTTAAAGATGAATAATGGTTATGTATAGGATCAAGGAAATGTCACGCTATCTAAGACATGGAACTAGACATGACTCTTTTTTAAGAGTTTTTATTCTATGAAAAAATGGATACTGAGTAAAAGTGTCTACATGTAATTTTAAAGTTGATATGTAATAGTTATGGGATAACTCTCTAAAACTCTATAACTGAAAATATCCTCAATGTGAATTATTTATTTAACTCAAGATTATGTAATTTTTTAAGGCCGGATCCTTACAATGTTAGCAAAGAAGTACCTAGTTTAAGTGAATACCAATACAAACCTATAACTCTATATAAATATTTTAATCTAATCCCCAAGGAATATATGTTTCGTTCACATCTAACCGTTCTAGAAAATTTCCCCTTAATTCAAACAGACCCAATACCTTTCATATAGTCGTGTCCATAACAATAGTATAAAATATCCCTAAAGGATCCACACAATTCTTTTAAGGAAATCCTTTCATGAATAGTGTGGAATTTTACCTGCCTATACCATCTTCTACATCCTACATCCAATAAACAAATTTATTTTTTAATACATTATTTCTTTTATTAATTTCTATTAGCATGAAAAGACCCTGAAATTTCAAGGAATTTTTTTTTCTTCATTTCTTTGCAATTTTACGTGTCCATAATTTCTGACAGCACTTGATTCTGAGGCCCGGTGTGCCCGGAATCAATTTCAGAAGTTTATCTCAGGTACGTTCAGTGAACGAACGAGCAGATTTTTCTATCTTTTGAACCGGTGCATGGAATTGAAATTCGAGGGCACCAATGAACATGCAGCGCTAGTAATTTATTAAGGGGAACTTTACCGCAGTTGTGTTTTATTTGGGTTGAATGTTAAAATTTGGGGATTAGTTAAAATGATAAATAAAATTGTATAGAACAATTTTATACACCATGGTGTTTTTTATCCTACAATGGGAGGGTTTAGTGTGGTGGGGCCCAAACGAACCCCTAAATCCTCACCTACCCATTACTCCCCTTAACCACTTTAGTCTTCCCTTGCATTTAATATTTTGACAACACCTCCATTTATTTATGTGGAGTCTCTCCACCTCCATCTCTTTAGGGTTGCCAACACTATTAATTTATTACTTCATTAAATAATGTGTGGTGTCAACAATTTGTTTGAATTTTTTTGATTTTCCTGGTAAGGTTAATATATGGGAGAGTATTAATTTTATATTGGGGGGTTGGGAATTACTTGGTGGAGATCCTTTGGAGATTTTGGGAGGAGAGCTTCATCCCTCACCAATGAAGAACAAATCTGACGTTCTCTTCACAAAGAACAGTTCTTCTTCCGCCAGATCTCCAACAAACGACACACGAGCCGGGATCGAAGGTTTGCGGAAGCGATGAGCACCAACAATCGTCGTCACCTTTATCTCCTCCCATAAGACGACTCCATCTTCCGACGTCAACGAATGACACTACCTCTCCAAAGATCAGTCGAGTGATCACGTCATGAGGTAGGGGTTTATATGTTTGAATTTTTTAATACGGTTCAAAAATGTTCCTCAATTATTGAATTTCGTCGGGTTTCTTGATACCATCTTGATGAGGAAGGCCTCAGACCATAAAAACATGGTCCCACCCTTCCCTATTCATTTGATGATTATGGACGATGTAGGAGTACTTCCAAGAACCGGTCGGCGTCGGGCCGATCAGGAGCGGATCATCAACATTTGGTTGTTGGGACATCGTAATGGCTTGGCACCGTCGTGCTGTGTGGAGTAAAGTCGGATCGCGGTGGAGGGGTGGAGCGTCGTTGCACTGCACCAGAGCTACAGGAGCCGCGACCATGGCGGAGGGGCGCGGCGTCACCGTAATACGCAAGAGCATCAGGGGTCACGGACAGAGCCGGCCATGGCAGTGTGGCGCGACATCGTCACACCGCACCAGTGGAAGAAAGCTGCGGCGGATCTGGAAGGGCGGTCGACCGTGCCAACCGCCGATGCCATCAAGAGGCAGGACCCAATGGGGGTTTCGTGTTCACCCAAGGGGCCAACCGTTTTGTTGAAACTGGGGGTGGTGTAACACCCCCCCCCCCCCAACCACAGCTAGGGTGGGCCGCACTGTGCGCCGCCAACCCGCCTGGCCGGCCCGCCCCGCGGCCAACTGCATGGGCCACGTGGGCCGGGCCGCCAGCACCGGGTCGGGCCACCAGCACCGGGCCGAACAGCACCAGCCCGGCCGGGCCGTGCCCAACCAGGCTGGACCCAGACCGAGGTCGGTTCGACCTAGGGGGTATTGGGCCGGGTCGGCCCGGGCCTAGGCCCCCTATTTTAGGAACGTTTTTGGTTAAACGGGCATATCTTGAGCTACGATCCTCTGATAGATGCACCGTCAGTTGCGTGGGATTCCATGGAATAAGATGGTTGTTTTTATATATTATACATAGGGCATCGAAAATGTTTTTCTATGGCCGGGTTGGTTCGAACTCGAAACCAACCAGGCCCTCGGAGCGGAAATGCTTATAACATGAGCTCCGGAAATCCGATTGGCATGACGTCGACTTTTCGGATTCCTCTTGGTGAGTCTGTTTTTTTGGTATACTTCTACTAAGGATGGGACACATTTGGAGTATGGCTAGGTGGGATTGTACCAAAAATACAATCGGACCCCAGGAACGGAAAAGCCAATAACTCTCAAACCAGACGTCCGTTTAAAGAACCGTGAGTGGCATTGGTAATATCATTGAGTAATGGTCCCTTGAGTATACCCCATGAGAGTTCGGGATACAGTTGAGATACAGTTCGGTTGGTTCGTACAAAAAACCAACCGGGCCCCCGAGACTAAAATCTTGATAACACACAGACTGGGCATCTGATAGACGCGACGTTTGTTGCGTTAAGACCCCTTTAATGAGGTGGTCCTTTTAGATTCTTCATAGTGGTACTTCGTGATAGTTGATGTATCAACTACATGGATCGTGGAACGGACCCTCCCGAAATCGACTGTGTTGTGTGCGGGAACCCTTGAGATGGCTGTGACTGTGACGATGATGACGACTGAACTGGGATCCTACATGGGTTCGGCAGCGTGGACGACTGTACTTGGATCTTCCGTGGGTTCGGTTGTGAGGAAGACTGTACCTTGATCCTCCATGGCTTCGGCAGTGACGACGACTGCACTTGGTTCCTCTGTGGGTTCGACAGTGATGATTACTGTACATGGATCCTATGTGGGTTCGGCTGCGAGGATGACTGTACATGGATCCACCGTGGGTTTGGCAACGATGACGACTATACATGGATCCTATGTGGGTTTAGCAGTGATGGTTATTGTACATGGATACTTTGTGGGTTTGGAAATTATGATTATTGTACTTGGATCCAATGTGGGTTTGGAAGCGACGACTTCTATACTTGGATCCTACATGAGTTCGGTAGAGGAGATGATTCTGAGGCTACATCTAATCATCTCCAACCCTCTTCGTGTGTACTATACCTTTGTGAGATGAGTCTTGACATTCAAAAATTATCATCTATGAGATTGACTTATTTTCTTGTGTGGACTGGTTGTGATTTTCTGTGTGGACTAGGTTGTGATTTCATGTGTGGACTGGTTGTGCTTTCCTGTGTGGACTGGGTTGTACTTGGGCTCGTGAGTTGGAGCCAAACTGGATTTGATGACTTAGGTATATGTGTGGGAATATAACTAAGTAGAGTTGGTTGATAATTCGTGTTTGTCTCATTTCGTTGTGGTTATTATTTTAGGATTTATTGAGACATTGAGGGTTTCGGGGTCCCTAAGGAGTATCGTTGTAGTCACCCCTGCAAGGGCTATGCCCGCACCTCATTATGTTGGATGTAGACGACAGAAAGTGCTGAAAGAGACCAGGTGTACGAGGACTAGACAGTACCCGGAGGTGGACCTCATGAAGAGACAGTACCCGGAGGTGGACTTCATGACGAGATGGTACTCAAAGGAGGTTGGTGGGTGAGAGTGTTGAGGAGACTCTCTGTACCAACCCTTTAGGTAGGATTCGAGGTGGACGACCCAGGAGCTGCTCCTATCCTCTGGTTATTGGTTCTTTCTGTTGTAATTTCATTTAGTTGTAGCTGTACTTTTCATTTGGGTTTGTATTCTGGCCCATCTACTTTCAACACATTCTTTTCTACTTAGTGTATTACTTCCTCGTGTACTCTGGTTGGATTTTATTGTGTTTTATAAAGGCAATACCTTCATAGTTATCGGGATTTATGCCTTTGGTTCTAGTCGCCAGCCCCTGGCCTATGGAAGGTGGGCTTGGGGTAGTCACGACACGGGCCCTGAGGACGGTTCATGAAAAATTGGTATCAGATGATTCGGTTCTAGCGCATAACATAGAGCTCGAATATTTCCTTTCTGTGAAGTAATAGTGTTATGGGTACCGAGTGTGGTTTTCATTTCAGGGTGTTCAGTGTTGGTGTGGCGGGTGACGTATCCATTCACCAGGACCCTGACTACTTATTTCCGACTCAATGTACGAAAACACTGATTGCGTGTGTGTTTTAAAATGTTTTCTTAAAGTCGGATCAAATCATGTCAGTTCACTAGGTATAATCATTTGACCATGTCTCATATGTTAAGGATTACCCCACACAGACAGTCAGTTAGAGTTCTGAGAGAGTACTCGATGACGGTCGACCGAGTAATGAGGATCAAGTGTAGGAACCTCTTTCCATGATGGCACATTCAGGTGGTGTACCAGCAGCACCAACACCTATTGGGCAGTAGATGCCACAACCTGTACTAGTGGATGGTGCATGCTGACAGATCGTGTTGCTCATGTTCCAGCCACAGAGTCCTACGAAGTTACGAGGTGAGTCAGATTCCCAGGTAGTAGTGAACTGGATGGAGGGGATTTATTGAGTTCTACTCCTTGTTTAGACACTACTAGAGCAGATGGTGATCTTAGCTACGGGTGTTTCCCAGTGAGTGACCATGAGGTTGTTCCGCATTATGATGAGGCATTGGTACGTGGACCGATGCCTAATATAGTACCTTCGGTTAGTGTGCCAGCTGCATCACTACCTGTTGGTCAGCAGTTTCAACCGGCGGTACTAGATGATGACGATTGTAGGTTCAGTGCCTTACATGTGTTTCAGCATTGGATACCCCTTAGATTCTGAGGCGAGCCAAACTCAAAGGCGGCTGAGGACTGCGTTGGAGAGGTGGCTAAGAGTTTTCTAGAGCTTATACAGCTTCGTCAGGACGACATGTTGGTAGATGAGTATTCATCGGGGTGTACCAAACAATTCCTGGTACTTGATGAATAGTATGCGATCAGTTCTTCCGAGCTTGGACTTCTGAGCAAGGTGTGTTTAAATTAAATCTGTGCCAACACTTTTTTTAAAGCATTACTACTTATGTTAGGGTGATAGAGAGAGCCTTTGTGGTTGAATGTTCTTTGGATGAGAGGATACAGCCAGTGATGGTTAACAGTAAGAAATAAGAAATTGGTGCCAGTATCAGAGACTTGGGCCTGTAAAATTTTTCATGAAGAGGAAGTGTTATAGAAAGATCAATCTGTTAAGCAGCAGACGTGTAAGTAGTGTTGGGAGAGCAGCATGAGGTGGTGTACATTTAAACATGTTACAACCACCCACCTTTGAAGTCCCTACCAGGCATAGGGAGCAGGAGGGCATGGGAAGAGAGTAGCTTCAGTAGTCCAGGAGTGTGACCCAAGGGCTCTAGGAATGATTCGAGGTGTGTTCTTTGACTACTATTAGCTACCATAACAACAGACATTGATAAGAATCATCCCTTCCTTCCATGAATCTTTTCCCAGACCTAGAGTTTCCGGTTAATCCGTTGACTTAACCCTCACGTCTAGAGATACCATTGGGAGGAGACTCGATAATCAATCTTACACCGACGGTGTGATCTGACCCTTGAGGCAAGAGTTTCAGTTGGAACCTCTTGGTGGTAGCGTCGCGGCCTTACGATGTTAGTTTGGGAATGGACTTGGAAACCACACTTCATACACAGATTTACTGTATTAGGCAAAAAGGTTGTGGTTTTCCTACAATGTTGGGATGAGTTTTCCTTTGTCGGTGAAAAGGAAACCCCAGGCAGTACATGATAGAATCATGCATAAGTGTGTGCAGACGATCACTCATGAGTGGGCCAGAATTAGATTTGAGCCAGACTTCTCCAGAGTTGTTGCACCGCTATTAGCATTGATGAAGAAGGGGAAAACCCTTCATATGGTCAGGGTTATGCCAGCAAAGATTTTCAGGATCTGGGGTAGAGGTTGACCAGTGTGCCCATTTTGAGTCTACCCGAGAAGGAACAAATCATCCCGGAGCGGATGAACACTGCACATATCATGAAGAAATCCTATGTTGATAGGAGGCGGATACCACTAATGTTTGATGATGGAGACCACGTTTTCTTACGAGTTTCACCTCGATGAGGTCTATGGAGATGTGGTCGAGCTGACATGTTATCTCCGAGGTTCATTGGACCTTTCCAGGTTCCCAGCTGAGTAGGCAAGGTGGCTTACCACCTGGCCCTTCCACATCAGTTGCAGCGGGCGCACGACGCCGTCCACGTATCTCAGCTAAGGAGATGTTTTCATGACCTAATTGTCATCATCGAACACTGAGAGTTGGACATCGATGATGGGGCGACATTCAAGGGCTTCCAGTAGAGTTTGAGGACCGACAAGAGCGGGTCCTATGTGGACGGTCTATTCCTTTTCTATGCATTACATGGAAACACGGGAACCTCCAGGAGAGCACATTGGAGTGGGAGGCTCATATACGTGCTCGATATCTCCTTTAGTTTCCATAGTTTATCTTGTAGCTATATGGGGACGTAAAGCCCTGATGTGGGAGTAATGTAAAGATCATGAAATTTCAAGGATTGTTTTTCTTAATTTCATTGGAATTTTACGAGTCTGAATTTTTTGACGACACTCGATTCCGAGGCCCGGGGTGCCCGGAATAAATTTCTGAAGTTCAGCTCTAGTACGTTCAGTGAACGAAGAGCGGATTTTTCAATCCTTATAACCGGTGCTCGAAATTGAAACTTGAGGGCACCGATGAACTCGCAACACCAGTAATTTTTAATGGGGACCATTACTGCAGTTGTTTTTTATGCGGGATGAAAGATAAAATTTGGGGATTAGGTAAAAAGATAAATAAAATTGTTTAGAACAATTTTATACACCATGGTTGTTTTTATCCTACAAAGGGAGGGTTTAGTGTGGTGGGGCTCACACAAACCCCTAACTCCTCACCTCCCCATAACTCCCCTTAACCTCTTTAGTCTTCCCATGCATTTAATATTTTGACAACACCTCCCATTAATTATGTTGAGTCTCTCCACCTCCCTCTCTTTAGGGATGCCAACACTATTAATTTATTACTTCATTAATTAATGTTTGGTGTCAAAAATTCTTTTGAATTGTTTTGATTTTTCTAGAAAGGTTAATATCTGGAAGATTCGTAATTTTATATTTGGGGGTTCACAATTACTTGGTGGGGAGCCTTTGGAGATTTAGGGAGGAGAGCTTCATCCCTCACCAACAAAAAACCACTCCGACGTTCTCTTCCCAAAGAGCAGTTCTTCTTCTGTCGGATCTCCAACGAATGACACAAGAGCTAGGATCGAAGGCTTGCGAAATCGAAGAGCACCAATGATTGTCATCACCTTTATCTCCTCCCTTAATATGGCATCATCTTCTGATGTCAATGAACAACACCACCTCTCCGCAGATCCGTCGAGTGATCATGTCACGAGGTAGGGGTTTATTTTTTCAAATTTTATAATACCATTCAACAAGGTTCTTCAATTCTTGAATTTCGTTGGGCCACTTGATACCATATTGACAAGGAAGGTCTCGGACCACACGAACATGGTTCGACCCTTCCCCATTCATTTGATGATTATGTACGATGGAGGCGGACTACGAAGAACCGGGCGGCATTGGGCCGATCATGATCGGATCATCAACGTTTGGTTTTCAGGACACCGCAAAGGCGCAGTACCATCATGCCGCATGGAGTAAAGTTGGATCGCAGTGCTGTCACACTGCACCAGAGCCCCAGAATCCACGGCCGGGGCAGGCCACAGCAGAGGGGCGCGGTGCTGTCGCGCCACACTGGAGTTTCAGGGGCCACGTCTGGAGCGGGCCGCCGCGGCGGGGTGCGGCGCCGTCCCACCGCGCCGGTGGAAGAAAGCTGTGGCCTAAGGCTGCGGGGGATCTGAATCGGCGGTCGAGCCGGGCCTTCCGCCGGTGCCATCAAGAGGCAAGACCCAAGGGGGGTCCCGCGGTCACCCAAGGGTATGGCCATTAAGTCCAGATGTTTCGTAGAATCCGGGGGGGTGTAACACCCCCCCAACCATAGCTAGGTCGGGCCCCAATGGGTGCCGCCACCCCACTGGGCCGGCCAGCCATATGGGAGAGGGCCACGCGGGCCAGGCTGGGCTGCCAGTGCCGGGCCATGCCCAACTGGGCCGACCAAAGGGGTTTTGGGCAGGGTGGCACTGGGCCCAGACCCCCTAATTTCGAAACATTTTCGATTAAAACGACATATGTTGAGCTAAGGACCTCCGATCGACGCACCGTCAGTTGTGTGGGATTCCTTGGATCGATACAGTCATTTAGGTATATTATAATCAAGGTAATGGAAAAGTTTAGGTATGGCCGAGTTGGTTTGAACATGAAACCAATCGGGCCTTTGGAGCGGAAATACTTATAACTTGAGCTCCGGACATCCGATATACATGTCATCGACTTTTTCAGATTCCTCATGGTGAGAAGGTTCTTTTGGTATACTTCACCTGAGGTTGGGACGTAGTTGGAATATGGCTGGGTTGGAATGTACTGGAAATCCAACCGGGCCCCTAGAACGGAAAATCCAATAACTCTCAGACCGGACGTCCGTTTGACGAACCGTTATTGGCGTTGGTAATCTGGTTGACTAAAGGTCCCTTGAGTATACCCCATGAGATTTCAGGGTACAGTTGAGATATGGTCGGGATGGTTCATACACGAAACAAACCGAGCTCCTGGGACTAAAAGGATAATAACACACAGACTGTGCGTCTGATAGACGCGCTGTCTCTTGCATTGAGACCCCTTTGATGAGGCTGTCCTTTGAGATTTTTCTTCATGGGAATTCGTGATAGTTTATGTATCGACCACATGGCTCGGTGATCGGACACTCCCGGAATCAAGCATATTGTGTGTGGGAACCCTAGAGTTGGCTGCGACTACGACGACGATGACGAATGAACTGGGATCCTACATGGGTTCGGCAGTGAGGGAGACTATACATGATTCCTCCATGGGTTCGACAGCGAGGATGATTGTACGTGGATACTCTGTGGGTTCGGCCGCAAGGAAGATTTTACTTGGATCCTCTGTGGGTTTGGGAGCGATGATGACTGTACTTGGATCATATGTTGGTTCAGAAGCGAGGACGACTGTACATGGATCCTCCATGGGTTCGGTAACGATGAGCACTGTACTTGGGATCCTACGTGGGTTCGGTAGTGATGGTTATTGTACTTGGATCATACGTGGGTTCGGTAGTGATGGTTATTGTACTTGGATCCTACGTGGTTTTTCTAGCGACGACTTCTGTACTAGGATCCTACGTGGGTTCGGCAGAGGAGATGATCCAGAGGCTACATCTAATAAACTCCACCACTCTTCGTGAGTAGTATAATTGCGTGAGATGAGTGTTGACTTTCAATCATTTTCATCGATGTGATTAACTTGTTTTCCTGTGTGGAATGGTTGTGATTTCTTGTGTGGACTGGGTTGTGATTTCCTGTGTGGACTGGTGGTGCTTTCTTGTGTGGACTAGATTGTATATGGGCTCATGAGTTGGAGCCAATCTATAATTGATGACTTAGGTATATGTATGGGCATATAATTAATTAGAGTAGGTTGATACTTAATGTTTGTATCATTTCATTGTGGTTATCATTATTGGATTTTGTGATACCTTGAGGGTTTCAGGGTCCCTTCTGAGTAGCGTTATTCTCACCCCTGCACGGGCTATGCCCGCCCCTCATTGTGTTGGATGCAGATGACGGGCAGTACTGACAAAGACTGAGTGTACGAGGACTGAATGGTACCCAGAGGTGGTCCTCATGACGAGACAGTACCCGGAGGTGGGCTTCATAACGAGACGGTACTGGGAGGAGGTTGGCAGGAGAGAGCATTGAGGAGACCATCTGTACCAACCCTTCAGGTAGGATATGAGGTGGATGACCTAGGAGCTTCTCCTATCCTGCAGCTGTTTGTCATTTTTGTTGTACTTTATTCAGTTGTAGTTGTGCTTTTCAGTTGGATTTTTATTCTGGCCCATCTACTTTTCGTTACATTCTCTTGTAGATAGTGTATTACTTCTTCTTGTAATCTGGTTGGATGTGTTTGTGTATTATAAAGGCAATGCCTTCCTAGTTATCAGGATTAACAACTTTGGTGCTAGTCTCCAGCCCCTGGCCGATGGAAGGCTCGCTTGGGTTAGTCATGACAGGGGCCCTGAGGATGGGTTGTGACATAGCTCATAGGATAGTTATGCATGGTGGGAAACAAGTACTTCCTTTTTTGAAATATCACACTATTTATGTATCATTAAAACACCATTATAATTCAATGATATCAAACTTTCCATTATATATAAGAATTATGTAAAGAAAAATAGCATCATACCTTTTAATTTGTAATCTTATCTTTGATGAACACTATAGTTTTCGCAATTTTTGAGTTCATTTTATTATTGTAACATAGTTATTTGTAACTAATGGTTCTCAATAATTCATATTCCTTGTGCATTTTGTACATCTGATAAATTTAGTACACTTATAATTTGACCTCCTTCTTCCCATAAACACTTTGGATGGTCTAGTGTGACTATTAATAAAAATATCACTAAATATATGATATTTTTTAGAACATTTGGTTGTGAATGTAGTAGAGCCTCAACATCTAACGATACATTTATTTCATCAGAACGCTACATTAGTCTTGGATCCTTAAAAACAATTACATCAATGAATATCATGTCCTGAATTTTGATAACCATCCTAGAGTCGTTGTCCAAGATTCCAAATCCATATTCTTGTTCTATATTTCTAATAATGTTACATGCTTTATTATTATCCACTATATTATCTCATTCACTATAATCATTATTGAAATATGTGAGTTCTTCAAAGAAATTCTTTGATATATAGTAATGCATATACAGATGATTCATATTGCAAAAGGATATGATGGTTCTGAATACCATTAAGTAGGATCCTTGGAATACATTTGTTCCAATGCTACATGCTCTTCATATAATGAAACCCAAGAATTTTTTGAACCTATTATAAGTAATAGACAGTTCATCACACTACCACATCAATAAAAATGGTTTTAATTGTTTACAAATCTATAATATGAATTATTTAATGCACAGACACCTTCATTAAAGTGATATTGGAAAAATAAATTTATCCCCAATGAAGAGTGTCAAGGATGGATATACAATGGGATGTTATCCCTTCTATTTTGTGTGTGATTTATTTCTTTTAATATTTTTGAAACTATCTCGTCCTTTGGACTCATTCATCATAATGTGAAGGATCTAAAACCCCATCGATATACTATTATCCTCATGATACATTCACAGATCTATTAGCCAATGTAACAGTATAAAGATATGAAGTATTAATTTCAAACATAGATTTTCTTAATTTATTTTAAAATTAGGTGTTCAATGTTTATTATTCCAAAATTCAAACACATGTATTCTTATGTTTTTCTTAGTTTCCATGATTATTTTTTTATTAATGATTGATTGAGAATCATATGTGTTTGGTTCCATTTCATCGGATTATGATTTGATCCCCACAAATAATTATTATCAGTGAGACATTATTAAAGGATTATTCATCATATTTTATTTTTTTAAATAATAAAGGTATCTACATTGTATAAACTAGATATTTCCAAGATGATAATAAATTGAGTGTTAATGTAATTTCAATTCAGTTTATAAAGATGTGTTTATGTGATTATTCATAATGTATTATCTATTTCACATTATGTTTTTTGATAAAATAATTATTTCATGGACTCCACATTTCATTTCGATGTTAACATAATTTATATTTCAAGTCACATTATTCAATATGTAGAAAACATATTTTATAATATATCCTGAAAAAGATGAGTATCTTTTTTGTATTACATAATAATAAAAAAACTAATATAATATCATTAATAATGTGAGTCCCACATAATATTTTACCTTTTTTGTGCTATTAATTATTTAGTCATCTTCTTTATGGTTATATATATAATTCCCTTGCATTTTCCTCACTACACATCCTATTAACTTAATATATTCCTCCACAGTACCTTTTTCTAGACCTGACCTACGCATCATGTGCTTTCTCTAACCCATTTAAGATGTGTGATCCTTAATTTTCACTCATTAATTCTCCCATTGATCTTGGAATCTATCACTTTTGGTTGTTGGAATCTTGTGTGGGATATGTAGATTTGTTGAAAAAAAAACATCAAAATTAATTCCTTGATTAAAAAAGAACTCTTTTTCATTACAAATTTTTTATTATGATGAAAATTTAAGGTAAATAGAAATTAAATTGAAAAAAATTACAATTCATTTAATTGTATTGATTTAAATATCTAAGAATAGTACAAGGATATTGAATGCAATTAATAGTGAACATGATATGGTATACTCCATAGGATTGAACTCTTTTGGAACACATCATGTAACCAATATTAAAAAATAAAAACAATTAGATATATAATTGAAATTATAAAAGATATTATAAATATCATTGAGAATTAAATAGTAAATACTAATGATTATTGATATATATTGAATTTAATCATAAATATGACCATTAGGGTATGATTGTCACATTTCTATTAAAAGTTCATTGGTTAGTGAGACCATTGGAAATTATGATCATCGGTAATGTAGTCATTAAAATGTTATCATTATGGTATGATTATATTAAAGGTATTGTTAACAGTAAACAGAATATAAAATAATGAAAAACCGAATCATACAATATGATCGTTTCATTCGAATACCATTTTTAGAACATGGGTGTAGAGACCCGAAGCTTATCGTACATGAACATTTCATTAATTTTGCGGAATACTTAGTACACAACAAAAAACACACACACAAGGATCGTAATAGTTTAGTGTCTTTGGAAACTCGGAACGTAATCTTCTAATCGTGGTGAAAGATCTCCAATATCTCCCATAAAGATCATCCTTTTTTACCTAAAACCTTTCTTTATATCCTGGGGAAAAGAAAACATAAAAGGGTGAGCTCAAATTCAAAGTAAGGGTAAACAAAAGAAAAATCAATCACATCATATTCATAAGAACATAACTTTTGGAAATCTTATCCTGCAAAAGAGAGAGCATAATTTCATAACATGGGATAAATCATAGTAGTGATATGAAATCCCAATAATCATAACATAAAACATGAAACTTTGTGGCATACACACATAATCATAGAGAATCATTTCTTGTTAGTCAAGACTCATTGTCAAGACTATCTTAGTGGACAAAGTCCCTTTCGGAACCGAGTCACCCTCGTTTCAGTCATGTTTCACTGAACCGGTATAACCTACCATTCCAGCCATGTCTATCTCATGAGATATAAAATCTTTACCCAATGCATTGGAGGGAGATATAGGTCCCACCCATCTTATAATTAATCCTTTCTTATGTGTGCCACTTAATCATAAATCATACATTATCGCATAACACATGTAACAAAAATGGGATTCTTGAAACAACATGACATCATAAAACAAATCATATAAGGTAAATGACTTCATAAAAATAATTCCCTCACAACATAATCAAATCAATGTAATAATAGGGATAAAAACAGAACCCTTTATTATCTTAGATGGAAAATAATTTTGATAAAACACTTGAACTCCATTCTTGAGGAAAATATCATTTCTTCTTAAAAAATACTTTTCTTTTCTTAACATGTCATACAATTATAAACTAAATGAAGTTAATTAAAAATAAACTTGAAAACTTGTAAAGTAATCTTCTTGTAAATAATGTTTTAAAAATCCATTCATGCCGTATATGTTAAAAAAACATTCTTCGTACTTTTGTCGGAAAAGTCAAAAAGTACCTCGTACGAAAAAACGACAAAAGATTCCTTTCATATTCTTTACTAAAACTCACCGAAGGGTAAAATTTTATTTAAACTATTGTAATTGGATGGAAACAATATTACATATTGAGTTAACATGTATGTGGATGATAAAATACACCCCAGTAAATTCTTACGAATAAAAAATCTCAGATAAAAATGAGATTGTGATATTTCCCTTACCTTAGGTCTGATTTGCTTCGTAAGTGTCCGAACCTCCTGTATAATGATTTAAATAATGTCATTTACTTATTACAGAATTATATTCATTGTTATGATATCATATATGGTTCACTTATGACTTTATATTACCCGTTCTTTTGTAAATTCCATGTTAAAGAGCGTTTTGGCTAAAATTGTTTCATTTGTCGTCCGTGTTTTGACTTGTAATTATTCATATGATTACTTAGATCATGATTACTTAATTCTATAATATAAAACATGATTTATATATATATATATTCATAATATACATATATATAATAAATCAGTAAATGGAAATAAATACACCGTTCATGGAGACGGTTGTCCGTACGTACGTATGAACGCTGTTTTCGTTTCCTTATTGAATTGAATGGAATTAAGTAGATGACATACATATAAATATAAAATAAATCCAGTATCATTATTATGTCATATATTTCATTAGTACTTATTATATATACTTTATAATCATTCATGAATGGTTAATCATTGAGAATGAATCTCATCGCGTCGTGGAGACGGTAGTCCGTACGTACGCACGAGCGATGATATCGTTCCCATGGTCGTGGAATTGTGTTGAAGTGTTTGTATAATATTTCAGTATCAATATAAATTTATAATAATCATATATAGTTACTCATTAAACCATTATACCCATCCAATTAATGTGGTGGCGGAAAATAGATTACACCACGGCGTGGAGATAGTATTCCGTACGTACGCACGCGCGGTGATTTCCTTTTTCCGTAGGATGGATAGAAGGTTAATTAGAGTTGATTCATATTTATAATAAAAAATCAGTATATTAGTGATACTTATGTTATTACTTTATAATGAAAAAACTAAAGAAGAATAAGTTGAATAAGAAAGAAGCTTGAAAGAATCGGGAGAAGAAATTACCTCTTCTTCGATACGCCTCTTTGAAACCTCCTCTTAGGGCACTAAGATTGGTCTTTAAAGAAGACCAGAACCTATAGGATGTTTCAAGGGAAGTGGAGAAGATAATTTTTCAGGGTTTGGACGAGCATGAAGGCTCAAATTGGTGTGAGGAGGAGAGGGAGGAGGTTCCCTTTTATAAGGGAGGAGAGGGGCACCTTTGGAATTCTTAAAAATATTAATTTATAATAAATCTAACCCAACTTAAAAACCTCCAAAAATGACTCATATTCGAAGAATAGATGATATAGGGTTTTAATATCATCAAAAAATTAAATTTAGACATGTTTGGATCTTATTTTAAACCTTATCATCCATATTTAATCTATTTATGTTTATTTGTGGTAATAAAATTATAAATTATAAATTATAACAAATAATTACTTATTTGTTGTGAATTTTCCATAATTGTTTAATTTATAACATTATAGACCATTTAAATTAAATTTATAATTTTTAAATATTTGTGTTATTTTTAAACAATTTTATAATATGTTATTTTTATAAAATGACAATAGTGTCAATTTTGACACTATTCATTTATTTGAATTTAAATAAAATATATACAGAAGATATGTTCAAACTAAAATATTTAATATATTAATAAAAGGTCATATGTATCTCTAAAATTATTTAATAACAGTAAATAGTTCATATAATATTTATTTTATTATTTTTAAAACCATTTATTTGGTTTATCTCTTAATAAAATAATTACTACATCATTTTTGTATAATTATTTAATATACTTATTTTTGCATAAAAATTTAAAATA
Source organism: Viscum album (assembly GCA_963277665.1). Lineage (NCBI taxonomy): Eukaryota > Viridiplantae > Streptophyta > Magnoliopsida > Santalales > Viscaceae > Viscum > Viscum album. Next base: position 1,168,368,156 of record OY728164.1, read on the forward strand.
AAATCCTATGATTAAGATAAATATATTACCTTTCACAATAATACTTTTACTCGAATTTATCATCTTAAAATAACCATATTTAAATTGATATATTTATTAAATTATGAAGGTGACAACTTTGGTATCATTTAAAATAAAATAATATAAGTGTCATAATTGCTAGTATAAGACTCCAAATGGTCAAAAATTCTACCATTGGATTATTATAGTTTAAATTCACATTAACAATAAGTTTTGGTCAGGTTTTTGTGCATTTTATGGTCACTATTAGTTTAATAAAAACTATATTCTTGATTTTTCACTAGATAAATAATGTCTGCATCACTATTGTGTCACAATTAATGATAATTATATAATCCCAAAAAATTCTAAATAAAATCTCATGATGTAGATAATGTTGTTATCTTTCGGGAGACTATTCATGTTCGAAGTTTTATGATGTTTATCACTAAGTTAAAATTATTATACTTATAAGATTTAAGAGAGTGACATGTTGTCACTTTCTTTGGTTTTAATAATAATTAAATTATTTTCATGGTCAAAAGTCCATAAAATGAATCTAATCCGACCCTTAGTTGATATGGGTTTACTTTTAGCCATCAAATAGAATTTTGGCATGTGTTAGGGTAATTTTATAATATTATATTTACCCTTAATTACCCGATTTACCTTTAACTATGGTAAATAAAATTTACCGTAGTTACTATTCATAATTCCCAAAAATAAAAAGTAGCCTATTAACATAATTTGGACCCACTGATTCCAAATATGGAATCCATTTTTTAAAATTCAATACAAAGAAGTTGCAGAAATTAAATTAAAATTAATCCCGTTGTCGAATAAAAACGGGTTTTTGTTTAAAACATTACAAAAGATTGAATTGATTTAACCTACGAATTCAAGGTAAAATCAATGCTAATGACATACATTATATTAAATGGTAAAAATATATTCTATTTATACTTTAAAAACATTCAATATTATAATTTAACCACATAAGATATTACGATGAAAAAAGTTGTTTTTAATTAAAATATAGCGTGTTTTGACTATTCATTAAAATGTGAAATTTACCAGAATAATATGAAAAATGTATCCAAAGTAAATTTTTATTTCTTGATTCCAAAGAAGAATTTTATTTTGTAAAATTGAACTTATAAACATGTCAGAAACTATATTTAAAGTGGTTGCGCCATCAAAAGGCGGCAAAACTGAATTTTTTTTAAAATAGTTATTTTACCCGAAAAATTTATATTGTTCTTATACCATGTTCTAGAAAATGTGTAAGATGAATAATAATGATATAAAATTAAAAATTTAGTTAATATTATTCATAAAAGATAGTTCATGACAATATTATAATAATATATCATTGTTTATTAAAACTTGGTATTGCGTACAACACACGCTATCGAGGAAGGTCGCAATTGCGTGTAATGCAAGCCAAGTCAGGGTTGCGTGTTGTGAACGAATCCTTCGTTGTTTCGTATAACAGAATCCAAACATATTTCATTTATACATTGAATATATATATATATATACTCAATGTTGCGTAGAATAACTATTATCAAAATTGTGTGTAACACGGTCCAATAATAGTGTTGCGTATACTGCAAGCTAATACGGTGTTGCGTATAGCGCAAGGTAATCTTGGTGAATACAACACAAGACATTAATGGAATTAAAATAATATCTTTCATAAAATCTCGGGGTGTTACATTCTACCCCCCTTAAAATGAATTTCGCCCTCGAAATTCGTCGGGGTTATAAATGGTTTACTACTCGAAAGTTTGTTTAATAGAAACCCACATCGTAAGAAGGAATACCAAAACCAATCTTTAGAAAAAAAGTATGAAACGTAATGGTTACCCAAATAAACTAATCACTGGGTTTCCACATAGGTGAAAATATGGATATGGAAGAAAAATCTAACCATCATGTTCTGATGGAGAGTGGTAAAGAACATGGCTATGGAAAAGTCAACAATCACAAATCCATAAATTTGTGACGATCTAAGGTACCATCTGATTAATCAGATATAAGAGCACTATGACAACATTTTTGGTTTTCAATATCTTTTCCCTAAAGTTGAAGAATTTGAATTAGAATAAATACTTACTTTATTTTGGTAAAATCTCACTGTTGTTCATGCCATGAACAATTTCTACTTCATCTCTTAAATAAATGAAGTTGAATTTGTTATTCATGAAGTGTTAGCAGATCATGTGATAGAATGACGGGTCATTCCATATCTTTCAAACAAAAGGTTAGCAAAAGTTATAAGTCCATCTTATTGTAAATCGTATATGGTTCCAAAAATGAACTTATACTTCATATATCATACCGCTTAATAAAATAAAACTAGTTTATACTAACCAGGGTCTTCCTGTAGGCCAGTGGTAGGCGATAAAGGCCAGTCGCACTTCGGTTGTGGGTTCGATTCCCACAGCCTTGCCCGAAGGGATGGGCTGTCACCCGTCCTGCAGGTTGTCCTTTTTCTAAAACTATATTACTATAACATCCCATCAATAATATCGAAAAAACTTCTATCCTTAAACAATACTAACTTATGTCCAACATAATCCATTCCAATCATTAGGCTTATCCATAATACTGCAGTCCACTCTCATATCATAGTGAAAATGATTACCAGAGGTTTAATACCATCGTTGATCCCCATATATCATAATACAACATTCCTATCTTGTTGGCCACATTCCAATCATTCGAAGGCCTTAATCATGTATTCCATTTAACCTTAGTGAAATCATGAATGCAGTTAAAAGTTAACGCTTTCCGCAAACCAAAATCCTCAAAAAAATTTATAATCAAACCATGATATCACTTAGTCCTTATATCAATCATGAGCTCATGAATACTGTCAAACATTTCATTTTCTCCTTATCCCTTAATTATGCACATATCATCTAATTTCCAAAATATTTGAATCACTTTTCATGGTTACCGGTACCTTAAAATTATTGAAAACCACAATAGACCAATATATAAATATTTCAATACACTATAAAAGTACCTCAACAACATTATTCTTGAATACCAATACATAAACACTTCAGTCCATCCACTTCAATTATTGTCCTGGAATGAGTCCTTCCTTGATTTAGAAGTAACTTTTTAGGTCAGGGCATTGAGTTGGGTAATGCCCATGTTCTCCACAAATAAGACATTGAACTCCATAATAGTCTGTCACTCTATGACCCTTTTCTCACCACAGATAACATTGGTCCCTCCATTTGAGGTATTCCCCATGGTTCTTCTTCCCTTCATTAGAAATCTCAATATTCCTTTCTTTATGGTCCTCAACATTCGTACATGCATAATAGTTTACCATCCTCTTCTTTGATGAATTAGGCATACCACTAAATTTTACCTTGTTAATCATATATTGCGATGACTGATTCGACATAATCTCAATATCTTTCTCTCTAGGAATTACACAATTTTGTTGCTCATAGTCACCAATTTGTCCATTGGATTCAATGTTAACCGAATTCCTTCTGGTTCCCTCCATTAACTAAAACACAAAAAGAATCTTGTGAGAGGAAAAAATCATGCTAGAGAAAACAACATAATAAAGGGGGAGTACCTTCAATATCTAACATCTTAGGTTTAATTCTATTATCGTTAGCGTAATTCTAGTACTATAACCTATACGTATACTTAACCTTAGGGACATCCCTAGACATACCTTAGAAATATCTCTAGGGATCTCACTAACGTTTTCGCATCCTAGTTTCAAAAGGTTGACTAAACCTTTCCTCTGAAACCAATTGTAACGGTCTGAAATTAATTCTAGTGGACTATAGTTGATACCTATCAGGGCACTCCATGGGCGGCTACACCCCCTGGGTGGGACACACCACCATCCCAAGTGGCAACCATTTCCTCATGAAGCCCTTGGGCGGAGAGACATGCTTCGTCCAACGCTCACATGTGAGAGTTCCCAAGGATCGGATACATTCCTACATCCTTTGCCGCTGATACCAACTGTAGAGACCCGGAGATTATCGTACATGAACATTTAATTACTTTTTCGGAATACTTAGTACATAACAAAAAACACACACACAAGGATCGTAATAGTTTAGTGTCTTTGGAAACTCGGAACGTAATCTTCTAATCGTGGTGAAAGATCTCCAATATCTCCCATAAAGATCTTCCTTTTTTTACCTAAAACCTTTATTTATATCCTGGGGAAAAGAAAACATAAAATGGTGAGCTCAAATGCTCAGTAAGGGTAAAAAAAAGAAAAATCAATCACATCATATTCATAAGAACATAACTTTTGGAAATCTTATCCTGCAAAAGAGAGAGCATAATTTCATAACATGGGATAAATCATAGTAGTGATATGAAATACCAATAATCATAACATAAAACATGAAAATTTGTGGAATACACACATAATCATAGAGAATCATTTCTTGTTAGTCATGACTCATTGTCAAGACTATCTTAGTGGACAAAGTCCTTTTCTGAACCGAGTCACCCTCGTTTCAGTCCTGTTTCACTGAACCGGTATAACCTACCAATCCAGCCATGTCTATCTCATGAGATATAAAATCATTACCCTATTCATTTGAGGGAGATATAGGTCCCACCCATCATATAATGAATCCTTTCTTATGTGTGCCACATAATCATAAATCATACATTATCGCATAACACATGTAACAAAAATGGGATTCTTGAAACATCATGACATCATAAAACAAATCACATAAGGTAACTGACTTCATAAAAATAATTCCCTCACAACATAATCAAATCAATGTAATAATAGGGACAAAAATAGAACCTTTTATTATCATAGATGGAAAATAATTTTGATAAAACACTTGAACTCCATTCTTGAGGAAAATATCCTTTCTTCTTCAAAAACACTATTCTTTTCTTAACATGTCATACAATTATAAACTAAAATAAGTTGATTAAAAATAAAATTGAAAACTTGTAAAGGAAGCTTCTTGGAAATAATGTTTTAAAAATCCATTCATGCCGTATAAGTTAAAAAAATATTCTTCGTACTTTTGTCAGAAAAGTCAAAAAGTACCTCATACGAAAAAACGACAAAAGATTCCTTTCATATTCTTTACTAAAACTCACCGAAGGGTAAAATTGGATTTAAACTATTGTAAGTGGATGGAAACTATATTAAATATTGAGGGAACATGGATGTGGATTATAAAATACACCCCAGTAAATACTTACGAATAAACAATCTCGGATAAAAATGAGATTGTGATATTTCCCTTACCTTAGGTCCGATTTGCTTCGTAAGTGTCCGAACCTCCTGTATAATGATTTAAATAATGTCATTTACTTATTACAGAATCATATTCATTGTTATGATATCATATATGTTTCACTTATGACTTTATATTACCCGTTCTCTTGTAAATTCCATGTTAAAGAGCGTTTTGGGTAAAATTGTTTCATTTGTCGTCCGTGTTTTGACTTGTAATTATTCATATGATTACTTAGATCATGATTACTTAATTCCAGAATATAAGACATGATTTATATATATATATATATATTAATAATATACATATATATAATAAATCAGTAAATGGAAAGATATACACCGTTCATGGAGACGGTAGTCCGTACGTACATATGAACGCTGTTTTCGTTTCCTTATTGAATTGAATGGAATTAAGTAGATGACATACATATAAATATAAATAAATCTAGTATCATTATTATGTCATATATTTAATTAGTACTTATTATATATACTTTATAATCATTCATGAATGGTTAATCATTTAGAATGAATCTCATCGCGTCGTGGAGACGGTAGTTCGTACGTACGCACGAGCGATGATATCGTTCCCATGGTCGTGGAATTGTGTTGAAGTGTTTGTATACTATTTCAGTATCAATATCACTTTATAATAATCATATATAGTTACTCATTAAACCATTATACCAATCCAATTAATGTGGTGGCGGAAAATAGATTACACCACGGCGTGGAGACGGTATTCCGTACGTACGCACGCGCGGTGATTTCATTTTTCCCTAGGATTGATAGAAGGTTAATTAGAGTTGTTTCATATTTATAATAACAAATAAGTATATTAGTGATACTGATGTTATTACTTTATAATGAAACAACAAAAGAAGAATATGTTGAAGAAGAAAGAAGCTTGAAAGAATCGGGAGAAGAAATTACCTCTTCTTCGATACGCCTCTTTGAAACCTCCTCTTAGGGCACTAAGATTGGTCTTTAAAGAAGACCAGAACCTATAGGATGTTTCTAGGGAAGTGGAGAAGATAATTTTCCAGGGTTTGGCAGAGCATGAAGGCTCAAATTTGTGTGAGGAAGAGAGGGAGGAGGTGCCCTTTTATAAGGGAGGAGAGGGGCACCTTTAGAATTCTTAAAAATATTAATTTATAATAAATCTAACCCCACTTAAAAACCTCCAAAAATGACTCATATTCGAAGAATAGATGATATAGGGTTTTAATCTCATCAACCAATTAAATTTAGACATGTTTGGATCTTATTTTAAACCTTATCATCCTTATTTAATCTATTTAAGTTTATTTGTGGTAATAAAATTATAAATTATAAATTATAACAAATAGTTACTTATTTGTTGTGAATTTTCCATAATTGTTTAATTTATAACATTATAGATCATATAAATTAAATTTATAATTTTTATTTATTTGTGTGATTTTTAAACAATTTTATAATATGTTATTTTTATAAAATAACAATAGTGTCAATTTTGACACTATTCATTTATTTGAATTTAAATAAAATATATACAAAAGATATGTTCGAACTAAAAGATTTAATATATTAATAAAAGGTCATATGTATCTATAAAATTAGTGAATCACATTAAATAGTTCATATAATATTTATTTTATTATTTTTAAAAACATTTATTTGGTTTATCTCTTAATAAAATAATTACTACATCATTTTTGTATAATTATTTAATATACTTATTTGTTGCATAAAAATTTAAAATAAAATCCTATGATGAAGATAAATATATTACCTTTCACAATAATACTTTTACTCGAATTTATCATCTTAAAATAACAATATTTAAATTGATATATTTATTAAATTATGAAGGTGAGAACTTTGGCATCATTTAAAATAAAATAATATAAGTGTCATAATTGCTTGTATAAGACTCCAAATGGTCAAATATTCGACCATTGGATGATTATAGTTTATATTTACATGACCAATAAGTTTTCGTCAGGGTTTTTTGCATTTTATGGTCACTATTAGTTTAATAAAAACAATATTCTTGATTTTTCACTAGATAAATAATTTCTGCATCACTATTGTGTCACAATTAATGATAATTATTTAATCCCAAAAAAATTCTAAATAAATTCTCATGATGTAGATAGTTTCGTTAGCTTTCTGGAGACTATTCATGTTTGAAGTTTTATGATGTTTATCACTAAGTTAAAATTATTATACTTATAAGATTTAAGAGAGTGACATGTTGTCACTTTCTTTGGTTTTAATAATAATTAAATTATTTTCATGGTCAAAAGTCCATAAAATGAATCTAATCCGACCATTAGTTGATATGGGTTTACTTTTAGCCATAAAATAGAATTTTTTCATGTGTTGGGGTAATTTTATAATATTATATTTACCCTTAATTACCCGATTTACCTTTAACTATGGTAAATAAAATTTACCGTAGTTACTATTCATAATTCCCAAAAATAAAAAGTAGCCTATTACCATAATTTGGACCCACTGATTCCAAATATGGAATCAATTTTTTAAAATTCAATACACAGAATTTGCAGAAATTAAATTAATATTAATCCCGTTGTCGAATAAAAACGGGTTTTTGTTTAAAACATTGCAAAAGATTGAATTGATTTAACCTACGAATTCAAGGTAAAATCAATGCTAATGACATACATTACATTAAATGGTAAAAAAATATTCTATTTATACTTTAAAACCATTCAATATTATAATTTTACCACAGAAGATATTACGATGAAAAAAGTTGTTTTTAATTAAAATATAGTGTGTTTTTACTATTCATTAAAATGTGAAAGTTACCAGAATAATATGAAAAATTTATCCAAAGTAAATTTTTATTTCTTGATTCCAAAGAAGAATTTTATTTTGTCAAATTGAACTTATTAACATGTCAAAAACTATATTTAAAGTGGGTGCGCCATCAAAAGGCGGCAAAACTGTATTTTTTTAAAAATACTTATTTTACCCGAAAAATTTATTTTGTTCTTATACCATGTTCTAGAAAATGTGTAAGATGAATAATAATGTTATAAAATTCAAAATTTAGTTAATACTATTCATAACGGATAGTTCATGACAATATTATAATAATATATCATTGTTTATTAAAACCTGGTATTGCGTACAACACACGCTATCGAGGAAGGTCGTGATTGAGTGTAATGCAAGCCAAGTCAGGGTTGCGTGTTGTGAAAGAATCCTTCGTTGTTTCGGATAATATAATCCAACCATATTTCATTTATAAATTGAATATATATATATATACTCAATGTTGCGTAGAATAACTATTATCAAAATTGTGTGTAACACGGTCCAATAATTGTGTTGCGTATACTGCAAGCTAATACGGTGTTGCGTATAGCGCAAGGTAATCTTGGGGAATACAACACAAGACATTAATGGAATTAAAATAATATCTTTCATAAAATCTCGGGGTGTTACAATGGGAGTGTGTGAAAATAACATGGGGTATCCCTTAAAAATCACATGTCAAGCACCCACATGTAAAGTTTGAGTGGAAATAACTATTAGAGAAGTGAATGTTAGTGATGATCACCACCAGGTTAATGTAGTAGAGACACTCCATGAAACTACCACCATTAAACAACATACCCTTAATCTATATACATGGGTAATAAAGCTTACTTATATATACTTCTACATTAAAAAAATGTAATTCCTATTGTATAAATAAAATAGTCATTTCTTCAATTTCATGTTCATTATAATTTTTTTTAATAAAAGACATATGAATATAAGATGAATTGGATAAATAGATTTTTTAATGCAATAAAAACCTAATTTAATTTCAATATTATAGATAAACTTTTATAACTCATGAATTCTATGTAATTGTTTTCATTAAATAGTTTTATAAAAAAGTATTTATTGAAATTTAAAGGTCATTTTAATTATATAATTTCCACAGAAATATTTATAAGTTTCTAAAAGTTTACTATGTCATAAAAATTCCATTTCTATATTAAATATGTATTTTTTTAAAAGGTAAAATTTTTATATATTGAAATTTATGTTGAAAAACTAAAAATTATATTTGATATTCCCATATCATAAATGGGTTAAGTTGAAATTTTGATAATTTTCTAAAACAGTCTATTTTTCAGTGAATTTTAGAAATATATTTTTCTATTATCATTATTTTTTATGATGTTATATATATGTAATTATTATGTAATAATTATTTAAAAACCATAATTTACCAAACACATGTTATTTTATTAATATTATTCATTTTATTAGAAATAAATCATTCCTCAAAATAATAAATGGCCATTCAATGTTTCAAATTAAAATTATTACAATAGAAACTATATTTTCTAGAAAATTACATTTCCAAGTCCAAAGTGGTATTCAAATATGGATTTCATTTTTAATGGATTAAAATAATATATAAAATGAGGTAAATGTCTAATATCAGGGGAAAAACTATGTTTAACCTAATGGTTTTTCATTTTCTATAACCTAAAATTTCAAGTTATATATATAGAATGTATTAAACAATTACTCCCATATTACTACAAATACCAACCCATTTCCCCATTCTTTTCTTCTCCAAATCCCTTAAGAATTAAATTAGTCTCCTTTACCCGCTCAGAATTTCCTCCAATATAAATGCATGGGTGTATGGTTTCCCTATTAAAGCATTAAATACTGACTTGTCAATGTATGGGGGCTCGACTCTTCTTCTTTTACATTCATGTACCTCTTTTGTAATATGAATTATAAAATTTTAGTTACCTACTTTTTACAGACTTATTATTATCCAATTACTCTAAAAATAATGGTGTATTATTGGGATATAATTATTCCTATTATTATTATCATTATTTAATTCATATTGTATACCAATCATGCTGCTAAATATTTATTTTGAATTTCTCTTCATTACATGAACATGTTTTATATTGGGAATACCCATGACACATTCTTATACATTGGTATTCTCATAGATATAAAAATGAGTCATTTATTTGGGAAATAAAAATATGAATCCCAATTTCTCTTCTCATGGGTCAGAATGATTTAACGCTAATGCCATTTTGAATTTAATTATTTAATGACATTTAGATGAATCCAGTTATTTATTTCGATGAGGTATTAATGAATCGATTTTATAGGATCTATGTGGAACATATGAAGTTGAAAATATGAAGGGGAACCATTATAGCACTCCAATGTGTTACAAATGAAATTAATCTTTGTATAAGTCATTTTTGAAGATTCTTTTGTCAGTAACCGTAGTAATTATGTTTGAAGAATCCATGGTGGTAAAACATAGTGATATTTTTATGAATTTCATAGTTTATATTTATTATCCAAATTTTTATAATATTGTACCAGATAATTCCATTTTGTTATGCTTCATATTCATAAGGTAAGGCCTTATTATTATGTCTCCTTATCACATGTAAAATATATCCTTCTTTTATTCCATTAAATCGATTTATTCTCACCCCATTTTTATGTATGTAACCATGATATTAAATATAGTAAAATTATCCTAGGATGAATCTATGAAGAAGAATTTCAAGAATATTAGAATTAATATTTTTTTCCCATGTATTATTTTCCTTATTTACAAGAAAATAATCATTAGAAGATCCTTTTTATTATTAATTTTTTACTATATTAATAATATATGATATATCAAAAAGTGTGGGTTGAAATTTTTGTGTCAAAGGTAAGTTTAGTTACATTTGTAAATTAATACTTGAAAACATTTTTAAGAACTCTTGGGGAAATACATTATATACAAAAAATTATTAAATTTTTTTGGATTCATTATGTGAGTGTCTTCCAAAAAATTAAATACATGCCAATATACTATATTTGACTATGGATCTGACACAATTGTACTTAGAGATAATAAAAATGAAAATGTTTTATGGGTTATTAACTCTAAAGTCAACTTGTGCATGCAAAATAGGCCTTTTATACACATAATTTCACACTCATGTAATAATATTTAGTTAATCACAATATTTTGACGATCCATTATGAAGTACATCTGTATGGTGTTACAATTTTTATATGAGATTAATGAATATCATATTTGAATCATGTAGTTTTAGGAATTATACTTAATTTATAATTAAAAGATATCAATGTGTAATATCATTCTAGGAATGGTTTTCCCCTTTTCGGAAAATGGATAGAAGTAAAGGGACTTATAAAAATTATGTTTGCAATGTAAAGTGAAATGATAGTTTTCTTAATATGATTAATATATAAGTAAAAACATTATGATGTTGATAAATTAATTAAAACATATCATAAAATCATACACCAATTGAAGAATCAAAATTCTCTGTGGAAGGAACGACTGATAATAGATTACTTGTTGTGTCAGTGACCAATTATTTTTAATGGAACCTATAATAGAAAAATAACAAAAAATATATCAATAAAATATAAAATATATTTCTACTCTCATTTTTCTGACCAATATAATGGTAAATTGTTATAATATCTCTTAGAGGAAGTATTTTAAATGGGGTGGACACTAATCAGTAACATGAATATAGGGGATAAGGTGGAATCCAATGAATGGGATGACTTCAATAATAAATTTTCCAAATACTATTTTTATCTTACCCTCAGTGGGAAGATGGTGCATAAATTACATGAGTTAAATGAAAGATAGAAGGACTTTGTGGGCAATTTTTAGATGAACCTTAAATGTATCTCGTGATCGGTTTCATTCTTCGTTGTCGATTCTGAAGAGATGATTGAATGAATTGTTTTAGAACTAAGACCTAATCTATATAACGAATTGGATATATTAGGATTTTAGATTTATGGGTAGATGATATGATGTGGTACAAAAGTAGATATTGTGTGTGGAGATACTTAGTGGAATAATGTATCTGATGATAAAAAGTGAAATATGGTGTGAAATTTTAGAAAACATTAGACTGAAGGAATGTAAAAGAAACAGTTCATTGAAAATATAGGAATAAGAATATCAAGAATTGTCTTCATGGAAGTGGAAAGTGAAAAAAAAAGTATATAAAAGAAGGATATATCACTTATTACTTTTGGGTGTGGTGAATCATAAAAATATCATTGAAAATGAAAACTGGAAGATGATGGAATCACAACCTCTTGTAAAATGACTCAATTTTAGAATTATGGAGAACTTTTAAAATCAAGGTCTAATTAATATTATAAGAAAGGGTGACCACATTCAACCTCATTAAAGTTCAAGAGAGTATGTTTTCTATTCAAAATCTTTATTGATTAAGTATATTATCGAAATGAAGTGGTGGTAGGTATGACATTTGTGCTTTCAAATCTAGAAACTACATTGTTTGAAAATTGTTCTATTAATCGCTTAATTTCATCCTAGTTTCCATAGAATGTAGATTAAGTCCCAAATCTTCTAGTAGATGATTTTTTATGTAATACTAATGATATGATTATTCAGCCATCAGTGATATATAGGGATTCCCCTATTATCATTTGTGAGTGAAATATCTCCCAAAAAATGGAGGTCTTTACAATGGTATAATTTTACATAATAAAAGGGATGCATTGGATGTCAAAGTTTAATGAAATGATAAAGTATATAAGAAAAAAAATTCTTATAGTTAAAACCCACAATTATATTAAATGTATATATATCTCATCCCAATTGATATAGATAACAAACTCCAATTTCTTTCAGTACAAATATGATTGTAGAAGGAGGATAAGAGAATGAGTGAATAAATATTGGAAAAGTACACATTGATTTCGAATACATTGATGTATTTCTGAAAAATATACATGGAACATAAATAATATTATATGTAGAGTTCTCAAATTAACTCATACATAGAACCATTCAAAAACAAAAACAACATATATTATTTTAGATGTTGAGATAGAGGAATTATATAAGAAATTACAAGACCTATGTAAGAAAACTATTATTCGAACTAGTGTGTATTTTTATATAGAAAATATTATCATTCTGTAAAATTATGATTTATTTATACAAATAAAGTATTGATTATAGAGAACATAATTTAATCATGGTAAATAAAAAATACACACTCCTACAAATTTATGATTTGTTTGACCATCATCTAAAATATTTTCAATGATTGACCATTTTTTTGGACATCATAGAATTAGGGTGATGAAAATAGATATAAAATTAAATTAATTTTTAAAATATGTATGAATTTTGTGTTTTTTGTTATTTACCATGTCATGAATAAATGTCTTATAATTTTTATGGATTTGTTAAAAACCGTCTTCAAACATAACCTTGAGATTGTTTTTGGGAATGTATTGATTATATTTTGAAATATTTCAATAGATTTTAGGGGAATGAAGATCATATGAGGGTCGTATTACATAATATAAAGTATGAAAATCTGTATGAAAAATTTACTAAATGATAATTATGATCAAAACAAGTATCATTTTAGTGGAAAATTGTATGAAGTTAAGGAATGTCAATTGATCATTCCAATAAAAGGGCTATATAAGATTGGACTTGTACAACTATAGTAACTGTCATTTATATTTTATCCGGTTTAAAAGGATTTTATAATTGGCTTATAAAATTTTTATCGTAATTATAATCCACATACCATATTTTTTCTAGAATGTTTTATGATTATCTAGAAAAATGAGTGTGATTTTATTCCAATAACTAAATATGAAAATGTGAGTACCCATGCTGACATTACCCTCTATTGAAGAAGGAATAGTTATCTAAAGTGATGGCTCTCCAAAATTTCATGGATTTTTTATCATGAAAAACGAAAAGTTGATCATATATACATATTGAAATTTAATGTCTCATGATATTAATTATCACAATCTTGACCTGGAGTAAGCTAAAATAATTTTTTCTCTAATGATGTGGAGACACTGTTTTTGTGAATAACTATGTGATATATAAAAAATTTACAAAATATTTATGTATATATTCAGAAAAATGTAACAAAACATGAGACAATGGAGAAAATTAGTTCTTCATAAACATGATTATTTTTTAATTCATTATCACCCTTGAATATTAAAGAAGTCATAGATTCATTGTGTAGTAATGATCATGGTGTTCTTATAATAATGATGATTGAAGGTGATCTATTCATTAAGGCTAATCTCATGCTTGAAAAGGGTGTTGTAAGCGAAGAGAAGTTATCAATCTTATACCAAATTATTTATAGATTTTCTTCACTAGAGATGAGAAGATTGCTAAATGAGATGATCCTTTGATGAAAAATCTGTTACAGGTTATGTGAAATCGGATTCTCCGCTATTTTAATATTATCCATGAATTTGTACTGAAATTTTGTACAAGTATTTTTATACCATCTATTTTGAAGTTAAATAAATATTATATGGATGAATCTCATTTCTCTTAATTCTATATACATCACAGACTTACTAATACATATAGGGACCTTCATTGAAATTGTTGGTGGGTTAATAAAAAATGGGGATTTCTAATTACACTTCAAGGTTATAGTAGTGAAATAAGAGATTTTAGGGAGATAACATCCCGAAGGTGTATTTCAACCACTACTCATACTTGTATAGAAGTCAGAAAAAATCTATATGTTATTTTTTTTAGCCATCCTCTGACATCCAAGGGAAAAAATACTCTATGTAAAATCATAGATATGTAAAAAATGACGTCCTGTTTCATTATTAAAAATTTTATTTCTCCAATGATGACCTAACTATATTCTAAATTTAATAAAAATTAAGACTTCATGAAGTAACATTTTATATTTTTTTATGACTATGATCCAATAATTAAATCTAGTTTATGTAGGATCCTTAAAATGACTATCAAGATAGAAGTTCATGTGAGAATATCCTATCATCTTAAAACTAATGGTTTGTATAGGAGGAAAATTTAACCCTTATAATACATGTTAATAGACATCAGAAATAAATTTGAAGGGAGTTGGGACCTACATCTTCCACGTGTATAATTCTCTTATAACAATATTTTCCACTCATGTAATGAAATGGATCCTTTTGAAACTCTCTTTGAAAAATGTTTTATTACTCCAACATGTTGGGATAAAATTTGGGAATGGTAACTGTTTTGAATATACATTGTGAATGAGACTACCCATAATATAAAAGTGATTAAGAAAAACATCATGAATGATCAGAGTTGATATAAATCATATTCCTAAAAAAGGAAGGATAAATAATTTCACATTTATGATCAAATTTTTCTCTTGATACACAATAAAAATTAGTTGAGATATTTTCTATGAAGGGGAATGCAATTCAATCGTACATTGGGATATTTGAGAATATAGACCATGTAAGAGTGGTTCCAAATGAATTATGACTACCAATAAAACACTACAATATTCACACTATCTTACCTGCATCAATATTGAGAAATTATATGTATGATCCAACACATTTACAGGACATCAAAAGTGTAGATTAGGAACCTAACTTTTTTATGAAGAAGAACTCATCAATATTTTTTGTATGAGGGAATTTTTTTTGGAAGAACACGATAAAACATCTTGTGAAATTATTATGGATAAATCTCAAGTTTGAATAAACTGCAGGTAAATCAAAAGAAGATTTAATATAAAAATACAAATATTTTTTATGACAATGTAAAAAAATTCAATGTGAAAATCACTTAATGGGGAGGGAATGAGACAACCTAATAATTCATTCCATAATTACAAAATGAAATATTATTATCATAATTATTATTTTATTGTATTAAAAATAAAAATACATATAAGTACTAATACAAAAATAATGTTACATATCAGGTAATAATGCATATTATTATAAAAAATTATAGTACATGGATATAGAAACCAAAGAATAGTAACCATGTATTAGTATATTCCATAGGATATATCATTTCCTAGAAGATTACACCAACCATAAATACTATCTAATGAAACATAAATGTTATTAATATAGTTGAAAATATAAAATGAATTTTCAAAACCACATTTAATTTAGTAGTAAATGTTGATGATCAATGATATATATAGTAGGTAATAAAAAATTTATAAGTTAAGATTTGACAATTTTATTATTATTACATGATTCCTCGTCAATATGGAGCATTATAAACATATTCATTGGGTATTGTGATCTCTAGTAATGTCTTCATTTTAAAGTGACAAGTATGATTATTTTAGATTAAGGTAATTGTAAGATTTAATTAAATGCATATTGTAACACACCGAGATTTTATGAAAAATATTCTTTTTAATTTCATTAATGTCTTGTGTTGTATGATACACCAAAGAGAGCTTTCACAACACGCATCATTGTCTTGTCTTGCATTACACGCAATCGTGACCTTCCTTGATAGCGTGTGTAGTACGCAATATCGAGTTTCACTAAACCACGATATGCTATTAAAATATTATTAAGACTAGCCGTCATGAATAGTAATAACCACTTTTTGAGAATTTTGTAAATTTTCTTTTTCAAAATGGACTTCATTTTTGGATTCAGAATATCGAAATTAGCTTAGGGTGAAATTTTGGTACTTTTGGGCTAACTTTCATTTTCTGATGAATAGTGAAAATAACTAATTTTTAATTAAAAACAAATTTTTTAATCGAAATAATTAATTTTGATAAATTATTAATTTGAGTGGTTTCAAAGTATATTTAGAATATATTTTTACAATTTAATAGAATTTTGGTCATTAGATGTAATTTCACATTTAAACAAGACCTAAACAAGTGTCAATCTTTTGATAGTTATTATCTCTTAAGAACACACTATTTGTTTTGACGACGGTAATTAATTTTTAAATTAATTAATGTAATTGATATGTTTTGAATTTGGTAAAATATACATAATTTTTGAGTTCATATTATTAAATATATCTTAGGCCTAATTTTTGGTATTTTTCTGGAAACTTTCATTTTTTGATTAATAATGAAACCACTAAGTGGTAGTTAAAAAAATGATTTTTTCATAAAACATAATTTTACCGCTTCGGTGGGTGGAATTTCAAAAATCCGAGAGACATGGTTGATGTCAGTAAGTAAAATGTGGTTCAATGAGATGAAAATAATTTTTTGTGAATAGTAACTTTTTACTTTTTTTACCACAGTTAAAAGTAAATAGGGTAATTAAGGGTAAAAATGATATTATTATTACCCTAAAACATGTCTCAATTCTATTTGATAAGCGTAATTCGACCAAAAATAACCTTAAGAATAACATATTACCATTTATGCCAACATGGATTAGATTAGGACATTTATTATTAATTTATTTAAGAAGGGTTAAAATAATTAAAATCAAAGTTTAATAAGTATATCATTTTTAATATAGGGTTATACATAAGATAAATTCGACTATAAATATTAATTAGAAAGATAAAAAGATTTCCTACGTAGTGGTAATTTATTTTTAATTTTTTAACATTAAATAATTTAATTTATTTATGACACAAAGATGATGCAGTAATTATCTTATTAATGAAATATTGACATAATTGATGTTATAAATACCCAAATAAATGTAATTTGAGACTTTTTATGAATTACACTAATTATATTGGTTAATATGACATGTTGTTATTGATTTAATAAACTTTTTTTGAACTAATAATTCTGTTATAAGTTTTACAAAAATAAATTACTAAATAGTGTCAAAATTGACATAAAATAGTTTTTAAAACAAATATTATATTATTAATTGTTATTTTATTCCTAAAAATCTACGGTTAGGCCTAATGACTTATATGAGGTTATATATATTAATAATAAACAAATTGGGGTTCGTTTGGCTTGTTATAGTATGTTTATTAACCTTATAGTATAAGAACACAAGAAGACACGGTAAAAGTAAAATTATTTAACTTAATTTTACATATAAATTATAAGGTTAAAATAGGAACCTAAACTTGTATAAATTCTATTGGACGATATTATTTCGACCTATCCCCACCTTATCTTCAAATTAAATCAATTTGGAGCTATTTAAAACCGAATTTGTCTTTATAATAAAATAATATTATTAGTTTTACCAAAGGAGCCCCTCTCCTCCCTTATAAAAGGGCACCTCCTCCCTCTCTTCCTCACACCACTTTGAGCCTTTAAGCTCAGCCAAACCCTGCCAAATTCTATTCTCCACTTCCCTAGATACATCCTAGAAGTCCTGGTCTTCTTTAAAGACCAATTTTAGTGCCCTAAGAGGAGGAATCAAAGAGGCGCTTCAAAGAAGAGGTAATGTCCGTTACCGATTCTTTCAAATTTATTTCTTCTTCCACTTATTATTCTTAGGATGTTTCATTATGAAGTAATAACATCAGTATCACTCATATACTGATATGTTATTATATGTATGAAACATCCCTATTTCACCATCTATCCATCCTACGGAAAATGAAATCACCGCGCGTGCGTACGTACGGAATACCGTCTCCATGCCGTGGTGTAGTCTATTTTCCACCACCACCTTACTTGGATGGGTATGATGGTGTACATAATAACTATATATGATTATTTTAATGTGATATTGATTCTTAAATAGTTTACATACACTCCAATACAATTCCATGATCATGAGAACGATATCATCGCTCGTACGTACGTACGGACTACCGTCTCCACGACGTGATGAGATTCATTCTCCACGTTAACCATTCATGAATCATTATAAAGTATATATAATAAGTAATCATGAAATATATGACATAATAATGATACTAGATTTATGTGTATATATATGTATTTCATCTACTTAATTCCATTCATCTAAATAAGGAAACAAAAACAGCATTCATGCGTACGTACGGCCTACCGTCTTCATGAACGGGGTATTTCATTCCATTTACTGATCTATTATATATATGTATATTATGAATATATATTATATATAAATCATTTTTTATATTTTGTAATTATGTAATCATGATATTATTAATCATATGAATAATTACAATTCAAAACATGGACGATAAATGAAACGATTTTACCCAAAACGGTCTTTAAATTTACAAAAGAACGGGTAAAATAAAGCCATAAGTGAACCATATATGATACGATAACATTGAGTATGATTATGGAATAAGTCAATGACATTCATTAAATCATTATACAAGAGGTTCGGATACATACAAAGAAAATCAGACCTAAGGTAAGGGAAAATATCACAATCTCATTTTTATCCGAGATTGTTTGTACGTTGGTATTTACTGGGGTGTATTTTATCATCCACATCCATGTTTTCCTCAATATGTAATATTATTTCCATCCAACTACAATTTTTTAAATACAATTTTACCCTTTGGTGAGTTTTTAGTAGAAGATATGAAATGAATATTTTTTCGTTTTTTGTACGAGGTACTTTTTGACTTTTCCGACAAAAGTACGAGAAGAATGTTTTTTTTAACTTATACAGCATGAATGGATTTTTAAATCATTATTTCCAAGAATCTTCCTCTACAAGTTTTCAAGTTTATTTTTAATCAAATTATTTTAGTTTAAAATTGTATGACATGTTAAGAAAGGAAAATATTTTTGAAGTAGAAAGGATATTTTCCTCAAGAATGGAGTTTAAGTGTTTTATCAAAATTATTTTCCATATAAGATAATAAAGGGTTCTGTTTCGTTCCCTTTTATTACATTGATTTGATTATGTTGTGATGGAATTATATTTATCAATTACTTAATCTTATATGAATTTTTTATATGATGACACGATGTTTAAGATTCCCAATTTTATTACATGGGTTATACAATGATGTATGATTTATGATTTTGTGGAACACCTAAGAATTGTATAATTATGAGATAGGTGGGACATATATCTCCCTCCAATGCATTGGGTAAATATTTTATATCTCATGAGATAGACATGGCTGGAACGATATGTTAAACCGGTTCGGTGAAACAGGACTGAAACGAGGAGTGAACTCAGTTCAGAAATGGACTTTGTCCACTCAGATAGTCTTGGAAATGAGTCTTGACTAATAAGAAATGATTCTCTATGATTATGTGTGTATGCCACAAAGTTTCATGTTATAAGTTATTATTATTGGGATTAAATTTCACTACTATGATTTATCCCAAATTATGATATTATGATCTCTTTTGCAGGTTGTGATTTCCAAAATGTCATGTTCTTATGAATATGATGTGATTGATATTTCTTTTGTTTACCCTTACTGAGCATTTGAGATCAACCTTTTATGTTTTCTTTTCCCCAGGATATAAAGAAAGGTTTTAGGTAAAAAAATGAAGATCTTTATGGGAGATGTTGAAGATATTTCACCACGATTAGAAGATTATATTCGGAGTTTCCAAAGACACTAAACTATTACAGTCCTTATGTGTGTGTTTTGGTTATGTACTAATTATTCCGAAAAAGTAATGTAATTTCCATGTACGTTAATATTTGGGTCTCTACAGTTGGTATCAGATGAAAGGTTTAGTCAACCATTAGAAACTAGGATACGATAACTTTAGTGAGATCCCTAGAGATATTTCTAAGGTATGTCTAGGGATTTCCCTAAGATTAAGTATAAGTATAGGTTATATTACTATAATTACGGTAACCCAAGATGTTAGATATTGAAGTTACTCCCCCTTTATTATATTGTTTTCCCTAGCGTGATTTTTGCCTCACACACTATTCTTTTTGAGTTTTAGATGATGGCTAGAACCCGAAGGAACCGTGTTGATCAATGTAATGGACAATGCAATGACTATCCTCCTGAACAAACAAATGTTATGGGAGATGGAGTGCAAAATATTATTTCTATACTTACACAAGTTATGAATCATTCTGGTCTTCAAATGAGCAGAGAAGGGAGCAATATTCTATTGAGTCCTTCATGAGGCAGCATCCACCTTCTTTTAGTGGGACTTCTGATCCACTTGTTGCTGAACAATGGATCATTACCACTGAAACTATATTTTCAGTTCTTCAATGTTCTAAACATGATAAATTCATCTTAGAAGTATATCGTTTGGAAGGTGATGTTGATCAATGGTGGAATCTTATCAAGAATACGAGTCCAAGAGATGAAATTGAGTCCGTGGAATGGGACGAGTTCAAGAACTAATTTTTCAATAAGTACTTCCCTCGTATTCTTCGAAAAAAGATGGAGAAGGAGTTTCTTGAAATAAAGAAAAAGGATGATGAATCTGTTGGTATATACAAAGTGAATTTTACAAGGCCTGCAAGGTATGCATCTGGATTTATCATCCAACATGAAAGTAAAGTTGATCGATTCTTCAGTAGATTAAAACCAAATCTTCGAAGTGCATTAACTATAAGAGACTTCAGTAGCTATGAAGAAATTGTGCATTCTGCTCTCAAGGTAGAAATAGAAGTTGGTGTTACTTATCCATATCATAGTTTAGACAAGAAACGAAAGATGGAGTTCAAGGAAAAATCTCATAATAATGGTGAAAAGAAGTTGAATGTTTCCTTATGCTCAAATTGTGGAAAGAAGCATCGTGTAGATTGTCTTAAAGGGACTAGAAAATGTTTTAAGTGTAGAAAATAATTTCATCGAGTAGCTGAGTGTCGAAGTAATGGAAAAAGGGTTTCTAATGATGTGAATAAAGAAAAGACTGTAAAGAACGCACCGCCAACACTTTAGTGCTTCAAGTGCAAGGAAATTGGGAATTATACTAATAAATTCCCTAATCCAAGGGTTAGTGATGATCGACATGAGAAACCACTTAAGAAAAAGGAAAAAGGGAAGTCACATGCGATCACTATTGGAGATGTTGATTATGACAACGATGTGGTGGAATGATTAAGTGTTTATGTAATTGGATTCCAAAATAATGTTGTATATAGTATCGTAGAATATTGGAATATTTATGTATTGGTCTATTGTGGTTTTAAATGGTACTAGAAACCATGGAATGTGATTGAGATATTTTTGGAAAAAAAGATGATATGCGCATAATGAAGGGGAAATGAGAAAATGAAATGCATGACTGTATTCAAGAGCTCATGATTGATATAAGGACTAAGTGATATCATGGTTTGAGTATATAGAATTTTGGGGATTTTGGTATGTGGAAAGTGTTAAATTTTAACTGCATTAATGTTTTCACTAAGGATTAATGGGTATTCATTTTTCAAGAGAATACAAGATTAAGGTATTCACATAATTGGAATGTGACCAACAAGATATATGGGGAATAAATGATGGTATTCACATGCTTGGTTGACGACATTTCAAGTAATCTTTTTCTTTATACTATGATCTTGGACCGAAGTATTTTAGATAAGCCTAAAGATTGGAATGGATTATGTTGACCATAAGTTCGTATTGTTTAAGGATAGAACTTTTTTTTGATATTATTTATTTGATGTTATAGTAATGTAGTTTTAGAAAAAGGACAACCTGCAGGACGGGCGATAGCCCATCGCGTTGGACAAGGTTGTGGGAATCGAACCCATAACCAAAGTGAGACTGGCCTTTATCACCTACCACATGCCAACAGGAAGCCCCTGTTTAGTAGAAACTAGTTTTATGATATTAAGAAGTATGATATATGAAGTATAAGTCCATTTTAGGAACTATATATGATTAATCTCACTATAGAAGGACTTATGTATGTTTTGATAACTTTTTTATCCTTTTTTTTGAGATAGATGGAATGACCCATCATTCTATCACATGATCTGATAACACATCATGAATGAAAAATTCAACTTCATTTATTTAAGAGAGTAAGTGGAAATTGTCCAAGGAACGACCAACGGTGAGACTATACCAAAATCACGAAATTATTTCTTCTAATTCCAATTTCATCAACTTTAGGGAAATGATCTTGAAAACCAAAAATGTTGTCCTAGTAATCTTATATCGGATGAATCATATGGTACCTTAGATCGTCACAAATTTATGGCTTTGCAATTGCTGGCTTTTCCATAGCCATGTTCTCTACCACTCTCCGTCAGAACATGATGGTTAGATTTCTCTTCAATATCCATATTTTCACCTATGTGGAAACCCATAGATTAGTTTATTTGGGTAACCATTACGTTTCATACTTTTGTTTCTAAATATTGGTTTTGGTATTCCTTTTTACGATGTGGGTTTCTATTAAAGAAACATTCGAGTAGTAAACCATTTATAACCCCGAAGAATTTTGAGGGAAAAATTCATTTTAAGGGGGGTAGAATGTAACACCCCGAGATTTTATGAAAAATATTCTTTTTAATTTCATTAATGTCTTGTGTTGTACGCTACACTAAATGGAGATTTCACAACACCCATTATTGATCTGCCTTACATTACATGCAGTCAAGACCTTCCTCGATAGCTTGTGTTGTACGCAATATCGAGTTTCACTAAACAACGATATGCTATTAAAATATTATTAAAACTATCCGTTATGAATAGTAATAACAAAATTTTGAAATTTTGTAAATTTTATTTTTCAAAATGGACTTAATTTTTGGATTCGGAATATCGAAATTATCTTAGGGTGAAATTTTGGTACTTTTCGGCTAAATTTCATTTTCTGATGAATAGTGAAAATAACTAATTTTTAATTAAAAACAATCTTTTTAATCGAAATAATTAATAGTGATAAATTATTAATTTTAGGGGTTTTAAAGTATATTTATAATATACTTTTACTATTTAATACAACCTTGGTCATTGGATGTAATTTCACATTTAAACAAGACATAAACAAGTGTCAATCTTTTGATAGTTATTATCTCTTAAGAACACGGTATTTGTTTTGACGACGAGAATTAATTTTTAAATTAATTAATGCAACTGATATGTATTGAATTTGGTAAAACAGAAATCATTTTTGTGTTAACAATATCAAATATAGCTTAGGCCTAATTTTTGGTATTTTTCTGGAAACATTCATTTTTTGATGAATAGTGAAACCACTAAGTGGTAGTTAAAAAAATGAATTTTTCATAAAACATAATTTTACCACTTCTATGGGTGGAATTTCAAAAATCTGAGAGACATGGTTGATGTCAGTAAGTAAAATGTGGTTCAATGAGATGAAAATAATTTTTGGTGAATAGTTACTTTTTACTTTTTTCCCACGGTTAAAAGTAAATAGGGTAATTAAGGGTAAAAATGATATTATTATTATTACCCTAACACATGTCTTAATTCTATTTGATAAGTGTTATTCGACCAAAACCAACCTTAGGGATAAAATATGACCATTTAGGCCAACTTGGATTAGATTAGAACATATATTATTAATTTATTTAAATAAGGGTTAAAATAGTTAAAATCAAAGTTTAATAAATATATCATTTTTAATATAGGGTTTTACATAAGATAAATTCGACTATAAATATTCATTATAAGGATAAAAGGATTTCCTACATAATGGTATTTTATTTGTACTTTTTAAACATTAAATAATTTAATTTATTTATGACACAATGATGATGCAGTAATTATCTTATTAATGAAATATTGACATAATTGAGGTTATAAATACCCAAATAAAATAATTTGAGACTCTTTATGAATTCCAAAAATTTTATAGGTTAATATGAAATGTTATTATTTATTTAATTAAATTTTTTCGAACTAATAATTCTGTTATAATTTTTACAAAAATCAATTACTAAATAGTATCAAAATTGACATAAAATAGTTTTTAAGACAAATATAAAATTATTAATTGTTATTTTATTCCTAAAAATATAAGGTTCGTCCAAATGACTTATATAAGGTTATATATATTAATAATAAACAACATGGGGTTCTTTTGGGTTTTTATAAGAAGTTTATTAACCTTATAGTATAAGAACACAAGAAGACACAGTAAAAGTAAAATTATTTAACTTAATGATAAATATAACTGATAAGGTTAAAATAGGAACCAAAACTTGTCTAAATTCTATTTAATGAGAGTATTTCGACCCATCCTCACCTTATATTAGAATTAAATCAATTTGGAGCTATTTAAAACCGAATTTGTCATTATAATAAAATAATATTTCCAGTTTTTCCAAAGGAGCCCCTCTCCTCCCTTATAAAAGGGCACCTCCTCCCTCTCTTCCTCACACCGGTTTGAGCCTTAATGCTCTGAAAATCCATAAAACATTATCTTCTACACTTCCCTAGAATCATCCTAGAGGTCCTGGTCTTTTCATAGACCAATTTTAGTGCCCTAAGAGGTGAACTCAAAGAGGCGCTTCAAAGAAGAGGTAATGTCTGTTACCGATTCTTTCAACTTTATTTCTTCTTCCACTTCTTCTTTTTAGGTTTTTTCATTATGAAGTAGTAACATCAGTATCAATAATATAAGGATATGTTATTATAAGTATGAAACATCCCTATTTCACCATCTATCCATCCTACGGAAAATAAAATCACCGCGCGTGCGTACGTACGGAATACCGTCTCCATGCCGTGGTGTAATCTATTTTCCACCTCCACCTTACTTGGATGGGTATAATGGTTTAAATAATAACTATATATGATTATTGTAAAGTGATATTGATTCTAAAATAGTATACATACACTCCAATACAATTCCATGATCATGAGAACGATATCATCACTCGTGCGTACGTACGGACTACCGTCTCCACGACGTGATGAGATTCATTCTCCACGTTAACCATTCATGAATGATTATAAAGTATATATAATAAGTAATCATGAAATATATGAAATAATAATGATACTGGATTTATGTGTATATATATGTATGTCATCTAATTAATTCCATTCAACTGAATAAGGAAACAAAAACAGCATTCATGCGTACGTACGGTCTACCGTCTTCATGAACGGTGTATTTCTTTCCATTTAATGATCTATTATATATATGTATATTATGGATATATATTATATATAAATCATGCTTAATATTCTGGAATTAAGTAATCATGATCTATGTAATCATATGAATAATTACAATTCAAAACAAGGACGAGAAATGAAATGATTTTACCCAAAACGCTCTTTAAATTTACAAAAGAACGGGTAAAATAAAGTCATAAGTGAACCATATATGATATCATAACAATTAGTATGATTCAGGAATAAGTCAATGACATTATTTAAATCATTATACAGGAGGTTCAGACACTTACGAAGCAAATCAGACCTAAGGTAAGGGAGAATATAAAAATCTCATTTTTATCCGAGGTTGTTTATACTTTGGTATTTACTGGGGTGTATTTTATCATCCACATCCATGTTTTCTCAATATGTAATATTATTTCCATCCACCTACAATTTTTTAAATCCAATTTTACCCTTCAGTGAGTTTTTAGTAAATGATATGAAAAGAATCTTTTGTCGTTTTTCGTACGAGGTACTTTTTGACATTTCCGACAAAAGTACGAGAAATTGTTTTTTAACTTATACGGCAGGAATGGATTTTTAAAACATTTTTTCCAAGAATATTTCTCTACTAGTTTTCATGTTTATTTTTAATCAACTTCTTTTAGATTA
This sequence comes from Viscum album, assembly GCA_963277665.1. NCBI lineage: Eukaryota > Viridiplantae > Streptophyta > Magnoliopsida > Santalales > Viscaceae > Viscum > Viscum album. The sequence continues at coordinate 1,168,394,864 of OY728164.1, forward strand.
AAATTTTATGACATGTTATGAAAGAAAAATGTTTTTGAAGTAGAAAGGATATTTTCCTCAAGAATGGAGTTCAAGTGTTTTATCAAAATTATTTTCCATATAAGATAATAAAGGGTTCTATTTCTATCCCTATTATTACATTTATTTGATTATGTTGTGATAGAATTATATTTATGAATTCCTTTATTTTATTTGAATTGTTTTATGATGTCACGATGTTTATGATTCCCATTTTTATTACATGGGTTATGCAATGATGTATGATTTATGATTTTGTGGCACACATAAGAATGGTATCATTATGAGATGGGTGGGACCTATATATCCTTACAATGCATTGGGTAAAGATTTTATATCTCATGAGATAGACATGGCTAGAACGACAGGTTAAACCGGTTCAGTGAAATAAGACTAAAACGAGGAGTGAACATGGTTCAGAAATGGACTTTTTCCACTAAGATAGTCTTGTAAATGAGTCTTGACTAATAAGAAATGATTATATATGATTATGTGTGTATTCCACAAAGTTTAATGTTTTATGTTATGATTATTGGGATTACATTTCACTACTATGATTTATCCCACGTTATGATATTATGATCTCTTTTGCAGGTTAAGATTTCCAAAATGTTATGTTCTTATGAATATGATGTGATTGATATTTCTTTTGTTTACCCTTACTGAGCATTTGAGATCACCCTTTCATGTTTTATTTTCCCCAGGATATAATTATAGGTTTTAGGTAAAAAAGGAAGATCTTTATGGGAGATGTTGATGATCTATCACCACTATTAGAAGATTATATTCTGAGTTTGCAAAGACACTAAACTATTACGGTCCTTGTGTGTGTGTTTTTGTTATGTACTAAGTATTCCACAAAAGTAATGTAATGTCCATGTTCACTAATCTTTGGGTCTCTACACATATGGAATAAATTATGGACTCTACCAGTAGAATTATTCCTTTTAAAGTCCATTTATCAAAATAGGGGAGGGTGGTAGTGTCACTGTGGTTCTCCATTGGCTTTCCAATGTAGAGCTTTAATAATGAAGGCTCAAGTGTAATATACTATGGGATAATTTAAGATAGTTGATATCACCACTAGGTCAATGTTAATTGATCTACCCCATTAAACTATTTTCATTGCACACCATACCCTTAGGGTGTATACTCCTGTAATAGGGGTGTATGTATCTATACCATAGTATCAAAAAAATTTATTTATAATGTTTAAATAAAATATTTTTTATTTACTTCCATATTTATTAATATTTTATTTAATAAAATACACATGAAGATAATATAAATTTGATAAAAAAATAAAATAAAAATAATAAACAATTTCATTTTTCAAAAATAAATACAATTATACAATTCAATAATTTTATATAAAATATATTTTATTGATTTTATATAATAAGAAAAAATTTACTTAAGTATAAATGAAAATATAATTATATAATGTCTAAGAAATGTTGTAAAACTTTCAATAGTTAAATATGCACTAAATACTATTATTATTTAAATAAGTAATAATTTTTCATTTAGAATTAAAAATTATCATATTTAGTGAATTATTTGGAAGAAATAAATCCTATATATGAAATCAAAAATTTGAAATTACATTTGGGTGAAATTTTTAGAATTTAATAAAGTAATTTATTTTTTAGTGAATAGTAAAAATTTATATTTCCAATTTCAACATGTTTTATGAATTAAAATGTATATGTAATAATAATTTAATATATAATAAAAAAAGTATGCCCAAAATATTTTTACTTTATAATCATTATTTATTTTAATTTCTTTAAGTCAGTTTCTAAACAAAAAAAGGATTTCCCAACATGTAAAATGGACATTAATATTTTAAATATTATATTTCATTGAACATTTAATTATCCATGTCTAAAGTCATAACAAAAAATGGATTTCAATTCAAATAGATAAAAATATTATATAACATGAATTGAATATCTAAAACCATGAGAAAGACCCATGGTAAGGTAATCGTTTTTCATTTTCCACAGCCTATAATTCCATGAGCTATATTTTGATATTTTTAAATAATTCCTCCTTGTTTAATATAATAACATTGAATTCACCCATTTAACTCCAAAAAAAATCAATTAAGAAAATAATTCATCCATTGAACCCTATATAAATTCCCTTCATGGTTCTCCGTGTTCCTATCTTTTCCCTCTCCATGCTTCCGTAATTTAATTTCTAGAGTAATGAAACTCTCCTCTTCATCATTTCTAATTATGTACCACATTTTTTGTACAAATTTTAAATGTTCAATTTTCTTATTTTATAACAATTATGATTATACCATTACTTCCAAAATAATATTTTTTTAGTGCGAGACCTTATTTTAATCTAATTATTCTTTGTCTTTAATCCATATTGTATACTTTTCATGCTACTGAATTCATTTCTTGAATGTATCTCTTTTACATAAAATATTCCCATATTGTGAATACGCACATGTATTTCTTATCCATGTGTATTCACTAAGATATAACAATGACTCATTGATTTGGTTTATCAATATTAGAATCCCACGTTCTAGTCCCATGGGATAAAAATTATCTAATACACATTTCTTTACCCATTTATGGATAAAATATATTTCATGTGAAACCTGTAAATTAATTCACATGGGTTATTAATGAATTTGTTTCATTTTTTCTCTGTGGAAAATATAAATTTAGGCTTATTTATGGTTTAAAAATATATCATTATAATGGATTTGGATAATAATTAATCAATAAAGATGAAATATTTTACAATACCATGGTTAATAACCATGGTAATTATGTATTATGGAACCTTGGTGATAAAACATGGGGATATTTTTATTAATGTATAATTTTTATATTATATCCAAATATCCATGTTATTCTTCATGATCAATATCTTCTGTTTTCACTCTTGTTATTATGGTCATGTCCTATTGTTATGCATCATGATCATGACCTAAATATCACCTTTTTAACCCTTACTAGTCTTTATTCCCACTACATTCATTTGAACTATGTCCCATTTATCAGACATATAATAAAAGTAACAAAGAATGACTTTATTAAGAGTCCTCTTAAGTGGATTAAAAAAAAGTATTTTTTTTCATGTATTACATTTCAAATTTACCGAAAAAACCTCAAAATAACTTATGTATTATTAAATTTCAAACTATTTATGGAATGTATTGGGTATTAACAAAATATTCCATATTCATCATTTTATTTTTATCATTTTAAATTATTAGTAAATTATATGTGTTATGATTTATTGAATAATTTTTCAAAATCCTAAATTAAATATTTAAATTTTATAATTGTATTTCATGATTTCAAAATTTTATAAAATGGTAATATATTTTTTAAATTATTTTAATATTCCTGTTTGGAGAATTATTTATGAATTTTTAATTTAGCGTATGATTTATTTTTATGATAAATAACTTCTAGGAGATGGAGAAATGAATTATATTCTATGTATAACTCAATAAAACATTACTTTCATCTACCTTAACATTAGTTTTTTAGTGATATTATAATGAGAATAGTTATTGAATATATTTTTTTATATTATAAAATAGAGATATCATCAGTTAAATTATCTCTTCAGTAATGTCTCCCTAGAGAGAGGGACTCTGGGTCGACTACCTAGTGCCTTAGTTTATTTATGCCAAATTCTAAAAATATGATGGTAAGAAATCTATTTCTCTAAGATTACTCTACGGATATTTTTAATCACATATACCTTTACAAATTTGCATTAAAATACCATATACTTTTCGCATGATTTTTCTTCATATATGTTGGAATGCGTTTTGATGTTTACTTTTGATGAGTAATAAAAACTAATGGATTATATAATGATTTACACATTGATTTAGTGAAAACATAGAAATATAGTGAATAGAATAGGATTCAAAAACAATAACATTATAGGCATACATTCACAATGTAATGAGATGTATTACTATAAAAGTTATGTGTGTTTAAAATGGATTAATGTGCATGAGCTGTATACTAACATGGCGACGCTTTCAAAAATATTACCATTTATATTTTTTCCTAATATTCCATTTAATGTTGAACATGAAAATACCTCGATAAATTAAGTGGGTAGGTTCTTCCAAAAAAGGGTTTCCATGAATTATATTTTTTATAACATAGATTGAATAGAAATAACTAGAAGTGATCTAACCAATTTCCAATATGATCTTTGGGTGAGACAATTTTGGGAAACTACAAATTCTAGATACTAGATCAATAATTTTCAGTCTATCTATTTGATGGATTTGGGAATATGTATTACTAAAAAATTATATAAGTATCATATTATAATGATTTGGAACATTTCTTACCTAAATAACTATGTTAATTTAGGAATGGAAAAAGGGATTCAAAACATTGTGAATATAGATCTCAGATCACTATATGGATGTGATGTTGAGGGTCATCCTTTTTATTTTCCACAATTTAATTTAAATCTAATGATGAAAATATATAATTCATTATAGGAACACATATATATGCCTATATTATATCTTATTCCATACTTTATGATTAGCATATTGAGATCCGTCATAGGTATAACCAATAAAATAGTTCATGATTGATATCTAAAATAGAAAACTTTCCTCGTAATGAAGCATTAAAATCATATGAATTTAATTTTATTATGTTCGATTTCACCAACCTTGACTCATGGGTATTGGGTAGCAGGTGTCCATCACAAATTTTTTGTAACAAATACATGATCATGGATAGGGGTAATTAATAAATGGTTATGTCAATACTCATGTTGGGAATATTGTAGGACTTTCTAAATTTGAATTTAGTATTTATGATATGATTTTACCTAGTGTACTAATGGAAGTATTCGAGAATTAATATAATATTCCTAGAAGAAATGGAAATTTAATTTCTCTATATTATTTAGAAATGATTGTATTTTCATTCACTATTATGAGAATTATTTGTTCTAAATATATAAATAATTTTTTTTATTTTATTGAGAATATGATAAATGTTTTATAGATTCTAGATCTGGATATTCCTATTTATTATTATTTAAGAATATAGTTTAGTTTTGATTCTAATCCATTATAATGATTCAATTATCATCATTGACATCAAAATTTGATATGAGTCCAAATACATCATAAATATGGACTAATAGTTCCATTTTATTGTCAATTTATTTAATATTATAAATCTTTTTTATTTGTAATAATTATCAGAACACCTTATAGTGGAATATTAAAAGAGAAATTCTACAATCTGAAATCATATATAGTGATGTATGTGGACAAATGAGTACACAATAAACTTTCTATTTTACGTAATTCATTACCTATATTGATGACTTTAGTTTTTATGGATATTTGTATTTATAGAGACAAATTATGAAAATTTTGAAATGTTTCAAGGGTTTCATAACAATATATGGAATAAACTAAAGAAATTATTAAGATAACCTAATCAAATCTGGGTGGTGAATACTTGATCTAAATATTCATTCATCATTTGAGGGATTGAAGAATTATATCACAACTCACTCTTCCCATAACACCAAAATTTAATGGTTTGTATGAGGGGAATAATAAAATATTTTTTTATATGGTTTAGTCTACGATGATTAAATGTAAAATTATGATTACATTTTGGGGTTCTGATCTCAAGGATGTTTCATTTCTATTGAACTTAATTTCATACCAAGTAGTCATAATGAAAATATATGAGATATATACTGGTAAATAACCCATTAAGTCTTCATTAATAATTTGGGGTTGTGAAAAATTCCTATGAACCATTGATTCTCATAAATTTACTCTAACTTTTATAAATAATTATTTTCTAATTATTCCAAGGATACTAAGGGATATTATATATATAGTCCTACTAATCATAAATATATTTCATTATTATTTTTTATATTACATGGGAAGATATTTTTCTAAAATGGAATTAGTGGTAGGTATATTGAACATAAATAAGATCATGACCAAATATTAGGAAGTGTTACTTAGACAGAGGTTGAGTGGGTTTTGAAAGTAATTGTGAAAGAAGAACTCCATCAAGACACACAAGAACCTAAAAATATTAGTAGGATTCATCAATATATCATGAAATATGTTATTCTTATAGATAATTATGATGAGGTAATTTTCATCGATGAAAAACCTACCACATACTAGGAGGCAATCAAGACTTTTAAATTTGAGAAATGAATAAATTAAAGGGAATTTAAAATGGCCTTTATGTACACTAATTATGATTATAACGTAGTAGATGAAATAGATGGGTGAAACCAATAGTTTTAAAGTAGGTTTTATGTAGTAAATCAATATATATATATATATCAATTTTTCTACCATTAAAACATTCTTAATGAAAAACTACTATAGATAAACTTACTGAATTTTCAATGAACAAACAAATTTACCTGCTATAATGGTTATTTTAATTTAGATATTAATCACCATGGAATAATTCTTCGATTATGCGATATATAAAATGTATTTTTAATAAAATTTTCATGATTTTAATTTTTTATAGGAAGGGTATATAATATATTCCAAGGTTTTGGAAATGAAAAATCTGTCTTTTCAGGCCTAAAAGATCCTATAGTATATTTATGGATTAGATAATTAATATTAGAGATGGAATATATCGTTTTTTTTAATAATAAAATAGACTTGTTTCACAAAAAACATATTAATTCATATAGATACAAGTGAATTAGTTGTAGTGTCCTAGTAAATCAAATATAGTATTTAGATAAGTTATTACTTATCAAAAATGATATATTGACCCTTCACTCTATAATGATGTGGTTGGGTAAATTATTCTAAATGAAATACATGAATGAAGTATCTTTAATAATGGTTATGTAAGTTTATAGAGATAGATATATGAGGTTATTATACCCAATTATCACACTTCAATTGTAAATTTTTAAAGCGTTTTACCATGTAGATCTCCAAGAAAGAGTCATTACTGATGTTATATGGAATGAATTTTGTAATGCTCATGGATAATTCATATGATTTAGAAAGGATGGATATAATTCCATATACATCCATCATAGGTTCTATCATGTATATCATGTTGTGTACCTGACCTGATGTTGCATATAATATATGAATTGCTTATATATTCCTATCCAATCTTGGGGAAATTCATTGGATTTATGAAATAATTATTATTATGTACTTGATATGGAATAAATATATGTTTTGGTTCATTATGTATTAGGAAAATCTTTTTGTTAAGGGTTACATAGATTACATTTTCAAATCAGACACCTATAATATGATATTTCAATCAGTTTTCATATTTTAACTAAATAGTGCAGATATTAATTGAAACTTTTAAAGTGGGAGATTACATTCCAATATAAGAATCTAATAATAATTTTTTTGAATCATGAAATTAATCTCTAAACTAGGGGTTACATCTAATATTAAAAGTGTAATCATATTTTACTCATAAAAAAATATAGTTATTTTTTAGAAAAATTAACATCAGTATCACCAATAAAAAAACATCCATTATAAATATAATATTATATAATATATCATTGAGATTGGAGATTTTAGGATATTTTGAGTTCCTACATATGATAATGTAGTATATCTATTATTGAAAATTTTATTGAAGAAGATGCACGAGGGTTGTACTGATTTTCAAGATATAAAATAAATAATATATTTATTTAATGCATTCAAAATGAATATTTTTATTATACTATATGAAAAATATCTATTTTATTTCATCATGTGTGTTAAAATTAAAATTACAATAATTACAGAATAACAATTTGCCCATTAAAATATGGTAGAGAGTAGTTCCAAATTAATTTATGTTACTATTTATTATGTTTTGTGGTGATATTTAACTAATAGAATGAATAGATTCTTATACTAAATAAAAGAGGTAGTATAATAGATGTGATGAATGGATTCATGAGTTGATAAGTATAAAATGGTTAATTTTATTGAAACATTTACTATATCACATGGAATTTTATATAGTCATTATGGTGTATGATTATAATAATTCCGTCTTTCCTGATGTTCAAAAGATACCTAGAATTATAATTTTTATACATTGATTACTTTTTCATGAAATTCAGGGTGAATTAGTTAAATATATGGATATTGGGTTCGTTCCTCATCATCTCATCTATTATAGAACATCCATGATGGGATTTTTCTACTTAAATGAAATGAAAATTAATTTTTCCCCTGATTTAACAGAGCAAAAGAAAATCATCATCCTAAATAATTGAGTCACATGAGATTTTTCTTGCTACCTGGATAAGGGATATATGTTATAACCATATGTTAGATGAATCTAATGTAATGTATTTATCAACAAGGTAGTTCCTTTTTAGAGAATCAAGAAAATATTAAATGGCTTATACTATATTGATATTTTTTCATCCCCATTAATCAATTGATGGAATGGGAAAAGAGAATATAAATATATAAATTGATATATTTAATACATTATGTTCTAGTCATTTTCATATAAATAAATAACTAAGTATGATCATTATCAAACAATACCCACTATTATATTGATTACCATTTATTCTTTGCTAGAGGTTGTTGTTTTCATTCATCTATGAAATATGATTTTTTTTTCTTCAACCCTACTAAGGACCTCTAGCTCACATAGTGAGGTATTTGGCTATGGATTAAATTTTTGGAAAATATTTTGATTACATTTTTTCAAAAATCATTTATGGAAAAATTCACAATGAGTTATAATGTTTGGGATGAAGAACCTGTATTAATTTTTATCAAGTCAGATATTTTTTAATATGTAAAAAACATTTTCATATGATTAATATGGATGAATGATATATTTGTTATAATGTATCCTAAAGTTGAACATTAAGTATATATTATTTTCAACACAACCTCGTGTGCATGAGATGAAACCTAATATTATATGACACCAAACATAACACATTCTTAGTTTGTTGTAAAACTACATCACTTTTTTATAATATCCATCAGTCACTAATCCATTAAATGGGTTATTTAATTCATCTGAAACGTTGTTCATCTGTTAACAAAAGAATGCTCCAAATGATAAGTGACATGTTCCATGATAGGCACCCAATATGGCCTATGGTCATTTCTCTACATAAATGAATATATATTTGGAAGACTATGTAAATGGATTTGATCACTCCCATTGAGTGTGTGAGTTTGTTTTATTTCTTTAAATCCTATCAAATATCTCTTCTACCTATACATCATACATAACAGTGAAGTTGATAGAACCACATTGTTTTTTATATATCATAATGATATCATAATGGATCCATTGGAAGGATTACCACCTCGTATATGGATATAATTTATTTATCTATTAGTTGATCATGATAGATTATATAATAAAGGGTAAAATTTGTATTAATTTGTAATGCACGTATACTTACTATCATGGATTTCCACAATTTCCAGGCACATTCAACTCATAGAGATTTATCTAGAATCATGTGTATTTGTTTCTACATTTAATGATTCTGATACGATATTATAAAATCAATTGTTCATTGATTGTGTGAAATATAAATTCATTTTGGAATAATATATCTCTTAATGATACCATCAAATTTGAGATTATCAACTCAGGATAATTAAGAACATCGTAAAATTCACTACTTTTTTCTAGGTGCCCATGGGGAACTTTATGTGACTCAAAATACTCTTTCCCTATTCCATAAAATATATATTAATCCCTTCCAAAAAAATATTATGTTTCATTGTCCATATAACTGAATCTACAAATAGAATCCCCCCTCACCAGTAAAATTCCTAGAAAAATCTACTTCTGTAAATATTACCCTTTACTAATCATAATAATTTGACATTACATATAATCTCTTTCAATATCAATGGATTAAAATTAATTAATGACTCAAACACCTATATTTATCCTTACCCCTGTCCTCCAACTCCTTAAGCGTAGTGCTGTAAACCTGGGGGTTTTGGGGGTAACAAGTCCGAGAAACTACCACCTCTTGTTACTCTCCCATATCCTCTACCAAATACACTACCCTACAGACCTACCTTCTCCTTAACTGACCTTTACCTCAATAGTCCATCCACAGTATTTCTATAATCCATATTATAGGTTGTAAAATAATGGGAAGGGTGTCCCCAACGTCACATGAGTAGTAATGCATCGCCTTGGGCTGAATGGACCCATCCTAGGATCCCTAACCCATATATTCACTATCCTTGGACCTACTCTTGATATGTCTCGAACATCTAGGTCCTTGAGACTAATATCAACATCTGAATTTTGATGTCTCATCTCCTATGGTCCCAATACCTGAAACCACTATGTTATTCTTCTCATCCATGAAACTCTCAACAACCAAATCATGCTCTATCACCTCCATCAAATGTATGAATACAGAGAGGTATAATGTTGGAACATATGTTTCAACATATTACTCACTTGAATGTATGATACATAATGAATATATCATAAACCACAACCATCGAGTGACTATAGATGTTTCTTAACCATGATGAATACTCATCAACTTTTATAAATCCCTACAAGATATATAGAGGCTCCAGGATATAAAAAATCCTTAGAATAGCAAGATAGAACTCCTATTAAAATAATGGTCTAACTCTATCCTTTCTAGAGTCCTCTCAAAAGAAGACTAGTTCACTAAACCCTCCATCATACCGTTGATCCATGGATAAGGATTTCCACTAGGATACCCATATGATATGATGGTATCCTTTCCAGAAGGAAATATCTTGTCAGTACCTCAAACTAGTCATAAGCTACCTATGTGTTTGGTTCACCTTAGAACCAGAGGGGTCCCTGTTTCTAAAACCTATGATGTGTGGTCATCTTTTTCACCTCATTTTATGGTATGGTGAGTGCCATATATTTCTCAATAGGTGGTGGTATAACTGGAACACCACCTAGAGGTAAATATATTGAAATGATCACTATATCTATATCTCATCACTAATGGGATCATTATCTTGATTCGGGTTCTGAATCCTAGCTGGGAGATTTCATAAAAGAATATTGAATGTAAAAAATATGTACCATATTCAATGAGTATATCTGTAAAGATGAATCAATAAGGATATGGAAATCAAAAACCATTCATATATGTTTCATGTTCCATTTTTTCCCTAAATTTTTTTTTCTCTTGTACCAAGTCGAAAAGTAGGTGATCAAAGTCCGAGTGACTTGATACATTGGTCATCATGCAATAAATAAATTTTCTGTCCTAATAGGTGAACCCCGTTAATTATAATCTTTTTTCTAAACCAATATTACAATCTCTGGTCCTAAAATAGAACAGACTCACCTCTGATACCACTCTATCATGACCTAGCCCAATGGGGCCCATGTCTTGAGTTCTCAATCCCATCTACAAAAAATCTAGGGGTTGAAGATTAGCTAGGAGTAGGAATATCACTATCATGGGAGGAATTTCCCTATGTACCTGTACACACAAACATCTTCATTCCCAATAATTTTTAAATGTAATAATACTGAAAAACCTTGTTTGAATACATCTAAATCCCAAAACCAGGGTACAATAGGGATAAATTTAATGTAAACATGGAAAAATAAAATCACACCACAATTATTCTGAAAACAAGTCCTACCTAAATGTAAACAGGAAATGTTATCAAGATATTGTAGGAATACACCCCATTCTGTCTAGTCTCATTAGCACCCAATGGTCCAAGTCCCTCTATGACCTTATGAAAATTTTCATCATCAGTATAAGAAACAATAGCTGTTGGAAAAAACCATGTATGTTTTAGTGTGATAATACCCAATAGGACACTCCGAAACAAAAAATAATACATCAAAATAATAATAGTCAATTCTAAAGAGGTATATATTTAAAATTCATATAAAAATAATAATTATATATTCTAGAAAAAGGCAAAAAAATATAAAGAAAAATTCACAACCATTATATCAGTCTCAGATTCTAAACTCAATTGTTCTAAAACACTCATCTAGGAGAACACACTCCATGAGTCTGATAGAACTAATGACATCCATCAAATAGGTACTGCACATCAGATCTCTCTATTAGATTTATACACTGGATATATAGTAATATGAGATACAAAAATGAGGATCACTCCCAATTCCATGGGGCATACTAGATACTCAATATGGATTAACCCGATAAAAATAGGATTGGGGCCAGTGTAGTGTTTTTAATATTGATAACAGGAACTCCACCTATAGAAAGATGATTAATAGTTTATTTCATTACCAGCCTCATGGAATAATTACAGAACCATATACATGATTTCATACAGAAGGTTTATTTTTCCTATTTGTAATAGTCAATTATGTACTAAATCTCAGGGAATGGATATGAGGAATTCACCCTAATGAAAATTGTCCATGATATAGAGGAAAAGGGCTCCAAGCCAACTTTAAGGGGGAACATGCTGTGTAATAGGGGTAAATATAGTATCCATTTTACTCTTGGTTATCCCAACGTAATCAATATATGTATGAGTATATGTATATGTATGAAGCGTGCTAATGACAGTGTTATTCTACCCACATTCTAGTAATTATCTTCGATTATACAAGCTTGGTCTAGCCATGTCTGTGATAGAGTACGTGGTGTGCCCAGGATAGTGGACTCAAGACTGTTTCTGTGTATCCTTCAAGGTATACATGGATCTGATGGGGAGATATCCAATTCCTTGTGACATGGCCAGATTATATGTGATACTTATCTATATCTCGAAACCCTATATTCTTTGTGGATTGCCTCACATTCTATGTAATCCAGGATTACACGCCATGTCTATTGCGATTTTCTATTATCCTAAATCTTGTTTCCACGTATCTTCTCTACTACTCCACCCACCAATCAGGTTGTGCCTCACCCAAAACTCATGTAACCATTTTAGAAGAGCCTATAAATAAATGAATAATTGGTTTTAGATACCTAAAATGCCTGTAATATGGGCTTCAACATCATAATTCATTACATGTAGAAGAACAAAAAAACAGGGTATCGACATCATCTAATCAGCATCTGATTCCATCATCAGAAAACCATAATGTCTTACCAGGACTGAATATAAAATAACTATTCAGTGCACCAATAAATAGGTGTGAAAATGATTTATTTTTAAGTGAATATCAATCCAGATTTCAATAAAAACACATAACATGAATAAAGAAATCAGGGAAAAAATTATAATGATCTATTGTGATGAATGGATCATGTTCATTGTTTTTTTCGACCACAATTCATTTCTAATAAAATGATGAATGAATACATAAAAATTAATAACCATGAAATTATCCCAATAAATACCCACAATAATAACATCCCTATATAAACATGATCCAAGGATAAATATTTTTTTTGATTGGTCTGTACTTATTATAGAAATAAAGATAGTGAATAAATCCAACATACAAGATTTCATACCTCGAGATAGATCGATTCCTACTTATGAAATAGTCTACTTCATTTTATTTTGTGAGATTTATGAATCTCGTTGATCACTGATCATATATCCATGATCGATATGTTATTTTACAGAGGGAGATCCTCTAACGCTCTCTCCATGGATTATCCAATGGTTCCTGGGTTATGTGGCCGACCCTAGAAATCCATCGTATCAATATTCTTAATGAATAAATCAGTACACTGTATTAATAGAAAAAAAAAATAATTTTAGTTAATAATTTTATTTATTTTTAAGCCCTCTATAAATTTTCCATGAATTGCCTATGACCAAAAAATTTAAGCTACACCAAGGGTAAAACAAATTTTTTGAACTCAAATGTGCCTTCTTGTTTCTGATTTGGGACCCATATAGATGTTATTCCACTTTTTATCAAAAATAATCTTGTGTGTGGTGTTTAGTATATTTCAAACATTTATTCTGGGAACACTGGTCGTCATAATCATACACTGTCATAGTGACTGGTCTCAGAATTAATCAATAAAATATAGAATAAATTAAATGAAAAAATAAATATAATTACTTTTAAATTGGTTTTTACGTCATTTTAACCCTTATCACTTTAGTTTAACCAAGAAAAATTATGTTTTAACATTAAAAGTGGAAATATATTTTTTACAATTTTTTATTCATTATTAAATAAAATAATGTTAAACATATTACATAATATTGGTTTTTTTATTCGAAATTTTGAATCAATTTTTTTAAAATTCAATTCACATAGGTGGTAAGATTTAATTTTAAATCATTCTTATTAAACACAATGAAGAATGGTTGTTCAAAAAACTACTTTATTTAGCGAGAATATAGATTTTAATAAATATCTTAACATTATATTTATTAAAAAGTAACTAAATAAATTTTTAAAATAATCCAAAATATAATGTGAATTTGTAAACATCTAAAATGAAAATATTGTTCTATATAGAAATAAGTATTTCTCACAATTAGTTGAATAATAAATCTTCTAAAAAATTATTAGAAACTCATCCTAAGATAATTTAGATGTAACAAATTTTGAACAGAAGTGATTTTTATAAAATTAAAATTATTTAGGTTGGAAGTAGTTTTTTTTAAGAAATCTATATAATTCCAGGAAACCATGTTTATATAGAAATAATGCTTTTTTCTTTTTGACTAAAAATTCCCTAATATTTATATAATGAATATGACTCTATAAAATATAATTAATTAATATTAATAAGGAATGAAAATGGTATAAAATTAACATTTGCATTGTTGTTATATTATTTAAACAATTTTGGAATTTCATCCTTTCAATTTTATTCATTATTTAATGAAGTTGGGATATCATTCCTTCATTAGAATTTTAAATTCCTATGTTTCTTCAAAAACTATATGGTATTCCAAGATAACATTATCCTATTAAGTAACATTATTCCACTAAAAATTCTCTCTTTGGTTTATAATTTTTTCAATATCATCTGCATATGAATGTTTCTTTTCAAACATAACCACATCATGGGTTGAAATATGTGATGAATCTAACACATATTGCATAAAAAATGATACATGAAATACCTCATGTACATAAGATAAAATCAATTTCATGGCCATTCAATAAGAAAATGACCCATTATTTTCTATTATTTCTTATGTCCTAATGAACTAAAAGCATAATTTTTTTAAAAAAAACCTATAAATTTTTTACATTGAGATAGTTTAAAAAATATGATGTCCTACCTCAAATGAATTATGTTTCCGTTAGTTATCCCTATAACATTTCTACCATCTCTAAACCACCCTTATATGTTGTTGAATCATCTTAACATTATCATCCATTTATTATACCAATTACACTCCTAGAAACAATATTTTCCTGACCTCATCACAACAAGATTGATTCTGACACTGATTTCTATATAATGATTCAAAAGGATTTATCAATATACTAGATTGAAAATTTCTATTATCGTAGAGAAAAAACAGTGTCTTATGTTGATATCAACATCAATGATAATCAATTAAAATGAATAAATAAAATCTTTGAATGTGGGAATAATTTTCATTAATTACCCATTAAATTAAGGACAAAAGGATATACTAAAATTTAATACTATAACTAATGAATTATAAAATAAATTCCAAAAATTATAGGTTAATGTGGGTTTATGATAAGATTAAATAGAAATAAGTCCACCATGTAATCTAATAGTCAGTTCCTCATAAATACAAGAAGGTTTACACAATGATATATTATATCTAATAGGGATAGTATGGTTATTCTTTTACAGGTTTGACCAAACCCTCCTCTTATCTTTAGTATCTCTGGAGCATCTTGAACTTTTCTTCAAAGAATGATAATGTTTTCAATGTTTCTGAACATATTTCTACATGTGACATTATTATTGATGGAGATATTTAATAATGTTCATTTGTTTATGTAATTAATAAATACCATGATAGAAGGATTCTTGAAAATGAACTTAACTATTTAGGTACTAATATTAATTCCCCCTGGTTCTTGATTATGGACTTTAATTATATCATTATGTCAAGTGAGAAAATTGGTTTGTGTCATGCTATTATTTCCCAGAGGAAATTTAAGGCATCTATTGAAGACAACAACCTTGTTGAAATAAATCTTATTTTTATGAAATATTCATAGTATCAAAGGAAATATAATAGGTTCGACGCCCGAATGTGGATTGAGATTTCACAAATGAACTCAATTTTGTTAAATGGGACACAAAATCCAAAACAAGCCTTCATAAGCTACACTATTATCACTATCCCATTCTGATCAATATATCCTTCCAAAACGTGAATCACTTGCTCCATTTCAGGTTTAATAATCTATGGTTTTTTAATGATGAATTCATTGGTATCATAATAAATTTCATGACTTCTATGATGAAATACAATGATGAAATTTATTGATATATTAATTTAAAATAGCTTAAATAGATTATCAAAGGTTGGTGTTGTTCTAAATCCCAAAAAATTAACAATGAAATAATTCTTCTTAAGGATGATCATAACAAATTTCAAAACAATATAACTATATCTAGTTTCACCATTGTTCTAAACCTAGAAATAATAATTTCTGTAAAGCTCAACTCTTTACTCACCATTAAAGAGAACATGTGGAAACATGCTTATAATGTAAACTTTTTTTCGATGGTGATAGTAATACCATGTTCTGTAACTCTCTTCAAATATTAATGAAAACATGTAAACTATTAACCTTTTTAAAATTTGGGGAAGACCTTTTAGACAATTAGGATAATACTTCAAATAATATTGTCTCTAACTATTAATATATCATTAATGGCCTTGACAATAACAAAGAACATTTACCTAATGTTATTTTGATGATGGTCAATAAGGAGGATAACACATTCCATTTAAGCATTCCCATTGAACATGAAATTAAACACACAATCTTTAGTTGTAATACTCATAGTTCTCCAGGTCCTAATGGATTTAATAATGGTTTCTATCAATATTATTGAGGCATTATCCAATTTAATGTTAAAAAGCATATCAAATAATTCCTTCCCAATTGTGTCCTTACTCAAGGTACAAATGCTTTATTTCATTTCCTGATTCATAATGTAGACATTTCATCAGATATTAAAATGTATATGACCATTTCTCTCTTAACACTCTTTATAAAATCATTACTAAAATCATTACTAATTGGATTTCAATTATCATGGGAAAATTTGTATCATATAATGAATTTTGGATTATTAAGGGTCGACCCATTCAAGACTTCCTTTTTCATGCCTATGAGTGTGTCAATAATTCAAAAACATCTAGTTGAGGAGGAAAATTTTCCATTAAAATTTCCATTAAGATATATTTTGACATAATGGACTGGAGTTTTATCTTCAAGGTGTTTCAATTTATTTTTTAAATGACTCCTTTATCACTACAATCTGAACCCTGTTCAACTCAGCCTCTATTTATATTATAGTTGATGGCTCTCCTAGGGGATATATAAAAGGTACCAAAGGTGTTAGGAAATATGAACCCATCTCTACCATTATTTTCTCTATTGTGGAATACTATCTTAGTTTCCATCACACTCGTCTTGTGGAATAGAACAGGCTCATGAAAATTAATGTTTATAGGAATTTCAATTCTCCCACACACCTATTATATGCTGATGATATCATCCTTTTCATACAAGGTGATAAAACAAAATATTTGAAACCTAAAAAGTGTCATCTCTCAATATGAAGAGGTTTCTGGTCACGCAATTAGTTGGAAAAAATACTCTATCTTCATTGAGAAAAACATTATTCCTAGAATAAATTTAATATTATCAGAGACATAGGAAAAAAAGGTTCTTTTCCTTATACTTATATTTTTGTTCCCATTTTTGGGGTATACCCATGTCTTGTTACTTTTCTATAGTAGTTGATCAGGTTCTTTATCAGATTTCTTTTGGGAAAGGAAAATATCCCTCTATAGAAGTTAAAATATTCCCTGACAAATCTTCCATTATTTCTAAAATGGTATATTATATAATGCTGTATAAATGGCATGTTGGTCTTATCAAAAAAATGAATAATTTAGTGTAAGAGAAAATTATAGATAGGTAGCACTGTGGAAAGGAAACGTTTGATCATCCCCTATTCAACATGTTGAAATCATATTGATAAAGGTTATATTGTCATAAAAATCATATGTACTATAATGAGGCCATTAAGGCCGGACTCAAATGGAACATTATTTACAATAAATCTGATTCTATCAATTTTATAAAAAATTGATTTCTTGACCATCATAAGAAAGGAAACTCTAAATTCCTCATCACTTCTATATAGAAGTCTATTTAACAATATTATTTCATCATTATTAACAATTCCAGATGGATGGTTTCTATCGATTTCTATTTGAATATCATGTTGGATAACTAGACTGGAACTCCCTTAATTTCTATTAAATAATATAATAAATCTCTTGAGAGTACCAATCATTAAATTATATATATGATGAATTATCATAATTATTATCTCCCTAACACCATTATGCATGTCATTTACAACTACCACTTTTATAACATAGATGACTTTTTAATTTGGAAACCTACTGATAATGGTATACATAACTCCAAAAAAAATTATAATCTTTTTTGTTGGAATTATAAATGTTATTTAAATTGGATATAACAATTGTAAAATAAAGGATAAATACATAAACATTCACTATTATTTGGTGCCTTTATCCCAATACGGTTCCCACAGACATTCCCCTTCAATCGTTTAAAATTCAACATTACCCTAAAATTTGAATCTGTGTTCAAAACATAGAAGATGCTAATAATATCTTTTTTCATGTTCCACTACTTATTCTATTTAGAACTATATTTTTGAAATTATTTACTAAATATGGTTGATTATTGACTCTATCAATTCTCATCTAAAGAGAAGATAATAAATAGATTTCTATCACCAAATTGAGACTCTTTTCCATTCTATTACTTTTAAGATTCATCAGGTGATCTAGTATAGTAGAAATTCAATTAATCAGAAGAATTTCTCATTAAAAAAAATTGATGTCAGATAGTGATCTTTATTGTCATATGTGAAGATATATTGATGCAAAATGGCCATTGTAACAACCCTAAGAAAGACTTTGGATATCTAGGATGCCTTCATATTGATGGAATTTTTTACCATCCTCAATTTACTTTTGAAGTGTTCTAGTGATTTCCTTTTTTTTGTTGGATTATGTTTAATGTGTATGGTGCCTCAAAAGGCAATCTGGGTTCCGTAGGTTGTGGTGCCATCTTCAAGAATCACCTTGGTAATATCCTTGGTTGATTTTTGGTATCTGCAACATTTCCTCTTCTCTGGAAGTCGAAATGATGAGTATGTTACATGCTATTAATTTCATAAAGCACTATGGTTGGAAAAATATATGGATCCAAAGTGGTTTTACTACCATTGTGCAAGCGATTTGGTATATTGTAACACATATTTCATGGAGAATTACTTCTCATTGTATGGATTGCATATGCTCACTTCTCGAAATCAATTATATCATCACTCACATTTATCGTGAAGCAATCATGGTTGCATAAGGCCTCTCTAATAAGGGAGAAAACCATGAAATTACCTGGATAGATGATCTCCTCACTGATTTACATCCCCTTAATGATAATAATTGTAATATGATTCTATATTTTAGACTCATGTAACCTATTCATTTTATATTGTTTGTTCTTTGGTATTTTTTCCAAGGAAACATCTTTTAAAAAATCATGTTCCACGTGTTTCATAATTAATAACGGGATGTATTTCTAACCCAATGAATCAACTACTCTATTTCCCATTCCTGAATGGTAAATAATTATGCATTCATATCCTTTTATCAATCCTAGAAATATTATATATCTCTTGATTAAATATTTTTGAGTGAATATATATTTTAATAATTTATAATCATGATAAATTTCACACTTTAATCTATATAAATTATTTATATAAATTTTTAAAGTAAACACAAAAATAGTAGGTTCAATGTTATTTGTAGGATATGTTTTCTCATTATGTTTTAATAAATGTGAATCATAAAGAATTTCTCGATCATTTTTATTAAAACACATCCCATTTCCATAAATAAAGAATCATTTTATATAAAATAATCAGTATTTCCTGGTGGAAGTGAAAAAATGGATCATTATCAAATCTTATTTTAAATTCATAAAAATATTCAACGTATTAAACTATCAAGATGAACCTAAAACATTTTTGTGTTAACTTGTTTATAGGTTCAATAACTATGCATTGTTTTCAACAAATTATTAATAATAGTAAAATATTAAAATAAAAATAAAAATATATATAACATTTCGAGGTATTTACATTTCATCAACCATATTATGTTTAGATAGATAAAAAATTATGCCTTATTTAATTGTGATATATCTATGAAATGAAATATTATATAACTAAATAATATTTTATAAATGTCTCATATAACTTCATTTATTTTTGGGATTACATAATAATCCTTATTTTTTTCTCATCATTTGTTATAGAATAAAATAGAATAAAATAGATAAAAACCCAATAATATATCAAAACAATCATGGTAAATTATATTAATCTTATTCATGAATGAAACTAGAATATCCATCAACCCAAAGTATATATTAACAATCTCATAATGCTAATTCCTAGAATGAAACACTATCTTATTTATTTTATACACCTTTTCATTTTTTAGATTGTACCTGAACCTAAGACCATCCTTTGGGAAATACATATGTTGGAGGGGCTGTTACAACTTTATTTGATGGCCCGAAACATAATAAATTAGTTGAAAATTAATTCACCACCCCCTTCTACTTATATTATTTTTTCTTCCAATTGTTTGGTATCTTCTTCATATATAAATTTTTATAATTACACATATCATTACATTTAAAACACTTTTTTCCTTCTTATCAAAATTATTTTTACCACTATTATATTAAATTTAATTTACAATAATTATCCATATTCCCACTCATACAACATAGTATGCACTTCCTAGAATACAAAATAGATTTCCTAGCGATAATTATTGAACATCTATCATAGATCAAAAACATTATTTCTTATTTTTCATATTCATTTTGATAGATTCTCCCAATTTTCCTACCACCAAGAACACATTTTCTCTATGTTTATATTGGTCGTGTGATAATCATAAAACTCAAGTTCCACCTTCACAACATATAAAACCATTTTTTAATAACATTTAAATTTATGGGAGTCTATTTCTATTTTGTATCCTCGAATTAATAATTATTTTAAATAATTACATTTACTATCAACATCGTGGATAAAATTTTGTGTGTTCCTTGAAAATCAGTTGAAGAATTATTCATACAAATCCCTTAAATATTCCAACTATATCCTCAATTAAAATAATTTTTTGCATCGTATGTGATGAAATTTAGGAAAATATTTATGAAGAAAAATAATCATAAATATATCCCATTCCATTGTATAAATCTCTTCACTATCACTAGTATTCTTATCCATTCACAACTATCGATTAAATTCTTCTCTAATTTGTTAAATAGAATGTGTTAGATTTAAATTCTCCAGAAAACCCATGAATTAATATATATTATCCAAATATTTAATACATAACTAATATACCATTGATTTAGATGATCTGCTAAATATGGGAGGTTTTTATTGTATAAAATTATCTACTATTGATATGTTTCCCTATTTTTTATTTTTTTGATCTCTATAATGTATTCCACCCATATTTATAACTTATATCAACTAATTAACCACAAAAAAAACTAATCTTCTCTAATTCAAATTGTTGCATGTTTGCTGATTTGGTAGGATATTTTCCACTTGGTTCTTTTTTACAATAGCTACCATATCCCCCTTGTGTAAAACATTATAAATAGATATATTTTATATGATTAGACTTTTAAAATTTCAAATAATATATAATGAAATAAATAAATCAATCAGTATAACATTTTTTACAAACATTTTCCACAAATTTAAAATTTTCTAGACCTTTCCCATGAAAAAACAATAATGTCCCAAAATTAACAAATATATAAAATATATCATTATAAAATATATCATTTTAATTGATTCCAAATTTTGTTTTTTATTTTTAGATAATTAGTTCATCAATAATAGATAAATAAGTATTTCCACATAAATTGTAAACTTCCACTAAGTATCTAATTCTTATATGAAATATAAATTTAAGATTTAAATTTTTTTCCATTCATGAGATATCATTACAGTTTTTATATTAACATCACCTGTGTCATTAATCACACTTAAAACCATATAAAAATCATTTAAAAATGTTGGTTGGAAAAAAATGTAAGGGATATATAAAAATAAATAATGAAAATCAGTTGTCCTAGAATAATCATTTAAATTTTTTAAAATAACAAGTGAGAAAAAAATAAATATTTTTATTTTCCAAAATATCAACTTGTAAGCCCAATGGTTTTAATAAAATGTGTTATAATAAATATTAAAGGATAATAGAAATAATAATGAAATATTTTCAATAATGTAAATTTTACTTAGTTTTTCAAAAAGTTATAAATTTAACAATTAAGAAGTTTCATAAATATCCCCTTAAATACGTTATAACTAGCATACCTTGATACATCATTTGATTTTACTAAAATCTCATAACAAGAATTTATATATCATTTAGGTAACTTAAAACACCATTCTAATATAACTTTTGAAGTCTCTATTTCATGTGGAATAACCTACATGTTAATTTCCATTAATCTTTTTGGAGAAACCTATTATGGGATAACTCTATCCATTTACCCAATGCACTGTAGAAATATATTGAGATCACCCATCATTAAAAGATATATCTTGATAACCCATCATAATATTCTATATCAGGCTCACTCATTATTATAAATCAAACTCTTAGGATCCATAATGTAATTATAAAAAATATTATCGTGCTTTTATATCAGTAGAAATAAGAAAATATTATTTTCACGCAAAGGAAAAATATTTCTTAATATAAAAATATTTATTCCTTTTAAAATGAATTTTTAAAAATATCATATCAAATGGAAGGAGGGTTTTTTGTTTTTGAAGACATGGATGATTTTAAAGGAATCCAAATATCAAATAATAGTTATGGTCTTGGGAAAAAATTGACCGAAAATATCTTATAATAGAAAATTTATTTTTTCATTTTTCTTTCAACACATTCCATAAAAATTACATAAAAATATTATTTTTCAAATCCTCTAAAATAAAGATAAAAAATAAACATATAATGTCATTAAAATAGATATATATACACACAAATCCATATAAAAATATTTTTAATTTGGAAGTGGAAGAATTTTATTTAGAAATTAAATATTTGAAACATTTAATATGAGGTTTTTAAGGCGATGTTTCACATTCCTATAGTGTGACTAGGAATATACAGTATTTATATTCCTCAATAAAAAACAAATGATAACTATTTAATTAATTAATAACCAATTTTTTGTTTTTTATTTTTTTATTTTTTTGACTAGAATATTATATTCAATTACATAATCAATTAAGTTTGTGTCAGTTTTATTTGATGATATTAGGATCATAATTCCAATATGACTTAAATAGGTTTTTTCTGGTCAAAGAGGCTGTTATTAAATCATCCCCATAAAAATAATAATTTCATAATTAAAATTTATATACACTAACGAAATATAATTCATTGTATAATGATTAATTTATTAACACTTTTCTTGGTCTAGTGGGAAGGTCATGTTCTTGATTTACATAGTAATGTGATCCATCCAATAGGGTGAGTCTTTAAGTGCTAGAGAATTTGAGTAACCTGCTGTAGATGTTCCATTGGCTAGTTGGTTCACCTTAGGGTATTCTACATCAGTTATTATAGGGTTATAGAATCTAAAATGGTCCACATGGAACGCCAAATCATATTTATTACGATCTATGAGGGAAGCAACGAGACATTCAAGCGATTTGGATAATTTTCTCTAGGACCATGAAACATGGGTCATTGTTGGATACGATGAGAACTGGCCATTAAAAAATGAGTTCACTAAATAAATGAAATTATTTCGTTCTTTATGATATTGTAGTCAGCACTGATCTACTTGATGACAAGTCTTGAGTATCCCTTTATATGTAGCTTGGAAACATCAATCCCAACGGACAACACATGGCTGATTGTTAGTGACTAATACACTGCCTAATTATTGTTATATCCCTTCTATAATGGAAACATGTAGGGAAATATGGCCTATGTAAGTGGTATGTAGATGATTCCCCAACCCACCCTTTTGAGTTTCATATTATTACTTCCCCCTCCCCCATTAGAGCTATGGTAGTAACCATAGAATTACATTTTTCGAAATAGTTATGCTTGATTGATAAACAAGATGGCATTATTCGGGAAGTCATCATCCATGGGTGATTCCTAAAAAGTAGGGCGGGAAACCTTTAAATTCACTATTGTTTGACCATTGAAGGCATTCTAGATCAAATTTTATATCAATATATAGTTGAATTACATCCCATCATGTAACCGACTATATCATTGTAGATAAAGTAAATATTTACATCGATAGGTCAACTTGAGATACAAACAATATTTTGTTGTGTTGTAGATGATATCACAATTTCTGATAAATGAATGTTTGGGATAGAAAACACTTCTCAATGGTATAATACTGAATCGTAGTGTTGAGAAACATCTAAATGAGATAATATAAGTTGTTTCCCCATCCCTTGTTATTATTTGGAGCCATTAGTGCAACGATGGACAACTATATGTTGGTTATAAAAAAGAACATAGGATTACCATGGATTGGTGGCCTCAAAACCATAGGATGTATAATATACTTATTTATATCCACAAATTCATTCTAAAACAATTCATCCCACTATTAAGTGGTCCCTTTCATCATCATGCTAAAAAAATTGTTGGTAATTACCAGCGATGTAATTAATTAATTTATTAATATTTTCCATATAAATTGGAAGTCCTTGTAATTTATGAAGGTTTCACATTTTTCCTCTATATATAATCAAAAATGCAATGATATTTCATGAATTAAAATTAAATTATAACATCAAGGGATTCTTTTTCATGGAAAAGGATTAAAAGAAGCCATATATTTCCAAAAAAGGTCATTCAGATTGACCTGACATTTGTTGGATTTCACCACAAAATTTCCCATATAACACTCCAACAATGTCATAGATATTGGAAATAAGATATTTTTAATGGATAACTAGTTGGTATCCATAGTATCCTTCAAAACAATTGGAATTATTCAGTAATAAATGATTCCCAAATGTTTCCAAAAGCTAGTTGCTTCCTCATCATTAGTTTCCATACGGATCTAATTGTACCTTACATACCCATCCATTAAGGACAATGAACTGAAATCAATAATGGTGTCTATTAGTAGTTCAATCTTTGATAAAAAGAAAATTTATCATTTGGAATGTGGTGGTTGATGTCCTAATAAATAATACATGTCATATCTTAATAATATTCTTCTTAGGTAGGAAAATGAAGTCCATCCACTTTGATTACATAACATCCCATATGATGTTGGGATTAATAATATTTTCAATATCATCCATGGCCATGGTTCCATGTGAAGTGGTCATCATCTAGAGAGGCTATTTATATCATTGGTGACCCTTGAATGTTTAAGGTGGTGAATAACATCATGGGGATCGAGGAATGACATTACCTTTTATAATTAAATGAATAAATTATGGTTATCATTCAATAAAGACATGTAATATTCTTCCTCATTATGATTTATCACTTGGATGTATAGGTTTTCCTCAGGTCTTCCTCTATGCTTAAATTTACCTAAGTCACGTTCTTGATGTTATTATATATTCCTTCGTCAAATGTATTAGGGGAATCTTCCATGTCTTCTTATTCATTTTTATCTTGTAGTTTAGTGGATATTTAGGAACAACCCCCCCCCCCCCCTAAAATGGATACAGTGGATATATACTACTTTCGGTGTTTTTAGGTGTAATATCCTTGGTGATAGATTCCTATTAGGTCCAGATCATGTAAATGAATGTTAGAGATCCTAGTTCTTGTGTTTTCCAATGATGAGGTCTAACTATAATTCATAAATAATGAAAAAGAGCGTAAATATATTGATTAAACCCTTCTTTAAATAACATGGGCTGCTATGGTGGTTTGGTGTACAAAGGGTAGACCTCTCAGTACATGATAGGAGAAGGATTTTCAAGACTCAAACATAAATTCCATCTATAAGAATACAAAATGATATGTGTGAATTTATTTTTGGGAGAATGATATATTTCATAAAGTTCAGTATAATTGGATATAAAAATTGGATAGGTATGATGACGCTAT
The DNA here is from genome assembly GCA_963277665.1 of Viscum album. Classification (NCBI taxonomy): domain Eukaryota; kingdom Viridiplantae; phylum Streptophyta; class Magnoliopsida; order Santalales; family Viscaceae; genus Viscum; species Viscum album. Next base: position 1,168,421,268 of record OY728164.1, read on the forward strand.
ATTTCAAATTCACTCAAGGATCAAGTGAAGTGGATATCAAATCATTAGGTTAATTGAATTGATTTCTCTCATCATTCTAAAGCAACTTTACCACCCACATTTAGTAGTTTTTGTCTATGTATCTATATATACAACATTTAATAGAGAGGATTCACTAGGGATCACCCTTACTCAACAATTAATATATTATTTAGCTAAATAATACATGATCAGTGGACCACCACATTCATCTGAATCTAGGGCCATCCTAAAAATTTAATTTATGTGCTTTCATATAAAACTGCCATGAACATGGTTCTTAATACCATGTAACCATACATGGTCTCTATACGAATCTTGTCCCATGAATTTTACTCACTCTTTTTATAAACTAAAATTGATAGGCTAGAAGAGATCAGATCTCCTTTTGTGAGCCCTATCATTTGGAGTGTGTAGATCAGGATGAAGCTAAGACCAAAAACCAGTGTCTACCAAGAAGATACATATTTTCATTCCATTATAATGTTATATATGAAATATGAAGTGTGCGTTGCCTTGGATAAAATTACCCTCATCCTTGTTTGAAAATTATTTGATGGGTTGTAACTCATTTCATTAAAGTTTATCTTTGTGATAGGCTTATGCAGTAGCTATCTCAGACTCAAATTGGCTAGGGCCCTTGAGGTCCTTAAGGAGATCCTCTTGGATGTACTTATATAGATGGAGTGAATTGAGGATATAAACCCTTTCTAGTATGCTTAATAAAAAACATATTTTCAAGATAGGGGGATATTTGAACTTTATGGAAGCTTCTCTTTAGTTGGAGAATTTTAGACGTTGTCAGTTCAAGAACTGGACTCTAGATGGTTCTCGTCAAGTCCTGCTATTAGTCAGATAGTATAGGTTGATCACTAGATAGATGAGGTCTATCCATGATCAACTATGATTGAGATCTAGGCCACTGTTATCGATTTTTATAATAAAAAAATATTTTCAGTTGTGGGGGAACCTAGTTATGTGGTCGGTAAAATTTTTTCTTTTTGTGCACTACATATAGTGTACAGTCTATTTTTAGCATCATGAATTTTCATTTCTAAGGAATCATATTGCGCATTGTGTCTAATATCATGATGTATACCCCTAATTTGATGAATTTGACCAAAATTTATTGTAGAGGGTAGGGTAACTCCTCATCACCAGAAAATGTGAAACAATCTATTAGTCTCACTACATTAACTAAGGTATACACATATTTTTCATCGCTAAAATATTCCAAGGCTTGATGATCTCATTTATATTTTCCCAATTTAGGTGGAATGAAGTCACTGAGTATGAAAAATAACCTTGTTTTCTATGGTGGGTGATTTGGTTTTCTCAGTACTATTGAGGACTACTCCTTTGATACATGTTGGGATATAATGTTGATGTGGTGGCCGAAGTCTATCTAAAAAACTATGGAGATTCTATATTTCTCAAGAGGTAATGGATAATGTATTGGGAATGAGTTATAATCTTATGCAACATACATTCATTTAATTTTTTTGTTACTCGATGGAATCCTAATACTATTTTCTAATGTCCTCTTCATCACTATTGGGGTCAGCATATGTGTGAACTAACTATGTTGGGACCTCTCCTAACATAACCAGACCACGATATATATGTTCCTAAATCCAATAATTAAATAAGAAAACTATTTTATGGTGTTTATGAGAACCCTATGTTATAGTCCACATTTAAAATCATCATATAGGTTGGCCAAAACTGGCTTTTGACATTTAGGAAGCTTCAGGAATTTCTTCTGTATGATGCTGATGAAGTACCCCAATACATGGGAATTCTGAAAAGAAGAGACCGTGTTATTATACACATTGAATATCACCATGGTGGTCAGGCCCTGATAGGAGTTTTAAGAAGAATTATGATTCTATGTATATGTGTGGAATGTCTTTTCAGTTAGATGTTCTTAAAGGGGGACTATCTCTGGAGATGAAGTCTATATGGTATAGTTTTTCACTACCTTAACATGTTTCTATACCAGGGATGGAAGAGGTTGTGGTCATCACCACCACTTGATCCACTATAATGCTTCTTACAAATATATTTCCATTTTTCTAATTATTAGAAACCACTTATATACCCCAGGGAGCTGGGAGAGGTAACTAGATCATCAATAACATTTACCATGAACATATTTAATAGATACTCCATGAAAATATATAATCAAGAGTGTATGTGATTCACATCCCTAGAAAAATGAAGTCATCAACTCACTCATTATTACTCCTAATATATTTTAAGTGGTCATTGATGTTGTTTTTGAGAATGGTGGTTCATATAGGTATGGAAACTTTCTATGAAGATCCTACAAATTTTTTATACTTCATGTGGTAGATGAATGTACTAAGTGATAGTCAGACCCACCAATTTTCGGATCAAGAAGTGAAGTTTGACTAATTCCTACTTTTGGAGGGGGGGGTCTCTGAAACAAACTAAAACATTAGGTAAAGTTATATAGACCCTAAAATGGATCTTAGGTATGATTAAATAGGTTGAATCATATATTGATAAATTTTTTGGGAGGGTGAATCTAATCCAACCATGTCATGAAAAACATTTCTTCTAATTGGCTCAAATCATTTTATTCCACATCTTCAATATGTCTGTTTGGAGAAGTTATTACATTATCCTCAGGAGGATTGGTAGTCACCAGTAATGTGAATGTAGTACTAGATCATGAGGCTTAGAGATCATGTTTAGGAGTCTAGAAATCCTGATTCTCATGTGGGATTGGTGAATCGTACACTTCTCTTTGTCCAAGGCCACTTACATATACTCTGATCGGATACACAAATTATTCTACCTTAAAGATGGGGTTCTAGTTATGTATAATTAGAATTGCAACTAGTGAGTGGATTGCGCCACATGAGAATTTACATATTCTTTTCTTTGCTTGGGGATGAGTTTGGTTGTAGGCCTCTTATAAAACTCAAGATCCTAGAGATATGCGGTAATACTAGAAAATGAAATTATATATGGTTCAATATTGTGTTGCATAATGGAGTTAATAGTCTCCGTTTAGATGTTGAGATGAATATGGTTAGGTGGTAGTGGATCATTAGTGGGATTTTTGATGCTCAATTTATATCTCATTTTTTCTTGTGTGGAAACCCACTAGAATCCCTATATTATGATGTGTTTCATATGGAGGTAAATCTTCTTCATTTATTTAATGACCATATTTATTTATTTGATCACTAAGATTATTTATTTAGATGAAATTCATAGTGTATATAGGTATGGATAGGCCCTAACTTTCAGTTGATGGTATTTCCAGATGGTCCCTCTTTAATCGTGAATGAGGGTTGAATTTATGGGTGACTTACTACTCACTGTTTTTGATATACATTGGGAGATACACCGCACACATAATTTGTTTCAACTAAGTGAGGCTCTGGACACTAGTTTGTTGGATTTCATTGAATAATTCATACAAATCATGGTGTTGAGACATTGGGAGTACCACAATGTCAAACCTATGATACTACTTATGAAAGTCCTCATGGTTTTCCTTACACTAATGATTGGTGAGTTAGTGGTCTTGGAGGTTTTTTGGATGTCACCCAATATTATATATGATACATATCATGTAGACCATAGTGAGAGACACAAAGATATTGAAATTTAGGTCTGAAATCATCTAGAATAATACGGGTAGTTGGTATATAGAATAAACCAGCACTACTAGAAATTTGACATATACCAATGGACCTATATCAATGGTTTCCCAAATAACTGTTGGAATACGTATCATAAGGATACACTATACCAGTGGTTTTTTCCAAAAAAAAATTTATATGTTAAATTTATACCGATAGTTTATCTGAAACCATTAGTATAGATTCTAAAATAGTACCATGTACAAATGGTTTTGGAATAACCTTTAGTATATGTCGTAGTTAAACAAAAGGTTTTCTAAAACCCATTCCTTTTGCTTCCATAATAAGACCATATACCAATTCTTTTAAAAAAATTATATCTCATAGGTATAGAAATGATTTCTCCAAAACCATTAGAATATATATTAAAATAAACCCCTATACTAACAGTTTTGGAAAATCCATTGGTATAGGTCCCCAAATTCCAAATAACAATACAAAAAAATTAAAAACACATTGGTATTGTTTTTTGATTTTCTTACATATTTATTTTGCCAATAATATTGAATCAATTAAAATTTTAATTTCTTTTTACAATATATATATATATATCATATTATGTTTACAAAAGTTATTATACCTTATTTTTTGGTTTGTTCAGGTATATGTTGTTGATTCAAGGATCAAATCCAACCACGAATTTTTTTTACAATACCTATAATAAAGTATTAAAATATTCATTTTTATAGGTATATACTGATTAAAGATAGGCAAACATCCACCCAAACTATTGGAATAGCATATACCAACAATTTGAAGGACTATACCAACAGTTACAAACCATTAGTGTAGTATTTTTCCATTTGTTCTCCCACAACCCTTGTTCCTCCATCCCATTATTCATATAGTGACACTTTTATTGACCATTATAGGATCCAATTGGTGATGGATGTAACATTTATAGAGGCAATTATAATTAAATATTGTACTTCTGATGCTTGAGTAGAGATGGAATCATATGGGTCATTTTTTTTCTGGAATGATTGTTTTTCAACCGAATGAATTTTATTCTTCCAAAACATATATATGTTGGATAGGGTTTTCACATCCTCTAAATGATTAGGGATATCTCCTTGTATGTGTCCCAATGTCTCTAGGTAATTATCACAATCATTTGATTGTTCCACTCAATGGCTACACATCTCTCCAACATAAAAGGTGGAAGATGGGAAATGTGAAGATAATGTCTTCATTGATGTATTAAGATAGAGACTATGAAAAGGATCCAGGACCTCCTATACATGTAGGTATTCATATATGGATATGGGGACCTTATAGATCACTATCTCAAAGATGACCGGCCTCAACTAATGGGATATTAATTGAGATCTTGTGAAGGAGGATGAGGCACATCCTCTAATTCATCAATCATATCATAGTCCAAGATGATAAATTTGATACAAAATTTCCACTCCCCTTGAATATATCCATGAAAGAGTTACCCAAGCATAGAGCCTTAAGGGATATAGGAATTTTTTTCATGTGTGTTTTATTCTTTGATATGTGTATAACCCCCACAACTAGTGTCTACCTCATACACTAGAATATGTCATTAGGTAAGAGGACAATATTCTTATCATAGAGGACCTTCCTATCTATTGATGACATTGCAAGTAAGGACATTTTGGTGAAATTATTTAGTGTGTTGTGGATAACTATATGTTATTCAAGCTCTAAAATTGTGGAAAGATGACTTAACCTGCCTGACATATGGCTAGGGTTTGATCTGAACCATGTGAAAAAAATGACAATGAATTTGTTGTGAGTGTGGGAGGTGAATAAAATGTTTAAGGGAAAATATAGCTGTCATTGAGGAATATAGTTGGGTAGGGTTAGAGACATGTCCCCATCACTAGCATCGAGTGTTCTAGATCAAGTCTAGTTGACTAAGGATGAGTTTTTCCTAGTCATCAACCTATTTGTCCAATCAACATTAGGGATCGAGATGGGAGAAGGGTTTTATTATAATAACCCACTAGGGTCTTCGTAGTTGGTGCGATCAATGCATCCCCTACCTCCTCACTATAGAGGATGGAGTTGTTATATCATTCTTCGAAATAGACCCCAAAATGGGTTGACTTGGTAAAATAAGGAGGCTTATCCAACAAAGTCATTGGGGGTTGTGGTGATGAATGAGATAAAAGGTAGATATTTGTGTGGATTATTGAGATTAATGGTAGGATTGGATGTTATGGAAGATGTGTAGTCATGTTGTATTGTTGCAACATCAGTTCTTATATGCCAATACCATTTGGTGTGGTGGATCATCGAGTATTTATTCCAGATTGATTCCTTTAGGATATATGTGGATAATTATCAGTTAATGTAAAATTAAAGTAATGTCCAATGTTCCCAACATTACTCATCAATTTATGGGGAAGGAGAATGGATCCATTCCAGTTATGTCTTATAACTTTTGAATCCCAATGTTCCTAATCTACCCTATGTTATGAGATAAGATATTTAGATCAGGTTCAATATTTTTTTCTAATTATTTCTACTGGAATCGTACTTTGGGTGATGAATCACTTTATTTCCCTCTCTCAGAGTGACCCATGTCCTTGGACTATTTTCACCTCACTCCAGGGTATGCATCCCAGAAATATTTTGTTCTAATGGTTAGTAGATTCTATCTACATAATTTGTGACATTGAATCCTTGATCAGAATAGAATTATGGGTTGTTTTGCCATCCTTCCAAGGACCAATATTTGGAGTTCTTTTATTACTTTGAGTCTTACTATAATATTTAATACCTATTAATGAATCTCATTCCTAGAACCATATCTAGGTTGATCCATGTTATTTTGACTAAATGTCATCACAATAGAAAATATACCTTTTGTTTGGAGATGATGATAATGTTAGGAATCTTATGTATATTTTAAATATATGAATGTCCTACTCATTTGATGTTTGGGGAATATACTATATGATGATTCTTTGGTATAGATACCATGTCATCATGTATCCATTATTTGGAATTTGATGACATTTTCATAAAGAATCAATGGCTATAAGTCCTAGAAATCATGTGAACTTTGAATACGGTAGGGATTATCATAAAATCGTTGAGTTTGGTCATATTTTATACATATTGTTGGTATTGGTGGTTCATAGGTATAAGTTTCTTTTATGGTAGGTCGGTCACATGTTTAATGTATTTTGAGTAATGTTGGACCACATGTGTCATTTTCTTTTGGGTATAGGTGGGTAAAAGGATTAATTTTGTGTGGGGAAATATATTTCATAGGTTTATTATCTTTTTAGAATTGGTTCATCAAAATCATAATGTATTTTAGGGATATGTTGTTCACAAGTTTAATTTCTTGTGGGGACAAGGGGACAATAGGTTTTTTGTCCTGTGGTGATAGGGGTGTCAACTGCTTAATCTATTTTAGGGATTGGTTTTTCGTATGATTAATTTCTTATGGGGACATGTGTATGATGTTAAATATTTCTTTAGTGTTTATGATCAAACAATTAATTTTACACATTCTAAGGGATAGATACTCAATTTTCATGGTAAATTTTGGGAAATATGATTGTACCTAGGGAATGTGTCAATGATGTACTAGGATATCATGATTGGATTTTGTGGAGGTTTCCCCTATATCCTATTAACACAAGGGTATGAAACCTCATGTAGTTTGAGGACATGGTTTAAGGTCACGTGAGAAGACTTTTCCATGCAGTTTAACATTATATATTATGGATTATCAAATCATTGAAGGATTAATTTTACTAATAGTGTGGGTCTTATTAATATTGGACAACTAGGTTTCAGGGGTTATAGACCAAGTGTTGGAGGATATGGAATCTCATGATGGTAACACACAAGTCATATTGTGTTCATAACATAGTATAGGTATACAATTTACTTAATGTGTTGATGACATTTTCATGAAGTCTAACATAATGTTACTAAGATGTCAATATATAGAATTTAACATATTATTACTCAAAAATCAAGGGACCTACAACCAAAAAGACTATTTCCAAATAGGATAGGAGGATCCAAAACTATGCCTCATCAAAAGAAAATGTAGTTTGTTTCCCTAGATAATACCACCCTTAGGGAGGCACATGGAGGTATTGAGGTTAGGGTGTAAATTATCAATATAATGCGGTGAATATTTTTCATTTCACATGCTGGGAGAAATGGGTATAGGCCTATGGTTTAATTATTCTAGTCATTATCCTGATCTAGTAATTAGGATACCATGTTTTGGAATTCATAAGACCCAAAAGAACATGACTTTTTAGAAACTAGGTATATCAAAATAAAAAATTATGTGGGGGGAAATAATTGGGTTTATTGAAGGTCTAGGGTGTCATAATGGATGAGGGGTTTCTCTATGAAAGGGCTTTGTGAAATAGGGTAGCACTGGCTCGTGGAAAATTCTTTGATCCCATGTATAAGTTTTCATTAACCATAGGTATCAAAAAAACCAAAATATGTGTGAAGGGTTTCACACTATATTGAATAGAGTATTAATTCACAAATACACCTTCTTATAGTTTTTGTATCCTAAGGTACCCATGGGTAATGATTCATGAATTATGGGTTCCAAGAGAAATATTATTTCACCTTTTTCTCAAAAAGATCAATTTTTCATGAATTTAGATATTCAAATTGAATTACAGAGGCCATGATCCCCTAATTGAGGGTTGGATGGAAGTTTTTTTTGGTGTTACAACATCAGGAATTTAATTTTTTATAATGTGACAACCTTAGAGATTTGTTACATGGATTTTGGTGTCCTCCGTTAAAAGATCTGTGTTGTGTGTGGGATATTTTCATTCATGGGAGATCATCTATGGCAGTTGGAAGATTTAAAAAAGAACCATTTATTCTTGAAGCATTATACCTTCTCAAAATCCATGAATTTGGTGTATTTTTTTATAATTATTTATCTTGGATTCACATCCACTTTCCTGTGAATTCCTTAATGTCTCTTAGAATATATGTTCTTCAGTGACGAAAGAAAATTTTCATTTAAAATTGGATAATTATGTTATAAATATCATATACATAAATTTATATATCCATTTAATAAATAATTATTACTAACCATGAGAGGTGGTTGTTGGAAAATTACATTATTTAGAAAGGTGGTATTCATCCAAACAACCAAACGATCGTTCTGTTTCCGAATAGATGAAAGTGTGTAGGGATATAAGTTATTGAATTAAAATAATATAACAACATTGTTCATTATTATAAACAAAATAAATATTTTCTAAATAAAATTATACATAATGAAACCAAAAATATTAATAATTCTAGTGTTTTTGGTAATTAGGTACATCTCATAACATATTGAATGTGGGATACAACATCATTTTTGAAAACATCCTTAAAATGCTTCTACAATTCCATGGATTTTAATTATTCATCAAATAACTTGGGAAAAATATAAGAAATGGGTGGGATATAAATTTAGGTGAGGGAATAAACATATCATAACATGAAGAGAATGTAAAATTTTTCATACAATAGGCATGTCAATGTGGAATAAAAAGTGGTGTAAATATTCACATAAACACTAAGGCCTGATATATCTTGATAATCATAGCATGGGAAATGTGGGAACAAATTTTTCACTAAATCATAATCATAGATCTAATATTACTATAAATATATCATGATGGAAATAGTATCATAAATTAATCAAGTCCACCCTCTATCCCAACATGATGTATCATTATACTAAAAATTAAATAATTCATTGAAGTGTAATAAAATTCTTGGTGCGCCGGTCACATTCATTTCATTCTGATACTTATGTTTGCCACATAGATCGCACAACATGAATTAGTTCATTATAATAACTTATTCCATGATCAAGGAGTTTGAAATAAATATATTTAAATCCCCAATAAAAACTGACATGTGAATAAATGTGAGATACCTTTATTTGAAATGGGTAAGGAATTTGCAACATAATTGTTTTGGCATGGAAGAATAGAGATGAAATTTTGGTAGCCTAACGATGTAACATAATGATTCATAAAAATGGTTTTATAGGATAAATAGGAATAGGTACATGTATAAACATATCCCAAAATTATAAATTGGAATTTTAAGGCATAAGTTAATGAAGAAAATTGAATAATTAATTGAATACTTACTATATTTCATCATTGAAATAGGTGTACATAAAAAATAATGGGATGATTAATGAGAGAAAAAGGTAAATATCATAACTTTAAAATTAAATTTAATGTAAGGGGAATATGGAATATAATATCCCAACTTCGGAAAATGGAATGTAAGAGGCATAACAAAAAGGAAGTTCTTTAATAGAAGTTTGATGCGAGAAATGTCAAACCGAAATACAGGGATGGTAACATGTGTACATAATGGTCTATTGAATTTATTATGAGAGTTTAACAAATTTATAATAATATATAAATTAAAATGACAGAATTTAGGATATGTATTAACTTATAAAAACATTAATAAATGGATGTTAAGAATAATATCAACAAATAAGTGTTGAATAAAAGGGATAGTAGAAGATCCCTTTCTTGATTGTTTGACTCCAAATGCTACGGATGGGATTCATAAAAGCTTGGGGGAAACATTGTTATACCATAGACAGTGGAGGGGAAATTATGGACTTGATAAAAGGTGGTTTAGTGAATTCATATTTGATCTTGTGCGAGTTTATATAGGAAAGGATAGGGTTTTATTTTTCATTCGGGTTTTGGACTCTACAAAATAAGATAAACCAAATAAAAAAACATCCCATGGTTTTCTCGAATGATTTAACGTTAATGAGAGTGTTTTACATTAATTTAGAAGAACATCATACTATATTAATATATTAATTCCCTTTATTTTGAGGCAGTAAGTCATACTCTTAAAGAAATGATTTTAAAACCTTAAAATATTATTATACTTTTGGAGGATTCATAATTGATTTAAAACATTAAAAAAATGTAAAATTTAATTAATTTAAAGTTAAATAAAATATTTCATGTGGGATACTGATAATAGTATTTATTATAACACTTTTAGGAAATTATGATGTCCTAATACAAATTTTTTTTATGCGATATTTAAATTTTACACGAAAATTAGAATGTCTCAAAAAATTATAAAAAATAGACCACTGGATAATTTTGATGTTTTGATTCCAAAGATAATGTCCATTTTACATAAATAATTTTCAAAATAAGTTATTTTTAAATTCTAAAATAATAACTGACATTTATTGAAAATGATTTGTTTTTTTAATAATATTTTTTCACACTTAGAAAATTTACATTTGATATTTTATAAATTATTTGATCTTTTATAATGAATAAAAATTACATAATAATATTTTATTAATATAATATTTATTTCAAAAATATATTATATCACCAAAATAAAATCATTAATTGAAATTGAATATTAAACCAAAAATAATATTTTTACAGTATTGAATCAAACCATAAAATAATTTATAAGGTAACAAATAAATGATGGAAATATATTCATTATTATATAAAAAATAATGTATATACTCATATTTATAGTATATTGATACATATAACATTAATAAACAAGAAAACACCCTAAGGGTAAGGTGTGTGGTGCTGGGACATTTCTGGGGTGGTTCGGTGAACATAGTGTGGGTCGTGATCTCAATAAGCTTGAACTTCTCCCGTTAACGGTTTCTCTCAGGATTATGTTGTAAGATTTCATCTTGGAATTGGTTAGGGAAAATAAAAAAGTCTATTTATCCCATAGATTCTCCAATAAATTGGATTCACAGGGTACGATCATACTGGTTTAGGTCATCACATCCTTTATCTGTGTCAATGGGTTTTGTTAAAAACCGATATTTATACTAATCAGGTGCTCACTATTCGTTGTACTTAATATCAATATTAATGATTCTCAATGTTTATTTCATTAACCGACCCTACCGGTCTCAAGCTGCAACTACCCCAGGCCTACATCTATAGACTAGGCGCTAGCGACAAGCGCATATGGCATAACGATCTCGGGGAGGCCTTCGCCTATGTAACTGTACACACACACTACCCACTCGATGAATGAGTGCAGAGTAAAATTGAAAACCAAAGTAAAAGAAACTATAACCCAACCATATTCATGAAACATCTTCTAAATAGAACAAGTAAAGTGATGAAAATTAATGAATATGAAACTAAACAGAAAAAGGGAAAAACAAGCCCCATCCCCGAAAGGTGACACAAACCAGCAACAGGTATTAAAAAGTAAACAAATGGAGAGTCCCACACCTGAAATGCCAACTAAGACCATTGAACTAAACCCAAGCTCCCATGTCTTCTATTCTCCTCTGTAGTCTCAATCGACCTGTTAGTCATCTTCAAGGGCACACCAAGTGCTGGCAAAGCCCAAGCAGTGGTGAGTTTAAATATACTCAGTAGGATGACCCAAAAGCTCAAGAGAGACACAAATGAGGTATTAAGATGGTGAGAAGTAGACAGAACAAAGAATAGTATATGAGTACAACCGAGAGAGTGAAGCTCAACCCATTAAAATAAAGGAAGTAGACTCGTCCAATCAAGAGGATCTAGGCACTAAAAGCACGTGGCATACCACATGCCTCTTCGCCCCTCCAAGAAGGAGAGTAACTGAACCCAGAGAGTGGGAACAAAAGTAAAATGTGTATATATATATATTCTCATCTAGAAACCAGAACGAGTGTGTAATTGGATCTCCATCTCCATGCTCAACTCAGGAAAAGTCACCAACAGTTCTAATGATTCCCATCATTGATGCCCAAATGTCCTGCACGCCAAGGTTGACTCATTGCTGAACTGTACGACCAAGGGTCCCGCTCCGGTAATCATGGAGAAAAGTCACTGACTAGCCTCATAGAAAGGACTGAGTCTGAAAGAAGTCCTCGGGTAACTCATTGTAAAGCCCAGTTAGAGGTTAAACCCTATGTGGTCGTCGGGTAACCCATTTCCCAGCCTTGCTATAGGGTAAACCCTTTGGTTAATAGGTAACTCACTGCCCAACCCTGCTTGATGGTAAACCCTATGGCCAACAGGTAACCCACTGCCCTTCCCTACTGGAGGGTAAACCCTAATACACCGGTGGGTAACCCACTGCCCAGCCCCACTGTAGAGTAAACCTGGAACTATTCAGATAACTCTGCATTTCCCAGGGCACCACTGGGTGCCACTAACATCACTATCGTGCGTTGGTTTGGAGTGCATCAAAAGAAATTTTGACCAATTCCCATTCATGTTTCCACATTTAATGTGATCTCGAATGAGTCTCTGCACGCCCAAACAGATTACACCATTGCAACCCTCGTCGAAAAACACCCGAGATAGAGTATTTACTCTCTTGAAACAGACTCCCAACAAAAAAGATATTCGACACCGCTTTATGCCCATATAGTGACTCATGGGGCCCACAACTCGAGACTGAAATAGGTCACCTGAACTATGCCATTGCGATGCTCTTGGAGAAACATGCCAATTTGACTATTCATTCATCCCGGAAGGATGTCTGATGAAAAAGTAGCAAATCCTTCACACAACATAAAAGACGGCCTATGGGGCCCACAAATCAACTCCATCATCAATGCCTGAAACCTCCCTAGTCTACTTCTTCACGATTCCTGGTTCACAACACCATAGACGGCCCCTAAAACACACTATGTATGTGCTCGCACCATCCGAAATAAGAATCCTGGTGAGGTACTAAGTAACACTTAACAAGCATGTCGCGCCACCAAGCCCTTGTAATAGGAATTAAAAATCTCCAAAATTATCTCAAAACCTCTATCTCAATCCGAGGATCGCGTCACCATAGACGGAACGTGAATCCGAAACTCGGTTAACAAGTTAGAGGCATTTTAACGCCATCAGACGGAGAGAGGGTGGGCCGAACCGATTTGGCCGGTACACCCCTTTTACAATGGCGATCCACGACTAGGCCACACAGACCGCCCGGACCATGGCGTGGTCGCCCGCTCCTCGGCTTGGCCACCCAATCCGTAGTTCGGTCAACCAGTCCGTGGGTCGGTCGGTCGGACCACCCGTTCCGCTGCGGGCCTTCGGTTCACCGCATGGGTCGCACCACCTCACCCAGATCAGCTTAAGCTGGTTCAGATCTTTTCCTCAAGACCTGCATTTTGCAGGTCTTAGTCTACTCTCGGGGTCACGACGACCTCGGTCTTCCACTACATGCAGACCGAAGAAGTCAGTCGTCCCGCGCCCCTAGTCTCCTGTGTACGCCGCCGACGACCGTAGCCGCACTACCAAAGCCTGTCGTGCCGCCGCCTGAGTGTTGTCATTCAATCATCATCCATCTTGCCCACACCGACCGTCGAGGAGCCATGATGCCACATGGGGACTCACTAGACCACCACACGGAGCCGCCGGACTGCCATGGAACTGCCAGAAAACGAGGTTATTGGCTGGAAAACATCCTGGGGCCACCCCGGACGACCTGAGACTCAGAGTTTCTATCTGAAAAGAGCTTTGGAAAGATCGGATCAAACCATACGCATCTATGGCATTCTCTAAACAATTTCATATCATTTAGATTATATAATTCGAGTTTGAAGAAGTTGCATAAATTTAAAAATGAAAGCACAATGATCCTACCTCACATGGCATAGCCTGTCGCTTCACAAACGATCCACCAGAGCCGCAACCACTTTATAGAGGTTGGGAGAAGATCTTGAAGAAGGTGGATCCTTTTTTGGGAGAGCTTCCACCCGGGAGTTTCTAAGGGGTAATAAGGAGGTGGGTGGATATTTTTATGTAGGGAATAAAATTAATCAAAATTTAATTAATTTTAAACACCCACCTGTAGCCTCGTACTCGAACTATCAACGGGGTCGACGTTAAGTCGTTCCTAGGGTAAATACCACGTTCGTAGCACAATGGTTGTCTCATAATTTTTTGTAATCCAAGAATCCATTTAGAAGTTATAAAGTTCCCTCCCGAGGCCACTAAATTATTAAAAGTCCCCTGGTGGCGTTTTCCACAGAAGGGTTGCACCTGCAAAATTTGTCACGCCTCCTAGGGTAAAAGGCATGCTCCAGACTTAATGGTGGTCTTGGTTTTCCCATCCGGGAAACTGTTTAGGAGTTACCATGTTTATTGGGCATGTATAGTGTGAACGCACTTAAAATTAAATTCTTGCCACACCTGGGCTCAAAATCACAAGCCGTCTGAACGCCCTACTTTGGAATAACATGAAGAAATTTTCAAAGTCTTACAGGCTCAAAACCCAAGTCCTTACATCATTCCCTCCTTCATATTTTTCATCCTAAAAAAAACTACAGAAACAACTCGGGATACTGAGCTCGCATCTGGCTCTCCTATTCCCAGGTGCTCTCCTTCACCCTCTCATGCTTCCACAACACTCGAACCAAAGGAATGATCCATCCACATAGAGTCCACTCCTTCCGGTCCTCAATCTCCACTGGGTGATCCATCCTCAATTTCCAGCTCTCCCCAGTCGACGATGTGCATGGTGTCATGAATGTATTTCTCAGCTACGAAACTTGGAAGATGTCATGCACCCTCTCCAGCTGTGGGGGTAGAGAAAGGCAGTAGGAAACCTCACCAACCCTACACAGGATCTCAAATGGATTGATGATCCTTGAGTATTTCTTTCCTCCAAGGTCAAACTGCTGTGTTCCACACCACGGGGAGACACTAAAAAAGACATGGTCCCCCTGCTCGAACGTCAATGGCCTACAACGACGGTCTCCGAAGGACTTCTATCTGCTCTGAGTCATCCTCATCCACTCACCAATGACCTGCACATTCTCTGTCATCGCCCGCACCAACTCTGGGCCCACGAGGGAGGTCTCCCCAACCTCCATCCAGTACAATAGTGTCCTGCCAGGTCTCCCGTAGAGGGCCTCAAAAGGTGTCATGCTGATAGTAGAGTGGTATATATTGTTATATGTGAACTCCACCAAGGGAAGGTGATCCTTCCAGCATAGTCCAATTTCCAACATGCACGCCCTGAGCATACCCTCCAACCCCATGACGGTGCGATAGATCTTCCCATCCATCTGAGGGTGAAAAGATGTACTCATCCATAGCTGAGTCTTGAATGCCTACTACAAGCCTCACCACAATCACATCGTAAACCACAAGTCATTGTCGGAGACGATCGTTGAGGGTACATCATGAAGGCGGATGATCTCCCAAACGTACAAATCCCCTAGACTCTCCACTGAGCTCTGCTCCCTGATGGAAAGGAAGTGTGTTGACTTCGTGAGACGGTCCACTATTACCGAAATTGAATCAATCTCCTTCACAGTGCGCGGAAGCCCTGTGATGAAAACCATATCTATGTCATCCCTTTTCCACTACGGGATATCAAGGGGATATAACAAGGCTACCTAAACCTGATTCGTGGCCTTCACCTTCTGATAGGTAAGACACAGAAAAACGAACTCAGTTACACTCTACTTTATACCAGACCAACAAAACTGCCACTAAAGGTCTTTGTACATCTTCCCCACACTGGGATGTATAGACAAGGGAGATGTGTGGAACTCCCGCATCACCTCCTCCGACATCTCCACTAGTACTACAACTCATCCCTGGAACATGCTCTCGTGATTCACTCCTTCAGAATACCCATCAGGTGCATCAACTGTGGATATCTGATCATGCATTACCTCTCTATCAACATCCCCCACCTGCAACTCTGTCATATGATCATGGAATGAAGGAGTCAACACCATCGAATGCATAAAAGACTTACCCTCCTGCTCCACCAAGGTCAGCTGTAGGGAAGCCAATTGCTCTGAAGCTTCCCGCACTAGACAAGCCCGGGACTTCCTGCTAAGTCCATCATCTACTATGTTGCCCTTCTGTATAGTGTAGACTATCTTAAAATCTTAATCCTGCAGAATCTTCAGCCCACGCCTCTGCCTCAGATTCAGATCCCTTTGAGTGATGATGTACTTGAGGCTCTGATGGTCTGAGTAGACCACAAAACGCTCACCTAGAAGGTCGTGTCTCCATATCCTCAAGGAGAAGACCACCACATCCAGATCCAAATCACGAGTCACATAATTCTACGGATGGGGCCTCTACTGCCTCGATCCATATGCAATTACTGCCTTCTACTGCATCTTCATGCACCCAAGACCAGTTCCAGAAGCGTCGCAGTATACCAGAAACTCAACACCCTCCTCTGGCAGCCTCAAAACAAGAGCACTCATCATCCTATGACTCAACTCCTCGAAGGCCTTATGGTACTGATTATTCCTGGTGAAAGGTGATCCCTTACTTGTAAATGCAGTCTAAGGGATGAAATCCTGGAGATCTCTACCACAAATCTATTGTAGTACCCTACAAAACTAAGGATGCACCGCACCTCAGATGCATTCATGGGTGGATCCCAATAGTGAAATGCCTCTATCTTTGTGCGATCTATGTCTAATCCCCATTCTGAAATGACATGTCCCAGAAAGTGAACCTCATGAATCCAGAACTGAAACTTCGATATCTTCCGAATTTAGCTGGTGCTCCCGAAGTAAGTCTAGGACCAACCTCAAATGCTCCACGTGCTCCTCCATTATCACAGAGTAGAGCAGTATATTTTCAATAAAGACAACAACAAACTGGTCCGTATAGGGTTGGAAAATCAGGTTCATCCAAACCATGAAGATGGAAGGGGCATTTTTCATGCCAAAGGGCATCACAAGAAACTCATAATGCCTAAAACGACAATGAAAAGCCAACTTCAATATATCATCCTCACAAAACTGCAACTAGTGGTAGCTGGATTGAAGATCAATCTTGGAAAACAACTTCACACCTTTCAACCGGTCGAAGAGGTCATCAATCATCGGAAAAGGGTACTTGTTCTTTATTGTGGCCGGATTGAAGGAATTATAATTCACACAATGTCACAAACTCCCATCTTCCTTTTTGACAAACAAAACTGGAGTTGTGCAAGGGGACACACTGGGCCTGATGAATCCCTTCTCACGAAGGTCCTCCAACTAAAGTCGTAGCTCCTGAAGCTCTGTGGGTGCTATCCGATATGCTGCACATGATATCGGGCCAGTCCCATGTAGTAAATCAATGAAAAACTCCATCTCTCACCTCAGAGGTAGTCCCGGGACATCCTCGGGAAAGTCATCCATGTAGTCCTCTACAATGGTATGAATCACATATCATATAGCGTCTGCTACTCCAAGAGCCATGCTCACCAATTGATTATAAAAAGGCCATGGTCTCATGCTCAAAGTACCTGTTTTCTCTCAAACGAGTTCTTGTTCACCTAGAATGCTGAACCTCGTCCAATCAGAATACACACATCTGACTCGTCTGCGATGGTAGTCAATCTGGGCGTGAACCATAGAAAGCCAATACATGCCCAGGATGATGTCTTAAGGTTCCATCTTGATGACCAATAGGTCCCACGTGAAACTCTCTCGTCAGAATGAAATTTCGCACTATCTGCAAACAAAGGTCACTAACGAGGCCCTTCCTGTAGGAAACTCATGGATGAGCGCAGGTGTCAGTGCCTCTACTGGGAGCTCCAACTCCCATACCAAAAGTAGTGATATAAAAGTGTGGTAGGCACATGTTTCCACTAGTACTGAAGCAAGCGTAGAGTAAGAAAAAAGTGTACCTCATATGATCTCATGGGATGCGGGGGTGACGAACACCCATAGCCTGAAGCTGCCCATGACCCCTACTGCCAGCTCCCGGAGCCTGGCGTGGGCCACCTGGGGGTGGCGGTGGAAGGACCTCGAAACGCCATCCCTTACCTCTAGGTCTTGCTATTCTACTTACACCTCCTCCCTAAGGACCACCCCGTCCTCACTTGGTAGATCCCTGGTCATGGCATTGCCTTTGCCACTACGGGGCGCCCACTGCCTGCCACGACTGCTCGGTATGCCTGGTCGGGCAGTCCCACACTTGTTAACCCTGTCCTTCAGAAGAATAGCATTGGCTCTGTCCTGGAAGCCCCGGTGCTCTATGGTACAACTGCGGTGTACGACCCTACCCCTGAGTCTACTCACATAAGGTTCTCCTCAACTGAGGCACTACCCTATGCCGCCTTCCTACTACCGAAGACTCTACTCTGAAGCAGCCACTTCCAGGTCATGCCAGCTAGCATCCCTTGGTGAAGAAGATCTCTGTCATGAGCACCCGCTCTAGAACCCCCACATAAGTAAGGTTGAATAGGGGCATTAATGTAGCATGAATCTCACTACAAAGACTATGCTCAAACTTCTGTACCTGAAATTAAATATTGTGGAAAATATCATGCGATTAGCGTGTCAGATCGATAAATCAGGACAAGTACTATGCCATGGTCATCCCCCCTTATTCATCGCTAGAAGCTCATGAATCAAAACAGGTCATAAATAATTGGGGGAGTACTCCCCCCAGAATAGTTGCTGGAAGTTATCCCACGTGAGAGACTACTCGTCGTGGGTCTGCGTAACCAACCCCCACCAACACCCGGCCATCCCGAGGAAGAGGCTAGAATCTAGTGCTACCATCTCGTCCATCGGTGTCTGTACTAGACTTAAATGTTACTCTATAGACTCCATCCAGTCTTCCGCGGCCTGGGGATCCGAGTCCCCGTGGAACTTCTGCAGCTACTCACAGTGGATGTCTTGTAGCGCACTTAGCCTGCACTTAACCTTGGCATGTTCTATTGGTGCTAACTACTCCTCCCAAGATAGAGGGGCTACAGCTAAACCATTGGGTGGAATGGGATCACGTGAGGGTCCCTGAACTGACGCTTCGTCACTCTCTAGGTCTTCATCACAAACTGGAGAGGGTAACATGGATGGCTGCTATCGGGGAGGCATCCTGAAAATTATCAAGGATTACCGTGATCAGATGATCATATATATATATATATATCAGTAATAATAAAGGGTAGTTGACTCCAAAACGATAGTCAAAGAATCAATCCTACCAGATGCATGTTCCAAATTAGCGGCAACAAGTGTCTCAGTGAGCTGAGTTGAAAAGCGGGTTATCAGGGTCCTAGTGAATGGATACATCGGCCACTCATACAATCACATGTCTCTCTATCCTAAGTGCCACTCTCGAGACACATCGACACTATTTACCTAAATCCCAACCAATTAATTCATAGGGATATCCAAAAAAAGCCCCATGGAACGAACCATCCTCTAATACCCCTTAGTCATGACCTGACCCTACCGGTCTCGAGCTGCCACAACCCCAGGCCCACCTCCATAGTCCAAGGCCTCGCAACCAGCGCCAAAGGAGTAATGATCTTGGGGTGTCTTTCGCCTAAGTACATGTACACACACACAACCCACTCGATGTAGGAGTGAAGTGTAAAAATAAATCCAAAGGACAAGAAACTATAACGCAACCACAATCATGAATCAACTTCTAAATAAATCAAGAAAAGTGCTGAAAAGTACTGACAGGGAAGCAGAATAGAAAAAAGGAAAAACACGCGCCCAACCAGAATGGTGCCAGAACCCGGCAATAGGTTAAAAAAAGTAAACAACTAGAGATTACCACACCTGAAAGACCTACTATGACCACTGAATTCATCCCCAGCTCCTATGTCCTCTACACTCCTCTATATTATCAATCGACATGTCTGTCGTCTTCAAGGGCACACCAAGTGTAGGCAAAACCCAAGTAGGGGTGAGTATAAAGATACTCAAAAGGATGCCCTAAAACCTCATGGGAGAAACAAAAAGGTACTAAAACGGTGATCTATAGATAGAAAAAAGTATAGTATAAGAGTAAAATAGAGAGAGTGTAGCTCAACCCAACAAAATAATGGAAGTAGACGCCTCTAAACAATAGGAGGTAGAGGCGGAAAGCACGTGGCATACCCTGCGCATCTTCTCCCCTCTTAGAAGGAGAGTAACTGAACCAAGGGAATGGGAACAAAAGTAGGGTGTATATATATATGCTCAACTAGAAAGCAAAACGAGTGTGTAATGAGATCTCTATCTCCAAACTCATCTTAGGAAAAGTCTCCAATAGTTCTAATGTTTCCCATCACATATGCCCGAAAGTCCTGCATGCCAAGGATGTCTCATTGCTGAACCATACGACCAAGGGTCCCGCTTAGGTAATCATGGAGAAAAGTCACAGACTTGCCTCATAGAAATGGTTGAGTCCGAAAGAAGTCATTGGGTAACCCACTACCCTGCCCAATTGGAGGGTAAACCCTAAGAGTTCTTTGGGTAACCCACTGCCCAGCCCCACTAGAGAGTAAACCCAAAGGATAACAGGTAACCCAAAGACCAGCCATGCTAGAGGGTAGAACCTAAGGCCAACAGGTAACCCACTACCCATCTGTGTTGGAGGGTAAACCCTAATATGCTGGTGGGTAACCCACTGACCAAACCTGCTG
Organism: Viscum album; assembly: GCA_963277665.1. Taxonomy (NCBI): domain Eukaryota; kingdom Viridiplantae; phylum Streptophyta; class Magnoliopsida; order Santalales; family Viscaceae; genus Viscum; species Viscum album. The sequence continues at coordinate 1,168,442,324 of OY728164.1, forward strand.
GAGGGTAAACCCAAAACTAGTCTGATAACTCCACACTTCTGATGCAATCACTGGGTGTTACTAACAAAACTACCATGTGTTGGTTTGAAGTGTGTCAAAGGAACTTCCAAACAATTCCCTTTCCTATTTCCACATTAAATGAGATCTCAAAAGCGGCTCAACATGCCCAGACATATTACATCGTTGCAATCCTTGTAGAAAAACATGCGTGATAGACTATTTACACTCTTGAAATAGAATCCCAACGAAAAAGATATTCAACACCACTTTATACCCATACAACATCTCCTGGGACCCACAACTCGGTTCCAAAAAAAGGTTGGGCAAACTGTTCCATTGCGATGCTCTTGGAAAAACAGGCCAAAACGACTATTCATTCGTCCCGAACTGACATCTGATGAAAAAGTAACAAATGCTGCACACAACATAAAAGAAGTCCCCTAGGACGCACACATCAAATCAAGATTCAATTCATAAGACTATCATTTACTACTTTTGCATGATACTAGGGTCAAAACGCCGCTGACGGCACCTAAAATGGACTCCGGATGTACTCACGCCATTCAAAACAAGAATCCCTGTGAGGTGCTAACTAACACTTAAAGGGCGTGTGACGCCACCGAGACCCCATCTCAAGAATTAGAAATCCCTCAGACCATATCAAATCTTTTGTCTTGATATGAGGATCCTGTTTCCATAGATGGTATGAAAATCTAACACTCGGTTGGCCTGTTAAAGGCATTTTAACGCCAACGGACAGAGACGGGGTGGGCCTAACCGGTTCGTCCAGTCGACCCCTTTTTGACCGGCGGTCCGCGGCATGGCTTCCTGGACCGCCCGGTCCACCACGGACCATGGTTCACCATGTGGGCCACACCGTCTCACCCATATAGGCTTCAGCAAGTCCCGCTCTTTTCCACAAGTCCCACGTTTTGCGGGTCTCGGTCTGCTCTCGGGGTCGCGATGACCCCAGTCTTCCCCTGCAGGCCGACGGGCATAGTCGGCTGGCCCGTGGCCCTGGCCTCCTATGTGTGCCACTGATTCCCACATCTACTCACCCGCAGCCAACCGCACCACTGCTTGAGAGTTGCCACACCGCTGATGTCCCTCTCTCCCGCGCCGACCGCTGAGGTGCCGCGTCGTTGCTGTCTCGCTCGCTCGCCCTGACTGCCGAGGAGTTGCGCCACCACCTAGGAGTCGCGGCACCACCAGGGGACACACCAGACCGCCGCGTGGAGCCACCAGACCACCCTGGAACTGCCTTAAAATTAGGGTACTGGCCAAAAAACTTTTTGGGGCCACCCCAAATGCCCCGGGACTCGGATTTTCGATCCAAAAAGAGCGTTGGAAAGCTCGAATCATACCATAGTCATGTTTTCCCTTCATTCAACAATTTAACAGCATTAAAATGATAAAATTTTTGTTCTAAGAAGTTTTTGGAATTTAAAAATGAAAACACTATGATCCTACCTCACAGGGCATAGCTCATCGCTTCCCAAACGATCCGTTAGGGCCGCAACTGCCTTGGAGAGGTGGGGAGAAGAGATTGAAGAAGGTGGGTCCTTTTTTGGGAGAGCTACCACCAGGGAGCTCATAATTGGGAAAAAGGAGGGGGTGGGGTGGACTTGTTTAAGTAGAGAAAATAATTAATAATAAATTAATTAATTTTAAACACCCACTAGTATGCACGTCCCCGAACTCTCGACGGGGTCGAGGTTAAGCCGCTCCTAGTGTAAAAACCACATTCTGAGAACAACGGTGGAATAAAAAAAATTTAATCCAAGCCTTATTTTAGAAGATATAATGTTCTTGCCTGAGGCCACTAAATTACGAAAATACCACTGGTGGAGTTTTCCATAGAAGGGCTGCGCCCATAAAAGTTACACCCCTCCTAGGGAAAACGACATGTTCCAGACACAATGGTGATCTCAATTTTCCCTTCCGAGCAACCGTTTGGGAGTTATTCTATTTATTTGGAGTGTCTAGTTTGAATGAAATTAAAATTTAATTCCGGCCACACCTGGGCTAGAAATCACACCCCGTCTGAATGCCCTGGTCTGGAATAACATCAAAAATATTTCAAAGTCTTACAAGCTCAGAACCTGTTTTCTTACAGTTTAAATAAATCTAATAAGATATTATAAAACCGTATAATTGATTGCATATTCTATAACCATATTAAGTAAAAATTCATTCAAATAAATTATAATGGGAATTTTATCTACAATATTTCTGGTAATTAAAAGATTCACCCCTTAATAAATTTTTCCATAAAAAATTTCATTTCCCACACTGAAATAATTGAGGGTACTCTGTTACATAACCTAGTTTGGTTTCCATATTTCATCATCAAAATATTGTTTTGTAACACCAAATGGTTTCATAGTACATTATCTTTTTAAAGTAATTCCATAGCTTGCACCTCCCACCACACTGAGTTCGAGCGCACGATGACTTACCAAACTAACCGTTCAAAAGCAGTTATGAATAGTATTAACATAATTTAGATTTTTATATATTATATATAATTTTAGAATCAATATTTTCTATTTATTATACATAATATAATAATAATTCATTTTTTTCAGATAAAGGAATTATTTTTCAAAAATTGAAATTCTACAACCTTTTAACGATAAACACTTCTTAAATCCCATATTTGACACTTTTATATATTCAATTTGAAAAAATAAACGTCTTATTTATAATCGAGACATAAAAATTTAGTTACAATTTTTATATATTTTTCTAATAACTATCATATTTTGTTTAATAGTGAAAAATATTAAATTTTTATTAAAAAAACTTTTTTAATCAAAATATTTTATAGTGTTAAATTATTAATTTGAGTTGTTTGAAAGTATAATTAGATTATATTTTTACCATTTAATCTAATTTTGGACATTGGAATTAATTTCACTTTGAAATTATACAAAAACAAGTGTCAATCATTTGATAGTTATCGTTTCTTAAAAACACGCTATTTGTTTTGACAACAAGAATTAATTTTAAATTAATTAATGAAAATTTTATGTTTTTAATTTGGTAAAATGGATATCTATTTTGGATTTAGAATATATAATATATCATAGGCATAATTTTTGGTATTTTTTGAAAAACAACAATTTCTGATGAATAGTTAAACCACTTAGTAGTAGTTAAAAAACTGATTTTTTCATTTAAATAAAATTTTACCACTTCTATGAATTGAATTTTAAAAATCCAACATACAGGGTTGTTATTAGTATTCTAAATGTGGTCCAATTAGATGAAAACAATTTTTGGTGAATAGTAACTTTTGATTTTTATTTACCATGGTTAAAGTTAAATAGGCCAATTTATAGATAAAAAGAAAATTATAATAAAAAAAATTTCTTTAAAACTTGTCCTAAAAATATTAGATGAGTCCGGGAAAAACATTGGCATCATTGGGTAGATTTTTGGACCCCATGGAGCTCCTTAAGAGTGACAATGAATCTTTATTTAAATTAACTTAAAGTAAAGTCGAAAATGACATTAAGAAATACCTTTTATTATATGAATTTTTACATTTGTTATATAAATCATCCTTTCAACTATAAATTAAAATTTGAAAGATAAAATAATTTCTTAAATTATGGTATTTTTTATTATTTTTAGAATCAAATAAATTAAATTATTTATGACACAATAATGATGCAGTATTCATCTCATTATGAAATGATTTAAATAAATAAGATTATTAATAATAAAAAAATATCCAAAACCTATCCAATTATTATTGTATGATTTTTTTCATACTTGGGTCATCATAAATGGGACATTAATTTGTTTTGGACCTTTTAAAACCGATGATAATTTTATAATAAAATAACATTTTCAAACGTTATTAAAGAGCCCCACCTCTCCCTTTTAAAAAGGACAACACTTTAACCCATTCCTCACACATCTAAAGACCCTTGGATCATACCAACCCTACCTAAATAAGATCTCAAGATCCCTCTCTTCCACCTAGAATTATAACCTTATGAAGATGTCACTTCAAGAAGACCTTTTGGTTCAAACCAAAAGGAGTTGTCCAAATTAAAGGTAATGGTTTCTCTCAACTTCTTTTATTTAATTTTACTTATCCAACCCCTAAATTATTATTATTTGTTTATTTTATAAAAAAACAGTATCCAAAATATACTAGGATGTTTTTATAAGATGTATTCAAACTACACTTACACACACCTTCATCTAATGTGTAAAGAACACACTGTTTCTGTGGATGGAAAGCTAACGCCTCATTAAACGATGATGGTTCAATTTTCTTCTACCACCTATCATGGTGTCAAATAAGATATAAATGTATTTATATATATCATATATATTATGATTATTTTTTATTTATTCTTCTGTATTTTCCAGTTATATCATACCTTTAAGGTTTCCATTGTGGGTTAATGTGATAATTTTCTTTAAGAAAGTACGGACTACCGCCCCCTCAAAGTAATATGACTCATTAATGCGTTATTTGGGACGCATAAAGGATGGTGTTAATTATAATATATATGATATTATACTGTAATTATAAAAAAAACTATGTATCATTATGTTTTAATTTGATTATAATAAAAAATAGATATGAAATTTGTGCTCATGTGTACGTACGACTTACCGTCTCCATGAACGGTGAATTTCATTTCTTATCTACATATATTATTTAGTTTTGTAAATCCATATATATACTTAATATATAAAATATATATATATATATATACATATATCTGATATCAAAATCTTGAATATAATTCTGGAGGTAATGGAATTTTGACCAAATGGACATATTGGGATTATAACAAGGTCATTTTTTACTCAAGTTATGAAAATCAATAAAATATCCAATATGAACTCAAATAATTAACTAATTGTTATAGCAAGGTAATAAGTGATATAAAATAAATAATAAACTTTATAAATTTTCTTAATAAAGTAGAAATTAACTTAAGTTTATTATTTTGGAAGAACAAGTAACATACAAGACTAGACGGTCTTGAGGCAAGGGGATTCTTATCTCACTTTTAATTCCATGAGATTTCCATTGTTCACCACTTATTTATTGAATGTGGTGTATTTTATACTACAATTTGATACATATTATCATGATTATTTTTAAATTCATTGTACTGTGTGATTCATTTGGTCATTATTCACTTTTTTTCATATGACTCGATTGATTACAACGTGGTATTGGGTTTTCATCTCACTTCTATTCTCGTGAGGTTCAGGCTATATTGCCACAATTTCTTTTTGTGTGTTATAAGTACTCTCCATTATTTTATTATTTGTGTAATATAATTAAATTTATGGTTATTTAAATCTTCCTTGTGTGATACTTCTTTCATGTGGTGTATGTATCGCATGTAACCAAATCGGTAAGGGAATTTCAAATTTCAATTTCCACTCATTAGGCTTTACGCATACTTCAGTGATTATTATAATCCATGATTATGTGTGGCATCACAATTTATTATTATTATATTAATTTATACTCTATTTTATATGTATATACTTTTGATACACATAATCACTCCATTGATAAATTCTCAGGTCATCGATATGAACTTGATAAGAGTAATTTTGACTCAATCTCCATTCATTTAGTTAAACATCCAATTCATTGGTTTTGTTTATACAAGAATATGTGTGGATGTACTATGATTGATTTATACTGAATATCCAATCAAATTTATAGTATTTATATTTGTCACACATAATTATGTCATTGATTTATCCTTAACCTAAGGATACAATTTTTATAAGGGATTTCATCTCAACTTACATTGCATTGTGTCTTCTTTTTTGTTGTCTGACAACTCACTTTTGTTCTATGTATATATTGTACCTTGACATAGTATATCATGAATCCCTTTATTCTCATGATACTATAATGTTTTTATTACCTCAATTATTTTTATTCAAGCATCTCTCATTCTCTTAGGAACTCTAACTGAAATATTATTTTAAATGTTTTAAAATTTTATTCTTCTAAATATTTCTAATTAATTTCCATGTTATAAAAATAGTGTTAAATATTTATTTATATAGACTAGAATTTTTTAAAATGTTAATTCATTTCAAATGTTTCAATGTGTTATGGGACACTTTGATTCAAAAATCTGTTTTAATCATCTTTTTGATAAATAGTGAGACTTATAAACGTCTTCATGAAAAAGGGATATTTCTCTCAAAGATTCTTACTAATAATTTTAAAATATGTCAACATAATTTAAGGGATATTATCATTGATAAGGCTTGATTTATTATGATACAAATATTTCGTACTATATTGAAGGTTTTGTGATATGTTTGATTGTGGGTGTGTTATTTTTATTCCATTCATGGTTCATTGATAAAGTATTGACATTTCATATTCTAGATTTAATACAAATGCTTTTTTATGGTTAAAAATTTTAATATGGGGAATTAATTGGACTTTGTAAATGAATGGTGGAGCCCGGTATAGCTCCTCGATACATCGGTAGGTCTCATGATACAAACTAGTGTCTTGTAACAAGGCCTTGAATAAATCTTATTTGTAGTATTGGCACGAGGCTTTCACTATGTGGTTATGATGTATGTATTTATGATTTCCATCATTATGTGATTTTCTATTTATATTTAATGTGGTTGTTTGAATAGTAGAATACCCCTGACTATATTTTTTTATGGCATTATTTACTAGCTCGTATTCAATCCATATATTGTCCATGTTTATTATTTGTAAAGGCATGTGTTTTAAATTATTCATCATGACTAATAATTATGTTATCTTTTACTTTATTGCTTAATCTTACTTAGCATTTGAGATCACCCCTTTCTAATGTTTCATTTTACAAGGATATGAAGAAGTTAGTTAAGAGTGACTTACAGGAATAATCTAGGAATCATTGATGTTTATAATGGAATAATTTAGTGTTTTTTTATTTTCAAGTTGTAATGTTGAACATATGTATGTAGCTTGTTTCCAAGACTACTAAACTTATCTATCCGTTGGGACATAATTCCTTGGAATCATCCAATGTTTTAAAACAATGCACTAGCTCTTGGATTCTGGGGTCGAGGCGTCATAGTTGGTATTAGAGGATGTTTAGTACAATCCTTGGAAACTAGATTTATATAAACTCTAATTCGAGAACATTACCCTAAGATAGATTTTCAGGATTTGTATAGAAGAACATACTAGAATTTTGGTAATGTAATGATTTTGTGTATTTTCCAAGAAATACATCTCTGTCTAGAAATGATCAGGTAGAGGCGGCTCTGTAAAAAATGTGCCTAGGAGTTAAAACTCCAACAAGAAGTTTCAATATAGACTGCGGTATCTTGGTACACGATAATGGGCCTTTCTTCACTCTTGGTTACAAAACTTCGGGGGATATACATGAGATTATTTACATTTTCATTACAAACTGATTAGACTGATTTTAATGTAAGATGAGAACAAATATACTTGGTGAATCCTAAGGTGTGTAAAATTGAAAATAAGGTTTCATGATATTATCTAAATGTTTTTATGACTATTTTTACTCACAAAATGATTTCTGGTTTTAGTGAATGGTTGTATTCCATGGAAGTCATTGAAACTTTGATCATTATGTACAATGTGGTAATGGTGGTGGAAATGAGAAACACAATGGAATGTTGACAGGCTTAAAATATATCATATTCATGCTGAATCGGTTTTCAAAAAATAAGATCAACAACATATATGTTAACAAACCCCAGTCTCAACAAAGAAGAGAAAGGAGATGAATTATAGGATCACCAATAGGTGAGACCATAGAGAAAAGAAACATCAATTTCCACCATGCATGAAATATGGAAGAAGACACCCAGTAATGAGTCTCAATGGATGAAGGAAATTCATTACATGTGGGAATGAAGGACATAATGTTATGAATTGTCTAGGAAGAATGAAGAGTACCATGGTAGAAAATAAATATGGTCCCAAGAATCCATTTACAGTCATTTTTCATAAATGTAGGGGACCTGTCCATTAATTGACTGAATGACCTATTCTATAGGATATCTTCTTGGTCAAATAAGAATCTATGTGTAAATAAATGGTTAGTGAAATGTTTAAAGTTATTAGTGCTCATTGTCGATGGGATTACATTGGATGAATTTTTTCTTGTATGTGTAACCATGCAGTTTGTCATGAGAAAATGATATTTGAGGAAGATTTATCTTTTCTCTTGTGGATATTGTAATATGTAACCATTTGGTTTTATATGATCCTTGAATTCGAGGAAATTACAAGATAATAAATTTTGGGATGAAAATGTGAGGTATGAGATAAAATTTCTGGTTAAATTGTGTTATGGTTATTTTGAAGAATTCATCTCATTTTGGTAATGTAGTAAAATATTGTTTTTGAAAAAGGATAGCTTGCATAATTTGTGACAACCCATCGTGTTAGACAAAGCTATGTGAATCAAACCCCCAACAAGAGTGCGATTGTGAATTATCACCTACCACTAGACTGTATGAAGTCCCAAGTTAGTGTGACCTATTAATTTTGGTTAAATTATATTATTAAGTTGATTTGGGACATTATGTATTATCAAATGGATATCCTTAGTTTAGGAAAATTATTTGGTTATTAAGTGATAAATGTTTTTTGGAAGATGTTCCCTCTGTTGGGATCACTATATGCCTAAGGAAAATAGAATACTATGGGATTTCATTTGAGGAGTAATGGTGGATATTTTTTAATTTTTTTAATGTAGATTTATAGTGATTTGGGGTATTTATGGAAATAATTATCCGATCATAGATAATATGTGATTAGGTTAATTCAATTTATGTATTAGACATTAAGAGTAGTCAATATTATCTTGATATACAATTTAACCATGAAGAAAATGAAATCAAATTCTTTTGAGTATTCAGATTCAATCTTAGTTAGGATTAAATTGAAGAATTTTAAGGACAATTGTTAATTGAAGGGTATTTGTTGAGCTATGGGCTTTGTTGGTCTAAATTATAGATATTAAGATTAGTATTTCTTTCTATAAAGGATTGTCCTTTTGAGGATCATATGATTATGTACTAACCATTTTTTATTGGTTAATGTTTATTGACAAAGGAAATATATAGTTCATCTTTTGTAGATTATGTTTTTCTCTATAAGATGATGGTAGCGCTTCAGGTGTAACCAAGTAATCGTGAATACTCATCATTTGAATAAAAGATGAGTTCTTGGTAGAAAATTATTAATGGATGAAACTCTACATGTAGAGTAAGTATATCTCCTTATAATCGTAGTAAATCTCATAAATAAATTAATCGGCATAATGAAAAGGATCATAAAACAAAAATTTTGTTCGTTTACTTTTCCTACTGGGTAATCAAAGACCTTTCAACCCATCAGATGTTTATGGATTTCATATCGTTTACTTTATCTTATTAATATTCTCGATCACTCTCCATTAAAACATGATGATTATTTTTCTCTTCTATATCCATGTTTTCCTACATAGAACCCCAGACTGTGTTATTTTGAGTAACGATCCAACATAACTTTATTTATTTTAAAATATAGGCCTCATTAATCAATTTTTGATGTGGGATTTCAGAAAAGATATTTTGAAATGTCAAAACCCATGTTTTTAATCCCGAGAATAAATTATGAGGAAGCAATTTATTAAAGGAGGGTATAATTTAACACCCTAAGTTTTCATAGTAAATTATCTCTTTATTGTAATTCAATAGATTGCACCTCACACAACACCGAGTTCAAGTGCAAGACGACTTACCTAACTAGTCGTTCAAAGCAGTTATGAGTAGTATTAAATAATTTTTTTAATATTAAAAATTTTATATAATATTAACATACATATTATGTGTTTCATTGACATAATATATGAACAAATTCATTTTTTCAGATAAAAGATGTATTTTTCAAAAAATGCAATTTTTCATCCTTTTAATGGAGAACCCTTTTAAAATACAATATTTGACACTTTTAAAAATTCAATTTGACAAAATAAACTTCTTATTTAGAATTGGGACATAAGAATTTAGTTTTGATAAATTTTTGGTGTTTTTTATGACTTTCATATTTGGGTAAAGAGTGAAAAATACTGAATTTTAATTCAATAAAACATTTTTAATCAAAATAATTTAGTGTTAAACTATACATTTTAATGGTTTGGAAATATAATTAAATTATGTTTTTACCATTTAATCTAATGTTGGACATTGGAATTAATTTTACTTTGACATTATACATAATCAAGTGTCATTATTTAGATAGTTATTGTTTCATAAAAACACGCTATTTGTTTTGACAAGAGAATTAATTTTAAATTAATTGATGCAACTTCTATGTTTTGAATTTGGTAAAATACATATCATTTTTTAATTCTAAATATAAAATATATCTTTGGATAAATTTTTGTTTTTTTCTGAAAAACGTCAATTTTTGATTAATAGTTAAACCACTTAGTAGTAGTTAAAAACATAATTTTTCATTTAAATGAAATTTTACCGATACTGTTAATTGAATTTCAAAAATCTGACATACATAATTGTTATTAGTAACGAAAATGTGGTTCAATGAGATGAAAATAATTTTTGATGAATAATATCTTCTGACATTTATTTACAGTGGTTAAAGTTAAATAGTGTAATTTAAGATAAAAATAATATTATAATAATAAAAAATTACCTTAACACTTCTTCTAACCTTATTGGATGAGTCATCGCTGACCATGGCCATATTTGGGGTTTTTTATATATGGGTTTTTTTTAATTTATTAAAAAGGGTTAGGGTAACCAATATTTTCAAAAATGGGTCCCGAGATACGTGAACCCGCTTCACGCATCCCAGATCCCAAGAAGATGTGTGAACGGGGTTCACGCATCATAGGGGCGGTAAAATATACGTGAATCCCATTCGTGCATCCTTCATAAACATAGTGAAGGATGCATGAATTGGGTTCATGCATCTTACAGAAGTTTTTTATTTTATAATTTTGTTGTATTTTAATTTTAATTTTTTTTATTTATTTTTTGATTATATATATATATATAAGAAAAACAATTAGCAGAATTTATCTACAATTTCATATACCGCAGTAATGCTATAACAACAGTCTGGATTCTGACAGAAATCATCACCTATGGATCTCTCTTATAAGAGGTCTTTCCATGAAAATCATTCAACATTTCCGATTAGTGATTCATGTTCTTCCATTTTTGTGTAGAACATTCAGCATTTACGATTTGAGATTCTGTTTCATGTACATGTCTTTTAAAGACTATAAAATACAAAAAAATAATACTAATATAAATGAAACTTAAAACATGGATTAAACATATAATTAATTGGTGAAAATAAAAATAATTTCATCAAAAATGTTGATGAATAATAATTTATAAGCTTTCAAAATAAACAACATTAAACATTAAAATGTTTCAAGTACGTGTCATTGAAATGCAATAAAATAAAAAAAATAATACCAATATGAATGAAACCTAAAATAAGGATCAAAAATATAAAAAATAGTTTAAAATAAAAAATAATTTAGAAACAAATGTTGATGAAAAATAATTTATATTATTTCAAAAAAACCAACTTGAAACTTAAAAATGTTTCAATTATGTGGCTTTGAAAGCATATAAAATAAAAACTATAAGACTAATATAAATGAAAATTAAAACATGTATTAAACATATAGAAAATAGTTATTAATTAGTATTTTAAATAGTAAAATATTTATTAATTATTTAATTATTATTTAATTAGAAATATCATTATTAATTATAAAATAATTAATTAGTAATACCATTATTAATTATATAACAATTAATTTGTAATATAATAATTTATTATATAATTATTAATTAGTAATATAACTATTTACCATATAATAATCAATTAGTTAATATAACTAATTTTTAATATAATTAATAATAATTAATTATAAATAATTATTATATTAATATTTAAATAATTCTTTATTATATAATTAATAATTATATTAATAATTAAATAATTAATTATTATATAATTAATTATTCGAAATTATTTATTATTAGTTAATAATTATTAATTAATAATTATAATTAATAATTAATAATTAATAATTATATTACTAATTAACTAACCAATTATTATATAATTAATAATCATATTAATAATCAACTATTTACTTAGCGTATAATTATAAATTAATAATTATAATTAATAATTTTAATTAATAAATATATTATTAAATAATTATTTTATTATTAATACTTATATTACGAATTAAATAATTAATTATTATATAAATTTATTCCTAATTAAGAAATTAATTATTGTATAATTGTTATAAAAATAATAATTATTTATATTACTAATTAACTATTTAATTTATATATAATTAATAATTACTAATTATAATTAATAATCATATTAAAAGTTATAATTTATAATACTATTACTAATTAACTAACTAATTATTATATATTTAATAATTGTATTACTAATTAAGTAATTAATTATTATATAAATAATATTTAATATTTAATAATTAATATTGAATAATTGTAATGAATAATTTTAATTAGTAATTATATTTCTATTTATTTATTTATTTATTTTATAATTAATAATTATATTATAAATTAACTAATTAATTATTATATAATAAATATTAAATAGTTATAATTTATAAATATATTAGTAATTAACAAATTAATTATCAATTAATAATTGTATTACTAATAAACTAATTAATTATTAAATATTTTTATATGATTAATCCATGTGTTAATTTTCATTTATATTAGCTTTATAGTTTATATTTTATAGGCTTTCAAAGACACGTACATTAAATGTTTGTATGTTTTAAGATGGTGGTTTTGAAAGTTTATAAATAATTTTTCTTCTATATTTTTTTCGAATTCTAATTTATTTTCAATAATTTTTTACATTTTCAGTCCATTTTTTATGTTTCATTTATATTGGTATTATAATTTGTATTTTATAGTCTTTCAAAGACATGTACTTCAAACATTTTTTATGTTTCAAATTGGTGGTTTTGATAGTTCATAAAATATTATTTATCAACATTTTTTATGATTTTTTTTTATTTTCAATAATTTATTATATATTTATTCCATGTTTAATGTTTCATTTATATTGGTCTTATATTTTTTATTTTTTATTCTTTTAATGATATGTACTTGAAACAGACTCTCACATCAGAAATGCAGAATGTTCTACGTAGGAAAGGGAGAACCTAAATCTCAAATCAGAAATGCAGAATGATTTCTAGGGCAAGCCCACTTATAAAAGAGATCCCTGGATAAAGCTTTTTGTTAAAATCTTGACTACTATAATGGATGTACTGCTGGATATTAAATAACAGATAAATTCTGCAAAATGTTATATATATATATAACAAAATAAAATATAAAGATAAAAATTTTAAAAATTCAAGAAAAACTTTTTGTAGGATATGTAAATGGGTTTCATACATCCTTTATAATTTTTACAAAGGATTTGGGAACCACGTTCATGCTTCCATGTGAGGGGAGATGTGCGAACGGGGTTCACACATCTTTTATCATGTCTGTATAGGATGCGTGAACCGCATTCACGCATCTCTCCTCGCCTAGGATTCCTGAATGGGGTCCATGCATCTTAAGACCCATTTTTTAAAATACTATTAACCCTAACCCTTTTCTATATAAAAAAACCATTTTTAAAAAACCACATCCTTGGGTCGATTTTGGGACCCCATGGAGCCACTTTAGAATGATAATGACTCTTTATTTTAATTATCTTAAAGTAAAGAGAAAACTTATATTTTCAAATATCTTTTAGTATATCAATTTTTACATTGAGTTACATAAGTCATCTATTTGATGATAAATATTCATTGGAAAGATAAAAATATTTTCTACATTATGGTATTTTTTATAATTTTTATACATCATATAAGTTAAATAATATATGACATAATAATGATGTAGTATTCACCTCATTAATAAATGATATAAATAAATAAGATTAATAATATTAAAACAATATCAAAAACCTTTCCAATTCATATTAGATTATTTTATTTCGAACATTAGTCATCTTATCTTCTAATTTCATGAGTTTGGACCTTTTGAAACTGATGGAATGTTTATAATAAAATAACAGTTTCAAACATTCCTAAAGAGCCCCTCCTCTCCCTTATAAAAGATCACCACTTCTAACCCATTTCTCACACCTCTCAAGCCTCATGGATCATCCAACCCATTCCCAAATAAGCACTCAACATCCCTATATTATTCCAAGAATCCTTAACTTAGGTAGAAGTCACTTCATGATGTCCTTTTGGTTCAAACCAAATAGAGTTACCCAAATTAAAGGTAACAATTTCTCTTAACATCTTTTCATTTATTTTACTTATCCAACCCCTAAAATCTTTTTTACTATTCTTTTATAATAACACCAGTATCCTCAATATACTGGTATGTTGTTATGATATATATGAAAACTACACTTACACCAACATCAATCTAATGGGTATAGAACACGTTGTTTCTGTGGAAGGCAAACTAATGCCTCACGAAACAATGATTTTTCAATTATCTCTTACCACCTAGCATGGTGGAGATTAATATGGAAATGTATTTATAAATGAAATATATTTTGTTTATATTTTCTTTATGCTTCTGTATTTTTCTTTTATATCATAGCATTATTGATTCCATTATGGGTAAATGTGATAATTTTATTTGAGGAAGTGATGACTACCACACCCTAAAAGTGATATGACTCTACAATGCCTTATGTGGGACCTATAAAGGATGAATTGCTTTATATTATTAATGATATTATATTGGAATTATAATACTTCTATGTATAATTATGTTATAATTCCATTAAAATACAAAATAGAAATGAAAGTCGCGTTCATGCATACGTACAGCTTACCGTCTCCATGAACGGTGCATTTCATTTCTTTTCTCCAAATGATATGTAATTTTATAAATACATATATATAATGTATATATATAATATATATTATATTTAAATAATTTATATCATTCTGGAGATAATGGGATTTTGACCACAAGGACAAATGGTAATTTTAACAAATTCATATTTTACTGACATTCCGAACATCGATAAACTATCCAATATGAACTCAAATAATAAACTAATTGTTATAGAAAGGTAATAATTGATATAAAAGGAATAATAAAATTGAAAAAAATTCTTAATCATGTATAAATTAGTTTATGATTATTTTTCAGTAAGGACAAGGAACATATAAGACAAGTCGGATTTGAGGTAAGAGGTTTCTTATCTCAATTTTAATTCTATGAGATTTCTATTGTTTGCCATATATTTATTGCATGTGGTGTATTGTATACTAAAATTCGATACATATTATCATTATTCACTTTACATTCATGGTATTTTGTGATTCATTTGGTTGTCATTAACTTTTTTTCATACGACTCGATTGATTACAACACGGTTAGGGGTTTTCATCTCAATTCTTATTCCTGTGTGATTCATGATATATTTACACTATTTCCTTTTGGTTGGTGTATCTAATTCCCATGATTGTATTCTTTGTTTATTATAATTAAATTTATGGGTATTTACCTCTTAATTGTAGGATACTTCTTTCAGGGGGTGTATGTTTCGTAAGTTACCAAATCGGTAAGGGAATTTCAATTTTCAATTTCCACTGATTGGGCTTTACACATATTTCATTGATTATTTTACTCCATTATAATGTGTGGAATCACTATTTATTATTGTTCAAGTAATTTCCACACCACTTTCTATGGATAACATTTTTATAAAAATAATTACTCCATTGATAAATTCTCTAGTCATCGATAAAAACTTGATAAGAGTAATTTTAACTCAATCTCCACTTATTGAGTTAAACATCCAGTTCATTGGTGTTGTTTTTACAAGAATATGTGTAAATGTCCTCTGATTTATTTACACTGAATATCTAATCATATGGTGTGAATTTATATTATTCACACATAATTATCTCATGGATTTATCCTTAACCCAATGATACGGTCTTTATTAGGGATTTTATCTCAACTTACATTCCATTAACACTTATTTTTTGTTGTGAACCAACTCACTTTTGTTTGGTTTATATACTATAATTTGAAATAGAATATCATGAATCCCATTATTATCATGATATTATTATGTTTTTATTACCTCAATTAGTTTTATTCACTCATCTCTAATTTGGTTAGGAACTCTAACTAAAATATAATTTTAAATGTTTTAAAAAAATTCTCTTAAATCCTTCTCATTAATGTCCATGTTTTAAAAATGGTTTTAAGGAATTATTTATATGGACAAGAATGTTTTAAAATTTTTATTTAGATCAATATATTCAGAGTGGTTTGTGACACTTTGATTCAAAATTCTATTTTAAAAATCTTTTTGATAAATAGTGAGACTTTTAATTGTTTTCATGAAAAATGGATATTTATCTCAATGATTTTTACTAATCATTTTCAACTATTTAAACATACTTTATAGGATATTATTCTTGATCGAGGATGATTTATGATGATGCAAATCTTTTATACTCTATTTAAGGTTTTGTGATATGTTTGACTGTGGATGTATTATTTTTATACCATTCATGGTTTATGGATAAAGTATTGAGATTTCGTATGCAAGTTTTAATATGAATGTTTATGTTATGTTTAAACCATTTCATATGAGGAAATCAATGAACTTAGTAAGTGATGGGTGGAGCATACTATACCTTCTCTATGTATCGGTAGGTCTCATGAGACAAACTAGTTTCTTGGCACAAGGCCTTGGAAAAATCTTATTTGTAGTCTTGGCACAAGGCCTTAACTATGCCGTTATGATGTCTGACATTACACATTCCATCATTATGAGAATATCTATTGATATTTTAAGTTGTTATTTTACTAGTAGAATACCCATTCCTATTTTTTATTATTGCATTATTTACTCAGATATTATTCATTCCATAATGTATTCATGTTAATTATTTTTAAAGGCATGTGTTTTCAATTATTCACTATGCCTAATGATTTCGTTATCTTCCTCTGTATTTCTTACTCTTACTAAGAATTTTATCTCAACCCTTTATTATGTTTCATTTTCACAGGATATAGAGAAGTTATTTACGAGTGACTTTCATGTATAATCTTGGAAGCTTGGGTTTTTGGAATGAAATGATTTTGTGTTGTTTTTTTCTTTTCATGTTGTAATGTTGAACTTATATATGTATCTTGTTTCCTAGTCTACTAAACTGATCAGTCCTTTGGGATATAATTCCTTGTAATCATGCCAATGTGTTAAAATAATGCACCAGCTCCAGGATTCTATGGTTGGGGCGTTACATGGTTTCTCCACAACACTTGGATATGTACTGTTATCTTAATTCATTGAAAATTTTATCTATGATATAAGATCATCACCATATACTCTTGAATGAAAAGATCATTCACCAATGGTTTGACCTCTACATTGATTACATGTGAGGGGTCTGGTATGTATTTATTTAATATGGATTCATTAATTGGATCATGTACTTGATATAGATCCTGTGGGAGTGATAGTCAATAGGCCACAGATCTAATGCGATCAAGGATCTTAAAGGAGACAATATATCTTTGAATGATCATTCACTTCTTCCAAAATCTCATAAATTTCGTTCATGGAGATATGAAGAGAAATAACATGTCTACAACATCAAACTATAGGTCTCATCATTTATTATCAGTATAAATCTTCGGTGATCTTTAAGCAATCATGATGTGATTCTTAATAGTATTTACATATTTCACAATTTCCTCAATGGTTTCTTGACATATCAATTTGTGTTTTCTAAATTAAACATAGCATATAGGTGTTCTATAACTATTCCAACAAAAAGATTCATGGATATCCAAATGGATGCTTCATTTGAAATAGTTATTATCAGAGAACTCAACCAGTGGAAAATGTTGATTCCATCCTCCTTTGAAGTCAATTGATCATTCTCTCAATATGTCTTGAAATGTATTAATAGTCCACATATAATGGCCATTAGTTTTGGTGTGAAAATACATGATAAAGTTAAAGATAGTGTCAATTGCACATCAGAGACTCTTCCAAAACATTAGGGAAAATCATTGATATATGCTAGATATAATCGATAGAGGTACTCTATTAAGCCCCCACTAATCTGGTGTATATCCCTTAATGTTGATCAAGTGACAAATCCTCTAAAATACAAATGAATTGTAGAATATTTTTATGAAAATATACCCCCAATCCATAGATAATTGTTCCCCCTTGATGTATTTTCAAGACCAATGACAAATTACATGGTTATGTTTTCCGATTTCCATGTAGGTATATGAAATGGTTCCATCATCCCACTAGAATCAAGGCATTACATTTTCACTTTCAAGATTACTATATATATTGATGTATACTCTGTGATATTGTTCATCAAATTTATCCTACAATATTGTTCTCAGAGATCTCGATGCATCATTTTTCATCCTGGGTGGATAGAGAAGGTTGAGCTATGTGAATCATTCGATATCTCCTTCAATAAAATTTGATATGATGGTACACATAGTCCTGAAAAAAATCTCACATGCCCTTATTCATTGAAATTGTATTGTGAGGCTTTTCCTTTTATTATATTTTCAATACTCTACTAAAATCCAAGATCACCCTTTTGAGCATATTTTAACCTATCCAATAAGGATATTTGAAAAATCAATTGTGAATGAATTAATGATGTTCCATCATGATTTTCATGTCCATCCTTTATAAATATTAGAGGATCAGATTGTTGTCAATTATCATTAAGGATATAATTTTTTCAGACTTTGTACTAAGATAATCTACAACCTTATTAATAGTACTTGTATGGTATTGGATTGAGCAGTCATAGTCTTTGATCATCTCTAACCATATTTTTCAGGTGGAATATTTAGATCTTTCGATGCGGATATATAAATGAATCTTTTTTTCCCGTATATATTTCACATTTCTACCCAAATTGGTAATGCTTCCATATTTTCAATGTGATGGTTACTACAAGAAACTCTAAATCATTTTTCAGATAGTTATTTTCATGAACATCCAACTTCCTTGAAGAATAGGATATAAATTTTTCTTTTTGTATTAACACACATTCCTAACCCTTCTTCGAACCATCAGTGGATACTACGAAATTATATCCACTTGTGGGTAGTATGAGAAAATGAGTAGTGATAAGCATCGTTTTCATTTCCATGATTCTTTCTTCACATTCATTATTCCTAAAAAACATGACTCCCTTTCGAGTTATCATGTTAACAACATTTGAAAATTGTGATAAATTTTTCACAATTCAATGATAGTACCCAAATAATCCAAGGAAACTACAGATATTTGTCACAGATGTTGGATTTGGCCATCCTTCAATTTCTTTTTTCATTGAAGGGTCCATATAAAATCCCATTTCATATGATGATATTCTATGTGAATGATACATTTCCCAACTAAAACTCACATTTTTTGTACATGTAATAAATATTCTTATTTTGCAAGGACATTTGCACACTGCTAAAATCCTCCTCAATCTCTTCCATGGTTTTGGTTTATATTAGAATATCATAAATAAATACTACCACAAAATTTTCAAGGTAATCTTCAAGGACTCTATTCACCATGTCCAAGAAGATTCCTAGTATGTTATTGAGACCCAAAGGCATCACTATTAATACACAGTTCTTGTACCTTGTATGAAAATTTGTCTTTGGGATATCCTCTTTATTTAGCATAACTTGGTAATATCCTAACCATATATCTTCCTTTTGGATGTATTGTGATCCACATAGTTGATCTAATAAGTAATAAATCCATGGAATGGGAAACTCTTTCTATATCGTGATCAAAATGTGATCATGATAATAAATTAAAATGGGCATTGACCCATCCTTTATCATGAAGAAGAGGACTAGTTCACCCCCTAGTGAAGCACATCATCATATAAACTCTTTTTCTATATTCGCATTTATAATTTTTTATTAGCTCTTAATTTTCCATAGTATCCATTCTATAAGAAGTTTTTGATAATGGTAACACCCTAGGTATAATCTTGATGGAAAAATCACCCTCTCATCTAGGAGGAATACTAGATAATTACTTTGTAATTACATCAGTCTATTCCCCCAAAACAGACAGTTATTCAAGGATGGTTCCTTCCTCAAACACAATCATTTGAGCTAGATACTCTTTCTCAAAGGGCTATAATATGAGTAGTTCCGATGATGGTGCTAAATAAAATTCATACACCTCCTTGAACTTGTACATAAATAGGGGACAATTTGAAATACATATATTGAATTATTTCCCATGGAAATTTAAGTTGGATCTATTTAGATAAATCCAATCGATGCCCAAATTTGCATCAAATTCCACTGAAGGGTGTATGATAATGATATCTATAAATTGCATCCAACAAATTTTGATAGAGAGGAGTTATATAATTGGGATTAAATAATTTCCCCATCTACCATTTTTTTGATAGGTCCACTTATAAGCATTGTGATGGTGTTTTAATAGTTCATATAAAGATTCATGATATGAAGGAATGTGTTGAACAAGAATTAAAAAATATTTTTTCTATACTTCAATCAATAACTATAATATCTATCATCATATAATTTTTAGGAACCACCACAATGGTTGCATTGTAAAAATTTCTCCCTTTCTTCCTTGGTGGTTGTTGGTTGTATCGAAGAACCATTGAATTAGTAGATTAGTTTGTAAAGTGCCCAACTTTTTTGTAGTTTATGAAATAAAAAATGTACTGAGGGTTGAATGGAGTGTTCCTTTCCTCCATAACATTAGTGGGTTTCTCCTATCATAAATCAATACCTAGGTGACCTTTGATCCAGCACCTAAATCATTTCTTCATCCCCCTTAGGTAATTTTTATGTTTCTTCTTCCCACACCTTTGACAAGTTGAATGCTGAAATTTCATGGCACCATTAGATTGCTACATCAATCTACTAGAATTAAACTCCAATTTTCATATCTTATCCAAGTGATACCCATGATACTCATTAACCTCCATTTAGAATATGAGGGAAAAATGGAAAAAATTTCCATAGATATCAAAGTCACAGATCTCCATGGATTTTCGTAGAATAGGTTTTCGACCACAAATGATGTGGTAACCTTGAATTAGTGGGTAATGACCAAGCCAATGGCATGTCGCACATGACATTTGATTTTTCCCTCAAAATCCCTAACAGTTTTGTTATAAATTTTCTGAATTTAAAGGAAAACTATTTTCATTTTTGGATGAAGATATTGGGGGAAAATTTTATCAATTTTTTTTCATAATTCCTTCCACACTATTTTTTAATCTCTTCCACATGCTTCATTTTCATGATAAATTTCCAAAACTGATCAGATTCTCCCTCCATAAGATGAACATCCATAATAAACAGCTCTTATATAGATCATTTATGAATATAGAATATATTTTCAATGGAGTTCATCCATTGTTCCTTGATTAAGGAAGTAGAGGATCCATTGAAAGTTGGATTCCTTTGTCTCATAAAACTCTCAATCACAGCTTGTCCTCTATTAGATGGATTTTGATGATCTTCCTGGTCCATCTTTTTATTTTGATCCTATGTCATATAAGATAGTATCATCATGAATTTTGTGATTATTTATCCCATCGGTGTGGTAATCACATAAGGTTGGTCATCCCATTACTCATCACAATTATTGGTTAAATAAATCCTCTGACATCTAGATATTTTCTAGAAAAAATGCCAAATTGGGGATGGGTATTTTTAAATTCTTAACACATAACGTGAGAATATAATGACATTATAGAAATAACTTATATATTAAAATTATTTCATAACTTATTAATTTCTATTATTCAATTTATTATCATTATGATATATTTCTTAACATATATTCTTATAGGGATTTTTTATCCCATTAATAATGGTTCATAATGATCTTAAAAATTTACTAGAGTATATCCCCCAAGTGTATCAAACCAGGTGTATAGTAAGACCCATTTTTGTGTACCTGGTTTAACTAATTCGATCTCAGTATAAATTTTTGGAGTTGTTACCCCTAGGTACATCTGTTCAAGAACCATATCAACTTTTAGTATCTATAAAATGGTGTATTTTTTTAGAAACCACTAACTCTATAATTACCAGTATTTGGGTATTTTTTTCTTATACTTAGTCTTATACCAAATGCATTCACTATATATTTCTATTCATAATCCCAAAAATAACAAAACTTATCCTCTAATTCCAATTATGAAAAACCTATTCTTTATTACATATTAATAAATGATTTATTACATAAATGTAAACATAATAAAACCCAAATGACTGAGAAGTATAATGTCTTTTATAATTAGCTAAATATAATAACAGCTTGAAAATTAGATATAAAAAAAATATTGAAATCATTATTTACCATGATTCTAAAATTCCATGGTTTTAAAACTACATGGGATAACCTAGGTACAAACATTAAAAAGGGGTGAGCTATAAAGAAAAATAATGGAATAAAAAAGGAATAACATGGATAGAATAATAAAAGTTAGAAAATAGGAATACCAATGTGGAATAATAAGAGTAAGAATAAAAAAATTCACAATAAGACATGATATACCCTAATAATTATAACATGGTAAATTTGGGAATACTTTAAACCCTTTCATTACAAACATATGTTAAGGATAACATCAAATAAATCATGACAGAAAAGAGTACCATAATGGAATAAAGTGGAATACCTATCTCAACATGATGTATCATGATACTATGCGTTACCCACTACATTGGTGAACTATATAATTCTAGTAACACCCATCACATTCATTTCATTCTCATATTTGAGTATGCTATGTTGATCATAAAAAATTGACCCATTCATCAGAATAACATTTAATAGGAAAAATGTGTGTGGGATAAATATGTTTAAGTATGTGATCATAAAAAAATTTTAATAGATGTGTACACCCTTGATAGGAAATGGGAAATGTATTCACTACACAATTAAGGTTTCATGAAAATATCACTGTAAATTTTCAACATCATAACTGTGTAACATAATGATTAATAAAAATGGCTTGATGTGAGATAATGGGGTATGTAGTAATATAGAAGTAAATTGAGAAGTAATAGGGACTTGGATAAACAAATTCCATCATTATATATTGGAAATTGAATTAGTAAGTTAATGGCTAAATTTAAATGAAGAATATATTCATATCTATATTTTGACATGGTAACGGGTGTACATAAGGGACCATGGGACTATTAATGAGACTGAAAGGAGAATAAAATAATTTATAAATTAAATTTAAATTATGGTTAATATTGAAGAACACATCACAACATAATAAAATGGAATTTTTGAGACATGACATAAAATATGTTCTTGAATGTAAATAAAAAGAGAGAAATCACTTACTAAGATTTTGGCATGGTAAGAGTAGTGCATAGTGGATCATTGGAAGGATTAATGAGTGTCTTAGGAATATATCATCATTTGAAAATAAAAATTATAGTATGTAGGGTATATAAAAACATATCTTAAAATTAAAAAAAATGTAAATAAATAATCATGACAACAAAGAAGTTATTGAATAAAAAAAGAGTGGAAGATCCCTTACTTGAGTGTATAAGTCAAAATAAATATGAGGAGCTTCTTGAGAGATTGGGGGTACCTTGATAGGACTCTAGAGAGTATAGGGAAGATTTTTTAGATTATAAAATAAGTTTTAGCGAAGATAAATGGGAGATTGGGTGGGTTTATATATGGAATTATGGGGATTTATTTATGATATAGGTTTTGGATTCCACATACAAAAATACACAAAACCACAAACCATACAATGGTTTCTTCTAAATGGGAGTGGTATCCGTTATTTTATAATTCCAATCACATAGAATTATAAAATAATGAAATATTTTATGAATAGGTGAGTCATATTCTTAATGATATGATTTTAAAAACATAAAATATATTAAAGGTTATTTAGGATTTATATTGGATTTATAAAAATAATAAAATAAACATAAATTGTCATTAATTTAATGGTATAACATTTAACTATTCACAGATAACATTTATATTATCTATTAAATCACTTCTGGTTCAATATTATGTTATAGTAGACAAGGTTTATTAATTCAGTATTTTATTTTTACCAGAAAATTTTCCTATTTCGTGAAATTATGAAAATATTACCATTGGATAATTTAGAAATTCTGATTAAAAATAAAAATATCTATCTAATATATATAATTTTCTAAATATGTAAATTTCACTTTTAAAATAATAAATGACATTTATTGAAAATGCTCTTTTTTTAACACTAATAGTTTTTTGTATCCATATAAATTTTAAATTCAACTTCAAAAAAATTATTAGATAATTTATATTTACTATTTTTTTATTTTAAATATTATTTATTTAAAAGATCAATTAATTCTATAAAATAAATTCCTTTATTGATTTTTAATATTGACTATATATATTTTTTTGAATTAAGATAAAAAAATATTTCTAAAGTAACAATTATGGGCTGAAAATAAATTCATTATTCTTTAAAAAATATAAATATTAATATTTCAGGGGTAGTGATACATATCACTTTAATAAATCATAAAATTATATATATTTTTGGTGTTCCATGGTGGGAATATCATTGGGTGGTTCAGTGAACATTATTTGGGATGTGATCTTATTGAGATTGAAATTCTACAATAAACAGGTTTTCTCATGATTAAGTTACTGGATGTCATACTATTATTGGTCAAGGGAGAAGAATAAATATTCCATCTCCCATAGAAGCTATGATAAATGGACTTATTAGGTAATATTCTAATGGATGATACCATCCCTTCATTTCCTATGTCAATTTCGTTTTTTAAAATCCTATATTTATAATAATCATGTGATCACTTTTAAACGGCTATATTATCAACTATAATGATTATTAATGGATAATTAAATCATATAGGATATAATAAAACCAAATAAGTGTATGTGTTTTCTACAACCTTGTTATGTAATAAAACATTTAAATTAATTACAAGGGGGATTTTATTTATAATAGTTCGGGTCATTGAACATAACAACATCTATATATAAAGAAGGCACTGAATTCCAGATTTGTTTATAGATTATGTTTATTTAGTGATAGAAGAAGAAATAATAGAAAAATTATCTAATAATAAAAATATATCTTCTTCAGATAGACTATTTTTTATTTATAACTAAAGCTTAAATAAATTATTTTTATAATCAAACAGTTATCTAGAACTTAGGGATAGATGTTACTAAAGGATTATATTGGGTATTCTTAAAATCAAAATGAAAATGGGTTACATTAAACCATATCACATTATTTTAACCCCTGATTATATATATTTTAAACATAATCATTATTACATGTTTTTAAAGCTTTTATTGTTTTTATAAACAAAAAACTATATAGAACAATTTACTTAATATTAATTATTATTATTATAAACATTGAATCCATTTTATTAATTTCAATTTATATAAGAGGAAGAATTTAATTTTATATTAACCTTGTAAAACATGATAAAAAACCATTTTTCTAATAAATGAATTCATTCTGATATAATATTGATTCCCATAACAATTTTTGATTATATATAAAAAATTCATAATTATATTTTAAAACTAATCCAAAATAGAATATGAAATTTTAATTTCACGATATTAAAATATAGTACTTAATAATAAATTTTTATTCTTCATTATTCACTGGATAATCAATCTTTTTAATAATTCTCAATGACTAATCATAATATATTATATAGATGATGAATTAAAAATTGATGTTAATTTTGTAAAACTAAAATTATATAATATGGATATATAATTTTTAAATAAAATCATATAATTCCAGAAATCCCAATTTATATAAAAATAATGATTTTTCCATTTGAGTACATAATTACCAAATATTCATATAGTGAATGTAACTTTATAAAATATAATTAAAAAATATTAATAAGTATTAAAATTTATTTTCTATTGAAATTACCAGATTTATTATATTCTTCCACTTTCTTAAAAAATTACATCCATTAAATCATTTTCACTACTTAAAATTTGGAATATTTTTCCATCATTAAATTTTGTAATTTCAATGTCTCTTCTTTAACTATATGATTTTCAAAATAAAATCTTATCCTTTTAAATCAATTTTTCCACAACAATTTTTCTATATAGTAAATAATTTTTTCTCTTAGTTCTTTATATAAATGGTTCTCTTTCAACATAATGATATTATGTATCAAAACATGATATGCATCTGACCCATATTCCCCTTACAATGAAACATGAAATACGTAATATACAAGTGATAAAATGAAAGGTAAGGCCACTTTGTAAGTGAATAATTTAATCATATCTGTAATTTCATATGTTATACTAAACTATATACATAACAATATTTTTTTATCAAAACTCATAACACCATTACATTGGAATTCATTGAGGAAAAATATATTTTCTATTTCAAATGAATAATAAATACTGTAGGTTTTTAGACCATTTTTATCTACTATAATCCATCATCAGGTGTTATTGAAACATTTTCACCAACCCAAATATTTATGAAACCAATTATGGACCAAATACATTATTTCAAATACTTTAACCGAACATGATAGAGTTTTACACCATTTTCCATATAATTCTCTAAAATTTTCTATTTATATATTGGAATGAAAGCTTTCATTATAAGACACAACCAATTTCAAATTTTGATCTCAACATTGATGATATTAAATTGAACATACTCAATTAATATCCCCTAATGTAATAATAATTTACTCTTATTATACATTATATTAAGGATAAATTGATAAATTGAAATTTAATTCTACAATAAATGAATTATGAAGTAATTTTTGGAAATTATTGGTGAAATTTGGATCATTACCTGATTCAATGGAATTTGGGATACCATGTTAATAAATATCTATTTACCATAAGGAAAAAAATTATAATACAGAGGATTATTATTTCAAATAGGAATAAAACGATCATATTTAGTTAATATATTAAGAAAAAATCAAATCACATCATGACATCAAGATTCCTTTAGTAATCCCACCAAGATATCTAGGGATATATTCTCTAATATTTATTTCATTACTGAAAAATGTATATATATTTATATATGTGTGTGTGTGATTTAATAATTATCAAGTGACATAAAACTATTGACAATTCAAACACATTACATTGAAATCAATAATATCTTTATTCATTCCATCAATATATTGATTATCCAGAAGGTCACTATACATTTTTCCCTCCCGTGATAAATACTAATGGAGATATATCATCATTGATCATTATTTTTTTTAAACTAAGGCTCATATTTGCTGCATAACCTTTTAATAAATTTTAATACACCTTCGTTGTAAATATTAAATATAGGAAACATTCAATTCTCATCCCATTTGATATTTTCCTATGAAACACCATATTTCTTATGAGATTCCATAGTCCTCTATAACAAATTCATTTTTACTAACACATGAGAAAAAGAAAAGGGATTGATTGTATGCCCAATTTATAATCCAATATTCACTGTATCATTAACCAATGGATCTTGTTCATGTAATTTCATATTAAATTATGTAATATCCTTATAACTCCTAGTATTAGTTACTTTTTTTACATTTCCTGGATAAAAAATAAATTTTCATTCATAAAAATATATAAATTATTTTCATCTTCTCAAACTTACGTTTATCTCTTTCTAAGTGAATGTATTCTTCATGATTTTATGATTAGTATATATTTCACTCTTTACCAAATTTTACTATTTTTTCATTATATTTAAAATTAACAACATAGTTTGAAGATAAATGTTATCAATAGGATAATTTTGGGTGTGAGGTTTTAATTAATGTGAATCATAAGTAATTTATAGATAATTATGCATTAAAACACATCTTATTGCCTTTAATAAAGAAATACTAAAGATAAAAACTCTAAATTTCATAATGGAAGAGACAAAATGGGGAACTCACTAATATTTATTTCACTTCTAGTAATCATTAATTACATTATTTTTTTAATCTAAACCAAACATCTTTCTATATTAACATGTATTGTGTGCTGGATAACTATGAAAGTTTTTCAAAAAAACTATGGGTGATAGTCTACTATTCCATGAAAACTAAGAATATCAAAGAAATTTATTGGTATTTACTATTAATAATACACTTTATGTTATGTTGGATCAATATTTATTAGTTATTTAATAATGACATATCTAAGGAAAGAAATCTTATATAACTAAAAAATCATATTTTCAAAAAATTTCATATAACTACATTTATTTCAGGGTTAACATAATAAAACTATTATTATATATCTAATCCTTATAACATTTAGAATAAAAAAATATCAACAATAAATATAACCATAATCTTATTCAAATACTCATGAAAAATTATATTATTTAGATCCATGAATACATATAGAGAATTTGTGAACCCAATGGGTATTACCAAAAACACATAATTCCCAAACCTAGAATGAAACACTATATTTGGGATTTCATACTATGTTATGTTAAATTGATGATTCCCAAACTAGAGACAAAAATGTTAAAACATTGGTGCTCCCTAGAGCTGTTACAACTTCATTCTATTGCCCAACAACAACCAAAGTAGTTAGAATGGATTTCACCACCCCTATTTTCATATAGACAGGTTTCTTCCTATCATTTGTTCACTTCATTAGTTAAGAATTATTATAATGATGCATCTTATTAAATTTAAAACACCATAGTTCAAGCTTATTACTTTTTTTTATAAAGCTACGAATATATTTTTCTTTTCTATCACAAGGTATATTCCCAAACTAAAAACATTAGATCAACTTACCAGATTTCATAATATATTCTCCATGATTCCTTTTACCACAACTATCATAAAAATAATAATTTTTCATCTTACCTTTATATTTTTTATAAATATTCTTCCCATTTTCTCACTGACAAGAGAACTTTTTATTCTTGTTTTATAGCAGACATGTTTATCAAAAAATTATATTTCCACTTTCTCATTATAAAAATCATGTTTTTAAAAACTTTTAAATTCATGAGAGGTTAATTACCTTTTTTTATCATAGAATTAATCTTTTGAAAGACTAATTAAATTTACAATCAAAATATTGGTTACAATTAAGTTATTACCTTGGAAATAATGTAACGTTTTCATCATACATGGATCAGGAATATTCTTAATTTTTCCTTAATACATAGAATTTATTTATAGAATACGACGAATTATATCATCAAAATATTATAAAATTTATCCCATTTATGGCATTAATATCTTATATTTCTCTAGTATTCTTAACCATTTTACACCATTTATAGACTTAAAAATCAGAAATATAAATAAAATATAGTTATTCTGATAACATGAATTGTCTATGAAATCAAATATCTTCTCTCCAGATTTAACTAATCTCACATATAACACTGATTTAGATGATACATTAAACATGGGAGGGTCATAACTCATAAAAAGCTTTACTACTTATAAGTTACTCAATATCAGATATGGTTTATCACTAGAATTTATATTATCCCCCTCTATATGTTATATAAACTAAGCAATTACAACCAAAAACCCAACTCATTCATAATTCTACATATTCTTGGTTTATAATTTCTAAACCATTCCTATGATAATAAAATTATGTTTTCGAACGTAAAACACTTCTTAAATTGTATCTTTATTCAAGAATTTATTTTCCTCCATTCCCTAATATCATTTAGATTTTTTATTTTTATTGAAATTGTTTATAAACATTACATAAATAATATTACAACATAAACCTGACAATTACACATTATACCCATATTTTTGATAATACAAGACTCTTAAGGTATATATTGTTTCCTTTAAGAACATATATTAAAATTTTTCATCATCAAAAAATCCTTATCCCAACTCATTCTTAAAATCCTATAAAAAATACTAAAAATTTTAGTATGAGAAAAATAATATCAATATGGGATATATAAAAATATATATAGAAACTCATTTTTATAGGAATACTTATTAGGAAAATTTTCCCTTTTAATAATAAACATTGAGCTCATAATTAAATTTTTTTACTTAGTAAATCAACTCTCTAGC
This sequence comes from Viscum album, assembly GCA_963277665.1. Lineage (NCBI taxonomy): Eukaryota > Viridiplantae > Streptophyta > Magnoliopsida > Santalales > Viscaceae > Viscum > Viscum album. The sequence continues at coordinate 1,168,472,561 of OY728164.1, forward strand.
GAAATATTTCATTAAAACATTTAAAAATAAATATTGGTGGAAGAAAAAAAACATAAAAAAGATTACTCAAACATTAATATCTAAATAAAAAAAATTAAAAAATATAAACATTTCACACTTATGAAGTATGATAGTCATCCCTCAAAACATATTCTCATTACCTAACCATATGAAATCATAATATTATTATAATAACCCACAAAAAGAGTTGAATAATCATCTATGTAACATAATAAATAATTTTCATATAACTATATCAATCACTCTTACAAATGGAATATCCTACCAAAGAAATTCAAGTAATAAATTGGGAGATTCATATAACTGGTTAAATATATCCCTTTACCCCATGCATTGGAGACCCATTGTCACAAGATAAATATCGAACACCCATAATATTGAGTTATATTACGCACACTGATTATCATAAAAAAATATCCATGAACAATAATGAAATTATAAAACATTAAATATTTCCTTTATATCATCATAGTCATAAAAATATTCATTTCACCCATAAAATAATATTTCTGTATATCAAAATAATTATTCATATTAAAAAAATTTCATAAAATACCCATATCTAATGGAAGGAGGATTTTACAATGATGAAAACATGAGATCTTTGGAAATAATAAAATAATAAAATAATTATGGTGTTGGAGGGAAGAACCACTGACACCATGTATGTTAAAATAGAACAGTCATTTTCTCATTTGTTTCCCAAAACATTAAATATAAAATAAAATAAAAATATTTTTTTGAATACTTTTAAAATAAATTATTATTAGTAATAAAATTACATTAAAAATTAACATATATCTATTAAAATACATTCATAAAATAATTTTATTAATATGGACATGAGATAATAAAAATTGATAAATAAATTGTTATAACACATAAAATAGGGTTTTAATGGTGAAGTGTCCATTACCTCAAGTATGACTTGTCATGTATACTCTTTATATTACTGAATAATAAACTTATCATAATTATTTTAACAATTAATAACAATTTTCATTTGATTTATTCATTTTATTTTAATCATTGATATGTTATATTAAAATAATAAATATATTATATTTATGTCAGGTGTTTGGATGATGTTCTACTAATTTATAAAAATTGGATTTAGTTGGTTGGATACGGAAAAATAGGTAATTGCTCCATAATCCCAAAAATAAAAATTATATTATAATAATAATCAATATACATTAACAATATATTTTAAACCTACCTTGATTTATGGTTATGATAATTTAATTACATTAAATTATTGAGATGAGAGGTTGTACATACACATTAGAAATGGTTTCATTTTTCAATGACCATGAAGAATTAAAGGTAAGTATAATTTAATCATTAAAAATTGATTATTATATTCTCTCTTTTAAGAAATTATTCATAATATCCATGTGATATGGTGGGGAAGAATGAATAACATATTTTCGAAGAAGTGGTGATCTACACGTATGCACGAACAACATTACAATTTATTATGAATGTAAATGTAATATAATATCTGATATATAGTCTTCATGTAATGATTATTATCTAATTAATTCCCTATATACATTAAATGAATCATTTTAATAATTATTTTTTGGTGGTGATGGAAAAATAATTACATCAGTTTTTAAGGTTATATTCCACTATACAAAATGATGATGGTTCTAGTTACCATTTGATGGAAGCGGGAATGGCTGTAGGTTATAAAAATAGCATAATAATATCTAATTAGGTTTTGATACTTATTTTTCAGTATTTTATAATATTAATTTATGGATTTATAAGAATACATAATACAAAATTAATAATTTGGAACTATACCTCTTCCTATAAAATCCTCATTAGGTTTATACAAAAAAGATTCCTAGGTTAGTTTAATAATAAAACCATGGACTCTATAAACTATTTAGGGGTTTTGGAAATAGATTTTGGTAATTAATTTTAAAACTAAAATTCAATTGATGTTTTTCTCTGACAGGAGAGGGGTGTCCATTTATTAGTGGGTGGAGGACACACATGGAAGTTTTATAAAGATTAATATATATTAAAGTCTTTATCAAGAAAAATGGATCCAAATTGACCATTTATGTATATTATATTATATAGGGTCTAAAGATATTTATCTAATAGTATTTAAAAAGATTTCATTTCATTTCAACCTTTATAACTTTAGATGAACCGCTAGTATATTTTTTTAATCCTAAACCATGGTAAATGATTTTTAGTGTTTATACTATTTATTATGGAATAATTTATTTTAAGTTTAATCCTATTAATATTAATGAAAAAAAAATAAAAAATGATTTTTTAAATACATAAAAGATTTTATTGAAAATTCAATTGTAATTGTGATTTAAATAACATTTATTGGAATATTTTGAGTCAAATATAACTAATATAATTTTAAAACTAACCCATAATAGAATTTCACTTTTTTTAATACATGAAATTAAATAAATGTTTTAAAAAAATTCGTATTTTCACTATTCGTTGAATAATCAAAAATTTCCAATTTTTTTTGAAAATTACTCCTAAAATAAATTTTAAATTATGAATGAAAATATTATTCTGTTTTTTCAATTTAAAATTATATAATTTGGAATGAAAACAATCAATTAACACATTATAATTTATGAAAAACGATGTTGGTTAGACAAAATTATTTTATCATTTGGACAAATAAATATATAATATTTTTTTAATTAATATACCTATAAAAATATAATTAATGAATATTATTGAGGCATGGAATTTATTTTATATTAACATTACCATATTTTTTACACAAAGAACCCCTTTAGCTTTTGAAACATTTGAATCAAACCCCCATGAAGGATTGATTTTATGATGAAACTTTAAATACCATGAATAAAGTGGGGATCCTAATAAAAAATGAAAAAGTGTGGTAAATACACAATAAAAATTTAACATTGAATATAATAAAATATATGTCCTAAGGGGTCAAAATTGAGACCATAACCCCCTTTAAAATAACATAATCTTTGATGTAAGAATCATTTGATAATGATGTCATATGGAAAAAAATTTGACCCCATAAATTAAGTAAATACCGAATAAATATTTATTTGATATAATACATTATTCATTAAACAAAAGAGTTCAATAAGAATGTATGTAACTCAAAGGAAAAAAAATAGTTACCACAAACACTTCAATAAAATTCCTAAAATCCATTAAAGCACATGAATCTCTTGTATAAAAAAAATAAATATCTTAATAATATATTTTTTAAAAAAAATCATATTTATATCCATTTATAAACAACATTTAAAATTATTATATACATTTGTATTCGTTAGTTACTCTCTATTTTGGATATCAGGTGTGAGAAATCTTAATAGTTTTGTACTAGTTTTTTAATAGTGATGTTGTTCTTCAATATTATCCCAAATTTTATCATTTAAATGTCATAATAGTTAATTTACATTATAAATTATCCTTATATTAAATTTAATATTTTCATTATATTGCAATTTTTGATCGTTTTTTTCTAGATGAAATTTGTAAAAGCATGTTTTTGTGATTTTTATCAGAAGAATTGTGATATCATAATTATTGATTTAATATTAATTTTAACAATCTAGATCCAAAATAAAATATTTATTTGATTATTTTAATTACATATTAAGCATAATAAATTTCTCATATACATCCATAATAATATTTTATATCATTGTTCAAGTAAGTTGTTAGAGTGGAAAAAACATTAACTTTCCATAATTCATGGATGATTAATATTGTAAAAGTTGTTTATTTTTTATATAATATCATTCTAATAAAATAATAGTTATACCATTTAGATATAATTATGGTTTTAAATTATTTTTTAAGATATTTTAATGGATAAGAATAAAACAAGATGAAGACGGCCACATGGTACATCGTGGAGGCAAGGTCAACATAACATATGGTTAACACTTTCAATTCATAATGAATGTGAAGGAAAAAAGGGTTATTATTTTTATTTTCATAATCATAATTACATTACATATGAAAATATTATAATTCAATTTACCAATTATAAATAGTGATTTTAGGTGTTTGTCAAGAACAGAAGTCATCGCTTTATGGAGGAAGTAATCTATAAAACACATGAATGAAAGTTTTGTTCTATTTATTAGTAAAAAGAAAAAAGGTTGTTAGTAGTTATTTTATAAGAATTATTAAATTCCATATATTAAAAAATAATTATCTCTGTATATAATAATTAAGAAACTATATTTTGGAAATTAGTAATGAATTGAAAATAATTAAGGGGAAAAAGTGCTCGTATTGAGGATGTGGCATTTCCCTTAGAATAATTCATTAAAATAGAGTTATTAGAATGTATATTCATATAATAAGATTATTGATAAGGAATATAATTCCATGCGTATAAAGTAGTGTATATTTTTAAAAATAAATAAAAAATTGGGAGTGGTGATAATGTTTGTTATGTGGCCCCATTAATAAGTGGTGAGAATAAAATTTTGAAATTATTTCATCTTAACCTAAATAGATCAAATTTTCACATGTAAATGATCAATGAATTATATTAGCTTAATATTTACTCAACCATAATTTTGACAAATTTTTTATTCATTTTTTATTTATTTCACTTTTTTAATATTTCCTTTAACATTAATACATTTTACGATTAAAACATTTTTTAGAGAAATGTAAATTTTCAAGAACACAATTTATATATTACAAAAAAAATTCACATTTTGAGTTTTCAGGACAAAAATTGGTTCAATGTAATAATATAACATATTTGGATTTAATATATATTAAAACCCCAATTATTTTGAATATAATATTCAATTAATATAAAAAAACAAAAAAAAAATTCTTTTATCAAAAAATAATACTTAAGTTCATGAAATGGTAAACATAGGTTTATAAGAAAATAATACAATTTTATAATTTATATTTTTATTTATTTAATTCTTATTTGATCAATTAAATGGTTTTACAAAAATTTAATGAATTATTATATAATGATAAAGTCATAAAATCAACTATTTTAAGAAAAAACTATATTTTTAACTATTGACTATAAAATAATCTCTTTCAGAAGAAACAATTTAATTTAATATTTAAATTAAATATATATAAATGAATTTAATATTATAATAATATAACTCTATAATTCTAGAATTGAAATTTTAAATGAAAAAATTGAAATATATTGAAAATAGTTTGTATAGGAATATGCCCTTTTAAAAATATTACCTCTTCATATTCTTATTTATCATCAATTAATAATCAATTTTTTTGATAATATATTATTATTATAAATAATATATTTTACCACAAATATAATATTTTTCTTAAAGTATATAACTTAATAAAAAACATTTTAAGGATAAATTGTAACCCTCAAATCATTCTTTTAGTTATTTAACTACACTAATTGAATTTTTCTGAATTCCTTAGTTTTAATAATGACCATTATTTTTATTTCTATTTATATTTTATAACAATGTTTTATCTATATTTACATGAAATTTTAATGCATATATTTAAATGATTATATAAACATACATTATTCTTCTTATTCTAGTGTAGGGTGTAAATAATGTTGTCAAACACATTAGGTTTTATAGGAAATTATAATATCAAATATTTGGATATTACAATATGAACCCATTAAATATATTTAATCCTTGAAATTTAATAATACCTCACTAATAAAATCATTTAATGTTATATAAACTATATACATATTGTGGGAAAAATTTAAAAATTACTTTTCTACCATAATATCATATGTATGATTACAAAAAAAATTATTTCACATAACCATGTCAATATATTACTTTTTAATTTCCTCAAATTTTGATATTATATTAATTTATTTTACAAGGAATAATAATCTTCCAATTCATTTGAGACACTTTACTAAGACATTATTCCCACATTATATATATTATTAAATTCTAAAATTCATTACACGGTCATCTTTGTCAACAAAACATCCACAGGACTCCATACTCCACTTATCTGGTTTTTTTGGGAATTAATCTATGTTCATGTTGTTTATCTCAATTCAAGATAGCTAGTTAGAAATAATCACAAGGTTTATCTCTTATGTTTTTGTCACATTTGGTTTATTATTAAGGAAATCTATTCATTATCCACATAATCTATTTCCAAATTGCTTCCAATGAGCTTTATCAAATATTGAAATGAAATTTTGTTGATTAAGAGTGATAAGTAATGATCCCCATAAGATAATTATTATCATATAATTAGATAGAAAATTCAACCTAAACATTTCTTATGAATTGAAATTGTTACATTATATTTATGTTCTACCTAAATAACTCTCTGTTCAATATTGGTTACAATAGTCCAGTTTCTATGATATTCCTTCACCAAATTCCTTAACGTAATAAATCCCTTATAATGTATTTTAATGACAATCTGATTAAACAAATAATATACCCCAATAGTGTCATTAATTTTGATTATTCTTAGTCCTATTCATTATAAACTAGATTAAAGATCATTAAATCATCAACCATCATTTTTAGGTGATCACCCTTGATGAATATATGCCATCATCAAATCAACTTTATAATATCCAAAAATATAATTAATTACTAGAAAAACCACAAAATTTATTCTTTATCAAAACCTCACAATTTTATCTTATACATAAAAATATCCATTATCCTTGTCCTTATGGTTTTCACTAAATATATATTATCAAAATCCCTGTAATATTAAATATTACATGAACTATCCAAAAGTGTTATCCAATACTTTGAAAACATGGTCAAAATTAACATATAAACCCTTAGATCGTACTCAACTAACATAAAAAAAAATTTATCTAAACCCACCTTTGATACAAACTGTAGAGCCCCAAACCTACACTCTATGATCTAGTGATCATAAATACATTCATTGCATACAAACATTGAAATGTACTATAAAGACACAATTTTGATAATCAATAATAACAATGTCACAATATAAATATTTTTCCACATACATTAAAATAATATATTTTGTTTAGAATTTTATGAAATTAAAAAAAAATTCAAAAAAATCATTTATTTCATGTAAAATTGGAATTCTCCACTATATGAGAAACTGGAAAATAAATAATAAGTCTTCAAAAACTCCAAAAAAAATCTCCACACAATCTTTCTTTTTAAACATAACATGATTAATTATTTTCCTCACATATTTGTGAAATATTAAAATAAGGAGTAGTATTATGTGATCAATACGTTTAACTACAAGTTATGACAAAAAAATCATAAGGGAGCATAATATGAACATAAATAATATGATAAAAACATATAAGCAATAATATTTTATGAATATAATTAAAATTAAAACATAATATACCCATGAATAGAATTTGGGAAGAAATTTCCAGAAGGATAACAACAACAAGTATCATAGAAAGGAAAATTTTTATATATTAAAAAAATATTCCCTAAGTCAATAGAATATGATCTTAATAATCATGATCTTACAATCAGGGCCATGTTTTTAAAAAATACATTGTTCTAGGAAGGCATACCTAAATTACTCAAGATAATTTATCTCATGAGACCTATAAATAAATAAAAGGGTCATTATAGATCCCACCCATCACTAATAAACTCTAATGTAATAAAAATATTATTGAATTAAAGTTTCTTACAATAAATTACAAATATTCCTTAATAATCAATGAACAGTCATATTTAAATAATAATTATACATATTTTCAATATTTCCCCAATAAATAAATGGATTATATTACTATACAGGATTCCCTAAACTAACTGAATATTGTGTAATGATATACTTTTTTTCAATAATATACACATTCAATCGAATCATGGATATCAAATTGACTTCCATTCCAACAATATAATGAAATATATGGTATTAAAAAAGAAAAAACACTTGAAGAAAAATTAGGACTTTAACAATGGATGACTTGTAAAGAGAGAGGATGTGATGTAATTCTTAATGTCTACTACCCTATGTTAATATATTATAAAAGGATTTATAAATTAATTCGTGTTCAATATATACACTACAAAAAGTAAAACATTGATGAATATGAATCATATCTCAATGAAAAAAATTGATATGAAAACACACACACAGTAATGGTAACATAATATTAAAAAATTATAGGGATACTGATAAATTAAAGAATAAAAAATTAATGGAATTAATTATACATTATGGTAATGGTGTGGTGAATGCAAATTAAAAAAATAAAATATGGTGCATAATATCATTTGTATCTCCTGAAATTAAACATGTGAAAAAACCCCCATTGATAATAGAAACATTTAAATAAAACCCCCTTAAAAGATATAATTTCAAATTAAATATTGAATTAAATTAATAATTATTGGATCGTGATAGAAAATATTAAATGGTTATTGGATACATGATAAAGAATAAATAATGGGTTATTATAATAAATAGGTCTAAAGGCGGTGAAAATTGAGATAATAAACCTAATTCATGTAATATAGTCGTTAATGTAAGAATAATTTGATAGTTAGGATATATGAAATACTTATAGAACCTCATTAATTAATGAGGAAATACAAAAAAAATATTCATTTTGTTTAATAAATCAAACATGGGACACATGAGTTTGATAATAATGTTTGTAACTCATTGGAAGAAAATTGAGTTATGACAAAACCTTACATTAATTAATGACTTCCACTAAAGTAGTTGAGTCGCTTGTATAAAAAAAATAACTAAATCACACATTGAAAGACAATTTTTATATATATAAACTTTTCTAAATTAAATTTATAATTATTATCAACATTTATATGTGTGTGTTGTTATTTATTTTAAATATCATGTGTGAGTAATCTTGATCGTTTTGAACTAGTATTAAAAAAGGGGTATTTTCATACATTCATCTCTGAAAGATCAAAATAAACATATTAAAAATGGTATTTTAAATTATGATTTATAAATATTTTTAGTTTTGTAATTTCATTAAATGGTAGTTTTTTGTAGTTCTTCTTGATGAAATTGACCATAAGCTAGTTTCAATGATTTTTAATAAACAATCCATTGTACCATAAATAATTAGTTTCATATTAATGTAACCACTATAAAACCTAAATAAATAAACTTATTTTATTAATTGTGTAATATATTATTAGAAATAATGTTCTCGTAGTTTTCCATGATATTATTTTATAGTTTTGTTCAATTATAAGGATAGACCGACCCAAACATGGACATACCATAATGAATAAATGATTATGATTATTAAAGTGATATATTATGGAAATAATAAATTTTTAAATAATAATATTAATTTTATTATTTAAATAATTTTATATTTTTAAATCATATTTGAATATATTTTATTAAAAACGTATGAAAGTAGATTAAAATTGAGATATGTTACTTATTGTAGGAGGTAGTTTGGAAAACACATTGTAAACATTTTCATTTCAAAAATAATTAAATATAAAGATGTTGGGTTGTGTTTTGTATCATTGTATTCATAATTAAATTATAAATTTCACATTTATTCCTCAAATTCCCCCTTATAACCTGTGTATGGATGAATTAGTCAAAAGTGGAATGTGTCACTTCCTAAAGCTAGATTTTTTTTCATTACATGAATGATATTTTCATTTCTATATATTAATTATAGAAAAAGTTTTTATAAATAATTAAAACAAATAATAAAATTCATTATAAAAAACTAATATCATTATATAGTATTTATAGCATTATATTTGGTAAATTATGAATGGATGGAAAGAAATTTTCAAAAATAATGTGCCCATGTTTAGGAAATAAGATTTTCATTGGATGAAGATTTTATAACCAGAGGCTCAAGAAAATTATTATGACTCTCTAATTATGAAGATATATATATTAAAAAGTAAAATAAATTTTTGGAGTGTTATTAACGGATTTGTGAGGGTCCCCTTTTATATGTGGTGAGAATTAAAATGTTGTAAATATTTCAAATTAATATAAAGTTAGAAAATGTTTCATAAGTTAAAATGACACAAAAATATGAAATAAGGAATTTAGTTATTAAATAAGTTCTATCAACAAGAAACCATTAATTTATAAATATATTTTAGAAATGATTTCAGATATTTTAGTCTTATTATTTTTACATTTATCATTTTTGGTTTTACTATGTTAACTAGTTTTTGCCGATGTAATTTTATTTTAATAAATTCAATTAAATTAGTCCTTATTAAATAGTAAAGAACTAAGTATTATAAATATGAAATCCATTTTCTCAAAATACATTTATTTTTTCGGAAAATAAAATGTTCCAATTATCACATGTGACATATAAATATACTTTTTTAGAACATGTGTATTTTTATTAATAAATTTTATATGTAGGATAAAATATTTAATATTTTTTGTATTAATTATAAAAAATAGATTATTATAAACTAAATATGTTCATTCCATATCAAAATAAAATAGAATTTCAAAAAAATAATATTTATTTAAAGGGAAAAGAAATAGTTTCATTTATTAAGAAATATTAATTTTGTTCATTACATGTCATACCTGGGTTTTTAAATAAATAATATGATTTTGAAATGAATAATTTTACTCTTTAAGTACATATTTGATAAAATAAAACATTTAATAAAATTCTAACTGTTTATTATATATTGATAAAGTCATAAAATCTATTATTTGAGTAAAATGGTAGTTTTAACTATAGATATAAAAATTAAATATTTCATAAAAAATAAGAACTCTAATATTATGATAATTTTATTATTCTGAAATTAAAATAAAAATGTTTTTAAAAATTAAATTTTGTAAATTTGATCGTTATTCTTTTAAATAAAAAAATAAAAAGACAATTTTTATCATTAAAAATAACAATTTAAAAAATTTAATTATACTTATTATGATTTCCTGCAAATTACAATTCAAATTGGTTTTAATATAAAATAAAATATAAATAAAATATTATATCCATAATATATTTACTTTCAACATATAAATTACATAAAAATAAAATTTATTTTAAAGGTTACATTTTGAAGAATAAATCGATATTAAAAATTATTTGGCTACACTAATTGAATTTTCATAAATACTTTAGTGATAATAATTTATTTTTACTTTCTTAAATATATATTTCATAATTTTTCTTCATCTATTTTTACTCACCAGTTCTACAAATACATTATAAAGGTTATATAATATTTTTTTGTTTGATTTAGTGTGGTGTTGCGTTTGAAAACAAATACCAATAAAATTATATTTTAATTGGAAATATAATTTAAAATAACTTCATACTACATCTAATGAGGATACAACTATCATCCCAACATCTCAATCCTATGATTATAAATAAAGGACAAGAATAATGGAAACCTCATGAGAAAAAACTAAGGCCTGTTTATAGTTCATCATCTATTGAAACACTATGAATTTGGAAATCAAGCCCCTCATTGAAAGGAAAATAAAGGGAAAAAACATTAAATTAGGATAGAAACTCCTATGATAATATTCAAATTTATAATTTTCAAAACAAATATTTCCCCTCCTAAGATCCTCCTAAATATTATGCGAGACAAAAAAATGATCCCCACATCCGAAATATCTGAGGTCACATGATCCAAAATCAATGGAAAATAACAACCATGGGAATAGAAGTGGAAGAATACATAATAATGAAGAAACAAATTGATACCTTGAAAAATCCCACTATTAATTAATCTCTTAATAATGATAGAACTTAAGAGATCAACAAAACAAGAGACCGAATCATTTCTAAAATAAAAAATTGAGGATAATAACCAAGAGAAAATATACTAAATATAATAACTATTTTTATCAATCATATTCTATGGTAAAAAAATTTATTGAAGATGGAATAGGCCCTAGGGAAAATATAAAAATTGGGAAATTATCCAAGAACAATATGTATCTGTCAACTCTTTAATTCATATAACTCACCATATGAATTATTGGATCAATGTATATTCTGATAACTCTTGTGATGTCCTTCCAACATTAAAAAATTATTTGAAGGTGATTGATTCAACCACGCATATGAAAGGTTCTTAGATCTATCAGACACAAAGTTTTAGCATGCTATAACTTCCCACATTGAAATCACCCCAATGTATTTCACTTCGCTAATATAGGAACAAAAATTTGTGAAGTTAAATTCCCATAATCATAAACCACTTACTTCAATTCCTCACTATCTAAATTGCAATAACTAAGTCCATTTAGGTAAAAACATAAATTTTCATGGGTTTACCTTCCATTTTTACCTTTGTAATGATTTCCTTATTAGATAATTTCATTTATATAGTTCGTCCATATTGATGCAGTGAAAAATAAATATCCAAATGAATACCATTATCAATGATCCACACCTTAAAATAATCTTTGGCTGTCTTCAAAGGGAAGGAAACCGGGCTAGTAAAATGATCAACATAATCTTTCATTGACTGGTTACTAAGTTGAACATTAAAAAAATAATTCTCATTGTAATTTTTTCCTCCATAAGATATAATATTTTTATGAATGGGAAATTTAAATATCTTTAGGGATGAACCTCAAAAATTTGGTAATAGATATTGATTTTCAAACTCATTAAACCTAATCATTTTAATAATGTAATGGTATACATCACCCTAGAGGTATTAGGGGTTTTTTGAAAAAAAATATTCTCCTAATGCTATCAACCGTTTGAACATATAGAAAACATGATCTCAAAAAAATACTAAATGATACCAATTCAAAAACACTATAGAATGATCTATGATATGAGAAGAACATGGCCCTACCACTCTATTTAGTGTATTGATATATTCAAAGAAAAAAATTATGGATACAATATCACTATGTAAATTACCTAAATAATTTATTTTATGACTATCTAATTCTTTTATCAGGGTGATATTCTAAAAAATCAAAAAACAATCACTCAATAAAATCTCATTAACTTCTATCATATATAGAAAACATCTAGTTAAAATAATTTCAAACTAGTTTAATTCCCAAATAATGTGGGAATAAAACAATGAAATTTAAAATTAGCAAATACCATTAATAATCCTTTTCCATAAGCCTCAACACATTTTAAACCTAAGAGTAGAAGACAACCACTTCTCAAAAACCACATTCACCTCCAAAATGCATAAACCTATATCATTTATTTTGACCAAACCATTTATAATCAAACTCAAAAAATATGAAAAATTAATCTTAAAACACCCCAAAAAATGCATTTCCAAATATATAAATCATACACCAAATCATATATAATTTCTTAAAAACATTACCATAAAACATCAAAATTTACAAGAATACAATAGAATACTCCAAAAAATACAAAAATCATAATATAATCTATATTCATCTATGGATTAAAATATTAAAAAATTATTGAATGCTCTACTACATCTTCTTTTGATGTTGGATCAGTTATTCTAGCCACACATAAAGTGAGATCCAATAAAGGATGTCTAGAAAAATAGAATCAATTTTATTAAGATTTATAAGGTCGTGTTCCTTAACCATGAACTAATGGATTTCCTATATTTTCACTCAATAAATATCAATTTTCTGAAACATACCCCATCATCCTCTAAAAACATAGATTAGTATAAACCACAAAAAAAATATTGAAAAAAAACCATAAAACCTAAATTGAAAATAAAAATTTAAAACACCAATGGAAACACGATGCTTAGTCTGAGGAAGAGTTAATTAAATACTAATATTCACCTACCACTCAATCCATGGGGATTTTATCTCTGATCTAGAATCATCACCCATAAAAAAAGTGGTAGGATTCTATTTTATAATGAAACATCTATATATTACACCTGACCCTACACTAGATCCCACTTGACAAAAGGCTTTAGCTTCATTTTTTATCACCCTGTGATGGAGAAAAGAAAGAAGGTATCAAAATTGACTATTTGAGGAAAATTTCATTTTCATAAATCCAAACATGGTGTAACTATAAATAATAATTTAAAATGAAAAAATATAAACACAAAAGGTAAAAAATTATATAAATTGTTTTAAATTATACAAACCAAAACAAAAAAATAAATAATCAAGAGAGAATAGTACACAACATGTACCATAAATTCAATTTGACTCTCAATTCAACAGCATGAGACAACATTTTTCTAAATCCCATATATATTGACACCAAGAAACCAAAATATGATTTCAAATCCTAAGAACCAATAAAAACAATGAAGACTACATACCCCCCAATGTGTGTATATAGGATTTGTTCCAAAGGCTAGTAGGGAATCAAAATGATTCCATTCCTTTATTTTTACAATTTAATCAATGTAAAATAGTTAGAAAATATTTAAAAAATCTACTTTGATTACACATTCATTAATTCTAAACAAACAACACATAATAAACTCATCATAAAAAACTTTCCTTTTCAAATCCTAATTAAACCTTTCGATCCCTGTTTAATATAATTCTTTGAAAAAAACTCATCAATTTTATTATGAAACATTAAACATCCATAAATAATAATAAAGAAGAAGAAAAATATGTATGGTAAATAACATAAGAATATCAATTTAAATAAAATGAAAACCCCATTAAATTTATACTCAACAAAAATGAAACAAAATAACAAACAAAAATTCAAACCAAGGGATATGAAACTCACATAAAAAATAATAAATAAATAAAATGTAATGTATTATACATATCATAAAGAAAAATAACAAGTACTATAAGTAAATTACCTGATTCTTATGTGTGGAATTCCTATCCTGCTTGTCTTATGACCAGGCACTCTTCACCTGAATCACTCTTAACTATCCCTATCAGAGACACATCCCTCAACTATAAAAATCTCAACTATGGTCTATTTTCAAGGGGAAACACATACTAGAAATCATAGTCAGAGAAAAAACCTCTAACCATTTATTAAAATAAAGAAAAAGTAAAGTAAACAAGCCCAACAAGACCAAAACAACAACTACATACCCAAAAAATCAAACCAGTCACCACCTCCATGAACAAAAGCATCACCCATAGTTACTGATTCCCATTCTAAGATTTAAATATGATTCAAGAACCTTGGAATATATCCTTATAATATTCCACAACTCCAAATAAAGGAATTCATTAGTAGTTTGTAAGATTTATTGAATGACTATGTGGACATTGACTATGGAATAAAAGAGTAATCTATCATCATCCTTCTTTAGGGCAAAGCATGCATATCCTCTGGGTGCCCAGAAAACATATTATTCCCTCCCTGGACAATATTACTATATGAGGGCCTGACCAAGCCACCATCATTTTATTTTTCTATATTAGACACATCCCCCCATTTTCTAGGGATCTACATATCGTGATAAATCTCTAGCCGGTTCTGATATATTTGACAGTTACATCCAATAACAGCTAATCATTATGGGTTTTTAACCAACTACTTATGTCTACATATTATTTGTTAAGCTATCTTATTTTCTGTAGCATCCTCCTGAAAAGTGATCTCATTCGGCATGTTGGCACCATCCTGCACAACCTCCTCCACACCCTTCTTCTCCTACCCTTGAAAACGATTTCTCATGGGGACAATGACCATCATTTATTTATTATTAGCCTGGTACTTAAACCCATCTCTGGAGACTTCTAAAATCACCACAAGTAGTCTGTCATTACATACATCAGACTCTATATTTCCCATTGCCCTAGGTCATTTCCCCTTAGTACAAAAAAAATTTCTACTACTGGTAATCACCCTACCATCGGATGTAGGGGCAACCATACCAGAGACAGCCTTAGTAACTACCTGCTTCACACCATCATCCAACCTCAGATCAGTTTTAAGCCTATCAAAAACAGTTGTGACCACCCGATTGGATGAGGCCACTATATTTTTTCCCACTACCACTATATATCAGTTCTCAAAACTAGTATCCTTTCCATTAACCACATTAGGAAACTATCTGTGCCCCTCACCAGTCCTCACCTTTGAAACAGGACTCCTACTCCTATCTTTAGAAAGATAGTGTGACAAAAAATGCCTCATACAAATTTTTTTATGAGCAATAGTAAAACCATGACTCAAAAACCATGGCATGTTTCCATCTAAACTCTGCACCAACAAGTATCCAATTCCACTCCACTGGGGGCTTCGACACTACCACCTCAAGACAAATGTCTAGGTTGATCGGATAACTCATGGTAGAAGTGAGAACATAAGAACCAAGAAATCAACCCACCATGTTTCCAACAATATTGATAATTTTAGGTTTATGAATGTAATGGATGTTTATTAAAGCTTACTCATGTCTTAATGGATGGGAGATCGTGAATCAGGCCAAGGTCGAATGTCCATCAAAAAAGGAAGAACTTTCATCTGTTTCAACGACATCATGCACTGGACCAAGATCGAATCAGATCCTCCTCTGAGGCAAACCAAATCATGAGATTCTTCTTGTCAAAAAGCCAACAATCATTCATTCTTGTAGGTACCATTTACCAAACACAAACGATTAAAAATAATCAAGCATGGGTCGTTGATGGTTGAAGTGGTCTACAAATGTCAAATCCACAAGGCTCAATGCCTCATAGAACTCTGATAGTGAAATTTGGAGTTAAAGGCCACCAAGATGAAGGTCAAGGACCTTCGGGCTTAAAGAGATCATCAGGTATTCTTGGTGAAATTTAGGGTTAGAAAAGGGAATAAACAATTTTCTCGAGCTTGGAGGTGGTAGAACAATTTCATCCTCCCCCATCCCGCCTCTAGGAAGGGGGGATCTCTACCTCTATCATCTTGAGTTCCACACCATCACTACTCGTTTTGACAATATTGTTGATAGAATAAATCCTTATCATATCTTTAACATAAAGTGTATCTTAGATATTTACAACCAATTTTGTCTTTATTTCTCTTGAATGTGATAATGTAGGTGAGATAACAAGGATTCAAGGGGAAACACTGAACTATTGATGAAAATGTTCTTATATTTCCCACATAGCAACTTAAGGTTCTTCCTTATTAGAAAAAGGATATAAGTTAATTTTAATCCAATATAAATCACATATTGATATTTAATCCCGAAGGAATCATCAAAATTGCACACTTCCCAATTCCACCACAGTCATTAACAAGACCCACAAGAAAAATCATAACTGTGAATCACAACTCATTCATTACATTAAAAGGATATAAATAAACATCTAAAATACATATAAATGAGTCTAAATAAGGGTGAAAATAAAATTCAATTGAATGGTGGTTTATAAAGTACCAAACTGGACTTTTATAATTAATAAATACATGTTTGAAAATTATTTTTTGGTCTATTTGGAATCCACGAATAAGGACAACATAATTCAAAAACAACTCAAAAACCTAATCACATGCATTTCTGAAAACTACCAAGTATTTTTACAAATAAAATATTTACATTATCAGCATATAAAAATATTAATTCCAAAAAAGATAGACAACATTATAAATCATTTTTTATTCAAGATATCATGAATAATCATTTTTCATCAAGATATGCATCATTTAAATTTTATCAAACACATTAAATGTATAAAGTAAACATTAAACAAAAGGAAACACGAATTATGAAATTTAGCCAAGTAGTCAAAAGCATTTCCAATGAAACATGAACATCCTTTGATAAAAAAATTAGATATCGTCTGCATAATTAATTTAGTTCAAAAAAACTTTTAAAGCCTCAACAAAATAAGGTACTATCAAATAAAAGAAAATAGAATTTTAACACAAACATAAATATATGAAATCATGCCTCCTTCAACAGAAACCAATAGAATAGGTATCCTAAAATGGGTGAAAAAATTCAGATCCCAAAATATCCAAATTAGATAAAATCTATATATAAAAATTGAAAAATAATGTTAAATAGGGTTTGAGAGGAGATAAAAAATATCTAAAACTGATGAATATAAATGAATGAGGTCGAACCATTTACCCAAGGAGGAACAATAAATAATCCACCCTAAAACCACAAAGGAAGATGTTATAATTATATAAAGAGGACTTGGGAAGTTCTTAAGATGGATAATATGAATGGGCTAGGAGTAAAGGAAGTTCTCTTGATAAAAAGGACATGATATTCAAAAATAACCAAAATAAGAGTAGGATGTAAGGTTTACTCGCATGATTTACCAAATTGTGTGGTAACCATGTGACATCCACTATCTCAAATAGTCTAGGTATTATGGTTTCAACTATAGAATTTCCAAAACCATGTGTTTAGCCATGTGGGCTTGGAAATTCTTTAAAAATGTCATATATTCATATAAAAACATCTGAAAAAATAAGGAAATCAATCGAGGACCAAAAATAAAAAAACAAGATAAATCATAAGTTTTATAATGAATCCATTCAAAATAATTAGTTCAGGTTATTATTTAAAGGCCAAATGAATAGTGTAGGGGTGAATTTAGGGTGGTTAAAAAGTTTTTTTGGTAATTTCATATAATACCAAAATTCCAATTTTTGAAACTCTAGTGGACTGTTAATGTTTATGTGGATTATTTATTAGGATCTAATGATGGTTAGTTAGAGAAATTATTTCTTGCATTAAGTATAATACCACTATTTATTTTTAATCAATGATGTAATAGTTCAATTTATTTTCTATCCTTAAATCCACCCACACATGATCCTAATTTTATTTATAATACTATGTATCATCAGGGATGATGTCCCAAGGAAAAATTGATTATAAAAAATGTAAAACACTTTGTTTGTATGATTCTATTGTGTGGTTGGTTTTGGGTCGGTCTAACCCCATCCAAGCAAAAAAATAGTCTAAAACCACTCAAGAGGGAGTTGAGCCTTCCATGGGCACAAAAAATTATAAACGAAATCCAAAAAATATTATTTTTATATTGTATTATAAAATTTTCATGATTTTGAAAATTAATATTTTTGAATTAAACATATAAAAATATATTCTTTCATATTAAATTACCTCATGTAGAGTTTATTGTAAATTTTTTTTACATTTATAATTAATATCAACTGATCATGAGTGATGAAAAACCTATAAATACTTTAGTTTTATTTATTTATTTATTTAATGAAATTCATGTGATGTTTGAAAAAATATATTAGTGAATTATGGTATTCACATTGTCCCTCCCCCACATTATTTGTATAAGGGAATGTGTGACCATGAGTACTATTATTTATATATATCACTCATTCCTAAGCATTTATTTTTTATGTTGAGGATGAAATCGGAAATATACCACACAGATATATTAAAAAGTACCAGACATGATATGGACACATTGGATTGGGTTGGGCACTATAACTGGAGTGGGTCCTGATTTAGGTAGTTACTCATTTAGTTCTAGTTGTTCTATTTGCCATTCAATAGATCAACCAGTAGTTGACACTCATGATTAGTTATTTCACATATTTTATTATACATATATTTTTTTATTATTTTATGTATGTTTATTTTTTTAAATCACATAAAATAATAAAAAATATGTGTAGATAAAATATGAAATATGCAGTGAATGCTTTTTATAATGAATTGTTACGATGTGAGTTTGACCACATAGTAAATAAATGTTATAACTAAATAATATTAAATTTTATTATTATAATTAGAGTCACTCAAATATATATTATGTTTTTAATTCTTCCATAATGTAAATATTGACAAAATTGTATATATGTGGTATATGTTAGTTGTCACAAACCAAGATAGGTCATCATCTGCCCGACCTTCCCATGGTAAGGCCCAAACTGTGTTCTTGAACCCCATGGGCTAGCACAAGTTCTCGGGTATCATTATGAAAAATTACTAACCATTTTACCAAAATTCACAAAAATAAAACAACTAACAACATATAATAAACCAATAATGAAAAACTGAAACGAAACAAGCCTTTAAAAGGATTTAAATTTAAGTATATAAGATTATACAAAACCAAAAAAAAATATTACAAAACAATAGAACCAAAAGCCATCCCATGACCACACTTAGGTAAGGGTTGTAGCTCTAAAAATCCATCTTCACGTCACCATGCAAGAAGATCACTACCATTATGAACCACCATCACCAAAATCATTACCTTTTCCTATATCAAACATGACAATGACTTCTTATACCTTGGGTTGTGAGATATTTCTCAAAATTATTCAACCCAAAAAGGATTATATACTATAAATTTTACATGAATAATATACTTGAAAGATTTTAAAATGAAATAATGCACTAATTAAATTTAAAGGAAAGAAGTTTTAAAAGAAACAACTTTTAAAGGATCAAAATTTTAAAAGAAAACAATTTTACCTTTGATGTAAACCCAAAATCCACTTTATATGCTGATGGTGAGTGGAAAATGTTCAAATATCACCAAGTATTGCAGAGGCCTTATGGGTACTAGGTAGATAATGGGACCCTATAACCTTACTTCTCAGTGTAATGTGGTATAGGAACCACAACAATACACTCTCTCATGC
Organism: Viscum album; assembly: GCA_963277665.1. NCBI lineage: Eukaryota > Viridiplantae > Streptophyta > Magnoliopsida > Santalales > Viscaceae > Viscum > Viscum album. The sequence goes on from OY728164.1 coordinate 1,168,493,052, forward strand.
ACTATCCAATAGGGAAAATAAAAATTCAATATTCTAGTGGTTTGTGATCATCGATATGTTATGTTAGTGGTGTCATCATTAATCTGGAGAAGTGAAATTAGGTTGTATCCACTTCAGAATCACTAGAACACTAGTCCTAGTCCACCCTCCTTGCTACCCAATCCTTTATTAGTGCTCAATAGATTTTCACAAGCCACAAAACACACCACGTTTACACATACAAGTCCAATAAATCATTACACACCTAAAAATTGATTATTTTTATATCCAATACCACTTTCAAAATTCATCACACACTATAAAAAATTCAAAAATTATTTCTCAAACCATACTAAATTTAATTACAAATATTCCCAATTTATAAAGCATTTCAAATTCAATCAACTAGGCCTCGATATAATGATAAACTATTTTTACATGAAAATTTCTTTTAAAAATCCATTGCATACCCAAAATCAAAAATAAATATATTCAAAAAACATTAATAATTTTTAAAACATCTTATAGAACATAATAAAGACAAAAAAATTCATCAAGAAATGTATTAGAATTGAATCACCAAACTTTTGAGTAGAGAACCCCAACATCTTGTGCAAAATTCCCACTGCATTTAACTACACCACGAAGAAAGAATATTCACCCCTAAATCAAAAGATCAGGCTATAAATGTGAAAGAACAACCCTAAAATGGGAACCCTATTTCTAGATATTATGAAACCCCCAAAATAATATAGTAAACATGAGTATAAAGGGGGCTTGGGAGAAGATAGATAACTTCATTGATGATTCAAGGAATAATAACACAAAATGTGGAACAAAACAGAGTCCCAAGTGGAGGAGGAAGAAGGGAGAGGTTCAACTCAGGAAGAAATTACCATGAGGGATGATAAAAGGTGGTGTTTTGGGGACAATCCATAGAGAAGAGAGAAAGAGGGAAATTTTTTAATGTGTTGTAAAATCATCATGGTTAGTCCGCACAGTTTTGGAAACCATGTGCACCATTGAATCCAAATAGAGAATCATGCACAGTTACATGGGAAGTTGAGTATGACCACGTAGAATCCATGTGGTAGGTTATTTATCCTACCACACAGTTTCTTAGGTTGGTTCACGGTTACTAGTAACTATCAACACAATTTTTTTGCATAGAAATTCCTTCCCAAAATTTCCCACTTTCATCCAATATTTCAAAAGGATGACAAAGGAAAAAGATAGGCCAAAATAAAATAGAAAAATACCTAAAAAAGAGATCATGGATGTGAAAATTCCCCAAAACATGATATCATTCCACCCTCTGATAGCCAACATGAACCTTGATTAGAAAAAAATGGATGATCTTACTTGGCACCATAAGTATTCTCCCAATTATCATGTGTATCACTCACTTTCTTCCAAAAGACACAAAACCATTGAATATATTTCCCTCAAATCATCTTCTCTAAGGAGTCCACTACCTGCACTTATCGTTCAAACACAGATATATCAGGCTCTAACTCCAACTCATCCCAATTAAACACATGAGACGGGTCTGGATAATAATTTAATAGTCGGGATACATGAAATACGTCATGAATCGATATCAACTAAGAGGGAAAATCTACCTCGTGTGCCACCTTTCCAATTAGATTAGTGATTTTTATGGACCGACATACTTCAGATTTATCATTCCATGCATCCCCAAATGGTGATGACCCAAACCATGGGCGACCTTCTGAAATACTCAATCAAACACAACAAAATAAATATCTTGATGCCTTTGATACCAGTTTTTAATCAACCAAGCATATTTGTCATCTGATCTATTTTTGGACCCAGTCTGAGTCAAGGTCTGAAGGGTGTTCCCGATCCCCACTGGTTTCTAGAAGTTCTCGAGGATCATTATCAACAATTTGGAATGATTTAGCTTGAATTCAAAAACATAAAACAACCAATAATAGATAATAAAACAAATATGTAAAACCAAAACAAAACGATCCTTTAAATGGTTTCAAATTAGTTTCTACAATTTTATAGAAAACCAAAAGAGGGCTACAATAAAAGGGAACAAAAAATCATCCCAAAGCCACTGCTAGGAAAGGTGTTTAGCTCCCACAATCCATCTCCCCAACCTCATCCAAGAAGATCACTAGCATCCCAAACCACCATAACCAAAATCTTTACTTTTACCAATATCAAACATAGCCATGTCTTATTACACCCCAAGGTGTAACTTGGGTGTGAGCTATTTCACAATATTCTGGAAACCAAAAAGGGTTCCATTCTCTAAGAATTAGAAAATCAATATGTTTGCATGTTTTATAAATGAAATATAGTGCAAAAGTAATATTATATAAATTAGTTTTAAAATAACCCAATATGAAAGTTATGAAATTAAAAAACAATTACCTATGACGTAAAACTAAAATCCACATTGCATGATGCTGGTTAGTGCAACATGGTCAAATAACACCAAGAATTGGAGTACCTATGGGTACTACCTAGAGAATGGGACCATAGAACCTAACATCTTTGTGTAAAGTGATATATGAACCCTGACAATACATGTTCTTGTGCATGATTCACTAGATAGGAGAAGCATCCAATATTATAGTGGTATATGATCATCAATATGATTAGTTAGGTTTGTCATTGTTAATCTACCTATGTGAGTCTGTGATATAGACAATTCTGAATCACTAGATCTCTAGTCCTGGTCTATATATTTATCTACCAAGACATCCCGTAGTGCAAAATAAATTTTCACAAGCCACAAGACACACCACATTTACACATGTGAATCCAACAAGTCATTACCCACACCAAAAACTATCAATTTCATATCCAAAAACACTTTCACAATTCTATGTAACCAAAATTTTCCAAAATATAGTTCTCACACCATAACCAATTTAATAATTCATTTTCTGGATTTATAATGAATTCTGACATCACACAATAAGGCCTCACATCAAAGATACACTAATTTTACATGAAAAATCAATTTTTAAAATAAATGGCAAACCCATCTCTAAAACATATCTATTTTTACAACATATAAAATCAATAAAACATTCTTAAGGACACAAAAAATCCAAAAACAATTCATCAAGAAATGCTCAAGCATGGAATAACCTATTATTTGAGTGGAGAACCAATAGAATTTGGTCTGAAATTCACACCACACCATAACTTAACCTCGAGGAAAGAAGAATAAGCCCTAAATCAAATGATCTAACCATAAATATCAAAGTAAAACCCTAAAATCACGTACCTAGGGATGGAGATGATGAAACACACAAAATAATAGATTAAAACCTACTATATATGGAGATTAGGAGAATATGGAAGACATGATTGATGATTTTAGGAAAAATGACACCAAATCTAGAACAAAATGGAGTCCCAAGGGGAGGAGGATGAATGGACAATAACACTTAAGAAGAAAAATCAAGAGTGATAAAAATGGGTGTGATTTGGGGGTAAACCTGATATGAAAGATAAAGAGGAAAAAAATTTATTGCCCTTGTAGATTCACATGATTATTCCACATAGTTTGGTAAACCATACGGTAACTATGTGGACCATTCTGTCCAAATAGAGATTCATGCATAGTTTCCTGGGAAACAGAGCATGTCCATGTGTAATTCATGTGTTAGGTTATGTATCATGTTGCATGGTTTCATGTTTTGGGGCACAGTTACTTCTAATAATGTAAAAACTATATGCATAGACCTACCAACCCAAAATTTTATACATTCATCCAACATTTCAAAAAGAAACCCAAAGAATAATATAAACCAAAATAAAATATATAAATACCTAAAAAGAGGTCACAAATGTTGCATTATCCATAGTTGAGGATTCATCATCCTACTAGGGTGTTATTTTTAAAGTCATTTCCTAACATAAAAAAATTTATAACAAAGAAATTACCATAACTAGATTTTTTCAATGATATTTGAAAACAAGATGAGTAAATCAATGATAAAATTTAGATAAGTTCATTCTACACTCTATAGAATAATGAATCTTGAGTCAATGTGGTTGGCTATCAATAATTCTACCTTAAACTCATTATGTAGTGGAATACACATATATTAGACTATGAGGAGAGGTTCTAAGGATCAATTTAACTAGAATACTTGAGTGACATGATATTCCTAATATATAAGTAAAGGATAATATGATTTGATAAAATAGTGAGAGGTTTTAAATGAATAATTAATTGGAAATGTATATCCCTAATTTAAAAAATGTACTTTTTTTGTTTTCGAGAGAATGGAAAACCCCACCATTAGTTCAATATCAGTATAGTCTACATTGGATAAATAGAATATCTGATTTCAGCATAACATCCTGTAGTGATTCAGGTTATTTCATATAGTACTATTCTAAGATAGAAGGATTTATGTTCTAGAATATTAAATTACTTTTGAGACAACCTTGGGAATAACTAATGTGGATTAGAATTCTTATTTTATGCATTTAGATGTTTCAATAAATATAAAATGCATTGTTTTTCATCTATGTCTACTAAGAAATGAAATTTCATGAGGATGATGATGCCAATAAAATAATGTTTCATCACTAAGTTATTTAATAATAGAGAGATTAATTTGAAAGATATGAGATATCCAGGGCATGTAATAAGATCAAGATACCATTAGGTAGTCATGTAGACCCTTATATACCCAAAATAATTAGTTTATTAATTGGTTGTAATCCATTTTGGTCAAGATAAAAAAGAATTAGAGAATGATCTCATTCATTCCTCTTAACCACTAGTATTTTTATATATTAATATTAATTATTACATGAAGATCATGATAAGGTCACTCTAATTTCTATTGGATTTATTTTACCAATTTGAAAATGATATTAAGAATAAATAATTTTCAATCATTATAATAAAAAAAGACTAAATGGAAAGTCTAAGGTATCAAGGTCTATGTTTAATCCAATATCACCAATTCACCACCCTACCAAGAAGCCAATGCTATAGATGGAGGGAAAGAGGTAAGGGTACATTTGATTTTTAAAAAAATAAATAAGGTCCATTGGATGAATAATTTCATAACTAGAATGAATAATCAAGCGTATTATTCCCCAATATATATTTTTTCATTCAATGAAATATCCTTCTATTTATATGTTAGGTATCACAAAAAACACATGGCATAAAAATTTGTATACATATACCGGAACCATGTAGACTATAGAATATCGAAAAGGGTGAGGTGGATCATCAGGATAAAAATGGATTGATACTAGTATCCGTAGAAGTAATATATAATAATTTTACTTTTCCCAATGATTTAGTATTTTGTATTAATGACCTATAATTATGTACTAAAAGATTATCTAATTTTAAAACCAATGATGAGTTGAGAAACTATGGGGTTTTATTTCATATTTAGAGATATATATTCTATATTATATAAGGATAACATTTGTTTTGGTATTTTACATATTAAAAATGGATCTTAGATAATTGAACATAAAAACCCAACATATTAAATTAATGAAAAATACAATGAGGATAACTCATATTGTACCTTCCTATGGAACATAAACAAGAACTATTAAAATAATTATTATTATGAAATGTTTTTAGACACTGCTAATTTAAAACCCAGGGATGTGTGTCACACATTATTATAAGGTAAATTTCCCAAATATTCCTTTATTATGAAATTATTTAAGGACATAAGGGTATTAATATTTATTCTTACTAATGTTTGTCGTCCATTTATTTTATGTCAATGTTATCAGTTTTCAAACTTAATTATTTTCATAATGTATATAGTAGGTATAAAATTATAAAACTAAGGATATATATATCAAATGTCAACTAAATTATTTTTTTCCAAAATTAAATACCAAACAATCATTTTAAGAAGACAAAGAAACTATACTCTGACTATAGTGTAGGATATCTAGACAAAGATTCCATAAATCACTTGATGGAGTGTGGGATAGTGTCTTAACATAACCCCTTATATACCCTAAAATAATATGTATGTGAAAGGAGGGATCCTACCTTTATTAATAGGTTATGATCAATTTTGAGTCATAAATATTTACCATTATCATTTTGGGGATATACGATGCAGTTAGTGAAATATAAACTACATGAAGCACCAACTATTGTTATAGATGGGAATACATATGTTTTATAGTATAGAAAAAACCCACTTTATCTATTTTACATATAAATGGATTTGAGAAATTTCTCAAGACATTACCTATTTAAAAACTAGCTTCCTGAAGCATGAAGTGCATCATCATAGGTCATCGTAATGAATCTTAATGAGATTAACCATATAACTCTAAAAATAGAAAAAAAAAATTAAATAAATTCTTTATTTATTAATATTGAGTAGATTTCCAATGGAAATCATTGGATAAATATTAAATTTGATGAATTTTATGCTACAGATAAAAAATATTTTGTGTGAGAGAAATCCATAAAATAGAAAGTGGGAGACCATGATATTCTAGAGAAACAAATACTATGTAAAGGTCATATCCAAAAATATAATTGATTTTCTTATCACAAAATTAGTTTAAACATAAATCCAAGAGAATAATAAGAAATTAAAATACAATTATTATGTTAATGAAATGGATGCAACTGAATAGAAATAATATATGGTTTTTGAGATGGAATCCGTTTACCAAAATAAGTATTGGATTTTGTTTGACCGTCCTATTATTGTAAAACTGATTGGATGTAAAAACCTGTTATTGGAAAAAAAACATTGACGTGATTGGTAAAATAGAGTTTTATAAAGAATAACTGGTTATGAATGGTTTCAATAAAATTAAATGCATTAACTAAGATGAAGCCTTCTCACCATTAAAATTACTATAATTCATAAGAATATTAATTGAAATTGCCGCATTATATGATTATGATATTTAAAAAATCGATTTAGAAAATTATCTACTAAATCTGAATTTTGTAAATTTAATATACACGACACAACCTAAAGGTTTTATCTTGTTAAATAATTCTAATACAGTATTATGTTTTTAGGGATATATCTATAGATTGATGTAGACAACATAATCATAGAATGTTCATTTTATTATGGCAATAAGATAATATTTTCCCTCATGAAATAATGTGAAACATGTGTCATTAATAAGGTTAGTATATTTCCATTTTTTTACTAGTTTTATATATTGATAACATATTAATTATGGCAAATGAAGTGAATTTCCAATAGATATTAAAAACATTGATAAATGAATGCTTCACCATGAATGAATTTGGTAAAGCAGACAAGAATCTATGGATAAATATCGATCGATGTAGATCTTAAAGGATTCCTAAAAAACTCAAATTACATATTTTTATAAGGTATTAAAAGGTACATTTTAAATTAATCTGAGAGAAGTTTGTTTCCAATGTCACATGGTATCAATCTATCAAAAAATTGTGTCTAGAAATACATGTAGGTATTAAAAGGATGAGTATAATCACATATGATTTCGTAATGGGATTTATCATGTTTGTCTTGTTCTATAATATTATTGATGTTGCCTTTTCATTATTATTTGGGGGACTATATCATGATAGTCTAGAATAGATAATTGGGATACATGTATAAACAATCCTTAATGAGTTTAGATGTGAAAATGATACACTTATTGGGTAAAAAGGAAATAGGGAGCCTATAGTGGGGTGATGCACTGATGCTAGTTTCCAGATAGATCATGATGATCTAAAATCATGACCAAAATATGATTTTGTCTTGAATAGTGGTAAAATATGGGGGAGATTCACAATAAACCATTTGGTTAATGATTTTACAACCTAATTTGAGTATATATTGGATTTAGAGGAATACTTGGAAGTATTATGAATACATATATTTTATAATATATTTTAATTGTACCATGAAATGTAGACCCTATTATAATATACTTTGATAATATTACATCATTCATTTATTTCATGGATCCCTGTTCACCCTAGATATTGCATTAGTGGTTCATTGCATGGATCCCAAGTAACACAATAGGATAAAGTATATACTATAAAATTTTAATATATTGACATATTTTTCATCAAGTGTTGATGTTAAAGTTATTTAAATTTCCATATGGGAACACATGGAAGACTACCTGACTAAATCCATATATCAATTGAATCATCATTCTCATTTCAGATCTAATAGGTTTAGAGTTGTTAATAGTTTGATTTTGTGCATGTAGGTATGTTTTTGAGTGGGTTCCCAATATCCAACTCCCATATATAATTTTATTACTTTAAAATTTATATTTTTCATTAAATATGTATGTGTTATCATACGATGAAGTAATATTACTTATGTATGTCCAATATAATTGGTAATTTCCACAGATTACATTTCATATAAAATGGTTATAGTGATTCACAACTATAATGATAACCTTGACATACTACGAAAATTTTATTAAAAATATATCTTATAGTCTAGATACATCATACTGACATGATATATATGATTTTGAACAATCAAGTGATAGGGAATCATAAAATTTGAGACAAAATCATATTCTGTTTTCACTTGGTGCTCTTAATTATTTGAGATCCAAATGAATGACCCGCTAGTATGATTATCACATGTTACTGGTGTAATCGGTTCTATTTATTTGTGAGCATGTTTATTATTCTCTTGACATTATGTCATCATAGGTCTACGAATTTTTATTGTACACATTGATTGGAAATAAAAAACATATAACTGATTTTGTTTTAAGGTAGATATTAATACATGTGTCATTAGTTGTATGATATTGATTGAATGGTCAAGATATGGTTCTTTACTTTTGATAAGAAGAGATAACATAGGGGAAGTTGACCACAATAAAATAAATTACACTAAAATATTATCTATATTGGGAGAAGTTATATCAATTTAGTATAGTCAGTAATAAATAAATTGGGTCAGTCAAGTGACATAATTTTATCATCCTACATTATATGATATAATCATACAAAGAAGATATAATACATGTTGTGTGTTTATATGATAGGTTATCATTGTTATGAATATATATTATCTCTTTATAGTCCTTGAAGGATCTATATACTACACAATTTGTATATAAGTAGAACTAAATAATATTGAGATAATAGCTAATAGGGTCCCAAACATTGTTTATTCATAATTCTGCTCTAATGTTATCAATAAGCATTTGGGACATTATAGGACCCGCCAATGAGTTTCGCCGATGTTCGGGTATTATGGATCACCAAGAAATAAATAAATTTCTATTATTAGAAATAATAATTATTTTTTATTTAAAATTATTTACTAAAATTAATGAAAAATGATTGATTAATATGAGGACAAATATTTAATGAAGAAATATTATTATACATAGGGTTTGTTTAAAATTATTTAGAAGAACGAGTGAACTAAGACAATATTTTAAAATTAATTATATAATAAGTAATGGATAAAAATATATTGATAATTATGACATAGTTCAATGTTTAGAACTTGTTAACGATAGTTTATTTTGTAGGTAATATTTATTCTTGGGACAGAATGCAATTTAAAAAAATTATTAACCCGACCTATTTAATCTAGAACAATATTAAATTCAATTTACTATTCATACTATGAATTTGATAGCTCCTTATTGATGAAACCCAAATGAAGTCAATATTATATTATTGGGAAACTTTATTTGGTAAAAATATTAGTTTGGTCTTGTGTAATTATGTAAAAACATATACTGATAGATATGGTGTTTCATATTAGTTAATTATGGGTTTTAAACACTAAATTAATGTACATACCATATTTCATAAGATTAAATGATCTTGTATATATGTATATACTAGAGGATGTTGAATTACAAAAATTTAATCTTATCTGATGCATGATTGAATAGAAACTTGTGTAATGGTAATTGGGTTATGCATAAAGGTAAACATGCAACATGCATATGGGTTTCCACTCATGTAAGGTTACCAATGTAAGGGTAGTTGTGATTTCTTAAGGAATACATTAGGGTATATGATACCTATTTAATGGTGTATTAATACCTCTGTAAGGGTATGAAATACCCTCATAAGGGTACATGGAGGCTTGAATAAAAATATAAGTAGAGTTGTGAAGGATTTGTAAAGGTACATGGAAGTTACGTAATGGTGGCCAACACCCACATAAGGTTATAAAAAACACGTAAGGGTAATGTAAAGGTTGTGAAAAGTTATATTCATACTTGTGTACAATCATTATTCTTTTATAAGGATATAATTTCACGTATAAGGGACATGTTTGGCTCTGTAAGGGTGTCTATTTATTTTATAGGGATTCATGCATGCATGTTATGACAAAGGTATTATCACCTCCCTGATGTCCCATGGATTTAATGATAATCACACAAAAACACTCTCCCAATGTCGTGGAATCTCTTCCTTTCACAATACTGTAGAATTTAAGTATTTAGGGGGATACTCTATAGTATATAATATTACACCATAGAAAATACAATGATATGAATGTTATAGTGTATAAGAATACTCCTTGATACGACCTTGTGATGTTGAGATGCTGAAAATTATAGCACACTATTGAGACTTGGATTAAAACGTAGAAAATAGTGGAATGAATTTATGGTGTTTTCAAAATTGTATGGAATAAATCACATCATTAAAATGTGGTATCTACACCAAGAAGGCATGTGTTACACTATAATGGTAATTGGTGATTATGTCTGTATTATTCCACTTTAGTATGTTACAAATATATTGAGAAGAAGCTACACCGCAACATTAGTTAGGTTCTGTAGAATTAAAATATTTTTCGCTATTGAAGTATTGGTTATACTATAGTATCCTTGCATGACTCCAAAAATTAATTTCTGGAATCTCTTTAATATCCAAAAATGTAACGGACATGTTGAGTTATTCTTAAATGAAGGGTCAACCAAATTTGATAACGGATTTATTCCCACAGACTATAACGGGTTTAATGTTAAAGTCAATGATCATGGTGTTATGAATTTTTATTTTTCCATATTTCTATATATGGTGTTCATTCTTTAATATTGAGGTATACTTAGGTTAATTTATCATGGGAATTCATATTATACCTATAACACCCCATTATATTAAAAATATAATATTTTGTTTGATAATATAAAGGACATGAAACAGTGAGCATAGATGAGAAAGTAACATCCTGAATCATTATGATATATTTCTTGTTAATAAAATTTAATATCATTAATTGATTTTGGTATACATAACAATTAAGTTTTTCTATTTGATTGTCTATTTAGTACTCAAACCAGATCATAAACAACCCACAATATATATAAGTTATTGTTATAACATAGTTGTTAATTTGGTAGGTAAGAATTTTATTAGCTAGTTTATGATATATATAAATATAATTAAATATAAATTATTGAAATTTATTTAGCAACTAATAAATCAATATTTAGTAAAGTGATTTTATTCATCAAAAATATGTTTTCATCACAAATGATTTCTATTTATTTTCCTAAAAATTATTATAATTATTTTTAAAAAAATTAAAAAAATATCAATTAAAAATAAATTCTATTTCTTGGATTAAAAAATCAAAATTTAATTTAGATGAAATTATAATAATTTTCGGAATGTATTTTTTTTCTATGTATAGTGAAAAATAATGGTTTTTAAAAACTTTCATTTTTTTTCAAATAATTATATCATTTACTGACCCATTATTTTAGAATTAAAAAAATCTTATATATAATGAATTTAATTTATTTTGATTAAAAATTATATTATATTTTATCAAATGTATATTTTTGGGATTGAAAATGGTTTTTTCTTAAAACTGTTTTAATGTACATAATGTTTCTCAATCACAGTAAATTAAAATAATTCAACTTGATGATTGTTTTAAATGATATTTATAGATTATATATCATTAAATTATTAATTATATTAATAAAATGATTATTATATGATATAGTGTAAATAAAATATCATCTTGCACTTGAAATATACATTTCTAAAAAACATAATTTTTTATTTCGTTTGTGGGTTTTGTATTAAAATTTATTTTTTCTAATTTTATAAATTTATATTAATATTTAATATTAATTTTTATAAATAAAAATCTCAAAACAATAATGAATTTAATTTTTGAGAAATTTTTTTCAATATTAATGTTTTTGATTAATAGTGAAAAATACTGAATATTAATTGACAACTACCTTTTCATTTAAAAAATTTTAAAAACTAAAATTAAATTTTAAATTAGTTTCAATGTATTTTTTGTTAAATTATGCATCTATTAACCCAATTAAAAGAACTAGAGTAATTTTTATAATGAAAATTGATATAAAAACTATTAAAACTATTGAACACGTTCTCTATAAAAACCCAATTTCTCATCCCGTCCATGAGATTAATTTTAAATCCAATTTTTCAAAATTAATGATTTTTTTTCGGAAAATTTTATTCCATATTTGGAATAATATCAATTTTTATTATCTAAAGATAACAATAAAATTTTGGACCAAATTTATTAGTGAAAATAGTAAATTATATTTACTATAGTAAAAGTGAAATTGGGGTTAACATGAGGTAAAACTATAAAGATATGGATACAAAATAACACAAAACATATCAGAAATCCATTGTATAGAATTATTTGAAATTTATCCATAATATTATTTAAAATATATCATTATTGGATCCTTTTTACATAAAAAAATTCCGGTTGAATTCATTCATTTAAAAAATTAAAAGTGTGCCACTCACATCACTTATAAAAGACCACATCCCCTCCTCCCTTATTCGCACAGTCAAAACATTTTTTTAAAATACATATTCAAATAATTTCAAAAATTAAACCCATATAAAATTATCATATTTTTTAGAATAATCCCTTCCTAGGAATTATCTTGGTATAAACAGAAGGAGGATACTCGAAAAAGAGGATACATTTTTTCAACGAGTGTTTCTCTCCTATTTATTTTAATGCCTCATTAAATTATTATTTAACCATGGTCAAATAATAAACATAAGATATTATATATAATATGATTTTTTTATAATATTTTAATAACATAATACCATCTCCATTTCTGTAAAATGTGTTATTAAATCAATATACTTGTGTACCGTCGACTACCACCTCATTGAACAATGCCATTCATTTTTTACATTAAAACCTATCATGGATGGGCATGATGACATATATAATGTATATAAATTATATTTATAATATAATTATAACTATTTAGTAATTATATCATATAATAAATTTTAATTTCCATTTCGTAGGTGATACAATATTGTCTCTTGTGTGTACTATGGACTACCGCCTTACAAAGCGATGCAATTACCCTTTCAATCACACCTTACATGGGATGTAATAAATATAAAGTTAATGACTATATTTGATATAAATTAAATAATTATGATTTTAAATACATAAATATCATTATTGAAATATAATATTTCATTTTGTTTTTCAACAATAAAATAATGATAACATCATTCATGTACTTGGGGACTATAAACTTCACAAACAGATGTGACACTCTTTTCATCACCACAACACTTGGATGATATATATTAGCACATTTAAATAATTAATATGGTACATATGATTCTATTATATATGATTCTATAAATATAAAATTTACACATCTTCTTTCAAAAATTATCATCGAAATAAATAAACATTTCTCATCATATGTATGGCATACTGTCTCCATGATCAAAATGTACATCATTTCATAAAATCAATACTCATGATTGTTATTGAATTTATAATTTATTTAAAAATATTATTATTATATGAATTATACTCTATATATGATATAACTATTTAATATTCATAAGATATGGTACTTTCATAACAATGAAGGAATGAAAAAACAAGCCAATTGACACTCGAAACTATGAAAATAATGAATGATTATTAATGACGTGGTGTTAAGATGTTACAAAAGGATCATATATGATATTATAAATATTAATACGGTTCTTTAGTAATTTAATATCTAGTTTAAAAATTGTATAGAGTTTTTTATATATTCGAACAAAAATAAGCGTGAGTTATGGGATTTATGTGTTATTTTTTACTTATGTGGGACACATGTCATATGTTCTGCTCATTTATTTTGTGTGGTGTATTTACTTCCCATTTGGAATGTCACATGATGAAAAAAATTATTTTAATTACATATAATGTTTTATTTGATGTTATTCTATATTTGATATTTTTATTCCAAATATTACTAATGGGATAATATACTTTTGTCTCAATTTTCCTACATTAAGAGTCATGTTATGTTATTAACCTATCTTATTTTATGATGTTTATATAAACCCATGTGATAATTATTATAATGAATTTATGTATTCTCATGATTTTTTATGTATCATTTAATTTTGTACTTTCAGGGTTTATTTGTTTCAATGTTACCTAATTTGGTAAGAGTATTATCTTATAATATGATATTTTATCGAGGTAATTTATGATTTAGCCTTTATTATTGAAATTTCGTGATCTAATACTCACGATAATCATGAAAATAATTCTTCTATTATTTTTCATGTCATATTCAATAAATAATATTATTTTTCTACTCTTTTTTACATAAAGTAATTCAGAAATGATTTTATGAAAATTTTAATTTATTCCTCTCTTTTATTGGAATATTTTTCTAAAAAACCATGTTTTCGAAAAAAATTTAACAATTTCCAAAATATTTATTTAATAAAATAATAAAAATTATACATTTTTACAAAAAAACAATGTAATCTTTAATTATCTTATAAATCAATGCATGGTTTCCTTTTACCAAATAAAGTGAGAGTAATTTCTATTTCAACGTGTACAAATAAAGAAGAATTTTCAACAATTAGTATAACCAAAATTGTTTAATACATTATTTATAATTATAAAATATATTTTTTACATAAAACCAGTTTAAATTTTTTTTTTCAAAATTTATTTTCAAAATGTAATTTTAAAATGAAATGGATATTTTCCCAAAGAATTTTTTTATATACCTTTTTATAATCTTTTATTCTTCAATGAAAACAACCAATTATTCATACACCGATAGGTATATGATTAATTTATTATATCAATATTATTTGTTTCATGGATAATGATTATATCAAAGAGACTGTAATGGAGCCCATTTCTTTTCCATGGGTTTACCATTCAACAACGAGATTTTTATAGAACCTGTATATTTAACATAGGTTATCTGTGTTTGAAATATATTTTTATAAAACCCATTTATTTTCGAATATTAAATATTGTATCAAAGAGCATAACATGAAAACCATTTATTTTCCACAAGCTAATAAGGTTATAAAATTAATAACTATTTTATCTATGAGTTTTAAGATAAAATAATAGTGTACATTATTCATATAGTGGTTTGTGGACATTATATATAATGGGTTCTCCAAGATAGTTTCTTGAGGGATTATTATATCTTATATGATGGGTGAACCCAAATAACTTCAGGTGAGCCAAATATATTTTATAGGATGAGTGTTCCCAAATATCACTCTAATATATTGTGTAATGGTCATGTTTTTTATATAATTATTATGTTTGTGGATCCTATTATTTTTAAATTTTTTATGGTTCTACAAGGGTTTTGAAATTTTTCAATGAATATTATTATCCAATATTCCAAAATGTTTTATCTATAATTTCCATGGGATTATAATGCCTCCATTTTTCATGATTTTTATCACATTTCTCAAGATTATTTATTTTTATGACTCTTTTTTAAGGCCAATAACCTGATTCATTATTGATTATTTTGGTAATTATAGGTATGAATTACTTTATGATTCTCTTATGCACATTTGTTATCTCCTTTTACCCTTAGTCACTTCTTAGGTTCATTAATTAAATTAACTTGTTATTGATTTTTGTACACTTACTATGAATTGGATCTCACCCTTATTTTATTCATTTTCCCAATTTTATCAAATAATATTGTTGAATGAATTTTATCTAGAATTTAATTCATATGGATGATGATAATGACTTAATATGAAATAATGAAAGATGGGTTAAGTATGATAAATAATAATTTATTTAAATGGGTGTTATTTATGAATTATTTTCTCATAATTCTATAGAACTCTTATCTTAAATAATCTCGGAGTATGTACATTATCTTATTTTTCCGTCTGATGTTTTATATTTTTGGTGGAAAAATATTCTGTGTAAAAATTATAGGTATGAATGATTTAAATTTAATGTTTATGATTTTAGAATTGGAACTAGGATTGTAGGTTCCAAAATGTTATTTTTGGTCTCAATGGTCGGTTTACATATCTTTGGAGATTTGGATGTTTTCATGTAAGGTTATATTAAGAGTTATGGTTACGATAATTTGTCTATAATTTTAAGTACAATCACAAGTTCAAAATCATAGAGACACAATTTAGGTTTTTTTTCAATGAGATATTAATGTTATTACAGACATTTTATAATATGTTTTAGTATGTTTAATTATTTATAAATATATGGTTTAACATGAATTTAGAATTTAAATTTTGTTGAAATAATATTTAATTTATTGGTAAACATTATGGTTTATATGATCATGGATGTTGAGGAAAACATATTTATAATATAGATAACTAGAGGTTTGAATATTGATTTGGTTAATAAGTGATTAATGTTACTCCAAAATAATATTTCCGCATTGGTTTTATTGAAATATGAATGGTATGTAATAAACACTGAGGTTAAAAGACTAATTAATATTTAGCATAATTGGGATATATGAGATATGGGGTTAGGAAATTATTTAAATTCAAATTTTTTATTAATGATTAATTTTTAATATTAATGTATCATATGAGGGTTTATTCATTTTGGGAATAATCTTACGATGTAAAAAAATTATTTTTATTAGTGTCAAAAAAATATAAATAATATCTTTTTATTCATTTTATGGTTATTCAGTTATTAAAATTTGATTTCAGTAGTTCATTAATGAATAATTCATCATGAATACCCATTATTTTCAGAAAAAGAATATATTGTGGAAGAAATTTATAAAATGAAGAAATTATAGTCATCAAGTTGGTATATTGCATATTTCTCTTAGTCTTGATATAAAAAAATTCCCCAACTCTAGGAAAATTATTTTTCAAATAAAAATGTTATATTATTACATTAATATTTGATAAATCAAAAGGTTTATAATATCATCCAAGATCTATGGTTTTGATTCTATAAAAATTCCACTTATCTCCCACTTTCTTATGATCGATGATCTCAAACACACCCTATAATTATTTATTATTTTACTTTGTCAAAAATTTTACATCCCACCAATGTTATCATGTTTTGAAAATAAATATTTGTTATTATATATTACCATTATACTTCTATTTCAATTATATCCAATGTATGTTTTTTTTTTAAAATTATGATCTGTGTTAAAATTTGTAATTTTAAATTTCCATCTTTTATTACCAAGATAAAGGTCAAATTGAGAAAAAAACTTATTATAGGGGGGAATGTAACACCTTAAGATTTAAAAAGAATAAAATTATTTTATATTATGTAGTGGACACACAATAATAAGCTAATTTTGGAATGTACCTCCCTGATAAATTAAAATATCATTATTTTTAAACAAACATAATCACTATTATCCCTTTTTGTATACACAAACCTGAGATTTTTATGTTTGATAGTGTATTCAACACGCAACACCAATATGAAATGACCAAGTATATATATAATCATTATTACATAGCCATTAAATTAGATGTTATAAATTCTATTAAAAAAATTAATAATATATATATATCATACTAAATATTAACTATTCATTAATTTTTTGTAAATAATAAATCATTATTTAGTTAAGTGATTTTATCCTTTAAAAAAAGTTCTCTTCAAAATAACTTTTTATATCTTTTATTCAAAATATTATAAAATATTCTTGGATATTTTAGAAAATTTATTTGGTAAAATTAAATTCATTTTTGGAACCAAAACATCATAATTTGTTTTTGTAGAAAATTTGGGACTTTTTGAAATATATTAATTTTTTAATGAATAGTAAGAAATACAGATTTTTTTAAACTACCAATTTATCAAAAATTAAGTAATTTAAATTACCAAACTTGTTTCAAATTAACATAAGTATTATTCATATAATTTTATTCCATTAAATATAATTTAAATCAATATTATATTGGATTTTAGTATAAGTTTATTTTTTAGTTCAAAAAAAGGGTTTTTATAAAAACTATTTTCATGTGCATAATATTTGTCCTTTTAAATTATTCCATACAATAAATAATGATGAATATTTTGATTAAATTTCTATATTATAAATAATTACATTTTAATTTATATTCAACCAATGATGATTATTATTATTATTATTATTATACATATGGATAATATAATATTATCTTGTATGTGAGGCTCTCAGCTTCAGCAGAGAGATTTCTATGTCTCGTAGGGTTTCTCCACTAGTACAACATTTTTGTGGTGTATCATTTTTTGTCTTTATCTATAAGTTGGTGATGGGGTCCCTTAATGTTGACTTGGGTAGTTTTACGTGCCTAAGGGATCGATAGGTGATGGTGGGTGGGGGACCTCAGTGGTGTTATGGATGGAAGAGGGTGGATATCCTCGACAAAATTACTTTGTGGTAAGATCTAGCAGTGGCGGAAGGGTCTCGAGGAAGTCAGCATATCAAACTATGTACAGATTGTCTATTTTAGTTTAGATAATGTCTAATTCTACCTTCATTAGTAGTCCCTGAGGGTGATGGATTTGCGATGAAGAGAGGGGAATAATGTCTGGTGTTGGTCCAATGATGGTCAGTGGCCTTATACTTCGACGGTGTGGCTCATTCTAGTAGTGGTGTGGACCTTTCTGTGGTGCATGCTTTGGTGTAAAATGTGGGAGACAGACAAGGTGGCACAACCTTAGGCAGGTAGAAGATGATGTTTCTTGCTGTTATTGTGGTATATGTGTGGATGGCCTGATGGCATAATCTAGGGGTTTTACTAATATTGGATTTGTATTGATCTTTTTATGTCCAGTTGCGACATTTTTTTACTGGGTTTTATTATTTTGGTCAATGTACCATTCAGATTTTTCTAATCTTATTAAAGGATGTATGCCTATGTCCTACATGTTTGTTATGGGTTATCCATTATCCTAGTTCAAAAGGGATTTGAGCCCTTTTTTTCTTTTTTTAAATGAATCGACCCTACACATTCTGGTATCATTTACTTGAAAATACAATTCTCAAAAACCTTCTTTTTCACCCCATCTGTAGGTTATTTTTTGAAAAATAATTTTTCAAAAATTTAAAAAATATATTTTAAACGTTAAAATTATGTTTTTAATAATTAATTAAAGAAATATTATTGTTAATTTATGATACTTTTCTAAAAATGTTAATTTTTTGAGGAACTGGGTGAATTCCATAATTTTAGTTGAAATCTACGTTTTTGTTTAGATATTTTGAAAGTAAATTTATATTTTAATTTTTTTAATTCATAATTAGATAAATTATACATATATTAATTTATTTTAGTTCCTTTTTATCACCTTCATAAAAAAAATTTATTAGAAAAAGTTTAAAACATGTGAAAATTTTCTCTTTAAAAGTTTTCTTTCTAACAGCATCTATAGGATTATTTGTAAATATAATATTTCTACATATGTGAATGAAATTTGAAAAAATAAAATCCATATTTGGAAGAATAATATATTTTATTATATAATAAGTTAAAATTAATTTTTTAGAAATATTAATAATGAAAATTTTAAAAATTATTTATCATGATTAAGGTATAAATATGTTTACCGGGGGTTAATCTACGAAATGTAATGATAATAAATTACCTAGAACATGTCCAAGACCCATTTAATGGTATTATTTTCATCTTAAAATTCAATAATATTATATTATTCATTATTTGAACCATGTTACGTTGAAAAAACATAAGTGGAATTCATTCTCTTCAACAATTACATTTGTGACACTCACCTAATTTATAAAAGGCCACTCACTCTCCTGCTCTCATCACTCCATTAGGCTATTTTGGATGAACCTATATGTTACCAAATATGTATTAAAATCTCTACCCACATCCATTATTATTTATGGTTCTCATAAATCCACCATGTGACTGCTTTGGGGGAAAACCTACAGAGGATACACAATGACGTGGTGACGTTCATCGAGGAGCATTTTTATTTTATTTGATTCTCCAACTCCTTAATTATTATTGAAATTTTTTTAAAAAAAATTATATAATAGATACTATGATATTTTTATAATAATATCATGACCTAAAACCCTCTCCTTGTACATAAAATGGGTTATGAATTCATCAACCATGTTTACTATAGACTACATCTTCACACACCAATGTATTTTGATTTTCCATTAAAAAAAATAATTAAATTTATGATGATAGATAAAAATTATATTTATTATATTTATGAAATATTAATACAAATTATTAAATTATATCATATATACGATTTTACATTAAATTCTATAGGCGATATGATAACATCTCTAGTGTGTATGGTAGATTATCGCCTCAAGGAGTGATTTGATTCATCTTTCACTAATGCTTAACATGGAATTTAGTAATTATAAATTTAATGAATAAATGTGATATAAATTAAATTAATATAATTTTAAATAAATTATTACCATTATTAATATTTAATATATCAGTTTATTTTTTTACACTAAAAACATGATAACATTAATATTCTACGTGTGGACTACATTCTTCATGAAGCGATGTAACACTATTTTTTTCACCACACCATAGGGAAGATATATATTAGTATATTTAAAGAAATAATATGGTATATATTATATTATTATCATTAATTAATGATAAAATATTTCTCACCACCATTCCATAAGTATCATTGAATAATACAAATGTCACTCATGCATACATACAACATATAATCTTCGGGATCATAACATACATCATTTATCAAAACCATATTTCATGATTTGTATTAAAAGATTAATTTATTTATAAATATTAAAATAATTTCATGGTTATTATTTTTGATATTATTGAACTATATAATATGTGTAAGAACCATTACTTTCATAACAAGCATGAATAAAATTACTAGGAGATTAACACCCGAAGCAATGAAAGTAATTAATGGTTGTTAATGAAAAGGTGATAATATGTTTTAAGAGGTCAATATAAGATATTATAAACGTCAATAACATTATTTAATTAATTAATTATACTATTAAAACCACTATATATGATTTTAAATAATGTTTAACAAAAAATGAAGCATGTGGAAATGGATTTCTATCTCAATTTTTACTTATGTGAGACACGTTCCATATTCACAACTTGTTACTTCTGTGAGGTGTATATAATGACCCATTGACATGTTTTATCATGAATACAATTTTTTCATTATATTTAATTCTTAATTTTTTGTTATTATTTATTTGGTATTATGGTTCAAAATGTGACGAAACCAGTAAGGTATTTTTTTCTCAATTTGACTTTTTTAATACTTATGGCATGTCATGAACATATGTTATTATATGAGGTTTATAAAAATCTCCTCTAATAGGTAATATTATGAATATATTTATTCAAATTATATTTTTTGTTTCATTTAATTTTATCTATTCATGCTTCATATGGTAAAGTGTTACATAAAATGGTAACCGTTTTATATTACAATCTCATTTTATGTCATCATTATTTATGATAAACTCTATATTTAAGAAATATTCTGATATTCCTCTCCGTAATTATCAGGAAATTCTTATTCACTAGTTATTAAAGATATATTCATTTTATATTACGATTTTAACTATTTGGTACATAAAATAATTGATATTTGTTTAATAAAACCCGACATCATTTTGATCTTTGGTTAGAAATATTTATTCTTATAAAACAATAAGTTCAAAAAAATTATTTTTTTATTCTTTTTAAAAGTTAATTATTAAAAAAATTATAACCATATTTTTTATTTCATCAAAAACTGTTGATGTTAATTTTATGACTTTTGCAAACTAATTCTTATTTGGTTTTTAGAAAAAGAAAAGTGAAATGAATATTTTTTTAACATATAGGGAATGATTGTATTTTTCATTCTTCATGACCACAAAAATGTTTTTAAAAAATTAATTATATGTTTAAAATATTATTTTAATTAAATTTTTTTCAATATTTTTTTAGAAATATTAGTTTTAAATTATAATTTTCAAAAATAAAAAGATATTTCTTAAAAATGTTTTTAGTTATATTTTTATGGTATTTCTATTCATCCATGATAAAACCAAATTATTCTTACTCCATTAGTTATATTTTGTACAGATACCACCGTTACTATTTCCATAAATGGATTAATATTTTTTGAAAGAGTTTCTTACGGAACCCTTTTCTTTTAAATAGTTTAACCATTTTTCAAATATATAATTATAGATCCTTTTTATTTTATATATGTTAACAATGTTAAAATGATAATTTTATGAAACCAATTTCTCTTCCATATAATAATCATTTTACAATTATATTAACATGAAATAAATTTCTTTTCCATGGGTAAATCAAGTTATAAATAGAATATCCTTTTTTTATTCTATGTGTTCTTTTATAAAATGTTTATGTATTTATCCATGTTTAAGATTTTTAACATTATATATGATGGGTTCCCCTTAAGTGTGATGAGTGAGCCCCTTATATCATATATGATAGGTACACCCGGATAGCACTGGGTGATCCAAATAGAGCTTATATTATAGTTGAACACAAATAACACTCTAATGCATTGGGTAATGATATATTATTTTTGATAATTATATTTGAAATTAGCTGTATGGTTCTTCCATTTATAATGGTTTATAAGGGTTTTATAAATGTTTAATGAATATTATATTGCAAGATACAAAAAAAATATCTATTCCTTCCATGGGTTTATAATTTATTCTTTTATCAATATCAATATCACATGGATAATTATTATTTTTATGACTCTTTATTTATTTATCCTTATAACATGCATCATGATTTATTATTCAGGTATTTATAGGTATAAGTTATTTATAATTTCTGTATTCACTCTGATTATATTTCCATACCCTTATATCCTTTTTATGTGCACTAATGAAATTTACCAATTAATGTTTATGATTACCTGTACAAAGAATTTTATATCAACATTATTTTGTTTTATTTTCCCCATGCTACCAGGAAATGTCATTGCGTGAATTTTGTCCATGATATATTATGTATGGATAATCATTATGAATTTATGTGATATAATAAGATATGAGTTAATTAGGTTAAAATATATTCTAAATACAAGGGTATTTTCAATGTAAGAATTTTTCTTAATTCTACAAAAATCTAAACCTAAATGGTCTATAAATATGTATGTGATCTCGTTTTTCCATTGTATTTTGTAAAGTTTGTATCAATAATACTCAATCATAAATATTGATATAAATTCTAAAACATCAATCTAAATTATTTAAACAAAGGATCTAGAATTATATGTTTAGGGATATGATACTTTCCATATTAGAGTATCCATTTTAAGACACAGATATAATTTATGATCCAATTATGTATTTTAAAATGGATGTAATAGCTCATGTGATATTATATGAATAAGAGTAAGATATTTCAATCATATAATTCATCTATCATTATATTATGGATACTCAAAAACATTTTAAATATCTATATATAAAAGAGATGGATATATCTTTCTATCAAAATATATGAATTAGTATAGGAAAAGTTATATTTCATTACAACTATATAAAGGGCATGGTAGGAGTTGTTTCATCTAGTAATATAAATAGAATCCATTATTATTCAGGAATGGAGTTATATAAATATATTTAAAATAATAGTATATATAATATAATGATGTAGTTTACAAATTAGAAGAAGATGTTTTCACTGATGTCTAGGGAACAAGTGGATTCCAGATGTCTTATATAAATAAATATCTAATATTCATTGAAATATAATCGAAATTGGTTTCTTGACGATATATTCATAAAAATATTATAATATATAGAATATATATTTAAAGGAACCCATCTTACATTAGGTTCATCTAAAAAAATAAGGAGAAATAAATTTTTTCATATGATCCAATCTTAATTTCACTTTAATGAGGTGTGTTGAAAAGGAAACTATTGGGTTAATTGATCATAGAGAGATAGTTCATTTACCCAAAACCATTTTAAATTAATGTGCTATAAAATTAAATCTATGAGACATAGCAAGACTGTCCTAGCTTAAACCAACAGAAAATAAGCATTGTAATTTTGGTTCACTAACAAAATGTATGTATATTTCTACTAAAACGAGCCCTTCGTGAAGAAATTAAAAACCAATATATCCTTTTTTTTATTCGATATTCTCTCAATTAATTATCATCAATTAATGATTTTTAAATATAGTCAAGAAAAAAATATATATATAAAGGTTATTCTAGTATATTTAAATCATTTCAAAAATAGAAAATTAAGGTGGGCCTTACAATTAAGAGGTAAAGATTACCTAGGAAAGAAAGAGATTTAAAAAGTATCCATACACTAATTCAACTCATTCCCTTCTCAGGGTACCTAATACTAACACAAGAATACCAATTTCTATGAAGGTATATTTTTATTTATTAAAGTTTTTTATTTAATTATATTTATCTAATTATTGAACATGATGTTTTAGTTTATCCCTTTAATATAGTATCTCATGGAAAAGGAATAGAAACAAATAGGAAGTATAGATATAATGTAATTCATCTATGTTGACCTAATTTTAGTAATAGTGATATTTATTAGTACATGTCCAATAACTTCCAAAATAAATGTTTAATTTTTTCAAATTGTGTATCTATTTATAATAATGTTTTCAGAATTAATTATGAACCTGATTTCCCAAGTGATATTAGAACAACTAATGTTGAATAGTTCCCATGAAATCCAAAATAGGATGTTTTTCAATTGATAATGGAGATGGATCAAAAAATCATTAAAAGAGAATATGATGATTAATTAGGTTATCCTAAAAAATATACCTGGTTTCAAGTGTAGGAAAATGAGGTATAGAAAATGAGACTCCTAAACAGAAGGCTTGTTGAAATGTCCTCTAACATCAAGGGAAATAATGTTTCTCATTTATAATAGCAAAAGATGATATCCAAAACATCATAACTGCTCAAATAAAATTGAAAAAAAATGAATATAATCTTAAATGTGTATCAGAAACTGAAAGAAAAATAGGATGATCTGACCGGTCATATTAAAGTAGTGTTTAGTAAGAATAAAAGGATAAAAATGGAAAGTTTTTTTCACATAATCTATTACTAAAATTAAATCTAAAATGAAAGATCATGAGAAGATGTTGACTAATATATATCAATAATTGTAATAGATTGCATCTAGTGGGATGTATCTCAAGGTAGAACATACTGCACATCTTGAATCATGGAGATATAAGATCTGATATCTGAAAAAAGAATTAGTTTCATCTAAGAACAAGTTATGTTACAAGGGTAATTCTAATGTCTACAATGTTTTGTTTTGTTTTGTTTGATCACCCTTTGGAAAGTGATGATGAAAATATAAGAAATATTTCATCTAAAAGGATAAACATGAAAACATTCTCTTTTCACAAAGGCCACAAATCATGTATAAATATTGTCTTGGCTAAAAAATAACACCCCTAGGGAATAACAAAAATAGTTCTTTGAATATTCACTAGAAATGTGAGTGTTATTAAGGTGATATAAATTAACTTAAATGGGTCCCCATACATAGTAAAAACAAATTGAAGGGGATTCAATGTAGACATGGCACCATGTGTAACTTTTTTGGGATAAACATACACATTCAGTTCTGTGTTAATACATGTGTATATATCAAATGTTGTGAGGTTGGAAGAAAACCTATATAGAAAAAGTCACTATTCTTAGAAAATTATTCAATGGTCTTATCCCAATAAATATTACCAAGAAAACCATGTCTATAGTATATTATATTAGGATTAATGGATGGGGAAAATCAATTCTATGAGAAACATATTTCAATGATTATATGAAGAAGGCTTATTTTCTAAAAATAAGGTAAGAAAACTATCTATAAACATATCCAAACCATAGACATCCTAGAGATAATAGAAAATAGACTAGAATAAAAAAATATATTACATAATAATTAAATCAATAAGGTCCATGAGAAAGGGACATCTGAAAAGAGGAAAATCACTAAAAATATTGATAATGTTTTAAGTGATATTCAAGGAAGAAATATGGTTTAGGGAAAAAAATTATTATATCAGGAAAATAAGTCAATTTTGTGATGTTTCCCAAGAAATAATAGATTTTATAAATGAATAAAAACCCAAATATTTAGAAAATTTGGTTATGGGAAAGGTAATAATATTCAGATTTGAAGATGGATTATATAGTCAATGCTGGTGGAAATATTATTTCCATATTGACTCACCATCATCCTCGACTTCTGTAGTTTTGAGGTCCCCCTCTCCCAATTTTAAGTAAATATCCTAACTTGTTTTAAGAGTTATGGGAATTATGTGGAGACAAAACCTATGAGGTAATTGTTCTCAAAAGAACATGAATTAAAGCATATGTCATATATAAAACCAATCTAAAGAGAGTGGTGATTGATGTCCTTATAATCTAAATAAATGAGTTATACTATAATAAATTTATCATGAAATATAGATTTATAGGATATGTAGTAACTATAAACTAGAAACTAAGGCATAATAATTTACTATTCCTATGGTAAGTACAAATCTATAGTATTCTTATTGATATTATAACATATTGTATCTATAGATTCATATAAATATTTATTATATTCTACTAATGAAATGGATTTTCAAAACAAATGATTTCTATAAAAATTAAATTTATTTTAAATAACATATTTTTGAAATAAAGTGGTAACATAATTTGATATTACTACATTTATCAATTTAGTTAATTATTCATTAAAATAGAGAATGAAATATTTGGTGAAATATACATGACTTAGTGCTTCTTATTCTACCATACCATTTGTGGATGTTTTATAGTGATTTCAATTGCTCTTAAATAGAGATAGATCAATAAGACTCCTATAGAAATAATGAAAAAATAAAACAATGAAAATATAATTCTATGTGACATAGAAATAAAAATTTGATTATATTATTGATGATAAAAAATATCGAAACATGTTTGTTAATGGTACTCCATTCGTTTTTTACATGAATGACTATGTTCTAATTGCTTTATGTGAGTTTGGAAAATACGCTGTATTGAGAAAATGTATTGCAAAGGGTGCTATGAATTTGTTAAATTTATTGAGTAATACGGATAACAATTTATATGGTAGTTGTGGATATTATTTCCTACAATAATTCTAGGATCAGAATACTTAATGAATTCATTGACATATCATGGGACATGTGGTGATTTTTATCAATATTTTCTTTGGCAATAAGATACAACTATAATTAATCAAATGGATTCAAAATCATGATATTCATCGTATTTTGTATTTTCAAAATCATCCTGAATGATTTTGATAATTAGAATTCATTAAGGATGTAAATAATGTAATATATAAGGGGAACATATGTCTTGGATAAATCGATATTTTTCTAAGTCATTATAAATTCTCAGGGGAGTATAAAAACATTGATTAAACACTGTATATTATTGAAAATAAAAGTGAGGAAAAATGGAGATTGGTTCAGTTGATTTCAAGGGATTTTTTTAATGATATATATTGAAAATAGAGATTATTTATCTTGATTTCATGGAAATATTATTAAGGGGATATTGTTAAATAAATCAATGGGGGAGATTTTTTAACCCTAAATGAATTTTGAATCAGGGGTTTTTTTTGCCATTAATATTTTTTCCCAATATGAGTTTTGTCTAGGGAAATTAAGGAATAATATATATTATAGGATATGGTGTTGTGTAAGGGTGAGATATAGTTTTCACTCCTCTAATAAAGTTAAATTCCGTAATACCTAAATTTAACTGAACATAAATAAGGCTATGTGATAAATGTTATTCACTAATATAAATGTATATTTATTCACTATGAGAGGATACATGAACTTGTGTAAAGGTCATCAGATAATGAATAAAGTTTAATAGTGGAACTACATATGGGTATATTCACAAATAAGGGTATACATGAGTTCTTATGTGTAGTTTAATTGTATTGGTGACATGGGTTAGGGTATATTCACAACTATGTAAGGGAAAACTACATGTGTAAGGGTAAATGGTTTCATTCTTAAGGGTACAGGGAGAGTTGTGAAGTCTACATAAGTGTATATGGATGCTTCTATAAGTGTATCCAACACCTATGTAAGGGAAGTGTCTTGGGTATGGTTAATGTGAAGGTTGTGCAAAGGTACATAAATACCTCTAAAAGGGTAACATGCATGTATAAGTGTATAATTCCTTAAATAAGTGTATGGATCGGGTTGTGTAAGAGTGTATTATTGAATTGTAAGTGTTCCAACATGCACATTATAACGTAAGGATTATCACCTCCCTAAAGTCTAATGGAAATCAACATGACAATGTCACAACACTCACCTTCTCACATGGAAGCTATACATTTACTTTTTGTAAATAATTTAGGGATCATGTGGGCTATGTTATTGTATGAAATATTACACCACAATAAATAAAAATATATGACTACCACAATGTAGAAAAATACTCTGTTGTGATGTTATGTGATGTTGAGATGCTAAGAATTCAAATAAGACCCAAATTAACTTATTATTCCATATAATATAGTTCAGTGATATTATGGGGTTTCCAGCACTATAAGGTGTAATACATTTCATATAGAGGTTATCTCAACAACATAAAGGTAAGGTATACACAATAAATTTAAGTGAAAATTATATTTGTATTCTTATATTCTAGTTTTTTTCATATTGTAAAGAAGAAGATGCAACACTGCCTTAGTTTTATTAAATGGACTTGGAATTTACTACACATTGGATATATTGGATACACCATAACAACAATTAATGAGTCTAGAAGTTACTTTTAGGATATCTCTTAACTATCCACAAATTTAGGAACATGTGTTGTTATTTTTAAACATAGGGGCACCCATGAATGTTCCTATTGGGGAGGGATAAAATTTTCTTTCCACTACCAATGTAAATATATAATTTTTTTAAATGATATAGAACCCAAAATATGTTCATTCCATCTCACCCTTTCTTCCATTTAGTCAATGGGGTTTCATTGGTAATTCCATGTGTGTGGTGGTTCAAATGGCCCTTTCAATTTTTTATTTTTAATCTTTTTTGAAAATAATACTCAAAAACTTTGTAAAAAATATTTTATTTATTTATAGTGTAATTCATATTGAAAAAACTAAACCCCCTATTTTTGTATTTATCCTTCCATGTACCCACATCTAGACAATTGTGATAAAGTTTCACCTTCCATAACTCATCTTGATACATATATATGTATATATTATGTTTTAATTTTTAAATCCTATAAATCTAATTTTTAATATTCATATGGATATAACTCATCCATGCATCTATAGATTTAACAATAATAATTTAATTTAGGACTCTATTGTTCTCCCTAAGTTTATGAATTAATATTTTACTAAATATTATCCAAAATAACAACAATGTCACTCTGATAGTAGTTATTGGTACTGTTCATGTCGTAGAGGCTTGAAATGGTGGTAATTTAACTTTAGTGTGACGTGATTGATGTTTTTAGAGCATCATTATCATAACCACACTAGGTATAACTTAATGATCATATATAAATTTAATTATGAAATATAAATAAAATTACACCATACCTATTTTGATGTGGATTGAAAGTACGTTTCAGTCATTACTGAAAATCATCTCTTGAAGGAACTAAATCTATAACCCTATTTATCTTCTATAAGCACTCAAAAATATTTAAAAATCAAAATGATTTATTTCTAAGATTTAGAGTGAATAATATTTTATTTTATTGATGTTGTCTCAATCACAAAATGATTTATATTTTGATAAAAGAGGGAAACATTGATTAGGGTGCTCTATTTAGATACTTCTCTCTTTATAAAGTTGTATGGTGGTGAGAGGGGATCATAAATTTTAATATTTAAATTTTCAATAATGATTTATTTACTTAATTATTATATGGGGATGGTTGTTTTCTGAAAATTAACCCATTACGTTCTAATATATTTAAACTCTTAAGTAATCACTGAAATATCGACAATGAAATGTAATGATTTATAGTAATTTTTTGTTGATTATTTTATCTCATACTAATAAAATAAAAATATATTACATGACAAAATAATATCCATTAACATAACTTATTACCCAAATAACATTAAAAATTAATTGAATAAAATATTATTTATTCATATTAATTTTTCTCTTTGTACTTGCATAATTACATGTATATACTATAAGAAAATAATTTTCTTCTCTATTGTTCTAAACATGAAAAATAAGAAATTTATTTCTTTCATAATAACATTAAAAAAATATACATCGCCTAACCCACACCATGGGACACAACATGTCACAAAATATTATTAATTATATTGTTCAATTATTATTAATAGAATTTTTTTTGTGACCCTATATTCTCTTGTCTTAGTTGAAATGAGTCATTCCCATAAACCGATATTGGTATCTATAAACTCGTCATGTCCATTGAGGAGATAAGGTTTGGTCAAAATTGTGATGGCCCCCATTGAATACATACCATGTAATGTAATTAATTGGTCCCATGATATCTCATAAGGTAAGATGAACATTTTATGCCATCACCCTTTCTCATTTTACTATTATGACCTTACTAGAATAATTTACCTTTTTTTAATATGATGGATTTGAAAAATGTACTACCATAACCGTCCTCTAGTCTTGTGATATATCTTCATTTATGGAAGTGATAAAAACTATTTTAATCATTCCATCTATGTTATACCACCAATGACACTCAACAAAACCAATATTTCCATAAATTAAATATAAAATACATAGTATTAAATAAATGTACATAAAAAATTGTAAAAAATAATAGTCCTTAGATATTTAAAAGAGAAATACACTTGCTCAAATACATAAAAAACCAATCACAAAAGATAAATGTTTTTTCATTATAATAATAGTCATCGTGATCTACTCTTCTTGAGACCGCCAAGAGAAATATTAATGAGAAGAAGTATCAATGCTTCTCAAATGCCACACCTAATAGTAAAACATCATCTAGATATCATAATTATGATATATCTATATCACCAGATATATGTTCTGATATTTTTTTCAATGTAAGTCAATGTTTTCATTATAAATGATATCTTCAATAACATATTTATGTGAATAAGTATTTTATTTACATTTCTTTGTAGATAATAGATAAAGACGAATCATCTCTACTATGATAATAATTGATCATGAATAAATCAATGTAGACATGATATGGTGATTTAAATGTATTGTTTGAGTCGGGTCTAGGGAACACAAATTCAAAAAACAGTCTTCCCTTGTAGATATATGTGTGTGTCTGTGTGTCTGTGTGTCTGTGTGATAATCATAGAATACCCCCCAGAGTGATCTTTTATTATTATTTATATATATTAATGATATGATGTAGTTGAAAATGTATCATCCTTTATTATATAGTGTTCTAATAAAAATTCTTACATAGATAGAAATATGTGTGGTCTATCTTTGCAGTCACCTTAGAAATAGAGTATTGACAATGATTAGTTATTACATTAATGGTTTTTTATTTATTCTAAGAATATCACATGTTCATACACTTCATTACTAGTTTTTAAGGACACTTTTTGTAATTAACTACTATGTTTTACTGACACCATGGTCAAGAATCAAAGAAAATTAGTACCCAAGAAGGCCTCATTGTTCTTAGGATCATGTAGGGAAGAGAACTAGTACTTCATGATCAAGATGGATCATCCCAATCATGATCAAATAATATAATGTAATGAGGATGAAGAATGGTATAAGTTTCTCCCTATATTTATTTCTTTTGTTTATTTTTTACATATGGTTAGCCTGGTGGCTGATCTATTGGGGTTTATGATTTTATTCTTTTTTATTTCATTTCAAAATAACATGACTATTATTTATTGGTTATTTAAATATAGATAATTATAATTATAGATGTTGATTTTTTTCACTATGATTTTTTACTTTTATATGAGGGTATATTCTCCTCATTGTAACACCCATGATTAATACTATTATTTAACATCCCATGGCATGCGGGGAGGTGTACATGAGAAAACATGAAAACCCCCGAACATGACAATGTTAACTTATATCAGTGTAGGGGGATTATAATGTGGATACTAAGTGTATTTTAATTTAATTTGTATTTGATATATGTTAGATAAGTAATAGGCATGTTTTTCATCATGTGATAGACTCAAAATAGTGTGATATGAACACTTTTTTTATGAGAAACTCATGTTTCCAAGAATATGGGATTTCTGTTCTGAGATATTTTTTCATGATTTAAATATGATTTCAAATACTGTGTGCATATTTTTGTTGGATATTTTTTTTTAATTTTATTCATTTTTAAAAAGTCCTTTGTAAATTCATCATTTCTAGCATGTCATATTTACATAACAGTCATGTGCTTTCATGGGATTGGTGTCACTAACGATGAGGGAACACTTTTTTAATGTTTCAATAACAATGTATATTGTATTTTTTTACAAAACATGATGGTGTAATTATACACAGTAGGACTATATTATTTCATTTGTATGTATTCCAGGTAGACCCTAGTGTGGGATGTTTTTTGGTGATATCTATACAATTCTTCTATGTTTGGGATGTTCAACGACCCTAAATGGGTTATTTTATGCATTATATACTCTGACACTAGTTCAAGAAAGAAAATAACTTATGTTGTTTAAAGTTTTTACATCAAACTATATATTGTTTTCCTATATATTTTCTTGGTGTAATTCTACATAACCTTACCATATTACTATGGTTTTACTCATTACAGATCATTATAGGGAAATTTTGTTATATACTCAAAGATGGTATTATTGTACTTGATGTGTAGTTTTGTATTTGGATTCCCAATTAATATTAATATAATGGGAGGGGATGATTAGTTATAATTTGATTCTAGATATGTTTATGTATATGAGAAATCTAGAGTGGGTATTTTGTTTTTTATGTTACTATGGTGACATGTAATTTTATAAATGAATTTTAACATTATTTCTTCAACAAATATAACATAATTATCCAAAAAATACCTTTTAAGATTTGGTTCCTTAGAAAAATTAAACATTGTATAATACAAAAAAGTTATATAAAAGAAAAAATAAACTAATTGTCAACTCTTGTGAAAGGAATCTTTATTACCTAATTCTTAATCGCCTCATTGTATAGCATTTTATAGGTACATTAATTAAATGAATTGAGTGATCTTATATCCTTGTAAGAAATAAGTATTTTTAGATAACATCATGGCTGACACACAAATAACAACATTAGATCATGTTTGTAAGAACATGTGGAATAAAATAAGTACATGATAATGAGAAAATGAGTCTTAACATATTTATTTCTAAAACATAAACATGTTACATTTATAAAAATATCACCTATTCACATCACCTAGGTGTTGTAAAACATCATAATAATGATTTTGACTGAGGTATTATAAAATAATTACAAGGAAGGTTTCTAAGGTATCCTGGACTCATCTTCCATGATTCATTTTCCAGTGCAATAAAAGGCTCTCAAGGCACACCCTTCATATTCGTATCATTATATTCTCCACATATATCTGAAATAATAATTACATATCATCTATAACCCACTAGTATGTAATATGGATTATATATATTTATTTACCCAATCAGTATTCTAATTATACATATTAATGAATACCCTTTATTAAAAATGGTAATGGGTATTTTTTATATGAAAATATTTCATGAAGAATCAATTGTTTATATCTATCGATTTACAAGTATACAAACGGGATCTCGAAATGGGTTTAATTTGATAGAATGGAACTATATCATTGCCAATACATTATATTCGTAATGAGTAACACAACGAACATTTTGTAGTTATATCCTTATTTATTTTACTACCATGAATTCCATTCTATATAGGGATTATATATATATATATCCATTAAAGAGTTCAATTGTGAATTGTATCCCCCTTTATAGGGGAGTTAAATACAATTATTTATGATATATATCAATGTTTTACTGAATAATGTGTAATAATTCAATAGTATTTACTATTACGTATTTATCATTCTTTATCAATCATTTCCGTTAATAAAAACATAGGTGTTAGTTCTTGAAAAAACTCAGGTTGTGATATCTATCCTTTGAAAATTACTTTATCCTTTCACCCCAAAACAAAAAAAATTTACTTTCTTATATATTTGATATTGTATTTGAACATTAATAACATATCCATGAAAATTATGATTACAAATTTTACCATCAAAATGACTATTATATTTATAATGAAATTATAATAAAAAATTAATTTATAAATCCTTATATATACAATATTGTATTCAATAGAAACTTCATGAGTTTTAACTGATGACTATACTTTAAATACCATCATGATTAATTTTATGTTATTTTAAAAATTAAATTAAATAGATAATTCATTACACCATAATAAAATAATGTATAATAAATTATTTTTGGATTAAAAAATTTCATTCTGTTATGCTATTTAGAACATATCCATCATCCACTATGATAGAAAAGGAACAACCATGATACCTTAGCCTTTTCTAGGTTTAATTGAATCTTCCCCCACCTTTCATGGATGTGGAAACATTTTTGAAATGTTATGTAGCTTTCTATATATGAATCATTAAACCATAAAATTAAAAGTCACTATCTCCCCCTTTTCATTTTTGTTGGTATGCATATTATTAAAATCACTCCATAAATTTTCAGAAATGTGGTTATCATTTAAACATTTATTTCATTACCCACTTCCATGAATATTGTTTTTGAGGTTCCACTCCCATAGTTTTCAAACATGGGATGTTTTGGTTTCATCCCTTTTTTTTACGGTTAGGAATCCTCCAAATGTTTTTCATTATCCTTATCTTTTTTTCAATATATCCACAAGACCATATTCAATATCTTAATTTGATTTACACCATGAGAACACATCATAATATTTACTCATATATCACAATGTATTATATTTCCAAATATAATCTTAGATAATTTATTAATCTACAAATTAATTAATCGATTTTCACAACAGAATCAATGAAAAATCATTTGTCCAAATGTGAAACTCATTTTAAGTACATCTCTTAACATCCCATAGATTAACCGTTATTTTACATAAACTCAAAGATTTCACTCTATATATTTTTCCATAAGGTGTGAGGAAAATACTTATTTAAAAATGCCTTTTTAATATTATCTCACTTTAGAGCATCAATTTTATTATTAGGCTTAATTTTTTTTATTAGCATCCACTATTGATCTATATCACCCTGTAACTGATATACTATTGGGGTTGATATCTCTTTTTAAAAACAATGAATTATAAAAATATATATATTCAATAGAATTGATCTATTGTTCCATGATCAATATGTTAGAGGGTTTACAATATTCTTGTAGGTGTTGGTGTATAAATGATTAAAAAAATATTTATTCCCCCTAGGAAATATTGGACTCATTATATGGTTTAAATTATTATTTATAAAAAGAAATATTTGATTCAACATCATCATAAAATTTTCAACCATTTTATCCACCATATTACTAATTCCATCATTTCGTTTCCCATTGCATTGTTTTCCAGATGTTCCCCTCTATTTTCCTATATTTTCTAAAAAACAAGAACTCTTAAATAATAAGGTTGAGAATATTAAGGATAAATTATAAATTGAAGATCAATATTAATGTTTTTTTAGAATCTACTATATAGGATTAGATAAATTATCCCCATTTTATTTTTTCCATTCATATAGAAAACATTAATTCACGTATACATATTTTCATTAATGTTCATAAAACAATACGATAAAGAATGTTTATACCATGGGTGGGTTACACAAAATTTTCTACAAATCTATGATTCTGTATAATGTGTGACATACCATTTAGTACAAAATCTACACTTTAGAGATTATGACCCCATTGCACACTAATGCTAGAGCAACATCCACTTGTGTAATATAGATAAAAATTTCATTACATGTTATCCATTCACATTATATTTCACAAATATTTAATAATGTTTTATTATGTTTATATTTATCCTTAGTGTTCTTATTGATGTATTATAATCATAATTTTCATAACAAAATTAAACCTTACTTATATATGAAATATGGCTACCCACATTTTTATAAAAAAATTAATATAACTCCATGATAAAATTTTGTATAAATATCTTTGATGGAACATCATATTATTAGGGTCTTAGAAACTAGAAAAATGGTAAAATAAATAAAATGTGTAAAAAAATAAAACATAAATTAATTTTAAACTACCTTCAAAGGATTCCCTATTTTTTAATCATATATCACCTCACTACATAGTTTTTCTTGGGGATAATTATCAAATGAATGATGTGAGCCTAAATCCCACTAAGGGATACACATTATCAGAGAATAAAATAAGTTAAACATGATTTATAAGATAATAAAATGTACATAATAACTTCTGGCATGACATAATCACGTGAGTATATGAATATGAGGCACAACATGGAAGTATGGATATAACATAACCATAAAAAATTCTTAAACAAATCACTACAACTCATTACTAAGGATAATTAAAACATAATACCGAGTATTTTGACCATAGTGTCATTAAAAATAACTATGGAATTATTCCATGATATCATAAACATTTCATGTCTAGAGATTAATTAATAATCTTGTCATTGGAGTGATATTATAGAATGCCATTAATATTTCTAATGTTAGGTTTTCCACATTGATCAAAAATCATAAGTAAATGTAATTTCTCCCCGATGAGAACCGAATGTGGGTTTCAAACATGGACATCCCAAATCAATACTTTTAATTTTAAATATAAACGAATAGCCTTTAATTAAAATTGTAATTGGTATTCTTGACATTAAAATATAGCAATGAAAATCAATGATTGATTTTAGCAGCATAAAGGGTACACAAAAGGGATCATTGAATATGTTTAATAAAAAAATTAATTGTCTAGTTAATTATATAATATATTTAATATAATGGTGGTGTATATAAATACTTTATAACAAAAAAATTAAAATGAAAATTTTTATAAAAACCACAGAAATTGGATTAAAAATATGTAGGAAGAGAAATATAACATTAAGAGGATGCTTCTTAAAGCTAGAGAGAGACTCCTTATAACCATAGAAACTTCTTGGAGAGACTCTATATAGAGATATTTAGACAGGATTAATGCCCAATGTATTTTTTATTTGGATTGAGGAGATAATCAGTGGGCATTAATTAATGGGGAGTTTTGTTTTAAGGTAAAGAATAATGATTATTTTTTTATAAAGGGAAAACACTTTTTTGTGGCCTTAATTTCAATGAATGTAATTGAAAAATATAATTGAATATTATTTTATCGATTTTAAATACCTAAATGACTCAAATAGTGTTGAGAGTTTTGTTATCTTATTCTTTTCCATTTTAATTTTAAAAGTTTACATTATTTAACCTTTACTATGTAACACTTTAATTTACCTCGATAACTATTTCATGAATAAAATTAAAATTACCCTTAATACCTAAAACAGAACATATACTTACAAATATTAAATTTATTTTACTTGATTAAATTTATATACATGATATTAAATAACTCTAATATTAATGATTTATAAAACAAAATAACATTTTTTTATATAGGATAAAATCATGTTTCAAAAATACTAATCATGTGCTTCAAAATGAGTTGTTTTATGTATTAAATTATTATATAAATAATTTTGTAATCATAAGAATGTTTATGAAATTTTAAATAATTATCCTATCATAATTTTATTAGAAGATTTTACGTTCTTCAAAAAATTATATTTTTTATATTTCTAACTGAAAATATATCTTTTCATAAAATTACCATAAAATCATCCCATGATAGTTTCAATATGATGATTCTAAAAATAATATTCTTTTTTCCAAATTTATATATAAGAAAAATTAATTTTACCTTAAAATAATACTAACTTGTTTAGAAAATTTCAATATTGGTTTTAATATTTTAAAAATTATTTTTATCATATTCATATGATGTTTCAGTTTATCTTATCATTTATATAAAAACAATATAATAAATTAATGGAAGATTGAAAATGATTATAGTAAAAACTATTTCATTTACCTATAATTTTCACCTAAATACAACTTATGCTCTAGAAACAAAACCCTTTATTACATTATCACATTTCGCAATGGTGAGGTATATGTGGTTAATAGTAAATTTGGGTGCTTCAATCAACATCACATGATGGTTATTTATATGTGGTTGTACTTATCTCTTAATATATCCCATTAAACTCTCATTTGTTTATTTTTGTCTTGGGTTTGGTAAGGGGAAGATCCTAGTGATGCCACTTCTCTCCAAACAATTGATAAGTGAACCTCATATGGAATATTCCTACTAGTACATGTTATTATTCCTTCTTATCAACACAAAATCCCAATGTTCACCTAATAAATACTACATAACCAATTTTCATTATTCATAATAATCATATTGATGATTGACCATTATTTATTATGGTTTTTATTAAAAATGTCCTTAATGTCGAATGATTGTACATCCCTCTAAATACACAATCATTTTTACACAAACATCCACTACCTTATGTATAAAGGTTCATACACATCCTTTAAAAATATATATTATTTTGTTAATTATTCTGTTTATGTATATAGTCATCATTGTACGGTAAATGTATATTGGGTAATATGGGCTTATGGATTACCATTAACTGATTGTACAATTATTTGGTGTTTATATACAATTGTAATTGCTAGTTTTATTAGTCAATATTAACACGTGATATTTAAATAAATATAAAATTATTTTAGTCTATTTAAATCAAATATTTAATAAAATATTTTTTGTGATATAATAGTTATTTTTGTAAAAAAATTATATTTTTTCGTCGTTAAATCCACCCCAACCACAAGAAATTATTCCCTAATTTTTTTCTATAGTAAAAAAACTATGTTTATTTCTCTTTTATCAATTATTTATGCTCCTTGGTTTCTTATTTGAATTTTTAATTTTTCCATTAATTTTAAATGATATAATTAATTCAATTATTCAACAATTTCTTCATTTAATCGTGAATTTGGATTATCAATTTTTCATATGAATGGTAATATTCTAATTCCACTCCATTTATATCAGATATATATGATGGGCTTGATATATAATCACATATTAATGAATCATGGAGGATATCATGGAGATTGGAAAATATTATAGGTAGATCTAGTCAATATAAAATGGTTCTATCATGTACAAGAATATAAAATGTTTTAATGCACATTGGACTCAGTTTTCAATTTTTCCCAAATCTCATGACACATTTCCTAGTAGATAATTTGAGGAAAATGATAAAAAAATAGTAAATTCATTGACATCCCTTATATTATTCACATAAATCTTTAATACACTGTTCACATCCTTGATATTCTTCTAGATCACTTATATCTTCTCTGTTGTATATTTTTAAATGTATGATCACAATAATTTTCCTTCTTCTACTTCATCCCAAAATGTTAAAATTATGTACCTCTTCCCACAAATTTATTCATATATATACATTTTAACACATGATTGGAAACATTTGTGTTAGGAAAATTCAATGAGTTGAAGATATTGGTACAAAATCCGAGGAAAATTAAGTGAAATAGCACTTAGCACACCCTCTACTATTTGAATAGTCATCTCCAACTACCCATTAGTTTGGGGATGATATGTTCTGACTTGATTTACATTTTAATTCATTGACATTTTAGGGATATTAAAAAATATTTATATTAACATTGGATCAATGTAAAAAACAATAGATATATGGACCACATGAAGTCTTACCACTTCTTGAACAAATAGACGGGGAAAGAACACAACAGATAAATGCACTTATAAAGAAATAAAATGACAATAATTTTCTAGTCGATCAATGATTTACCACTTGATATTATTCTCTTTAATATATAAGGAAACAATATAATAAATTCCATAGTTATGTTATAAAACGTCCATTATGGTATATGAAGTGGTTTCATTACACCCTTCAGAAGATTCTGATCTACCTTCACTTGTTGATATACAAAACATCATGCAGTACAATTTGTAATCTCTCTCATCAAATTATCCTATAAAATATTTATATAGAACATCTCATTACATTTTGATCCTTACAATATGTATTTAAAATGTTGAGATTTAATATTTATCTTTTATTTATTCCTTAAAATCAAGAATATATGGGATACATAACATTATCTTTGAAGCTTAATACTCACTATTGATCTTGGAATAATATGGAAAACATTTAATTTTTTATCCCCTATATCATCTACTACTTCAAAATATCATATCTTTGTTATTTATTTATCTTATATATTAATTATGGGTTGTAAATAATTTTGGATTAGATTGAGGATATCTTTTTTACTTATCACATTTATATTAATATTTTATTAATTCTTTAACTGATGGTTCCCCTTCAATCATCATAATTTAAATAACTTAGGGGACTTCCCTATATAAAGCATCAGAATGATTATTAAATTTTTTACAGAGATAATGAATATAAAAATAATAATCCTTAAGAAAATTTGATCATATCTATTTTTTCATTTTCATTTCCTTTATTAATAATATATACTTCAAAATATGGATGTCTATGTATTTATCACACTTCTCTACTAAAAATATTTCCTTTCAATATTTATTCATAAAATAACTATATATAACTCCATGTCATGGGAATGATAAATCCTATCATATGGATTCAACTATCATGAATCATAACCAATAAAATTGTCATTTTATATGTGTAAACATACTAGTCTTTTTGTGGATTTATCACTAAAATGAAAAATCTTTCTCATTTAGAGGGAAATGTTAGCATGTGTGTGCTAAATATACTATTATTCAACATTATAAAAAAATATCACTATATTGTACAATAAACATATATCCCATTCAATTTAACATTGTTATTTTATTTTAAACCATTGCAAAATTTTTTAAAAACCATATCTAGTATATATTAAACACAAAAAACTATGAATATCATTAACTATTATTGGATGTGGCCAATACTTTACTACCTAAATCTTAGCTGGATCCACTAATATTTATTTATAGTATAGAATGTGTCTTAATAATTCCATATATTACAACAATTACAATAATTTAATCGATATATATAAATCAACACTTTCCTTATTTTCTCTATTGTCAAGATGATGTTTTCTGCTCTCTGTAATTGTATTACTAACATTTTTTATTGAAGATGGATTTTACTGGACTCTATACCCTTGAAATTAAAATGTTCTGTGGAGCTTGACATTTTGAAACAAATCAATAATCTCTTCGTAGTTGTCATTACCGATCTCTTTAATATGATTTGGTATTATTGAAATGACATTATTCATAATAATTACTCATTCACTCTTTACGCATGCTGATTACGGATTCTCATCACCATTAAAGACGCAACATCAATCTTGAAATCACACTATAATAAGACTATTGATGACTATGTGATCATGCGTCATCATAGAATTGATGGCATCCACATACCATTAAGTCACAACATTGAAGTGTTCTGGAAGGCCCTGCTCCCAGGATAGATCAATCTTAATGTTTATGGAGCTCCTAAAGGAATCCCGGCGCCTGCGGGATGTGGTGTTGTCTTTAGAGACTCCCTTGGCCATTTTCAAGGATGCTTCCTTGGAAATTGTGGTGTTTCCTCTGCTTTAAAAGGGGAAATGATGGTTGTGATCATTACGATCGACTTTTTCAAATAGAAGGGGTGGAACAACATTTGGATTGAAAGCGACACTACAACTATTTTCAAATCCATCTAGAATGGTATGATTTAACTTGGTTGGCCTCTTACCACTTGATGGATATGCTGACTTTCATCACTACTAGAGATCAGATACATTGCCACTCATGCTTTCTATGAAGCGAAAATGTTTGATGATAGTCTCGCCAATAAGGGAATCAATCAGGTTATCACATGGTTGGATGGTCTGCCAGATAATTTT
Organism: Viscum album; assembly: GCA_963277665.1. Classification (NCBI taxonomy): domain Eukaryota; kingdom Viridiplantae; phylum Streptophyta; class Magnoliopsida; order Santalales; family Viscaceae; genus Viscum; species Viscum album. Next base: position 1,168,535,399 of record OY728164.1, read on the forward strand.
CTCCCTCTTTATGAAAAATATTGTAATAAAATTCCTCCCTTCTGACTTTTGAAATTGTTTTTAATAAATAAATTATGTCTGGGTCTTTGACTCAGTAAACACTTTTCAGAAAAAATGAAGAGATGCATTGTTCAATAATTATTCATTAGAAATTTTTAATGTTCTCCCAATGGAGACACACTTAAACTAATAGAATCCTTCTTTAAAAGATCATGTTTTTTTCTAAAATTCTTCTACCCCTTTTCACCAATCAGTTCCATAAATAATTATATATAATGTTGTTCTTGAAAAAAAATAAGGTATTTATATCTATCCATTAAAATTATTTTAAATATTACAACCCCAAAGAATACTAAAATCTAATTACTTCTATAATTAGTCATGGTATTATACATTTAGAGACTATCCATCTATAATATGATTCCAAATTCCACCTTTATAATGAATTCTAAATTTTCTGTGAGATTATACTCTCCAATTTTAATAGAGGAGTCCTTTATAATCTTATAGAACGAATAGACCATCCATGATTTTTAACAAGAAAATCATATTATAATATATCTTGGTTTGATTAAATGATACATTCAAATAGAAAATAAATAAATCAAATCATTATAATCTAGTCCAACATTGTACTAGAAATCAGAGAATGAACAAAAATTATGATAGCTGCGACCACATTTGGAACCTTGAATTTTTTCATCCTGATAAAAATGGAATGTCCTGGATCCCTCAGTATATTCTAGGGATTATTATTGTTTTGCTCCTCCATTCTCGATTTTGGGAACTATTTGGCAAAGGAGAAGTGACCTTGATCTCCATTGGATTATTGTACCACAAGATTATCTTGTAACATCTTACCCATTTCATTATCATTAGAATTTTGAATATTTAAATCTCGATAATAATATTGAAAAACATTTATATCCTTTTAACCAATCTATCACCCCCATATCATTGTGTATAGTTCCTGAAGTTCTATTTCTGATTGTTTTCATGCACGGGATGTTTTGGTTTCTTCCCTCACTTTTCAAGGTTTGGATTCCTCCAAAAGATTTTCTCTGCCCTTTTATTATTATCATTCTATCCATGAGACCACTATGCATATCCAAATTCCATATCCTCCTTGAGATATCATTGTATTATTCCCTCAATGCACCCAATGTTCTATATTGCTAATTTTTTCTTTAGATAATGTCTCATACCACTAAGGAGTCCATCAGTATTCCCATTATAATTGATGAGAAAGTATTGAAGAATAATATTCAAGCATTTTTAATTTCACCGCATAACAACCCATATATTAACCATCCATTATCTTAAAATAAACAAATTTTTGTTCTATATTTATTCATATGGTTGGGGAAATACTTATAAAAAATTCCTTTGTACAACCTTACAACATCATAGCATCAATTTTATCCTTAGGATTTCATTTTTTGATTTACACCCACCAATGATATGCCGCACCCTCTAATAGATATACTATGATGGAGACCTTATAGTTTACATAACAATGGAGTATAGTAAATATATTTTACATCAAATTTGGCCATATATATTTCATATATTTTTTTGAGGGACCATCAATATTTGGTAGGATTTCGTAGATTATGGATTAAAAACCATTTTTTCCCACCTGAGAGAAACTGGATGACAATCTAAATTGTTCATGATATTATTCATAAAATGGGATAGTTTATTCAATGTTGGCATCAATGTTTTTTCCCTATATTTCATCATATTATAGAGGACATTATTATATTTTACATACCATTAATTGATCAAATGTGCCACTCAATTTCTTGATAGATTCTAAAAAGGAAGGGTACTTTAATAATAAAATGGGCATATACTTTATCCCCACTATTTTTCTTATAAAATAAATAACTAATTCACCTTTAAATCATTTAATTATGCATTATAAGTTAATTAGACATCTAATTTATATCCCTATGGTTTATTAAATTGGTGTGTAATATTTTCTATTCATGATGCACCCGATGACTTTTGAGTTAATACCCAATCTCCCATTTTTAGATTTTTACCCCAATGTATAACTAAAAAAAATTGAAATTCGCTTGTAGTATATAGATATGGATTTCACTTCTTTGAAACCATTGAAATTATAATTCATAAAAAATTCAATAGTTTTTTTAATATTTAGAATTATCCCTTAGGTTTATACTAATTGTTTCTCGTCCCAATTTCAACAAATAACTAAATCGTTATTTGGGACCCCATATAAAGACAATACATTGTATACATGATTTTAAACACAATTTATTTATAAAATTTTACATAAATTTCATTAAAAAAACTTTTAGGTTTAGTTTCTTAAGAAACTATATAATATGTACAATAAAAACAATGAATACATAAGAAAACATAAATAAACTTTTAACATACTTGAAACACTTCGTTATTCCCAGATCCTATATTTCCTCATTGTACAGGATTTACAAGGAAAATTTATAAATATAAAGGGGTGATCATAATTCCCAGTAAGGGAAAAAACATAATATAACATCATGTTTGAAACATGAAACATAACCATATATCATGAGTCATAATGTATGTACATGAACATAAGATCATGAGGCATAACATTGAAATTTGGATACAATATAAAAATGATGTTTTTATAAAAATATCACTATAGATCATAACTAAATCATTTAAAATCATACTAACAATGCATTTTAACTAGGTATTATAAATCATTACAATGTAATGATTACAAGGTATCCTGAAAATGTCATCACAAAATAATAATTCCATACTAAATACATTGGATCACTATCATGGTGCACCCATCAAATGTCTAACATTATATATTCCACATAAATAAAATATCATAAGAACATATCATCTATAACACATGATTATGGAATAGGGGATTTGTAAATCAGTTTACCTAATCAACAGTTTAATTATACATCTAAATGAATATCCATGAATGAAAATACAGGTGGTTATTCAAGACAGAAAAATTTATCATTGAAAATTAATGCTTGATTTCAACAGCATAATGGGTAAACAAAAGGGATATTATAATGAATTTAATGTGAGAGAAAAGATTTATATATTTAATAATATATAATATATATTTTATTGTGGTGTTTATAATCACTATACAATATAATGAACTTAGAATCAAAATTGTTACACAAAAGACATATTTAAATCAAAAAAGTTGAGGAAGTGAAATTGTACCTTAATAGGATGCATCTTAAATCCCGAAGGAGACTCCATAGAACTATATAATGATCATGGAGATACTATTGAGAGGGATATTTATTGTTTATTTGTGATAAATATCTATTGAGTTAAGGGTGATGATATAATGGATGGGTTTTTATAATTGTGGAAGGGTGGGTTTATGGAAAAAAATAATGATTACTTCATTATTAAGGCTTACCATTTTTGTATGGCCTTAATTTCTATTTATTAGATTGGAAGTTAATGATATTTTTTTTAAGAAATTGAATATATCAAAAATTTATTTAAATTTATTTTTTTAGTTATCTTATGATGCCCCATTTTAATTTTAACACTTTATACAATTTTTCCTTTTCTTTAGAAACTCTTTTTTTACCTCGATAAATTTTCTGCACTTAAAAATAATATTAATGTTTTTACCTAATATGGAATTTTAATTTTGAAATATTCGATCAATTTTAATTGAATAATTTTATAAAGTTGATAAAAATTAATTCAAATATAATAAGAAAATAATTAATCAAAATCATTTTTTCAAAAGATAAAATATTGGTTCTGAAGTACTAATCATGTGTCTCTAAATAAAAAGTATTATCCATTATAATATTCCTTAAATTAATTTATTATCATTAATAATTATTAATAAATTTTAATTCATGATCATTTCCTAATTATATCATAAGAATTGTGGTTTTTCATAAAAACTGTATTTTTTAGATTTTACCCCAAAATCACCATTTGGTAAATTATGAAAAATTTATCATAAGATAATTTTAATATGTTAATTCCTAAACTATCACAAATTTAATAAAAATTATTATCTAAATAAGATAAATTCTACTTTTGAATAAAGATAATTATTTATTCAAAAAAACTAATTTTGGAACTGTTGTATTAAAAATAAAATTTGTTATATTTGTCTAATTTTTAATTTTATCATATCATTCATATAAAGATGATATATTAAAATAGTGGAGGTATGAAAATTACTACACTTACCACTGTTTAATTTCCAAATTAGATTCACCTAAATAAAACACAATGTCTAGAAACATAACCCTTTATTACCTTAGCATATTTTCTAAGGGTAAGGTGTACGTTGATAGTAGTCTATTTGGGTTTTATAGAAAACATAGCTCATTTGGAGATTCATACTAGCTTGATGTTTTATCACATGTGATCCCACTCATGTCTCAATTTTTGAAATTTAGCTTGGTTCTAGTCAATGGAATATCCAAGTGGGACGCTTTCTCTCCCCAACTCCAGAAATTGATCCTCTTAGGGGACGTTCCAAATAGTGAATTGTGTTATTTATTCATTTTACATAAAAAATATCAATTTTCACATTATAAAATCTCTAATACAAAGGGTCTAAATTCTCGATGGACATATTAAGAGATCCCTATTGTCCCCAATGGTCATATTGACCAATGGTATTTATATTGAACAATTTTATTTCCACATAAATAGACCACCATTATCACATTATCATTATCATCAATATTAAAATGTTTCTTACACATCCATTTATTATTTAAATCATTTTAAAAATACATTTCTTTTTTCTATAGTCATCATAGATCTTGTAATACTTAAATGGGAATTAGTTCATATGGAGTACCATTTAGTTATTGAATTATTATTTGGTGTTTATATCCCCATGTTATTTCTAGATATAGTACTCATTGTTAACACATGATGAGTAACGAAAAATAAAATTCAGTATAACTGATTCTATAATAAAATATAATAAACTAGTTGTTTTGAGGAAATTTTAATTTTATTAATAGAATAATTTTATTTTGGTCATAATAATTACCATGTGATATTTTAGAAAAGAGAATGAAAGTTTCTCTATGATGCATGACCAATATAAGATATATTTTATGGCCTACGTGGGAGATATGAGTTCCCGTAAAGTATACCTCATGATATTTGTGATTCATTTACTATGGTTGACATGAGATGTGATCCCCTATGGTAACCTGAATAATAGGATATCATTGACATCCATATTCCTTAAAGATGGGAATCCTGGGTAGATGCTTTAGATTATAATATCAGTGAACATGTAGTTTCATTGTGTATTTGGTATAGCCATAGAGAGTCCATGCATAGTATAGATCAGTATTTTTAATCCTTGAGACCATTAATTTGGTTTGTAATTCAAGGGAAGAATCAAGTGGATTCCAAACCCTATTGATTTGTAGGATAACTCCCAATGAATATTTAGATCATGTTCTCATATGGTTTGTGTAGGGTGAATATAGTGTGGGTAAGAACATTGAATTTTTAAATCTCACTGAACATGATAGTTGATAGGGTGTTTTCCCTTGGAATGGGTTAAATTCCTTGATATTGAAGAGGTTCACCCAAGGGTGATTAAAAATAGATGAGACTGATATGTAGGTATAATGATTAATGCCCTTAGAATGTGATCCTAGGATATAAAGGATTCGACTTATGATGGCCTAAGACAAATAAATTAGCAGGGTGACAAAGGGGTGTATTCCATCATGAATGTGACTTGTTTTATAAATGGGGGATGTTGAGATCTATTTTAAAGGTATAATATTCCTTGTGACATGTTTTCAAAAAACATTTGAACATATATATTGAGGTGAAAAATGTATTCGATGATGGAAAAAATTGATTTTTCACTTCAAAAGTGGTACAATTAATGTAATATAGTTGGGAGTACATGATTAAATGTAAAGGATGTGACTCACTTTTTGAATTGAATTTATATGGATGTTTATCATGGTGTTCTTAATTAGTTATTAATATCCATTGAATGATGATTGTGTATTTGATGTAGGTTTCTCATTGGAATTGGGCATAGGAAGGAACTAAGATTATTTTATGGTTAAAAGGATCATAGATGCATCAATACCCAGGGTGAGACTGTAGTGGATGGTTTCGTAGTTTGAGGAGGAAACCATGTAATTACATGGAGTGTTTTGTTTCAAATTGAGTGTATAAATTGATATTTTCATGGGATATATTTAAAAATTAATGAATAATTATCAGATTATGATGATATAGTGCATCGGTGGGTGTGACCGAATTTTTTTGGGAATAGTAGGATAAAGAAGGATTCGATAGTGTTTTTTAATATATTGGGAGTAATTTGATATGATCTGAACTAATAGTATTGATGGACCACAATATGTATATTTTTAGTTCTCTATCAAGATGATGGGGTGTATAGTGGCATGGAATCATCGCTTATGAGTTAATTATTCTATTGAGGAACACCATAAGTTCAATGTGGATTTATTTTTTTAAACTATAATGTCCAAGGATAAATATAAATTACTTGAATATATATTTTTATAAATAATGGTGATAAATTGTAACTCATTTTTTTATGAATAGTGTTCCCTCATGTTTGGAGTTCTACAAATAAACCTTGTTTAACATTTCAGAGCAGGAAACTCTTAGACAATTATGAATTAATTACTATAATAGGCCATAATTTTAGGTTGAATGACCATAAAAATTGTCATGGAGGATATTTTGTATTATTAAGAGGTTTTAATGGCTTGTTCCTTTGTGGTTCATGAACTTTAGTGGAAATATAAATTTTTAACAATAGAATATAAAATATTTTGAAAATAGGTATTTTAATTGGAATTTCAGGACTTGAAACATCAAAAGAATTTATTTGGGATTTTCAATGTGTTATGAAATGTGTGATAGGTAATCTAGTGGATGATAGGGTAATGGAATGTGTAACCCCCCTATTAAAATTTATTAGTTGGGAGTAGATCACGTCATGACCAAAAGGTCACTCCATGTTCCATAGGCTATGTCATGACCCAAAAGTCACACCACCACCTAAAGGGTGAACCATAATAGAAAATTATTGTAATAAACATTATCCTAATATCCCATATCTAGTGGAAAAATTATTAAGTTATTATTGGATATAATAAATTACATCCTAAGGTACAGAATATTTTAGTATTCCTAATAAACAAGCTAAATTATGTAATCTGACGTTACATTTGAAAACATAAAACACGTGATAGTATTTTCATTGAGAACATTGTCATTATTTATAATATATATATTTGAATGTGAATTATTCTACACTTCCTATAATCCTGTGAAAAACCTAAAAAAGGGGTGTGATCAAATGCTCTACAAGGTAATTCATACTATGGAAAAGATCTTAAAATAAATAAGGCATGAATAATAAGGTATGAATAAATGATAATAAAATTAACATTATTTTGTTCTATTCAGTAACTAAAGAGGTAATGGAAATGAAAATTTTTTATTTATAGAAATTACTATAGTATATGAACAAAAATAATTTTTAAGATAGAAATATCATATCATTGTCCCTATGGAAACATAAACATAAATAATCCCGAATAATGATGTGATTATCAAATAAACCCTTACCACTTCGATAACATAAGAATCCAACCCCCTTAGTTAAAATAATTATATTTTTAACCTTATATTCCATGAATTAAGAAGAAAAAATGGCATATAATATAAATTGGGTTGTATATACACCTTATAAATACAAATTGGTTTATAACATTCAACATATCTCAATGAAATAATATTGAGACAAAGAACCCTTTCGTTATGAATCACTTTCTTTGTAAGTGATTTTAACCTCGTGTATAATAAATTTAAATGTATTATATTTCTATATAAGAATAATATATGTACTTACAATATTATATAGTATACACTTATAATATTAAAATACTTTTTTGCTAAGGGGTTTTCACCTCACTTTTTATTCCCATGAGACTCATATTATATGGCCACTATTTCATTTTTGGTGGTGTTTTTACTCCCCATGATTTTATATTTAGGTAATATAATTTAATTTATTGGTATTTACATCTTCATTTTATGATCCTTCTTTCATGGGGTGTATGTGTCGGAAGCTACCAAAACAGTAAGGGAATTTCAATTTTCAGTTTCCACACATTGGGGTTTATGCAATCTTCTATGATTATTTTACTCCAAGATTATGTGTTAAATAACTATTTATTTATTTAATAGTAATTTCCACTCTTATTTGTGTGGATATAATTTTGATATATTTAATCACTCCATTAATAAATTATCAAGTCATCGATATGAACTTGATACGTGTAATTCTAAATCAATGTCCATTCATTGAGTTAAACATCCAAGTCATTGGTGTTCATTTTATAAGAATATGTGTGAATTCCTTCTAATTTATTTACACTGAATATCCAATAATATTGAGTGTATTTATATTTTTCACACAGAAATATGTTAATTATTTATTCTTAACCTAAGGATATGGTCTTATTAAGGGTTCTCATCTAAATTTACATTCCATTGAGACTTCTTTGTTGTTAGGCCCCAATTCACATTTATATGGTGTATATAATATACTTTTACATATTATGTCATGAATACCATTGTTATCAGGATATTATAATGTTTATTTTATGTCAATTTATTTTGTATTCAATCATCACTCATTTGGATAGTAACTCTAATGAAAATATCATTTTAAATGTTTTCAAGATTTAATCATCTAAATCATTCTCATAAATTTCCTTGTTTTAAAAATAGTGTTAAGTATTTATTTTGATGGACATGAATGTTTTAAAATTAATATTCTTTTTAAAATATTCAAAGTGGTAAGGGACACTTTGATTAAAAAATATATTTTTAATAGCTTCTTGATAAATAATGATACATTTAAATGTTTTTAAGAAAAATAGGTTATTTTTATCAAATAGTTTTACTGATTATTTGCATCTATGTTAGTATCTATAATTATTCTTGATGTAGGTTCATGTATTATAATATAATATTCAATTTTGTATTGAATGTGTTATGTTTGACTGTGGATGTGCTATTTTTATACCACTCATGGGATGTGTTTAAGATATTGACATTTCTTATCCGAGTTTAGATATGAATGTTTAGATTGTGTTTCAACCTTTTCATTTGATGAATGTATTGGACACAGTAAGTGATGGGTGGATTCCTCTATAGCTCATCGATCCATCGGTAGGTCCCCTGAGACCAACTACTGTGTTGGCACAAGGTTATGACAAAATATTAATTGTAGTCCTAACACGAGGCCTTGACTATGTGGTTATGATGTCCGACATTATGCATTACATCATTATGAAATTAGCTATTGATATTACATGTGATTATTAGACTAGTAGAATATCCATGTGTATAAGTAAATGGAATTATTTGATTTACCTTTTAAATATTATGCTGATGTTTAATTTTAAAAGGCTTTTGTTTTAGTAATACACATTACCTTAAATGTTTATGATTATTTATGAATGTTTACACTATATTGTTGTCCTTGCTAAGCATCTAGGATCACCACTTTCTTATATTTTCTTTTTCCATGGATTTGAAGAAGTATATTTTGAATGACCTGCCTGGATAGGCTATGGGTTATGAGTGTTTTCAAAGGAGACACAATGTTGTTTTTTATTTCATAATGTAATCTAAAACTTATATATGTATCTAGTACTTCCCAGGAAACTAATCTAGTCAGTCATTCAAGAAATGATCTCTTATGATCATGGAAATTTTATGTAATAATGCACCGACTCTGGGTAACTAGGTTTGGGATGTTACAGTTGTTATCAGAGAAAGTTTAGTACAAACCTTTGAAGCTACATTTTTAAAAACTAGGATTAGAAAACACTACCCTAAGATAGACTCTTAGGATTAGTATAGAAGAGCATCCAAAAAAATTTGTAATGTAAATATTATTTGGATTTTCTAAGAAATAAATCCATGTCTGGATATGAGCAGGTATAGGTGGGTCAGGAACAGATGTACTAAGGGGTAAAACTCGAAAACACTGCTTTGAGCTAAACTCCAACGGGAACTAGTGCACAACAAGGGGCCTTGTTGCACACATGGTTATAACCCTTCCGGGAGATATTCATAAGATAATTCACATTTTTATTATAAATTGATTTGAAGTATTTTAATATAATATGATAATAAATAATCTAGGTTAATCTGAAGGTGTTTTAGATTTAAAACATGGTTTCATGATATTATCTAATTTATCTTATGACTATTGTTACTCACACTACGATTTAGGAATTTATTCAATGGATGGATTCCATGGAAGACATAGTAACATTGAACATCTTGTACATTGTGGAAATAACGGTGGAAATGAGCAACTAAATAGAATGTTGATAGGCCTAAAAGATATCTTTTTCATGCCGAAGATGGTTCCCAAAAAATATCATCAAAAATATATACATTATCCAACTACCAAACTAAACAAATAAGAGAAAGGAGGGGAATGATATGAGATCCAGATTTGGAGACCATGGAGAAAAGAAAGCTCAATTTCCATTATTCTAGAAATTTAGAAGGAGACACCCAAGAAAGTGTCTCAATGGAACAAAGAAATGATTTATGTGTGTGGGGGGGGAAGTCATAAAGTGAATAATTTAAGTGGAAAAATGATTACTATTATGGAAGAAAATAGAAATGAACCTAAGAATCCATTTATAGTCAGTTTTTGTAAATGTGGGGGACCTGGTCATTACCCAAGTGAATGCTCTATTCTATGGGATAAAAAATTGGTCAAGTAAAGACCTATGTGGAAATAAATAGATAGTCAAATGTTTAAAAGTATTAATTCTTTCTGTTGATGGGATTACTTTGGAAAACATTACTCTTGTATTTGTAACCCTACTATTTGAAATGTGAAAATGCAATTGTAGGAAGAATTAACTTCTCTTTAGTGGATATATTTATAAAGAACCATTTGGGATTATATTATCCATTTATTTCAGTCAATCAGAGGATATAAATTTTTGGGATGAAAATGCGAGGTATGAGATAACATTTTTGGTTAAATTATGGTACAGTTATTTTGAATAATTTATCTCATTTTCAGATTTTTATAAAATATAGTTTTTGAAAAAAGACAACACCCACACTGTGTGACGACCTGTCACGTCAGACGAAGTTACAAGTATCAAACCTTCAACCAAATTGTGATTGGGATTTATCACCTACCACTAGACTGAATGTAGTCCTTGGTGAGTGTGTCTAATTATTTTTAGTTAAATGGTTTTATTGATCAATAATAATTTGATTTTAGATATTCTATTTTATAAAATGGATATTCGTAGTATAGGAAAATGATTTGGTGATTAAGTGATAATTGTTATTTTGGAAGACATTCTCTCTAGTGGAAACACTATATGCATAATGAAAATAAAATACTATGGGATTCCATTTGAGGAGTAATGGTGGATTTGTTTTTTTATTTTGGAAGAATCTATTTATTTTATTGATATTCAGTTTATTGGAGGAAATGATTAACCTATCATTGAGAATATGTGATTTGCTAAATTACACTTGTGTATGATACATTAAGAGTAGTTGATGCTATTTGGAGATAAATATTAAGATTTACTATGAAAGACTATGTTATTAAATTCTTCTCATTTTTGTGTTTCAATCTTATTTTCGATTATATTGAAGGTTTTTAAGGACAATTTTTTATTAAAGGGTCTTTATTTAACTTTATGTATTGTTTTTTGTTTTTGGAAATTAATATTATTATTTCATTTTATAAAGGATTATCCATTTTGGGGATCATATGATCTTGTACTAACCATTTGGTTATCGTTAATCACCAAACACAGGGGAAATATATAGTTCATACTTTGTGGATTATTTGATTATCTAGAAGTTGATTCTAGCGCTTTAGACGAGACCAAGCCATCTTGAATACTCATCGTTTGGAGAAAATATGAATTATTGGAAGAAATATATTAAAGGATGAGACTCTACTTAGAATGTAAGTATATCTCTTTATGTTTTTAGTTAATCTAATAAATGAATTCCTCATCTATTTCACAATAGAACATAAAACAAAAACACATTGTATGTTTACTTTTCCTGTTGGGAAACAAATAAACATTTAACCCATCACTAGTTTGTCGTTTTCTTATTCTTAAGTATCTCCTGATAATATTTTAGATCACTATTCATCAGAACATGACACTTAGTTCATCTTTCATACCCATGTTTTCCTACATGGAATCCTAGTATGGTTTATCCCGGGTGACCATTGTACTTCTCTTTCCTTCTTTTAAAGTGATTGTTTTATTTACTGTTTTTCCAAAGTGGGACATTCAATGAAGTTCTCAAGGCCAATTTTAAAATTTTGAGGACGAAATTTCCAAAATGGGGGATGAATGTAACACTCCACGATTTCATAGTAAGTTATTTTCTATAAATTAATTCAATATATTGTGTTACACGATACACCAAATTTGAGAGCACCCTCACTTACCAAACTAGCCGTTCAAAAAACAGATATGAAAATGATTAACTTAATTTGGAATTTTATATACTCCATATAATTTTAACATCCATATTCTGTGTTCCTTAGACATCACATAAGAACAAATTTAATTTTTCAGATCAAAGATGTATTTTTAAAAATATGAAATTTTATTGCCTTTTAATGGAGAACATTTTCTAAATAAAATATTTGACACATTTAGATATCCAGTTTTACTAAATAAACTTCTACATTAGAATAACGACATAAAAATTTAGTTTGGATAAAATTTTGGTGAATTTCGGATAACTTTCATATTTTGATGAATAGTGAAAAATACTAAATACTTATTGAGAACATCTATTTTAATCAAAATAATTTATAGTGTCAAATTATACATTTGAATGATTCTGAAGTATAAATTGATTATATTTTTATTATTTAATCCTAATTTTTTAATTGGATGTAATTTTACATTTAAGTTGGACATAAACACATATCTATCTTTTGATAGATTTTACTTCTCAAAAACCCGCTTTCTGGTTTTTACAAAGGGAATATTTTGTTTATTAATTAATACAACTTATAAATTTTTATTTTTGTAACATTGACATCATTTTTTAATTTGAAATATCAAAATTATCTTTGGGTGAATATTTGGTATTTGTCTAGAAACATTCATTTTTTGATGAATAGTGAAACTCACGACGTTATTATTTAAAATTGACTTCTTATTTAATTAATTATTTAATTTATTTAAATATATTTTCAGTCAAAATAGATACATAATACCTATATTTTTTTAATTTAATTCATTGGAGTCATTTGATAATAATATTAGATGTATAAAATTTTATAGAACATTTTAACGTCTCTTACCAACCTTCTAGGCACATTTGCAAATTTTCATAAAACATAATATCCCAACATCATTGAATTGGAACTAAAATATATGATAGACAAGGTTTACATAATTAAGAAATATTTGGTTCAATATGATGAAAATAATTTTTTTGAATAGTAAATTTTGAATTTTATTTACCATGATTAAAAGTAAATAGGGTAATAAACAGTAAAAATGATATTATAATTTCCATGACACATGTCGTAATTATATCGAATATGTTTTTTCGACCAAAATAAACCTTATGAATAAAATATCCACTTTTATCCACATGGATTTGATTATGATATATATTATTATATTATTTAAAGAAGGGTTAAAAGTGTTAAATTCCAATTTTCATAAATAAAAAATTTTTAATATAGGGTTATACATAATAAAAATTAGACAATAAATATTCATTAGAAATATAAAAATATTTCCTGCATAATGGTATTTTATTTATTATTTTTATAAATTAAATAATTAAATTTATTTTTGACACATTGATGATGCAGTAAATACGTTATTAGTGACTAATTAAAATAATTGATATTATAAATATAACAACCCATACATTACATACATTTTTAATACTTCAAAATTGAATCATACTTATTACAACATAAAACAAAACCACGAAAGGACCGTATAGGTATAGTGTCTTTAGAAACTGGGAAACATAAACAACTGGTTCATAAAGCGTCTACACTGTCTCCCATTTATTTCATCATATCTATAGTCCCTTTTGGCATATCTTACATAATAACCTTATTCCTGACCTGGGGAAAGAAAAAATACAAAAGGGTGAGCTCAAATGCTCAGTAATAGTAAACAAAAGAAATATCAATCACATCGTATACACAAGCACATAACTTTTGGAAATCTTATCCTGCAAAAGAGATCATAATTTCATAACATGGGATAAACCATGGCAGTGAAATGTAATCACAATAATCATAACATAAAACATGAAACATTGTGGCATGCACACATAATCATAGAGAATCGTTTCTTGTTAGTCAAGACTCATTGCCAATACTATCTTAGTGGACAAAGTCCCTTTCTGAACCGAGTCACCCTCCTTTCAGTCTTGTTTCACTGAACCGGTATAACCTACCATTCCAGCCATGTCTATCTCATGAGATATAAAATCTTGACCCAATGCATTGGAGGGAGATATAGTTCCCACCTATCTCATAATGATACCATTCTTATGTGTTCCACAAAATCATAAATCATACATCATTTCATAACCCATGTAATACAAATGGGAATCTTAAACATAATGACATCATAAAACAATTCATATAAGATAAAGGAATTCATAAAAATAATTCCATCACAACATAATCAAGTCAATGTAATAATAGGGATAAAACAGAACCCTTTATTATCTTAGATGGAAAATAATTTTGATAAAACACTTGAACTCCATTCTTGAGGAAAATATCCTTTCTACTTCAAAAACATTTTCCTTTATTAACATGCCATACAATTTTAAACTAAAATAAGTTTATTAAAAATAAACTTGAAAACATGTAATGGAAGCTTCTTGGAAATAATGTTTTAAAAATCCATTTAGGCCGTATAAGTTAAAAAAACATTCTTCGTACTTTTGTCGGAAAAGTCAAAAATTACCTCGTACGAAAAACGACAAAAGATTCCTTTCATATCTTTTACTAAAAAGTCACCAAATGGTAAAATAGGATTTAAAAAATTGTAGGTGAATGGAAATAATATTACATATTGAGGAATCATGGATGTGGATGATAAATTCACCCCAGTAAATTCCAAAGTATAAACAATCTCGGATAAACATGAGATTGTGATATTTCCCTTACCTTAGGTCTGACTTGCTTTGTAAGTGTCTGAACCTCCTGTATAATGATTTAAATAATATTATTGACTTATTCCAGAATCATACTTATTTTTATGATATCATATATGTTCATATTCTTAGCTTCTTAGTAATAATATTTCATTGCTACTTGTTATTCGGGTGTTTATAACTTTTTGTTCTTATGCATGTTTTATCGAATAAATTCTTATTCTTTTCTTTCGGTTATACATAAATCATTTCCAGAATGGTATTAGTGTAATATATATCATATTCATTCATTCAATTCATTTTTATAATCATTATGAAATGAAAATCATGTAGAACGAGTCGCATCACATCGTGGAGACGGTATTCCGTACGTATGAACGAGTGATGATATCATTCCTATGATCGTGGAATTGTATTGGAGTATATGTATACTATTTCAGAATCAATATCACATTATAATAGTCATATATAGTCATTATTAACACAATTATACCCATCCAAGTAAGGTGGTGGTGGAAAATAGATTACACCACGGCGTGGAGGCGGTATTCCGTACGTACGCACGCGCGGTGATTTATTTTTCTGTAGGATGGATAGATGGTGAAATAGGGTTGTTTCATAAATATAATAACATATCAGTATATTATTGATACTGATGTTATTACTTCATAATGAAACAACTAAATAAGAAGAAGTGGAAGAAGAAATAACGATGAAAGAATCGGTAACGGACATTACCTCTTCTTTGAAGTGCTTCTTTGAGACCTTCTTTTAGGGCACTAAAATTTGTCATTGAAGAAGACCAGAACCTCTAGGATGTCTCTAGGAAAGTGTAGAGGAGAAAGTGGCAGGGTTTGGCCGATCTTGAAAGCTCAAAGTGGTGTGAGGAAGAGGGGGAGGAGGTGGCCTTTTATAAGGGAGGAGAGGGGCACCTTTGGAATAACTAAAACTATTATTTTATTATAAAGTCATGTTCGGTTTTAAATAGCTCCAAATTGATATATTTAGAAGATAAGGTGGGGATGGGTCGAAATCCTCTTTTACAATAGAATTTAGAAAAGTTTAGGTTCCTATTTTAACCTTATCATTTAGATTTAACATTAAGTTAAATAATTTTACTTTTACGATGTCTTCTTGTGTTCTTATACTATAAGGTTACTAAACATACTATAACCAGCCAAACGAACCCCAATTTGTTTATTATTAATATATATAACCTTATCTAAGTCATTTGGCCGATCCTTAGATTTTTAGGAATAAAATAACAATTACCAATATAATATTTGTTTTAAAAACTATTTTATGTCGATTTTGACACTATTTAGTAATTGATTTTTGTGAAAATCATAACAGAGTTATTAGTTCGAAAAAAGTTAATTAAATCAATACTAACATGTCATGTTAACCTAGAAAATTAGTGGGATTCACAAAAAGTCTCAAATTACATTTATTTTGGTGTTTATAACATCAATTATGTCAATATTTCATTAATAAGATAATTACTGCATCATCATTGTGTCATAAATAAATTAAATTATTTAATGTCTAAAAATTACAAATAAAATATCATTATGTAGGAAATATTTTTAGATTTCTAATTAATAATTGTAGTCTAATTTATCTTATATATATCCTTATATTAAAAATTATTTACTTATTAAACTTTGATTTTAACTATTTTAACCCTTCTTTAAATAAATTAATAATAAATGTCCTCATCTAATCCAAGTGGGCCTAAATGGTCATATTTTATTCCTAAGTTTGTTTTTGGTCGAATTACACATATCCAATAGAATTAGGACATGTGTTAGGGTAATAATAATATCATCTTTACCCTTAATTACCCTATTTACTTTTTACCGTGGAAAAAAGTAAAAAGTTACTATTCACCAAAAATTATTTTCATCTCATTGAACCACATTTTAGTCCTTGATATTAACCATGTCTCTCGGATTTTTGAAATTCCACTCACAGAAGCGGTAAAATTATGTTTTATGAAAAATTCAGTTTTTTAACTACCACTTAGTGGTTTCACTATTCATCAAAAATTGAAAGTTTTCATAAAAATACCAAAATCTCACCCTAGGCTAATTTCGATATTCCGAATCCAAAAATGAAGTCCATTTTGAAGAATTAAATTTATAAAATTTCAAAAATTGGTTATTACTATTCATAACGGCTAGTTTTAATAGTATTTTAATAGCATATCGTTGTTTAGTGAAACTCGGTATTGCGTACGACGCAAGCTATCGAGGAAGGTCGCGATTTCGTTTAAAGCAAGACAAGAAAGTGTTGTGTAGAAAAAAAATTCCTTTTATGATTTATATAACATAAAAGTCTCGGGTGTTACATTCTACCCCCCTTAAAATGAATTTCGCCGTCGAAATTAGTCACTTTGTAACAAACAGATGAGGATACCTCTCCCTCATCATATCCTCAAGTTCCCATGTAGCTTCTTCTAATTGGTGGTTCCTCCATAAAACTTTCACCAATCGAGTGGTCTTGTTTCGTAGGACTTTTTCGCTACGATCCAGAATATCTATCGGTTGTTCTTCATAAGAAAGATCTTGCTCCAGCGGTACAACTTCTGAGCTGAGTACATGTGAAGGATCCGGTATGTACTTTCTCAGGAGAGATACATGGAACACATCATGAACTTGAGAGAGATTCGGTGGAAGCGCCAATCGGTAATCTACCTTCCCAACACGATCCAGTATTTCGAAAGGACCGATATATCTAGGGCTCAACTTCCTCTTCTTTCCAAATCTCATAACCCTCTTCCAGGGAGATATTCGTAAGAACACTTTATCACCCACTTCAAACTCTAGGTCTTTTCTTCGGTTGTCGGCATAACTTTTCTATCGACTCTGAGCTGCTCTTATGTGTTGTTGAATTGATCTGACCTTTTCTGCCATTTCATCAACGAGATCAGGTCCTAATAGCTTTCTTTCCCCAACTTCATCCCAAAAAGTTGGAGTCCTGCATTTCTTTCCATAGAGAGCTTCATAAGGATCCATCTGAATACTGGAGTGAAAAATATTATTATAAGAAAATTCCACCAAAGGTAGGTGTTGATCCCAACCTCCTTTGAAATCCATAGAGCAAGCTCTCAACATATCTTCTAGGGTTTGAATTGTTCTCTCAGACTGACCGTCTGTCTGAGGATGATAAGCAGTGCTGAAAGTCAACTCTGTATCCACAGTATGCTGAAGACTTCGCCATAACTTTGAGGTAAATCTCGGATCCTGATCAGATATAATAGAAAGTGGTACTCCATGCAATCTTACCACTTCCTTTACATATATCCTGGAAATCTGATCCAGAGAGAAATCCTCTCTAATAGCAATGAAGTGTGCAGACTTTGTAAGACGATCAACTATAACCCAGATAGCATTATTGCCTTTGGATGTTTTAGGAAGTTCTGTGACAAAATCCATAGTAATGTTTTCCCATTTCCATTCGGGTATGGGTAATTGTTGTAACATCCCCTTAGACTTCTGTCTCTCAGCTTTAACTTGTTGACAAACCAAGCATCGAGAGACATATTCAGCAACATCTCTTTTCATGCAATCCCACCAGAAGTACTCTTTCATGTCCCTATACATCTTCGTGCTTCCAGGATAAATAAAGAATGAAGAACTATGAGCCTCATCCAGCAGCTCCTTCTTTAATTCGGGGATGTGAGGAACACAAACCCGATTCCTGAACATTATTATCCCATCACAATCAAGTTTCAACTCAGGAACAATTCTCACCTTCTTTTGTAACTCGACATCTTCTTTCTGTGCCTCTTTAATCTTCACATGTATAGATGGTTGAACATTCATTTGAGAAAGATAAGATTTTTCCCCTTCCATTATAATTCCAAGATCCATCCTTTGTAAATCCATAAAAATTGGATCTTTTGTGATCCTCATCATGGATAAACTAGCATGGTCTTGTCAAATTAATGCATCTGCCACCTTGTTTGCTTTCCCATGGTGGTAATGGATTGAGCAGTCGTATTCCTTAATCAGCTCCAACCATCTTCTTTGACGCATATTCAGCTCCTTTTGTGTGAATATAAACTTTAAACTTTTATGATCAGTATAAATATCACACCTTTCACCATAAAGGTAATGCCTCCAAATCTTTAATGCAAAGATTGCCGCAGCTGACTCCAAATCATGTGTTGGGTAATTTTGCTCATGGATTTTCAACGGTCGTGAGTCATAAGCTATCACCATATCATTTTGCATAAGAACACACCCTAATCCCTTCTTGGATGCATCACTATAGATCACAAACCTTTCTCCACTACAAGGCAGTGTGAGCACAGGTGCACTGGATAACCTTCTTTTCAACTCCTTGAAATTCTCTTCACATTCTTCCGTCCAGACAAACATAACTCCTTTACGAGTCAACTTAGTGAGTGGATTAGATAATCGTGAAAAATATTTTACAAAACGTCGATAATATCCAGCCAAACCAAGAAAACTTTGGATCTCAGTTACTGTTGTTGGTCTTGACCATCTTTCGATAACCTCTGTTTTTGCCGGATCCACAAATATCCCCTCTTTTGAGATTATGTGACCCAAAAATTCAACTTTTTAAAGCCAAAATTCACACTTGGTAAATTTGGCATAAAGCTTCTCCTTTCTAAGGGTCTTCAATATAATTCTCAAGTGATCTTCATGTTTTTCCTTGCTCTTTGAATAGACAAGAATATCGTCTATAAAGACTACCACAAATTGATCAAGATAGTCTCTAAAGACTCTATTCATCAGATCCATGAAGATAGCAGGGGCATTAGTAAGACCAAATGGCATCACTATAAATTCTTAGTGTCCATACCTTGTACGGAAAGCCGTCTTTGGTATATCCTCCCGTTTGACCCTTAATTGATGATACCCTGAACAAATATCAATCTTGGAAAAGTATTGAGCTCCGCGTAGTTGGTCAAATAGGTCATCAATTAGCGGGAGAGGATATTTGTTCATGATAGTGATCTTGTTGTGTTCTCGATAATCAATGCAGAGTCTCATTGATCCATCTCTCTTCTTAACAAATAGAACAGGTTCTCCCCAAGGTGACGCACTAGGGCGTATGAATACCTTATCAATATTCTCTTGGAGTTTCTTCTTCAATTCCCGCAACTCAATTGGGGCCATTCTATAAGGTGTCTTTGAAATAGGCAAAGCACCCGGTACGAGTTCTATTGAAAACTCAACTTCATGATTTGGTGGAAGACCCGGTAATTCCTCCGGAAAGACATCATCAAACTCCCATACAATGGGAATATTCTTAATCGTGAGTTTCTCACCAACCATTTGTGATAAATAACCTTCATTTAGTGGAATCAAGACCCATAAGATGGAAGAAATATCCACTGGAAGGTTATGTTCATCCTTGAATTGATAGACGATCATAGATTGATCTGGAATATGAAATGCGACTTCCCTTCTTTGGAAATTGATATGAGCTCCATATCAAGAAAGCCAATCCATGCCAAGAATCACATCAAATTCCACTATAGGGAGGATCACAAGATTTGCAGGAATCACTTTCCCACAAACTTTGATTGGAGAAGAATTATAAACTTTTGATGTGACTGTTGTGCCATTAGGTGTTGTCACAGCTAACTCAACATCTAATTGTTGAGGTAATACGGTGATACCCTTAGAAAATTCTTCAGAAATAAAAGAGTGGGTGGATCCAGAATCAAATAAAACATTTTCTACTTTAGAGTGGATGGTAAGTGTACCTTTCACAACATCGTTATCGTACTCCACATCGTTGATAGAAATTGCATGTGACTTTCCTTTGTCTTTATCCTTAAGGGTTTTGTAACGTCGACCATCATCATCAACCCTTGGATTAGGGCATTTATTGTCATAATTCCCCATCTCCTTGCACTTGAAACATTGAAGTGTAGTAGGTTCATTCTGTGTATCCCTCCATTTGTTTTCATCATTAGACATCTTCTTCCCATCATCGTGACATTCAAATGCCTGATGACCTTCCTTTCCACATTTGAAACATTTACTTGTCCCTTTAAGACAACTCCCTCCATGTTTCATTCCACACTTTGAGCATAAGGGAAAGCTCATCTTCTTTTCAGTGTGCTCTTTAGATTTTCCTTTGAATTCAATTTTCCTCTTCTTATCAAACCCATATGACTGATGGGTTACTCCAATCTCCATCTCGACTTTGAGAGCACATCGAACGATTTCCTCGTAGCTATTGAAGTCCCTTATGGCTAACGCCCTTCGAAGACTTGGTTTTAAGCCACTAAAGAATCGATCGATCTTACTCTCAGGTTGTATAATAATACCAGAAGCGTACCTTGAAAGTCTTGTAAAATTTGCTTCATAGGAACCAACAGATTCATCATCCTTTTGCTTCAGTTCAAGAAACTATTTCTCCATCTTTGTTCGGAGAATACGAGGGAAGTACTTATTGAAAAATAAGTTCATGAACTCGTCCCATTCCATGGAATCAATTTCATCCCTTTGCCTCATATTCTTAATAAGATTCTACCATTGATCAGCATCTCATTCCAAACGATACACTGCTAGGATGAATTTATCATGCTCAGAACATTGAAGAACTGAAAATATCTTTTCAGTAGTACTAATCCATTGTTCAGCAACTAATGGATCAGTAGACCCACTGAAAGAAGGTGGACGCTGTCTCATGAAGGATTCAACAGAATTTTTCTCCTTCCATTGCTCGTTTGGGAGTCCTGCATGATTTATAGCTTGGGAAAGTTGTGTGAGCATGGCTACAAGATTTTTCATTCTATCTCCCATAATGTTTGGTTGCTCAGGGGGACAATCATTGCATTGCCCGTCGCATTCCGCATTAACACGATTCCTTTGGGTTCCATCCATTGACTAAAACCAAGAATAATAGTGTGAGAAACACTAATTATAATAGGAAAACCACATAATCAAGAATAAAATTTCACACATAAGGTCTTATCCTAGGTTTTTCAGGGCCATTTCTAAAACACTAAGATTGTGTTCTATGCTTAGACTTATCCTTAGGGTTTTTACTAAGGCTTTCACATCCTAGTTTCCAAAGGTTGACTATACCTTTCCTCTGATACCAACTATAACAACCCATACTTTATATACATTTTTAATACATCAAAATTGAAGCATACTTATTACAACATATAACAAAACCACGAAAGGACCGTATAGGTATAGTGTCTTTAGAAACTAGGAAACATAAACAACTGGTTCATAAAGCGTCTACACTGTCTCCCATTTATTTCATCATATCTATAGTCCCTTTTGGAATATCTTACTTAATAACCTTCTTCCTGACCTGGGGAAAGAAAACATACAAAAGGGTGAGCTCAAATGCTCAGTAAGGGTAAACAAAAGAAATATCAATCACATCATATACACAAGCACATAACATTTGGAAATCATATCCTGCAAATGAGATCATAATTTCATAACATGGGATAAACCATGGTGGTGAAATGTAATCACAATAATCATAACATAAAACATGAAACTTTGTGGCATGCACACATAATCATAGAGAATCATTTTTTGTTATTCAAGACTCATTGCCAAGACTATCTTAGTGTACAAAGTCCCTTTCTGAACCGAGTCACCCTCGTTTCAGTCCTGTTTCACTGAACCGGTATAACCTACCGTTCCAGCCATGTCTATCTCATGAGATATAAAATCATTACCCAATGAATTGGAGGGAGATATAGGTCCCGCCTATCTCATAATGATACCATTCTTATTTGTGCCACAAAATCATAAATCCTACATCATTTCATAACCCATGTAATACAAATGGGAATATTAAACATCATGACATCATAAACCAATTCATATAAGATAAAGGAATTCATAAAAATAATTCCATCACAACATAATCAAATCAATGTAATAATAGGGATAAAACAGAACCCTTTATTATCTTATATGGAAAATAATTTTGATAAAACACTTGAACTCCATTCTTGAGGAAAATATCCTTTCTACTTCAAAATCATTTTCCTTTCTTAACATTCCATACAATTTTAAACTAAAAGAAGTTGATTAAAAATAATCTTGAAAACATGTAATGGATGATTCTTGGAAATAATGTTTTAAAAATCCATTCATTCCGTATAAGTTAAAAAAACATTCTTCGTACTTTTGTCGGAAAAGTCAAAAAGTACCTCATGCGAAAAACGACAAAAGATTCCTTTCATATCATTTACTAAAAACTCACCAAAGGGTAAAATAGGATTTAAAAAATTTTAGGTGAATGGAAATAATATTACATATTGAGGAATCATGGATGTGGATGATAAATTCACCCCAGTAAATTCCAAAGTATAAACAATCTCGGATAAAAATGAGATTGTGATATTTCCCTTACCTTAGGTCCGACTTGCTTTGTAAGTGTCTGAACCTCCTGTATAATGATTTAAATAATGTCATTGACTTATTCCAGAATCATACATATTTTTATGATATCATATATGGTCATATTCTTAGCTTCTTAGTAATAATATTTCATTGCCACTTGTTATTCGGGTGTTTATAACTTTTTGTTCTTATGCGTGTTTTATCGAATAAATTCTTATTCTTTTCTTTAGGTTATAGATACCTCATTTACAGAATGGTATTAGTGTAATATATATCATATTAATTCCTTAAATGCATTTATATAATCATTATGAAATGAAAATCATGTAGAACGAGTCGCATCACATCGTGGAGACGGTATTTCGTACGTACGCACAAGTGATGATATCGTTCCTATGATCGTGGAATTTTATTGGAGTATATGTATACTATTTCAGAATCAATATCACTTTATAATAGTCATATATAGTCATTATTTACACCATTATACCCATCCAAGTAAGGTGGTGGTGGAAAATAGATTACACCACGGCGTGGAGACGGTATTCCGTACGTTCGCACGCGCGGTGATTTCTTTTTCCGTAGGATGGATAGATGGGGAAATAGGGTTGTTTCATACTTATAATAAAATATCAGTATATGAGTGATACTGATGTTATTACTTCATAATGAAACAACTAAAGAAGAATAAGTGGAAGAAGAAATAAAGATGAAAGAATCGGTAACAGACATTACCTCTTCTTTGAAGTGCTTCTTTGAGACCTTCTTTTAGGGCACTAAAACTGGTATTTGAAGAAGACCAGAACCTTTAGAATGTCTCTAGGGAAGTTGAGAGGAGAACGTGTCAGGGGTTGACTGAGCTTGAAAGCTCAAAGTGGTGTGAGGAAGAGGGGTAGGAGGTGTCTTTTATAAGGGAGGAGAGGGGCACCTTTGGAATAACTAAAACTATTATTTTATTATAAAGTCATGTTCCGGTTTTAAATAGCTCCAAATTAATATATTTCGAAGCTAAAGTGGGGATGGGTAGAAATACTCTTATCCAATAGAATTTAGACAAGTTTAGGTTCCTATTTTAACCTTATCATTTAGATTTAACATTAAGTTAAATAATTTTACTTTTACCATGTCTTCTTGTGTTCTTATACTATAAGGTTAATAAACATACTATAAGCATCCAAACGAACCCCAATTTGTTTATTATTAATATATATAACCTTATCTAGGTCCTTTGGCCGAACATTAGATTTTTAGGAATAAAATAACAATTACCAATATAATATTGGTTTTAAAAACTATTTTATGTCAATTTTGACACTATTTAGTAATTTATTTTTGTGAAAATCATAAGAGTTATTAGTTCGAACCAAGTTAATTAAATCAATAAAAACATGTAATATTAACCTAGAAAATTAGTGGTATTCATAAAAAAAGTCTCAAATTACATTTATTTTGGTGTTTATAACATCAATTATGTCAATATTTCATTAATAAGATAATTACTGCATCATCATTGTGTCATAAATAAATTAAATTATTTAATGTCTAAAAATTACAAATAAAATATCATTATGTAGGAAATATTTTTAGTTTTCTAATTAATATTTAGAGTCGAATTTATCATATGTATATCCCTATATTAAAAATTATTTACTTATAAAACTTTGATTTTAACTATTTTAACCCTTCTTTAAATAAATTAATAATAAATGTCCTAATCTGATCCAAGTGGGACTAAATGGTCATATTTTATTCCTAAGTTTGTTTTTGGTCGAATTAAACATATCCAATAGATTTAGGACATGTGTTAGGGTAATAATAATATCATCTTTACCCTTAATTACCCTATTTACTTTTTACCATGGTAAAAAAAAGTAAAAAGTTACTATTCACCAAAAAAAAATTTCAACTCATTGAACCACATTTTAGTCCTTGATATTAACCGTGTCTCTCGGATTTTCGAAATTCCACTCACAGAAGCGGTAAAATTAAGTTTTATGAAAAATTCAGTTTTTTTAACTACCACTTAGTGGTTTCACTATTCATCAAAAATTGAAAGTTTTCATAAAAATACCAAAATTTCACCCTAGGCTAATTTCGATATTCCGAATCCAAAAATGTAGTCCATTTTGAAAAATAAAATTTACAAAATTTCAAAAAGTGGTTATTACTATTCATAACGGCTAGTTTTAATAGTATTTTTATAGCATATCGTTGTTTAGTGAAACTCAGTATTGCGTACGACGCAAGCTATCGAGGAAGGTCGTGATTTCGTGTAAAGAAAGCCAAGTAAGTGTTGTGTAGAAAAATATTCCTTTGATGAATTATATAACATAAAAGTCTCGGGTGTTACATAAATATCCAAATAAATGTAAATTGAGACTTATGAAACATTACACTAATTTTTTGGTTATAATGAAATTTTTGTATTGATTTAATTTATCTTTTTTATGTAATAAAGTTTTTTTTACTTTCACAATAACTAAATACTAAATAGTATCAAAATTGACATAAATGAGCTTTAAAAGAAATACTATATTATTAGATGATATAATATTTGTAAAAAAATAATGATTGGAAAATGTACATATATGATGATATATATCTAATTAATTACCCACATGGGATTTCGTTGAATTTTATAGTATGTTTATTTACCACGTAATATAAAAGTACAAAAAGGCATTGTAAAAGTTAAACTATTTAACTAAGAGTTAAATCTAAAAGACAAGGTAAATATAGTGACTTATACATGTATAAAACCAATTAAGTGAGTGTTTTTTGACCTATAACTACCATATCATATATATAAATCCTTTTGTATCCATTATAAACTGAATATGATTGTATAATAAATTAATATTTTAAGCTTTTCCTACAGTGACCCTCACCTCTCTTAAATAAGGGTACCTTTCTTCTCAAAATCAAACCTCCCATGACATTTTGTTCATCCAAAACCTGCTCAAATATATTCCCAAATATTGTCACTTCAACCTAGAGGTCTTACTTTGATTGTGAATCCTATCTATATATCCCTTTTGATCAAATCAAAAGGTAGCACCTGAAGTAGAGGTAATAATTTCATCACCTCTATCAATGTTCTTTTCTTCTTCCACTTGAACATTCAATATTCTTTCCAAAC
Source organism: Viscum album (assembly GCA_963277665.1). Taxonomy (NCBI): domain Eukaryota; kingdom Viridiplantae; phylum Streptophyta; class Magnoliopsida; order Santalales; family Viscaceae; genus Viscum; species Viscum album. Next base: position 1,168,562,150 of record OY728164.1, read on the forward strand.
CAAAATAATAACTCCTGTACCATATATATACTATGATGTTATTTTAAATATGGTACAACCATATTCATTATTCTATCCATTCTATGAATGAAAAAGTCACCAAATGTGCATACATACAGCTTACCGTCTCCACGTCGTGGTGTAGTTTGTTATTCAAAACATCATTATTTGAATGAGAATAATAATGAGTATAACGGATTTAAATAATAAATATAACATGTTAATTATTCTTTTTATATAATATACCATCCAATTACATACGATTCCACCACTAATAGAATGATATTGTCACTGATGCATAGGTACGACTTACTGTCTCCATGACGTGATGAGATTTCATTCCCAATCATAACCAATTAAAAATAATTAATATTTGATGATTAAAAATAATTTTTAATAACTTACTATCATTCTATATATGAATCAAATACATCCTATCAGTAAAAACATGACTTAGGAAACAAAGGAAAATGAATGAGTTAATTACCAAAACAATGATACAACAGAAATATCATTAACAAAGAAATATTAGAAGAGCATATATGATATCATATTTATATATGTGGTTCTTGTATAATTTAATAACAGTTATATAACAATTATACAGGAGGTTAACTTACCCACTACTATGGAAAAGTACATGTTAAGGGGTTTTCACCTCACTTTTATTCCCGTGATATTCATGCTATATAGCCACTACTTCCTTTTGTGTTGTGTATTTACTAACAATGATTATATTTTTTTGTAATATACTTTAATTTATTGTTATTAAAATATTCATTGTATGATAATTATTTAAATGGGTGTATGTTTCAGAATTTACCAAATCAGTATGGGAATTTCTAATTTCAATTTCTACTCTATGGGTTATACACAAGCATCATTGATTATTTTACTATAACATTATGTGTGAAATCACTATTTGTTTATTTATGTATTAATTTACACAACCCTATGAGTGGATATATTTTCGATACACATAATCACTCCTTTGATAAATTATCTAGTCATCGATATGAACTTGATAAGCATATTGTTAACTCAATATCCATTCATTGAGTTAAACATCCAAGTCATTGGTTTTGTTTTTACAAGAATATGTGTGAATGTACTCTGATTGATTTACACTAAATATCCAATCATATTGATTGTATTTTTATTTCCAACACATAATTATGTCATTGATTTATCCTTAACCTAAGGATACGTTCTTTATATGAGATTTCATCTCAATTTACATTTCATTGTGATTTTATTGTTGTTATGCGACAAGTAACTTTTATATTGTGTATATATTGTACTTTGACAAAGTATATCATGAATCCCTTTATTCTGATGATATTATAAAGTTTTTTACCTTGATTTTTTGTATTCTAGCGTCTCTCATTTGGTTAAGAACTCTAACTAAAATATCATTTTAAATGTATTAAAGATTTATTCTTCTAAATCATTTTCATTAATGTCCATGTTTTAAAAATAGTGTTAAATATTTATTTATATAGACTTGAATGTTTTAAAATTAAAATTACTTTTAAAAGCTTCAAAGTGGTATTGGACACATTGATTCAAAAATCTATTTTTAACAGCTTCTTGATAAATAGTGAGACTTTTAAATGGTTTCAAGAAAAATGAGATATTTCAATCAAATAGGTTTACTGATTATTTTTATCTATGTAAATATCCTTCATTATTCTTGATTGAGGATCATTTATTACAATATATAATTCCATATTGTATTTAATGAGTAATGTTTAACTGTGTATGTGCTATTTTTATACCATTCACGGTTTGTGGTTAAAATATTGACATTTTGTATGCTTGTTTTAATTCGAATGTTTAGATTATGTATCAACCTTTTTATATGTTGAAAGCATTGGAATTTGTATGTGAAGGTTGGAGCCTTCTATAGCTCCTCGATGCATCAATAGGTCTCATAAGAAAAACAAGTTTATAGGCACAAGGTGCTGACTAAATTTAATTTGTAGTCATGGCACGAGGCCTTGACTATGTGGTTATGATGTCTGGAATTTTTCATTCCATCATTATAAAATTAGTTTTGATATTAAACATGATTATTACACTAGTAGAATATCCATGTGAATTAGTAAAAGGAATTATTTGATTTATCATTTCCATATTATACTCATGTTTAAATTTAAAAGGCTTATCTTTTAGTCATATACATTGCCTTCAATGTTTATTCTTATTTATGAATTTTTCCTCTATATTGTTAACCTTACTAAGAATCTAAGATCACCCCTTTCTTATATTTTAATATTTCATAGGATGTGAAGAAGTATAATATGATTGATATTTGGGGATGTGCTATGGGATATGAGTGTGTTCAAAGGGGAAACAATTTTGTTGTCTTTATTTCATAATGTAATGTAAAACTTATGTATATATATATTACTTCCATTAATACTAAAAAAATCATTCTTTCAAGACTTGATCTCTTGTGATCATTCCAATGTTAGGTAATAATGAACGGACTATAGGTAACTAGGGTTGGGAAATAGATGTTACTTGTGATTTATTGGGAATACAATCCAAAGATACCATATTTATTATTTCTCCAGATTATGAATGGTTTTTTGATGAAATATCAATGAAATTTATTTTATATTCCATATTTTATGTTATGATGGATGTTTTTTTATATTGTGGTATACATATGAATATATTTATGTTTATGTGATGGGTGGGCCCAAAATTATATATCCTCTAATAAATTGGCAAAATATTAATGTTCTATAATTTTAATGGATATATAAAATATAATATAAATACTAAAATATGGTACATTGGTGGTTATCCAACATATGAATGTTGGTACATGAGTGTATATTCCTATCCGGAAGTAGGTACAAGGTTAGTTACCCCAAACCTAAATAGTCATAAATATATTCAAGGGATGCATTGACATATTTTTTCTATGATTATGATTATTCCACACATTATTATACCCATTTATGAAATGATCTTATGAAAATGTTATATTATCATAGATTATGTTCCTTGATAATTTTTTTGATTCATGACTTATAAACTACCAGGATTTATGTCAGGAATCCTGTTTATAATCAAATAATTTTAATGTATTATTTCCCAACGTTAAGCTCATGTTTTCATTCCATTTATGACTGTGTGATTTTAAAATGATGATCTCTACAAACCTTTTTTACATTACTAAGCATCTGAAATCACCCAATATGTTATTATATTTATTCCAGGATATGAAGATAAGTTTAATGTTTTTTCTAATAATGGAGCTTAGGGTAATAATGTAAATGGGAAACAATGTCTATATTTTATGAATCATTAGGTTATGTACCAATGTTTCTGATGACACTAAACCTTTACAGTTATGCCCTACATTTAAATATTATATATTAAAAATTTATCTAAAATGATTTAGTAACTATGTAAGAAAAATATTAGTTCTAGTAGATGGTATCAAAGTATGTTTAAGTTACCATTGTAAAATATGATGATAAAACATTGGTGAAATCCCATGGAATAATCTTATGTATATGATAATTTCCTATTTTATGGTAATAAAATGAGTGTGTTTTTTAACAAAAAATCTTTTTCTAGAAACTACACGTGGTTTTGGTTTGGAAAAAGAATCATTTAGGGGTGATGACCAAAAAAAGAGAAGGTAGAGTATATCATAGACAACATTTTGGTGGACTATGGGTGTACCCTTACAATACACCCAGTTTGATACTACTGAGGGATATTATACAGTTAATTGAAATTTTATTTATGAACCATTGTGAATTATCCAAATAGAAGATAACCAAGTATAGAGTAGGTTTAAACTAACATTCCCTAAATTGTAAAGAAGGAACCATAATTTAGAAATTATATAAATGATTTTCTCTCACTGTGATTATTGTAAATAAAAATATGGTTTTCTGTTTTACATAATGGCTATAACCGATAGGATTTATGTTAATGGTGAGTATGATGGATAATTGAATGATTTAACTCAAGATGAACTAAATTAAATAAGAACTGGAAGGGAAAATATTTTGATTATGCCTAATTTGAATGAAATATATGACTGAAAAAATAATCATTGGTGAGTTTTTTATCATTTCAAATAATAGTAAGATGTAATTTTATGAAACATCATGTGGGAATAACCATTGAAGAATGAAACATAAATTTTATTCATGTTAAGAATGTGAGAAAGAGTGCCAACGAGAATGTATCAATGGATATTGAATATTGTTTTCACTGTTGAAATGATTGTCTGAGAGAAATGAATTTATGAGGAATTGAGTGTCTTGTGTGTGGGTAACTTGGAATTATCTGAGTCAATTCCCTAAACCATGTGTTAACTCCAAGATAGAGGAAATTAATATTTTATAAGAACCCTGAAATTGAGACCATTAAAGTGTGTATGTGATGTGAGTGTAGTTTTTTGAACTTTTTTTCTATTATTTCATGAAATTACCAAATTTTCTTCCAAATATTGAGTAAAATAGTGATTTTTTGAATTTTTGAAATTAAAACATAATTGATAATGGATATTATTGATTATTAATATTGATTTTCTTATTCTTGGAATTAAAATTTTGAGGCCAAGTATTGATTTTAAAATTCTAAAATAAAATGTGTTATTCATTCTAGAACTCATATTCTCAATGGATTTATATTTTTTAAAATTTAATTATATTTAATAATTTTTTATTCAATCAAAATAATTTCTAAAATTACATTTTCAAGTTTTTTTAAATTTATTTTGAAATATTATAAATTAATTAATATATATATATTAATTTTAAAAAAAAATTAGTCAAATTTTTTAGATGAATTATCTTCTGATTATAATTTATATATTTTTTGAAATTAATTAGAAAAAAAACAATGCACAAAAAATAATTTTTTTAAAATAAATGTTGAATAAAATTAATAGTTTCTAAGTGGCCACATGATGAACCTCAGGGACTGTTAATTGATCGTGTGAAGATTATAGTGATTTTCCATGTAAAGTCACTATATTAATAGCCTGTGAGAAAAAGAAGATATTATGAAATGAGAAAAAATCAACTAACTATGATACTTATTGTCATCACAGCTACCATGTTTACCAATCTATTATGAAAATCCCCCAATCATTTTCAGTACACTGACCACGAGCCCCATCCGTAGTACCTACCATGAGGGTCAATTCCAAACTCACAACACCACTCTTCTAAAGGTTCATATATCGAAAGTGAAACTCCAATCCTTTATACTTATCATGAACCCCTATCATCATACCTACCATTTGTATCTCCCCTTTGAACAATAATACCACTGATCTCTCCATGAGTATTTACTGGAAATCACAACTCCACTAAAAATCCTGAAGTTCAAGATGTCTATTGTGAATCACAGATGTAAACTCTTTTTGGTTGTGGACCCCAAATGATTACGGAACCCCCATACCTCACCAGGGATGAATATATTATGAACAACTAATGCCACTATAGGATAATATTACATGTTTTTAGATCTAGTACCAATCCACTATAATGGTTTGAAAATCCATGTTGTTACCCCCAACATATTGAAAACCACCATAAAGAATGATGAAGTCGAGGCCACCATCCCTTGAAATGTGAAATCATAGAAGAATAGGGCTCGATCATCCATGAACCACTATCAATGAAAAATATCACACATTTCACAATTTATTGAAATTAAAAAATACATTATGGTGCAATTTTTCTCGATGTATATGTATAAAAACCATCCTAAAGATGTAATTTTTATCGAGATACAATAATGACATATGCCACGGAGGTGCCGATCTTGAGCCACGCCACCTACTGTCATGACACTAATGAAGATCAAGGACTTATTTATTGTCTAGGAAAAATTGTCCATGACATCATTAATGAATAATGAGGTTAAATTAAAAATATAAGGATAATTAAAGATGATATAAAGATAACTAACACAATTAAATATGGGAGGTAAGAATAAAATAATAAATAAATTGATTATTTTTTTATTATGGATATTAATGATGGTTGAGATATCACTTTACACTAATCCACTAGATTATTGAAAAAATGTATGTGTATTATATACTATCAGAATAATTACCCATAGAAAATATCTCTGATGCATTCAGAACATCATTAACCTAAATTGAAGACACAGAATGCCTTGAATAAGCCTAACTGCACCAACTTCTCTGGCCCATCTTTTGTTATCCCTATTTTATTTTATTAAAATATATATGTGATTTTAAATATAGTCTTCATTTTCTACCATCAAGAGTAGTATATAATCCACTATATAGTGAATTACTGAACTAACTCACCTAAAAAATCTAAAAAGTTTTATCACTGGAGGACTATGAATTAGTTATGGAAGCATCTTGATTTTGAGGAACGAACATAAAAACCCTAAACTCTACATGCGTCAATAATCCAAATTCATTTCTCAAAACTAAAATTGAAAAACACTCTCAATGAATTTAAATACATCTTGTATTTTTATGTGTTGTATTCTATCAACTTTCATGGACAACCAATAATTATTATATGGATATTACACAATTTCACTATAAAAAATCACTCTGGCTCACTTGTGCTTGGTTATTTTCAATGGATTAATCAATTTATTCTAAATTATATAATTTATTTCTAATAGTAATAAATTTGGTGATAGAACATTATTCACTTAGTGGATAAGCTGGAGAGATTCCCCCTTCTCTCCTCTGTATACAAAAACTACGATTTAACTATACAATATCTTATTTTAATATCAGGACATATTTGAATTGCATGAGAAATTTGAGATGTTTTGTTGTCTGTATTTTCAATTAGTGTTATGTTCGTCACTATATCATAGAGAGTGGCAACTTACATACTCTCCATTTATTTTGATCATGAGTAGTGGGTTGATTTACTTCTAATCATATATCTCTAATTACATGGATAAGAGATATTAGAGTTTACAGTAATCAAATAGTATATCCAGTAGAACCTAAAATTCAACAAGAGAGTTATTGACTGATATTTCACACTAATTTAGAGAAGGACGGAGAATAAATAATGTAAAAATATTTTAAGAGAAACGTAAGTGGATATCCAAGGTAAACTCAATTCATATAAATTCATTTTAAAACCAATCATACAATTCTTGATCCAGAAATTAAATAAAAATTGAAAAAATATCAAAGTTATATCTACTCCGAATACAAATATATGTCCCAGAAACGAAATATTTTGATTGGATGATTTTTTTTATTTAGTTCTCCTCAAAGGTTTCCTCATCAAACATTGCATAATTTCTAAGGAGGATGGAATTTTTTTACAATTTTATTTTAAAAAAATCAACAAATGACCAAATAAAACTCATCCCGTCAAATTTATTTTGTTTCAGTGGATGAGAAAACATTTATTGAAATACTAAGAACATTTAAAGTAACAATGGAAATGGAAGTGGATTTTTTTAAAATCCCATTAACTGAATCCTCGTTCCCTTATTCTATGTCCACCAAAGTCACTTTATGTAATGAAATCATTTAAGATAGTCATGTTTAATATAATATAGTGTTAATGTAATTTTATCCACCCAATTTAAATAATAAATATTAGAAGTTAAAAATTAATAATCAATAATATTGTGGGATTAAAAATGGACTATTAACTAAAAAGGATAATTTTAAGGGACTTTTATGATAGGACCCTTATAGGAATCTAAAATAATTTAGAGAAATATATTATGGTTTCAATCCTAAGGGATCCACTGAGGTTCAAATCAACTAGAATGAATATATCTTCCTTCTTCAAATATCTTACAATTAGTGGGTTCACAACATCCATCCCAGAGAGATCCTCACCTACGGTGAACTATTTTGATCCTTTTTATAGATTTATTCAACTCTATAAATATGTGTCTAACTATAGAATGATGTTTATTTAATTAAAAAGTAAATTGGGAAGGCCTTTTATGAGTATTGTTGGAGATTTTAAGAATTAATGAATTCTTAGTTGCACCAACCCTATGAAGAGAATCATTTCATGGTATTGTTTTACCAAGGATTGATGGATTGTGACTGGAAGATTTTATAAGATTCCTCTAGAGGATCACTGATTGAAATATCACCCAACATAATCTGATACTGATCTAAATTAATGTGGCATAATTCATAATGGTTAATCACGAGAACTACCACAAGTTGAGTAAAATAGGTGATTTTTAATAACACTCTATTTTTCAAAAATAAATTCAAAAAATAAACCACTATTATAAAAAATAGAAATGTTAGAAAAGTGTAGGAGAAATCACCTACCATACTCCATCAGTTCTATAAATTTTTTTCAAAACACTTCTATGATGGATGACCTCTTATTCAATAAAACTATAAATCCATGTACCAAAGACCATCCCAACAACATCAATGATATAACTAAGGAGATAGTGATTACTCTATCATTCTGAATGGATTTTGAAATGAAAAAGTTTTATTGATGGTACCTTTATTAAGGATTTGAAAGGAAAATTCCATCCACCATCATTTAAAATAATGAACACTCAACCCTCTAGGAGTTATCAACCAAGGTAAGCTCAAGAAATCACACTAATATACCGGAAGATTGAATTCTAAAAGACAAAAGGAAATATCCTATCAGTCATCAATGAAATTCACAATAAAATATCCGGTAATATAACATTTCAATCCATTAAAAATACTATAGGAAAAATTATTTCTATTACATTAATGTGTGTCTAAGAGGGAGGGGACAGTGATGAATTACCACCTAGGGAAGAAACAGGAAGTGTACAAACGACCAAAGATAAATAATTTTCCCTTTTAAGATAAAATTAAGATGTATATATGGAAACACCACTAGTGAAAATGAATAAAGAGAAATATAAAATATAATACCCATATGAACCCCAACCACCATTCTCTTTAAGAATGAGTGAATCCAAGAGAAACAATGATGATTCATTTCAATAAGATAAACATGAAGTATTTGAGAATATATATATCAAGCTCATCTTTCATATTCCATCAACCAAATACCAAGGTATGAAAATTGTATCAAGAAATGTACATTATAAAAAAAAATATTGTATTGAAATGAAAAATTAAATTCTATGTAAAAATATTTATGGGATTATAATGTCTCAAATCCCCTATAAATCATTAGTCACATGTATCTTTTCAATCACATTAACTGTAAGTGATATCAAAATGTTCAATTCACATTTTTATTTCAGATAATTGAATAAGGTTATACATTATTCATTTTACTCAACTATGTATATTGGATATCACAAACCCACATGAGTGGTTATGTAGCTTCATAACAAGCCAATACCAACCTCGTAGAAGTTTTAGCAGATATTTTGGTTAGTGGACAAGGAAATCTATTCAATAGTGATATCTACATCCTAATCATAGAATAAGACAAAGGTAATAATCCTTCCCCTTTTGTAGTACATTTCTCAAAACCTTTCAAAATATAATCAATTTCAATGATGGGAACACATTCCATGAACATTCTTAATGAAATTGTAGATTTAAAAATATTGGATTCATTGAAATACAGACATGATGAAAAAACATATTTCACACTAAAATATTGAAAATGTTTCATGTTTTATTAAAAATTACTTCGGAGTTTTTTATAATTGATTTTATAAAAGGTATTTTGAAACATATGATTATTTTTTTAAAATAAATTCAAGAGTTTAATTTGTAAAAAGTTTTAGGCACTGATCAAATTGATGAAATTTATATGAAACAGTTAAGGACTTTTCTCAGATTTTCAACTATCACTAACACCATACCTTTGTACTTTCTAGTAAATGATTTATTGTTTTTTGGACTGTAGGAATAATACTACACTACAATAGGAGTAAACCCAAAGTTTTTTAATATAGGAAATCCAAATAATCTTCTTGAGATAGTGTATGATAAATAAGAATTAGAAGAATATTATAACAGCCTGACGTTTATGAAGAATTCATGTTCTATCCATAAATGACTTATTCTAAAGAAAAATTTTCAAGTATGGGTCAATGTGTTATTACAGTATTCAAGACGAAAGATGATGTTTGGTGTGAATTTTTTCTAACTGTATCACTATTTATGATTATCCCACTATAAAAATTGCAAAAATGTATTTTTCATAGTTCTCTACACATATATGGTTGGTAAAACAATAAAAATTTAAAAAAATGAATAATGTGAAAACATCTCAAAAATGAATTTATTTAATTGAGGAGAACATTGAACTAATGTATGAGGAAATTTAATTCTTGAAATATCATTTAGGTAGTATAAATCAAGTGTGAAAATGAACTTTTGTTTTGGATGATTATGAATGAGGGAAGATAGGAAAAAAAATTAACACCATTACATTTTATGAAAAATATTTTGTGTTTATGTATTATGTTAAAATAAACACCAATTGAATCTTTTACTACACACAACACTATCTTGGATTGCGTTACACGCAAGAGAAACCTTCCCTGATAGCTTGCATTGAATGTAATGTTGAGTTTCGCTGAACAACGATATGTTATTAAAATATTATATAAAATCGACATTATGAATTGTAATACCCACTTTTTAAAATTTTATCTTACAAAATGGAATTTATTTTTGGATCCGGAATATCAAAAAAAATCTTGGGTGATTTTTTGGTATTTTTCTAAAAACATTCATTTTTTGATGAATAGTTAAAATCACTGAGTTATTGTTTAAAACTGAATTTTTATTTAAATAATTATTTATTTGATTTAAATTTATTTTAGGTAAAAATAGATTCATAAAACATAATTAAGTTCAATTTAATTCATTGGAGTCATTTTATAATAATTTTATATATATAAAAACTTTATTAAACTTTTTACTTTCTTTTACCCACCTCCTAGGAGAATTTGAAAATTTACATAAAACATAATTTTACTGCTTCTGTGAGTGGACTTTTGAAAATACGAGAGACATAGTTGATATCTGAATGAAAAATTTGGTTCAATAAGATAAAAATTATTTCTGGCGAATAGTAACTTTTTACTTTTATTTACTATGGTTAAAAGTAAATAGGGTAATTAAGGGAAAAAATGATATTATTATTAACCTAACACGTGTCATAATTCTATTGGATAAGTGTAATTCGACCAGAAACAACCTTAGGAATAAAATATTACAATTTAGGTCCACTTGGATTAGATAAGGACATTTATTATTATTTAATTCAAAGAAGTGTTAAAAGAGTTAAAATCAAAGTTTAATATGTACAACATTTTTAATATAGGTTTATACATAAAATAAATTAGAATATAAGTAGTCATTAGAAAGATAACAATATTTCCTACATAATCGTAGTTTATTTATTAATTTTAGACAATAAATAATTTAATTTATTTATGACCTAATAATGATGTTGTAATTACTTAATTAATGAAATATTAACATAATTGATATTATAAATACCTAAATAAATGTAATTTGAGACTTTTTATGAATTACACGAATTTTATAGGTTAAGATAACATATTAGGGTTGGTTATATGAATAGTTTCTTAAGTAATAATGCTGTTATGAATTTAGAAAAAACAAAATACCAAATAGTGTCAAAATTGACATAAAAGAGTTCTTAGAACAAATATTAAATTATTAATTGATATTTTATTCCTAAAAATATATGGTTCGTATAAAAGACTTATATAATAATATATATGACATTAATGAACCAATTGGGGTTCTATTGATAGTTTATAGTATTTTTACTAACAATATAGTGTAAGAAATCAAGAATACATAGTAAGAGTTAAATTATTTAACTTAGAGTTAAATCTAAATGATAAGGTTAAAATGGTGCCCTAAACTTGTCTAAAACCTATTGGTTTAGAGTATTTAGACCCATACCAAACCTGGATTTGATATAAGTCACTTTTTATCCATTATAAACCAAATATGAATTAATTATAAAATAATATTTTAATTTTTCCTAAGGTGCCCCTCTCCTCCCCTATAAAAGGGAACCTCCTCCCTCTCATCCTCACACAATTTTGAGCCTTCAAGCTCGGCCAACCCATGCCAATTACTCTTATCAACATCTATATTTATATCATAGAGGTTATTTTCTTCTCAAAAGACCATCTTTAGTGCCCGAAGAGGAAGTTTAAAAGAGGCATGTCGAGAAAGAGGTAACCTCTTCTACCGATTCATTCAAGTTTCTTTCTTCTTCTACATCCTCTTATTTATTTTTTTCAATATTAAGTAATAACATCAGTATCACTAATATACTGATATGTCATAATAAATATAAAACAACCCTATTTCACCTTCTATCCATCCTAGGGAAAATGAAATCACCCCACGTGCGTACGTATTGAATACCGTCTCCACGCCGTGGTGTAATCTGTTTTACACCACCACCATACATGGATGGGTATAATGGCGTAACGAGTAACTACATATGATTATTATAACACTATACTAATTATGAGATATTATATCACCAACTTCAATTCCATTTATATAATTATGGGAACGATATCATCGCCCGTGCGTACGTATGACCTACCGTCTCCACGATGTGATCCGACTCGTTCTACATGATCTTAATTGAATAATGATTATATAAATGAATTTAATGAGTATATATGATATATATTATTCTAATAACACTTGGTAAATGATGTATCTCTATCCTAAAAAGAGGAATAATAATTTATTCGACAAAACACGCATAAGAACATAATGCAATGATCACCAGAATAACAAGTAGAAATGAAAAATTACTAATAAGAAGCTAAGAATATTACCATATATGATATCATAACAATGAGTATGATTATGGAATAAGTCAATGAAATTATTTTAATAATTATACAGAAGGTTCAAACACGTACAAAGCATATCAGACCTAAGGTAAGGGAAAATCTCACAATCTCATTATTATCCGAGATTGTTTATACTTCATAATTTACTGGGGGGAAATTTATCATCCACATCCATGTTTCCTCAATATGTTATATTATTTCTATCCTCCTAAAATTTTAAAAATCCACTTTTCCCCATTGGTGAGTGTTTCGTAAAAGATATGAAAGGAATCTTTTTTCTTTTTTTGTATGAGGTACTTTTTTACTTCTCCGGCCAGATTACGAGAAGAATGTTTTTTTAACTTATATGGCATTAATGGATTTTTTTAATTTCATAGAACATTATTTCAATGAAGCATCCTTTTCATGTTTCCAAGTTTATTTTTAATTAACTTCTTTTAGTTTAACATATTTTGACATGTTAAGAAAGGAAAAAATGTTTTTGAAGTAGAAAGGATATTTTCCTCTGGAATGGAGTTCAAGTGTTTTATCAAAATTATTTTCCATCTAAGATATTATAGGCTTCTGTTTCTTTCCATATTTTTACATTGATTTGATTATGTTATGATGGAATTATTTTTATGAAGTCATTTTATCATATATGGATTATGTTAGGATGGCATGATGTTTAAGAGTCCCATTATTATTACATATGTTATGCTATAATATATGATTTTGTGGCACACATAAGAATGGTTTCATTATGAGAAAGGTGAGACCTATATTTCCCTCTAATACATTGGTTAAAGATTTATATCTCATGAGATAGACATGGCTGGAATGGCCGGTTAATCTGGTTCAGTGATACAGGAATGGAATGAGGAGTGAACTCAGTTCAGAAATGGACTTTGTCCGCTTAGATAGTCTTGGAAATTAGTCTTGACTACTATGAAATTATTTCCTATGATTATGTGTGTATGCCACAAAGTTTCATGTTTTATGTTATGATTATTGGGATTACATTTCACTACTATTATATATCCCACGTTATGATATTATGATCCCTTTTGCAGGTTAAGATTTTCAAAATGGTATGTTCTTATGAATATGATATGTTAGATATTTCCTTTGTTTACCCATACTGAGCATCTGATCTCACCCTTTTGAAAGTTTTCTTTTCCCCAGGTCATGAATAAGGGTATTAAGTATTATATGCCAAAAGGGACTCTAAATATGATGAAATAAACGAGAGACAATGTAGACTCTTTATGAACCAGTTGTTTATGTTTCCCAGTTTTAGAAGACACTATACCTATACAATCCTTTCATTGTTTCGTTATATGTTGTAATAAGTATGCTTCAATTCTAAAGTAATAAAATTTTCTGTAAATTATGGGTCATTATAGTTGGTATTAGAGGAATGGTATAGTCAACCTTTGGAAACTATGATGTGAAAACCTTAGTAAGAACCCTAAGGATATGTATAAGTATAGAACATAATATTTGTGTTTTATAAATGGCCTTGAATAACCTATGATAAGACCTAAAGTGTGAAATTTTATTCTTGATTATTTTTTTTCTGTTGTAATTAGTGTTTCTCACACTATTCTTCTTGGTTTTAGTCAATGGCTGAAACCCAAAGGAACCGTGTTAATGCCAAATGTGACGGGCAATGCAATGATTGTCCCCATGAAAAACCAAACGTTATTAGAGCTGGAATGAAAAATCTTGTAGCCACGCTAACACAAATTTCTCAAGATATTAATCTTGGAGGACTTACAAATGAGAAAAGGAAGGACCAACATGTTGTTGAATCCTCCATGAGGCAGCGTCCACCTTCATTCAGCGGGTCTACTATCACGAACTGAATTTGGTCGCCCCAATTAACGGCACCAAACCTGGCCTATGGCAAGGCCCAAAGTGAGTTCCCTATCCCCATGGTCTGTCACAAGTTCCTGGGTATAATTTATCTTGGTTTGGGAATGGTTTACCCGAATATGTTTATATAAACCATCAAAAATATTTGATAAAAATGAATCTGAAAAATTCATACCAGCAAGGTTTATAAAAAATGAATAACTGAATACATAAGTTAAAATTAAAGACAAAATGTCCAAATAAACAATTAAACAACAAAAAAACAGCCCCATGGACTCCACGTTACAAGGGTTCATCACCCCCAAACTATCTCCACAACTCTGCCCCAAGGATGGGGACTAACACCCTGAACCGCCATCACCCTTGGCCTTTCCTTTCACTGAGTAAAACATAACCAATACTACTTACACCCAAGGGGAGTATGTAGGGTGTCACTATAAGCCCAATAGGATACCACCCAATGATTCCAAATAGAATTTAATACAGTGTGAAAAAGAAATCAGTATTAATACGCAAAGAAAAGTAGTGATAAAATCCAAGAAATGGAACTTTCAATTGATAATAGTTTTCAATCTAAAAATTTTATAATGTTCACACATTTAAATAAACATGTGAGATACTGTAAATTAATGCCAAAAACACCCCAATACAAGAGTAAATACGAAAAATCCAATGAGCACCAAAACCAGGAACACCCCTAGGCAACTAGATAGTCTCCGGACCTATGTACCTCATACCTCGTTGTAAAGTATCCATGTCACAATCTTTCCCCTGCACGAGACACTAGTATGGAACATAACCATAACCTAGTGGTCTCTAAATATCATCCACATAGTTTATTTAGAGTTTTCATTATCCAATTTATCAGTGAAATAGGGACACAACCAATCCGGTTCACTAGCCGTACTAGTACATATCCACCCACCTAAGTACCCGGGATTCCCCTTTTTGTGCTAAAGAATTTTCCGCAAACAAAACACAACATTTTTCATATATAACACCACTACTAGTCACAAACAAACAATAAATTAGCTATACACACTTTATACCATTTAAAACATACAACAAAACATTTTGATTTTCAATAAAAGAACCTCTCAAAATATCTCATTGTTTTGCACCCAAATCTCTTTGAAATATCCGGTTTTGCACACTGTGTATACAATTTTAAGTCACCAAAACAAAATGGAAGTTAAATAATCTTTAATGAAACCAAAAATTCAGTTTTTTGGAAGCCCCATGTGAACTAAGAAGTTATATATTTTAAAACCCCCATTTTCACACAAACAAGGCACTTAAAGCCCATTTGCTTCCCAAACACCATTTAAAAAATCTTTTGCAGAAACAAAAAAACAATGAACATTCAAAACATGATTTTCAGTCCTAATAATGTTCAACAAAATCCACACAGTTATTATTGGTCAACCCCAAATGAACCAACAAATTATTTTTATGAAAACCACCCAATTTCACCAAACATTGGAACCTGAAATTCATTTTCTTTATAAATGAAACTAAAACAAATTTTTTAGGAAACATTTAAATTAAATAAATATGAAAATACCATTAACAAAGCAATATAAGTCACAGAAAGTGAATGCACAGTGGAATCACCTACCAAATTAAGGAAAACCCCTAAATCACCATGCGAAAATTAATTGGCACCACTGCCGCACCAATAAGGACCTAGAACAAACCTATAACCAAAATAATTGGAAAATAAAACCCAAGGATAAAACATAGGTTCAAAACCCTACACTCTAGTCATTTGGGACTTCAAGGAAGAAGGAATAACCCCTAATTGAAACAAATGAAACCCTAAGAAATTTGAAAGAGGAATGAAATGGACTCACTTACTTGAAGTATCTTGAAGTAATCACTCCAAAACAATAGTAGCTGAAATTGAAAACTGCCAAAATTAATGGGTTGTTCGTAGAGGATTTAGGATATAATTTAAGATCTGGAATGGAGGGAAAGGAGTAATAATTTAGAGAGTTAAGAAAGGATGAAGTTACCTCTTTAATTCTGGCCGATTTGAGACACCCTATGAAGTTCTGCCCTAATTCACGATTTCAAATAGATCCATGGAGGGGGGAAAGGCAATGGGAGCGCGACTGGGATACGTAGGGTCGAAAGGGAGGTAAAATAACCGATAAATTAATTATAATGAATATGATATTAAAATTTTAAAGAAACAATTTAAAACTGGAAAATGGGCATTTGGATTTTCCCAATTCCTAAATTAAAACCCTAATACCCCATTGTTATGGATTCCTAAGGGTTCCAAATTACATTTTTGGAGTTAAAAGGTCAGTGGAGGATATTTTGGAAGTGGAATTGGTGAAAAATATTCAAAATTTAAATATTTATAAAATAATCAAAATCAGTTTTTAAATCTGGAAAAGGGCTCTCGTTTTGGCCCAAATCATGAAAAGTCACCCTTTCCTCTAGAAATGAATGGAAATCCTCCAAAACAAAGAAAGAATGGAAATTAAATGAAAAATACATTTAAAAGAAGTCATGTATGTGAAAAGTATCTCCACCATAAAACTTTCTGTCCCCAGAAAGCCACAGTAAGGCCAAATACAAAAACCAAACCCAACTAATAAAACAAGAAGTAATTCTTTGCCAAGATTCGCCCCCAAATGCCAAAACACCTCCAGTGATCATTTAATGAAGGATTACTCTCACAAAAAAACTTACACCACTTTATTGAAACAATAAATCACATTCCGGATTTATCCCAAATGAAAACTCTTCAAACCCAGTCTGAACAATACTCAATCAATTTACCTAAACAAACAAAAAAATCTAACAAAGTTACACTGGCCCTACTATAAATAAACCCTTGGGAACTCTCCAATCCAATTGATTACCCAAGGAATATGTAGGTAGTTAGATATCTCGAAATGATAATACCTACTTCCAAGACAAGACCAAGGGAAAAAAATCAGAGTTTCTCATATGAAAAGACACAAATAGGCTCCCCACCATATGAGACAATTTAATTTTTTTCTGTGATAGAATCAGGACACAAACAGGGGAGGCCCGAACAGACTCTCTATTAAAAGGGGTATACATCCATTATAAATTTCCAAAAGAATATGAATGATACCCATGGTGGGTCTCCCCAATACAATAACCAACCATCTTAACCGACCGGCGTGGGTCGACACGAAAAGACTCCCAAAAATTTAATGATTTAAAAAGTCTTCACAGTTAGCCCACATAGCTTGTGAAACCGTGCACTAACTGTGATGATCATTCATTCCACAAGGAATCCTGGCACATGTTCACAACTAATAATTTACAAACCACATACTCAGCCTATCTAGCGAAATTTCAATCCATTCTCTAAAGACTCAATGGAATCCAAGTGGGGGGAAGATATTGGGTGATGACATGGGTAAAAGGACCTCCTCCTATTTCCACCGAATGAGAACAATAGAAGAAATATGATGAAACCATAGTTTTAAACTATTCATATCTTTCAAATTGAGGATAGGAATTTGTACAAGGGTTTAAACGACACTGGGATTTCCTCTAACTATGGGTCAGCTTCACTCCGGGACCTACGGATAGAGCTCAAAATATAGAAGAATCTTCGGCCTCACAGTTAGGGTGTGGAAACCCTTGTGTGGAACATCTTTGTTCAGTGCCACAAGCAACTACACTGAATACTCCTATGGGTTCACCAAGACATAACACACTCCATAACTCACTTTTCCTAAACCTGACATTTCACTTATACAAGGGATCAGAAGATGCACACACATCGCACCTTGTTTCTTTAGGTGAGAAACAACAGAAGGGTAGGAAACATATAAACACCTTCCTCTAAGATAGACGATTTTATGTTTTTCTGAAGGGAAACATACTCCCAACATAACAGAGAAACTCAGAGGATTTCATGACCTTCACCATTATAGTCAAATGAGAATACAATATCACAATGTGTCACCGAGCATGACCTTTGTGATTGGTAGAAACAATACAGAGAATGATACATTATTCCAAGTCCCTAAACAATAGAAAAGTCCAAATAGTAAACACAATATCCTATCATGAACAAAATCCCAAAATTGGTGGCTTAACAAGAACAATTGCTTCAAAGAAACTATGATGAACCCAAAGGCCCTCTTATACACCATTGAGACACTCATCCACACTAATAACCCAGAACACTTCCACCTTCGATTAATCCGAAAACTTAAGAATCTAAGGTCTCTTTCATCCTTCCACAAGGACTATCCCACTAAAAAAGGATCCACAAATCAACAAAATGAATGGGTGTAGACTCAATAAACAATGATCGGAAAAATGTTCCTTATATTGACCAACTAGAGGATTTTCCAATGGTAAAACAATACGGGCTGCACTTCAGTTGTGCATTAACCCTCAATGGGAGAATACCTTATCCAATGAGAAAACCCAATGATGCAAACAAGAAGGTTCATTGGTCAAAAAATTACACAAAACAGATCCAAATACATGAAGGAAACCACCATAAGGGTTTCTCGAAACATATCTCAAAGGATTCTACAAACTGGTCCTTCTACCCCACTTGCCGTCCAAACACAAACCCAAAACACAGTTCGAACAAGAGTCGTTCATTAACTCAAAATATCCCTTAGCATCAACATTTTCCAAAAACACATAATATGAACCATCCCAAACAATTAAAAAAAACGTCATGTGTTTCTTTAAAAACATCTCTTTGAAAACAAATAGTTCTGTGGTTAGCATATCCACCAATGGTACCCCATGGGCCTCACACATGCATGTTCTTCTGCCACAACGATCACCCTCCTCATATCTGTCCTGGCACTCATCCAATCAGGAAATCAACCATCCATTATCCCATATAACCCCATTTATGTGGTCTCTCATGAAAATAACAACGGTTAAAATTAAAATTCATTCTACTTTTCAAAACCAAAACTATTAACCAACACATCCTTTTTCTCAAAACTGCTAACCACAAGATCAAAATACCAATTCACATGTTACAAAACATTTCAAAAAAACACAAAAATTTAGAAAAGAACTCACATTCATGATAATTGCATAAATTTCAAAACATCTCATCCCATTAAAACACCCTTGTATTGTTTATAAAACTCTATTAGAAACACATTTTCAAAACCAACTTCAATATAGTTCCTGATTTCCAAAGAGGTATAAGCACACCATTTTTAATTTCAAAATAATTCTGAAAATTCAGTTCCACCATTTCATAAATCCAACCATTACACATTTATTTTAAAATCCTTTCACAAGAACTTTTCGCTTCTTAAAACAAAGTCACTTTAAAACCAATGTCCCATGATTTCAAAACTAACGAACACAACACAATGCGAGAGGAAACGAGTTTCAGTGAGTGACTTGGAAATATGGTTGGAGGCCATATTCCAATCACTACACTATCATAGAGAGTGTTATAGGGTCTATCCATAGCTCCACATGGCTTTTCAGGCCCTACGAGCTCACTGAGACCTTTAACCCAACTCTCTTTTAATTTCCCATAATCATCATTAAACCAAGAAAACCAAAGGACTCCGAAATGTCCCAACTTCCCCTAGAGACATGAATATTGTCATGAGGTGTGGTGATCAGCCACAATACTCATAACCTAAATTCCATTTTACTAACAATCCTAGCTACAAACAATCCCGATTGTTCCCCAAATAACATGACCCAAAGAGAGTGAACCTCCTCTGATACCATTTTGTCACGAACCGAATCTGGTTTCCACCATTAACGGCACAAAACCTAGCCCATGGAAAGGACCGAAGTGTGTTCCTTATCCCCATGGGCTGGAAGAAGTGCCCTGGTATTATTTATCTTGGTTTGGGAATGATTTACTTGAATATGTATACATAAAACATCAAAAATATTTGATAAAATGAATCTAAAAAATTCATACCAGCAAGGTTTATACAAAATTCTAGAACTGAATACATAAGTTAAAATGAAATAAAAAACTTCCTAATACACAATGAGTCAACAAAAAAACAACCCCATGGACTCCACATGAGAAGGGGTCATCACCCCCAAGCTGTCTCCACAACTCCATCCCAAGGATGGGGACTAACACCCTGAACCACCATCACCCTTGGCCGTTCCATTACCTGGGTAAAAAATAACCATGTATACTTACACCCAAGGGATGTAAGTAGGGTTTGATCCAAAGAGCAATAGGATACCACTCAATTATTCCAATTAGAATGCAATACAATGTGAAAAAAGCAACCAGTTTTAATACGCCAAAAAAAGTAGTGATAAAATCCATGAAATGCAAATTTCAATTGATAACAGCTTTCATGTTAAAAATTTCAGAATGTTCGCACATTTAAATAGACATGTGAGATACTATAAATTACATCCAAAAACACCCCAATACAATTTTAAATACCACAAATCCAATGAGCACCAAAATCGGGAACACCCCTAGGCAACTAGATAGTCTCGGGCCTAATGTACCTCATACCTCGGTGTAAAGTATCCAAGTCACAATCATTTCCTGTACACGAGTCACTAGTAGGTAACATAGCCATAACCTAGTGGTACCCAAATATCATCAAAATTGTTTAGTTAGAGTTTTTTATCCATTTTCTCAGTGAAACAGGGATACAACCCATCCGGTTCCCTAGCTGTACTAGTACATATCCGCCCGCCTAAGTACCCAGGATTCCCCTTTTTGTGCTCAAACAATTTCAGCAAACAAAACACATCCTTTTGCATATAAAACACTAATACCTTTCACAAAAAAACAATACAGAATATATACACACATTATACCATTTAAAACACACAACAACACATTTGGATTTTCAATAAAACAACATCTCAAAATATCCCATTGTTTTGCACCCAAAGCTCTTTGAAATATCCAGTTTGCACACTATGTGCATACTTTAAAGTAACAAAAAGAAAATGGCAGTTCAATAACCTTTATTGAAACTAACAATTCAGTTTTGGGGTAGCCCCCTGGGAACCAAGAGGTTCTATATTTTAGAAACCCCAATTTTCACAAAAACATGGCACATAAAGCCCATTTGCTTCCCAAACACCATTTAAGCAATCTTTAGCAGCAAAAAACAAAAAGAATAAACATTCAAAACATTATTTTATGTCCTAATACAGTTAAACCGAATCCTATAAGTAATTATTGGTCTTCCCCAAATGAACCAATAAAATATTTGTATGAAAACCGCCCAATTTCACCAAAAATTGGAACTTAAAATTCATTTGCATTATAAATGAAACAAAAACCAATTTTTTCAGAAACATTAAAATGATATAAACATTAAAATATAATTAACACAGCATGATAAGTCACAAAAATTGCAAGCACAATATAATCACCTACCAGATTAAGGAAACCCCTTGAATCATCGTGCGAAAATTAATTCGCAACACCACCGCACCAATAAAGACCAAGAACAAACCTAAAACCACAATAATTGTAAAATAAACCCCAAGGTTAAACCTTAGGTTTGAAACCCTACCACTTTGTCATTTGGAACTTCAAGGAAGAGGGAATAAACCCTAATAAAAACAAATGAAACCCTAATAAATTTAAAGAGGAAAGAAATGGACTCACTTACTTGAAGTATCTTTATGTAATCACTCCAAAACAATAGTATATAAAATTTAAAATAGACAAAATTCAGGTGTTGGTCTAATAAGATTAAGGAGGTCATTTAGGAACCAGAATGGATGGAAATGAGTAATAGTTGAGGGAGTTAATAAGGTATGAATTTACCTCTTCAATTCCGGCCAATTTTAGACACCCTATGAAGTTCTGCCCTAATTAGTGATTTCAAAGAGATCCAGGGAGGATGGAAAGGAAATGGGAGCGTTCCTGGGCTTCTTAGGGTCGAATGATAGGTGGAATAACTGGAAAATTAATTGTGATGAATATGATATTAAAACATTAAAGATACAATTTAAAACTATAAAATGGGCTTTCGGCTTGGCCCAATTCTTAAATAAAAACCAAAATACCCCACTGTTATGGATTTCTAAGGGGTCCAATTTCATTTTTGGTGTTAAAAGGTTAATGGAGAATATTTTTGATGTGGAATGGGTGAAAAAAAATTTTAAATGAAATAGTTATAAAATAATCAAAATTGGTTTTTAAATTTGGAAATGGGCTCTTGATTTGGCATAAATCATGAAAACTCACCCTTTCCTCAAAAAATGAATGGAAAACATCCAAAACAAAGAAATAATGAAAATTAAATGGAAAATAAATTTAAAATCATTCATGGATGTGAAATCTACTGATCCAGTAGTGTATGAATAATGGATCATTACCACTGAAAAGTTATTTTAAGTTCTTCAATGTTCTGAACATGATAAAGTAATCTTAGCAGTATATCATTTGGAAGGTGAAGCTGATAAATGGTGGAATATTATCAAGAATATGAGGCAAAGAGACGAAGTTGAGTCCATGGAATAGGATGACTTCAAGAACTTATTTTTGAATAAGTACATCCCGCATATTCTTCAAACAAATATGGAGAAGGAGTTTCTTGAACTGCAGAAAAAGGATGATATATCTGTTGGTACCTATAAATCCAATTTTACAAGTCTTGCAAGGTACTCTTCTGGGATTATTATCCAACCTGAGAGTAAGATAGATCAATTCTTTAGTGTCTTAAAACCAAGTCCCCGAATGGAATTAGCCATAAGGGACTTCAATATCTATGAAGAAATAGTTCGATGTGCTCTCAAGTTTGAGATGGATATTGGTGTAACCCATTAGTCATATGGGTTTGATAAGAAGAGGAAAATGGAATTCAAATGGAAATATAAGGACCACACTGAAAATAAGATGATTTTTCCCTTATGATCAACGTGTGGAAAGAAACATGGAGGGAATTTTCTTAAAGGGACAAGTAAACGTTTCAAATGTGTAAAACAAGGTCATCGGTCTTTTGAATGCCGCAATGATGGGAAAAATATGTATAGTAATGCGAACAAAGAAAAGGATACAAAGAATTCACCTCCTACAATTCAATGTTACACGGTCTAGGAAATGGTGCATTATGCTAATCAAGGCCTTAATCGAAGGGTTGTTTACGATGCTCAACATCAAAAAACTCTTAAGGCCGAAGACAAAGGAAAGTCACATGCAATTTCCATCGGCGATGTGGAGTACGATAACGATGAAGTGAAAGGTACACTTACTATCCACTCTAATGTAGAAAATGTTTTATTTGATTCTGGATCCACCCACTCTTTTATTATTAATGAATTTTATATGGTTATCGCTGAATTTCCTCAACAATTAGATGTTGAGTTAGCTGTGACAACTCCTAATGGTACAACAGTCGCATCAGAAGTTTACAATTCATCTTCGATTGAAGTTTGTGGGAATGTACTTCCTACAATTCTTTTGATCCTTCCTATATTAAAATTTGATGTGATTATTGGCATGGATTGGCTTTTTTTATATGGTGCTCAAATCAATTTCTAATGAAGGTAAGTCACATTTCTTATTCCAGATCAATCAATGATCATCTATCGATGCAAGGATGAATATAACCTTCTAGTGGAAATTTCTTCCATATTATGGATCTTGATTCCTATGAATGAAGATTATTTATCTCAAATGGTTGGAGAGAAACTCATGATTAATAATAAACCTATTATATGGGAGTTTTATGATGTCTTTCCAGGGGAATTCCCAGGTCTTCCCCCAAATCATGAAGTTGTGTTTTTAATAGAACTCATACCGGGTGCTATGAAAATTTCAAATACACCTTATAGAATGTCCCCAATTGAGTTGTATGAATTGAAGAAGCAACTCCAAGAGAATCATGATAAGGTATTCATATGCCTTAGTGCATCACCTTAGGGAGAACCTATTCTTTTTGTTAAGAATAAAGATGGATCCATGTGACTATGCATTGATTATCGAGAACTTAACAAGATCACTACCAAGAACAAATATCCTCTTCCATGCATTGATGACTTATTTGACCAAATGCGTGGAGCTCAATACTTTTCCAATATTGATCTTCGTTCAGGGTATCATCAATTAAGGTTCAAAATGTGGGATATACCAATGAAAACTTTCCATACAAGGTATAGACACTATGAATTTATAGTGATGCCATTTGGTCTTAGAAATTCCCTAGATATATTCATGGATATAATGAATAGAGTCTTTAGAGACTATCTTGATCAGTTTGTGGTAGTCTTTATAGATGATATTCTTGTCTATTCAAAGAGAAAGGAAAACATGAAGGTCACTTGAGAATTGTATTAAAGACCCTATGAAGGGAGAATATTTATGCCAAATTTATCATGTGTGAATTTCAGCTTCAAAAAGTTTCATTTTTGGGTTACATAATCTCAAAAGAGGGGAAATATGTGGATCCAGCAAAAAAAAAGATTATCGAAAGATGGTCAAGACCAACAACAATAACAGAGATCCAAAGTTTTCATGGTTTTTCAGGATATTATAGATGTTTTGTGAAATATTTTTCATGATTATCTAATCCACTCACCAGGTTAACTTGAAAAGGAGTTAAGTTCGTTTGGATGGAAGAGTGTAAAGAAAATTTCAAGGAGTTAAAAAGAAGGTTATCCAGTGCACCTATGCTCACACTGCCTTGTAGTGGAGAAAGGTTTTCAATATACATTGAAGCATCCAAGAAGGGATTAGAGAGTGTTCTCATGAAAAATGATATGGTGATAGCTTATGCATCACGACAGCTAAAAATCCATGAGAAAAATTACCCAACTTATGATTTGGAGTTAGCTGTTGTGATATTTGAATTAATGATTTCGAGGCATTATCTTTATGGTGGAAGGTGTGATATTTATACTTATCATAAAATTTTAAAGTATATTTTCACACCAAAGGATCTGAATATGATCCATATAATATGGTTGGAATAGATTAAGGATTATGAATGATCAATTCATTACCACCCTGAGAAAGAAAACAAGGTGGAGGACGCATTAAGTCGGAAAGCCCATGCAAGTTTATCCATGATGAGGATCATAAAAGATCCATTATTTATGGATTTGAAAAAGATGGATCTTATAATTATAATAGAACAGGAAAAATCTTATCTTTCTCAAATGAATGTTCAACCATCTATACATGTGAATATTAAAGAGGCACAAAAAGAAGATGTAGAGTTACAAAAGAAGGTGAGAAATGTTACTGAATTCCACATTGATTGTGATGAAATAATAAGGTTCAGAAATTGGGTTTCTGGTCCTCCCATCCTAGAATTAAAGAAGGAAATATTGGATGAGGCTCATAGTTCTTCATTCTCTATTCACCATGGAAGCACAAATATGTATAGGGACCTGAAATAGTACATCTAGTGGGAAGGCATGAAAACAGATGTTGTTGAATATGTCTCCTGATGCTTGGTTTGTCATCAAGTTAAAGATGAGAGACAGAAGTCTAAACGGATGTTACAACCATTACCCATTCCATAATATAAATGGGAAAACATAACTATGGACTTTTTCACTGGACTTCCTAACACATAAAAAGGAAATAATGCTATCTGGGTTATAATTGATCATCTTACAAATTCTGCACACTTCATTGCTATTAGATAAGATTTATCTCTTGATCAGATTTCCAGGACATATGTAAAGGAAGTGGTATGATCTCATAGAGTACCAATTCCCATTATATTTGATCAGGATCCAAGGTTTATCTAAAAGTTCTGGTGAAGTCTTCAGCATACTCTAGATATAGAGTTTACTTTTATCATTGCTTATCATCCTCAGACAGATGGTCAGTCGGAGAGGAAAATTCAAACTCTAGAAGACATGTTTAGAGCTTGATCTATGGATTTCAAAGGTGGTTGGGATCAATACCTTCCTTTGGTGGACTTTTCTTATAATAATATCTTTCACACTAGTATTCAGATGGATCCTTATGAAGCACTCTATGGAAAGAAATGCATAACTCCAACTTGTTGGGATGTTGTTGGGGAAAGAAAGCTATTAGGACCTCATCTTGTTGATGAGATGGAAGAAAAGGTCAGATATATTCGACAACACACAAGATCAGATCACAGTGGGAAAAAAGTTATGCAGATAAATGAAAAAAAGACCTAGAGTTTGAAGTGGGTGATAAAGTGTTCTTATGAATATCTCCTTGGAAAAGAGTAATGTGATTTGGAAAGAAGGGTAGGTTGAGCCCTAGGTTTATTGGTCCTTTTGAAATACTGGATCGTGTTGGGAAGGTAGCTTGCCGATTGGTGCTTCCACTAAATCTCTCCCAAGTTCATGATGTGTTCCATGTATCTCTCCTGAGAATGTTCATACCTAATCCTTCACATGTACTATGCTCAGAAGTTGTACCGCTGGAGCAAGATCTTTCTTATAAAGAATATCCGATAGAGAATCTGGATCATAGCGAAAATGTTCTTCCAAACAAGACCCCTCGGTTGGTTAAAGTTTTATATAGGAACCACCAATTAGAAAAAGCTACATGAGAACTTGAGGATCTGATGAGGGAGAGGTATCCTCATCTGTTTGTTTCGAAATGACGAATTTTGAGGGTGAAATTATTTTTAGGGGGGTAGAATATAACACCCTAAGATTTTATGAGAAATATTTTGTTTTTATGTATTACGTTATACGAAACACCAAAATAATCCATCATTACACACAATACTATCTTGTCTTGCATTTCATGCAAGAGAAATATTCCTTGATAGCTTGCGCTGTACGAAATACCGAGTTTTACTGAACAACGATGTGTTATTAAAATATTATATAAACTAGCCATTATGAATAGTAATACCCACTTTTTGAAATTTTATCTTTAAAATGGACATCATTTCTGTATTAGGAATATCGAAATTAGCCTATGGTAAATTTTTCGTATTTTTCTGAAAGCTTTCAATTTTTGATGAATAGTGAAAAACACTATGTTATAGTTTAAAACCATATTTTTATTGAAATAATTATTTATTTTATTTAAATATATTTTAGGTCAATATTGATACATAATACCTAAATAATATCAATGTAATTCATTGGATTAATTTTATAATAATTTCAGATATATAAAATGTTTATTGAAATTATTACCATCTTTTACCCACCTCCTAAAAGAATTTTCAAATTTACCTAAAACATAATTTCACCGCTTTTGTGAGTGAAATTTCAAAAATCCAAGAAACACGGTTGATATTACTAAGTAAAATTTTGCTCAATAAGATAAAAATAATTTTTCATGAATAGTAATGTGTTACTTTTATTTACCAGGGTTAAAAGTAAATAGTGTAATTAAGTGTAAAAATGATATTATTATTACCCTAAAACATGTCTTATTTATATTGGATAAGTGTAATTTGACCAAAAGCAACCTTAGTTATAAAATATGACCATTTTGGTCTACTTGGATTATATTAGGACATTTAATATTATTTAATTCAAAGAAGAGTTAAAAGAGTTAAAATCAATGTTTATTAAGTAAAAAAATTATAATATAGGGTTACACATAAGATAAATTCGACTCTAAATATTCATTAGAAATATAAAAAGATTTCATACATAATGGTATTTTATTTATAATTTTTAGACAACAAATTATTTAATTTTTTTATGACACAATAATGATGCACTAATTACTTTATTAATGAAATATTATCATAATTGATATTATAAATACCCAAATAAATATAATTTGAGACTTTTTATGAATTAAACTAGTTTTATAGGTTAATATATCATATTTTTGTTGGTTAGATGAATTTGTTTAAGTAATAATGCATTTAAGAATGTAGAAAAAACATAATACCAAATAGTGTCGAATTTGCATAAAAACGTTTTTTAAAAAAATTAAATTATTAATTGATATTTTATTCCTAAAAATCTGAGGTTAGGCCAAAAAACGTATATAATAATATATATAACATTAATTAACCAATTGGGGTTCTATTGGCAGTTAATAGTATGTTTATTAACCATATAGTGTAAGAATACAAGAAGAC
The DNA here is from genome assembly GCA_963277665.1 of Viscum album. NCBI lineage: Eukaryota > Viridiplantae > Streptophyta > Magnoliopsida > Santalales > Viscaceae > Viscum > Viscum album. Next base: position 1,168,590,817 of record OY728164.1, read on the forward strand.
ACGGAAAGAGTTAAATTATTTAACTTAGAGTTAAATCTAAATGATAAGGTTAAAATGGTACCCTAAACTTGTCTAAAACCTATTGGTTGAGAGGATTTCAAACCATCCCCACCCTGACCTTTAAATAAGTCACTTTGGAGCCATTATAAATAGAATTGGAATTTATTATAAAATAATATTTTAGGTTTTTCCTAAGGTTCCCCTCTCCTCCCTTATAAAAGGGCACCTCCTCCCTCTCCTCCTCACACAATTTTGAGTCTTCATGTTTGGCCAAAACCTTCCAATTACTCTTCTAAAAATCTCAATTTATATCATATAGGTTCTGGTCTTGTCAAAATACCAAATCTAGTTCCCTAAGAGGATGTTTAAAAGAGGCACATTGAGGAAGAGGTAGCATGTTCTACCGATTCGTTCATGTTTTTTTTCTTCTTATACATCCTCTTATATATTTGTTTCATTATAAAGTAATAAAATCAGTATCACTCATATATTTATATGTTATTATAAATATGAAACAACCATATTTTACCTTCTATTTATCCTACATAAAAACGAAGTCACCACTTGTGCGTACGTATGGAAAACCGTCTCCACGTCGTGCTGTAATCTGTTTTCCACCACCACCATACTTCGATGCATATAATGTTGTAAATAATAACTATATATGATTATTATAACATTATATTGATTCTGATATATTATATCATCAACTCCAATTCTATTTATATAATTATGGGAACAATATTATCGCTTCTGCGTACATACGGCCTACCGTCTCCACGATGTGATGCGACTCGTTCTACATGATCTTAATTGAATAATGATTATATAAATGAATTTAATGAATATATATGATAAATATTATTCTAATACCATTTTGTAAATGATTTATCTATAACCTAAAAAGATGAATAAGAATTTATTCTATAAAACACACATAAGAACATAAAGCATTGAACACATGAATAACATGTAGAAATGAAATATTACTAATAAGAAGCTAAGAATATGACCATATATGAAATAATAAAAATTATTATTATTATGGAATAATTCAATGACATTATTTAAATTATTATACAGGAGGTTTGGACAAATACAAATCATATCGGACTTAAGGTAAGGGAAAATCTTGAAAATCTCATTTTTATCCGAGATTGTTTATACTTCAGAATTTACTAGGGGCATATTTATCATCCACAACCATGTTTCCTCAATATTTAATATAATTTCTATCCTCCTACAATTTTTCAAATCCAATTTTACCCATTGGTGAGTTTTTAGTAAACGATATGAAAGGAATCTTTTGCCATTTTTAGTAAGTGGTACTTTTTGACATTTCCAGCCAAAGTACGAGAAGAATGTTTTTTAAACTTATACGGCATGACTGGATATTTATGGTTTCATAGAAAATTATTTCCATGAATATTTTTTACATGTTTTCAAGTTTATTTTTAATTAAATTCTTTTAGTTTAAAATTGTATGACCTGTTAGGAAAGGAAAAAATATTTTTAAAGTGGAAAGGATATTTTCCTCAAGAATGGAGTTCAAGTGTTTTATCAATATTATTTTACATCTAAGATAATATAGGATCTGTTTCTATACTTATTCTTACATTGGTTTGATTATGTTATGATGGAATTATTTTTATGAAGTCCTTTTATCTTATATGGATTATGTTATGATGGTATGATGTTTAAGAATCCCATTTTTATTACTTGGGTTATGCTATGATATATGATTTTATGGCACGCATAAGAATGGTTTCATTATGAGATGGGTGGGACCTATATCTACCTCTAATTCATTGGGTAAAGATTTATATCTAATGAGATAGAAATGGATGGAATGACAGGATAACCCAGTTCAGTGATACAGGACTGGAATGAGGAGTGAACTCGGTTCAGAAATGGACTTTGTCTGCTAGGATAGTCTTGGAAATGAGTCTTGAATACTATGAAATGATTTATAATGATTATGTGTGTATGCCACAAAGTTTCATGTTTTATATTATGATTATTGGTATTAAATTTCACTTCTATGATTTATCCCATGTCATGATATTATGATCACTTTTGCAGGTTAAGATTTTCAAAATGTTATGTTCTTATAAATATTATATGATTGATATTTCCTTTGTTTACCCTTACTGAGAATTTGAGCCCACCCTTTTGTATGTTTTCTTTTCCCTAGGTTAGGAAGAAGGGTATTAAGTACTATATGCCAATGGGACTCTAAATATGATGAAATAAATGGGAGACAATGTATATGCTTTATGAACCAGTTTGTGTTTCCCAGTTTCTAAAGAAACTATACCTATACAGTCCTTTCATGGTTTTCTAATATGTTTTAATATGTATGCTTCAATTTTGATGTAATAACAACGTATGTAATGTATGAGTCATCATAAACTACTTATTCATCATTTACTTCCAGAAAAATATATCACATACACATATAGATCTGAAATTTGTATCTATGTTATGTAGTACATTATGTAAACTTTTCAAAAGTAGAATGACCATTTAGTTGAGGAATTATTTGAAATCCTCCAATTCTAACTACTTATTTAATGTTTTATTTAACAATATGGTTTTGGAATTCATCAATAATATTTTATTGGAGTGAAATAGTTCACTTATACAGGAAGTGATGTGAGATAAAATTTTGCAACATTTTGTATGTTATTCCATGAAATTACCCCAAATTTAATCCCATACATTAGTAAGTAGTTATTTATTTTACCATTTTTAAATCTAAAAATAATTTATTAATTTCTAAATTTAATATTTTTTATTTAATTAAATTTTCATTGAATTAAAATAGTCGTGTTAAATTTTTAGTTTGAAATTGGATGATTTAATTTATGATTCATTCTTGAAAACGTATTCATAATTGATTTAATTCTATTCATTAAATATATTATTCATTTTTTAATATAATCTAATTCCATTGTGAAATAAAATTTACAATTTATATTTTAATGAGTCTTAAAATATATTAATTTAAATGATTAATTTTTACTAATTTGATATTATTTAAAAATTGTTCTTTTAGACGATTTAATTTCTAATATTTTTTTTTATTAACTAGACAAAAACACTTCCCTAAAATGTAATTTTTTTGGGATATAGGTTGAATAAAATAATACGTTTATATCTGATAATGTGTCCAAATCATATTTTGTTATCTGAAAGAATTAATATTGAAGTGTGCGTGACATGAATGTTCTCTATTCTTGCCACACATGAGAAAAAATGTTACCATACATTAAAAAAATTCAACTACCTATTCTCCTCATGAGAAGTAATGTTACAGTTTCCACAAACCATCCATGCAAGACTACCTCTTATTGTCAATATACTTATTGTAAGCTTCATCGTCAGTACCTACCATGAGGTTCAAATCTAAATATATTTCACCATCTTCTCGTGGATAATATACCAAACCTGAGCTTCCACTCTTTAATTCCAACCATGATCCCCCACGCTCATACCTACTGAGTGGGTATCCACTTCAACAAGTTGTACCACTGATCTCATAATGACTATCCACCACAAAATGATGATTTAGTACGAATATTAAGATTGAAAATGTCCTCTATAAATCCAATCCATGTTCCCATGAGGTTTGCAGACCATGAAATATAACCAAACCCTCATAGCTCACTATTAAAGAATAAATGGAGACTAATTGATACTAAAGGGATAAGGAATAATGCTGATAGATATAGAGCCACATTTTCCTTAATGTTGGACAAGTCGAGTCACAGTGATGCTATTTGTTAAGAACCACTATCAAGAAATAAGTAGTTAGAGATACTGATTACCACCACTATCAGATCCTATATTAACAAGACCCGATAAAATATTAAACACTATCATATGAGAATCTATTTCATCACCATCACTATTGAAATAAAAAAATATAAATTTTTGATTTCATGATAACTTTTCTCGCCTGAAATAGATTATGTCGACCAAAAATTGAGGGAACCACCATGAAGCCCTTTTTCACCAAGGTGATAAACTCTAATTCATTCCATGAACAAATCCACAACTATTAAATATCCATGACTAGTCATTTACCTAAAATATGGTGCCAATATATTATTTGAAAATTATAGTTAGAATTAAAATATAGAATGAGAAAAAAAGATATAATTATTATTAAAAATAATTTGAAAATGAGATAAAAAATTAATAAATTCCTTAATTGAGTTTTTTTAAATGAATGTTAAATATTATTTAGAGCTCACTCAATTCCAATCCAATGAATTATTGACCAAATTAGCTCTCATTCCATATGATATAAAAATTCCCACTCTGAATAATCGTCAATGTATCCCAAACATTATTCCCCAAAAGTTATGATGCTTAATACTAGGATGAGGACTAAATAAACTATGATCCTCATACTAAGACTAGACTACCCACTTTCAATTCAATAGATTCCATATCCAAATACTAAAAATATTATTATCTTATTCATTAAATAGTAGAATGAAATCTATTGTGTTTTGAGGTACTGAACTGCATCCCCTAAAAAAATATGGAGATTAATGATGGGATGATAATGAATCTCTTAGATAAGCTTCTAGGTGAAAAGTAAAAAACCCATCATATTCCACATCTAGAAACTTATGAAGAGTCGAAATTCACTACATTACAATAAAATCTATGAAAATTCTCAAAGAAGATGAAGTTCTCATGTTCCTCTGTCGGGGAAAATTTTAAGACATTCCAAGGAAAACTAATCATTTTTATATAGATATCACATTAATACACTATAGTATACTCTCCCTTAAAAACTCAAACTCACTCATTCTTTGAGTATCACTCAATTTTCTTTATTTCTACTCTTCCATCCATTATCATTATAATAACTCATGTGATGAAAAAGTAATCCCTTAGTGGTTAAGTCAATAATATTCCACATATCCTATATATTAATGAATTCCATCATTAAACTAATCAATATATTCTATTAATCTCCATAATTACATGAATTTTATGAGAAATGGGGTATTCCATGTATCTAAATTTTTAATTACTCTTACCTTCTTCACTAGACTGTACACAAAGGACCCTTATTCCTTCTCTATTTCTTGATATCATGATAAGTGGGTTGATTTAATGGTAGTCATAGATTTATTAATAAAAGGATAGAAAATATTGGAGGATTCAAAAATCAATTAATCCCTCCATTGGAACTTCACATTCCCACTGATTGTAATCGAGTGATATTTAACTCGATTAGAGAGAAAACAATAGATTTTAACTAGAATACTTAGTTAAGAAGGTAAGGTAATGCAATATTACTGGTAAATTGACTTCTAAAAATATTATTTTAAAACCAAACGTCAGTTACTATTTTTGAAAAATGAAGCCACAACAATAAATTAAACACAATTATAACATGTCCTCTCTAGAAAAAACATTGTCTCATGAATAATACATTTCAATCCAGTTTAAAATCTATTTTCTAGCAACTAGTGACAATATCCTCACCATTACATTTTGTGATTCTAGAATCATGTTATATAATAGTTATATAAATAAATTTATTTTTATAAGAATTATAACACATCTATGGATTGTTTTGAATTTATTTTTCGTTTTGGAGTTGAAATAACATGTTTAATAGTACTCATATCCAAGAAAAGTGATTTAGTGGTTAGAGGTTTTGTGGTGAAAACATGATTATGGGAAAGATAACCCTTAATGTGTTCCTGATGTAGAGTTAGTAATGCTTTGTTGGGATGAAAATATTATTGAAATTTATTAAGTAAAATTGATTGTATTGGTAACCATAAAATTTCATATTGGTTTAATTAAAAAGTTTTTTAGGTCATCTTTGATTAAGTTTATTTCATTTTTTAATTTATGAAATACACTTAATAGTTAATTTATTTATTTTATGAATAACGATAGTGTCAAATTTTACAATTTTTCAATGAACATATGTTTTCATTGAGGATTTATAGTAAATCAGGTTATTAGAATTTTTTAAAAGAATCAAGGTACTCCCATATTTGGTGTGTAACATTATGGTCTACAACATGTTTTATGGGGATAATTGTGATCTTTTATATTTAAAATTTTTTTTCATAAAATCTAACATAGATTGGGGTTTTGAATTTTTTTGGTCATATTTAGGAGATTTTTGGGATCATCAATTTAAGGAATGGGAGTTGAAATTTGGGTGTTATTATTATTGTTTTAGAGATTAGTGAATTGTATTTATCCATATTGGATAACTTATAATAGCCATTTTGGATTTGGTAAATATATATAAGATTGAGACATTAATTATAGATATTATGATTTGATACAAGTTAATTATAGTACATCAGACATGAAATATTCATCTTGAATATCCATATTTAGAGTAATATATGAGATTACAGTGGAATTTATTGAAGAAAGAAAAGATGGAGGAATTGTAAATATAAAATGGAAAGAAATAAAATAGGTATATTTTTGGGTACTCTATCTTGATCATAAAATAATAAATAAAATTTTATAGAAGTATGTTCAAATATGAATTTTTTCATTTTAACTATGTATTTAATGAATTTATGGTTTTTCATCCCTTTGAGTTTTATTGGTTTTTTATCATTAAAATTTTCAGGACCATATTCTCTACAACTCTTTATTAGTCTTTGGATTTTATATTTCACATATATTCCTATATTTTAATTTCAAACCAATGTTCTCTTTGTTAGGAATCCTGATTATGTGTTATTTCAGCTAACATTAATGATTACAACTTAACGTTCTCATAGAATGTTTTATAATCCCTTTGTATGATGTGGATTTTCAACAATGGTATTTTTAAAATTCTAGAACTTTTTCTTGAAGATAAAAATTTGAGGATGCAATTTATTTAAAGAGGTAGAATGTAACACGATGATATATTATAATATTTGTCTCTTTACAAAAATTTAAGTGTTTGATAACTTTCTTGAGATGGAACAATGATATTAAAATAAAAAATGATATTTTTAGAAAATCTATTAAATTAATGGATATTAATTGTATTTACCCTATACTTTAATGTACATAAAAAAATTTACTATATTATTTAATTCATAATATATAAGTACCAATTATTTTTAAATTTATTTTTGGTTTCAAAAATATGTTTTCTTCAAAAACATTTTTTATTTTATTTTCTGTAATAATTTTAAAATTAATATTTTATACTTTTAGAAATTAAAATTAATAAAATTGAAATCATTATTTAATTCATAATATCAAAACTATCTTAGTGTTAAATATTTCCATTTTTCTCAAATGATTGGGTTTTTAATAAATAGTGAACAATGAAAAAAATTTAGTTGCAATCATATTTTTTCATTAAATAAAGTTATTTAAAGGTCTTATTATGTTTCAGATTTGTTATAAAATTTAAATATTATCAGTTTTATTTATAATAATCAAATTAATTCCATTTGAATAAAAAATAATCACAATTTTGATATAAGGTAATTTTAATTCTTAAAACACATTTTTCTAAAAAAAAAATTTCTTTACGTTTTATGCATTTATATTAAAATTTATTTTGGGAACATTGAAAGATTGAATATATAAATATTTATACCATATTAAAAATTAGTGGGTTTAAATTTCCAAAAATATAACCCATTTATTTTTGGACGATATGAAATGTAACAGTGGTTAATATTTTTCACCTTAGTATAGGTAAATAGGGAAAACATGGTTAAAAACATGAGATAAAGACTCAAAATATTTCCAACACATAACTTTATTTAATTACATAGAATGAATTCAACCATATAGATCTGAAATTTTAATATATTTCATTTTTGTTCTATTTTCCCTTAATAATGTAATTTATATTATTTTAAGTAATATAAATTTCATAGTGTTACTCTCATGAATTTAAAATCAAAAATATTTTTATATAAAGATAAAAAAGTGTATATTACCAATAATAAATTATTTTATAATATGAAATAGTTTTTTATAATGTTAATTTTCATTAAATTTTTAGTGATAAAATAATTACCTTAAATATATTAAAAACACTCTCACGGTACTTGTGCATGTAATAGAAAAATCATTTAATATTTAAAAAAACATTAAAAGTAATATTTTTGGGGTAATTTATATTTAAAATTTATTTATTAGTAGAATATAAAATATTAATGATATTTTATAAGTTTTATTTTTAATTAAATTTCTATGTTAATGCCCTGAAACTCAAATTAAATGATTGTTTTCAAAAATTAAAATTATGATATTTTTGTTAAATATATTTTCATTAAATTATTTTAAAATTATAAAAATAGTTTGAATAAGAAAAGTTTGTTGAAAAGGGGTTAACATTTTATATTTATTCCTTTTGATATATAATTTTAACTTATATGTAATATTATATCCCTCTGATATTAGAAAAGATGTTACTCCGGTTATGGATAAAATAATTTAATTAAGGTGTTAACCCAAAAGATAAGGTTTAAGATAATAATAAACCCTATATAAATTTAATTGGATAATGGTAACTCGACCATATCATATTTTTTATTCTAATTATTTGAAATCTGTAATCATTATTCTTAAAAAATACATTAAATATATTTTATCCATTTTTCTAATTCCAAGCAAGTCATTTTCCTCACATATAAATAGAACATATTACCTCTTTCCATAACACCTCCTTGAGGGATAAATATCCACCCAAATCTACCTAATTCACTTATAAACATACATATCTAAACATTATAAGTTATTTTTTCATGAATGACCAATCAATGGGTCCTTGAGATGATATTTAATGAAGGCCTGCCAAAGAAGATGTAATCATCTAACCCAACCACTGTCAATTTATTACATTACTTACCTACATTAAATATATGTTATTCCAAATAAAATAATATATTAATTATCCCAAATACACGAATTTTTTTAATTATTTTTTAATCAATAATATCCACCCATTGTTCAATCAAATGGGTGGTGAAATTGTCGCTCATTGGTACGTATGGACTACCACTTCAACGCATCGATACAATTCATTTCACATCACCATCATTAATATATTGTTTTTATAATGGGTTTATATTATATATATTATATTTATGAAACAATTATTCTTCAGTAATTAATTTATCATATATACCTTCTATCCTTTTTATCAGTTGGATAAAGATAACATCACTCATGGTATATGTGGACTACTACCTCCACGAATTTATGTTTTTTTTCATTTAAGATTTAAATGTATAGTAATATGGACATATTTAATGAACATATATGATATATATTATATAATAATTATTATATAAAGGTGAATTATTATTTAAATTTCTTTAATTCCATCCATTGAAATGTGAAAATAATTTTCATGAACACATATATCCCATCATCTCTATGAACGGTGTAATTAATTTTTTTTATCTCTAACTCCTATTGATAACTGTATATATATAATATGTATTATATTTATATCATAATTAATATTCATGAAATTATATTACCATGATTAAATAACATGGACTGGAATAAACAAACTGAAATTCTCATGAAAAAATTAAATAGTTAACATAATGAAATGATTATTTTAATAAGTAGTTACTATGAAATGAGTGTTCAAATGTTATAATTGGTTCATATATGATAATATATTTGGTTACATGACTCTATTATACATTTATACTAAATAATAAAATTATTATAAAATAGGTTAGAGTGCTCTCAAAGCATGTCGAACTCTAGGTAACGGTTCATATTCCCAAAAATGTCTTCTTTCATACATTTGTTATTTTATCAACCTATGATCTTCTATGAGATACATATAGTGTTTTTTAGCTATTATATTTATAATATTATTAATATCATGTTTTTTAAATTTGACTTCTAATTTTTTTCGTTCATTGGGATTATGATACAAAAGATACCAAGGTGGTAAGGGATTTATGTTTCCATATCAACAAAATAAGGATTGTGAATATGACAGAATGAACCATACTATCATATAAATAATACATTTTTTATGTAGGATGTGTTTGTGGGTGTCTTTGAGATTTTTTAAGGATTTTGTATGCATGTGATAGTGGTTTCAAGGGATTCACATGCAATAGTATTTATATGACTTGAACTAGTGTTTTCAAACTTGTACAACTCTTGAGTTCAAGTCTTGTAAATCAGAATAGGGGGATGGTTTACACATTTTTATCTATGGGGGGTGGTTTTCCTAGATTAATCAGAGATAAATAATTATCTATTTGAAATGTAATGATTTAAAGTGTAATGATTCTCTTGATTTTAAATCATTGATATTATTGTGATAAGATGGGTTTTACGGGATTTATGCCCCACTAAAAATTGTGGATATTAAGGGATATGTATTTGTAGGATGACATGTGTTTTGAATAATGTTTCAATTGTGATTGTTTTAATATCATACTAAATATAAATTGGTTAACCAATTATATCTCATTAATAAAATGGTTTCTCATATATTATAGGTCCCATAATAAAACCTGAAAATAAAATGAAGTGTAATAAAATTCCATTTCTGAAATATGTAAAATGGTCATTGATGTGTTTTGATTTAGGGTTGTTTTTTTTGTTGGGGATGTTTTGTTATGATATGATTCAAGGTTGATGGGTACAATGTGCCAATGATTTTTTTGATGGGATATGGTGGTTGTTTTGCTATGATTTTGGGGCAGGGTGGTGGTTATTGAATAGCTAGGATTGTGGGGAAGTGAGGTTATCATTGTTTGGTAGTACTTTTGGGGAGATGAGTTGGTGGTTGTTTAGCCATTATTATGGGGATATAATTTGATGGTGATTAATGGATTCTCATGATTTTTGGTGGTGTTGTGCTAAAATCTTTACAGTGATGTAATAATAAATTATTTAGTAATGATTAAAATGGATGTGGTATATTTAAGTTAATGATATAGAAGTATATAATAAATAAATAAATGATTATTAGTGTTTATTAATGTGTATGTCTATAAATATTGAAAATAATGTGTGGAATAATAGAATTTATTGGCTGTTTGATGTGTCTTGTGGCATGAGTGGTGTTAGGAATATAGAAGTGGTAGAAAAAGTGACGATGTTTTAAGTGGTTTATTGTTTGTTATGAACACAAAGTTTGGGATTGTGTCTATATATATATATATATATAATTCTATATACCTTGTTATTTCTACCTTCATGCCACCCTCATCAGGCACTATCTGTCGCTACCCATATAGTAACATTGGGGTCATTTTTTCCGACATCTTGTAAGGAGGGAGTATGTTTTGGTAACCATTTCTTCCATTATCTCTTCCAAGAGTGTTTTGTATTGAATGGAATTTGATGGGTGAAATTTTCATGGTTCAATATATGATAGGATTGATAGCCCAGGTGTGTTTGGTGAGATGTTATGTGGTCATGCTTATAGGGTAGTGGGACAATGTGTCTTCAGGCAAGATGTGACATATCACAAGTGAATGTGGGTGTGGAAATATGGGACACAATGTCTTATAGTGGCGGTAATTAATTGAAGAAAAGGTGAACAAGGTTTATATCCTTCATGTTCATGGTACCCAACAACATTGGTTATGGTTGTGGATGTGTTGTAGATGAGGTGTCTTTGAGAAAGAAGTCATTTAGTCATGCATGTGGGGTAGTGATCCCTAGTGTCATCAAGAGAGGTGGGTTATGACTATTCTTGTGTTGAAGTGAGGTATATGGAAGATATAGAATTTTTAGGACATACAACATTGGGCTATGAGAGCGGCATACTAATGGGAAATTGGTTCGGGGTTCCCTATCATCGATATAGTTCAAATTATATTATTATTACTTGTATTTTATTAATTAGTGAGAATTCATGGAGCGGTTGGGATGGACATTTGAATAGTTTTGGTGTTGTTGGTTTTGGATTTCTCACTTGTGAATTAGTATGATTCATTCACACAAACATTAGGAACATTGGTTTTCTAATTGAGTATACTTTTATGCTCACACTACATATATAAAATTGATTTAAGGTTTCCTTGAAGACTACATGGATCACTCTGAGCATCAGAGGCTTGGATATTTAGGTATTCTCTCTATTTCAACTTTTTCTTTGATTTTGGTTATTTACATTGGAGAACAGTATCTGCATTGGTTTTATTTTTACATGCTTGTGGGATATCTTTTGTTTCTTTTTCTATTTTTTCATGCAGTTTCTTGTGGATGACTCATCATATCACTTAATTATATATTATTATAGAGTCTAATACCTCCCATTTTATGATATTCTTATACCCTCAGGGCTAATTGTCTACCTGGGGCCTATTAGATGTAGGAATTAGGGGTCATTATCGCTCTCCCCTATTTGTGGTATCTTTGCATGTAGGGGATCATGAATGATTGGTATCAAATGCTGATGGTTGAGAGTTATGAATACTTTTAGAGAGAAGAAATGTGAGGATTTTATGGATTGGTATGGAGACAGTGATAGTTGACCTTAGTTCATGACATAGGGCAGCGAGATCGGCTAGAACATAATATTTTAGGACCCCTGTGATCGAGTGAATGGACTATGTACTAGTTGAATATCCATGTGGGGTGTACTTGTTTATAGTTTAGAAACCACGAAGAGGTTAATAATTCCTGGTTACTGGTGTTCTTATTTGATTTGGTTTGTTTTAGAAAGGTTTAAATGAATAATGTGTTTTAAAATGAATCTAATTAAAATTTATTACTACCAGTCCTAGGAAATTCTTGATTGATTTATATTAATGGATCATGTTCTTAATATTCTGATTGTTTAGGTAGTATTGGTTAAGCACAATAATTTTGTTGATCATCATAGGGTTGATCTGACATAGGAGGATAAGTCTTGGGAGAGGATATGGTGTGCTTTCTATAGGAATTTTTTGGGGAAGTGCAAGGAAATTGTTTCATATGTGGAGATAAGGCACTATATGGATGAGCATGAAATTAATTTCAATGTGATATTGGACTTAGTGGGATATTGGACATTTCAAAGATATTCATTATATGGGGAGCTACACATCAGTGGTGTACATTGTATCTGGGTGAGTGGATTTAGGCAGATATATCGTAGGTGGACTTTCAGAAAGAGAATTGGGTAGAGTTTCATTCATATACAATGAAGGTAGTGAAGAGGTAGGATATTATTTCTCTTCAATAGGGGATAATGTCAGTGTGAGATTTGTGAGTCATGTTAAAGGACCTTTTACATTTTCCTTAAATATTTTCATGACATGGAGTCTCATGATAGATTTCTTGGGGAGGCATTTCATCATTTTATCCTGTATGCAGCTACTCCTTTTAAATTTACAATTTATTAGTAGGTTCTGATGAAAAAAGAGGTGATCAATTGGATGAACTCACAAGGAGATTTTCTTTGATAGGGGATCCGGTAGGGTTCCTTGAGGAGTAGAGTTGTGAGTTGTATGTCTAATTCACCCAGACCATCGAGGTTTCGACAAGAAATGGTCAACCTTAGAACCTTACTTTTCATAATTATAGGTCCAATGGTATCTATGCTATTCCTGGGGGATTTTTGATAGTGTTCATTTTTTTTCTTTCCACATCCATCATCAGAACAAGAGTTTAGCAGTCTTTCAAGATTACCATGGTGGAGGAAAATAACTTTAATTTTAACCTTGACATAAGTTTTCTGTGATACCATTTTTATAGAAGGAGCATCTGTCTTATGACCTACTGAGTGGAGATAGAGTAGGTAGAGGTTGACCTTAGGTTGTTACTTGTGATTAGAGAAATTTTCTCGAGTGTTTTCATCGAGGTTTTCATTATAATATAGGTAGAGGATCTAATAATTTTTATTTACACACAAGAGAGGAAATTGTTCTAGAGGGTACATAGATTATTAGAGCTATGATCAATTTTTTTAGTAAACATTTTTATGCATTTATTGATTCAATATATTTTTACTCCTTTGATTTACCAAATCTATTCTAAGCTCTAGTACAATATGTATAAAGGCTTCACATTCCATACCATCTTGTTTAATGTGTGTCTTGGTGTAGAATAATGATGGGGTCTCATCATTACTATGGGGATATTTTCCTCCTACAAATGTAGTCATAGGATGTAATACTTAGTATCATGTGGTTTTATTCCATGTGTTCTACTTTTGATAGATTCTTAATTATATTTATGTTATCAGATGAGGTTGTCCAGTGTGTAGATTCAATTGGTGAGTAGAATTGTAAGGAAAGAAGTCAATGTATGATTCCCATTATTTATTTTTTGGATTATTTTTCCATGGAATCTTTTGGGGTTGAGATAGTAGAGGTCCCCATAGTGGTTGGGGTATTTTAGGATGATTTCCTTGAGGAGTATGTGATGTTACCATCTCGATGTGATTTCTGTTTTGGGATTGATATGCATCATGGGGATTACCCAATTTAAATACCTTTTTATAGGATATGACCATATAAGATGTGGGATTTTAGGATTCATATTGATGACCTGATAAATAAGGGTTTCATCTAGCCCAATGTATTAGTGTTGGTTTCTCTAGTGTCTTTATATGAGATGGTGGATGGTAGTATGATGTTGTGTATAGACTACCGAAAGTTGAATCATGTGAAGGTAAATAAGGTTTACCATATTCTAAAGATATAAGATATTTTGGACCATATGAGAGGAAAATATTGATTTTTTTGATTTTTCTGTGGTTTGGATATCACTATTTTAGGGTGGAGGGGGTGCTATATTGAAGACTTCCTTTATATGAAGTCATGAGAACATTGATTTTGTAGTTATGTTATTCTATGTAACAAACACACATGTTGTGTTCATGGGTATTATAGACTCCATGTACATTGATCTTCTATATCGGTTCATCATCTTGTGCATTGATGAAACCTTGATCTACTTTTGAGTCGGATTAGGGTCATGTTGATCATCTTAGAGTTATCTTTCTAGTTATTCAATGCCACCAGATCTATAGAAAGCTGATCAATTGGTTTTTTTGAAAATAAAAGATGAATTTCCTTGGGCATTTTTTGTCTAATTATGATATGTATGTAGACCCATAAAATGTCAAATTATTTGTTTCATGGCCATAACATGAGAATATGGTAGTGGTTTACAGTTTTATTTTCCTCTAAGACTATTTTTAATAGTTTGTGACCAATTTTTCTCATGTTGAATCCCTATTGAAAGTCTTCCCCAGGAATTCCCAAGATTTTGTGTAGACTGATCAGTGTCATGGAGTGTTTGGTCACGAAAAGTAAAAGTTGGTCAGATCCCTAGTTCTACATTTACATAATGAGTTTAATATATAAGAATTTTTTTGTGATGATTATCATATGGGATTGAGATAGGGGTTGATTTATTAGTGGAAACTGATATATTAAGGTAATGGGTAGTTACAACACCACCAGTGTAAGAATTCCACCCATGATCTTGAGTTAGTAGCAGTTTTGTATCCAACGAATTTGTGGCAGTTATACATCATTGGGAAGTGCATTTTGTTCTTCATGGATCATGAGATCTTGAGTTATCTTTTTTCCCAGTTTGATCTGCTTTTTAAAAATTATAGGTCGATGGAGTTTCTTTATGATTAGGAATTTTAAATCACCCACACCTTTGGAAAGAGGAATGTTATGGAAAATTCGTTAATCATGTAGTCATGGAATGATGTTGTTCAAGAGTACGTTGATGTATTGGGAATGATGGAAAAATTTAACATCCATGCACTTATATTCAATGGTGGGTGATGGTAAATACTATTTTATGAGATGATGATACATCATTATTAGATATGGAATGTGGATGACTCTCAGTGGGGAGGATCATAGAAAGTGGTGATGCATGATCATGTTGGGCATCGTGATAATCTAGAGGTTTGTTAATAGGATATATTCAGAACTGGATGTTACTTCATGGGAGGATGTTTTTTATAATAGTTATTTATAATGGAGTCTTTGATTAGTTTCATAGATAAACATTGTTGGTTCACCCAAGAGATTGTAAGATATATCATGGTTAGAGGGTGTATTATTTACATCATGCCAGACAAAGGGGAACGTTCCTATTAAGGTTATTTTTAATGAACCAAAAAATATGTAGTATTTAACATATTTAATCTAGAACACAAATTCTTAACATCATGTGAAACAATTGAGAACTTAGTTTTGGTCATAGATCACAGACCAATGGTGAATTTTGTAGTATATCATCATGAAAATAAGATATTGATTTGTTACAGATTTTAATGTCATTAAAAATGACGAAATGGAAGTTTATCATCTTGTATGTCATGGAATTACGGTTTAATGACATGTTTATTGGACAAAAGTGATCATAGTTTAAGGTCGTAGAGCATGGATTGTGGGGAACACCAGATAGTTTATCACCATGTACGATGATCTAGAAGTTCTGTGTAGTTTAACGTCAAGTGGGATGGAACAATATAATGTTGTGTAGAAGGCTATAGGTCTTATTTAAGGTCATGGATCTCAAAAAAATGGACAGACTATTTATTTTATCTTCATTTAGGAAAAACGTGAGGTTTTGTGTGTTTTAACATCATAAGGGATGAAATAGTTTAACGTCATGTAGGATGATAAAGATATTTCTCATGAAAAGTACTAATTAATGAACATAGAAATGGTGGGATTTGTAATTACATAAAAATTTATGGTATGAATAGTCTACACTAATGGGATAGACTTTGTGAAGGATTTATGGTATTTCCCTTTTGGGATCCAACTTTTATGATTTCCTATCGAGAATCATTGCTGCTCGAAGATCCAAAATTGTTTCACCATGAAGGATGGATTGGAGGATAAATCTCTTGTTGAAAGAGCTATCTGTCTTATACAGGTTCCTCACTAGACTATAAAAGGCCCATATCATATTCTCTTAAAGATATTCCAGTTCATATAGATGGACTTTTTCTACTCTTTCCGACATCTACTGATCATAGACCCCTATACGGAGTGATGGAAATTGAATCTCAATAAGAAGGACTGATATGTTTCATATACCAGTGATTATAGAGTGACCTAGGTGGAATTTTGAGCCATCATTTAAAAATACTAGATGGAATTGGGGAGCTTTTCTAGCCAAATTCTCTTATTTTGAACCACCATCTTCTCCAAAATGTTTCAGACAGTCATGTTGAAAGCCTCCATGTACCCATTTTCCTATGCATGATAGTGAGAAGTATGGTTGGACTAGATAACGCACATGGTGTACAATTTATTCAATTCAACTTCTTAGACGTTGGTGTATTATCGGTGAGAACATTTTCTCGGACTCTGAATTGACTGATGACATTGAAGCTCATGAATTAAACAGTAGAAAATGCCTTGAATTCTTTAATATGAATAATTTCTACCCACTTTGTAAATAAATCTATCCTGATAAGAATAAACCAGAATTAGAGAGCTATTGCTGGTGGGTATGGTCCCACAAGATTGAGTCCCTAGACTGTGAAGGTCTAAGATTACATGTTCGAATGGAAGGGTTCCACTAGTCGATGTTAATGTTGGAATAGATCTAACATGTGTGGAACCTCTTGGAGAACTATATACAATTTTCGACCATGGTGGGCCACAAGTAGCCCAACCATAAAATCTATTGGGAGTCCTCCATCCCAACATTGTGAGAACCATAAGAACCATCATGGACATCCTGAATGACATGGGGAATCCATTCACCTTGAATGTAGAGGAATATCATTCAATCAAATTCATGTCTGTAAAGAGGCTACTCTAGGAAGGGAATACTCAAGTGGATTAATTGAACAGTAGGACAAGTGATTCTTTCATTATACACTCTATATAATGGGATATTTTTGTGATGGATATAATGGAACAAAGGTGTTGTCCAGTCTAAGGTTCCCTCAACTTTAAGGGGGGGTCTAGAGGACCCAAAGTGGAATGATCAGAGGTGGTGTGGTTTACCTATTAGTTGTCAATATCATTAGAACTAATAGGGGTGTGAAGCTTATATGATCCACAAGAATGAATATATCATCCTAGTCAGGCTCTATGAGGGATGTGACTATACTGGATTGGGCATCTAGTTGACCATAATTTGATTGGGGAATATGAGTCACCTCTATTAGATAAGGCAACTAGGCCGTCAGCTAAAGAGCATTCATAAACAATGGAATGAGATCAGGATTTCAGATGATATGATCACCAATAATCTACATTATTACAATAATAGAGTCTCCCCTCACATGCAGGTGGGAACAAGAATCTCGAGAGACAAATCTATAATAGTTATGAGACCCTGATACTCAATCCTGTTGTTGGTGGAACATTCTAATAGCAAGAACAATTTCGGGAATATATTTTCTATTGGCTTGATGAATGAAATACAATGTCATACTCTATTTATTCAAGGATCATTAAATAATATTTTAGGGGGGCCCTTGTAGGCTCTCTCAAAGTTCATATTCCAACATTTCATAGCCTAAACCACTAAGAGAGTTTCCTGGTCTATAAAATCAAAATCAATATACTACTTTATGGGGGATGGATGGGTGTACTGAAATTCTTCCACAGCCTGACCCCTGATGGAATTCTTCAGGAAAAACCTCATGTAAAACTACTGATGGATCACTAACCACCATTCTTGATACCCTCTCAACATATGGCAGTTTATAATATCATTTAGCAGATCCACATGGGAGACCACCTTTATCTCATGGCAATGAAAAAAATTTGTATCTTATTCACTATACAAAATCATGAGTTATCTATTCTTGAATTGATAATACCTAGTATATTTTTCGAGAATCATGAAACTGATATAGTAGGCATTGTTCTTTATCACTTCATTGTTCTTCTGGGTGTGAATGGTGTTGAGGGGTCATTCTAGGGTAGTCTCATAAAGGACCATCGACCTTCTGGAG
This sequence comes from Viscum album, assembly GCA_963277665.1. Taxonomy (NCBI): domain Eukaryota; kingdom Viridiplantae; phylum Streptophyta; class Magnoliopsida; order Santalales; family Viscaceae; genus Viscum; species Viscum album. Next base: position 1,168,609,709 of record OY728164.1, read on the forward strand.
ATGGGTGGCATCAGAACTGTAGGTTGCAGTCGATACTACTTGATCTCCTCAAAAAATTTCTGGAACTATTCATCTCTTTAATAGAAATCACTTTTCATTGTGAGATTGGAAAAGGTCTTACACCTTCTAGAAAAATATTAAGTGAATCAGTGTATTTAATATAAATCACCTTGAAAGCCTTAGAGATACCAAAGGTTGCTCGTATGTGGCATATGACTAATATCCTTGATCTTTTCTGGGTTGATATCAATACGTATGTTTTAGACAAAAAACTAAGTAAATTTCAAGAGGACACCCTAAAATCACATTTCAATGGGATCATCTTCAGATAGAAGGAGTAGTGGAATCCAAACACTTTCTCTAGACCTTTGAGATGGTCCGAACACTTGTCTAATTGGACCACCAAATCATCAAATTATCATTCCACTATCATCCCAAGGATTTGTTTAAATATACGGTTCATGGAACACTTATTGGTGGCTCCTAAATTATTCAAAATGAAGGGAATTACTTGATAAATGAAGGTACCATATGGAACCTTTAAGGCATTGGAATCTTCGTCTATAGGGGACTTATAAATCTATATATACCATATTACCCATCCATGAAAGAGAGATCATGTAATCCATCGAACCATCAATCAAAAACTCTATCACTGAAAGGAGGAAAGCATCTATTATGCAGTGGCAGTTGAGATCCTAGAAATCAATACAATATCCTATCTATATATTCCCTTTTCTGATGGGAATGATGTCGGATAAACATATAGGGTATAATACATCCTTGGAAAAATTGGATTTAATAATCTTATCAACATCATCCTACACAATGACACCATGGGATGGGTGCATCCTTCGAGGATCCTGTTTAAACACACGATGACTTAGCAGAAGACCAAGACATTGTAATGTTACCTGAGGGTATAACTATAACATCATATCATAAATACAAGAAAATATGTCTTTATTATATTTAGTAAGTCCATATACTTATGCTTATTTGCTTTAGGAATAACTGAACTAATCATTGTCGGCCTTAGATTTTTCTTAGTGCCACGATTCACCTGTACCAACTCATTGATGGTGGTGTATACACCAAATTAAAATGAGGGTGGTGGATCACTAGAATCATCTTCATCATCAGAGGGGAGGGAATCATTGATAGGAGGTAATTATTCTAATTTAACAAACCATGGAGGAATGCTAGAGTGAGCGTGAGAGGTAGTGGAGTCTTTTTTAAGAGACACATGTAGTGATGAAACCATGGAAACAAAAGATTTCAACCCGATTCTATTAGGCCTTCAACCAAGGGGCCCATGACTCATGATATGAAAGTATTGGTAGTGGGCCAGTCTTTGTCAACCTATCATAACCCAACTAAAAAAGTAGGTATGGAGTATTTTTGAGGCCATGGGGAAAAAATTATGATTCCTCATAGGGGTAAGAGGCTCTAGTATAACTTGAACATATCTTCTATAGGAGTGAAAGGTAATCATTCGGTATTTCATATGCCTAGGAATGTCTCTTCCACTCATCCGGGAGATGAAAAAATGTCCTAATTCTGGCATTATACCTTCCAATCGGTGAATCGGGAGGATTAATTCAGCATCCATGTTCATCTAGGGATCATCCACAATAGTAGTGTGCTCAAAATCATTGGTCTGACGACATTTTTTTTCTATTATAATAGTCAGAATCCAAATAGAAGGATTAAAAAGAGTAAAAAGGATATGAGCCACCTTGGATCATGCCCACATTAACATTGAGGGGGTACTTGAGGCATTGATTATATGAGGAGAGAACATCCTCATGCATATTGAGCCAGAAACTACCCATCACTTCAATATTGGTGGTATCGAGTGAGACCACTATAAATTAAAGGCTTTCAACATAGACACTAAATTCAGTCTTCATGAAAATTTTACCACATGGACTCTGTTCAATAATGTCATAACCCTTAATTATCTGGTGAGAGGGACTCACATATTCTTTAGTGACTCCTTGCTTTTGGAGTATCTGAGTTGGGATGAAAATAATCCCATTACCTTTTTCAGTGAGTAAATAGTGTACTTCCACAACATTAATATGTCCTATTAGGTATAGTAATCAAATGTTCCCCTATATGGGAGACCTTCATCTTGTCTTTAGAATAAGATTATGTCTTGACATTCTCTATCAATAACTCTCTCAGCATGGAAGGACTCTATAACCGCTACCTCTATCTAAAACACGAGGGGGATTCTGAAATCCTCTATGACATATTCACATAGTTCTTTCGATAGGAAGTGGTCCTCTAAAATTGAAATCTTTATTGTAAAATTGGAAAGGTGCTTAATCACATCTTACTTCTCCACTATGTTGACATTTTTAGCCATTGAAGGCATGGCGAGTATCATTGGTTGAATCGGAAGATTATAGATCATGCTGGGAATATCTCATTTCTCACTAGATAAACCATGAAAAATTACCATCGACTTACTACTATTTGACTATTTTATTTCCACTATGGAGTACTGCCAATCCCATTGTAGCCTCAGTGGTTCAGTGTATCAATTATTCACAAATGGAAGTAGCAATAAACTAAAAAAGATAGGATGTGAGGAGTGCACATGTTGATCTCTATGGTGATCCTACCATTTAGTTTTTATTACATGTATTCCTTGATTGAAAATTTTGTTCATAGAATTCAAAAAATTCATATATCAATAGCATCATTGATTATGGTGTTGATTGAGTACATAAGGTGTACCAACATGAAGCTCTATGTCATTGAGAACAAGGTAGGTGTCCACTAGCTCAACGGTATTCGTGGAGGTGTACTCCTCTACATCTGAGGACTCTTCCAATACTTTTTTGGATTATGGAAGATTCCCATTTATAGGGGAACAAAATCACCAAGTGTCTGAGATGGGTTGGACACCAGCAGGGGGCTTTACATTCCCTTACAGTGTTGGCTCCTTCTCTTCTACGAATTATAAGGCTAAGATATGGATGCAAAAGTAGTAGTTAGAGGAGACATCACAACATCAATAGGTTCTAGATGATTCAAATCAGCACATATGATACCATGGGTCTGAGAAAATACCTATCAATCAATCTAATATTCATACTTATGAGACCCTTTGTTGGAGACCTGCTACCACTCATCTTCATTGTCACTATAAGACTTTTCAAGAATTCAGGATACCTATGTTGGGTAAGGGCCAAACCTGATGATATTTTTATCAACATGGACCAAGATACGGTACTTGAAAATATATTATTCCTTTATGTTATTTCCAAGGAACTAGTGATAGCATTAGTAGTTTAGGAAATCAATGATATCGGCCTCCTCAGGTCTCTTGAATTCTGGAAGCTTCATAATCCCATTATCCAAGTAACTATAGAAATAACTAAGAACCAAATCCAAATTAAATGAGTAATACGGATATCTCCTATTAGGATAATTAAATCTAGTATCTAGGCCATGTTGAGGGGTAGGATATTGAAAATTAATCAAAGCCTAATTGTCACTCTTGGGTTATAGTGGTGAGTTATGTGGCAGCACCATATGATTCTATGCAGGGTGATGTTGATCTTGAGTATGGACATGAGGTGGGTTACCTCTACAAGGATAGGTAGGCATATCTGCAGGTAATTATTCTAGAAGCATTATTTTTTTCTATATATGTGACTGCATCAATTTTAGCCTTAGTGGATCTTCTTACATGAGATGGATGAGAGAATGGATGTGCCATTTTATCATGTTGTAAGGCTTCCTCTAGGCACTGATCCATATCTATGAAACCCCAAAATCCACCTAAAAAATTCTTAGGGATGATTTTAGAAACTAATTTAGTCTTTACACCCCCCCCCCCACATCTTAATATATTGTTCTTGAGTTAGTGTCATGTCGAGTGAATACTTGATGCCCTTCCACCTAGAGACAACTTTTACAACTCACTCATCTGTCCATTTTATACAATTAAAGAGGTTGATAATACTTTTCTTGTCTGTAGTGGAGCTTAAATTATAAGGGAACTACCTTCAAAGGTCTTCCCAAGTAGTAGTGGACCTAATGGGTAACTGGTTGTACCAGATGAACACAAGCCCTTCTGATGTTTGTACGAACCAACATAGCATGGCAGCTTCCTACTGTGCTGGTGTTCCTTACAATGGTCCACACCTTGAAATAAAGTGGTCCAGAAGCTACAAAGGGTCTCCCATCTTAGTGAAAGAGTAAAATATTGCTTTTCCAAAATCACGGGGGTGCCAACATGTTTTCCACCCATTCTAGATATGGGACTTTATCATGTGGGATCAATACTTGTCACATATTAACATCGTTAAGGCAGAAAATGATATAGGCCATCAGATTTTATGGGTGGGGATTCATATCCTGGTCAGGATTCATAATTTCCATTTCATTATAGGTCTCTTAAATAAGATAAGTAGACTTAGTGGCTCATGGAGTAGCTGTTGTAGTAGATAGTGGAATGTCTTGTCTAGGAAATGGAGGAATGACATGTGCCTAGTTTCAAGGAGGATTCTGACACAACTCATTCATATTTAGAGATATATACCATGGTCCCTTGCAAAAGCTTTGGTCACTTCTCTTTTGTAATACTGGGGATTGTTGAGATCAATAGGAATCAACTGGTAGAGGACCACTGGCTACCCCTGCTTCCTCATTGGACGAGTGATAAAATCGTATCGAGGATCACCATAGTCTGAACGTCATTCTATGAGATGGTCAACAAGATACTCATCAAAAATATTTTTTTTGGTTCAACAGGATTCTTGATAATAGAATTCATATTAGGGACACCCTCTATCTTATTTATTGAATAGGATGGGTTATAGGGCTTAATGGACCCAATCATCTCCTTTCCTTTATCAATGTTTTTACCAAGTGGTGGAAACTCCGAGGGAAGTTGAACACCAATTATATTCCTTTGTTTATGAGTGAAAACACATGGGGGTCCAAAAAATGTCGTATTACCCTAGAAGGTAGTTTTCTCCATCAGAGCCTTCATCGACTAGCCCTTCTGGGCATATCATATGGAAAACCATATTAATTGCAATTGTTCCCAGTGGAATATCCTCATTTTCAATAGGCAGTTCCATATTCTATAGGATAGGACTAATGTTATTAGTATAATATTATCCCTATAAATATATCTAAATGTGTGGGGAAGCCTCCTCAATATCTCAAATGAGAATATTAAAGCTTCAAATGCATTGTTCTTGAAGGTTTGATGATAGTCGGGTGACGTGGGATGATGATCCACAAGAAGCGCATCTAGCTCAACCATACACAACTATTGGAAAATATTTTTGAAGTGATATTGACTCTTTAGGTATGTCATATTCAAGTTAAAAAGGATGAAATCCATCTCCAAGATTGTTTGGTAGAGGCACATGACCTCATCCGCTGTCTGCACCAATGAGATGTCAAAGCTGGGAGTAGTAGTTATCTAGAACATCTCGAACAACTAATCCACTAAAGATTTTACCATAATATTCTATGCTCATACATTGTATCCATCTATTTGTTTCTCTATTCATTGATAGGGTTTTCATAATAAACTATCAATGACACTGATATAGACCACTACAATGATGTATTGGTCAGTTGAGAAAATTAGGTTTACGATGACTGGTTGTTAATCACTAGGTTGTATATCAGTGGAAATTACAACTGCATCATCAATTACTAGTATAATGGAATACATACAACTACTTCATGCATGATGGCAGCAGATATCATTGGTGAGTCTGGCAGGTGATTTACACCTATCACCCCCAAAATAACATATTCTGATATCATGTTCAAGTAGAGAATGAAACTTGTGATGATAGAGATGGCACAATGAAAAGACTCTATAATTAATCCAAATCAACCACCTCATTCTTGTACCTATGTAGGGATTCAGGTATCTATTACATTTCAACTTCTATGATGATAAAACACACACATCGGGTTACTTCTACAAACCCTAATATAGAGGATCATTGTGAAGTCTCCATCATTGAGTCACACTAAACTTCGGAGCCTGAGAAACAAAATGGATATTAAATGATTATTTACCTTCTTTGAGATCTTCCTTTGGAAATGATGGTTCTCTATTCTACCCCGAGATGGCACTTAAGGCCCACATAATTCTTTGGCACATGGATGAACTCAGTGTTGATTGTTGCCAGAGAAAGGATGAACTCTTCATGATCTGGGTGGGATGTGGGGAGGACCTCCATATCTATTATTTAGATCGGGAAAGACCTTCACTTTTTTGTGATTATGTTCAAGTAGAACCAAATAATATTTCAAATGTAACATGGGGAAGACCACTATATTGGTCGTTGGATGTTTAGGAGGACCTACATAGTGGGTAGTGCTTGAGAGGGGGGAACCTCCATGGTTTGAAATTCTTGAGTAGTTATTACCTTTGTGAGAGCTTATGGGAACATGGTGAGGGCTGTAATGTCTATTGGTAGAGGTTTCATGAGGAGTTATTTCATTCTAATTGAACTAGACAAGGGGAAGAACTCCAGGTTGTACATTAATGAAGTGGGGAGGGCCTCCACTTGGATGACTTCCGGAGTGTGGAGAAACTTCACATGAGCTACTGAGAACATGGGGAGGACCACCATGCTAATTGGTAATTGGTTGAGGAAAAACTCTACTTTGGTCATTGCTACTATGATTAAGACCTCTACTTGAGATGAAAATGTCATGAGGAGGTCCGTCGTATTTGTAAAGACCCGTAAAATTCAAGGGAAATTTTTTCTTAATTTTCTATGGAATTTTACAAGAGCGCGGTTTCTGACGGCACCTGATTCCGAGGCCCGGAGTGCCCGGAATCAATTTCCGACGTTTGGCTCAGGTACGTTCAGTGAACGAATGAGCGGGAATTCCTAACTTTTGATCCGGTGCTCGGAATTGAAATCTGAGGGCACCGATGAACTCGCAGCGCCGATATTCGCTTAAAGAGACCTTTTCGGAAGTTGCGTTTGTTGCGGGACGAAAGTTAGTTTTTGGGAGAATTATAAAAATTTGAATAAAAAAATGTGGAATTCTTTTTATTTTACTTTTGTAGGTTAACTCCTCTCAAAGGGAGTTAGGGGTGGGACTCACACCCACTTAACCTCCCTTGAGAGGATTAAGTGTGGTGGGACCCACACGAACCTAAACCTCTCATCTTCCCCCTTAAACTCCCCTTTTAATTTAAGATGGCAAGTTGGTTATTTAATGGCTTGAGTTGTCTTAATTCAAACCTTTGAAATTCAAATGGTTGGATTGACTTAATAAAATAATCTCTTAGCTTATTTTGTTGGGTTAGAACTCTTTAGCCAACTTGTGAGGATTTTTGAGAGCTCCTCCTCCTTCTTCTTCAACCATGACGAAGAACGCTCAACCTCCGACGAAGAACGCTCAAACTCCGACGAAGAACGCCTCACCTCTCTTCTTCGTCTTCCGTGTCAACGAGAGGGAAAGCCGCTTCCTCCTCAGACTCCCTTCGTCGGCATACGAATATTCGACAACGACGTATCTCTTCGAGCGTATCTCTTCGTCAACGGATTTGACGAACGACTACCGCGACGCCCGACCTCCGTGATGTTGTCTTCCGCGGGACGTTGACAAATCTTCGAACCTTTACCCAAGGTAGGGGTTGTTGTATTTTGTTTATTTATTTATCCTTGTTCGTGGTTCATGCATGATTAACGTAAGGATTTTAAGTTGTGTTATCATTTAACATGAGGGGGGCCGGACCGCATGAACACGGCCGAACCCCCTCCATCGTTCTTGTTGATTTACATTGCGGGTGGAAACAAGGTGGCGTGGTGCCGTCGCACCACGCGGTTAATCGTGCGATTATATTACGCGACGCCGTCGCGCGCGCGCCATGGAAGAATCATCAAGAACGCGACGCCGTCGCGCCGCGTTGAAGGAAATCAAAGGCACGGCGGAGGGACGTGGTGTCGTCGCACCGCGCCGGACGACGAACACCGCGGCCGGTTCCGGGCCGCGGCGGAACGAGAAGACCGGCCGTCGGGCCGCCGGCGTCGGAAGCCGAAGAGGGGACCGGATTTTCCGGTCCCGTTGGAGAAAACCGGCAGGCAGTTGGCCGGCCGGAAGGTCAAAGGCCGGGGGAAATAAATTCCCCCGGCCAGCTCTAAAAGCCCCCCCTCATTTAAGAGGGGGGCGGTTTCCTTGAGGGGGGGCAGGAGCCCCCCCAGTTTTCTTCAAGCCGGCCCCCACGTGGGGGCCGTTTTTTTTTTTTCAAAGGGCGCGGCATATAGCCGCGCCGCCTCTCCAATCAAGAGGGGGCTTGATTCCCCCCCGCGCGCTGCCTCCGTGCGGCGCCAGGCCGCCGCGCCACCGCGTAGCCGGCCAGCCGTCCGGCCGTGCCGGGTCAGATTCGGGTCGGGTCGACCCGGTTCGGGCCGACCCAGGGGGGGTCGGGCCGGGTCGGGCCGGACCCGGACCCCCCCGTTTCGAATCAGTTTCGGTCTTTTGGCCATAACTTGAGCCACGGACCTCCGATCGACGAACCATCTGCGGAAACGCGATCCTTGGATCGAGACGGTCGTTTCGGTATATCTCACTCAAGGTTTTGGATTACTTTGAGTTCGGCTGGGTTGGTTCGTTCACCAAACCTACCGGGCCTACGAAGCGGAAACACTCATATCTTGAGCTACGGACGTCCGATTGACGTGCCGTCAGCCATGTTGTGTTCCTCTTAGTGAGACGGATCATTTGGCATACACCGCCAGAGGTTTGGACGCGGGTGGAGTACGGTCGTGTTGGTTTTGCCTTAAAAACCAACCGGGCCCCGGGGACAAAAATGTCAATAACTCTCAGACCGGGCGTCTGATCGACGCGCCGTCTGTTGCGTTGAGTTCCTGTTGACGATACGGAACATTTGGATACATCAACTCTGGACTTTGTGACAGTTGATGTATCAGCCTCTCGGCTCGTGGAGCGGACCCTCCGAACGAGCTTGCTGTGTGCTGGAACCCTAGTGCTGGCTGCGACTGATACTGTGACTACTACTGCTGCTACTGCTACTGTGACTGCGACGACGACAGTACAGAGATCATGTGTGGATTCGACGACGACGACTTCAGCACTCAGCGATCCTACGTGGATCAGTGCTACAGGTCCTGTGTGGGCCCGATCCTGTGTGTGTCCGATCCTGTGTGGGTCTTTGCGCTCAGCGGTCCTGTGTGAACCAGCGCCTACAGGTCCTACGTGGGCCCGATCCTGTGTGGGTCTTTTGCGGGGGTTGGTTACCTATCGATCCTTCGTGGGTCCGACGACTTAGATGGATCATAGATCATCTTTATCGTCTTTCGAAGAAGTATACCTGTGTGAGCTGAATCCTATTGCTTTCCTGTGTGGATTGTGTTGTGCAATTCTGTGTTGATTACGTTTTGATTTCCTGTGTGAAATACGTTTACTTTACTATGTGGACTGAGTTGTACATGGGCTCGGAGGTTGGAGCGTATTTGAATTTGATGACTTAGGTATATGTTTGGGCATATACCTAAGCAGTGTCGGTTGTTACTTCGTGATTGTACCTTTCTTTGTGGTTTATCCTTTGTAGATTTGAAAGACCTTCAGGGGTCTCGGGGTCCCTACTGAGTAGCTTATACTCACCCCTGCATGGGCTTTTCCCGCACTACGTTGTGTTGGTTGCAGACGACGGACAGCGTTGACCTTAGCCGAGGCTTGCAGAGCAGGACGGTACCTGGAGGTGGACCACTGGGCGGGACGTGCTCGGTGCGGACGGCGGGACCCGTGGAGCAGTGGAGCTATCTGTACCCACCCTTTAGGTGGGATTTCCAGTGGACAGCTCGGTGTAGCGGCTTTTACTTTACAGTTGCTGTTTTCCCTTTCGAGTTGTACTTTACTTTCAGTTTGGGTTTGTATACTGGCCCATTTACTTTTCCGCACTTTCAGTTGTACTCTGCTTTTTCTTAGTGTTTACTTTCCGCTTGCTTACTCTGTGGTGTTTGTTTACTTTACAAAGGCAATGCCTTCCCTTTTTACCAGGATTTACGCCTTGGTTCTAGTCGCCAGCCCCTGGCCTATGGAAGGCGGGCTTGGGGTAGTCACGGCATGGACCCCGAGGGCGGGTCGTGACAAATTGGTATCAGAGGAGTTCGGTTCTACCGTGAACTCTGATCTTTTCTAAGTGAAGCAATAATGTTTAGCGTATTGAGTGTGGTTATCAGTCCAGTGAGTCCAGTGTTGGTGCGGCGGCCGACCTATCCGTACACCAGGACCCTGACTTCTGATTTCCGACTTAATGCACGAAAACATTGATTGCGTGTGTGTTTCAAAGTTTTCTTTGTGATAACTTATATCAGCTCACCAGGTATACTGTTCTGACCGTGGCGCACCTGTTTCCTTTTCAGGATGGCCCCACGACGGCATCCAGCTAGGGTTCCGAGAGTCGAGCGTGACGACAGCCCACCGAGCGACGAGGCCTCGGTGCAGGGCCCTTTGTCAGCAGTGGCACCGGCGGTAGCACTACCCGCCGAGCCCCCGATGCTTCCAGCGCCAGCCGCTGACGATGCACGTCGCCTCAGCACACTGCATGAGTTTCAGCGCCAGCGACCACCCAGGATTCGCGAGGAGACGGATCCCCAGGCAGCAGAGGACTGGCTGGAGGCAGTGGTACAAGTGTTTAGGCTAGTGAGGACACCAGCAGACCTCATGGTGATCCTCGCTGCGAGCCTACTACACGCAGCAGCAGGACGATGGAGGAGCTTGATGCTCCAGGTGCACGATGAGGCATCTCTACTTTGGATGGACTTTGAGAGCCTCTTCCGCTCGGAGTTCGTCCCAACCACCCTTCGTGCGGTGCATATCCAGAAGCTTCTACAGCTGCGGCAGGGCAGCATGACGGTCGCTCAGTACTCGGCGAGATTTACCGATCTCTCGCGCTACTCGACCGACATGGTACGGGACCCATTCTTCCGGGCCCAGACCTTCGAGCAGGGTTTGAGACACGAGATCAGGGCATCGCTGATCTCCCTCAGCATACCGACTCAGAAAGGAGTACTGGAGCGGGCCCTTCTGATCGAGAGCTTCCTTGCTGAGTCTACACCAGCACAACGACCCACCGCAGGGCGGCACGTGGCAGAGTCATCTACAGCAGGCAGTCGACGGATGACTCAGGGGTCCAGACAGACCAGACCTTCGGGAAGACGACCTCAGGACACTGGCTCAGCAGTGCGGGGCACACAGCCTGGAGCCAGTCTTTCGAGAGGCAGACAGTGCTACTCGTGCGGCGGGCAGGGCCACATGGCTCGTGACTGCCCGACCCGCCGTGCCGAGGAGCAGCAGACAGTTGAGGGACCACCGAGGCACAGGCAGAGGGTCACCCGTGGCGGTCCGTAGGGAGGAGGTGGACGAGGCAGAGGAGCTGGACGAGCAGCCGGTGGTGGGCGATGCTTTGAGGTTCTGCCACCACCACCACCAGGAGGTCCACCCCGACCAGAGGGAGCTGGCGGGCAGAGATAGGCACAGCTCCAGGCAGCAGAGGCCTACGACCACGGCGCACCTGAGATGATTCGAGGTACTATCTGTGTCTATTCCACCCTTGCTTCAGTTCTTATAGACACAGGAGCGAGTCACTCTTTCATAGCCGCTGCCCTTGTTCGGAGCTCGGAGATTCCGACAGAGCCGTTGGCTCGATCCTTACAGCTAGAGACTCCTACGGGAGCAGACTCGACGATTACGCACTGGTGCCGGCAGTGTGAGATTACTCTAGGAGGCGAGAGCTTCGGTTGGGATCTTCTTGTAGTAGCGTCGAGGCCTTACGACGTCATCTTGGGCATGGATTGGCTATCTATGGTCCATGCACAGATTGACTGTTTTAGGCGCAAGGTGCGATGTGTACGCACCGACGGGAGCAGGTTCACCTTCACCGGCGAGAAGGGAGCCTTAGCAGCACAGGATGGACTTCCGCGGAGGAGAGGACAGCCCATCACTCATCAGTTGGCTAGCCTTATCCTTGGAGCAGTTGACGTGCGGAGTCCTGGTTTTCCTGCAGTGGTGGATCAGTTTGCGGATGTTTTTCCCGACGATGTTCCAGGGCTACCTCCTCGCAGAGAGGTAGACTTTTATATTGACTTGTACCCCGGGACAGCCCCGATATCCACTCCAGCATATCGGATGGACCCCGCCGAGCTTCGAGAGCTACGGGTACAGTTGGAGGACTTGCAGGGCAAGGGGTTCATCCGACCCAGTGTTTCACCCTGGGCTTCCCCGATTTTTTTCGCCAAGAAGGCGGACGGGAGCTTGCGACTTTGTGTTGACTATCGTCGCCTGAACCAGGTGAAAGTGAGGAACAAGTATCCATTACCGAGGATTGATGACCTCTTTGATCAGCTCAAGGGAGCACGGTGGTTTTCGAAGATAGACCTCAGGTCAGGCTATCATCAGCTCAGAGTCAGAGACGAGGATGTGCAGAAGACGGCCTTCAGATGTCGGTATGGCCACTATGAGTTCTGGGTTATGCCTTTCGGTGTAACCAATGCTCCAGCAGTGTTCATGGCTCTCATGAACAGGATCTTTCAGCCATACCTCGATCGGTTTGTCGTGGTCTTCATCGACGACATTCTGATTTACTCTACGACAGAGGAGGAGCACGCCTATCACTTGCGAGTTGTACTAGACACACTCCGAGAGCACCAGCTTTATGGTAAACTCTCGAAGTTCCAGTTCTGGATACGTGAGTTCCACTTCTTGGGACATGTTATCTCTGAGGCGGGAGTTGCAGTGGATCCCGCGAAGATTGAGGTTGTGTTAGCTTGGGAGCCACCCAGGAGCGTGACTGAGGTTCGGAGTTTCTTGGGACTAGCTGGATACTATCGGAGATTCATGCCAGACTTCTCTAGAGTTGCGACACCACTCACAGCTTTGACGAAGAAGGGGAAACCCTTCGTATGGTCAGACAGATGTCAGCAGAGCTTCCAGGAGCTGCGACAGAGATTGACCTGCGCACCTATCTTGAGGTTTCCAGAGGAGGGAGTAGGGTACGTAGTTTACTTCGATGCATCCGGGACCGGACTCGGATGTGTTCTGATGTCATGACACTAGACACTCCATTGGGGACTAGAACGGCTGGTGTGTGTCAGTGAAAAGAGTTCACCCCTGAGGTTGGTGGGTGTCACTTTCTTTGGGACCCCTATTTCTTAGAGATGACGACCTATGATGTCATTCTCGGGATGGACTGGTTGGTTCCCTTTCGAGCCTTTGCCGACTTCTATCATCATAGGGTGAGATTCACATCACCAGAGAGAAGAGAATTTCTATACAAGGAATAATGGGAAGTTTATGAAAGTCGAGTTGGACTAGAGCATCGTGGGTGAAGTGGAATCACAGCCCATATTGCGAGTTTATATCTGGACGACCAGGGGACTGGTCAGTTGGATTTCCCTCCAGTGGTTGATCGTTTCAGGGATGTCTTCCCGGATGACTTTTCAGGTCTTCTTCTAGAGCGGGAGGTGGATTTCTCTATTGATCTTGTTCCAGGAGAATCACCGGTGGCCATTCCTCCTTATAGGATGGCCACGCCTGAGTTGGAGGTGCTCAAGAGGCAGTTAGAGGAGTTACATGCAAAGGGCTTTATCCGACCCATTAATTCTTTGTGGGGTTCTCCAGTACTTTTTGCGAAAAAGGCGGACGGTACCCTCAGACTCTATGTGGATTATCGGAATCTGAACCAATTGATGGTTGAGAACCGATATACTTTGCCGAGGATCAATGATCATTTTGATCAACATTGTGGAGCACTAGTGTTCTTCAAGATTGACTTGAGATCAGGATATCATCAGTTGCGGGTTAGACCATATGATATACCTCTCACAACATTCAGGAGTAGGTATGGTCTATATGAGTATACAGTTATTCTGTTTGGACTCATGAAAGCGCCAGCCATTTTCATGGCTCTGATGAATCATGTGTTCCATCCTTATCTGGACTCTTTTGTGGTAGTATTCGTGGACGATATCATGGTGTACTCTCACACTCGACACGAACATGCCACCCATATTGAGATCATATTGAGTACACTGACGGAGAACGGCTATATGCTAAGCTCTCCATGTGCCAGTTTTGGATGGACCAGATTCGCTTCTTGGGTCATATCATCTTGGAGGCAGGAGTTGCAGTAGACCCAGAGAAGGTGAGAGCAGTAGTTTCCTGGGAGCAGCCTAAGAACGTGTTTGAGATACAGATTTTCTTAGGGTTATCTGGTTACTAAAGACGCATCATACAAGACTTCTCCCACTTAGCAGCACCGTGGACAGGTCTGACTAAGAAGCGTGTGAAGTTTGTTTGGTCAGAATCCTGCGAGGTAGACTTTCAGGACCTGAAAGGAAGGTTGACAAGAGCACTGATCCTGATACTCCCAGAGCAAGGGTAGAGCTATATAGTTTAACATGATGCATCCAGTGTTGGGCTGGGGTTGTGTTGATGTAGTGCGATCGAGTTGTTGTGTACAGGTCTCGACAGTTGAGGCCACATGAGAGGAATTACTGACGCATGATCTCGAGTTGGCTGTGGTTGTGCATGCGTTGTGCTGTTGGAGACACTATCTGTTGGGAGAACGTTTTGTGGTTTTCACCGACCTCAAAAGTCTCAAGTATATCTTTACTCAGCATGACTTCAATTTTATAAAGTGAAGGTGGGATGAATACCTTCAGTCCTTTGATTTTGAGCTTGCCTATACACCTAGAAAAGGTAATGTAATAGCTGATTCACTGAGTAGGAAGACTCAAATACTGGCAGTGTAGGAGGCCAATGGTGAATGGCAGCTTATGTATTTGTTCTCTGAGATGCATTTGGAGGTGCACGACAGTCAGGGGAAGACATATCTTTCCTCGTTAGCTGTGACATATACCATCTTGGATAGAGTGAGGATGAGGTAGTTATCTGATTCAGAAGGCCATGTTCTATGGGAGGTGGTGGCAAGTGTGGGCCCTCCTCCTGGTTGGACGATAAGCGATGAAGAAGTTTTGCGTTTCCATGGACACGTATGGGTTCCAGGGGATATACACGAGGAGCTGATACAGTATTTTCATGTTTTAGCTTGGGCAGTTCATCTCGGGGTTACCAAGATGTACCGAGACTTGGGATGTCAGTACTGGTGGCTGGGTATGAAGATAGATGTAGCTAGTTATGTTACGAGGTGTTCCACCTGTCAGCAGGTGAAGGCAGAGCATCAGATACCAGTTGGACTGTTACAGCAGTTAACCATTCTAGAGTGGAAATTGGATAATGTCACGATGGATTTCGTGACTGGTTTGCTGAGGTCACCTTGAGGATATGATGTCGTGTGGGTTTTTGTAGACAGACTCATGAAGGTAGCTCACTTCTTGTCGATCAAAGAGACCTTCGGTGTTGAAAAGCTCGAAAAGTTGTATATCAAAGAGATTGTTTGTCTTCATGGGGTCCCTCGTTCTATTGTTTCAGATAGGGGCGGCCATTTTACATCTTGTTTCTGGCAGATGTTTCAGAGGGCACTGGGTACACAGGTGGTTCTGAGCACATCTTACCACCCTCATACGGATTGTCAGTCAGAGCGTACAATACAGGTGCTTGTGGGCATGTTGGGAGCATGCATCCTAGACTTTGGGGTCTCTTGGGAGAAGCATATACCCCTAGTCAAATTTTCCTATAGTAACAGTTTTCAAGCAACTGTTGAGATGGCACCATACAAGGCTTTATACGGAAGGCCCTGCTGATCACCTTTGTGCTGGTTAGAGGTAGGTGAGGCAGCTTTTCTAGGAACATGCCTTGTGAAGGATACTTTTGAGCAGGTCCAGTTGATTCAAAAGTGGATGGCTACCGCACAGTCTTGTTAGAAATCTTATGTCGAACACCGTAGATGACCTTTGGAGGTCGTGGTCGGGGATCAGATTTTCTTGTGTGTTTCTCCAAGGCTGGGACACAAGCGGATCAGGGGACATTGTAAACTATCACCAAGATATATATGTCTGTTTGAGATTCTGGAGAGAGTTGGGATGGTTGCCTATCTGATGCAGTTACCTCAAAGGTATCGGGCCATGCACGACGTCTTCCATGTATCTCAGTTGCGCCGCTATCATTCAGACCTGTCTCACACCTTTCATCCAGAGGAGGTTGAGCTTCAGATGGATGCATCCTTTGAGGAGAATCTAATTCGTATCGTTGAAAGGAGCATGAAGGTTCTCCGAGGCTGGTCAGTTCCTCTAGTACGGGTGCTATGATAGCATGGTCGAGTACAGGATGAAACCTGGGAGCGAGAGACTGATGTACGTGCTCAATGGACGGAGTTGTTCATGGCTATATCTTTACCACCCTTGGAAGGTCAATTCGGGGATGAGTTTCTATAAGGGGGGAAGTTTGTAAGAACCCAGTTCTTATTTTGAGGTATAGGATTATTCTTTTTGCTTTTCCATAAGAATTTTTGAGAAACTATGGAAAATGGGGGAAATTCCTATATTTTGGAATGTTCACGCCATGTACTTTTTCCACATGCCCTGTACTTTTTCCACACGTCGTGTACTTTTGGTCTTGTGGGATGGGTACATGGGGCGTGTGGCCATTCCAGGGATGAAGGGTGTAGGAACCGACTACACGTCGTGTAGTGGTCCTTTACATGTTGTGTAGTCAGTTGGTTGGCCAAAACAGTAAGGTGGTGTAGTAGCCGCCAGCTGGATGACTGTACAAGCCGTGTAGTCGAGAGTACATGTCGTGTACTCATGTTGACGGATGAAGAGAGTGGCGGTGCCTCCATATGAACGGTTAAATGAAGGAATTACACGCCGTGTACTTGGAAGTACATGCCGTGTACTTTGTTTTTTTTCCTAAAATGGGAAGTATCCTCCCCTGTGCACAGGGAAGGCTTAGAATAGGATGAGTGCTCGGGAGAGGACGACCGAATATTCAGATATCCACCAGGCGCACGTTTGGAATCTGATTCCTCTTCGGACGATCTTGTTGGAACTGCATGGGTAAGCCCGCTCTTCTCCTGGTGTGGTTCATACCAATTGTTTCCCTAACGAAAGTTATTTACGTTTGAGTGGGTTTTGTTCTTAGTCAGATCTATGTCGTTCTTGGGCATTTCTGGAACCGGCATTCATGGATAACGTTCATTGGCGTATAAGGCAGGCAGTTTGGTGTTAATTTTTTCAACTGTCATGTGGTTTGTGCGTTTTTGGGCCTTGAACCCATGTTGGGGTGTTGTGTGGCTGAGGCTATTGCTATATTAAACACCTAAAATTGAATAGGTGGTTAATTATGATAATAAAATGTTGGTTGGGATCATTGCTTGGATCCAGGACCATCCCGTGGGGTGCATTCCTCTGTTTAGCTGTTTGGCTAGGATACCCGAGGGTATGCCTTGTTTAAATTATGAATTACTTTTTCATTGAGAGGAATTGTATACAAATTTCTTTTTAATATGTTGGTCATGGACCGGTTACTTATGCCTGAGGGTAGTGTTTTTTCTATAGCCTGAGGGTGTGACTATATTAGCCTGAGGGCGTGACTATATTAGCCTGAGGGCGTGACTGTATTAGCTTGAGGGAGACGTTCTATTTTTCTTAATGGAAACCTTTTCAAGCCTAAGGGATTGACTTCTGTGTTTGAGGTCAACACTTAGTATGCCTAAGGGCAAGAATTCTGTTATGCCTGAGGGCGAGATTCTGAATGCCTGAGGGTGAGATTCTAATTACCTAAGGGTGTGGTTTTACTTGTCTGAGGAAACTGACTAATTAATTGGAAATTCACTATGGTGATTTTCTTAATATTAAATGGTTAAATGAATAATTAAATGTCTATATAAATATTAATATAGTTACTTTTTAGTACTACTTAGTTTAATGCATTTTTACTATTGCACACTTGTTTCATTTTTACACACAGTTCAGCACGAGCCTTTGGTGGGTGTCTACTGAGATATATTTCTCACACCCTATTTGGGTCATGCTTTTCAGCCCAACCAGATTACGTTTATGCAGGCATGGATAGGGGAAAGATTCCCTACACAGGTACATGACTATGGCTGAGGAGTAGGAGGGCATGGGACCGAGCCTAGGCCCGCGATGCCACTGCCACCTATTTTGCTTTGAATTGTTGTAATCTGCTTTTTATTGTACTGTATTGATGTATAACATGTTCTGGCTGTTTTCATAGAACTGGAACATGTAGCATCATTATTTATATATTGTTGGTTGTATACACTACAGTTGTTTATTTCAGTGGTGTATCGTTTATTGCATCTGCTGTCGTTGTATGTTTTGTTTTGTATTCCGCTGTGCTACACTTTGACAAATGAGGGTATAGTTTCCCCACTATCAGACCTGGGCCCTCGCTTCTAGTCGACAGCCTCTGGGGTTTGGGGAAATGTGATTGAGGTCACATGGAGAACCTGGTTCGGGGAACCCGTTGAGTGGCACCCGGAACCGGGACGTTACACATAGTGTACTTTTCCAATTTACTACATCCCCATATTTCAATACATCTTCAGTTAAACTCAAAAATTCTTTCAAACAATTCATGGAATTTTATATTACTTCTAATCATCTCAATAGCATTCATAAAACATCATGGTCATTGTTAAATTATTATTATGATGACCGTTGTATATTGATAAATAAAATAATCATTCAACAATATCATAGATATCATTGATACCACCCTTTGGTATTATTATCAACTGCATTTAACATAGTCATCTCAAAAGAATATTTTAAAAAATTCAAAAAATCCCATCAAAGAGTCATAAAATAATAAAAAAATTTAAATATAAAGACTCTTGAAACCACACTACCAAGTAAGATGACATTTTTTAAAGAATTACATTTAATGGTTAAAATCGATTTTTGTCTGATTAATTTAAATGCCCTCCCCCTCAATAATTTCACTCATTAATATTTTCTATTTCATATATATAATAACATAAAAATCATATTAATAGATAAATAATTATTTTTATCTTTCCCATTCGAAAATGACTGTTCCATTACTCCACCTTTGATAATATAATCTAAAACATTTTGGGTGTGATTCACGAAGACATTCAAGTTAGAAGAGAAATTAAAACATAAAATTTCATCATTAGTTCAAAAATCCTTTCTATTGAAATTTATTTGGGAACGAAATATCTAATTTGACCTTTTTTTGTAAATACATTCACATTTGATGTCTCTATCTTCTACTCTCTCATTAGTGAAATGTTACCTAATTTTTCTTTCAGTAGGGTTTTAAGAACCAAATTTTTTTACACTAGATTATCTATTTATATATATTAAAATAATTTATAACTAATTATAATTTCTTATTATATATTTTTCATTGTTATATATAAGTTAATTTAAAAATATCCTAAAGTATCGGCCCTTTCAAATGATCATAGCAGTTCCCTCCTATGATTGAAAACAGTAAATTCTATGATTACATTAATAAATATTATTCCATAATTGGTTAAAATTAAATTATGGTACATGTAGTATGCTTAATCATAGTAGTTATTACTCATAATAAAATGATGTTTCATCTAATAATGTTCACAATTGGTCATCTCTAAAAAATGGGATTATAAGAACAAAACTGCCAATTAAAAATCCATATGTTTCTGTAAATTTTGATATTCCTATCTTTGAGAATTTGTAATTATCCTTTGATAATATGATTATTGTTAATTCATGTCATGAAACTCACACTTTTATGTATTACAATTGATATCAGATGAACACTAAGAAGTTAGGTACATTGAGTGTATCACAAACGATATATTATTAAAGACTAATTAGTGGATGGATGTGTCTATTTCTTCTTTATAGAAGTTAATATCTCAACCTTTTGGTTGAAATGGAAGAATCTCATTAAATTACATGGTTATATTTTATTGATGAGTTCATTTATGATAGTCTAGGAAAAAATAATAAGCATATAGATTGATGTTTTGATTGATTAATCTATCAGATCTAATGTCGAGGAAGAGAGACAATATTTCACACTATGCATTTTTATGTGGTTATTTTCATTTTGATGTGTATATTTTCCCTATTGGTTTATTGTCATGTCATTGGAATTCATTCTGGGACTTTAGAAAAGCCTAATTAATGACACTCAGGAAGTGGTCTATAATTTCACACACAAACTATTCCCATTGATCTCAGTTAAATATTATTTATAACAAGTATTTGGAATAAATATTATTCCTCAGGAAAAGAATTAATATACATTAATGCTTAGAAAAATTATTGAAAATATTAAATTGTTATATACTAAAAAGTTAATTATTTACCATCACAAATATATAATATTTATTTGTCACATTTTCACAAGGTAATAAACATTTATTTATTCATTAATAAATAATTCATTTATTATTTTTAATATTAGAAAAATCTTTTTCACCACTCTATGAAAAAATATTTATTTACTTATTAAATTTATAAAAAAAATTTAAATATTTATTTATGAGTTCAATAAATATAGAGGATGAGAGGACCAGATTTTTTATGATGAAAATTTCTTATTTAGCGAATTTTAAAATAAATATTTGTCATTAATAAGGTTAGTTATCTCTATGAAATAAAATAATCATATCATTTTATTACATGGTATAGGGATCATTTTGGGTATAATATCTTATTAAGGGTATTTTTTAAAATAATTAATTATTATCAAATAAACCTAGTTCATCAAATAGTCTGGTACCTCGTTTTTTGGAAACGTTATTCTTTGTGCACAACATTCTTCCCAACCCATTTCTCATCACCTCTTCCTCTCATGGATGAGAATAATAATATATATCCCTTCATTCTGGAAGGAATGTGGGGAAATCAAAGTTAATAATTAAATATGATCAATTGGATGTGAAAGGACATTATTTATTAATAGAACTGATCAGATATCAAAGGATAATGTGTGAATAATTGCTAATGGGGTTCTAATTTAGGTCATCACAATGCAACAATGATACATTGATTGGGAATAGATGATCCAAACCATCAATATAAAATTATCTATAATTTAAGATAATATTATATATTATGATTTTAATTAAATATAAATTACTATGAAATGAACCCCTCAGGATTCTATTGAAAAAAATAAATATTATTTGGAAAAAAAACATCTGTCATGGAATTAATGTTATATATATTGTGGATGATCAATTTAATTCAACAAAATTAAGGTTTTCCATAGTCCCAATAGAAAATTATAATACATCAAAAACTGTAAATATCAATAAAATTCAAAGTTGAGTATTGAAAATTATTTTTGGAAAATCAATAGAAAGTTGATAATTATAGAAAATACTTAGTTGATTCCACACATAAACATTGAGACCGTCCATAAGAACATTCATTCATAATATCTATATACAAGAATGCATACTAAAATACACTCTACCTTCATTGACCCTTTCTTTTTCATACATTAACATTACATAACTATTTTAGAATACATAAAAAATTATACAAATATATGCCCAAAGACCATACTAGTCATGTTCCTTGGATGACATGGAAACATAAAAAATTGTTCATAAATGAGCAACATCATCTCCCACTAGGCTCTTATTGACTAGAAAAATTATTATACACAAAAAATAAAATCCATACCTTCAAAACCTAGAATAAGGAAACATAAAAAGGGGTGGGATCATATTCTTAGAGAGGGTAAATAATATAAATATGTAAGCATAATCATGATCATATCATTATTTGAACATTATCTTGAAAATAAAAGACCATACTCTGCAAATCAATGATCATAAACATGAATCATGGAATAAATATTTTATTTTCATAGGATATGAATCATAAAGAAATAAATAATATATGCCATAAAAGAATAACATGGGAATAAAACATGGAATTACTGGAAACACATAATAATAAATAATTATTTCAATAATATTCAAGGCATTACTACTGAGAACATTTTACTAGACAAAGTTATTTAATAAACTGGTGTCACAACCCTTTACATCCATGTATTAATGAACAACGTTCTCTCCTTGCTCTATCCCATAAATAATAAACCATGATCAATTCTCATTATATCTATGTCTATATCATGAAATATAAATCATTTCCCAATGAATTAGAGAGAGATATAGGTCCCACCTCTCTCATAATGAAATCATATATACATTAGCCACAAGATCATAAATAATCATATCATAACCCATGATATGAATTGGGTGTCATAAACATTTCATCATATATTAGCCTGTGGAAAAAGGAAGTTTTCATAATCATTTAATCAAACCATATCCCAGAAAAGGAGTCATGTTTCAAGAGAATATAATTCTAGGAAGAGAAATGTGTTTCATAAACATTTTGTAATCAAAACATAATCCTTTATGATATAGAATATGAATATAATAATTGAATAATTTGCAAATAAAATCATGATTAATACAAACATATGTTTTCTTATATGGGAATAAATTATAAAATATGTAACACCCCATGATTTCAAATTACATTATCCCATTAAAGTTATTCAATAGCTTGCGCTACATTCAACACTGAGTTCTAGCGCACCACAACACACTAAACAAGTCGTTCAAAAAGTGGATATGAATAGTATTAACTAAATTTTGAATCAAATATACTCTATATAATTTTAACATCCATATTATAAGTTTCATAGATGTAATATAAGAACAAATTTATTTTTTCAGATAAAAGATATATTTTTCAAAAAATACAATTTTACAAACTTTTAATGGAGAACATTTTTTGAAAACAATATTTGAAACTTTTATATATTAAATTTAATGAAATTAAATTATTCATTAGAATAGGGACATAAAAATTTAGTTTGTAATAAATTTTGGATACTTTTCTAATAACATCCATATTTTGACGAATAGTGAAAAATACTTTCTTTTAATTGAAATCAACTTTTTTAATCGAAATAATTTATAGGGATAAATTATGAATTTGAATGGTTTTTAAGTATAATTAGATTATATTTTAACCATTTAATAAAATTTAGGTCATTATAAGTAATTTCACATTTAAATTTGGCATAAACACATGTCAATATTTTGATAGTTTTTACTATTTATAAAACTGCTTTTTGGTTTTGACAGCAGAAATTAATTTCAAATTAAGAAATTCAAATTCTCTATTTTGAATTTGGTAAAATAGACATCATTTTTGAATTCGGAAAATAAAAATTATCTTAGGGTGAATTTGTTGTATTTTGCTAAAAAATATTCTATTTTTGATGAATAGTGAAAAACACAGCGTTATTGTTTAAAACAAACATTTTATTTAAATAATTATTTATTCTATTTAAATTAATTTTAAGTCAAAATAGATATATAATACCTATATAAGTTCAATTTAATTTATTTTAGTCATTTTATAATAAAAATAGATGTATAAATATTTATTGAACTTTTTACAATCTTTTACCCACCTTCTAAGAGAATTTGCAAATTTGTATAAAACATAATTCTATCACTTCTGTGAGTTGAATTCCAGAAATCCGAGAGACACGATTGACATCAGTATATAAAATGTGGTTCAATAAGATGAAAATATTTTTTGATGAATAGTAACTTTTTACTTTTATTTACCACGGTTAAAACTAAATAGGGTAATTAAAGATAAAAATGATATTATAATTACCCTAACACATAAACTAATTCTATTGGATAATTGTAATTCGACCAAAAACAACCTTAGGAATACAATATGATCCTTTTCGATCCACTTCAATTAGATTAGGACATTTATTATTATTTAATTTAAAGAATAGTTAAAAGTGTTAAATTAGATGTTTAATAATTAAACCATTTTTAATATAGGGTTATACATAAGATAAGCTAAACTATAAAGATTTATTAGAAATATGAAAATATTTCCTATACATTGATATTTTTTTATAATTCTGAGACATTAAATAATCTAAATTATTCATGACACAGTGATGATGCAGTAATTACCTTCTTAATGAAATATTAAAATAATTGATATTATATATATTAAAATATATATAATTTCATAGTTTTGATGCCATAAATGAATTTTCAAGGTTAATATGACATGTTAGGGTTTATTAAATGTATTTGGTTCGAATTATTCATGTTTTGATGCTTTTCACAAAAACCAAATACTAAATAGTGTCAAAATTGACATAAATTTGTTTTTTTAAAGTATTATATTATGAAATGATATAATATTCCAAAAAATATAAGGATTGACAAAAATAATTATATAATGATAAATGTGTCATTAATTAATCATTAGGTTTCTCTTGGAATTTTATTTAAAGTTTATTAGCAATTTATTATAATAATACAGGAGAACATTGTAAAAGATAATCCTTTTAACTTAGAGTTAAATATAAAATATAGGGTTAATATTGTGAACAAAACTTGTCTAAAACCCATTGTTTGAAATTATTTTGACACATACCCAAAATATCTTTGAAATAAATCACTTTTTATTCATTAGAAACAGAAAATTATTTTATAATAAAATAATATTTTAAACAATTCCTAAAGTGACCCTCACCCCTCTTATAAAAGGGCACTTCCCCTTCTCTCAAATTCAGACCTCCAAAGACCTTTGGATCACCAAAAACATGCCCAAATATCATCCCAACATCCCTCAAATCAACCTACAGTCCTTAATTTGATCATAAATCCTACCTATGGAGCACTTTTGATTAACTCAAAAGGAAACACTCGAAGAATAGGAAATAATTTCACCACCCTCTTTCAAGTTTTTTCATCTTCCACTTCTTTTTTTGTTGTTTCCATAACAAAATAATAACTATAGTAACTCATACATAATTTTTTATTATTATAAATATGTTACAACTATAATCATTATTCTATCCATCATATAAATGATAAAGTCACCATACAGGCATACGTCCTGCTTACTATCTCCACGCTGTGGTGTAGTTTGTTTTTCAAACACGTCATTATTTGGATGGGTATAATAATGAGCATAACGGATGTAAATAATAAATATAACAAGTTAATTATTCTTTAAATATGATATACTATCCAATTACATATGATTTCACGAACAATATAATGATATTATCGCTCGTGCGTACGTACGGATTACTGTCTTCCTGAACGCTATGAGATTCATTCCCCGTCGTAATCATTCAAGAATATTTTTTATTTTATGATTAAAAAATAATGTTGAAGAACTTAATATAATTATGGGTATGAATCAAATAAATCCAATACAGAACAAACAAGGATTAGGTAACCAAGAATATAAAAGAAAACTAATTAATTAACACCTAAAACAATGATACTATTAAAATATTATTAACAAAGAAATATTAGAGAATCATATATGATATTATATTTATCTATATAGTTTTTGTATTATTTAATAAAAATTATTTAAATTTTATACATGAGTCTAACTTACCCTCGACCTAGGAAAAACGAAAGGTATGTATTAATTATACAATCACTTTAGTTATCCGAGGTTGTTCATACGTAAGTATCTACATGGACCACTTTATCATCCACATCCGTGTTTTCTTAAAAATATAATTCAAAACATTTTTAATATTTACTATAATATGGTTTAAAGTCATTTATACCCTTATTTGACCATATATGTTTTGAATGGAATCTTTTCGTCATTTTCCAAACAAGGTACTTTATGACCTTTTTAACAAAATTAAGGTAAGAATGTCTTTTTTTAACTTATATGGTGGGTGCGACTATTTGCCACCATTTTAACATCATTGAAGCTTATCATACAAGAATATTAAAATGTTTTCAAAATAAATTTTTTCTGTTATAATTTTGTGACTTTTAACTGATTTCAAGATAGAAATAGGTATTTATTCCAAATAGTTTTAATTTCATCTATGTCAACATCCTTTGATGGATTTTAAACTTGTTTGAAGTTCATTTATTATGATACAAATCTTCCATATTGTATTGATGGTTTGGTGATGTGCTTGACTATGGTTGTGTTATTTTTATACCATTCATGGTTTATGGTTAATGTATTGACATTTCATATGATAGTCTTAATACGAATTCTTATGTTATGTTTAAACCTTTTCATATGCGGAATGGATTGGACATAGTAAGTGACGGGTGGAGCCCGCTATAGCTTCTCGATGCATCGGTAGGTCGCATGAGACAAACTAGTGTCTTGGAACAAGGCCTTGAGAAAATATTATTTGTATCCATTGCACGAGGGCTTGACTATGTGGTTAAGTGGTATGGCATTATGCATTCCGTGATTATGAAGTTGTCTATTGATATTGCATGTGATTATTCGACTAGTAGAATATACATATGAACATGTAAATTGAAATATTTGATTTATATTTTCCATATTATGCTAAAGTTTATTTCTAAAATTCTTATTTTTTTAGTCTTATTGACCACCTTAAATATTTATGCTTATTTATAAAAGATTCCACAATATTTTTATCCTTACTGAGCATTTGAGCTCACCCCTTTCTCTAGATTATTTTTTCAAGGATGTGTAGAAGTATTTTATGAATGAATGGTAGAGATAGTATGAGGGATATGAATGTGGTCAATGGAGAAAATGTTGTTGTTGCTGTTTTTTCATTGTATAATGTAATGTAAATCTTATTAAATGTATCTAGTTCATCCAAGGATACTAAACTAGTCAATCTTTCAAGATTTGATCCTTTGTGATCATGCCAATTTTATGTAATAATACACTAACTTTGGGCTTCTAGGGTCAGGGCGTTACATTTGGTAATATAGAAGGTTTAGTACAAACATTGGAGACTACGTTTTGAAAAATATGATTATAGAACATTACCCTAAAATAAATATTTAGGATTAGTATAGATAAAATTCTAAGAATTTTGGTAATGTAGATATTTTGTGTATTTTCAAAGTAATACATCCTTGTATAGATATGAGTATGTAGAGGAGGCTCTGGCACAGATGTACTGTGGAGTGAAAACTCTGAACAGGAGTTTCTGGCTTCACCTAGGGTATCCTGGTAAATGAAAACGGGCATTGTTACACTCTTGGTTATGACACTCTTGGGATATATGCTTTGGGAAATTCACATTTTCTTTAACAAAACATTATGAAGGATTTATGAGTATATACCTCTACAAAGAAAAAATTTTTATTATTATGGATTATGTCTATAAACTATTTAATTTATGTTAGGTGTGTTACATGTTTGGAAATGTGCATTGTGATTCATAAACTAAACTATTATATGTCATTATTTAGAAATGGCTTGTAGTACAATGAATGAGAATTCTAGAAATACGCATGATCGAATGATTAATAAGGATCACATATTTCATGGTATTAAGCCAACATTTAAATGTGAAATAGTCTCCCATTTATTCCCATTATATGAATAAATGGTATAATGTGTTAATAATATATGTAAATAATTCTCTGAGTCCTATGGCTTTTAAGGGTTGCAAGAGATGAAAGGGATAGAAGAGAGATATAAGGATAAAGGGAAGAGGGGAAAGAAAGATTATCCCATATGTGATAACTGTTGAAAGAATCACCTTGGTAAATTCATGAAGGGAATTGGAGTTATTTATAATTGTGGAGAAAAATGACACCATGTATGTGACTGCAAGGGTATGAAAAAAGTTTCAAATGAAAAATTCTTCATCTACAAGGAGTTGGGAAACTACCCGAATCAATGTCGAAATCATCAAAGTATACCCAAAATGATGTTATTGGATAATAATCAAATTACGAAACTACCAAAGATGAAGAGGAATGATTAGATTTCTTATGTTGATTTTAAAGTATTGTGTCTATTGAGTATTATATTAATGATGTATATGTAATAAGAATTATAGAGTATATAATGAATGTATTGTTGTAATATTTCCTTAATGACTTGAGATTGTGTGAAACCAAGAAAAGTTACTCAATATAAGGTTAATTGTTTTGAAAAAATATATGGTTAAGTGAAATATAACCTATAATGTGGTTTTTATATTGAGGTTGTAATTTTGGAATAATATATGATTGATTTGAATAAATTATATAGTATATTATTGACATCCTTGTAACTGATTAATGATTTATATAATCCATCATTGTTGTATTTTACAAAATTTTTTGATATAAGGAGTGTATCTAGTATTCTATAAGGAATAAAGAGTAATTATTGTAATCAATAAGGTTTTAAGGTAATTCAGGGTGTTATAGTGTTTTAAAAAATATATATGATGAAGGTATTCACATGTTATTACGTGGAAAAAAATATCTTCATTGTGTTTACCTTATAAATTTGGGACAATGAGTTTGGACAGGAGTATTTTGGATAAGTCTAAAGGATGGAATCGATTATGTTTGAAATTGGATACTATTGTTACGGTTAAATCATTTCTTGAGATAATTTTTGGATTGTCATAAAAAGGACAACATGGAGGTCGGGCGGAAACCCATTGTGTCTGATATGGCCGTGAGACTTGAACTCGTAACCGAATGGTGACAAGGATTCATCACCTACCACTGGCCTATGTGATGTCCTAGTTTGTTTAATGTAGTTTTTTGAAATGGTATGACATATACATTTTAAATATTTTCAATTTTTAACCCTATACGATTAGGATAAATAGAATATTTTTGAATTCTTATTATCAATTCGAGTGAATGATTAGTTTGTGGTAGGAATTAATTGAAGGATGAAACTCTACTTGTCAAGTATATATATATATATTTAATTATTATATTAATTACTTAATTCTAAAACGTCAGGGAAGATATCTTAAAACCCAAAATTTGTTACCCTAATACCATATATTTTGTTGAACTGATGATATTTTATATCATCTTATATTGATGGATTTGAGGACCACAATTTTACACTTGTTTGTGATTGATGACCTCAATCACATCCTAAAAATATTTACTTTTTTCCTCCAATTATGTCTCTCTAATTTCGACCAATGTTCTCTTAATCGAGATCATAATTTTGTCGTGACTTTTTCATTTCCCGTTACCTCTTATTAAGACTAAATTTTTTAACCCAATTTCCGATGTGGGTTTTCCACAAATGTTTATTTCAATTTTTAACCATTTATTTTATAAGACAATTTAAAATTGAAAGGATGCAAGTTATTTAAAGAGGGGAGAATGTAACACCCCAATATATCATTGTGCGTTATCTCATTAAAGTAATTCAATAACTTGCACTACACACAACACCGAGTTCGAGTGCACCACAACTTACCAAACTAGCCATTCAAAATGCATTTATGAATAGTATTAACTGCATTTTGAATTATATATACTCTATATAATTTTAATATCTATATTATGTTTTTCTTAGACATAATATAATAACAAATTAATTTTTTAAGATAAAAGAAGTATTTTTCAAAAAATGCAATTTTAATTCCTTTTAATTACGAACCCTTTTTAAAACCAATATTTGACACATTATAAATTAAATTTAATGAAATTAAATTCTTCTTTAGAAGCGGAACATAAAAAATTATTTTGCGTAAATTTTTCGTACATTTCTGATAAATTTGATATTTTGACAAATAGTGAAAAATACTATGTTTTAATAGAAAAAAATTTTTTTAATTGAATTAATTTATAGTGTTAAATTATGAATTCGAATAATTTTGAATTAAAATTTGATTATTTTTGTATCATTTAATACAATGTAGGTCCTTATAAGTAATTTCACATTTAAATTTGACATTAAAACATGTCAATCTTTTGATAGTTTTTACATTTTAAAAAAACCCGCCTTTAGGTTTTGATAATAGAAATTAATTTTAAATTAATAAATTAAACTTATATTTTTTGAATTTGTATAATAGAATTTATTTTCTAATTCAGGATATCAAAATTATCTTAGGGTTAATTTTTGGTATTTTCTGAAAAAATTCAATATTTTATGATTAGTAAAAACACTGTGTTATTGTTTAAAATTTACTTTTTATTTAAATAATTATTTATTTATTTAAATTTATTTTATGTCAAAATAGAAATATAATAACTATATATGTTCAATTTAATTCAATGGACTCATTTTATAATAAAATTAGATATATAAATTTTTATTGAATTTTTTATCGTCTTTTACCCACCTTCTAAGAGCATTTGCAAATTTGTATAAAACAAAATTCTACCGCTTGTGTGAGTTTAATTTCAAAAATACAAGTGACATGGTTGAAATCAGTATATAAATTTTGGTTCAATAAGATGAAAATAATTTTTGGTGAATAGTAACTTTTGACTTTTATTTACCACGATTAAAAGTAAATAGGGTAATTAAGGTTAAAAATGATATTATAATGACCATAAAATATGTCCTAATTCGATTTGATAAGTTTAATTCCACCAAAAAATCTTATTAATAAAATATGATCATATTTAGGTCCACTTGGATTATATTAGGATATTTATAATTATTTTATTTAAAGTAGAGTTAAAAGTGTTAAATACAATGTTTAATAACTAAACCATTTTTAATATATTGTTGAAAATAAGATAAATTAGACTATAAATATTCATTATAAAGATAAAAATATTTCCTACATAACGGTATTTTATTTATTAATTTTATACATTAAATAATTAAATTTATTTATGACATAATGATGATGTAGTAATTACATTATTAATGAAATATTCAAATAATTGATATTATAAATATTAAAATAAAGTGAATTTGAAAGTTTTGATTCCATACAAGAATTTTCTTGGAGAATATGACATGATAGGGATGACTAAATTTTTTTGGTTCGAAATAATAATGTTGTGACGACTTTCACAAAACCGCGATACTAAATATTGTCAAAATTGACATAAATTAGTTTTTAAAACAAATATTATATTATTAAATGATATAATATTCCTAAAAATATAAGGTTCATCGGAAAGACTTATATAATGATTAATATGTCATTAATTAACCACTTGGGGTTCTCTTGGCATTTTATTGTATGTTTATTAACCATTTATAATAATAATACAAAAGGACATTGTAAAAGTTAAATTGTTTAACATAGAGTTAAATCTGACAGATATGCTTAATAAGGTGACCTAAACTTGTCTAAAACCTATTGGTTGAGTTTATTGAGACCCATATCCACCTTATCTTACAAATAAATAAATTTTGATCGATTAATACCCGAAATAGTTTTAATAATAAAATTATATTTTAAAAAATTTATAAAGTGACCCCCACCCCTCTTATAAAAGGTCACTTTAACTTCTCTCAAAATCACACATCCAAAGCCATTTGGATCAGCCAAAACCTTCCAAATATCCTCCCAACTTCTCTCACATCAACCAGAGTTGTAAATTCGATCAGAAATCCAACCAAAGGAGCCCTTTTCATCAACATGAGAGGAAACGCACGAAGAAGAGGTAATAATTTCCCCACCATCTTTCATGATCTTTTCTTCTTCTACTTCCTATTTCTTTGTTGTTTCCACACCAAATAATATCTCAATAACCTCTTAAATATTGTGATGTAATTATAAATATGGTACGACCATATTCATTATTCTATCCATCATATAAATGACAAAATCACCATATGCGCGTACGTACGACTCAATGTATCCACGTCGTGGTGTAGTTTGTTATTCAAACACTTAATTATTTAGATGGGTATAATAATGATTATAATTGATTTAAATAATAAATATAACATGTTAATGGTTCTGTATATATGATATACCACCCAATTACATTTTATTTCACCATCAATATAATGAAATTGTCGCTCCTACGTACATACGTATTACAGTCTCCACGAACGTGATGAGATTCATTCCCCATCATAATCATTCAAGAATAATTTTCATTTTATGATTAAAACATAATGTTTAAGAAATTAATATCATTATGTATATGATTCAAATAAATCCTATCCATAACAAACATATCTTTCATAACCAAGCGTATAAAGGAAAACTGATCAGTTAACACCTGAAACAATGATACTGCTAAAATATTATTAACAAAGAAATATTAGAGGGTCATATATGATATTATGTTTATGTATATATTTATTGTATAATTTAATAACAATGATTTATCTATTATATAGGATATTATTGTACCCTCAACCAAGGAAATGTACAAGGTAAGGGTTAATTCTACAATCTCATTACTTATCTGAGGTTGTTAATTCGTAAGTATCTACTTGGACATCTTTATCATCCACATCCTTATTTTCTTAAAAATGTAATTCCAAATTTTTTTACTATTTAATATAATATGGGTAAAATTCATTTATACCCTTATTTTACCATACATGTTTTAAAATGAATCTTTTCCTGATTCTCCAAACAAGGTACTTTATGACCTTTTTGAAAACATTAACGTAAGAATGTCTTTTTATAACTTATACGGCGGGTGTGGCTATTTTTCGCCATTATATTATTGTCTAAGCTTCTCATACAATCTTATATGAATATTTTTAAAATAAATGTATTCTTTTATAATTATGTCACTTTAAAATGATTTCAAAATAGAAAGATGTATTTATTTCTAATAGTTTTCATTTCATCAATTTCAACATCCTTTGATGGAATTTAAATATGTTTGAATTTGATTAATTAAGATACAAATATTCCATATTGTATTGAATGTTTTGTGATATTCTTGAATATGGATGTGTTATTTTTATACCATTCATGGTTTATGGTTAAATTATTAACATTTCATATGATATTTTTAATATGAAGGTTTATGTTATGTTTAAACCATTACATATGAGGAATGCATTGGACGTAGTAAGTGATTGGTGGAGCCCGTTATGGATCCTCGATGCATCGTTAGGCCTCATGAGACAAACTAGTGTCTTGGAAAAAGGCCTAGTAAAATATTATTTTTAGTCTTGGAACGAGGCCTTTACTATGTGGTTTTGAATTCTGGAATTATGCATTCTATCATTAAGAAATTGGCTATTGATATTTTATGTGATTATTTGACCAGTAGAATATCCATGTGAATAAGTAAATGACATTATTTGATTTATATTTTCCATTTTATGCTGAATTCTATGTTTAAAAGGCTTATGTTTTAGACATATACATAGCATTAAATTTTTATTCTTATTTATGAAAGTTTCTGCAATATTATTTTCCTTGCTAATTATCTGAGCTCACAAATTTCTATTTTTTATTTTTCCTAGGATTCAAAGAATTATAATATGACTTATATACAAGGATATTCTAAGGAATATGAATTTGGTCACTGGAGACAATGTTTTTGTTGTTTTTTTGTTTTATAATGAAATGTAAAACATATGAATGTATCCTATACTTCCAAAGACACTAAACTGATCAATATTTCTGGATTTTATCTCATGTGATCTTTAAAATGTTATGTAATAATGAACTGACTTTGAGCTTCTAGGCTCAGGGCATTAAAAAATATCTTTTAATCAAATTTCATGGGTAAAAAATCATTTCTTCATTGAAAAATCGTTTTTAAAAAATAAAACATTTTCAAAAATATTTTTCTTTTAAAAAATATGTAGAAACTAATAAAAGAGTATTTGAAAACCATAAATAATTTTTTCAATAATTTTTTCCTGGAAAGTTATCTTCATGGATCATTAAAAATAATTTTTGAAAACTTGGTTTTTGAATAAATTATATTTCTAACCCATTAGGGAAATACAATCATATTTTTGTAATAAAATTCTTAATTATCATATTTACCAAATTGTGGGAAACTTTTACTATTACATAGAGGTTTTTTGAATAAATAGATGAGAAGGAAACTCGGGATATTGTTCTTAATAAGTATGTAATAATATTTCAATAAAAGAGGCATAATCTCAAAAAAACTCAACAAACGATGAGGTTGATTCAATAAACTATTTCCATATGGTAACTCAGGTTCATAGTCTCCAGGTATGAAAATAAAATTAATGAAATATTAAAATATATTTAAATAAACTAGATTCAATATATAACATGTAAAGTTTAATTATATAATTCACTTAAATAAATATAGGTGAATAATAAAACATGTGTTTCAAAGAAGGAAAATTGAGACAGAACTGTCTTACCCATTTGGTAGCTTTTGAAACATTAAACTGATTGAATAAATATTATACAATGGATATATAAATAAC
Source organism: Viscum album (assembly GCA_963277665.1). NCBI lineage: Eukaryota > Viridiplantae > Streptophyta > Magnoliopsida > Santalales > Viscaceae > Viscum > Viscum album. Next base: position 1,168,643,806 of record OY728164.1, read on the forward strand.
CATAAATATAATTATAATAATAATTGAATACATCCTTGGTTTGTATACACACAATAGAAAAGGAATGGATGGTGAATAATGTATGTATCTCACAGAAATAAAAATTGACATAAAATCCTCTTACCTTGTATCTTGACTCTCATTGTACTCATAAAAAAATACAATATAATAAATATAAGTTTAATATAAATCTATCACAGAACCATATTCTTATATATAATACATTATATACTTAAATTATGACATTATATTAACCTCTTGTCAACAATTCTATGTTACGGTTTCACATAGGGTAATGTCTTCTTTGTTCATCACATGTTTCTTAATTTGTAATATATTTGTCCTATTTACTTATATCATGGTTAATAGAATTTAATACATTATATAAACACCATTTTTATATAGTATATCTGTATTATATTAATATATAGAATATATAATTATGAACTGGAATACATTGTTCATTGAGAGGGTTAGTTGTACATACTTATTCACATTGTTTTTGTTTTTATTATCGTATTGAAAGAAAGAAAGAAAATGAAATATATTTAAAGTTATTATATTTATATTATAATTATTATTTCATATATATCATCTAATTTCACTAAAGTAATTATGAATACATGCAATTTAGTTTGTGAATAAATCACATCGCTTTGAGGATGTGATAGTCCACACTTCCTCAAAAGAAATTATCATATTCACACCAAATTGAATGAATATAGATATGGGTTGTAAAAAGACTAAATAAGATTTATGACATAATCAATATAACATATAACATATATAAACATATTTTACATCGTAATTTCCACTATGATATGAGGTAAATAAAAAAATTAACAATCATCATTTCGTGATGTGATTGTTTGTCGTACACGTAGACAATATCATTATTACCCATTATAAGGAAGTGTGTGTAAGTGTAGGTAAAAACCATAGTAAAAAAATATATTTGTATATTTAGTATATTGTTTTTATTATATTAATAATGAATAAATATATTTTTGGTTTAGTGTAAGTAAATTAAAAACAAGTTAATGTTGGAAAGAGTTACCTTTCAAAACATGTAACCCATTTTTCTTTCCCCAAAGGGATTCCATGTATTTATTTATACCCAAGGAATGTTTTATAGGAAAATGATAGAGAAATTTAGGAGTATTTTGAATATATAATTTTTAAACCTATGTGGTTTGAGATGTGCGAGTATGTGGGAGGTGAGAAGGCTTTTTTAAAGTGGATAAGTAGCACTGTCATGAATATTTGAAGAGATAACTCTACCCACATTTTTCATCTTAAATGTGGATATAATAATGGAAAAAGTAGAACCCCATGATATAGAGTCTAAATATATATATATAATGTCTCTTGGACAAGTTTATAGGTAGTTTTGGGACATAAATTTAATGTTTGGTCCTTTATTTTGCTAATTTTTCTCTTAATCATTGTAATTAATTTTAAATACATTCTGTAAATTTCTTTGAAAAAAATAATTTGGACTGATTAAAAATTATAAATTTTGATAATTAAAAATATGGAATCAATTTTTCCAAATTCTAATCATTGAATTTACAGAAATTAATTTCAACTTAATCCAATAGTCTGGTCGACAATGCGAGTTTTTATAGCAAAAATGTTCAAAGGTGTTTTATGTATTTATTTTCAATTTCAATGTGTAATTGATTCTAATGACCTGCATTGGTTTTACGGATACAAATAGGATCTAATTAAACTTTGAATCTAAATTAAAATATAATATTTACTCGCAAATAAATTAATGAAAAATTAGTTTTGAATTAAAAATCATTGTTTTCCACTATTAGTCCCAAAATGATGTTTTTCAAAAAAAATCCTCAAAATTCACTCTAAGATAATTTAGGCATTATAAATTAAAAAATTAATTTTACTTTATCATATTAAATTATTAAATATGTATAAATTTAATTTTGTTATTTTTCATAGACAAACACTAATAGCAGATTATTTGTGAAATTGAATTTCAAACATATAGGAACGTTACCTGAAATTGTATACTATGTTATTAATATGTTTAATTTATATAAAAAAAAGATAAAAAAATTTATAGAAGTTATTACTATTCATATTACAATGTTTAAAGTCCACTATATAATTATCTTTTTTAAATAATTGTAACAATAAAATAATGTTTCATAGAAACTCAGGGTTACGTGTAACGTATGCCATGTCATTTTGCATGTAACATAAACCAAGTAAATGTTTCATGTAACATAATATGATTTTTTGATATGTGAAAGTAATTTTGGACTTATTGTATTCCAATAAAAAAAGATAATTTATTTATTACATTAAAAAAGTTCCATAAAAACTCGAGGTGTTACATTCTACCCCCTTTAAAATGAATTTCAAAATCAAAATTCATCACTCAAGTAAAAAAATGATGATACATATGATTCATCATATCCTCAAGATCCCATTTATATTCCTCTGACATTTGATTTTTTCACAATTCATTTAGTATGTTATTGGTCTTGTTTCATAGATATTTTTATGTACGATCCATAATTTAAACTTGTTGTTCCTCATAAAAAATATCATGCTCCAGTGGTGTAAATTATGAGTATAGTACATGTAAAGGGTTAGGAATTTACATTTTTAGTATTGATACATGTAACACATAATTTTTATGAGAGTTATTTGGAGTAAGTTCAAATCGATAGGCTACAATCCCAATAAGATAAAAGATTTCAAGAGGACCAACATAACTAGGGCATAGTTTCCCTTTATTCTTGAATCTCATAAAATTTTTATAGGTTGAGATTCATAGAAAAACAATTAACCAAAATCACACTCTATATCATGTTTTCTATTATCATCATATCTTTTCTGCCAACTTTTAGCTTCCTTGATATGCTGCTAAATGGTTCTATCCTTCTCAAGAATTTCTTCCATGATCTCAATTCCCTATATATTTTTGTATCCGACCTCATCCCATCACATTGGAGATATAAATTTATTCCCATATAGGGATTCATAAGGTTCCAAATAAATTCTTTATTGAAATATATTATTGTAAGAAAACTCAAATTTTGTAAGGTGTTGATCCCAACCACCATTGAAATTCATAGAACAAGATATAAAAATATCCTCTATGGTTTGAATTGTTCCATTAGACTAACCATCTATCTAAGGATATTTAGATGAGTTGAAACTCAATACTATATCATGCGATTATTGAATACTTCATAAAAAAATTTAGGTGAGCCTTGGATCCTTATCTAATACAATATAATGTATTACTCCATATAACCTTACCACATCCTTAACGTATATCATGTAATGCTGATCAAGAGAGAAATATTCTTGGATAGAAATGAAGTGTTATAGCTTATTAAAGTGATTAAATACAAAAATATAGCATTAAACCCTTTAGAGGTTTTCAGAAGTCCAACAACAAAATTCCTAGTGATGTTATCCCATTTCCATTCTGGTATGTGTAATAGATGCAACATCACTATTGACTTTTGTCCTTCAGCCTTAACTTGTTGGCATACCCAACACATAGATACAAACTCTACGATATCTCTCTTCATTATATCCCATAAAAAGAATTATATCAAGTCCCTATACATCTTCATACATCCATGATTAATAGTTAATAAATAAATATGAGCTTCCTAAAACATCTTCTACATCATGTCTGGTAAGGAAGGAACATATACATGGTTCCTGATCATTATCATTCCATCCAAATTAAGGATAATGTCCTGAACATTTATAACATTATGGTATAACTATAAGTCTTCATTCTCAACCAATTTAATTATCACATTAATATATTGTGGAACATTTATTTGAGAAAGAAATGATTTTTCCCCTTCCTTTAGGATTTCTAGATCCATCCATTTGAAATCTAGAAATATTATACCTTTTTAACTCATCATGGTTACGCTACCATTGTAATTTTGAATCAAAGAATTGTCCACCTTGGTCACTTTTCTAGTGTGTTAATGTTTTCTCTTGTCTTAATCCATTATCAACTCTAACCATCTTCCATGGAACATGATCAATCCTTTCTATGTGAATATATATTTAATACTTTTATTGTTGGTATATATCACACTTTTCTCCATAAAGATTATTTTTTCATGTCTTTAACACAAAAATTATCAGTACTAACATAAAATCATGAGTTTCATAATTACACTCATGAATCTTCAATTTTCATGATTCATAAGCGATAACCATGTTATTTTTCATAAGAACACATCATTATACAATATAGGATGCATCACATTTGATTAAAATCCCTTCCCCACAATAGGGTAAGGTATGAATAGGTTCAAAGACTATCATTCTCTCTAGTTCCTTGAAATTTTCTTCAATTTAATTTTCCTATTAAAAAATGAAACCCTTCAGAGTTAACTTGGTCAGAGGATTAGATTGTCATTATAAATTATCCTAAAACAATAGATAATTTCCAACCAAAACAATAATGCTACAGATCCTTTTCATAATGATTGTTCTAGGACAATATTAAATAGCCTCCATCTTTGATGGATCTATTGCTATTCCATCTCTTAAGATTATGTGACCCATAAATGAAACCTTTTGCAGCTAAAATTAACACTTGGTAAATTTTTTATTTATTGTATCATTCCTTGGGGAATTTTTTACAATTCTAACGTGATCTTAATTCTCTTTAATTATATTTTTAATAGCTAATAGTATCATCTATAAAGACTACTAGAACCTGATCGAGGTAATCTTTATAGACTCTATTCATCAAACCCAGGAAGATAACATATGTATTTATAAGACCTAAATAAAAAACCATATATTCATAGTGTCCATACTTAGTATGAAATTTTGTCTTGGGTATATCCTCTTTCTTTTCCCTAAATTGATGATATACATAATTAAGGTAAATCTTTGAGAAGTATTGATCTTCATGCAGTTGATTAAATAAGTCGTCATTTTGGGGAATATGATACTTATTCTTGATTTTGATCTTGTTTAACTTTTTATTATCAATGTAGAATCACATTGACCCACAGTTATTTTTTACAAAGAGAAAATGTCCACCCAAGGAGAAACACATGTTCGAATTATTACCTTTGTTAGGTTTTCATGGAGTTTCTTCTTCAATTCCATCAACTAAATTGGTGTTATTCTATATGGAGTCTTTGAGATTAATGTGGAATAATGTCTGATTTCTATTGTGAAATCAACATCCCTTGTGAGTGGTAGGGTAGAAAACTCTTCAAGAAATGCATCCACAAAATCTCAAACAATTGGCATATAATCGATGATGATTTTCTCCCCAACCAAATGGTATAAAAAACATTTTAAAGGAAAATTAAAAACATACACTGGATTTAATATCCAAAGGGAGTACATTCATATCATTGAATTTATGTAGGATCATAAGAGGGTATGAAATATAAAAATACAACGTCCCATTAATTGAAAATTGATGTGAGATTTATGTATATAAATCTATGTCAGGAATAAATTGACATAAAATTCAACAAAAGGAAGAATGAAAATATATATAGGAAGAAAATTTCTACAAACTTCAAATAGAGAGGAATTATAGACTTTGGATAAAATAATCATACCATTAGGGGTTTCCCTTCTAATTTCATATCTAATTTCATTAATAAAATCTCAACATTGTTATAAAAGTTTGTAAATATAAAAGTTCTTGTAGATCGAGAATAAAATATGACATTAATAGTTCTAGAGTGGATGGTATGTGTACCTTTAATCATTTTGTTTTCACACCTCTTTTTAGTAATATAATTTTCAAGAGATTTCCCCTTGTCCTTTGACTTAATAAGTTGTTTACATTGATCATTATTTCTATACCTTGGGTTTGGTAACTAGTAAGTACAATTACCATTCTCCTTACACATGTAGCACTAAAGCAGGGGTAGTTCATTATTTTCTTCTTTCTCTTCATTATCATTTTGATCTATCATCTTCCCATAATTTTGACAATAAAATCCCAGATGACCTTCTTTCCCACGCATAAAAATTTTACTAGACCCATTAAGAAAAATTTCTTCATGCATTTTCAAAAAATTGGAGAATAAAAAAACATTACTTCTTTTCTCTATGGTTTTTAGGGTTTCCTTTGAACTCCATCTTTATTTTCATAACAAAACCATGAGAAAGATACATGAATTTGACTAGTATTTCTTCCTTGATTGCAGAATATAAAATCTATTCATAGATACTAAATTATATTTTATCCATCACCCTTATATGATGTGTCATTATTGCAGTAGATAACATATCAACTATACATGGTTTGGATCGTAATTCTTGAGGCATACCTCAAAATTATTGTGAAATTAGGCTCATTGGTACCAACATATTCATTATCCCTTTTATTCAACTCCAAAAACTCTTCTACATTTTAGTATGAAGAATCGAAGGTAATTTTTTATCAAATAATATGGTCTTGAAATTTTACTAATCCATGGATTTAATCTCATCATAATGCTGCATAATTTGGATTATAGTTCATATGGAATCCAGCCTTTTTATTACATGACTTTTCATTACATTTTAAAAACAGTGGATCATTAAAGTCCATTTTCTTGGAAATCAGGAACAATATACATGAAAAAAAATAAAACATTATTTTAATATACTTGTAAGTATTAATCATAAGTTCATCATATGTGGAATTACTACATATAATAACCTGAGGACATGCATCAAAAGAAAGGGTGACCAGGAGGCCCAGTAAGGAAAGAAAGTGAAACAGCTACATGTGATCTTGAGAAATATCAATAAAATCATTTAGATAAAGATCCATATAATAAAAATAACTTAAAACATAACTTGAAAATGTGGCTAAAATATTTAATTAATACATTCTCGAACATATCACCAAGGTATATCCCCAAGGTGTCATAAACAAATTACCAAGGTTATTCCCCAAGGTATTATAAAACTTGACATCTCTAGAGATTAAATTCTTTACCCAATTCATTAGAGTCCAATGAGTTTGAAAAAATAATATATCTTTATTTTCATGTGATCTAAATATATCATAAATTACCTAATGTGTATAAAAGAAATGGATTTCCTATCAACATTGGGACGTTTTAAAAAATTCTTCAAAACAAGATCATTATGTCATTTATAACACATGGAAAAGGAATAATGTATTTATATATGTAAATTATAGAATAAAATTTATAAATTGTATGTATTGATTAATAAACCCAGAAATAAAATAGTTTTGGGCATTCACATAAAAAAATAAGATTATTTTTTGAGAGAAAGAGATAAATTTTGAGACAAAATTTCTACAGCATAGCGGCAATATAACATAGTTTTAAAAAATAATAAAAATAGGGGGGAAAAGGGTCTCCCATACATAAATGAATCATTTTACAGTATAGAGGCATTATAAAATATAAATAATATCTTGGTCTGAATATTATAATTACATGCCACATGAAAAGGAAACTTCGAAAAAGAGAAAATGTGATTTCATTTATGAAAATAGGGCAGCCTAACGACATCACATAAAAATTAGAAAAAAAATTTATGAGAGTGGAAACCATATATTATAATTTTTACATGAAATGGTTAGTAATAAGGATATATAATAACATACCCCAACATAATAATATTTAAAATTGAAGACATAACAAAAAGGAAGTCATGACTTAAAAGAGGAGGGTGAAAGGTTCCCTTACCTAGAAGAGTGACTTCTAAAGCTTGATGGTTGGGACCTTGGGGGGATTAGGTCACCTTGTGAGGACAAATTAGGAGGTAAAAATAACATATCTTAGTTCAGGAAGAAGTTTTAAAATAATTAATGAATTATTGGGTTGGTATTTATAAAAAAAAGTGGGAGAATATTTTATTAATTTATAGAGGACACTGAAACAGTGGTATTTGAACAACCGTGGGCCTTCCCATGGTATTTTCCCAAGTTATTGGCCACTTGGGGAACCTCATAACATATCTTACTATTCAAAATTCGACCATAATTATTACATCATTATTACATCATTAATTATTTCATTAAACACACCGAAACTCAAAACTGTATTTCCACTATTCACCGAAAAACAAAACATTTTATACGAATCACATAAATTCACCCTAACCTAATACCGATGATCTGAAAATCAAAAATGAACTACATTTTTTGAAAATAATTTCTTAAATATTTCTAATTTAATTTTAAAATAAAACCATTATTTATTCAAAAAAAACTCTAAAACTATAACTTTTTTTAACACTATGAAAAAGTAATCATGGTCCCATAAAATTTTCGTACAACCCTAAGATAATAATGTAAAAAATTTATGATTCAATTTTTGAAAATAAATTTCTATTTTAAATTATTCAATTATTTATAATATTGTAAATAAAATATTTATGGCATACAAAAATACCAAAACTTATACTATGATCATATTTTCACTTTTAAGTTGTATAAATTGTCTTTATAAATACATGGGGGAAGTTTCTAATTTTTTGGAAATTTAAAATTTATTAGTATTCATAGGGTTTTTACTATTCACTAAAAAATTATTTTGATCTTATTTAACCACATTATTCACCATGATTAAAACCATATTGGATGGATTTTTGAAACTAATTTTACATTATTAATTATTTAATGTATACAAAAAAATATTTCAAAATACCAAATTTCTAAAATTCACCAATAATATGGGACTTCTATAAATTCATCCTATATTTATTTTATCATTTGAGATCCACAAATTTTACATAATAAGATATAAAATTTTTATTTATTCAAAAGGATAACAAAACGTAACTAAGGTCTTGATACATAGACCATTATAACACCTTCGTAAGACCTAAGTGTAAGGTGTCCAATGGTTATAGAATCTTTTGGTGGCTTCGACAATATTGTCTGAGTAGTGATTTATATCATCTTGAACTTCTACAGTAGGGTATTTCATTCAAGCATCACATGTTGAACTCAACTTGGGCTTGGTCCAAATCAAAACCTTGAGATGCTACCTCCTTTCCAAGCTCTGATAGATGGGTTTCGTACGGCCCGCGTCTACTGGATGAGGCCATCAACTCCTCTTTCTGAATTAATTAACCAATATCACTTGTATTTGTAAACAATAATCATAAAGTTAAGAGTTTATTTTTCAACAGTCATATTAACCAATATTCATATAATAGTAGAAACCCAATGATCACATTTTTATTATAATCATTTCATTAATTAAAGGATATTGTTTTGTTGAGTGTAAAATAAAATAACACACAAATTTTGGAAACTAATATTATTAAAAATTTCGGGTTGTTACATTATTCTCCCCTTAAATAATTTTTTCCCTGTTATTTCAATTTTTACCCCAAGAAGATTAATGTTTTGGGTACTTCTCCCTCATAGAGTCTTTGGGTTCCCACAGGGATTCTTCACATTTTTGGTTTCTCCACAACAAGATAAACAAGGTGGGTGGTCTCGTTGCATAGAACCTTGTCCCAGGATCCAAGAACCCTATCGGCTGCTCCTCATAAGATAGGTCATGTTCCAATTGTACCACATATATGTTTTCTATATGTGAAGGTTCATATATGTACTACCTCAAGAGAGATACGTGGAAGACATCATAAATTTGTGATAGATATGGTGGCAGTGCAAGATGATAGGCCACTTCTCATATGTAATGAACAATCTCATAATTACCTATGTACATTGAGATGAACTTCCATTTTTTCCGAAAACTCATGACTCTCTTTCAAGTTGAAATTCTAAAAAATACTTTGTCACTAACGTCAAACTCCATGTCTATTTGAGGGTTGTTGGCAAAGCACTTTTGCCAACTCTATGCAGCCTTAATTTTTTTCAAGATGGTATGGACATTTTCTATAATCTCTTGCCCAAGATCAGGCCCAAGAAGCTTTATATCGCAAACTTCATGCCAAAAATTATGAGTTCTACAACGATTACCAAATAGAGCTTCATAGGGTTCCATTCGAATGCTCATGTGGAAGCTATTGTTGTGGGAGAAATAAACTAAATGGATATGTTCATCACAACCACATTTAAATCCCATTGTGCATTTTCTCAGCATGCCCAAGAGTGTTTGAATAGACCTTTCAGATTTTTCATCAGTTTGGGGGTGATAGGCCAGACTGAAATTCTATTCAGTGCACAAAGCATGTTGAAGACTTCTCTATAATTGTGATGTGAACCATGGATCACGATCTGATATAATAGAAAGTGAAACTCTATGTAGCCTTAACACTTCCTTCACATAAATCCAATCATGTTTATCAAGAGATAAATCTTCCCATATAGAGATAAAATAGGCAGTCTTGGTGAGTTGGTCCATAATTACCCATATCGCATTGTGTCCTTTGAATGTTCTCGGGAGACTAGTGAAAAAATCCATTGTGATATTATCCCACTTCCATACTGGTATGAGTAGTGGTTGCAACACCCCTTTTGGATGTTGTCTCTTGGCCTTCACTTGATGACATAATAAGAACTTTTTAGTGTTGTCAGAAATCTCATTTTTCATATTATCCCACCAAAAATTATCATGAAGGTCTCTATAAATTTTTTTAATCCATGATGTATAGAGAACGTAGAGCTATGAGCTTCATCCACCATCTCCTTCTTTATTTTCAGAATAGATAGAACACATAGTCTTGTATAAAATTTCAGTACACCTTCATGATTAGTATTGAACTCAATAAACATCCAATACTTCATAGCCTTGTACTTCTTTTGTAACAAATGATATTCTTTCCAAGCATTATTGATCATCTCTAGTAATGACAATTGAGAAATCATTTGGGTTAGGGTTGATGATTTAACTTCCCTTATAATTACCATGTCTAGACTTACTATGTCATTAATCAAGTGATCTCATTGAATCCTCATTGTGGAAAGAAAAACTGGGTAATTATTGCTCAATGCATCAACGACTATGTTTTCTCTTTCAGGATGATAATTAATTGAACAATAATAGACTTTTAGATGTTCCATCCATCTCTCATGTCTTATGTTCAATTCCTTTTGAATGAAAATATACTTCAAATATTAATGGTCTGTGTATATATCATATTTCTATCCATAAATATATTGCCTCCATATATTCAGATTAAAAATGACCGCAGCCAGCACCAGATCATGCATAAGATAGTTTTGATCATTATACTTAAACTCTCAAGATGCATAAGAAATGACTTTGTCTTTTGTATGAGGACACACCCAAGACCTTCCACAAAATAATTTCTAAAAATAATGAATCTTTCTCCACATGAGGGATGATTTATCAAGTGTGTAGTAACCAATCTCTTCTTCATCTCTTGGAAACTTTCCTCACACTTCTTTGTCCATATGAACATCCCCCATTTTTGTGTTATCGTGGTTAATGGATTAGAAATTCATGAAATATTTTTCACAACCCTCTTATAATATCCTGATAATCCAATGAAACTACGAATCTTATTTATTGTTGTAGGTAGAGGAAACTCCCCTACAACATTTGACATTGTAGGGTAAACTGTGATTTATTCATTGGATACAATGTTCCCCAAGAAATAATCTTTTTGTAACCAAAATTCACCTTTTCTGCACATTCCAAAAAGCCTCTCCTTCCATATAGTTTTCTAAATAACCCATTGATGATCCTCATGCTCCTCAAAAATATTGGAATATATCATAATATCATCAATAAAAACTACCACAAAGTTATCAGGGTAGTCTTTAAAGACTCTATTCATCAGATCCATAAACATTATAGGTGCCTTAGTCAGTCTGAAGTGCATTACAACAAACTCATAATTCCCATATCTTTATTGGAAGGTAGTTTTTGAAATATTTTCTTTCTTCACCATCAATTGATGATAACCAGAACAAAGATCAATCTTATATAATAATTGAGCCACATGAAGTTTGTCAAATAGTCATCAATTCTTGGAAGAGGGTATTTTTTCTTCACTGTGATCCCATTCAGTTCACTGAAATCAATGTATAGCTACATTGATCCATCTTTCTTCATCAAAAAGAGAACAGGTGCTTCCCAAGGAGACACACTTGTTTAGATAAAAACCTTCTCCAAAATACCATTGAGTTGTTTCTTTAATTCGTCCATATCTACATTTTCTATCCTATATGAGGTCTTTGATATTTTATGGGATCCTGGTATGAGTTAAATGGAAAATTCTACATCTCTTTCGAGGGTAGGTTCGGGTAACTCAGGATATATTTCAATGTATTCCTAGACGGTGGAGATATTTTATATCCCCATACTTTCATTTCATTCTTCTTTTTCTTGATCAAATTCATAAAGAAGGATATCGGAGGTTCTTCTAGACAAATATCAGGTTGATATATCTCTCCTTGGAAGATAACTATTGGTTTCCCATTCAATACTGCTGAGATTTCCTTGCTTCTGCATTTGATATTAGAATATACATTGAGATCCATTCCATACCTAGTATAATGTAAAAATATAGCTTGGTAATGACTACTACAATTGTACGAAGATTGTACTCACTAAATTAAATACTATAGTTATCAAACACTAACAATTTGTGGATAATCCCTCCAAGAGTCTGGACAAATAGTGTTACTTTTAAAAATCAGGGGATGATTCTTAATTCGTTACAAACATGGAGAAAATAAAGGAATGTGTAGAACCAGAATCAAACAAAGTACATTCTATATTTCAGAGAAAAACAAGAGTACCTTCCACTACATCATTTGGAGATTCAACTTCTACTGTAGTGATAGTAAAAGTACAAATTTTTTTCATTGGTCGTTGTTGAGGCTGATGGTGATTCCCCTCCACTTCCCTTGGATTTGGATTGTGATTGGAAAAGTGCCCAAGTTGCCCACACATATATAATTGGACATAAAGTAGGGCATGCACCATCTTACCCTTGTCGTTAGTGTTGGAATGTTGAGGCTTCACCTCACTACGACAATTCCATGTAGTATGCCCATATCTTCTACACATGTATCACTTCCTGACCTCGAGCAGGCAGTTCCCTGAATGCCTCATCCGACAATTATTACACATGGGACGTTGCACTTGCATGCCTACTCTTCCCTGATCAAGAGTCCTCTCTAATCTTTGCTCCATCTACCTTTTCTTGTATTTGGATTTATGAGACCCTTTCATCTCTCCAAACTCTAGTTCTACTTTCATCACACACCACAAGATCTCCTCATAGTTATCGTAGTCTCGGTTGGCTATATTATTCAGCAGATGTGGTCTTAGTCCACTGAAGAATCTATCAAACTTACTATTTGGATCCACGAGAAAGAAATAGATGTAACATGAAATACTTGGGAAGTTCATCGCATAGCATCCCACATATTCATTCTTCTTCTCCTTTATCATGAGAAAATAATTATCCATTCTTGTTCTCATGGAATGAGAGAGATACTTAATGAAAAAGATCCTTATGAACTCTTCCCACTCCATAGATTCAACTTCCTCTCTTAGCCTTGTGTTTTTACACAATTCCTACCACTAATTAACTTCTTCCCCAAAGTGGTAAACATCCAGGGTGACCATATATTATTTCGAACAATGGAGCATAGAAAATATCTTTTCGATAGTGCTGATCCACAATTCAGTAATCATGGGTCAGTAGATCCATGAAGTTTGTTACTCATTGACACATAAAGAACTCAACGGAATTGTGTTCCATTACGGGGAAGATTGTTCTCTTAGCATGATTCAAGTTATTTACCATAACTTGTGTTAGTTTATTCCTCATTAGAATGAATGTTTCCATTTCATCTTCCATCATAATGTCATCAGTGCATGGTCCATTATAGTCAGCATTTGCATGGTTCCATTTCTTGCCAAAAAAATTCTAATAGAGTTAAACCTTAGTGATAATATTATTTCATTTATGTATCCTTTAACTATAATGAATTTTATGTCTTAAAAGTCATTATTAAATTATTATATTTCTCTATAAATTATTTGTAAAGATTTAGAAAAAAGAATTTGATTAACCTAACATATCCTCTATGAGTGTCAAACTAGGAGTGCAGCATGTCCCACTGTCATGTACGAGGATAGGCCAGTTCAACCCTAAAACTCCTTTTCATAGTTTTTACAATTAAGTACTTCTATTCTAGAGCCACATCCACTTGATGGTATCCAAATAGGGATTTATTTTATCGAAAACCACTTACATAATATTTCATTAAAAGAAAAGAAACGTTTCTTATGTTTAAACGTTATTATTGGTTTCTTCCAAAAATTTTAAAATCCTAATTTCTATTAATAACTAAACTATCCTTTGATACCATCTATGTAATCCTTCCTTTTTGTTACCTAACATTTCATTACATTTTAAAAACAGGGGATCTTTAATGTCTAGTATCTTGGAAATCACAAACAATATACATGAAAACAATATAAAACATTTTTCTAATAAAATTTTAAGGAATATTCATAAATTCAACCTAAGTAAAATTACTACATCTCATAACCTGGAGACATATATCAAAGGAAAAGGTGAGAAGGAGGCCTAGTAAGGAAAGCAAGTGAAATAGTTTACTTATGAAATTGAGTAATATCAATTAGACCATAGAGATAAAGAGGAATATCATAATAATAAATTGAATCATAACTTAAAAATGTGGCTACAAAATTTAATTTAAACATTCATGAACATATCACTATGTTATATCCCCAAGGTGTAATAAAAAAATAACCAAGGTTATTCACCATGGTATCGTAAAGCTTGCCATCTCTAGAAATTAAATTCTTCACCCAATGCATTGAAACACTATTAGGGAATACTGTTAATATGAATTTTTTTTATTTTGATCCACGTAGATCATAATCATATATTTAGTAAATTACACAAAGATAACAAAAGAAATTGGTTTCATATCAAAATCGCGACGTCTAAAAAGTACATAAAAACAATAGCACTAAGTCCTTTATAACCCATGGAAAAGGAATAAGGGTTATATATATCTCAATTCCATAATAAAATATGTCAATTTTATATGTTTATGAATACCTATAGAAATAAAATAGGGTCTATTATTCACATAATGAAAATAAGATAATTTCACGGGAGAAATAGAGAAATTTTTGGATGAAATTTCTACAGCATAACAGCTATATAACACGGTTTTAGAAAACAATAAAAAGATAGGATACAAGAGTCTCCCATATATAAATGAATAATTTTATAGTAGTGGGGTGGAATAAAATATAAAAAATATCATGTTTTTGATATTATAATGACATACCATATGAAAAGGAATCTTGAAAAAACAAAAAAACATTTTCTTTTACCAAAATACGGCAGCCTAATGGCATCACTTAAAAATTCAGAAAATAAATTTATGAGAGTAGAAGATTTATATAATAATCTAGAAATGAAATGGATAGAAATAAAGATATATAATAACAGAACCCAACATAATAAAATGAAAACTTGAAGACATAACATAAAGGAACTCATGACTTAAAAGAGGAGGGTGAAAAGTTATCTTACCTTGAAGAGTAACTTAGAAAGAATGAAGGTTGGGACCTTGGGGGGATTTAGGGAACCCTGGGAGGACTCCTAAAGAGGTAAAAAGACCAGAGCATAGTTGAGTAGTAATTGGAATAAAATTAATGATGGAATGGGTTTCTATTTATAGCAAAAGTAAGGGAATATTTTATTAATTTACATGGGACGCCTCAGCGTTGGTATTTCAAAAAACCATGGGCTTGCGCATGGTATTTTCCCATTGTATTAGACACTTAGGGAACCACATAACATATCTTACCATTCAAAAGTCGACCAGAATTATTACATCATGATTACACTATTAATCATGTTATTAAACACACTGTAACTCAAAATAGTATTTTCTCTATTCACCGAAAAACAAAACATTTTATGAAAATATCATAAATTCACCCTAACCTAATATCAATTATATGAATTAAAAAATGAACTCCATTTTATGAAAGTAATTTTCTAAAAAAATTTAATTAAATTTTTAAATAAAATAATTATTTATTCAAAAAAACAACTCTAAAACTCTAACTTTTTTGTAACACCTTTAAAAAGTAATCAACGTTCAATAAAATTATCGTATAACCATAAGACAAAAAATAAACAATTTATTATTACATTTTATAAAAATAAATTTCCATTTTAAATTATTAAATTAATTATAAAATTGTAAATAAAATACTTATGACCTTTAAATATTCCAAAACTTATTCTATTGTCATTTTTTCACTTTTAAGATGTCTAAATTGTATTTATACATTAATGGGTGATGTTACTATTTTTTGGTCAATTTACTATCTATTACTATTCATTAATATTCATGAGGGTATGTTACTATTCCCCAAAAAATTATTTTGATCTTAGTTAACCACATTTTTCACCCTTATTGCAACCATGTATGATGGATTTCTGAAAATCATTTCACATTATAAATTATTTAATGTATACAAAAAAATATTTCAAAATACCATATTTCCAAAATTCACCAATAATATGGAACTTATATACAATCATCTAATATTTATTTTAACATTTGAAATCCAAAACTTTAATATAATAAGAAATAACATTTGTGTTTATACAAAAGGATTAAACAACATAACTAAGTTCTTGATACATATCCCCTTATAACACATGCATAGGACCTAAGTGTTAGTTTTTCTATGGTGATAAAATCTTGGAGAGGCTAGGACAACATTTCTTAAGTGGTGATTTCTGTCATCTTGAAATTCTCCAATTGTTGATTCTGTTCAAGCATCACCTATTGAAGATCATCTTGGACTTGGTCAAGATTAATGCCCAGAGATGCTACCTTCTTCTCAAAATCTGGAAGATGGGCTTCGTACGGCTTGAGTATATAGGATGAGGCCATAAAATCATCTTTTTTTTTATTAATTATCCAAGATCACTTGTATTTATAAAAAAATCATAACGTTGAGAGTTTTTCTTCCAACATTCACATTGAACCACAGTCATATAACAGTTGAAACCCAACTATCTCATTTTAATTATACTGACATTATTAATTAAAGGAAATAGTTTTTTTGAGGATAAAATAAAAAAACACAGATTTAGGAAACTAATATTATTCCAATGTTCAGGTCATTACAGTCCACCACTAGTCAGATTCAACTGCTAAATGGTAAATATCCAGAATAAATTTCATATTCTTCAAAATCTAGAGAACAAAAAAATATCATTTTAGTAGTATTGATAAATTTTTTTCAATAAATGGATCAAAATAGTCTCTTAAATAAGGTATATGTTTCCTCATGAAGGAATCAATCAAATTTCGTTCCCTCCTATTCTCATTTGAAATTTCATCATGATTCAAACCTTAAGAAAGTTGTGTGATCATAGGAAAAATGTTTTTCATTCCAAATCTTAATCATTCAGTTGATCATGAGTAAAATCATTTCAGTTTCCACCACAATCGGCAATAATGTAGTTCTTTGGGGTTCCATCCATTGTCTAAAACCAAAATTATAGAGTAAGAAATAGTTACTGTAATGAAGAACCACATTATCATAAAATTTCACCTTATGAAACCTTCTTTAATATGTGACTAACTTATGAAACATTCTTTAATATGTGACTAACTTATTAAACCTTCTATAATATGTGACACCTTCTTTTATCAATGATTATTCAGAGACATCGTGTATTTAAATCCTTCATGATTGTTTGTGAAGAGTATGTGAATTCACCAATCCTATCTGTAAGAGTGTCAACACATGTGTGTAGCAATGAAAATTTAGGATAATAATAAAACATGTGTCTCAAAGAAGGAAAATTTAGACAAAATTTTCTTACCAATTTGGTAGCTATTGAAACATATACCCCATAAAATAAAGAACAAATAATGGATATTTAATTACCCATAAATTTAA
Organism: Viscum album; assembly: GCA_963277665.1. Classification (NCBI taxonomy): domain Eukaryota; kingdom Viridiplantae; phylum Streptophyta; class Magnoliopsida; order Santalales; family Viscaceae; genus Viscum; species Viscum album. Next base: position 1,168,661,697 of record OY728164.1, read on the forward strand.
TTAAAATAATCATTTAATATATCCAGGGATATTGTACACACGACACAAATGGAATGGGTGACGAACAACACACGTATCTCGGAGAAGTAAAAAGTGAGATAAAATCCCCTTACCTTGAGTCTTGACTCTCATTGTACTCCTAAAACCCTCATTATAATAAATCTAATTTTATTATAAATTTATTATGGAACCATATTATTATATATAATAACTTATATAGATTTATTATGATGTTATATTACACTTTCTTTAACAATTATATGTTAAAGGTTCATTTCAGGTAATATCAGCTTTGTCCATTGCATGTTTCTTAATTTGTTATATATTTGTTCCTCATACATATATCATGATTTCTAGAATTTAAACAATGATATAAATATAATTTATATTCATTATATTTTTTTTATAATAATCTATATAATATAGAATTATTAAATGTAATACATTGTTTATGGAGACGGTGTGTTGTACGTAGACATTAATACTATTTAAGTTTTTTTTGTCAGATTGAATGGAAGAATGAAAAAAACAAAACTATATTTTATATTTATAGTAACATTATTATATCATATAAATAATATAATTTCACTAAAATTATAATTTATGCATAAAATTTAGTGTGTGGATGAATCAATTTGCTCTGAGAGGTAGTATTTAACACTTCGTGAAATGAAATTAATATATTCACACCAAGTATACAATATAAATATATTTGTTTTAAAAGTATTAAATAACCATAAATATATAATAAATACAATATATAACATATATTAACAGATTCTATTTCATAATATATTCAATGAGAGGTGATAAACAAAAAATGAACAATTGTCGTTTCTTGATGCAGTATTTCATCGTACAAGTAAATAGAATGATCATTTCCCATTAGAAGGAAGTGTGTGTAAATGTAGGTCGAACCCTTATTAAAAAATAGATACTTATATTTAGGATGATTTTTTTATATGAAAATGGAATGAGGATATTTGAGTTATTATATAAGTAAAGTAATGAAATGTGATCGTTGAAAAATGTTTCCTTTTAAATCAGGTAACTCCTTTTTTCCTTTCACCGAAGGGATTCCTTGAACTGATTTATTCCCAAGGAAAGGATTCAATGTTGAATAAATGAATTTTTAGGAGTTTATTGGGATGATATTATCTGAAACTATAATTCTTTAGAGGTGTTAGGACATGGGAAGAGAGGAGGCATTTTTATAGTGTAGGTGTGGCACTCTAGTAAATATTTGAAGAGAGAATTCCACCCGCATTTTTCATGTTCAATGTCGATCAACTGTTGAACCAAAGTTGATCCATGGGAGGATAGAGTCGAAATATTTCCATCCAATGAATCTTTTAAAAGTTTATATATAGTTTTGGGTATTAAATTTATGTTTTATTCATTTATTAATGTATATCTTCTCTTAATCATCGTAATTAATTTTAATCACTTCTACTAATATTTTTGGTAAGAAATAAGGATGAACATAGTAAAAATTATATATTATTATTATTCAAAATATGGAATCCATTTTTTAAAATTAAAATCGAATAAGTGGAATAAATTAATTTAAATATAATCCCATGATCGGGTCGACAATGCATGTTTTTAATGTAAAAACACTTAAAATTTTGATGTGTTTTATATTCCATTTCAATGTCAAAACTATTAAAATGACCCAAATTTTATTTATTGATAAAAATATGATCTAATAAAACTTTAATCCAAACAAAAATATAATTTAAACATTTAAATAAATTATTTGAAAAAAATATTTGTGAACTAAACTTTATTGTTTTTCAATATTCATCCAGAAATGATGTTTCCCAGATTTATCCCAAAAATTAACCCTAATGTTATTTTGTCATTAAAAATTAAAAAATTTATTTTATTTTATCAAATTAAATTTCTTAATATGTCTAAAATTAATTATATTATTTCTCATAGAAGTACATTAAAAGTTGGTCATTTGAGAAATTAGTTTTTTTTAATATACAATGACTTAACTAAAAATATACCATTCATCATCAATATGTTTTATTTATGTAAAAACATTATAAAAATATTTTTAAACTAATTATTACTATTTATATTATTATTTTTAATCGATATATTATAATTAACTAGTTTAAATAGTTATAACAATAAAATGATGTTTTATTGAATCGTAGTGTTGTGCGTAACACAAGCCAAGTCAGTGCTACGGTTAATGTATGCAAAGTCAATGTTTTGTGTAAGATATTCTGAGTATGTGCTATGTTAAAAAATGGATTGACTTAGAGTATTGTAAAAAATAAACAAAAATTAATTTATTCGAGGAAAAAGCGTCTATAAAAAATCGGGTGTTACACAACCTCAGTTATGCTCAAGGAAACAAAACTATGATTCTTAATATGAAAACATTACCAAAATTTATGTAAAGATAATGTTACAATGGATGTTGATTTTCTATTATTGAAATCACTAGCCTGGTCTACACATTTTAATTCCAATAGATACAATTATTCACTTCTTTGGGTAGGCCATAACATTAACATCCTTTGAAATATCTCGAAGTTAAATATTTATATATAACATTCTAAAATATTTTATTTCAATCTAATATTGTGGATAATGATTCACAGAATACACTATACCTAGATTTGACATTTTTAGATACAGAGTTCTTCTAATGAATCTTCTAAATTTTTTTTGATTCATATAGTTTATATCTTCCCCTTTTCTGATTTTAGTACCAACTAATATAGGTGTTGATGTTTCCTAATCAACCTCCATACTAAATTTTATAAATAAGTTTCTATAATATTTCTCTTAGGATAAAAATATTTTGTTTCCTTTATATATAATACATAATCAAACAAAATATTGAATCTCACCTGGAATTTACAATTCAATGTTCTTTTATAACTAATTTTTAAATTGCTCATGGGTATAATCTTTTTCACCAATATAATTTATGTCATCCCAATAAATTATAGTAATTAAAATCTCTGTGAAAATAACATTCACATAATGTTTTAAATCAATACTTCCTTTAATGAATTACATTTTTTTATATGGACATATAATTTATAATACTAGGCTCTAAAATTCTATTTTGAATCATATAAATCCTTTTTCAGCATCCAGACTGTTCTTCCATCTCAATCCAAAATAGAACCTTCAAGTTTTTTAAGGAAAACATATTATTTTATATCCATGTTCAATATGGATAACATCAAATCCATCTAATATACCATTATGTGTCTATGTGTTTCCATGCCTATAAAATTTCTTATTATTTATAGTCCACCCACTAGTGTAAATTTAACATTAAAATTAGCCCTTTTAATATGATAATATACTTTTATACCATTTTGACTTTATTCTTGATGCCCCCCTTACTTATTTAGTTTTTCTAATATCCATTCAAAACATAACATATTTTTGAATTTACTTTGACTAAAAATTTCCATAGTGTAATTATTTTCAATCTAGTATTTTTATTAATTTATTGCATTAACCCATTCCTCGTACCAAATAAATTATATAAAAATTTTGTTGTACAATATATGAGGTTAGAATTGTTTTATTTCTGTCCCCAAATCTTCTTCTAATTTTTACTATATTTTATTTACGGATAATGACATTTTCTGAATCATCATTCTCCCTTTATATCTTATGCCTTTTTTATCTTTTCCAATAACATTATCTTTATCACTAGTTTTTCATATTCACCATAAGTATAAAATTTATACCTTTTTTCTTCTTCTTCATTCTATTTCTAGTCCTTAACATTCATGAAAATTTTCATTTATCACATCTAATGTGTGATGATTTTTGATAATTTTTACATTGTAATATACAACCAGTTTATAAAACATCTTATACCATATTTTTAGCATATTCCAATAGATAAGTATCACATTAAGGTATAATCATAAATTATGACTTCAAGTATTCCCATAGTTTTATTTATGAACATCATATAATAAGGAGTACAAAAAAACTTTTGAGTACTTCAATGTTAAATTTCTCATGCACACCATTATATATGGGGTCATCTGTGTCTCAAGTATTATCAAACTCATATTCTATAATTTTACAGTATTATATATAGTTTTCCTCTATAATAATGTCGAAGTATTTTGTTGAAAAGATCTTTATCTACCCATATCATCTAAAAAGATTCATTAACTTTATAATACACACTAATATAGAGTGTGTGTTGTATTGTATTGATACATTATTCCATGCATTTCAATATTTCCTTAAAAATTACTATACGTATACTCATGTCATTTTTTATCACTACATCTTGATGTAGGTTCGCAACTCTTTCCCAACCCTTCTTCTAATGATTTCAAAGATCCAATAATCTTCTGGCTAGTTATTAATGGACATTAAATCATTCATTTGAGGGTAATCATTAATGAAATTAGTGAAATACATATAAACTAAAATATATTTTTAACAAAAAAGAAAATATAATAAATATGTATAATCTCAAGTGGTCTTTTGGACTCAATAAATACCTCTTTATGAGTCTGTTGATTCATTTTCCCATTTTAACAACTTTCACTCACAATATGATTCCATATTTTTAATTAGGGTTAGTCTCTCAAAACATCATAAATTCATATTTTACCCATTATTCATTAACTTAAATTTTCAAGCATTTTATTTATTATATTTTTCTCATTTTGGGAAATGAAATAATAATAATTGATAGGATCATCACATTGATGTAGATTGTAACTTTTTCATTCACCTTGAGTGATTATCCCACCATAATTCAATATCTTGATAAAATATATGTTTTTATTGAATTTATACTCATATAAATCCCCAAAAATATGGATCATGGTTGAAATATTTTGTTTAGTCCCGTCAAGTAGTAAGGAATTTTTGGATTTCATATTTTGGGTTTCTATCAAAGTAACACTAACTCCTAATATTTTTAGAGAACTATCATCTAAAAAATCTATCACATCACTAAAATCCCATTCAATATAATTTATTTTCATCTATCACTATCCATTAGTGTGGAACAAATAATAAAAATAATCTATGACTTATTTCTATTTAAATATTTTTAATACATATTTAGAAAAGAGTGATAAGTAATCTTCTTCTATTTTTTGAATTTATTTTCTTTTGTCTACATAGTAAATCTATCGAGGAAGATTGTTCATTGAAACTTTAGTACAATAATCCTATTATTCATATATTCTATATATTTTTTCAATGATTTGAATTTTTTTAGTGACTGGTTTTGATGACCTCTTCTTTACATACATCCCATTCCCTGAAACATTTATCATTTTCTCCAAATTTCATCTTTTATATTAAATATACCTCTCATTGTTTCGTACTTTCTACAATGTAATGACGTATTCTACCAAAATGAATAAATGTTTTGGGAAAACATTCAATAGAACAATTAGGGACCATTGAATATGGATCTCTCATATACATAATAATTCTATTTAGAAAATTTTTGTTATAAACATTACATAACCTATGTTTTCTTTTATATTTGGATAACAAATGTATTTGAGAAAATATTCTCATCCTTTGATTTAGAATAATATTTATCATTATTTCTCTTAGCCTATATTTTTTCCAAATTGTAATTTGAACCATAAATATTATAAATAATAAATTTTATATATACCATAATAAGATTATAAATAACTTGTCCTCTTGGGGAATGAATCTCATGTTATTGAGTTGATATAAATTTAACTTCTATAACCTTTTAAAAGTATCATATCTATTATTCATATATTTATCAATTTAATAGCATATTGATTATGGATTCTATAGTTGTTCTTCATTTATATTCATTTTTTAATCTAAATATTTCACCATTTTTTCTTTTCACAAAGTTTGAGATTTTTAATTTTAATAGTGTAATCATACTCTCTTTTCAGTTTCTATATTTTTCATCAATTCTTCTTTTCATTTAATCATAAATTTCATAATTTTATTCTTTAGTTCGCTGATATTAACATATTTTTCAATTTCATATTTCAACATTTTATTCAAATATTTTATATTTTCATATTCTTCTATACTAATGGAGAATTCCTTTTATTATTGAACATGACCCATGAACTTTATAAAAAAATTTGAAACATATTTTACTAATTGGATGATTATGGAAGAGTAACATTATTCCAATTAAATCATAAATATTCTTCCCATATTCCCAGAAATCATTTTATTTATTCTAATAAGTTTTCTCTCTTATTCTAAGAATTTTTATATTGTTCATTATCTATATACTCACATGTTTCCTTCTATGGGCAGTTAATTTCAAAGTGACCAATGACACCTTATTTGAAAAACATTGGGTGAGGGGATAGTTCTATTATATTTGATCACTTCATTCCAAAATATCATTAAAATAAGATACATAATAATCTTGTAGTCTCCATCTGTATCCTCATCTTTATATTCACTTGAATATTCATCTTCTTTAATGATTTTAATGTTCTCATGGCCGAAAAAGATAGTTCCTCACTTGAATTGTTCTTAAATACATGGTTTTTTATTATTTCATGATAAATGAGAAAGTTATGGAATTTATCAAATAAAATTTCTCTTATATGTTCTAATTATATTATTTTAGGATAAAATATTTCTATAAAGTTTCATACCATATTTTAAAAAATATGGAATCTTTCAGATTTTCTCCATAACCTCAGATATTTTTAAAAGTTTCATTAACTCTTATAATGTATTCTTCATCATTTTTTTTTGATAATATTTGATCACATATTAAAATATGATTATCAATATTTTTAAAATATTCACCTTAATTTTCATACTTACGTCATAACATATTTCTAATTTTTTTTAATTTTTTTTTATTTTTGGAGCCTCATAACATTTTTATAAACTATTTCTAATAGAACAAGAGATTTTTTTATATATACCATAAACTACTAAATTTTTATTATCAATTATTAAAAATTATTCATTTAGTCTAATGGATTTAAATACCACTTTTTATGAATCTTTAACTTCCATTATAAGAGACAAAATATATTTTAACAACTTATTCTTCCAGCTATAATAGTTTTTTCATAAAATGTAACTTCACCCCTACTATTCTCTTAATTAAAATTTTCTATTTCATGTAACTTATGGATCATACATAGGGAAACTATGTTCTTTAATACCTATTAAAGTGATAGTGGAATGGGTTTCACCAGACAGAAGGGGGTTCGTTTGTTGAATCAAGGGTTTTTTCGTTTAATAATTTATTCATTCAAAACCAACAACAATGAACTATTAGTATTTATCGATAAATTAAAATTCTCAATTTTATGTATATTAATATTCAACCGAAAATAATCCATTGATTTTTATGCTAAAACATAACCCCCTCCACCCAATTTTTTTACATATAATGTTACATTGAGTGCATTTTTAGTTTATATTTTATGATATAAATATTTTATTTTATTATAGTTATGGAATTTTTTTAGTAATGATATTTATATTTGATATGAATAATTTTATGATTATTATTCATGATATTTAAAAGTATTATAGAATCATTATTAATAAATTGAAGTTAAAACCTAACATTTTTATACACCCCTCGATTGGGATCCCTGTGTTTGAGCTAAACATTAGGTTTAGGAACCTAAATTTTACTAATGAACCACATATTAGAGTACCTAACATTTTACATGTACCATATGTAAGAAACCTCACGTTTGTATAACAAACCACATTATAAAACTCTATTTTTTCAACCCTATGATGTAAACCGAAATTTGGATTTATCCTCACTTAGAGAAGTCCCTACACTAATCAATTGATCTTGGAGATTTCATTTTAAATTTATTCCAAGATTTCATCTGATATTTTACTGGTGTAAATCCATTTTCGAAGATATTAAAAAACCATTTCATAATATCATAAACAATGGACTAATTAGTTATAATTTATAAAGGACGTTATGATTTGATATGGATTATTTGATTCAAATTTCAAATTAACTATTTTTTTGAAATTTCATTTTATCTACTGACATTTCCCAATCTATTTGGCTTAAATTTATTAATGATAATTCTTTATTCTCTAACAATATACGTGGATGGTCTTTTTAATTAATTTTATAATCATCTAACACTAAGAATATTAGTGATCTAAATATCATAATCTAAAAATACATCCGAACGATATAATTACAAAATATATTATTATATATGTCATAACCACTATTACACATATTTTTTATACCTATGTAGTTGCTTTATAGAGTATTTTATTACTATGATTTAATGAAACATAAGTTATATTAAGGTTTTTTTTATTATTCCTACCACAAAAATGATAAAATTATATAATATTTATTCTTTATCCTAATATTCTCTATAGAATGTTTAATTATTCTTCTTGAGGAATATTATTTAATGTTATTTATATATTCATTCGATTATCTCTTCTTCTATCGATAGAAATATCTGTATCTGGAATTTTTCATAAATATTTTCTCCATACAATGTCAATATATTTTATTTATATAAAATTGAATTTGGAGTTCATTGGGAACTACTACTAAGATTTCTTTAAGTCCTCTATTATTTTACATTAAGTGAAAATTTTATGCACTTATCTTTCAAGATGACTTTGAAAAGGTTATGCTTGTGAAAGTCAATAATCTTGTAGAGAGAGTGTTGGTCGTCTCATGTATACTAAGAGATCTTAATTCCATAATCCACTATAAGAACTATTTTCAATTATTTAATATTTTTATATATATTATATTTTATGAATGGGGAATGGTTTCTCTTTACAAGTTTAAGAGGGATAATTTTGGAATATATCAAAAAAAATTAAAAGGATGCATTTACCCATCCTGTTGTCTCTTCATTATCTATCCAAGAGAAAAATTGGCATCCAATTAGTGATCTACTGATGATTTATTATAAAATATAATAGGATTGAGTTGAATTTCATGATGATGAATAATTTCAATGATTTATATTAAAGAAGTTATGCCAATGATCATGAATCTATATTTTAGTGGTGAAATTTTTAGATGTTGTAAGTATCTCATTATTATATATTTGAAAAAATATTTTTTTGGAGAGTTTTCATAAATGCTATCAAGCCATATGGAATCCCTAAATATGAATAAGAAAATTTCGAGGTGGAAAAATAAGTTAAATATTATCTGAATTTGAGAGCCATAATTATAATTATTTATGTACCTAATCTAAATAAATTCAATGGTCCCTCTAATTGTGAAACTAAATTTAAATTCTTCTAAAGGAACTGATAATATCTACAAATTTAGAATAAATTCTTCTAAATTTAATTTTGATACAATTAAATAGTATTAATGTGAAATTATCACTCAGATGAGTAGAAGCATAACAGAGATGTTCAATTGTGTAGTTTCTCATGGAACACGTGTGCCTAATATTGATTAATTGTTGATAATTATCATAGTTTTACCCACTATAGATAAATGTTTTTCAGATTAAATTTGGAATTTAAATCTTTTTAATGATTCCATGAATATATAATTGTTTAGATTTCTATGTATGTATGAAGATGATAAGAAAGTAGAATTTGAGGAGAAAAAAATGATTAAAATGGAAAATATAACTCACAAATATTCAATTCATAAATGAGGAGGGAATTCAATTTAATTTGTAATATTATATAATAGGGTGTAAAGATATTCCAATTCATTTTTGAAGTTTACATATTTGGCCCGAATATTCAATAAGATATAAAAGAGAAGGAAATATTTAAAGACTATTTTAAAAGACTATAATAAAAGTATTAATTGTATAAATTAATTCATATTTTTTTATTGAAATGAATATAGGAATATCAATAATTATTTTCCATATTAGAAGAAGAGAAGAAAAATTGAAAAAACTGAATGGAAGTGATAGATGAGTGATGGTTATGAATAAAAAGTTAAGAAAGACAAATCTATATAGAGCACATTTGAAGACAAAATAAGTTCTTATTATTTATAATATAAGAGGTATTGATCATTTAAAAAAAGAAAATATTTGATTTATAGAATAGGAAGATGGCGTATTGTATTACTATTCTTATATTACAAATTATAATTCTGAAAACTACTAAAATAAAAAATTAATGGAATTTTTCCTCATGTTATAATAGATATATGAAACCCTAAAGAAAAAACATAATTCTCTAAATAATATTCATAATTTCTTTCTTACATTAAATGGTCATTATGTTGAAGAAACTATTATAATATAAATAAAAATTTAACAAATCAGGTTCACGTTGTATTGGGAATGATAGAAAAATTAAATATTTTCTTTCTAAAGTAGAATCCTTTAAAAGTTATGATAGTGAAAAAAATAGTATTTATTAAAAATATTATTAATAATATATATATAATGAAAATATATAGGATTGTTAGTAATTTTGGGAACCTAAAATGTATAGAAATTATTTTTTTCCATGATTAAACAATAATAGAAAGTCTAAAGTTTCATTATTTTATTTTGTTATTAAAGTTAAATATACTAATGATTATAATATACGGATATATTAAATCAGTAGTGTTAATAAGGATTATATTTCAAAATATATATGTAGCTATAAATCTGGAATTTTTATTAAATTTAAACAAATATGATTTCCTATATCCTTACATACTTAAACTGTAGAACCCAATATAATTGTAGTAACCCAATAAATTTTTGGGTTGTATTTTTTAGGTAAAGATCCATAGGGACACATATTTTATATGGTTTTTTGGATATTGGTTGTTAATTAAATTTTATTCGATACATTTACAAATTTAATGAACTATATAATGTTTATATAGGTTCAGTTACCTTTATTGATATTTCTAAAGTGGATGTAATTCGAGTAGGTTCAGTTTGATATTCAAAATCCGTCCTGGTCAACAAATTTTACATCAATAAAGTATTAAAGAATAATTTTATAAGTATTCCTCAAATTTTTTATGATTATTTTATAGATAATTTCTAAAATAAAGAATTTTCTATTTTTAGGAGTATACTTCTCAAGTATAAAAACCTAAAATAGAACATATTTATACCTTCGATCCAAGTTGAATGTGTGAACAAAACATAAAATATTTAAAAACTATGTATTTTTTGGGAACTATAACATAGAAATCTAGTTTAGAAATTCATTTTTCTATGTTATTTGATAAATTATATTTATTTAATGGGGTTTAATTTTTTAATTTAAAAGTGAGTTTTTTCCTTATTTTATGAGCTTTCTAATTTTTTAAAAAATTAAACACATTTCAAAATAATTTCATTAGAATGTGGTCATGGAAGATGAATTAATAAACAATAAATAGACTCTTTTTACTTAAATATGAGTATTAAGCATACTATTTATCTCTAATAATAGCTAAATAAAATGTAATTATTGAAAAAATAAATATAAATTTTTAAGAAATGGATTGACATATTTTAAATATGTATAGTTTACCAAATAATTTTTTGTCCGAAGTTGTAAATAAAACCTTTGATATTATTAATAGATATTTAATTAAAAATATTTTTAAAACAAATCCTTATGAGTTATGTAAATTTAGAGAAATTCAATTTCAGTACTTCAATATTTTTTATGTATATTGTATATCATGAATACTAAGAAAATCCTTGGTAGGTTTTATCCAAATACTGATTAAGAAATATTTTTTAAGTGTACTTCTAATTTCCAATCTTATGGAGTGTTTAATAAGAAATCATTGATAGTTGAGTAATTGGCTCATTAAATTTGAATAGGGTAACCCATTGGATCTCAATAGAACTAAAACAGATACCAGTAATAATTGATTAAAATTTTTTAATCTTGATTACACTAATGTTAAGTGAGAAGGTAAATTATAACATCATCATGATCAATTCAGTTCTAAATATAATGAAACTAAGGAACCAAAAAGTTTCTTACGAAGATAGTATTGATCTTTGAAGACCCATAATTTAAATATTATTAGATAAGACATGATAATGTTGACAGAACTAGGATTAATATATAAAACCAAGTGAATTTATATTCCTTTATATCCCAGTTTACACTTAAATTGTTATAATAATCCTTAGATAATTAGAATTGGGTGTTGGATAATCAAGAGGAGATTAATATTTTTAAATGAAAAAAGACTATTTTATTGTTTATAGGACCCCATAAAATCATATATTATGAACTAAATATCTACTTAGAAAAAATAAATATGATCAAGGTGTAATTATCGTGAATAAAGATGGGCAGGTTTCTAATAGTCATATTCATAGAAGAATGTATGAATTTTGAAGATACCTTTGGCCCTATTTCTAACAATGAATCCACTAAGATCCTAGTAACGTCTTAGGTAATGTCAATAAGAATAATTTTCATGTCTTATTAATATTAATTAATTTTTTTTATATAATTCGATTCATTATAGTTATATTATTTAATTTTTTAATCAAATAAAAAAGGCTTCAATTATTTCTAAATTATGATTCAATGCATCATATGGTTTTATTTAAAATATTTATTTCCAAATTATAGAATAATAATTTTACAAAATTACTTTTATTTTAAATTAATCATATAAATATTATCATAAGATTAATTTTTAGTGTTTTTTGAAAAGATTTATTGGTAAATGAATATTAAAAAATATCAGTTTTTTTTAAAAAAATTACTATTTTCAATTCATGTATTTACAAAGTAAAATTCTATGATGGATTGTTTTTAAAATTTATTTCGTTTATTTGTTTTAAAAATAACCCGATAAAAAAATTAGACTAAAGTTTTTACTTGATTTTTGAATAAAAAACATTTTTATAAATAAATATTCATTTCATCAAAAATTATTTTTCATAACATTTTTCAAGTTTTATTTTAAAATATGTTTTGTAAAATATATGAATTGAATTTTAAAAAAAAAATCCAATATTTTTAATTAAGAGGTTTATATATCAAAAATAAGTTTCTATTATTTTTTCATTATGAATAGTAGCCAAAGTAAATATTTTCCACCATAGTAAGGGTAAATCCAGTAATTAAGATTAAAAATAATATGAAAAGGTATATAAATGATAATAAAACAATAATTTAATCTATTTTATTAGTTTCTTTCATAAATATTAATCCTATTTTTTAGGTTATATAATGTTTTCTCCATTTTCCCTTAAAAATGAGTTATATATTATTTAACTAAAGAAAATACCAAATTTCTCTCTCTTTCTTTTAAATGTATATTTTTATGTTCAATTTGAGAAAAAAGTAAGTTTTTAATTGATATTATAGGTTATATTTATAATAATTAAATTATTTTAATGATGGTATTGTTTTTAAAAATTTGTAATAAAATAATTACCGTAAATTTTTATGTGATACGAGTATAGTGATTGTGAGGTTGTAGAAAATTAAAGTAAATGATTATTAGGGACATCAAAATTAATATATTTTTTATGAAATATGTTTTCACATGAAATTTAATGTTAATAATGATGTATAATGATTTGTTAATGACTTATATTGTAATTTAAGTGAGTCATGTTGTTTCTAAATTCAATTTATGTGAATACTTCCTAAAATGACATCAATTCTATTTTATGTTGAAAATATTTTATTAATTTTTTTTAAAAAAATAAAAATGGTGGGATGATAAATATTAAGATAAAAATTCTCAAATTTCATCCCTTATTTATTTATGACTTATTTTTTTTCATATAGTTATTACCCTTTTCTGTAGAAAAGTCTGTTACAGCGGTTTTGAATAGAAATAGGTAATGGAAATATTAATCCAAAAAATAAGGTATAAACTTATATATAAACCTTTAAATTTTTAATTTTATGATTATATGAAGACCATATCCACATTAACGTATAATCCAGGAAATTGTGGAACCATTTCAAGTGATTTTGACTCATATTATAATATAATTCATCATGTATTTCCAAAAAATCACATTCCCTCACTTATAAAAGGAAACCTCATCTAGTTTTTAATACACACACTTGAAAATGATTTTTATTCAGAAAATAACTACCCTAATACCTTACATAAATCAATCCCCATGTCTAACAGTCCTTTTTTATCAAAAAAAGATCTTCAGAATGCTTCACGTTTAAACATAAAGATGTTGTCTCAATAAGATGTGGGTTTCTTAACTAAGATTTTTCATTGTGATTCTACTTATTAATTCTCAAAATATAATTCAACCATTATAAAATAATAACCAAAATCATTTCATTATATTTATATTTTATTTTATTAGTGGTATTACCTATATCAATCTCCTCTTCTGTCAATTGAAAAATGAAACCATCGTTCATGTGAACGACAGACTATTGCCTCAAAAACCGGTGTAATTTTTCCTCACCATTTCCAATAAAAATGATTTATAATTATTGATTTTATGTATATATATTATATTATTTGAATAATTATAGTTATTGAAATATTATATTCCATCTATTGTTTACCATTCAATCCATTGAAAAATGATAATGTGGTCCGTGTATACGCGTGAATTACCACCACCACAAAGTGATGTGACTCGTTTTTCATCACTGCATCACATAGATGTCATATATAAATTATTTAAATTTATAATATGATATTTTTGATATAATAATAATTCTATAAAGGTAAAATAATACTTACCTTCTTTCTTTCATTCACTTTGAAAAAAGGAAATGTTACTCAGGAGTACGTAAAACCTATCATCTCCATAATTGTGACATAATTAATTTATTATAACCAACATTCATGATTATTTTTAAAAGTATAACTATTTTCTAAAAATAGAAATTTTTTCATTATTATTATTCAATATATGGTAGAATAATTATCTTTCTAACTGTGGTTAATATATCAAAGTCATTTTTCAATTACAAACAAAACATCCTCAAAACGTTCGAAGTGGACCTGAATGAATATGTAAATAAATATGTCATTAAAAAAATTAAATATATGTTTTGAATACAAGGTAATAAATTTTAAAAAATTTACAAATAAAATATTGATATATTTTTATTATATAGGCATTAAATTGTGTATATAATGAGTTTGGATATTAAGTAATGGATTTCAACTCAATTTCCATTTATTAGGGCATGCATTAATGTTATGCACCTGCGTTATTTTAAATGGTACCTAAAATAACATTTTATATACTTTTTCATTTATCATTTATATTTTATTTCATTTTAAATTTCTTTTGAAATTAATTTATCCAAGGGGATATGAATTGAATTTTTTAAAGAAGTATGGGATTTTAGTACTCAATTTTTTTCATTGGTTAATATTAATTATTAATTGTCTTTATTATGTCATGGTTATATGTGTAATGACCTATAATGGTTTTATTTTATATTTTAACATGTTTTTTCAGTATTAAAATTTGTTACACATAATATCATGATCAATTATTTCCCAGTTTGGTGATATGATCATTGTAAGGGTTTCCCATCTCACTTTTATTTTTGAGAGACAAGTTTCAGAATCACAAATTGATTAAATTTTTTTGCTCATATACTCCCCATGAATGTATTTTTTTATTATTCTCATGTAAATTATTAAGATTTATAATTCCATCTAAATTAACTCTCTTTCATGTGGTATTAATTTAGCGATTACCAAAGCAGTAAGGTTTGTCCTAATTAAATTTCTTTTCATTAGGTTATATAACTTCTTATTTGGTTATATTATTCCAATATTAAATTTAAAATTACCAATTATTGATTTATGTTGTATTCCTATAAGTTTTTTTGGTTTTAATTGATATACTCATAATCTCTCCAATGATTATGTATCTATTCAATGAAATGATCTTTGTAACTCTTATTCATCTTAAATTTTCACTACAAGAAAATTGAGATATACCAACCATTTAAAACCATTGGTATAATATATTGATATGTTTTTATAGGATATACTAATGGTTTTAAAACATTTTGGATAAATTTTCATACATATAGAAAAAAATGGTTTATAGTAATGAATTGGTATTGTACTTCAGGAATTTCATGTTCATAATGGTTTGACTAAAACTATCGGTATAATTAATTACCAATGGTTTGAAAATCCCTTCGAAAATAAATATAACAGGTATTTTTAATCCATTGAAATTGGGATACCTTGATTAATGATTTACCAATGGTTTCATTAAGTCATTGGTATATGACTATTCTAATAGTTTTTAAACCGTTGGTATTGATGTTGCGAATCTTTCTAGGCAGCAACACACCAAACATTCTCCAATATCTAGAAAAAATCACCCAAAATAATGTAGTACCACCTTCACTAATTAACTAAATAAATCACCAAATCATTTCAAAAAACATCACCAACCAATATGAAAAAAAAGTTAACACATGAAAATAATTAATTCATTCAATTTCTGATAACATTAATTTAAGACATCAAATTTATTCATAAACAACTAATCATCAAACATCAAATGTCATTAATATCAATAGAAATTTTATCTATCTCATCACTATCACTATCATTTAATTCATTTTTATACTCACTTATTCTCTATCATCCTTACCATTATCCTCACCATCTCAAACATCATCTCCATCACCATTATCATCAACGTCACCATTTGAAGGAATATAATCAACTCAACCACCATTTATACCATTTATTGATGAATCATATAAAATAAAAATCATTTATATATGGAATAAAAATCCACATATGTATCTAGTGGAAGTGATAGAGCTAATACTTCCATATATTTCACTAATTCATTATTGGCCTCTTAATTCCATTCACTCTACTGTATAACCATTTTTTTGTTTCTTATGCCTTAGCATGAGACTATGGTACCAATGAATGAGATTTATATAACACATTACTACTATAACAAGCACCTAAAGTGTAGAAGTATCTATTGGGGATAATACTATTCTCTGGTCAATATCATACTCTACCATGGTGCTCATCTCCTAATACATGATGTAAATTATTATTTGGCCAAAATTTGTTAGCGTGTTTCTCATCAAGGGCCTCCAAATCACACTATAAAATTATAAATGAACTATTTAGTTGTGAAATAAATATCAAAATTTTAAATCACCAATGTAAAACATACAGTTTTCTATTGTGTGAATTTGTTTACCTTACTTCAAACTTTCTTATTTCTACATGACCGAAACAATTTTTCTCATGGAATGTGTCCATAAATATCCAAAACCCCCATATTAAATGAAATTTAATGTAGAAATATATAATTAAAAATATATTATTAATAAATATTTTAAAATATAAAATCAAATTGAAATAATTGATGATGCATTATTATTTATTATAATGATGTATTATTTTGTTCTATTATGATATGAGATATTTAACAAAATAAATTTTATATAATAAATTAATAGAATTGATAATATGATTAAACAATCATTTGATCAATTAACTTAAATATATATTTAAGTATTCATGTTTTTAAATATTATTTCCATGAATATAAGGTAAATGTTATATATAATAAAGGAAATGAAATGTCTTTATTAAAAAAACAAATCATGGTTAATAAAATCATAATATGGTAAAACATAAGGGTGAAATGTATGCTGGATGTGCTTCTATTTATTTGTTTCTATGTTTCAATGATTTACTTTGAATGTGGTTAAAATATGTAAGTGAATGGTAAATCTTTCGTTGATGGATATTGATGAAAGAAAAAATTCAATATTGGTGTTTTTCTTTGTTAAAATGATATGTTATATAATTTTATTTATAGTATTTTTGGTTAAATAATTCTAATTTATATTCATCATGAGAGTATATAAAATTTAAATTTTTTTGTTCTAAAAAGGTTTCAAATCTATTTTTCTATGTGGTGTTAATATTATTTTATTTTTTATATAGGTAAGGAAAAATAGTTTCAGTTTATTTTATTTTTTAAATATATTTTTTTAGTTTTTAGTGGATTCTTGATATTTATTAATTATAGGGGGAATTAGGCTTATAATATTGTGAGTAATGTTAAAACTCATTGATCTATGATTTTTTAAACTTATCTGACCTTATAATTCACAAATATATTGTATTATGGTGAATATGATAATTTAATTTTGTTGTTTTCTGGTTTTTTTGATATGAAATTAACTAATAATTAAATATGGGATGTTATAATATAATTTCTTATCAATAAAAAATTGTAACATATTTAAAATTATTATATGATTAGAAAATACTATTTTAGGAAATTATGTTTTTTATGTAATAAAATGATATCTAGAAATCAATTGAGACTATATGTGAAATAAAATGTTATGTGATGTTTTATTTTACTGAATTTATGCTGTGAAAACTTGATTATATAGTATTTAATAATAATTTCATGTGATTTAAATGGGTAATTTGATGGAATAGTGTTTAAAGGTAATAAATCTCTCAATTTTGTAATTAATAATAATAAGTATCTGTAGATACCCAAAGCTTGACGTACATGGACATTACATTACTTTCGTAGAATACTTAATACATTACAAAAACAGACTCCGAAGGACCATAATAGTTTAGTGTCTTTGGAAACTCAGAACATAATCTTATAATCATGCTGAAAGATCTGCAACATCTACCATAAAGATCTTCACCTTTTCTTTTCTTACCTAAACCCTTTCATTATATCCTTAGGTTTGATATGCTTCGTACGTATCTGAACCTCCTCTTCCTCGACACACCTCCTTTAAACTTCTTCTTAGGTCACTAGAGTTGGACATTTGAGAAGACCAGAACCTCTATGATATAACTAGAGAGGTTGATAAGTGTGATTTTTAGGTGTTGGATGAGCTTCAAGGCTCAAAAGGGTGTGAAGAGAATAGGTAATGGGTGCCCTTTTTATAAGGGAGGAGAGGGGTACCTTTGAAAAAACTAAAAATATTATTTTATGATAAAGTAATATTCAGTTTATAATAGCCCCAAATTGATTTATTTCTAAGATAAAGTGGGTATGGGTCTAATTCCTCTCAACTAATAGGTTTTGGACAAGTTTAGGTTAAAATTTTAACCTTATCTTTTAGATTTAACTCTAAGTTAAAAAATTTAACTTTTACCGTGTCTTATTGTTTTCTTATACTATATGGTTAATAAGTTTACGATAACAAGCAAAAAGAACCCAAAGTTTTTCATTATTAATATATATAACTTTATATAAGTCATTTGGATGATCCTTTGATTTTTAGGAATAAAATAACACTTAATAAAATAATATTTGTTTTACAATCTATTTTATGTCAATTTTGACACTATTTGGTACTATATTTTTTTTGAAAATCATAACAGCATGATTAGTTCTAAAGAATTTAATTAATTTAATAATAAAATGTCATATTAACTTTTAAAATTAGCGTAATTCATAAAAAGACTAAAATTACATTTATTTGGGTATTTATAACATCAATTATGTTAATATTTCATTAATAAGGTAATTACTGCAACATCATTGTGTCATAAATAAATTAAATTATATAATGTCTAAATATTATAAAAAAATACCATTATGTGGGAAATCTTTTTAGATTTCTAATGAATATGTATAGTAAAATTTATCTTATGTATAACCCTATATTAAAAATGTTTTAGTTATTAAACATTGATTTTAACTATTTTAATTATTCTTTAAATAAAATAATAATAAATATCCTAATCTAATCCAGGTGGACCTAAATTGTAATATTTTATCCCTATGGTTGTTTTTGGTTGAACTACACTTATACAATAGAATTAGGACATGTTTTAGGGTAATAATAATATCATTTTTACCCTTAATTACCCTATTTACTTTTAACCACGGTAAATAAAAGTAAAAGGTTAATATTCACAAAAAAAAATTTATCCTATTAAACCACATTTTACGCCTTGATATTAACCGTGTCTCTTGGATTTTGGAAATTCCTCTTACAAAAGTTGTAAAATTACGTTTTATGTAAATTTTCAAACTCTCCTAGGAGGTGTGTAAAAAACGTTGAAAAGTTCAATAAAATTTTTATATATCTAAAATTATTACAAAATGACTCCAATAAATTACATTGAACTTATATAGGCATTATTTACCAATTTTTACCTAAAATAAATTTAAATAAAATAAATAATTATTTATATGAAAATTCGGTTTTTAAATAGTAACCTAGTGTTTTCACTATTCATCAAAAATTGAATGTTTTCAGAAAAATACAAATAATTCACCCTAGGATAATTTTGATATTCCGAATACAAAAACGAAGTCCATTTTTAATGATAAAATTTATAAAATTTTAAAAATTTGTTATTACTATTCATAATGGCTAGTTTATATAACATATAGTTTTTTAGTAAAAATTGATATTGCGTACAACACACCTTATCGTGGAAGGTCGCGATTGCGTGTAATGCAAGCCAAGTCAGGGATGGATGTAGTGCAAGATCCTTTTGGTGCAGTGTACAACACAAGACATCAATGAAATTAAAAATAACATTTTTTATAAAATCTCGGGGTGTTACATTCTACCCCCTTTAAAATGAATTTCTCCCTCAAAATTCTTCGGGTTTATAAATGGTTTAATACTTGAATGTTTTAAAGGAAACACACATCATAAAAAGTAATACAAAAAAATATATTTAATAATTAAAGTATGAAACATAACAGTTACCCAAATTAACTAATCAATGGGTTTCCACATAGGAGAACGTAGGTGAAAATATGGATATGGAAGAGAAATCTAACCATCAAGTTCTGATGTAGAGTGGTAGAGAACATGGACATGAAAAGGCCAAAAATCACAAATCCATAAATTTGTGATGATTTAAAGAACCGTCTGATTCATCAGATATAAGGACACTAGGAAAAAAAATTTCTTTTCAAGATGATTTCCCAAAAGTTGAAGAATTTGAATTAGATGAAATACTTACTTTATTTCAGTATAATCTCACCGTTGTTCGTGCCTTGAATAATTTCCACTACATCTCTTAAAGAAATGAAGTTGAATTTTTCATTCGTGAAGTGTTAGGAGATCATGTTATAGAATGATGGGTCATTTCATATGTCTCAAAAAAAAGTTTAGCAAAAGTTATCAAATATACATAAGTCCATATATGATGAGGTTAATCTTATATGATTCCAAAAATGGACTTATACTTCATCTTATGTCTAACTTAATTCATTCCAATATTTAGACTTATCCAAAATACTTCTTTCCAAGCTCATTGTATAGAGAAAACAATTACTAGAAATTTCATCTACCGTGCATGTGAATTCCATCATTTATCCCACATATATCATACGATATATCTTGTTGGTCACATTCCAAACATGTGAATACCTTAATCAAGTATTCTCTTGAACCATAGTAAAATCATGAATTCTTTCACAAGGTAACACTTTCCATATACCAAAATCCCGAAAATTCTATATACTCAAACCATGATATTACCTTTTCCTTATATTATCCACGAGCTCATTAATACTATCAAACATTTCATTATCTCTTTATCCCTTCTTTATGAACATATTAGGTTCTTTCCAGAAATATCTGAAAACCCCTACACGGTTACCGGTACAATTCAACATTTACATTAAAAACTCAAGAAAAGGTAACAATGTAACAATCCTTAGATTTTTCTTTATTTCATAGTACCATAAATTATTCATGATAAACATACAATCATTACACTACCTTTTTAAACCACTGATTGAGCTTCATCATTTCTTCCATCTCATATATCATTTGTAGTCTCTTCATCATCATCCACATAAATACAACATATATGACCATGTTAATTCTCTTTATGATATTTTTCCTTAGGGCATTGGTTTTCATAATGCCCGTACATTCAACATTTAAAACACTTAACCGTTGTTGATGTCTTAAGAAAACCATTATCCTTTTCTATGGTGTTAACTGGACCTTTTCTTTTGCACTTACTGGATTTTTGTCTTTCTTTTCCGCACCCAATGCATCTTCTAGTTCCTTTGAAACATTCTCCTTCATGTCTCTTCCCACATGATTTACATGAGAGAAATTAAACTTTCTTTCCTCTATTATCATCATTAGACTCCACATTTCTCTTATTAGATGAGTTGGGAAACTTACCAAAGTTGAGATTATTGATCATATTATGAGATTTCTGATTAGGCATAATAACTATGTTTGGACATCAAAATCCTGTTTCATTTGGTTGCTCATGAATAATCACATTCCATTGTCTATCATATCCTCCATTATCATTAATCTTCCTATTTCCAGCCATTTTCTAAAATGAAAAAAGAATAGTTTGAGAGGCAAAACTCATGCTAGGGAAAACATCATAACAAAGGGGGAGTACCATCCATATCTAACATCTTAGGTTAAATTCTACGATCGTTACCGTAAGTCTAGGATTATAACCTATACGTATACTTATCCATAGGGACATCCCAAGACATACCTTAGAAATACCTCTAGGGGTTTCACTAAAGTTTTCGCATCCATGTTTCCAAAGGTTAACTAAACCTTTCCTCTTATACCAACTGTAGATACCCAAATCTTGACGTACATGGACATTACATTAATTTTGGAGAATACTTAATACATAAAAAAACAAACACCGAAGGACCGTAATAGTTTAGTGTCTTTGGAAACCCAAAACATAATATTATAATCGTGGTGAAAGATCTTCAATGCCTCCCATAAATATCTTCCCCTTTTGTTTTCTTACCTAAAACCATTCTTTATATCCTTATGTCTGATATTCTTTGTACGTATCTGAACCTCCTCTTCCTCGACACACCTACATTAAACTTCTTCTTATGGCACTAGAGTTGGTCTTTTGAGATAACTAGAACCTCTATGACATAACTAGAGATTTTGAAAACTGTAATTGGTAGGGGTTGGCCGAGCTTCAAGGCTCAAAATGGTGTGAAGAGAAGAGGGAAGGGGTGCCCTTTTTATAAGGGAGGAGAGTGTCACCTTTGGAAAAACATAAAATATTTTTTTATAATAAAGTCATATTTGGTTTATAATAGCTCCAAATTGATTTATTTCGAAGATAAAGTGGGGATGGGTCTAAATACTCTCAACCAATATTTTTTATACATGTTTAGGTTACTATTTTAACATTAGCTTTTAGATTTACCTCTAAGGTAAATAATTTAACTTTTACCCTGTCTTCTTGTTTTCTTACACTATATGGTTAATAAGCTTACTATAACAAGACAAACTAACCCCAAGTGGTTCATTATTAATATATATAACCTTATCTATGTCATTTGGCCGAACCATAGATTTTTAGGAATAAAATAACAATTAATAATATAATATTTGTTTTAAAAACTATTTTATGTCAATTTTGACACTATTTTGTACTTGATTTTTGTGAAAATTATAACAGCATTATTAGTTCACAAAAAGTTAATTAAATTAATACTAAGATGTAATATTAACCTATAAAATTAGTGGAATTCATAAAAAGTCTAAAATTACATTTATTTGGGTATTTATAACATCAATTATGTTAATATTTCATTAATAAGGTAATTACTGCATCATCATTGTGATATAAATAAATTAAATTATTTAATGTCTAAAAATTATAAATAAAATACCATTATGTGTGAAATATATTTATATTTCTAATGAATATTTATAGTATAATTTATCTTATGTATTACCCTATATTAAAAATGTTTTAGTTATTACACAGTGATTTTAACTATTTTAATTATTCTTTAAATAAAATAATAATAAATGTCTTAATCTAATCCAAGTGGACCTAAAGGGTAATATTTTATCCCAAAGGATGTTTTCGGTCTAACTACGCTTATAAAATAGAATTAGGACATGTTTTAGGGTTATAATAATATAATTTTTACCCTTAATTGCCCTATTTACTTTTAACCGTGGTAAATAAAAGTAAAAAGTTACTATTCAAAAAAAATTATTTTTATCTTATTGAACCACATTTTACTCCTTGATATTATTTGTGTCTCTCGGATTTTCTAAATTCCACTCACAGAAGTGGTAAAATTATGTTTTATGTAAATTTTCAAACTCTCCTGGGAGGTGGGTAAAAAACGGTGAAAAGTTCAATAAAATTTTTATATGCATAAAATTATTATTAAATGACTCCAATGAATTAAAATGAACTTATATAGGTATTATGTATCAATTTTAACCTAAAATAAATTTAAATAAAATAATTATTTATTTGTATAAAAATTTGGTTTTTAAATAGTAACCCAGTGTTTTCAATATTCATCAAAAATTGAATGTTTTTAGAAAAATACCAAAAATTCACCGTAGGCTAATTTCGATATTCCGAATCCAAAAATGAAGGCCATTTTGAAAGATTAAATTTATAAAATATCAAAAAGTGGTTATTACTATTCATAATGGCTAGTTTATATAACATATCGTCTTTTTAGTGAAACTTGGTATTGCATACAACACACGCTATCGTGGAAGGTCGGGATTGCGTGTAATGCAAGCCTAGTCAGGGAAGCGTGTAGTGAAAGTTCATTTTGGTGTATTGTATAACACAAGACATCAATGAAATTAAATATAACATTTTTCATAAAATCTCAGGGTGTTACAGTCTCGTTGATGTGTTAGAAGTACTTATTTTAATAGTTTTTTCTATGGTGAGTGATCATTAATTGTCTATAATGATTTTTTAAAATAATCATGTTGCATGTTGACATGAAAAAAATTATTTTACAAGAATTATTTTCTTGTTTTTGTTGAATAAATTGTGTGAACAGATGAAATCTAATTAAAACCTCAGAATTAGAGTCGGATAGTTGCCCAAATAATGTATGAGTTTTGTGGGACAGAGTGAGTTATAAAATTGGCATATAAAGTAGTCTAAATATTGCTTTAATATGGTAATTTCGGTAATAATAGATATTTTGAACTAGGAAATCGCATCCTATAACCATATGAAAATAACTTCTATCCACATTTGAGTTACAAAAATGTTTTATTAATACTTGTTTGGGTTTAAATAAATAATTCAAAGTTCTAGATATGATAAACTCGAAGAGGAGTTATTTTTTTATAGTAGGATATTATTATTATGAAATATAACAATGGAGATGAAAGTTTCATTCTTTAATAAATTATATCAAATTTTTATGATATAACTATAACGGTTTTGATTGTCTAAATAAAGATGTAACGGAATTTATATTGTGACGACTCATTTATGGATTGAAGAAACCATATCAAAGATGGTATATACATTATAATGATGCATTCAAAGATATTAGTTTCATTATAAAAGAGTAAAATATTAGATATATATGTGACTTACTGGTTGTATAATAAAAAAACAACAATTGGATGCATATGAAATAATACACAGAAAAATGATACCCTATGTATGATGGTTATTAAGTATTTGTTGGGACAATGCTTATTAATTTAAGAAATGTCATAAACAACTTATATAATTCGTATAAGGATTTATCCAGATTGTTTTAAGTGGTTATTAAGTGGACTTTGAACATATTTAGTGATATGATTTCAAATAGTATCGTCACATATAACTATAGTTGTTGGGTTTTACTTGTTTGACATTGTGTATGTTTTTATAAAAAAAATATACAATAAGAAATATAGAATGGATACATATGAATGAGATTTTATATGGATTTATAACAAGATCAATCCTTCATAGAATGTTTCATACTAATCTTAAATTAATATATTATCTTTTATAACTATCTGATTCTAAAAATATATTTTGTGTATTTCATATGATAACAATAAAAGATATCCTTAAATACTACATAATAATTAAATATGTATCTGAATTCAGTAATGGTGAGTATGAATTAACTGTAAATTGTTAAATTGAATCTAGAATCGAAATTGAAAGGAATAATTTTGAAT
The DNA here is from genome assembly GCA_963277665.1 of Viscum album. Taxonomy (NCBI): domain Eukaryota; kingdom Viridiplantae; phylum Streptophyta; class Magnoliopsida; order Santalales; family Viscaceae; genus Viscum; species Viscum album. The sequence goes on from OY728164.1 coordinate 1,168,687,542, forward strand.
CTCAATCGATATGTTTCCTCAATAGTGGAGTTGTGATCTCTACATTATCACCATATCTAATGATGACTAATTCATTAATTTTTTAGAGATCACTATTGAGTAAAATAAAATAATGGAATATAATTACTCATTTTAGGTGATATGTGTTTCCTGGAGTTATGTATTCAATATTGGGATATTTGATGAACTGCATTTGTGAGATGTTAAAAAAGGATGAAAATTCATTAATGAATGTTTCTTATAATTGGGATTTGCATGGTTAATTTAAATATATACAAAAATATAGTGAGTTTTAATAAATGATACACTGTAAATATTATTAATTCCCATATTGTATATGTGGTACTAAAATATTTTTGGAGAGAAATAGGATCCTTTTAATATTATTACAATATTTTGAATTTGACGGAGTACTTTACAAGGAATTATTATATTTGTTACATTTAATTGATCATTATTAGTCATCTATGATAATGATTAATGGATGACTATTGTGTTTTATTTATTTTTATCATTTTTATTTTATATTCTTCGAACAAATTATCATTCTAATTGGTCTTTTGTTTCTAAAATGTTTATACATTGTTGATATCATTGAAATTTATCAAAACCATTCTATGACAATGATATTCATATTATCTTACAAGAGGTTCCCCATAATATTTTTTTTATATTATCATAACTAACAAATGTAAAATTCTAAAATTATTCTTATGTTCCACTAACCTTGTTAAAAATATTCCTAATTTTCTTCTTGGGATGTTAATCCAATTGTTTCCCAAAGTTAGAGTGTTTCATTATATAATATCTTCTAGAAATTATTTTATTTTTCTATATAAATTCATTTTTTAGTATATTAGTCACTATATTTATTTATGTACAACAAATATCTCTCATATTGTAATTATTAACATGTTATAATGGCTTCCACAACAAAATAATTTATTTTATACCCCATTTTACACTTCCCTATAATAAATATATCTTTAAAATATCTCAAAATATTAAAATATTCAATATTGTTCTCTTTAGAAAAAATTAATGACTATATAATTTAAAATTGAATAAATTTTATATTGATATTTTTTTAAAATAAAAAAATTTATAAATGTGTGTCATACCTTCTTCCTCTCATGTTTCAAAATCATTGTCACCCATAAAGTGTAGATGTATTTCATAACATCCTTTTTTTATTTCATTCTAATGATTCCTAAAAAATAATTTTCCATAATAAAATATTTATTTATGAAAAATAATGAAAGAATTCATTCAAAAAACTAAGATTTTATGAATAAATTAAACTATGCACTCTTCAAATAAAAAATCATTTCTTGATAATGTGTTACTAAATACTCATTTATTATAGATGAGATATCTAAATCTATACCAAATCTAGAACACCGCCCACTATACAAATTTTGCTTATAATCTCTCCAGAACTCACTTAATTCAACGAGCCATTATTTCTTCATAACCTCACCATTAAGAAAATTATAAGGAAGCTTGAACATAATTATTATTAACATTAATACAACAGTAATATAATATTAAATCCCGACAATTTTCTTACCCACATTTTCACCCCTTGAATTACCCATTACTTTATTTTAAATGTGTCTCTATGAGAGTTTCTAGAGAATTATTATGTTCGTGTTTTTAGAAATAATTTCCATAAAACTCCAATATGAACATCTAGTTTTTTCCAATCATTTCAATATCATTATTAAACTCTTCCATCAACAATCTGAATCAGTTTCACACATCATCCATGAATGTATAACCAAAATTTCTAGTAGAATATCCATCTATGAAAGAAACAAATATTACACCAATAAATATATAATGATAATAAATAATGGTTAAAAATATAATATGGTTCTATAAATATACCTGATCTAATCTGATTAGTGGGTGATGATGGATCCCTAGGCTCTAACGGATTTTCAACCTGTACGGTAGGATTCGGATTCAATGACTACCCAAGAGGCTTAGAATTTATCAGAGTAGTAGTTAAAAGAGGATGAACATTGAAACTCTAAGATAATGAAATATATGTAAAAGAAGAAGGCATGTACATATGTCTTACTACATAATATCGATGGATATTATGGGTCATCAACATACAACGGATGTTAATCCAAGGGTTTCCCAAAGTTAGAGTGTTTTTTTCTATAATATCTTCTAGAAAATTATTTTAATTTTCTATTTAAATTCATTTTTTAGTATATTAGTCACTATCTCTATTTATGTACAATAAATATCTCTCATATTGTAATTATTAACATGTTATAATGGCTTCCACAAAAAAATAATTTATTTTATACCCCATTTTACACTTATGTATAATAAATATATCTTTAAAATATCCCAAAATATTAAATTATTCAATATTGTTCTCTTTATAAAATATGAATGACTATATAATTTACAATAGAATAAATTTTATATTGATATTTGTTTAAATAATAAAATTTATAAATGTGTGTCATACCTTCTTCCTCTTATGTTCCAAAATCATTGTCACCCATAAAGTGTAGATGTATTTCATAACATCCTTTTTTATTTCATTCTAATGCTTCCTAAAAAATAATTTTCTATAATAAAATATTTTTTTAATAAAAATAATGAAAGATTTCATTCAAAAAACTAAAATTTTATTAATAAATTAAACGATGCACTCTTCAAATAAAAAATCATTTATCGATAATGTGCTATTGAATACTCATTCATTATAGGTGAGACATCTAAATCTATACGAAATATAGAACACCACCCACTACACAACATGTGCTTATAATCTCTCCAGAACTCACATAATTCAACGAGCCATTATTTCTTCATAACCTCACCATTAAGAAAATTATAAAGAAGCTTGAACTGAATTATTAATAATATTAATACAATAGTAATATAATATTAAATCCCAAAACATTTCTTAGCCACATTTTCACCCCATGAATTACCCTTTACATTATTTTAAATGTGTCTCTATGAGAGTTTCTAGAGGATAATTATGTTATTGTTTTTAGAAATAATTTCCATAAAACTCCAATATGATCGTCTAGTTTTTTCAAATCATTTCATTATCCTTATTAAACTCTTCCATCAACAATGTGAATCAGTTTCACACATCATCCATGAATGTATAACCAAAATTTTTAGTAGAAGATCCCGCTATGAATGAAAAAAATATTACACCAAAACATATTATAATGATAATAAATAATGGTTAAAAATAAAATATGGTTCTATAAATATACCTGATCAAATCTGATTAGTAGGTGATGAGGGATCCCTAGGCTCTAAAGGATTTTCAACCTGTATGGTAGGATTGGGATTCAATGACTACCCAAGAGGTTTATAATTTATCATAGTAGTAGTTAAAGAATTATGAACATTTAAACTCTAAGATAATGAAATATATATATAAAAGAAGAATGCATATACATATGTCTTACTACATAATATAGATGGTTAGTATGGGTCGTCATCATATTGAAAATTCACATCATGTTTAAGTTAGATACAAAATATTTGTAATATATAGAAAATCAATTTCAATAGTACCAACCTAAACATCCCAAGTCAATCTCAACGAAAATAACTAAGAACATAGATAGATGGTTTGCTATATTTCAAGTAGTGCTTTATTATTTGGGAAATATGTTTATGTTATGAACAATTATCTATTAATGTGGTTTATAAACTAACAATTTTTATATATTATGTCATGAATCTACTTATATTAATGATATTTAATGTCTCATTTTAAGTTAATATTACAGGAGTTTTATGAATCCAAAGATACAAAAGTGGTAAGGGTTTTATGTTTCAATCCCACTTTAATCGGTATTGTTTATGCTTGAATTAAAATTGAGAAAATATTATGAACCTTATTTAACAAACCCATTTATTGTTTATTCTCCTCTAGTTATTTTTTGAATTTAGATGTTTTAGTACCATATTTCTCTTTTTGGTATGTGAAATAGTTTTGAAAATGATTTCTTTAAAGAATGGACCTATTTTTTCTCTTTCAATCAGAAATTTCTTTTCATTAATATCCATGGTTGAAAGAATAATTCAATTTTTTACTACTATTCATTTATTATTTAAATTAAATTTTACACGTGTTCTCCTTTTAACATAAATATTTAAAAATAATATTATTTTTATTTTTTTAGAATGTCACTTTTTAGGTAATGTGTAAATAAATATTTGTTTTTAAAATTACATCATGAACATATTTTCACACCCACATGACCATGATTTTTGTGGAGTATTACTTTATATTTCTTCAATATTATTATTTTTTAAATGTTTTAAAGAGATACTGGATGTTTTTTTTAAAAAAACTTACTTTAAAAATTTTAATTGTATCTTCCTGAAGTATTATTTTAATGATGTTTTTATAGAATTTATATCCACTAATGAATATAACCCTTGTTGATACTTATGATCTAATAGGAATATGTTTTATTTATACTATCCTTATTCTTTATCTATATGTTTTATAATTAGAGTGATGTTGTTTTATGAAACCTATTTATTTTCAATGGGTTATGTTATAAAGAAATGTTAAAATGTTTATGAAACCCATTTTTTCAATAGATTAAGATATTTGATTAATGATTTATGATATTTTGGTCCACATGTAAATGGATTATTATTATGTAATGGGTGGGCCTATAGATTTATATCCATCCAATTCACTGGATAAATATGGATATCTCATGAGAAAATATTGACTGGAATGGGGTGTGAACCCTGTTTAATATGAGACTCTATCCACTATAATAGTCTTGGGAGTGAACCATGACTAATGGATTATGGTAAGGGGAGTGAAACAAATCTACTATGATATTCTCAGTAATAATCCATGACTGAGGTAATGATTTTATATGATTATGTGTATGCAAAAAATTTATGTATCATTCCAAAATTATAGTCTCATGTGTCATGTTCTTTGATTCCATTACGAATAATGTATAATGAACTACCAAAATGAATTCCATGATTCAATTAATTCGATTAAATTTATTGTTATCAAATCTATAAATGTAAATAAATTATTTTAGTATTAAATCAGGATGTGAATGTTTTGAGATGTTATATTTGGTATCAATGGAACGATTTAGATAACATTATAGATTATCAAGTTTTCTTGTTTGGATAAAATTAATGTTATAGATATAGTCATGGGTTTATAAGTTTAAAATTGTCCATATATTCAAATTAAGAAACATACCATTTTGAGGTTTTACATTATGGAATTTTAAAGTAAGTAATAATATCTTGGGAGATATTTTATTAGGCTAATGTATATTTGAAACATAGTTTTAATGTGAAGGATTATTTAAGAAGATTAATATAATATTTTTTGGGACATAATATGAAAGGTATAAGATAAATTTTGAGGTTAAAACATTATTCAATATTGAGGTTATTGAGGATATAAATGACATATGATTATTTATTTATGGAATGATCTAGGATAAACCTATGGGGTTAAAATGAAAATTTTGATGTCAAATGGATCATTTATTCATAAGAATGTTTATAAATCATGGATATTGTCTTTATATATGCTAAATATTTCGGTTTTGGTTAATATATAAAGATAGGAGGAATATATTGTAAACTTCCTACAGATTATTTGATCTGTTAAAAGTTCATTTTACAGCTTCATTCAGGAAAAAATCATCTTGAACACTCGTCATTTGGAGTAAAACATGGGATTGTGGTGGAAATTCTTTATGCATATAAATTATACATGTTAATTTTATTTCATTATGATCATATTCTAGATGGTAAAGGAATTTATCAAATCTAAGAAAAGGATCTTGAAACAATATTTTATCATATTTCATTCATTTATAATGAATCGATTATCTTTTACACACAACTAGGTTTTTAGTATTTTGTCTATTCACCTTCCCATTATTATAAAATTCATTTTGATAAAGTTCCTCTATCATTCTCTATCATTATTTAGACATTTTTTTATCCATGCCAATATTTTCACATTCTACTAATGTTTTCCAATTGGGGATCCTAGTTATGTTTTATTCCAAATGATCTTCATATTTCCCTGTCCATATTTTAAAAATGATGTTTTATTATCCTTTTTTATGATGGTGTTTTTAACAATGATTTTTTAGTATATTTAATTTTTTTTCCATTCATGTCTATATGTATTATCTTATATTACTTGTAATTGATTTTTAAAATGATCAAAACTATTTCTATCAAGGCACGAGATATAATTGAGAGGATGCAATTTAAAAAAAATTAGAATAATGTAACAACCCATGTATTTATAAGATAAATAATTATCATGCCTTATTGATATTAATTAATTAAATGTTATAGTGTTATTTTCATTACATGAATATTAGGTAATTTTTTGTGAAAAGAAAAAGGCATGATTTCTAATTAAATTGCATTTTCAGATATTATATAGATTTATTTAATATATTGATTTATAAATTATAGAATTTTAATTTCAAATAATAGCTTAATTTTTTATTAAAAAATGTCAAAATTATCTTTGGGTTAATTTCTAAAAAAATTTAATTTTTTTCAATGAATTGTGAAAAATACTAATTTTATTGAAAACTCTCTTTCATTTTCATGTATTTACAAACTGAGATTCTCTTTTAGATTAATTATAAATTTCAGTTAGTTAAATTAAACAAAAATAAACAAATAAATTTTATTTTAATCTACATTATCCTTGAATATGGTAAAAAACTTATTTATATATAATATGTATTTTTTAATCATTTCTTTCTCAAATTTTTTGGGATTAGTTTTAAATAAATTTCAATTAATTATGTAAAATTAATTTAATAAAATATTTCCCATATTTAGGATAAGGATTTAATTTTTTTAAATAATTCCAATTTATTTTTCTTCATTATAAATAGTAACCATAGTAAATATTTACCACCTATGTCGGGATTATCGGGTAATTGTGTTTAAAAATAAATTTATAGGGACTAAAAATTATCTTAAAAAATGTTATTAATCTATTGAATGATTTTTTTGACCACAATCATAAAATATCATAATCAATGCATGTTTTGTTTAATTTTTTATTGAAAATAAATTATATATTATTTTAAGTAAAAAATATATAAAACGTCACACTCTTGATTTTAAATTTATATTAAATGTTCACATGTGGACAAAAGTAGGATCTGAAAGAATATTAAATTTTATTTTCCATATAAATTTACTTTTGTTATTCTAATTTTTTCAATTATTAATGATTAAATTATTACCTTAAATTCTTATGAAATAGTGGCATGGTGCATGTGAAAGTAGTATAAAATTAAATTAAATGATTTAAAAAATAAAAAATAATATATATTTTTTATTAGTTATGGTGTAAAATTAATATTACAGTTAATAATAATCTATTTTTATTTTAAAATGGATTATATTCATATTTTATTGATTTCATGTATTATTAAAAGTAAAATTATGTGAATATTTTATAAAATGACCATAAGAGTATTTTATGTAAAATATAGTTTATTAAATTATCTAAAATAAAAAATATATATAGGAAAAATAATAGGATGATAAAATTTTGTAAATGTCATAAATTGTCTATTAAGGTTCCAATTTTTATCATAGACATAAATTTATGACCTTTTTCTACTGAAAGAGTTGTTATCATGGTTATTGTTAAAAATAGTTAACATAATGTTTAATCTAAAATACATGGTTAAAATGTTATCCAAATCTATAAAAGTTTTATTATATGATTATATTAAAACCCAATCCAGATTTAATTTCAATCCATGTAATTTTTTGTACATTTTACAATAGTTAGTTATATAATTTATTATAATATGTCATGTATTTCTTAAAGTGTCCCTCCCCTCACATATAAAAGGGAAACCCATCTTTTATCCTCACTACACATAAATATCCTTTTTTATGGCTAGGTACTATAAAAATATCTTTCAAATACCCATCCCATAATCCTAGAGAAATTGATTTTATAAAAAAACCATCCTATGAAGTATTTATATATAAAACTAAAGAGGTTATTTGGAGAAGAGGTATTGTTCTTAACCGATCATTTTAAATTTATTTATTCTTATACATAATTAAAATGTTTTTCAACCGTGATGAAATAATTACATAAATATATTGCTTATATATAGATTTTATTAGGTTAATTTAATATCTTATATCTATCTCCTCTTCCACCAAATGTGAAATGAAACCATCTTTCGTTTGTAAGGAATAGTATGGCCCTGTGAACCGGTGTAATTTGTTTTCCCTCAATAAAATGATATGATCTTTATCACGGTTATGCGTCTAATGTATTCTTTCTTTGGGTCATATATGATCCTATATTAATTTATGATGTGTATATAATGAACCTTTTACTTGTCATATCATGAATATACTCAGGTTTAAGATATTTAATGTTTTTATTTCAACATATTATTTTATGTGTACTAAAATTCAATAGTTAAAATATTGGTAAGGGGTTTATGCTTAAAAACCATTTTAATCAATATTTTTTATTCTTAAATATAACATGAGGAACTTATATGATCCTTAAATAATAATTACTTTTATTTTTTATTATCTTCTAGTTATTTTTTAATTATTTATGTTATAATGTCATTTTTTTCTGTGTTACTCAACATAGATCAAAATCTTTTTTAATAAAATATGGAATTGTTTCTCCACGTTCATCCAAGAAAACATTTTCATCGATATCCAAATTTTCATTTCAAAAATGTTTATAAATATTAATAAATAGTTAATTAATTTCTTTTTTAATCATGTTTTAAGTTTTATAAAAAGGTTTAAAAATAATATTCCTTTCAATTTTTAGAAACATACATTTTACTGAAGGTGTAAAAAAAATTTATCAACCATTAATGGTTGAAATTTTTTTACTATTTTCATGACTATTTTTTAAATTTAATTTTTATTTATAATATTCAAATATTATTTTCAAATAAAAACTGTTATCTTAATATATGTTATATTTTTAGTTTTTAAAAATTATTTTCATAGTTGAAAGAGTATTTTCCTCAAGAATGTTTTCAATAATGTTTAATGTTATTTATACTCATCAATGACAACAACCATTTATGTTATATATAATAAATTTGGGATATGTTTTAATGATATCATTGTTATTATTTCATTGAAAGTATTATGATTCTATCAAACAGATTTTCATGGAACTCAATTAATTATCTTGGGTAAAACAATCTAAGAAATAACAATTGTTATTGTTATGTCCAAATATTCTAGATTTAATTTTTTATGATTGTGAGATGAGTACTGAAAATTTATAATGATGATAGATGATCCTTATATAGCTCATTTTGATAGGTTATCACAATATAGTTCTATACTGTATTGGGTGAAGGGATGGAGTTAACTAGTTATATGTTTCTCCTAATATTTTATTGCAATTTTCAAGGTTGGATTTTTCCTTTTATAAAAGTGATTATAATACGGATATAAAAATCATGTTCTACAACAACAATGTGTTTTATTTAGGATTTATTTATGTTCTAATGTATCCTTTTATTAAGGATCATTTTCAAATGGCTCACACTTGTTGACTTATATGACTATTGTCTTATGTTAAATATTTAGGCCATGTACCATGAGGTATAATCCATATATTTTTGGTAAATAATTCTCTTATTTTAGGAATGAAAATTTATTATGTCATAATAACATTATTATTATCTAATAATCAATAATGAAATTAAATTCATAATGCATATATTTACCCATACTGATCATTTGATATCACCCTTCTTATTTTTTATTTTTTTCCTAGGTTAGGAAGAATGATTTTAAATGAATTATTTATAGAAAGGGATCATGTCTGAAGAGTATAATGGGAGAATAAAAGACTTAATGTGGAATTGGAAAACCTGTGCATAATTGGAAAAATACTCTTTCGAATTCTTGGGTATTATTTTTAATTTTTTTACTAATTCTCTAAAACTATAAAACTATAAGGTCCATGGGTATATAGGTGATCCAATATTTAATATTGATGTTGTAAGTTTGAGATTTTTCAAATTGGGTCACATTTATTGGTATAAAATTTATAAATGTAAACATAATATTTTATCACTAGATATGATTCTGTGGGTTCATGGATATTATAATTTATTTAACATTGGAATATTATTTGAATTTTATATTATATAAAATTGATGTAAAATATACTTTTAAGAATTATTATTTAATCAAGGAATTTTTTTGAATAATAATTTGGTTTTTAAAATAATTATTTTCAAATTTAAATTTCCAAACATACTAAAGGTTTATATGCTCTTGAACAGATTCTAGGGACTTAATATGAGAGGTTGGGTTCTTTTCTTTTAAGAAGTAGTTTTTCTATAGCATTGTATGATTCTGTTATATTTAAAAAAATATCTTCATTAGATATTTTTTTAAATATAAGTATATGATGTCCTTTTTTGTTCTAATTATAAAACACATTGTAACAGATTTTCAAAGCATATAATAAAAGAGTTTAAAATGAGTATAATTAGAGAATTAAATATCCTTATAGCAATTCAAATATTTGAAAATAATTTTATAAATTTATTGAATTATAGTAATTATTTTATTAATTTTTTTAAATGTTTTATTCATGAAATTAATAATCCATATACCGCTCATATTTGTACTAATATAAAACATTATTTGAATGAAGTTGGTAAACTAGTTGATAGAAGGTTATATAAAGGAATGTTTGTAAGATTGTAATACATTATAGTTCATAGATTATATATAATGTTTTCTCTTTTTATGTAAAATATTTCATTAAAATTAAAATTTACCTCATTTGTTATTTGTTAATAAGGATTTTGGGATATGTAAAAGAAATAGTTAATTTGTAATTTATTTATCAAAAAACATCATGTTTGGATTTTCTTTCTTTTTTAGATACTACTTTTAAAATCTATTGATTATGGAGAAAAAGTAACTTAGGAACCTTCCAATATATAATATTTTACTTGGTTTCATTTTTTAGTAAGAAGAAACATTCAATGTATTTTTCAACTTCTAAGGTAGAATACCTCTCTATGGGTAGTTATTGTGAACAATTTTTGTGGATGTAAAACTCTATTTGGGGCTTTAGACATTATTTTGTTCATGTTTCTATTTTTAGTAATAAATATTGTTCAATAAATAATTCTAAAAATATAGGGATTAAGTTTAAAAATAAAAATAATGATATTAAACATCAATTTCTTTGATATTTGGGGTAATAGGGTAGTATGAGTCTAGAGTTTTTTAATACCGAATTTCAGCCTGCTAATATTTTAACTAAACATCATCTTGATACAATTTTTTATTTTATTAATGTTGCTTTAGTTTTATGAAAATTTAATTAAATTATACAAATATTATTATTCTTTTATATTTAATAAATTATTCATTGCATTTATCATCTAATATATGTGTTTACATTTTGTTAATAAAGCATTATTTATTATTTTTTTATTAATTTTTCAGTTTCCCTTATTACAATTTAGTTGTATAAATTAATTTTCATATCAATATTTTAATTTTTAATTCTTGAATCATTAAATTTATGTTCTATCTTTAGAAACCCAACTATATCCAAAAAACCAATAGAGATAATCTCCTCTCTCTATCTCACAAACATTTGGAGTCTCACCTCTTTTAACATTTTATCTAGAATTTCCAAGAACACAAGATATTTATAACCATAATAATTTTTTTAATTATTTAAATGTAAGTGATAAAGAGGATTAATGATGTTATTATCTGTAGTGGAAAAAGGAAAAGACATTATAGTTTAGATCAGTAGGAATTACAAGGGAAGGTATTTGACTTCAAATAGTTATTTGAGAAAAATTTACTACTGAACATATAATTGATATTTTAGGGTGTGTAATTTATGTTTCAGAATAGAAATTATGAGTGATTCATTCAAATGGAAGTGAGATTGTTTTTTGAAATTCCCATTTTAGTTTTTTAAATAGTGAATTTGTCTTTTCTTCATAGTTCAATGTTTAAAATTTCTCTATTTCATCAGTATATATAGATCAAATTGTTTAGCACCCTAATGATGGGAATTTAAATTTCAACTTATGGTCAATTAGTGATATATTTTATAAATTTGAGTACAAATTGTCGTTCTTCTTCAAAACAACTTTTGTAAAAAATGATGATAGTAAAGGAATTAGAGGATGATCAAATTATAATTCTTAATTTTATCTAAATTTAAATTGTTCCTCAGATTATAGAATTAGATAAATGTTTTTCTAATATGTAGGTAATTTTTTCATGATGGGTAAAATTAACATGAATATTTATTGGTACACATTGAGATACATGAACCATTATAGCTAGAAAGATAGAAGGATGTCTATTTTTCATTATTGATGTCTAGTGTCTCTTATTCATTACATGATATGTCTAATTACAGATATTAAGACCGACTTGTGGTGTTACCACAAAAAAAATATTATTAGGAACCTTGGACATGTTTCACTTCTTTTCATGTATAACTAGTGGAAAACATATGATGTGGGAGTCGAGGAATATGAACCATCTAGATTTAATTCTGAGGGGGGCATATAATTCTAAAATATATTGGATATGCTAGACTTGGTGCTAAGGAAATTAGTGAATCAATAGTAGATGGAGGTAATTTTGGGCCATGAGTGGCTAGATATAATGTAGTAGGATTAGATGAATCTACTAATAGTTTTGAAAACACTACTAAATATTGAATAATAAGTCAAGTATTTGATGGTGATATTCTTACAAGAGTTGGAGGAGATATTCCTTTTATAAGGGTATATCAAGATACCTAAACTGAGATAGATGTTGAAGTTGTTTCAGTTCAAAGGCCTTAGAGGAGAGAATAAATTTCACTAGTTGAATAAGTTATTGAATCTACTAAAAGGAAATTGGTTCATCCAATTCCCATTATATAGTAAAGAAGAGAATAAATTGTTCATATTTGAGGAAAAGACTATTAAATAATCTTCCCATTCTCATCAGTCAAAAGTAAGATAACAATTTCACTCAAGTGAAAAATTATGTATTAGAGTTTCTCCTTAATCTGAAATGATTGTACATCAATTGGTTTTTTAATTTAAAAGTCCTTGGAGATTATGGATGGAGATGTTGGTGAAAGTATAGATGTCCTCAAGGAGTTGTTTTCCCCATTTGGTGAAGGATTGGATGTTTAATAAATTTATCATCTTAATGTTAGGGAAAAATATATAAGGTTGGATGATGTTCCCTTGAATTTAAAGGAAGAATATCATTTAGAAGTTCATACTCAGAAAATTATAGTGATTATGTTTTCTAGTTTTTCATTTCAAAAGGATGAAGTTATCACCCTTCAAGAAGAACATGGAAGTACAAAATATTTTTTAGGAATTGAGAAGATTGTTTAATTATAAATCATATTATGTTTCTATTCAAGGTAAATTACACAGTTTGAAGGAAAACTAAATTTCTAGAAAATATTTTGAAACTTTAAAAAGATATAGCATATATAATTTTTTTAATGTCGGGATAGATATGATGTCTGAGTATGAATTTATTGATCTAAAAATGATTTTGGAAAGTAATTTTGATGATATTAAAACTACTTGTTCAAGATAAGGGAGAGCATCTGCATCTACTGGAAAGGGATCTAGTGATTATTTTCAAAGGTTGTATTTGTTATCTGCTGATCTTACTACCATTTATCAAATAATTTAAAATCATCAGTGTGAGAGTGTTCCTCTGTACACTCATTTGAGAAATCAGAAAGAATAAATTGTAAGGGTGTATTTTATTAAACCATTTATTAGATATAATCTCTATTGATGGGTAATTACGTTGAATAAGTATGTATATTATTATAATACTATTAATAACATTTTTAAGCTTAATATAATTGAAAATTTTAATGTCATTTATGATTTGATGTAACTTCTATGAGAATGATATTCTCTATTAAACAAAAATTTAAATGATTTACGGTGGATATTTAGGTATTTAATGGGAAAATTCAAGAATCATTAACCTATGCCTCTTATTATAGAGAATTTAAACCAATTTATAGTGCTACATCTACCCCTAAACCTTAACCTTTTCATCTTTTGAGTAGAAATTATCATTTAAATCTGGAATCCTTTATAAAATACAAGTCCATTTACAATTATCTATTTTATTTATGATTAGAGTTATTTTATGTTTAAATAATATCCATATTAAATTATAAATTTTTTTTGGTATAAATGACATTTATATATAGCTCTAAAAAAAATAAAATGTGTTCAATTTTATTTTTATAAATCATTTATTATCTCAAAAAAAGAGAGAAATATGGAAAAATAAAAAATTTCAAAACATCATTTAAAAAAATATTTTCTTTTACCAATATATTACCATTGTTTTATAATTAAAATTTTGTAATTTTCATTGTGTATTCCATTGTTTATATGGTTTAATAGGTTCATTTGATAATATAAAAGGGAGTGATTGTTAGATATATGAATGTTGAACCAAAATGTTTTCATTGATTTTGATGCTCACAAAAACCCTTTTTTACTCATAATATTACATTAACTTGGTTTTGGGTATATATTTAATTAAAAAATTATTTTATTATCCTGGAAGCTTTGAATACATTAATTTTTTAATGATCATTATATTTTGGTGAAATATTTTTTCAACAAATATGGTGATTGTCCAAATGGAAACAGGAATTGTTATTCAAAAATTAATGTTGATACCTAATGTTGGTATCCAACCCCATTTTTGTATTATCACATATGAGATAAACAATAAGATCATGAATACAAATTTGATAAAGGGACCTCACATTCAAGCACCAATGTGTTAATGTGTACCTAAAGTATGTGACCTCCCGTGGTAATCATACTTTATGTTTTAGAACTCTGGATTTGGTATCAACCATTAACTAGATATCATAATTTTGGTGTCAGCATCTTACATATTAACCCATATGTAAATTGAGTTGTCTAAATTAATTAAATATTTAATTATGCTATTATTTCTTCAATGATTTTCCTGCAGTATATCTATATATAATTTTATTCAAAAACTGTTTCAGAATGTATTCAAAAATCATATATTTTTTTCTAATTTTGAATTAAATATGTTATATTCTATGGTTAATTATATTAAAATTGAAAAATAATTGTTCACTTTTAAATTTATTTTTATCTATCTTCATATCAGGTTCTTCTTGACCTAAATTTATTCAGCCTATTTATTTTTTCACAAAAAATACATTTTAATGGTATGACAACCAAATTTTCTAATTAACTAGTTCTCTAAAGCATAGAGATATAAATATCATACTCTAAAAATAAATCTATCCATTTTGATTATAGAAGAGTCTATTATATCTTCTATAACTTTTGTTAGACATATTTGTGATACATCTACACTAGTTTTATAGAGTTTTTCAAGACTATACTTTAGAGACATTCATCTTATATTTAACTAATGTGTGTTCACCATGCTATTAAAACAATTTCAAATAGGTTCTTTTACTAATTTACCTACATATTATCTATAATATGTTCTAATATTCTTATTAAAGACACATCATTGAAGTTATACATATATTTCTTTGAAGACATATTTATTTTTCGTTTGGAATATCTGTATCTATATGATTTTATAAATAATATTTCCAACAAAATTAAATCTATTTTTTTAAAAAACATCATAGTGGAGTGTTTATAAGACATTTACTTTTCCCTCTTAATTTACTTTTAAAATATTTTGTAAATTATTTTTGTTTCTCACAGTCTACGGTCAAGATCTCTTGAAAATGTTCTTCCAGTGAAAATTACAAAGCTCATAGAGAGAGTTTGGGTGAAATGGAATAGGGGAACATTACACCCTGAAACACTATAAAACCCACTATGATCCATTATTTAATTTAGTTTTCCATAATTTATTTATATAAAAAACAAACTATTTCAATTTTATGTTCAATCGAAGTCAGTTCTAAATTTATCGATTGTTTTTAAAAGGACTCATTTAACCCCCCCCCCCCCCATCTAATCATCATCATTATATGATAACAGTCACCTTGACTATATTTTAATATAATTAGAACAAAAAATGGCAATGACAAGACCAAACCAAGTATCAACCCTCCTATGTAGAAATATGCTAGTTGTGTCCTACCCAACCCCTCTCCAATAGGCCAAAGGGTAGAGACTACCACTATGAATGAATAATATATGTATATATAAGGTATTGGCCAAAACATTCTATTATAAAGATACATCAGCAAAAAATAATTAAATAAAAAACCACACAATATAAAATTAACTAGATTAAATATAAAATATTAATTCATTTATTGAATAAGAGCTATAAAATGAAAAGGACATAGAAAAAAGGAAAAAACAAACCCTATAAACACAATATATAAGATAACCAATTGTTTTTGAAGGGGATTCATCGTGCCGTCTAATCATTTAACCAAGCATCACCTATAATGAAACTCAACAATTTTACTAACTCACCAACTCTATCACTCCATAGATCCATATCTCCTTGTCAGAATTTTCCCCAATCTTCATGATATCTATATAAACACTACATTTGGGACCAAAAATCCAATGAATAAGAGGGTATAAAAATACCTGGTATAATTCCCAAAAAACTAAATGCATAAAAGTATGATATTCAGCACATAAATAAGTATAAACCATATATATTACCACTCAAAAAGAAAAAAGATAGCACATGTGAAATATATTACCTTATCACCACTCAAGGAGACCGCCACCCAGTCATTTAGGGTAATAGAAGATTAAACTCTACATACCCACTCATTATATTGATTTTTTTCACCATGGATAGGTTCTCATTTCATAGAAAAATATAACTCCCTATTAATCAACAACATGGGAAGATGCCTCCATGTCCTTTATATCATAAAGATCCAGACTCTATAAATTTTGAATATGTAACTTTTATTCAAAACATCACCATCAAACCTCAAGGATATAATAATGGATATCCTATAAAATAAATACATAACTAACCATGATAGACATTATCTATAGTTACATTAACACTATTACTATAAATAAAATGTATATCTAGAGATACCCACCTATCATCATTCCATGAATGAGGCCCCGTATAGAAAAAGAATAATAAAATATTAAATCTTATACCCAATACCCAATCACCCTCTGAATGGGAAATAATAACCTACATAAACTCTATGAGGTATGATAAAAATGTTAAAACACATTTTCATCCACTCTAACACCTTTAATATAAGTCCATCACACTGTGTAAGATCTCAGGTGATTATTGAGGTATGGATCATTCTAATTTCAGTATAAATCATATGCTTTGACCTGATTTGAGTGTCTAAGGTTATCACAGTATTCTTGAAGATGTTTGGGGAATGTTCATATCACAAATCCTAGTTTTTCGAAATGGAAACAATGACACATCGTTAGTAAAAACCACCTGTCCCATGATAAAAAGTTTGAATAATTGTAAAGGGTTTAAAATAGGGATGACCAAGTCTACTTGGATATATGATAACATGAAACTAGTGGAGAAGTCATATGTGAGCCCACTTTTATTTTTACAAGTGGTGTTCATCAGGGTTTGTACATGATTTCCTGGATCATTTTCGTGAACTGTGTGGGTTACCTGTTGAGGTAGTGAGCAATGCACAGTTGGCACATGTATTGACCAATCATCTTATCAAACTATGTGCCCAATGAATTTTGGCAAAAAATGCAATAAGAATAACTTTAATTAAATTAATATTCAACTATCCTTTTCTATATTCATTACATTATACATTTTTGGTTTTGGGAGATCACTCTGAAGCTCAAACGTAGGGTTTGATCTCAAATTTT
This sequence comes from Viscum album, assembly GCA_963277665.1. Lineage (NCBI taxonomy): Eukaryota > Viridiplantae > Streptophyta > Magnoliopsida > Santalales > Viscaceae > Viscum > Viscum album. Next base: position 1,168,705,463 of record OY728164.1, read on the forward strand.
TCTACAATATCAGATTCAAACCCAATTTTTATCATTAATCGACACTTGTATGTTCTTCATTCATCTTGTCTCATTATTCCATTTCCTTCAAATTTATAATTTTATTTTGGAGGATGATAGTATTATTTAATTCTAGATTCTGCATACATTCATTATTTTTCACCCAATCTAGTCCGAATTAAGGATAGATATTGGATGGGTGTTCTATCATGGATATATGGAAGGTGGTCTATAAATTTTCCCTTCTATTTTTGTGATTATATAGATTCTGTAAATTGTAAGACACGTCATACCTTTCATATATTCCCCAAAAATTAATTTAATTCCATCATATAATTTAATTGGAACCGATGAGGTTTCACATTGAGTATTATTTCATAGTTGGTGGATGATTATCCCCAACATTGGCTAACCATTGGGGTGTGTACTTATATATTCCTTATTTTTTACCACCCTGATGAGTGCTTCAAAACTCACCAATATTCGTGGAAACCTAAATAAGATTTTAATGAATTATTTAAGGTTGTTAGCACCTTGTTTTACCAGTTCATTTTTTAATTAAAGGCTTGAAATGAATTGATTTTATAGGATATTTATTTTTCTCTATTTTCATGTTATTTATTAGGTTTAAATTTTTAAATGGTTCATTTTTAAATGATGAATGGGTTGGAAAGAGTTATTGGTTGTAAATGACGATCATTAATGAAATGAAAATTGTAGTGGATGTCTTGGATGATCTCCTTGGATCCTAATTCCATTATATTTTGTTTCCAATTTCTACTCTATGGATATTTAAATGGTAGTTATTCCCATGGATATTTTTAATCTAGGTATATTGATCCTATACGATTCTATGGGCCTTATTAACCATTGGATCTAGCTTACTTGGACTCACATTGGATATGCTCTGTTGACATGATCCTTTGATTCCACCTATGTATTTACCAAGCTTCCATCAAGATGATAATGGGAATAAAAAAGGATGGATTTGTCTTCTATAAATTTGAATTGATCCTTCGTGGTCTGAACCAAGACAACACGGAATGTCCGGTGTGGATTTTGACACTGGTTTACATGGCGTGGCCATTGTGTATTATTTGATATGCTTATAGATAACCCTGGTAAGTGTGTCTTATTACAGTTTTTTGATTGGATAATATAACAAATTCGTTATTATTCTTCAGAATTACTCTTGTTAATGGGTTATTGGAAATTGTTTATAGGTTTAATGTTTGGCTAGACATGATCACATTTTCAGGTGACACATTACTTGTAGTATTGTTATAAATTTGATATATTGCACACTCCTTCTGTTTATATGGAACAAAATGGAATCGTTATAGATATTGTTAGTTGTGTCCTACTAAGGGTTATCTCACACCCTCTTCAAGATTCTATTGGGTACTTGGATAGACATCATGGATGTAGGTAGGGAATTGGACAACACCTAATATATATTGATTGATATGATCATTCCTTCAGAGCTGGGGAGCATAGGATGGATCTTGGCTAACAATTCTAACTGGATATAAATCATTTTTACTTTTGATCCTTTTTATAAATGTATTTATATGGATGCTTGTATACCTGTTTTCATTCTTTTAGAAACATGATCATTATATTGTGAATGATAGTGATTTTTGATTATTTATTATTAGAATCTTATAAATGTTTATCTTCATCCTTGATTTTTATTATGGTTGTGCTATTGATCTGTATGATATTATTTTATGTTAGAATCTGAAATGATTGGATATTCTTCCCATTGAAACAACAGAGGTCCTCACTACTATTTGGTAACCTCTACCATATGGGTGTGTGCATGAGGCCATGTGACCTTCTAGTTCAAGAAAAGTTTCAGCAGCATTTGTGTCAGGAAGCTAAAAATTTGTATCATCATTCTTTCACCTCAGGTTGCCTAATAATATTGTGACAATATAAAGAAGATTAGGGAGTTATATGAATTTTATAATGCGGCGTTTCTATGAATAACTAACCCATGTAAAGAAAAAAAAATCCAAATTTCTAGGAAGTGGAATTGTTATTTCATGGATTTTTCATATTATAGATCATTTGATTCCACTGTTGGGTGAAAAAATTAATGTCAGATATTATTATAATTAAATATTTGTATACCAGGCCCTATGAGGTGGGTCAATTCCCTCTGATGCATCATTTTACTCAACTATTCGAATTTACATGTAGTGCATTATTTCATTCCATATAAAATTCATTTCCTAACTACATGACTTCGTTACATGTTCCTTGATTGATATATCAATGTTTAAATAGTCAATTTATATTTGAGAATGAAAATTATAATTCATTCATACAATTTATTCCTTAACCTAACAGTTCTTCCTACACATGCTAACGAAGATTCTATAAGTAGTCAATAATGGCACATTGATACATGGACCACTACTCTCATTAGTCTACAATGTGTTATGGTATGGATTAAATGGATTCCAAAGTTCAATTTATAAGGTGTATGGGCCCTTATAAATTAGAAAAATGTACTCCATAAAATTGAAATATATTAAATAGATTTATTATATGAATGATAATGAATCCAAAATAAATTGAATCTAGGAAACAATGAACATGTCCTGGACCTGTATTTTGAATGGGATGTTGGAAATGACCCTAGTAGTATTTATGGATGTCTCTTTTTAATAATTAATAGATTTAGTACCAGCATGACGGGTGTTAAATATTTATATTCTATCTTTGACGTATCCTTGGTTTATAACTATGATCATTTCATTATAGGTTCTTTTTATGATTCTTGTTTGGCATTATAATCATATGCCACCACATGACCTCCAATTATGTGCAAGAAGGGTGGCGACGACCATGCTCCAGAAGTGGTGGGTATGGAGGCACAAGTAGATACTCCTATAGATCCATTTGTGGGACCATCAGTTTTACAAGATATAGGTGATGATTTCATGTTTCTTGAGGGTTTCTTACACTATATACTGACATTTTAGGGATCCCCATTTCTTAAAAAATCAATGGAAGAGTTGACATGTGTGTTCTAGTAGTAGAATACTCTCATGTTTTAAGAGTAAGGTGGTCTATAGACTATTGAACTATAGACGTAGTCTCCATTGTAAATTTTTTAGTATCTTTATATAACTCCAAAGAGGAGAGTGAATCACATGGAATATATGATTCAGGTAGAAGAAAAGTGATGGTTGGATGTTTAAAAATATGTTGATCAGGTACAAGATATGGATTTTGGGGACTCAAAAATGATGTTTTTTCATTACTTTTTTTCTAAAACCATGAGAGATGAAATATACACTGATTTTATGCATTGAGATCAGGAAGATATAACTGTTAAGGAGTACTAAGAACACTTTACAGAACATCAATACATTTTATAATTCATCATTCTGATGAGGAATCGAGGGATATATGCTTTGGGGAAGGTCTCAAACATGTCATTCGATCATAGGATAATGTGTTTTTATTAACTGCAATTACAGAGATAGTGGATCATGTTTTTATTACTGAATTGAACATAAGGGGATCTAGGAGCATAGAGTGGGGCAGCTCAACCTCTCGATGTAGTGGTTCAATGACTTTTGGAAGAAAACACCATATTGAGGCTTCTCATGAGGGGAGTAAAACTAATATACTAGTGTTTTTATTATTTTATTCAGCCTCCTGTGTGGTAGGAAAGAAGACATGAGGAATCATTTTGATAGAGACATATTCTATTTTCTAGGAAGTGGTAGGATGGGCCACATATAACATTTTTGTAGGAATGTCCCTCTAGTATTTAGGGGAAAGGTATTGAATACAACTCCATGTTCATCATCAGGATTCACAACACTATGTCTAGCTATGATATAGAGTAGTTTCGGTCGTTTAGGTTGACATGGTGGCCTTGTACAAGGCTTCCAAGAAACAGTTGTACATAGAAAATAGAGTGACCCTTCTCTGGTTATTGAGGTTGTTTCACAAGGCCTCATTTGTGGCCAAATAAATTTTGTACAGCCTATGCATGAGAAGAAGAGTTTTGGGGTATCTATGATGAGTTGTATGATCATAGTATCCTCTACTATTATATATTCTCTTTATGATATTGTTTCTTCAAATAGTTTCGTATCAATATCAATTGTGGAGATCCTTGGAATCATTTTTCTATTTTCTGGTAGTGTTATGACCATGGATACTTATTTGGGGATTATATAAGAGGGTGTAGACTACTTTCGGGAGTTCCCCCTTGGGATTAGTGGTCGTTGATTCATATGGGGTCTTTTTTTCACAAGATGACAAGGATTTAAGTCATACATGGGATGTACTTAGTACTTTATTAGCAAGACCATGTTGATTTCTACCACTTAAGGGGGATATCTACATCATGATAGGGAAGTGTTTTAATTAAAAATGATAAAAGGGATGTCAATGAAGGTAGATCTAGAACTGAAGATCATTGTCTAGAAGGGATGATAGCTTAGACTGCTATTTAATATCTAGATGTCCAAGGAACGTGTCAAGAAGACTTTCCTCTAGTGGTTTATCATTTCAGGGATGTTTTCCTGGATGAATTTTCTTATTTACCTCAAGATATAGATTCAAAATTCTCTATCGATCTAGTTCTATGAGCTACACCAATACCCATTCCACCTTATTTGATCAGTACTATAGGGTTATAGGAGCTCAAGAGGTAGATACAGTGCTTGGAAAAAAGGGGTTTTATAGGACCCAATACTTCTCTATGGGGCTGGTTAGTCTTTTTTGTTAAAAAGTAGACAAAAATCATAGTAAATGTGTGGATTACCAAAAGTTGAACTAGTTTATGGTTAAGTACCAATATCCCTCTCCTTGGATAGATTATCTCTTCAACCAGCTCCAAGGATCTTGAGTGTTCTGGAATATTGATCTACCTTCAGGTTATAACCAGGTATGTTTTTGACCTTCAGACATACCTCACACTGCCTTTCATAACAGGTATAGTATATATGTTATCTGGTTAGTTTTTTCACTCACATGAATTGGCCATGAGTTTTCATGGTGCTGATGAAGAGAGTTTTCCATTTTTATCTATACTTTTTGTTGTGGTTTTCATGGAATGTATCTTAGGGTATTCAAAAAATCAACATGACCAATCCAAACATCCTGTGATCATTTTGGATACAATAATAACGCATCATTTATATGATAAACTCAAAAGTACTACTTTTGGATATATCATATTCACATCATGGGTCATATTATCTCAAAGATAGGAGAATCAGTTGACCTAAAGTAGGTGAGAGCTATGGTTTCATGGGAAATTCCAATGAACGTTTTTAATATACAGGTTTTCTTAAGGTATTCTGATTATTACTGGAATTTCATTTAATACTTCTCATGATTATTAGGACCACCTAAAAGCATAAAAAGAATTTTGTTAATTTTTTATTGATGGATACCTATGAGACAACATTTTTTAAACTAAATGGGGTACTGGTTTTTGTGCCAGTCTTGATATAAACTTATCTAGGAAGAAGCTACAATGTATATTATGATGTGTCAGGATTAGGGATAGGATAAGTATTGATGTATGAGGATTGGTTCATGGCATACATATATCATAAGTTGAAGACACATGAGTATAATTACCTGATGAACAATCTCGAGTTATCTATTGTTGTACATGCCTTGTTATATTGGTGAAATTGTTTATTGGGAGAATATTTTTTGTCGTACACATACCACAAAATCCTCAAGTACATATTTACATAGTATGATCCAAATTTTATATAGTGAAGCTGGGTTGAGTAATTAATTTATTTTTACATTGATCTAGCCTACTCTCTAGGAAAGGGGGATGCAGTTTTCAATGCGCTGAGCTGGAGGAATCTTATACAGGCAGTGCAAGATGCTATTAGCAAGAGGAAGCCTATAGCATGTCACTTAGAGTTTCACTTGGAGATACAGGATAGTTGTGGATATAATTTATCTTCTTCATTATCTATGAGATATACTATTTTAGAAATATTATGGATGAAATAGTTAACTGGTGTTGAGGTCTTAGCCTAATTAGAGAGTTTGGCAGGTGGGTACACACCTCCTAGTTATATTGTTGGAAAGGATGAAATTATTTATATTCATGGTCATTTTGGGGTTATAATGGACATGTGTGAGGAGTTGATGTGGTAATTTAATACTGTAATGTAGTAATTGTATCATGTTGTATCCATGATATACCAATAGTTGCATATCTAGTATGGGTGGTCAAGGATGAAACATGAGGTAGTTGGTTTTGTCTTGAGGTGTTACAACTTTTAGGAGGTGAAGGCAGAAAACTAGTGACCAGCTGTGATTTTATAGTAGTTTCATTTTATTAAGAAGAAATGTTATGATTCTATGATTGATTTCATGACTGAGTTTGGGAGTTCACCTTGAGTTTGTGATGTAGTTTACATTATTGTGGAAAAGATCACAAAGGTCCATAATTTCCTTTCTATCAGAGATAACTTCCCTGTATATTATCATCAAGGACTCTAAATCCTAGATATACTATGACTTCATGGGATTACTCATACCATGGTATCACATAGGGATTCCTGGTTTACATATTGATTATAGTATTGTTTGTAAAGGTAATTGTGTAAAAACTTTATTCTAATCATGACATACCACCCTCAGACTAATGGCTAGTCAAACTACACTATACAAGTTCATTAGGAAATTTATAGGTAATGTGTACATGATTTTTGGTGTTCATGGGAGAAGCATATACCCCTGTTTGAGTTATCCTACAACAATAGTTATCAAGAGACTATAAATATAGTACCATAATGTGATTTATAAGGTAGGCCATTATGATAACCCATGTGTAGGTTTGAGGCATGAGATGAATAATTTCTTGGACCATGTCTCATTCAGAAGCTTTCAAAGTAAGTCCATCAGAACAAAAATTTGATGGCTTTAGCACATCCTTGAAAGAAATACCATGTTAAAAAAAATTATAACCTCTAGAGGTCAATGGTTCGGGATTGGTTCCATTAAAATATCTTACAGAGGCTAGGACACATACATATTCATATACAAGATAATATTTCACTATGATATATCAAACCTTTCTAGATTATATAGAGTGTCAGGATGACATCATATCAGTATAAATTAACTCATAGGTACCAATATATTCATGATGGATTCCTTTTATATTAGTTTCATCATTATCACTCGATCCCATCTCATATTATTCAGCTACACTAGGATAAGTTATTGGTTGATGCGTCCTTCAAGAAGTATCCTATTTTTATCACTGATAGAGGAAAAAAAATTCTATTAGGTCAGTCATTTACTCTAGTATGGTTTTTATAGAATCACTACCATTTATAAAATGCGACTTTGGATCAGGATACTGATGTGTGTGCTCATGAGCCAGATTTATTCTCCTAAAATTCTTGAACATCCTTATAAGAGAAACTCTATAAAAAATACTTAAATAGGTGAGGATTGTATGATCCTCGGTTTTTCTAGAGGAATGTTTCTTTTTAATTTTATTTTAACTCTCTGCAATAGACCTAATTTAAGTGTCTAATGAGACCATAAGAGTCTAAGGGGAGTCCAAAGGTATTTTGAATCCTATAGAAAGGTTTATGAAAAAGTAAACCAGGTCACATGGTTATTAGAGACTATGAAACCTAGTTTTTATAGTTTGAGTGAACCATGCAGGGTTGGATAGAGGGATGAGAAGATTCACATTGGTAACGGAACCCCTGAATCCAAGGGTTCTCACCCCTGAAAGAAACTTATAGTATTTACTATAGGTGTGTAGCATGGTTTTCACATGTTCTTCCGAAATATGCGCATAAACAGTTCAGGTTCCCAATTGAGGCAGTGTGGGGCACATGTTTGGTGTATGTTTTGGAAAACCATGTGGCCAATACGTGCGACCAATAATGTATAGTGAAAATTAATAAAAAATCCATAATTAAACCAAAACTCAACCCTTATCTTCTATTTTAATTCTAGAAGACAATTTTGGTTTCAGGAGAACACTTTAATTATAAAACATTGTTCTTCCTCTCAATATATGATTCTTACTCCGACTCAAACATTATTTTATTAGTTGGATATTTACTAGTAATTTCATTATTCATCTTGTGCCATTCTTTATTTTTAATCATATTGATGAATTTATTTTGTTATAAGATAATATTTTTTATTTACATATTCATTTTTAATTATTATTTTTTCTAGACTAGACTGAATCATAGGTTGATATAGGATGATATTTCTACCATGGGTATATGGTAGGTGGTATATTACTTTCCATATATGGTTTGGTTGTTTTATATATTACCACAGTTGAGATTTACTCAAAAACTTATGACGCTTCACAAAAATTTAATTGAACACCATGATATAATTGAATTGGTATATGTGATCTTTCCCCTTCTGTACCATTTTTTGGTTGGAGGTCGATTACCCAAAAACAAGTACAAACTTTGTGTGTTCCCTTGTATCTATCTTGTGTTTTACCACCCAAATGGGTTCATGTGAGCTCTACAATATTAGTGTGATCCTACAAGAGAATTTAATGAATTTTTAAATTCTGTAACCACCTTGTTTTACTTATTCATTTTTATATTAAAGGAATGAAATGAATTGATTTGATAAGAGATGGATGTTGACTCCATTGAATGTTATTTCTTCTGTTTTTATTAGTTAAATGGTTTATTTTTATAAGATGAATGATTTTGAATAACTTATTGGTTGTGATTTATGATGATTGATAAATTGAATATTCTATTGGTGTCCTTGAATGAGATCCTTGGATCATAATTCTATTATATAATGATGGAAATTTCTTCTCCATGTATCCTATTACGATGGAGGATTCCATGGAAATATTTTCTCCTTGGATCCTAATTCTATTGGATTCCATGGGATTGATACCCCCCTTGATCTGGCTTTCTTTGACTATAATTGGATAAGATATATTGACATGGTCCTTAGAATCCATCAAATTCTTTTCCAGGTTTCCACAATGATGGTCCTGGGACATGATGAGGATGTCATGGTCTTGAATACATTAGATTCGACCATTCATGGTCTAGAATAGGAATACACTGTGAGGACATTGTGTATTTTGAAACTAGATTACATAGGATAACCATTGTGGGTTATTTGATATTCATATAGATAGTCCATGTATGGGTAACCAATTACAACTCTTAAACTGGATAGTATTTTACCATCTTGATTATGCTTTAAATATGAAAGTGTTTATGGGAGATTGAATATTGTTTACAAGGGGAATTTTTTACTGGATACGATATCCTATATATGTGAAAAATTAAATATAAAACTATTATACCAACGAAATATTTCACACTACTACTATTTATATTAAACAGTCTAGAATTTTTATTATCACCTTTGGTGGTGGGATACTAAGTGTTATATCACACCCTATTTGAGCTATTTTTGGGTATAAGGAGAGACTTAATTGATATAGATAGGGATTAGGAAAAGCGCGCAATTTATGATGCCTAATTTTATCATTTTGTAATATTAAGGGAGAATAGGACTGAGCTAGTCTCTCAACTCTTTCTAAAGAGTGTTATATTGGTCTTTTGTACATTTTTCTACATGTATTGTACTAGATGTCTGTATACATGTATTCTACCTTTTTTACATATATAGTACCTTTTCATATCGGACTGAGGTATTTTGGTCTTATATACCTTTTTCTACATGTATTGTACTATTATATACATGGATTGTACTGTATGTTTGAATATCTTATTTCCTAATTTGTAGATATGTGATCATCATATTTTTCCTGATACAAATTTTTTAATATTTATTATTATAATCTCCTAGATGTTTATCTTATGACTTGATTTATAATATGATTTTTTTATTTATCTTTATGGAATTCCATTCAATTACACTCTGAAATGAGGGAATAGTCTTCCTACATACACACCCTAGGCTTTCACTGCTAGTTGGATGCCTCATGAATATGGAGAGGCATACATGAGGCCATGTGACCCACCGAATCGTGGTGCTATTTAGTGGAATATGTTTTAGATTTTCACATACCATATACACTCAAAGGGGGGGTAGAATGGTCAACAATGAGAACAGAAACTTCAACCGGAACTAACTCTTTTATAAAAAATCACACTTATTGGATAGAACTAGAGGACCCCACTCCCTATTGGACATTAATCCCACAACCCATCCATGGAGTTCAAAAATCACCATCACCAGTCCATGAAATATAAAAAATAGTAATGGGGGACCAAAACCTCATATAAACACACAAACCAACTGAGGGGAAACTAACCCATACACTGATCTATATCTAATGAATAATTGATATTGATATCATACCAACAAGACATCCATTTTGAGGATCCCACACTATACCAGAGGGTAAATACTATCCATGAAGTGTACCAATACTTTCTATGAGAGAATAACCTACACATTTCATAAATGATATCTGTGAAATTTGTGTCTAGCATTAAGTAACTGCACCAAGTGAATATGGGGGAGTACCAACCCCATCATTTCAATGGAAGGACTAGCACAAACTTTTATCAAATAATCTCTGGGATAAATATATAAATCAACGTTTTCAAACTTCCAACACCACAAATACATCAAAATTGAATATTCAATGGTAAGAACCATCAATAAAACTCAATGTAACTACTCCATAATCCCTATATATAATTTGGGAGACAAAATGGGAGATAAAATATATATTTTATCCAAAGGAATATTTTCCATGGAGACCGTCATGACTATAGAGAGACTAAAAAAATCCATCATTCAAAAAAATCAAAATCCATAAACCAATACTACCTCATGGTGCTTGAGAAAATGGGGTGGACTCCATGTGTCCCATATCTATCCAAATATTGTTGAAAAGTATTTTACAAAGTTGGTGTTTTCAATACATATATAAAAATACCATATTTGACCCTTTTCATCTAGGGATTACATAAACACCACAAAATCCTACTAGGAAATGATGTATGAAAACATTTGATGGTTCCATGCCCATAATTTGAATGTTCCCTAGGATGTATACTACCCTCTCACCTATTATACTACATTATATAAACCCATCATTGTCATTATGAGATGGAAAAATGAAAATTATCTTAAATCATCTTTCCAATGGACTCTAATATTGAAGAGGTTCAAATAATCGCATTCTACATTGAATAATATCTGGAATTGAAATGTTATTTTTACAAATCTAGCTGTGGGATGGGAAAATACCCAAAACCTAGTCACGCAGATTGTACACAGAATGTAAATTGAATATATGACTTGTATTCCTATTTCCTTTCTCTAGGAATATACCTTATCCAAATCATTATGTAATTCCCATGTATAATTTTTATCCCTATAACACATGTTTTGTAAGGAAAACATGTTCTTGGACATGGACCCAATATTAGGTCATGTTGTGTGACCTAACATGGCATGTACTTATACATTCCATGCTTCTCACATGGGGTTTATAGCCATTTATATATAAAGAACCCATTTCGTATAACCAAGGGTCCTACTTGTAATGTCCATATAGGAAACATAATATGTGGACATTATCATGAACCTGAGATGTAGAAACAAACTACATGACATGTTTTCTTAATACTGAACATTGACAAGTCAAGAATTCTATATGAAGAACAAATTTCAATTGCCTAATTATTCCTAAAACCTAGATTTTATAAATAATTAATAGAATAACGGCAAGGATATATAATTCCTATAAAATTACCATAATAAAATTTGGACTCATAGTTTTTGGGAATTTAAAATAACAAGTCCTAACTTGTATCATATCATTATGGCTTCTTGATCGCATGCCACCAATTCTCAATCCATGATCATTTTACCCTAATATTCACTACAAATTGTCCATGAATGGGAACTCCTTGATCACCTATCTCAGTTCAATCGTGTATCCAAATAATGGGAGGGGATTCTCCCTTTGTTCATATAAAACAATATAAATGAAGGGTTAAGGAAATTAAAACCCATATTGAATAAATTGTAAAACTAATTTAACAAGATCGAACAGGGTCCTAATACCCATACTTCTAGTATACCATGATGAAATAATACTCCCCTTTCCAAAATAAAATGAAAATATCTAATCACTATTTATAGAACCTTTTAAGAGGTATCAACTTTCAAAACCACAAAAATAAATAACATTTATTAAATAAAATATCAAATTACTTGAATAATATTCTAGGCTTGTAACATCATCAAACTCAGTCCCAAGTGTTAAAACCACATTCCAGAATCGATGAAAACATTAAAAAATTGTATTAACATTTTCAAGGAGTGAAATTACCATTTTACCACACATAATGTATTTAGGATTCGAAACCAAGAAATGATCGAAGATTTTTATGCTATAAAAATTTATGTCACTACATCTTCCCCACATTAAATTATTTTTATCCTTAAATAAAAAATAACCATAACACCCCCATAAAAGAATATTAATCTATACTCATATGAATGATAACACACCATTGAAATAAAATCCTTATCCTTGGGTTTCTAATACAATATAACGTCCCATACTCCAAAGTACATAGAACGCATCCCCATCTCCATTCTTAGATTAGGGATACAACATCGATGATTTCTTTCCTTCTCAACCATCGCCAATATTCAATCCATTTGAGGGAAAGCTTTAATCCCAAGTGAAGATCACCACATTTGATCCTTGTTACATTTTTATATCTAAAATAATTTCCCTTAACAGTAGGTATCCCACTAATCCCAACATGAATCAAAGACAAAAAACATCTGTATCTATTATATGTAGTTCATTTTCAATATAATTTCACATGGGGTCGTCACACTCCCCACCTTCAAAATAGAGAACCCTCAAACCTGTATTTAGGGGCCAAAAAATCACAACAAAAGCCTCTATCAAATATGTAATAAAATCACTACACCACATCTTTAGAACCCATCGCCACTTATAATAAACAATAACCACAAAAATACATCAACAATGACTGGTTTAAGGAACATAGGTAACACAGACTCTATTATCATTTCCTTATAAATGGGTGCAATTATTACATGTTTTCAAAACCCACTTCCTTCAATCCCTCACCCACATAAATTTAATTTTTTCCCACTCTGCTATCCAAATTTTAAATATTTCAATTTTAAACACCCATAATCAATCTCTCAAAAGATCCTTGCATGTTTACATCCACAGTGTGGTCAAAATGTCACTATCACCAAGACTTGAGATTTTGAACTGGTCACAAAAATATAATGATGAACCAACACGTAGTTTGAGTGCCATGATAGTCATAATCATGAAATATAGATCTCAATAGCTTCATATCATTGATTCCCATGGCTAGGAATTCACCCACATGAGACACTCCATACCTTACCAATCTTAAAGTGGGATCACTGGTCATCCCCTACCTCATTTCATCAAAGTATCTCAAAAATCCTAAATATGAAGCATCTCCTTCTCTTAAACTATTGGTATAACCCCTAAAAATCACAATTCACATCTCTATGGTCACCAAATGATAAAATAATTTGTTTGTAGATCCTAAGGATTTTCCATATCATCCTATAAGTCTGATGAAGTGAACCAAAACCCACCAAAGGATAAGAAAATAACCACAAAATGATGGATCCCATAATGAACATAGTTCATGGTGGTCACTAATCATTGATGACACCATCTTCATGTCACCCCATCAACAATGGAAAGTCAAGAAACATTATTTTCCAAAAATCATCAAAGACAACTAAAATAAAAGAAGATAGAGTTTCATTTCCTATATAGGCCTCCTACATAAACATGAAATCCAGAAGAGCACACTAAAACCTGTATATCTGAGTCCAACTGTTAAATTCAGAGACAATATCTGGTGTTATATCCAAAAAAATAAGTTCTATGGTTAAAAACAAAGTATCCCCTAACATGTATTATGAATTTCTTGAAACAATCCCTCCATATCACAGAATTGAAAAAAAAAATATAAAAATCCCAAACATATATATGAATATCACTCACAAGGCAAGATATCTACCCCAAAGGTGACTTTCATACTTGGGAAGGACCACACCATCAAGCCAAGGTTCTCAAGATTGACATCCAACTCATCACATCCATCACTCTTTAATCCAAATATCCTATCATTCAATATCGACATGCAATAAAGATTGTCCTGGACACCACATTTGGTTTTGAGATCTCAACTAAGAATATTGTAGAGACAAAATGACATCAAACACTAATCCAAGGTTATGGACCCAAACTCCCCAAGTGTATAAAAATTATTCAAGGAGATAATGATATCACCTTTTGTGGATCCTTCACCACAAATCATGGTGGGGTGTAACACCATGAGGATAGAAAATGCATACCGTATAAGGCATCCAAAGTATACCTCTATAGAGTGAGGACCCATGCCCTTTCATAGGGACATGTTGAATACTCTTTAGTATGGGGGATCCACACCTCATCTAGATTTAGTTGATACATACACTATGTCTAAACAGAATGTAAGTCACTCAAGGGGAAACCTATCCCTCCCATGTAAGACCCATGCTCTTACTAACCAGGGAAACTGACTGATGTGGGTAAAAGAAACACACACCATATCATCACAAACAACAAAATATGAAAATATAATAAATAAACCTTTATAGTGGAGGGAGGGTAACTACCCCATTATAGTATTTGGGACCCGTTCCTCATTGGATTGAGGGGATATCGACCTCATGCACTAAGGGATGACCCAGACCCTATGAATGGTAGACCTTTCCTCTATATTTTTTGGGGGTATACGGACCTATACAATATCACATTGGGTACCTAGGCCTTAATAATAGACTCATGGTAAAAAAATGGATATATACACCAATGTAGGGTGGAATTACAACACCATTTGATCTAGAGGTAGAGGGTTTGACCCCAAACAAGTAAACAAACAACCCTACCAGAGGAAAGATTCAATAAAAACCATATAGATGGTGTCACCTTGGAATATCACATGTTAATGAGTAATCTTAATACTCTCATAATCTACAAAATGGTTTATTCCACACCTGAAGTGAAATCATTTTCAGGAAGGAAACCAACCTCCTCATTGTAAAACATCATCATAGAAAGTGGGATGTCATTCTTGAAAACCAAAAATGTAGATAACACATTATGATTAATGAAAGAACATAATTATACCTCACAACCAATGTTCTAATCACTCAAGTTAGTCTCCAATATTATCATAGTCTTTTCGTAGGAATTCATCGGCTTTCACACCAAACTTGAGTTCCCATAGTGTGATAACTAAATATAACTATTTATAAACATTGGTTCCCCATGTATACCAAACTATATCTCAGAGGACACCTATCTCCAAAATCCTACATTAGGAATAAATTACTTTAATAACACTTAAACATGACCTGATCGATCATGACCCCTCTTAGGTGATGATTGGTTCGGCATGCCACCACTAGCCTATTTCTAATTGGACAAGAGTCAGTAACTATCACTAAGAAGGAATAAACCATATATAGTATGTTTTATTCTAGACTTCGTGCAACAAAAGAAAACTCAAAACCATAAATATAATAAAACACATTATAAGATTAACATGACTAGTTGAAATATATAATATTAATGAATACATATATTAATCAACTCAATCTATAAAATTAAATGGACATAGAAGACATGGAAAACACATGGTCCAAAAACCCTAGGTACCAGCTAAACAAATATTTCCAAAGGTGAATCACCACACCATATAACCAACATTCCAAGAATCATCTACAATAAACCCCATTGAGATTACCAATTCACTGGCTCTATCATTTCACAAATCCAAAACACTATGTTTGATTTTACCCCAAACTTTGTTCCATCTACACAGAAATGACATGTGCGGGAATAATTCTTATGTTGGGGTGAGTATAAAAATAACTAGTAGGACCCCATGACAACATAAGTGTGATAGGTGTATGGGTTAACAAATAAACAATTAAAAACCATACATCCATCTACTAAATAAAATTATAGAGAACACATTATGAAGATACTGCCACTTCACCACTCAAGAAGATTTCCATTCAATCCATTAATGGTTTGTTAGGGATGAAACACAATATCATCTTATTATATTGAATGACATCCCTATAATTAGGTTCTCACACATCAGGGTATGAAACATCTCTAATGATCTCCCTCAATGAAATATTTCTTCCTATACATCATAACATATAAGATCAATATTAAACAATATATAAGAGTTAATTTCTATCCAAAACAGTATCATTTGACCTTAAGGATATAGTAAGGTAGATATTTCCATATAATGATATTTTGTACCATGAACAACAGTATATAAAGAAGTTTCAATTCCATCCCTATTAATAGGGTGTATATCCAAATTTACCCTCATGTTATTACTACTAAAATAAGGCCCCATGTAGAAGAACCATAGTTCAACCTTTAACTATTAACACTAGGTACCTTGTAGAATAGTGAATACGGAAAAAAGAACCCACACCCCAATCCATGGAGAATATTACTCAAGTTAAGGAACCTACCTAGATAATCTAACATCTAAAATAGAATCCCAACATCCTAGATGTAGTAAAAATGAGGAAGGGTACACTATTTGAAGAGAAACCACTACCCAACCCAAATCTTATCTATGAAGAAAAATTATGGGGAAAGAACAAAATCACTCCATTCTCTACAATACTATAATATCACAACCAATATGTGGGTTTCATCTATCACCATAACCAATCCATGTAAACTATAACCATCATGGGGGATTCAAAACATATTAGAACATGGAAACTAGTGGAGGGGATATGGACCTCTGAAACTAATCCTTCTCATTCAAACAATTTTAATTGATATATCTATAAAACTACACCAAGATCAGGGATCCCACACCAAACCAAAATGGAATGTCTAGATACTATGTGAACCCCTACCTTCAATCAAAGAAAATCTTGAACATATAATTAGAGAGATTTAACAAATATAAGTTTACCATGGTGGACCTTCACCCCATATCTATGAGGGATTTCTAACCCAATTGTAACATTGGAATGAACAAAATTTTGAATTATTATACATGCCTATGAATAAATATTTGAATTATTAGTTTTTTACTGCCAAAACCCCATAAACATCCTAGCCTATATTCTAGGGTAAGGTATTTTCATGAAATCTATACAACACAACACTATTTTACCTATATGTATCTTGGGTTAGAACATAGGGGGGATAAGATATCAATCATTGAAATGAAGACTGACCATTAAGGATATCATGAATACAAAGTGACTAGAATATTCTAATATCCTCTAGATTTAAACCACATTATCCAGTAATAACTCTAGGGTGTTCAAAAAAAGGGAAGCTCTATGAGTCATGTATACATTTAAGTCTACTTAAACTAATTCATTTTGATAAAAGAATTACTGATAGATATGTTAACATATCTTCTGGTGACCCCAAATAATAAATGGTTTCTATAACCACCAAAAACTCTAAAAAGGAATTTCTCTTTAAAAACATGAGGTGGTCCCATGATTTTCATCTGAATATTCCCTGAGAAGTTTACTTCCCTATAAAATGGATTTATTTTTTATTTGAACCAAATTTTAAACACCATGGTATTAAAATCCTCAAATAATATCACCAATATTCTATTAAAGAGAACCCCCCCCCATTGGTTTTTATATTGAAATATTCTCAAACTAGACAACATATTTTTACATATCCATTTTTGAGGAGATTAAATCTGTAATACCCAAAAATTAGGATAGTAAATGGTGTTAAAACACAAGGCCTACCTGTAGGTGTGTACCTCACAATAACTCAATATTTACTTCCCTTGTACATGGTGTACCATTATAATATATGGTGTGTATATAACATGTACATCAATGAATTTGACCAATATCAGGATATTTCATATAACATGGTATGGTGCGTAATAATAATTTATATGACCCTCAAATGGGGCGTCTTTTCAGGTAAATGGCCAAACCCCAGGTTAGGTAATTAAGGGTCTCGTATGGAATTCCCATATGGAAAACAATCCATGTTGGAATAATATATGAAATTATACACCCCAACCAACTAAACGGTGTGTGTTTGTTTGTTCCTAGGACAACATGTTGTCTAGTTAGGATTTCCATACATATAATTCATATGAATGACCAGATTCTTCCCAGATTTCTAGATCTAATCCATATCTAGAAAAAAACAATAGTAAATAAAATTTCCAGAACATGAGGAAGAATAACCATTCTAAAAAAATTGAGTCAAAATTACAAATAATTATTATATCCTTGTGGTGTATCATAATAACTTCTTGATCAAATGCCGATGATTCACGGTTTGTAATCAATGTTCCATGACATGAAATTATAATTGTCTTTGAATAGGATCACCTTGATCACCACCCTCAATTTATATGAATCATAAAATAAAAGGATAGGATTATTCCATCACACATATAGTGTAAGATATAGGAAGGGTTATGGAACTTTAATCCCTAAAAAAACCCATTTAATAGGCCTAGTCTAGGTCTTGATACCCATAGAGAGATTATAGATCACCAAGGTAAAACATATTATTCTAGACTCAACCATAATGTGTGAATCATATTCGGGAGATCCATTTAGTATATTTCAATTTTCAAACTCACTGGAAAAAATATTATTCATTCAGTTAAATAATTAATATCCTGAATAGTTCTCCCAGATTAGAATCTATTTAAACTCCATCCAAGGGTAAAACCCACATTCATAAATTTAAAAAAACTAGCATAAAAATTTTATGAGTTCATTTCCAATGGATAAAATTACCATTTCACCTCTCACAAAGGCTTAAGGATCCAAATTCCTAAAATTATTGAACAATTATACCGTAAAACCCCATGTTCTCTACAAATAATAAGTAATTTTTACATGGCTCAATTATAATAAGTTTATACACTTATTTATGTTATCTATAATTCATCTCAATTCATTGATATTTTACAATAAACACAATCATTTATAAGGGAAATCCTACCAAACCCATTGTACATATAACACAAACACATCATCCCATAGTGATTCCCATTATCCTACTAGATTCATAGCCTCTTTTTATATGTTACAAGTAATTTAGAACAAGGTGAGAAAAATAAAAAACGAGTATGGGTTGCTTTAGAAACTGATGATGATGACCTTCCATATAGATCCTAAAAGACAATTAAAATTGCATATAATAACCTATTTAGGGTCTCTATCTACTAAAAATAAAATATTAAATCACATTACTCAACGTTTCTCACCAGTTATAGATCTATAATGATATTCTTCTCAAACTCATATCACTAATTTCATAATCTCTACAAGTTTTTTCTACTCACGAAAGAACACAAAACTTTATTCTCTTGATATATTAGAATCTCAATAAACTTTTCTTTCATTTCAACCTATTTCTCCTTAATGGGTATATATATGAATAATATAGAATAATTAAATTTTGAAATTTTCAATCCATATCAAATTAAAAAATATTATCTCAACGTATTTATAAAACATAAACCTCTATAAATTTCCCCATTCAATAGTTTAAGTTGGTCTATCTCACACAATCCTTAGGTAAAATTCTATAAAAATAATATATTTATCTCTCATAATTACTTAAAATACTAGTATTTATTCATTATTTTTCATTGAAAAAAATTAAAAAATATTTAAATATAATAATTCCATAATATTTGACAGGTGATCCTCTCTTTTCATTTCACTTAACCATCTTTAGCTGGTATCTTGCTAAATTGTTTTTCATATCATGAAATATCTCATCATGGGGAAAAAATAATTAATCAGAATAAATCATGAAATAAAAATCATCATTTTATTTTCTAATTTAACAACATTAAAATATTTTCACATTTAAATATTCAGAAATATTATAAAATTTTACCAACAAGATGACACTTATGATTCTCTCTATGTAGAATATTTTTTAATAGTAAAATAACACTTATGATTTCCTAAATTGTTCACTCCCTTTTCACATTTTTTTATTCAATTTAAATTTCATTAGAGTAAAATGAATCTTATGAATTTATTCATTGGGAAATTTTTTTCTTTATAGTTATAGTATCATCCTTTGGAATGATGACCCATACCGAATATAAATAAACCTTATATTTTTCGTAGTAAAAATTATAAATATGTTAATGAATCTTACAAAAACTTCAATCTTCCTTATGAATCTCAAAAGACTCTTTTAGGTTTACCAATGATTCTATTAATTTTCATTCTGGCCCCTATGATACTCCAGATGCATCCTACTGAAATTAATATGGATCTTATGAATTAAAAATTAATCTTATGAAATTTTCATTCCTTTTTCAATCATTAGTTCATGTTTTGAAAAACAAATCTTACGTATTATAAGATAACTATTTTGGAATTTTACCTTTGCCCATTTTCTGTATGTAGAGTCAAAAAAAAACTATTTTTCATAGATTAATTTCCCATTTTTTCTAACAAAAAAGTTATACACATAATAAAATGAAAATAGTAATTATTTCACTCAATTCATGGAATTTAAAATCACTTCAAATCATCCCAAAAAAAACATTCTTAATAGTTCAAGGTTAGATTCAATTACTTTTAATGGTTCTCTTAAAATATTCGAAATAAAAAAACCTATAATAGTTCCATTGGTCATTTTAAATAAGATAATATTATTTTTTTGTTACACATGTATTACGATTCATTAGATTCTGTAGCATACTAGAATTTAAAATGTGGATAAAAATGTTTTATAAAGGATAAAACGTTTTCCAATTATTTATCAAAATATTAGTAATTTAATCCCACCTCCATTAAGGACATATTTAATGAATAAATTTTTCATTCCATTGTTACTTTAAAAACACATAGAATACTATATATGATATGTATATAGTGGTATATTTTATAAAATATATCCCAGTTATTGGAAAAAAGTTTTATTCCAATCTTGACATAATAACGCTACGAATCTTGACATGATATTTCAAAGAGAATATAGTTTTTAAAAACAACTAAGGGTATTTTTTGACATATATAAGTTAAAATATTGAAGAATATCTGATTATTATCATTAAAATATAGATTGAATGTCACTTAATATCAAAAAATTAATAATTTGTGTTAGATAATGATCAATTTAATGTTTTAAATTAGCCATAAAAATATATAATGAAAATTTTGGATAGAAATGATTAAAAGGATGGTGATGATTGTTAACATAGAAATAATTATATGTTGAAATGAGAAGTTACAAACTGTGTAAAATTTTGTTTTGTCAACTTAAATATTTTGAATACCATGTTAAAGGATTTGAATATTAATAATTTAATTTACTATTCTCATCATTATACAAACACACTTTATTCATAGATGTTTCTCACTAAAGGGTCAATTAGAAGAGTTTTCTCAAATGATCACTTCAATATATAGTAGAATATATGTGTGTGTGTGTGTGTGTGTTGTGATTATTAATGTAAGGACCTAATTCATACTTTGAGGTACAATTTTCTTTTATTCTTTTTTAATTCAGTTGTTTTTTATTAAAAAAATGAAAACTAGACAAGTACTGGAATCATACTATCACATTTGATGATTTAGGGTTACATGCCATGTAACCCTAAGTACATGTCATGTATTTTTTTCCTTGTATTATTGGAATACATGGAGTGTCAGCATATCAACAAGAAAGAGAGGAAAACCAACTACACGTTGGGTACTTCATTGTACATGTTGTGTAGTCATGAAGACCGGTCCTAGAAAGAATATCATGATAAAAAAACCTAATAATGAATAGTAAAATGATATACACGCTATTTATATAGACTTACACACCATTTATATTGTGTTTTTCTACAAAAAAGGTAGTATCCCTCCTATAACATTCCGGACAAGAGGGGCTCCCCAGGTTTCAAAAATAGCAGTACCAAACATTCAATATTCTGCAAATCTTCATCCAGACACTGATTCAATCACCATAAAAAGCATTGGAACCCAATAGGTAGGCTCTTGATTACTCTTGATTTGTTCCTTGAGATTACATATCATGATTGAGTTATTTAAGGTTTCTATTTTATTATTGTTTCAATGATCTTCTTCATTCTAGCTTCAATTATAGGCTGATGGGAGACAAGAAGAGTCACATGGGGGCTATGTAGGTTGTATTATGCATTTATTTAATTAATGCATGATTGATCCTATTTGGTTTGATTATGGTCCACCCTTTTGGTGCATTAACCATAGGATGACCATTTGTTATCCATTTCGCCTAGGATATCGTTGATAATGAATTTTTTTCCCATTTAATGGTTATTTAAAATGAAATTAGTAAATTAAGTGTTTTCCAAGTGAATATATTTTTAAAGCATTGTGATAGTTTAATTATTATGTTAGAAATATTATATAAATTTTTTCCATCTGAGTTATTAAATTCTAAGGACATTCTATAGTTATACTAGCATTTGTAGCTTGATAAATGAAATGTCCCCATGTGAGTTGATTATTGAAAACCATGTGATATTGTAGGTTATATGTGTCTATACTAATATTAATTGTTGACATGATTTATTATTTTTTTAACTATGTAATGCTCAAATTTACAAGTGTTGTTTACTATGTTAAAATATTGATATACCGATCTTGACTATGAAATAGGATGAAATGCTTATACACTAGTATTCACCCTAAAACATGATGAAATGATTATATATTGGGTTTTACCATGAAATATTATAAAATTTCGATACATTTGGATTGTCCCTGATTGGAATATGTTGAAATTCTTATACACTGGGCTTATTCTTGAGACTTCTCAAAATGCAATGACTTGTGATGCACCTGCCAAGCCAAATCACACCCTTGGATTCGATCATCACATCTTTTTCTTTAGATAGCCTACTGAGGTATCTTTCTAGCTTACATTATATAGGGGTTGACGGGCATAGAATGGACCTCGAGACTTATATAATTCTATGAACTTGAATTGTTTAAAAAACATGAAATTAATGTGAGTGAATGGTAGTGATTGTAATATTATTTTACTTTTGAGTACTTTCTAGTTACTACTTTCACTATTGTACACTATATGTCCCATATTTTCACTGAATGATTGGCACAGACCTTAGGTGGTTGTCTAATAATATTTATTTCTTACACCATATTTTGGTCATTTTTTGGTCCCAAACTGTCTATATGGTTATCGGTGTCGATAAGGGAAAGGCCCATAATTTAGGTACATGATTTATGTTTTTGAGGCTGGAGAGAATGTGACCAAGCTAAGTCTTGTGATGATTCTAAGATTCATTTTTTGTTACCATGATTTTGTATTGTATTGTACATGATTTCAGTGTATCATGTTTCCAATTTTTTCATATAACAGGTGACATTCTACATTATTTTGATATTATATGACTTCTGGTTATCATTATCTTTTAATATTCTATTATTCACTTTAGTGGAATGTCATTTACTACTTCCTCTATTATTATTAATATTTATTCCATTGTGTTATCCTCTGCCAAAGAGGGCATAGTTTCCCCACTATCACACCCTAGGTCTTATATGTTAGTCAACAGCCACTAACGTTTGGGGAAATGCGCTTGAGGCCATATGGTCGATCGGGTATGGGGTTCTTTTTAGTGGAATCCAAATCCTGGATGTTACCTAGTGTTATCAGAAGTATTTATTTTCTAGTTTTCATTACTATTTGGCAGTGATATAATGGATATAGAATTTGGTAATTAGTTGTGTCTGGGAGTAGCTACCCCATGTACATGGAAAATCCAAATTTCCATGAATGAAATTGTTCTTTTGGATTTTGAGCTATTATAGTTGACTCAATTTCACCGTTGGGTGATTCCCTTGTTTTGTGTTTTTATTATTAATTTTATTGTGGTTATACTTTGTTGAAACCTATTGAGATGAGGGTATTCCATCTAATGCATCATATAGACACTTGTCAGAAATGACATTCCATGCATACATTCTTTGCCATTTGGGGAGAATATTGATTCCATGTTGTTATGATATATTTCATTTTATATATTCATGTTTTAGTGATAGTGTATTGATAGATATGCATTCTTTTGTGATAGTTGTATTGGTATGTGATATGGTTCAAATTGGATGGATGAAAAACTTTGATCTTTTAGGTGAATGGGCCCTCTTGGATCAGAATTTGGTGGATCATGATTTAACCCTTTTTATAGAATTTTATTGAGATATGTTATGATTGGGTGACAATATTTGATCTGCGTGGAGTATGGGCCCTCACGGATTAGAATTTGGCATACCATGAGTTATTTTATCTACAGAAAAAGGGGTTTTGGGAAATCTAGAGAATATGTCCTAAAAACCCTAGTATACATGATGTGTTGTTTATCCTAAAATGTCGTGTGTAATTACTATTCAAGGAAGATGATGTTACATGTTTTATGAAGAACATGATGTGTACAATATGTAGACTCCATGTATTATGTAGCCATGTAAAATGATGCGTGAGAGAAAACACAGGCTGTGGAGTTTTGATCAGAACACGGTGTCTAGCCAACCTAGGCAGAACCCGTGTAGACCTGGTTGTGTGGGAGTACATGGCCCAGACGATAGACCAATGGACACGCCATGTGTGCATTGAACACGCCAGGTACTTTGGGTCGATACATGCTCAGGCCGGCAGTAGAACACGACCATGTGACAATGCAAGGGTATACTCCATGTAATCTTTATAAACGTCATGTAATCCATTTTTTCCAATCTTTGGGGGTCTTTTCCTTTTTTTGTTTCAACTTTTGAATGCAATATATTTCGATGAGATTGAACTACAGCGTTTTCTTGACCATGTAGAGTCATGTAACCACAATGACCACAAGCTGTATTCCTGGATAGAGGCGATGATCATACTCTAGAAATGGTAGGTCAAGGGAAACTAATGAATCCTCTAGTTTTTCCAGTTGTGTAACCAACTATTATAACAGATGTAGGGACTGATGCACAGTTCCATAAAGGTATTGTGGGGTTCATAAAAACCATTTAGAGAGCACCGTATGCTACCACATTTATGGAAAATCTAACACATTTATTATAGAAGCATCATCCTCCTACTTTCTCATGATATGGTGGACCACAAGCTATGGAATCAAGACTAAATCCAGTGATGAATATCTTCAAGCATCTTTAGACACCTCTTGAGAGGAGGGTAATGCACATGACATATATAGTGTGTGATTCTTCCAAGTGATGGTGGGATGTCATCGCTCGGGTAGGTTTTCATCAATATATGACATGGAGAGAATTTTATGTGTCCTTCTAAGAGTATTATATTCCTGAGACCCTGAGGGTTGACCATGATCGGGAGTTCATGCAACTGGAACAGGGTAAAATGTCTATTATAGACTATTCTACCTGGTTTTTGACCTTCAGTAATTCACACCTATCCTAATGGGTGATGAAGTATCAAAAGCTAGACGATTTTAGGTTGGACTCAGGTTCGATATTCGATCACATTTGAATGTATTTTGGATCCCTTGTGTCTCTGATATTTTGAATTAGGGAATTATTACCAGGCGCAACATACGTGAATCTTGTGGTGCGAGTGAGGGCGGTTCAGCACTAAGATTAGATATTGTTTCTATCAGTAATAATAAGGATCATCTGTAGTTTTCTCATATTGATAGTAGTATAAAAAACACATCTTTTGGTATCCATATGAGGTTCAACTAGTGCATAAGGATTGGGCACACTAATTATCATATTCTAAGGGACCCAGTCGAGTGCCGAGCTTGTAGCTAGATGGGACACTTATATTGTTTCTATAGGGAATATACACTAGTATCAAGTGAGAGAGGGTCTGAACCAACTCCACATTCTTGGTAAGGGTCTGCATCTTGTCACCAATTAGGTAACTATAATACTTCATGCTATTCAGGTCGAAGAGGTGGTCGTGGTCATGGTAGCCAAACCACAGGATCTTAGCAACAATCAGGAGGGTCAACTTAGGTAACCAGGCTGTGTCATAGGTTCATAGTATAGGTTATACATATGTAGTGAAATTGACCCAATTAGAGTCAGATTCCAGACCTTATACTGTCATAGGTACTATTCTAGTCACCTTTGTTTTATCTTCTATGCATTTCAATATAGGTTATTCACATTGTTTTATATCGTTGGTTGTTGTGGAAGGCCTTGGGATATGTGTTCATTCTTCTTATAATGTCATGATACTAGACACTCTGTTAGGGATTAGAACGGCAGGTGCACATCAGTGGAAGGAGTACCCGCTTGATATTGGTGCGTGTCACATTCTATGGAACCTCTATGTCTTAGAGATGAAATGCATCAATGCAATTCTTGGAATGTAATGGTTGGTTCCATTTCGAGCCTTTTTTTATTTCTATCATAGTAGGGTGAGTTTTACGTCACTTGATGGTAAAGAGTTTCTATATAAGGGTGAATGGGATGTCCAGAAAAACAGAGTTGGACCCGTGCATCATGGGTTGGGTGGGATGACAGACCAGATTACGAGTTTATATTTGGATGACTAGGGAATATGTTTGGAAGATTTCCCTATAGGGGTAGATTATTTTAGGGAAATTTTCCCAAACAACTTCTAAGGCTTAACTTCGGTCATTGAAGTGTATTTCTCCATCAAGATAGTTCTCAAAGATATATTGGTATCCATTCTTCCTTACAAGATGGCAATGATAGAGTTTTCAAGAGCCCAAGAGGTAGTTATAAGATCTGTAAGACACGAATTTTATCCAATCTAGTGCTTCTTAGGGTTCACCAATCCTTTTGAAAAAGGAGGATGGTACTATAAGGCTATGCGTGGACTATTGGAAACTGAACTAGTTTCCGATTAAAAACGGATACCCCTTGCCACAGATAGATGATCTATTTGATCATCTTCAAAGAGCTCAGGTGTTCTTGAAGATTGAATTTATGTTAGGATATCACCAGGAATTTGTTCTACTTGGAAACATAACTCATACCTCATTTCATATCATGTATACTCTATGTGAGTTCCGGGTTATGCCATTCTCCCTCACAAATGCACCATCAGTTTTTATAGTGACGTTGAACCGAGTGTTCCATCCTTACCTATATTATTTTTTGTTGGTTTTCATGGATGATATCTTGGGGTATTCTCAAAATTTACATGACCATTACAAACACCTTGAGATCATTTTGAATACAAAAAGAGTGCATTAGTAATATGATATGATCTCAAAATGACACTTTTGGATAGATCAAATTCATTTCCTCAGTCATGTCATCATAGAGACTAGAGTATCAATAGACCCAGTGAAGGTGGAAGTAGTAGTTACTTGGGAGTAACCCATGAACGTTTTTGAGTGATGGAATTTCTTAGGGATATCTGGTTACTACAACTGTTTATTAAAAGACATCTCCAATTTAGTAGTGCTGATGTTAGGCATGACTAGGAAAGGATTGTTCTTTGAGTGTTCAGATTCTTGTGATGTAGCTTTTCTGGATTTGAAGGGATGTCTGACTTCATCACTGATACTAATATTGAACGATCCAAGCAAGAGTTACACTGTGTACTGTGATGCATCAGGTATTGGGTTGGGAGTATTGCTTATGTAGGGGGGTCGAGTTGCTGCATATGGGTCTCAGTAGTTGAGGCCACATGATAACAATTACCTGACCCAGGATCATGATTTTGTTGTAGTTTTTCATGCTTTTTGATGTTGGAGACATTATTAATTGGGGGAGAATTTTGTGGTGTACACATACCACAAAAGTCTCAAATACATATTTAATTAGAGTGATTTAAATCTGATATAGTTAAGGTGTGTGGAATACCTTTATTCATTTGATTTTGAGCATGCCTATATTCCTGGAAAAGGAAATGCAGTGGCTGACAAACTAAGTAAGATGACATAGTTATAGGTAATACAGGATGCCAGTGGTGAGTGGAATCTTATGGATTTGTTCTCTGAGATGCATTTAGAGATTCACAATAGTCAGCGACAGACTTATCTCTCATATTTTGTAGTTACCTATACCCTAATGGATTGATCAAGGATGAGGCATCTATTAGATTCTGATGGCCTAGTTCAATGGGAGAGTGTGGCAGGTGAGGACCCTCCTCCTGGATGGAAAACTAACAAAGATGAAGTTCAACGTATCCATGGATGTGTGTGGGTTATAAAGAATATACGCGAGGATATTACGTGGGGGTTTATGCTACATCATGGGTAGTGAATCCCTGAGTCACCAATATGTATCATTATTATCACCATCAGTACTGGTATCTAGGTATGAAGCAAGAAGTAGCATAATTTTTTAGGAGTTATTCCACATATTAGAAAGTGAAGGTGGAACATTAGCGGCCAACTAGACTATTATAGCAGCTACCCACTTTTGAGTTGAAATGGGATTATGTATTGATGGACCTTGTGATTTGGTTACTGAGGTCTCCTAGTGGAAACAATGTTGTGTGGGTTGTAGTTGATAGGATTACAAAGGTCACTCATTTCTTACCGATCAATGAGACCTTCAGTGTGGATGAGCTCAGAAATATGTGTATCCAAGAGATGGTACTACTTCATGGGCTCCCTTTTTCTATAATTTTAGACAGGGATTCCCAGTTTTCATCTTGTTTCTTGCATGTATTTCAAAAGATGTTGGGTACACAGGTGCGCTTGAGGAAATTATACAACCCTTAGACTGATGGCCAGTCAGAGCATATGATACAGGTGCTATAAGAAATGTTGTTGCATGTATCCTATACATTAGGGATATTGGGAGAATCATATACCCATGGTTGAGTTGTCATATAATAATCTCTTCTAAGATACTATTCAGATGGCGCCATATGAGGCTTTATAAAGGGGCCATACTGATCACCCCTGTGTTGGCTAGAGGAAGGAGAGGCAGCTATGTTGGGACCTTGTGTTTTCCTAGAAACCATTTAGTAGGGTCAGTTGATTCAGAATATGATGGCTATAGTGTATTCTTGTTAGAAATCATTTGAAAATTATCGTAGATGGCCATTGGAGTTAGAGTTCAGCGATCGATTTTTCATACATGTCACACAAAGATTGGGACACAAGAGGATTATGAGATTGGGTTATATTTCACCGAGGTATGTCGGTCAGTTTGAGATTCTGGAGAAAGTCGGTCTGGTTTCCTATCATTTACAGTTACCTCATAGGTACTAAACCAGGCATGAAATATTTTTTGTATCTCATCTATTCCAACATCAATCAGACTCATCTAATGTTTTTCAGCATGAAGAGGATGAGATTTTGGTTTATGCATCCTTTGAGAAGAATCCAATTCATATTTTTGATAGGAGCACGAAGGTTCTCTAAGTCTGGTCAGTTCCTCTTGTACCAGTTCTATGGCATAACAGTCAAGTACAAGACGAGACTTGGGAGAGGGAAGACGACATATGGGCTCAGTGGCCGAAGTTATTCTCAGATATTTATTCACCACCTCTGGAAGGGAAATTTGGGGAAAATTTTCTTTAAAGGGGGATGTTTTTAAGCACCTAGTTCTTACTTTGAGGTATGTTTTTTGTTTATTATTTTCCCTTGGAGTTGTTTCTGGGAAAACAAGGTAAAAATTGACATGTACAGAAATCATACTCTCATGTGGGCTGATTAGGTGTTACATGCTGTGTAATCCTAAGTACACGTCATGTAATTAGGTCATGCATGATGGGAATACATGGTGTGTGGTAATTTTAAAAAGAAATTGTGTAAAAACTATCTAAATGCTATGTACTTATTAGTACACACTGTGTAGTCATCTCGGCAGGTCTTGGAAAGTTAGTTAGTGGAAAATGGCCTCCAAATTAATAGTGAAATGATATGCACGCCTTGTATGTGAACATGCATGACATGTATTTGGTTTTTTTTGTTAAAAATGGGCAGTATCCCTTTTATAAAATTCTCGATAGAAGGGGATCATCAGGATTCACAAATAGCAGTGCAGAATCTTAAATCTTCACCCAAATCTTCACCAG
This sequence comes from Viscum album, assembly GCA_963277665.1. Classification (NCBI taxonomy): domain Eukaryota; kingdom Viridiplantae; phylum Streptophyta; class Magnoliopsida; order Santalales; family Viscaceae; genus Viscum; species Viscum album. The sequence goes on from OY728164.1 coordinate 1,168,735,554, forward strand.
ACTCCGATTCAATCACCATAGGAAGCGTTGGAACCCAATCGTTAAGCTCTCTATTAATACTGATCCATTCTTTGAGATTCAATATCAGGACTAAGTTAATTAATGTTTATATTTTATCCTTTTATGTATATCTTCTTTATTATATATTTAATTGGAGGATAACGTTGTACAAGGAGAGTCACACAAGGACTATGTAGGTGGTCTAGTGCCTTTCATTAAATATCGGGGGTTTTACATATGTTTTAGTGTCATGATCCCATGTTTAGGGTGTTACTTTGTTTAGAATTTGACATGTTTTAACACTTAATTACATTTAAGTGATTGAATAAATTAATTGAGGCATTATTGTGCTTAATGGGTTTGAGTAAGGGCCACCCAGTGGGTGCATTATGCCTCGGATGACCATTATTTAGTCATTTTTCCTATGATGTCGATGATCATGCCTTTGTATCTTTTTATAGGGTTATTTAAAATGAAATTCGTTAATCAAGTATTTTCCATGTAGACATTTTCATTAAGGTGTTTTAATTGTTTAATTCAAATGTTAGTATTTTTATATAAATTTTTCCCATGTCAGTTATTAAATTATAAAGTCATGTTATAGTTTAATTAGCATGTGTTGCTTGATAAATGAAATTTTCCCATTAGAGATTATAATTGAAAACCATGTGATAGTGTAGGTTACATGTGTTTATTTTATTATGAAAATCCCGTGTGAGATCTTATTTTTTTAACCATGTAACAATGTAATTTAAATATGTTTATTACTATGCTAAAATTCTTATATACCATACTTGACTCTGAAATATGATGAAATTTTTATACACTGGGCTTGTCCCAAAAACATTTTGAAATGCTTATATACTAGGTTTTACATTGACATAAGCTGAAATGCAGATACTCTAGGCTTGTCCCTAATTTGAATATACTTAAATGCTTATACACTATGCTTCACTCAGATCCATATTGAAATTTAATGACTTATAACATGCCTTCCATGAAAAATCAGAAGCATAGATTCAATCATCACTTATTTTTAATTAGAGAGCGTACAAAGGTATCTGTTGTGCTTACATTATATAGGGGTTTATGGGCTTAGGCCAGACCCCAATATTTATATAATTTGATGAAATTCAATTTTTTAAAGACCATGAAATGAATTTAAATGAATTCTAGTTCTTGTAATACTGTTTAATATTAATTACTTTATAGTTACTTATTTAACTATTGTACATGGAATGTTACATATTTTTACAAAAAAAAATTATCATAGAACATAGGTTGTTGTCTACTGGGATTTATTTCTCACACACTATTTGGGTCACGCATTGGGCCCAAAAGGACTATATGGTTTCATGGGTCAATGATGTTAAGGCCCCTTTTTTGGTACATGATTTCTGATTTGGAACTGGAGATCATGAGACCAAGCTAAGGCTTGCGATGCTACTGAGATTCATTTTGTGTTACGGTAATTTGGAATTGTATTGTACTTGATGGTAATGTATCATGTTTCTAATGTTTTTTTTTGAACATGGTATATGCTACATCAATTGGGTATTATATGAAATCTCATTATCTTTACCTTTATTTCTTCTGATGTTTACTTCATTTTCATATTGTTTACTGCTTTCACATTTGTTATTATTTATTCCACTATGTTTCACTCTACTAATGAGGGAATATTTTCCCAACTATCAAACCCTTGGATCTTGATACTAGTGGGTAGCCTCTAACATTTGTGGAAATGATTTTGAGGCCATGTGTCCTACCGTGTACGGGGAACCTTTTAGTGGAACCCAAATCCAGGACATTACAAGTAAAACCCAAAACTATATAAAACATGAGGCAGATATTGTAGTCTATTATTTATAATATGATGATATATGCATTTATATATATATATTTCTTAATATTACTAATGGAGTTTAAGATCATAAAATGTATAAAAAATGACATCTTCTGTTTATCATTTTTCATGTCGGCTACGTATACTCATGATGTGTAATGATAGGTGACCTTTAAATGTAAGGCTTTGAGTTATCCCAAAAAAATGTTCTTCAGGGAGTATAATATGTTGCAATAAAATTTTAGTGGAAGTATGATTCTTATATCAGAATTCACAATATACTCATGAAGAAAAAAAGGGTGTTTTTTCATTGGATGACCCAAAAATTATACCACATGATGTGTCGTACATTATGTATTTGGAGTACTAGGGTTTCATGTTTCACAATAAGGTTTCCCCATACCTATGTTTTGTTAAACACCTACCCTGACACCCATTATTCTTCAATAACTTTTTGATGAATTCCATAAATATTTGGATAATTAGGGCATTTTGTGTATGTTATTGAATATGTCATTTGTTGGATGTCAAAAAAATGGTATTTTTCTTCTTGTATGATGAGAATGAAATATGGGTTTTGGATTGGGATAAAATAAGTAATTTTATGGTCATATAAGGATAAGAAGTGCTTTTTAACTATCTAATCAGGGGAATGTTTGTTCTCATCCATAATGGTGAATGAAATTTTATGTATTCATGTGACTATCATTTCTATACATGTATAATAAATAATAAATAAAGAGGATGAATGTGAGTGACAAACAATATGTACCATGTTACTCTATTTCTTGTAAAAAAATGAGCATATGAAAATGAATTCTTATATATGATGTATCTATTAGAAACCTGTATAAATATACATGTGTTAAATATATATCTCACCATATATTTAAATATCTCATGTTGAACTGATTTTTTTCTATAGGATTTTACTTTATTTCTAATAAGAATACACAACGTCATTTTTGTTTCCAAATCCATACAATAATGTGGGTTTAATAATTTTGGTTGATTGAATTCATATTGGATTTTTACTCAGAGAAATACTTCGAAAAAATAGAGTCTATATAAATAGATTTTCGGAATTGTATCCACAATGTAGTATATGTGATGTGATATGAGGTGGTGTTAATGAATCTTTCAAAAAGTTTTTTTGAAATATAAAAATTGAGTTTTGGATATAATTTTCCTATTTATAATATATATGTTACAATATATGTTTAAATGACAAAAATTCTATTAGGATTGAGTGCAAGTTAACAATTTTCATAGATTCTCAAAAAATCCATGAAATTGTTTTTTATATATAGTATAGTAAAATAAGGGTGTATCATAATTCATGGTATATGATATCAATATACTACCTAAAATATAATCCTAATGTATGAAATGTAAAATAACATAGGACAATATTATAAATGTTATAATTTAAAAATCATATGGTAAGATTCAATGGAAGTATATTATTGATGATATCAATAAAAAGTTATTCCTTAATATTTGAATCTATCTAAAATTATATTATCATTATCATAAATGTTATACGTAATAAAAAATATAGGAAATTTATTTTAGATTAAGGTTTAATGTGGTATAACCAAAAACATATGAGAACTAATATGGTATAATTTAGTGGTAGTATATGACTGAATTATGTTCTACTTTAAAAAATATCTTAGTGCTCTACAATTTATTACTATCTAGATAAAAGGTAGGTATTTTGGCATTGGAAATAATCACATGATATGGGATTCATATATATACTTATAAATGTAATTATTATCCATGTTTTTTGTGCCACCTAATTCAACACATCATTCCTTTTAAGGTCATATATCCATGACGAATTGAAGTACCTTTTAAGGTCATGTGTCTTGGAACAATTAAATTACCTTTTTTGGTTGTCTATTTGGGTCATATTTCAAGTTTCTTAGCATCATATAGAATAAAATATATTCTATGAAGTAAAATTTCATGAAATTATAAATATTAAAGTAAAGGATCCTATAAATGGTTGGTTTGGGAATTATACATGAGTATCCCTTTATAGTTAATTTTGTATTGGTAATAAATAGAAGTGTGTAGGAATATAGATTATATATATTAGAATTCATAGGATATGTGTTCACCTTCCATAAATTAGTATCTAGACATGGGAGGAAGGATGGATTCATAATTGATATGGCATAATGAGTAACGGTTTGTGATTAAAACTAATTAGAGGCTCATATGTTTATACATGGATCATTTAGTGAACTAAAGAATCTGGAAAATATGCTCAAAGGATTTGGGGGGCATTTTAGCATATCCCGGAAAAGAATCATGATCATGGGGTTTTATCAATCACCCAATTATTGGAACCCCCATTATTAAGGTAATGAATTATTGTTAATATAATAAGAGTCATTTTATTTAGTGAGGAATTATAAGGATGAATGTATTATAAGATAATTTATTCCCATTATAAAATGAATGTATGATTTAAGGGGAGACTGAGAGAGTTCACGTAAACTAGATATAGGTAATCCAATTTATTTAGTGGGGGATTTGGTGATTAAGCACTTAGGTAGGTAACATAGGCGAATGGAGCACCTGGGTAGGTAACCATGTTGAATAAGTCACCCATGTAGATGACCAGGGAATGGTATTATTGATCATGGGATCATAGTGATTATGGAGATCCATTATAGAGTCCTGAATGAATTAAGACCCAGGTATGGAGTTGTAGGTGAATATAATTCCATATAATGGAGGTCTAGTTAAATATGGAAACCCAGTATAAAGGCTTGCTTGAGTACGGATACCCTCAATTGTGGACTAGGATAATATGGAGTCCTCTAGGGATGACATGGTTTTGAATCATATGGTATTAAATATGAATTTCTTTCTAAAAAAATGAATGGAGAAACTAAATAGAACTCTTTAATAACTTGAGTGATCTTATTAATGAGTGTCTTCGATAAGGTACTTATGGGTAGTAGTCTTTTGATGATTATGATTATTGAAAGACCCAAATAACATACCCTTCCATCTTTTTTCCTTTATATTTGAGTCAACACTCACATACGAGTGAACATAGAGGAGTTGGGTGTGGGTTTCTTATGATTATATTTTCATAGGGATTTACTTTTGGGCACACATCCCACATAAAATTATAAATTGGTGGAATGGGGGACCTTATATGAGAATTAAAAGTTTGTCATCTTGGTAAATACTTAGTGAACGTAACTCCTTTTAGAAACACTCATGGAACATATAAAAACAAGACTGAACATGAATTCATGATAAGGTGTTTTGGTAATAAGGGAACATGTGTTGTACTGATGAGCTGGGAAAGTGCATGCTATCAGGAGATAAGCAATTTGAAATGGGTATCCGATTATGTTTTTATTCCTTTGGATTTATATTTCTAAAATTATGGTTGGAACACATTATTAATTAAAATTTGGGAACCAAAAAATTCCCATTCTCATAATTTAATCTTATTGTAATGAAGAGGATTAAATTATGAGGTGTATATTACATAGGCATGATATTTACTCTATTCACATGCTAAAATGTTGGGAGAGGTCACACACTTAGGCAGACACAACATGCGCTCTATAAAACTAGTTACATTTTCATTTTTTTAGTCTATAATATATGTGGGATATTGTATTCACTTATATTTATAAAGACATCATCTCATCAACATACACATGGGACCTGGGTAAAATTAGTACATTAATATATTTATTTTTGGTAAATCATATGCTAATACATTAGTAAGTCTAGGGCCCTGATCTTTCCAATATTATAAATGAGTGACTTAGCACAGGAGAAGGGTGTGATCAATAAGAAATTTCTTCTTGGGTGTCATTTTTCCTTGTCAGTGATTTATACATGGACAGTTGAGCATGGTGACCGAACTGGGTGTGTCTAGGCATGATCAATAGGGAATCTTGACTAGGTCACCGTGACATGATAATGAGATGCTAAGACAAAAATAATTCATGAACATTTCACCCCATAACCTTTTATGTTGAGTCTCATACCCTATCCAAGAATATATTACTCTAATATTTACCACAGTATAATAGAGTAATAATTAATAACTTATGTTTCATGAAATGTCTAGATCAATAAAAATGTTTCCTATTGTAGAAGTTGTTACTCGCATTGATTAACTAGAACAAGTGTAAAAAATACATTATCAATGGTTTGGAACCATTGGTATAGGCCCCCATACCATTGGTATATTTAATTTAAAAAAATCATGGCAGGATTTTATACCAGCACCACCAACTTATATTTCAACGACTTAACCACTAAGCTACAATAACTTTTGTGAATGTAATATGATAAATGTATATATACATAAATTTTTATATATTTTTTTTATTAAAATTTGACATAAATATTTTATGTATTTAATGATATTTTAAAAAATAGTACATAACAAATGAAATCAACTATATGAATGATTTTATAAACTGTTGGTATGGACCCATACTAATAGTTTTCCAAACTACTGTTATAAATATTTGAATTTTTTGGACCTATACCAATGGGTTTTTCAAAATATTTGGTATAGTTTATTAATATAGGATTTATACCGATGGTTTTGGAAAAAAAATTGGTATAGCTTCTTATTATGGAAGACATACAAATGGTTTTACCAAAACGGTTGGTATATCTATAACGTATACCAATGTTTTGGCCAAACCCCTTGATATAGGTCTCTCTATGATACCTATACAAACGGTTTTGGTCAAACCGTAGGTATAGGTACCATATACTAGTGGTTTTCAAAACCATTGGAATATGTATGTTTGTATATGTCCAGCATTTAGTGTGTGGTCCAAGATATTGAACATGGAAAAGTTAGAAAACATGTTCCACATCTACCATCCCTCACATTGGTTATTTTATCACATCATAAGAGGTTTATAAAATTAAAAATCCATTATCTATACAACCATGGGAAGATAATATATTTATATATCTTGAGGCTAAATAAAAATCCAACTTACACTTTGTTCACCTACTGCACAAATCTGGAGTTTGTATACTTATCATTTATGGGACATAAATTATAGTGGGTATGACAAACCCAACCAACCAAATTTGGAATTTAAATTCAACCATAAATAATGTTATATATGATAATTTAGTGAATTGTATTTTCCCAAACCAATTTTTTATTTTTTATTTTATTTTTTCAATTTTTTAAGCCCTTCTCATGTTTAAAATAGTAAATTCACCCAAGAAGAATATCTCAATGAAAATTTATTGTTCTGTTAATTTTGGCATGTGGTGTTTATCCTGGAGTTGATCCATCATGGAATTATGTGTTTGATGGAGATATAATAATAATATATTAAGTATAATATTTTTTATCCCAGGCTTGAATTTATGGGGATTATAATTATCCTTGTAAACGAATCCTTGGATTGAAAATCGGTGTCCTTTTTTTGTATGAAAAAAACATTTCCCTTGCGTTTGTGTGACTTTTAGTCATATCAATGTCAGCATTTATTTTCTATCATAATAATATTAATATATTTAAAATGGAAACTCTAAAAATTAATTAATTAATCCATTTTTATTAAACCTATTGACATAGTTTAATTCATTATATAAACTTATTATTCTATAATACAAGGGTTCACTATAAATCATTGGATTTGAGAGTTTCACTATAGGAGTGGTCATGGGAGTATTTTTTCAGATTTGTGGAACCTACTAAATTGATGAATGGATTGTCTCTTTCATTGATGTCAACTAATACAAATGCGATCTTCGTCAATGAATAATCAATTCATGAAATATGTTTCCATTCTTTTTCTCACGTCCCTATTCTTCCTAAAATTTATTTTTGAATTCATAATTTTGAAATTAAAAGTTCTTTATTATTTAAATGGTTGTATTTTTTGGTCATTTTCCTTAATCTCAATTCTTAATTATTAGTCTTTTGTACTTGTTTCGTATTTCACTACACCACATAATTTTTACTTTTTGATTATTTATCGATAGCTATATTCTTTATTTTAAGATATATTTAATGATAACAAAATGAAGAGTGAGGTGATAAAACTTTCAATATATCCCTCTCTCTTCCCACTTTTATCTTATCTCCATTTCTTCACATCTCTCTTGAATTATCATGTTAAAGATCAGAGACATAGTCCTTTTTTTGGATAGTGGAAGTAGTGTTGATTCAAATTGAAATAGAAGCATGGTTGAAGAGATATGTCATAGTATAGAAGTAGGAGATAATGTGGTGGAGGTGTCTGTCCAAGACGAGAAACTGAAATGGATATAAAGAGTGTCCAGACATTGAAAAGTGATGGGTCTAGGGTAAAGCAGAAGGATGGTTGTGTTGGGTGGTCATATTTTCATGGTGGCGGTTGGTCTTTTGATAATTAGTTTGATAGATGATTTAGTGTTCATTTAGTAATAATTGTGTAGATAATGTTGATGGAGACCATTTGGATGCAACAGTGAATAAGACCCAATAGATTAGGTTTGAACTCTAGTTACCCCTAGTTTGTTGATCTGACAAGGACAGGATGGTCCACTACTATCCACATGGAAGGTATATGTGCATCCATCCTAGTTTTCGTGGAAAGTTACTATTAATGTTGGCTCTTCCCTATCAGGTTGGGTATCACAATGAAATCCATGGATCAACCACATGGTGGGGTAATTTTTAAAATTGGTCGGGTCTTTCCCAACCTGGCTAGGTAGGGGTTAGGCACTAGACACCTAGTGAGCGCAAGAACCACGCACCCAACATGGTGAACCTTCCCCTTCCTAGTGCACTGTGTGTCATGAACATGGGTCATCACATGGAATTTTTTCTCCTTTATATGTTCTTTTCAAAATTGTACATACCATATTTTTTAAAGATAAATAAATATTCTAACGTAAATATTTCTGTATAGATTTAAATTTGGTTGTTAGTTTGTCTATATGATTCCATTTACTAGGTAAAGTGTATATATTTTGAAGTTAACTCTCAAACACCAACAATTGGGTTCAAGCTTAACAATCGTAATGTTCTTGATTTAGGTAGATTTTCTAATAAATTTGTTTTTTCTGGGTGTTAGACACCCCTCCACCATCTATAGGTAATGTTTCTTATTTCCCACACATACTCTAGCCTCATGATCCTCTACCTATGATTCATATAGTGTTGTTATTCCACCCACATATTAATGGCATGAGAACCATTATCTATAGTGTTAGTATTCTCCTGACTAACATCTCACTCATGATGTATGATCCCCAAAGAGAGTTAATACCCCCCCCCCCCCATTTACTAGAGGTAGGGAATCTAACAACGTGGTTCCTATGAGGTTACCTGGTTTTCCTATAATTGGTAGTATAGATACTTGATCAGTGGTAAGATATTAATAAACCAGATGGTGTATTTATCCTTTGAATAATGATTGTGTTTCTATAATGAATAGAAACCCCTTTATGGATTCTATATATCATGTTAGTTGTAAAGTAAAGGAAGGGAGGGGAAGATTTCTTCAAGACTTATGATTCCTTAGAACCCCATTCAATTCCATTGAGATGTGTTATATATTACTCTATCAACATTAGACATTGAGGAAACATCAATGTTCTATGACCCTGTATTCTCATGTATGGTATGGCCATCAAGGATTGGAATTGAGATTATTAAGACCTTCCTTACATCCTTTAGACTATTGGTTATATATCATATCTTAATTATCATCTCATGTCATCCTCACAATTACCTTATCATATCAAGAGATTCAAGTAGACTTATTTCATTTAATTTATTTTGTGGAGTTCATGGAATCCAATGTGTATGTTTATACTCACCAATATACGAGATTTATAACACCACGTGTTCTTCCTGTGAAAACAATACTGAGTTTAGAGACGAACATGGTGGATATAAAACCGGCGTCTCTTGTTCACATATTATTCCTAGTAAATCTTGGTGAAAATTTTGGTTCATGGTTGTTCATGATGGTGGTGGTGATCGTTGTAGTTGGAGATCAATTAAAATGTATAAGAAAGGAAGAGGTGTTTTCCAGAGTGTTTTGTTTACCAGATCTAGGGAATTTTTTGAGGTACATCTCTTATGGTATTTTCCAACATAGATTTGTACATGTATTTTTTTTCTCCTGGATATAATATACATAGTTTTTTATTTATATATATTTTATAGGTGTTGGTTCTTTTATTATGTTTTGGGATACGAGTACTTTGTCTGTTGATAGAGGATAAAGCCTCACAAATTGTGTAATATGAGTACTCTGTACTTGTCACCATCCCCTAGACTATTGGATTATTTCTTCAGGTGGGACAGATGGATTACAACCAGCTTGGATGGGGCCTTGGTGGGTCAGGTCAAGTTAGAGTGGTATTGTAAAGACCTATAAATTTCAAGGAAATTTTTTTCCTTAATTTTTTTTGGAATTTTACAAGAGCGCAGTTTCTGACGGCACCTGATTTCGAGGCCCGATGTGCCCGGAATCATTTTCCGAAGTTTGGCTCGGGTACGTTCAGTGAACGGACGAGCGGGTTTTTCTAACTTTTGAACCGGTGCCCGGAATCGAATTCTGAGGGCACCGATGAAATCACAGCGCCGGTATTCACTTAGAAATGCCTCTTCCGGAGTTGCATTTGCTCAGGTGTGGTTTTTTATTTTCGGGCATAAGGTTAAGAAATAAAATAATTTTACGACAACTTTATTTTATTTCACTTAAGCCACTTGGAAGCCACTTGAAGCCACTTAAAAGCGGCTTAAACTGAGTTGATCCAGATAGGATGCTATATAGAAATATCCTACCCCTTGGTAGGATATTTGTGTGGTGGGGCCCGCACGAGCCCCGCCGTTTCTTTCCGCTAAGTAACGCACCGGAAAAAACCCGTCATTATGAAAGTCAACTGACGTGTTTTCTTAAATTCTTAACAGACCATTTAATTGGGCGGTTTATTTCGTAAATTAAATGAGCTGTTTCTTTCGTTGAATTAATTCAACGAATTGATGGGTCGTTACTTACCCGTTTTTGTTTGTTGGCATAATAATAAAATAAGTCCAACCTATCTTTTGGAGGATTACTCGCTGAGAGAGGATCCTTGAACCTTCATCCTCATTCGCGAAGAACGTGAAGAACGTGAAGAACGCGAAGAATGCCGAACCCGGAAATCGACGACGCGACGCCGAGATCCACGACGCCGACGTTCCCTTCCTGCAACATTCTTCTGCGGCGTCTCTTCCTCCGCGAAAGATCTTCGATCGGCTGCTTGAGGTAAGAGTCTCGGCTTTCTTTTTAATCTCCTTTGTGGTTCTTTACCAAAACACGGATTTAATTAATTAAATTAAATCTGTTGTTCTTGGTCTGTTGAGTTCGCCGACTCAACGCCGAATTCCGCGATGACGTGATGGCTTTCCACGACGACGCGAAGATCCCCTCCTTCTGTGACGAGCAATTCCGCGAAGAACGTGCGTTCGACGATGACTTCGATGTAGGGATTTTATTTCTGGAATTACCCTTTTTCCCGGGTTATTTTCCGTTCAAGAATGAAGAACCCGGACATAAGAACAATTTTATTCCCTTAAAATTGTTGAATTCATGTGTTGATATTATTCCTCCCGTTGTTTATCACTAACGCGGAGGGTGCGGGCCAAACGAACACGGCCCGACGACCCTCTGTCGTTCTTCGTTGCTATACGGATTTGACGGGCGATGACAGAATGTGCCGCAACGGAATTTTGATGATCCCGCACTGAAGAATGAGTCCCGGGAGGAGCAGCGGCGCAGACGGGAACAAAATCAGACCCCCGGAGCGATCCCGGTGGAACGTGGGACACACCGGCGGCGCGGGTCGCTGGTGCGGCAGCGGCGGTACCTGCGGACCCACGGCCACGCGGGTCCGGTGCACTCAGATGCGGCAAAGCCGCGTCCTTGACTCAGCGTGGCCCCACGCGGGGGGCCGCGGGGCCAGCGCCTTGGCCGTTCGGCCGCTCGGCCGAACCGAGCCAGGCCGGTCCAACCGGCCGGGCCGCGCCCTGGCCAGACTGGACCGGGTCGGACCGGGTCGGGTCGGCCGACCCCCGGGGGGGTCGGCCCGGGCCTGGACCCCCCGTCTTCGGACGGTTTTCGTTCAAACGCCCGCAACTTGAGCTACGAGCCTCCAAACTACTCGCCGTCAGTGGAAACACGATCCTTAGATCGAGGCGGTCGTTTCGGTATATCGAACTTAAGGATTCAGAATACTTTGAGTCCGGCTGGGTTGGTTCGTACACAAAACCAACCGGGCCTTCGGAGCGGAAACGCTCATATCTTGATCTACGGACATCCGATTGACGTGCCGTCAGCTTTGTTGAGTTCCTCTTAGTGAGACGGATCTTTTGGAATACTCCGCCCTAGGTTTGGACGCAGGTGGAGTATGGTCAGGTTGGTTTTGTCTTAAAAACCAACCGGGCCCCTGGGACGAAAAAGCTAATAACTCTCAGACTGGGCGTCCGATTGACGCGCCGTCTGCGACGTTGAGTTCCTGTTGACGATACAGAACTTTTGGATACATCAACTTCAGACTTTGTGTCAGTTGATGTATCAACCTCTCGGCTCGAGGAGCGGACCCTCTGGAACGAGCTTGCTGTGTGCGGGAACCCTAGTGTTGGCTGCGACTGCTTCTTCGACAGCGACGACTGTGCAGAGATCCTTCGTGGACTCCGACGACGACCGTGCATAGATCCTCAGTGGACTGGGGTGACGACTGTGCAGAGATCCTCAGTGGACTGCGACGACTACTGCACTCAACGATCATGCGTGGATCAGTGCTACAGGTCCTGTGTGGGCCCGGTCCTGTATGAGCCCGATCCTGTGTGGGTCTGATCCTGTGTGGGTCAGCGCTCAGCGGTTCTGTGTGACCCAGCGCCTACAGGTCCTGTGTGGGCCCAATCCTGTGTGGGTCATTGCCGGGGACAGTTACCTATCGATCCTTCGTAGGTCCGACGACTTAGATTGATCAGTGATCATCTTTATCGTCATCCGAAGAAGTATACCTGTGTGAGCTAAATCATGTGTTACTCTCCTTTGTGGATTGTGTTGAGCTATCCTGTGTGGTTTTACTGTTTACTCTCCTTTGTGGATTGTGTTGAGCTATCCTGTGTGGATTTACTATTTACTCTCCTTTGTGGATTGTGTTTTGCTATCCTGTGTGGGTATACGTTTTCTTTCCTATGTGGATTGGGTTGTGCTTCGGCTCGGACGTTGGGGCCGAACGGGAATTGATTACTTAGGTATATGTATGGGCATATACCTAAGTCGTGCCAGATGTTACTTCGTGATTGTATCATTCCTTTGTGGATTATCCTTTGTGGATTTCGGGAGACCTTCGGGGGTCTCGGGGTCCCTACTGAGTATCTTATACTCACCCCTGCACGGGCTATGCCCGCACTTCGTTGTGTTTGTAACAGCCCGAGATTTTATGAAAAATATTCTTTTTTATTTTACTAATGTCTTGTGTTATACGCTACACCAAAAGGAGCTTGCACAACACGCATCCTTGACTTTCCTTGCATTACACGCAATCGCAACCTTCCTCGATAGCGTGTGTGGTACGTAATCCTGAGTTTCACGAAACAATGATATGCTATTAAAATATTATTAAAACTAGCCGTTATGAATAGTAATAACCACTTTTTAAATTTTAGAAATTTTAACTCTCAAAATGGACTTCATTTTTGGATTCGGAGTATCGAATTTAGCCTAAGGTGAAATTTTGGTACTTTTCGGATAACTTTCATATTCTGATGAATAGTGAAAATTACTAAATTATAATTAAAAACAACTTTTTTAATCGAAATAATTAATAGTGATAAATCATTAATTTGAGTGGTTTTAAAGTATATTTAGAATATATTTTTACAATTTAATACAATATTGGTCATTGATGTAATTTCACATTTAAACTAGACATAAACAAGTGTCAATCTTTTGATAGATATTGTTTCTTAAAAACACGCTATTTGTTTTAACAGCGGGATTTAATTATAAAATTAATTAATGCAACTTTTATGTTATGAATTTGGTAAAATAGACTTCATTTTTGAATTCGGAATATGAAATATAACTTGGGATGAAATTTTGGCATTGTTCTGAAAAACATCAATTTTTGATGAATAGTGAAACTACTAAGTGGTAGGTTAAAAACTGAATTTTGCATAAAACTTAATTTTACCGCTTCTGTGAATGGAATTTTGAAAATCCGAAAGACACGGTTAATATCAAGGACTAAAATGTGGTTCAATGAGATGAAAATAATTTTTTGGTGAATAGTAACTTTTTACTTTTTTTACCACGGTTAATAGTAAATAGGGTAACTAAGGGTAAATATGATATTAATATTACCCTAACACATGTCCTAATTCTATTGGACAAGAGTAATTCGACCAAAAACAAACTTAGGAATAAAATATGACCATTTAGGCCCACTTGGATTAGATTAGGACATTTATTATTAATTTAATTCAAAGAAGAGTTAAAAGAGTTAAAATCAAAGTTTATTTTCTAAAACATTTTTAATATGGGGTTATACATAAGCTAAATTCGACTATAAATATTCATTAGAAAGCTAAAATTATTTCATACATAATGATATTTTATTTGTAATTTTTAGACTTTAAATAATTCAATTTATTTATGACACAATGATGATGCAGTAATTATCTTATTAATGAAATATTGACATAATTGATGTTATAAACACCAAAATAAATGTAATTTGAGACTTTTAATGAATTCCACTAATTTTCTAGGTTACTATGATATATTAGTGTTGATTTAATCAACTTGGTTCGAACATATAATTCTGTTATGACTTTCACAAAAATCATATATCAAATAGTGTCAAAATTGACACAAAATAGTTTTTAAATCAAATATTATATTATTAATTGTTATTGTATTCCTAAAAATCTAAGGTTCGGCCAAATGACTTAGATAAGGATATATATTTTAATAATAAACAATTTGGGGTTATTTTGGCATGTTATAGTAAGTGTATTAACCATATAGTGAAAGAAAACAAAAAGACACGGTAAAAGTAAAATTATTTAACTTAGAGTTAAATCTAATTGATAAGGTTAAAATAATACCCTAAACTTGTCTAAATCTTATTGGTTGATAGGATTTCGACCCATACCCACTTTAGATTCGAAATAAGACCCTTTGGAACCATTATAAACCGATTTTGACTTTAATATAAAATAATATTTTGAGATATTCCTAAGGTGCCCCTCTCCTCCCTTATAAAAGGACACCTCCTCCCCCTCCTCCTCACACCAATTTGAGCACTCAAGCTCGGCCAACCCCTGCCAAAATCCCTTCTCCACTTCCCTAGCAACATCCTAGAGGTTCTGGTCTTCCTCAAATACCAATTCTAGTGCCCTAAGAGGAGGTCTCAAAGAGGCACTTCAAAGAAGAGGTAATTACCGTTACCAATTCTTTCATCTTTATTTCTTCTTCCACTTCTTCTTCTTAGGTTGTTTCATTATGAAGTAATAACATCAGTATCACTCATATACTGATATGTTATTATAATTATGAAACAACCCTATTTCACCATCTATCCATCCTACGGAAAAAGAAATCACCGCGCGTGCGTACGTACGGAATACCGTCTCCACGCCGTGGTGTAATCTATTTTCCACCACCACCTTACATGGATGGGTATAATGGTGTAAAGAATAACTATACATAGTTATTACAACATCATATTGATTCTGATATATTGTATAATCCACTCCAATTCAATTCAATATTTATAGAAATGATATCATCGCTCGTGCGTACGTACGGACTACCGTCTCCACGACGCGATGAGATTCATTCTCCATGTTAACCATTTAAGAATGATTATAAAGTATATATAAGAAATAATAATGAAATATATGACATTATAAAGCTACTGGATTTATGTATATATATACATATTTATGTCATCTACTTACTTCCATTTCAAGACAATAAGGAAAGGAAAACAGCGTTCATGCGTACGTACGGACTACCGTCTCCATGAACGGTGTTTTTCATTTTATTTATCTACCTATTATATATATATATATACTGAATATATATGATATATAAATCATATTTTATATTCTGGAAGTAAGTAAATCATGATATAAGTAATAATGATGTCAAGAACAACAATTCAAAACACCTACGATAAATGAAACGATTTTACCCAAAACGCTTCTTTAACATGGAATTTACAAAATAACGGGTAATATAATGTCATAAGTGAACCATATATGATATCATAAAAATGAATATGATTCTGGAATAAGTCAATAACATGATTTAAATCATTATACAGGAGGTTCGGACACTTACAAAGCAAGTCGGACATAAGGTAAGGAAAATACCACAATCTCATTTTTATCCGAGATTGTTTATTCGTAAGTATTTAATGGGGTGTATTTTATCATCCACATACATGTTTCATAAATATTTAATATTATTTACATCCACCTAAAATTGTTTAAATCCATTTTTACCCTTCGGTGAGTTTTTAGTAAAAGAAGTGAAAGGAATCTTTTGTCGTTTTCCGTACGAGGTACTTTTTGACTTTTCCGATAAAAGTACGAAGAATGTTTTTTTTAACTTATACGGCATGAATGGATTTTTAAAACATTATTTCCAAGAAGCTTCCTTTACAAGTTTTCAAGTTTATTTTTAATCAACTTCTTATATTTTAATGTTGTATGACATGTTATGAAAGGAAAAAAAAAGTTTTTGAAGTAGAAAGGATATTTTCCTCAAGAATGAAGTTCAAGTATTTTATCAAAATTATTTTCCATCTAAGATAATAAAAGGGTTCTGTTTTTATCCCTATTATTACATGGATTTTATTATGTTGTGATGGAAACATTTTTATGAATTCCTTTATCTTATATGAATTGTTTTATGATGTCATGTTGTTTAAGAATCCCATTTTTATTACATGGGTTATGTGATGATGTATGATTTATGATTATGTGGCACACATAAGAAAGGATTCATTATAAGATGGGTGGGACCTATATCTCCCTCCAATGCATTGGGTAAAGATTTTATATCTCATGAGATAGACATGGCTGAAATGGTAGGTTATACCGGTTCAGTGAAACAGGACTGAAACGAGGGTTACTCGATTCAGAAAGGGACTTTGTCCAATAAGATAGTCTTGGCAATGAGTCATGACTAACAAGAAATGATTTTCCATGATTATGTGTGCATGCCACAAAGTTTCAAGTTTCATGTTATGATTATGGTGATCTCATTTTCACTTCTATGATTTGTTCCATGTTAAGATATTATGATCTCTTTTGCAGGTTATGATTTTCAAAAAGATGTGATATGATTTTTATTTCTTTTTTATACCCTTACTGAGCATTTGAGCTCACCCTTTTATGTTTTCTTTTCCCCAGGATATAAATAAAGGTTTTAGGTAAAAAAAGGGAAGATCTTTATGGGAGATATTGAAGATCTTCACCACGATTAGAAGATTACGTTCCGAGTTTCCAAAGACACTAAACTATTACGATCCATTAGTGTGTGTTTTTGTTATGTACTAAGTATTCCGCAAATGTAATGTAATGTCCATGTACGTCAGGCTTCGGGTCTCTACAGTTGGTATCAGAGGAAAGGTTTAGTCAACCTTTGGAAACTAGGATGCGAAAACGTTAGTGAGATCCCTAGAGATATTTCTAAGGTATGACTAGGGATGTCCCTAAGGATAAGTATACGTATAGGATATAGTCCTAGAACTACGGTAACGATCATAGAATTTAACCTAAGATGTTAGATATTGAGGATACTCCCCCTTTATTATGTTGTTTTATCTAGAATGATTTTTGCCTCTCACAATATTCTTTTTGTGTTTTAGTTAATGAAGGGAACTCGAAGGAATTCGGTTAACATTGAATCCAATGGACAAATTGGTGACTATGAGCAAAAAAATTGTGTAATTCCTAGAGAGAAAGATATTGTGATTATGCCAAATCAGTCATCGCGATATATGATTAACAAGGTGAAATTTAGTGGTATGCCTAATTCATCAAAGAAGAGGAAGATAAACTATTATTCATGTTCTCATGTTGAGGAGCATAAAGAAAGGAAGATTGAGATTTCTAAAGAAGGGAAGAAGAACCTTGAGGAATACCTCAAATGGAGGGACCGATGTTATCTATGTGGAGAAAAGGGTCATAGAGTGACAGACTGTTATGGAGTTCAATGTCTTATTTGTGGAGAACATGGGCATTACCCAACTCAATGCCCGGACCTAAAAAGGTACTTCTAAATCAAGGAAGGACTTATTCCAGGACAATCATTGAAGTGGATGGACTGAAGTGTTTATGTATTGGTATTCAATAATAATGTTGTTGAGGTACTTTTATGGTGTATTGAAATATTTATGTATTGGTCTATTGTGGTTTTCAATAATTCTAAGGTACCGGTAACCATGAAAAGTGATTCAAATATTTTGGAAAGTTGATGATATTCGCATAATGAAGGGATAAGGAGGAAATGAAATGTTTGACAGTATTCATGAGCTCATGATTGATATAAGGACCAAGTGATATCATGGTTTGAGTATATAGAATTTTGAGGATTTTGGTATGTGGAAAGTGCTAACTTTTAACTGCATTCAAGTTTTCACTAAGGTTCAATGGGTATTCAAGAGAGTACAAGATTAAGGACTTTGAATGTTTGGAATGTGACCAACAAAACATATCTTATGATATATGGGGATCAACGACAGTATTAAATCTCTGGTAATCGTTTTCACTATATTATGAGAGTGGACTGCAGTATTATGGATAAGCCTAAAGATTACAATGGATTATGTTGGACATAAGTTAGTATTGTTTAAGGATAGAAGTTTTTTTTTCGATATTATTGATGGGATGTTAAAGTAATATAGTTTTAGAAAAAGGAAAACCTGCGGGACGGGCGACAGCCCATCGTGTCGGACAAAGCTGTGGGAATCGAACCCACAACCGAAGTGCGACTGGCCTTTATCGCCTACCACTGGCCTACAGAAAGTCCCTGTTTAGTAGAAACTAGTTTTATTATATTAAGCAGTATGATATATGAAGTATAAGTCCATTTTAGGAACCATATGTGATTAATCTCACTATAGATCGACTTATGTATATAATTTTTTCTAACCTTTTGTTTGAGACAGATGGAATGACCCGTCATTCTATCACATGATCTGCTAACACTTCACGAATAACAAATTCAACTTCATTTATTTAAGAGATGAAGTGGAAATTGTTAAAGGCACGAACAACAGTGAGGTTGTACCAACATAAAGTAAGTATTTATTCTTTAACTTTAGGGAAACGATCTTGAAAACCAAAAATGTTGTCCTAGTGATCTTATATCTGATGAATCAGATGGTACCTTATATCATCACAAATCTATGGATTTGTGATTACTGGCTTTTCCATAGCCATGTTCTCTACCACTCTCCATCAGAACATGATGGTAAGATTTCTCTTCCATATCCATATTTTCACCTATGTGGAAACCCAGTGATTAGTTTATTTGGGTAATCGTTACATTTCATACTTTAGTTTTTAAAGCCATGTTTTGGTATTTCCTTTTACGATGTGGGTTTCTATTAAAGAAACTTTCGAATAGTAAACCATTTATAACCCCGACGAATTTCGAGGGCGAAATTCATTTTAAGGGGGGTAGAATGTAACAGCCCGAGATTTTATGAAAAATATTCTTTTTTATTTTACTAATGTCTTGTGTTATACGCTACACCAAAAGGAGCTTGCACAACACGCATCCTTGACTTGCCTTGCATTACACGCAATCGCAACCTTCCTCGATAGCGTGTGTGGTACGTAATCCTGAGTTTCACGAAACAATGATATGCTATTAAAATATTATTAAAACTAGCCATTATGAATAGTAATAACCACTTTTTAAATTTTAGAAATTTTAACTCTCAAAATGGACTTCATTTTTGGATTCGGAGTATCGAATTTAGCCTAAGGTGAAATTTTGGTACTTTTCGGATAACTTTCATATTCTGATGAATAGTGAAAATGACTAAATTATAATTAAAAACAACTTTTTTAATCGAAATAATTAATAGTGATAAATCATTAATTTGAGTGGTTTTAAAGTATATTTAGAATATATTTTTACAATTTAATACAATTTTGGTCATTGGATGTAATTTCACATTTAAACTAGACATAAACAAGTGTCAATCTTTTGATAGATATTGTTTCTTAAAAACACGCTATTTGTTTTAACAGCGGGATTTAATTATAAAATTAATTAATGCAACTTTTATGTTATGAATTTGGTAAAATAGACTTCATTTTTGAATTCGGAATATGAAATATAACTTGGGATGAAATTTTGGCATTGTTCTGAAAAACATCAATTTTTGATGAATAGTGAAACTACTAAGTGGTAGGTTAAAAACTGAATTTTGCATAAAACTTAATTTTACCGCTTCTGTGAATGGAATTTCGAAAATCCGAAAGACACGGTTAATATCAAGGACTAAAATGTGGTTCAATGAGATGAAAATAATTTTTTGGTGAATAGTAACTTTTTACTTTTTTTACCACGGTTAATAGTAAATAGGGTAACTAAGGGTAAATATGATATTAATATTACCCTAACACATGTCCTAATTCTATTGGACAAGAGTAATTCGACCAAAAACAAACTTAGGAATAAAATATGACCATTTAGGCCCACTTGGATTAGATTAGGACATTTATTATTAATTTAATTCAAAGAAGAGTTAAAAGAGTTAAAATCAAAGTTTATTTTCTAAAACATTTTTAATATGGGGTTATACATAAGATAAATTCGACTATAAATATTCATTAGAAAGCTAAAAATATTTCATACATAATGATATTTTATTTGTAATTTTTAGACTTTAAATAATTCAATTTATTTATGACACAATGATGATGCAGTAATTATCTTATTAATGAAATATTGACATAATTGATGTTATAAACACCAAAATAAATGTAATTTGAGACTTTTTATGAATTCCACTAATTTTCTAGGTTACTATGATATATTAGTGTTGATTTAATCAACTTGGTTCGAACATATAATTCTGTTATGACTTTCACAAAAATCATATATCAAATAGTGTCAAAATTGACACAAAATAGTTTTTAAATCAAATATTATATTATTAATTGTTATTGTATTCCTAAAAATCTAAGGTTCGGCCAAATAACTTAGATAAGGATATATATTTTAATAATAAACAATTTGGGGTTATTTTGGCATGTTATAGTAAGTGTATTAACCATATAGTGAAAGAAAACAAAAAGACACGGTAAAAGTAAAATTATTTAACTTAGAGTTAAATCTAATTGATAAGGTTAAAATAATACCCTAAACTTGTCTAAATCTTATTGGTTGATAGGATTTCGACCCATACCCACTTTAGATTCGAAATAAGACCCTTTGGAACCATTATAAACCGATTTTGACTTTAATATAAAATAATATTTTGAGATATTCCTAAGGTGCCCCTCTCCTCCCTTATAAAAGGACACCTCCTCCCCCTCCTCCTCACACCAATTTGAGCACTCAAGCTCGGGCAACCCCTGCCAAAATCCATTCTCCACTTCCCTAGCAACATCCTAGAGGTTCTGGTCTTCCTAAAAGACCAATTCTAGTGCCCTAAGAGGAGGTCTCAAAGAGGCACTTCAAAGAAGAGGTAATTACCGTTACCAATTCTTTCATCTTTATTTCTTCTTCCACTTCTTCTTCTTAGGTTGTTTCATTATGAAGTAATAACATCAGTATCACTCATATACTGATATGTTATTATAAGTATGAAACAACCCTATTTCACCATCTATCCATCCTACGGAAAAAGAAATCACCGCGCGTGCGTACGTACGGAATACCGTCTCCACGCCGTGGTGTAATCTATTTTCCACCACCACCTTACATGGATGGGTATAATGGTGTAAAGAATAACTATACATAGTTATTACAACATCATATTGATTCTGATATATTGTATAATCCACTCCAATTCAATTCAATATTTATAGAAATGATATCATCGCTCGTGCGTACGTACGGACTACCGTCTCCACGACGCGATGAGATTCATTCTCCATGTTAACCATTTAAGAATGATTATAAAGTATATATAAGAAATAATAATGAAATATATGACATTATAAAGCTACTGGATTTATGTATATATATACATATGTATGTCATCTACTTACTTCCATTTCAAGACAATAAGGAAAGGAAAACAGCGTTCATGCGTACGTACGGACTACCGTCTCCATGAACGGTGTTTTTCATTTTATTTATCTACCTATTATATATATATATATACTGAATATATATGATATATAAATCATATTTTATATTCTGGAAGTAAGTAAATCATGATATAAGTAATAATGATGTCAAGAACAACAAGTCAAAACACCTACGATAAATGAAACGATTTTACCCAAAACGCTTCTTTAACATGGAATTTACAAAATAACGGGTAATATAATGTCATAAGTGAACCATATATGATATCATAAAAATGAATATGATTCTGGAATAAGTCAATAACATGATTTAAATCATTATACAGGAGGTTCGGACACTTACAAAGCAAGTCGGACATAAGGTAAGGAAAATACCACAATCTCATTTTTATCCGAGATTGTTTATTCGTAAGTATTTAATGGGGTGTATTTTATCATCCACATACATGTTTCATAAATATTTAATATTATTTACATCCACCTAAAATTGTTTAAATCCATTTTTACCCTTCGGTGAGTTTTTAGTAAAAGAAGTGAAAGGAATCTTTTGTCGTTTTCCGTACGAGGTACTTTTTGACTTTTCCGATAAAAGTACGAAGAATGTTTTTTTTAACTTATACGGCATGAATGGATTTTTAAAACATTATTTCCAAGAAGCTTCCTTTAAAAGTTTTCATGTTTATTTTTAATCAACTTCTTATATTTTAAAGTTGTATGACATGTTATGAAAGGAAAAAAAATGTTTTTGAAGTAGAAAGGATATTTTCCTCAAGAATGAAGTTCAAGTATTTTATCAAAATTATTTTCCATCTAAGATAATAAAAGGGTTCTGTTTTTATCCCTATTATTACATGGATTTGATTATGTTGTGATGGAAACATTTTTATGAATTCCTTTATCTTATATGAATTGTTTTATGATGTCATGTTGTTTAAGAATCCCATTTTTATTACATGGGTTATGTGATGATGTATGATTTATGATTATGTGGCACACATAAGAAAGGATTCATTATAAGATGGGTGGGACCTATATCTCCCTCCAATGCATTGGGTAAAGATTTTATATCTCATGAGATAGACATGGCTGAAATGGTAGGTTATACCGGTTCAGTGAAACAGGACTGAAACGAGGGTTACTCGATTCAGAAAGGGACTTTGTCCACTAAGATAGTCTTGGCAATGAGTCATGACTAACAAGAAATGATTTTCCATGATTATGTGTGCATGCCACAAAGTTTCAAGTTTCATGTTATGATTATGGTGATCTCATTTTCACTTCTATGATTTGTTCCATGTTAAGATATTATGATCTCTTTTGCAGGTTATGATTTTCAAAAAGATATGATATGATTTTTATTTCTTTTTTATACCCTTACTGAGCATTTGAGCTCACCCTTTTATGTTTTCTTTTCCCCAGGATATAAATAAAGGTTTTAGGTAAAAAAAAGGGAAGATCTTTATGGGAGATATTGAAGATCTTCACCACGATTAGAAGATTACGTTCCGAGTTTCCAAAGACACTAAACTATTACGATCCATTAGTGTGTGTTTTTGTTATGTACTAAGTATTCCGCAAATGTAATGTAATGTCCATGTACGTCAGGCTTCGGGTCTCTACAGTGTTGGTTGCAGACGATGGACATCACTGATCATGGTGGAGGTGTGCGGAGCAGGACGGTACCTGGAGGTGGACCACCGGGCGGGACGCACTCGGAGCGGACGGTTAGACCGAGGTGCTGTGGAGGCTATTTGTACCCACCCTTCAGGTGGGACTTCCAGAGGATGGCTCGACACTGTGGCTTTTCCTTTCAGTTGCTGTTTTTCCTTTCAGTTGTACTTTACAGTTGGGCTTGTATTTCCGGCCCCTTTTACTTTCAGCACAGCTTGTACAGTTTTTACTTAGTGTTTACTTTTCCTCTTGCTTACTCTGTGGTGCTTTTTTACTTTTCAAAGGCAATGCCTTCCCTTTTTCCGGGATTTTATGCCTTGGTTCTAGTCTCCAGCCCCTGGCCTATTGAAGGCGGGCTTGGGTAGTCATGGCATGGGCCCCGAGGACGGGTCGTGACAAATTGGTATCAGAGGCGGTCGGTTCTACTACAGACTTTGATATTTCTTATATGTGAAGCAATAATGTTTAGCGTATTGAGTGTGGTTATCAGTCCAGGGAGTCCATTGTTGATACGGCGACTGACGTATCCGTACACCAGGACCGTGACTTATGATTTCCGACTTAATGCACGAAAACATTGATTGCATGTGTGTTTCAAGTTTTCTTTGTGATTACTTGTGTTAGCTCACCAGGTATACTGTTCTGACCATGGCACACTTGTTTCCTTTTCAGGATGGCCCCACGATGGCAGCCAGCTAGGGTTCCGAGAGTAGAGCGCGACGATAGCCCGCCGAGCGACGAGGCCTCGGTACAGGGCCCGTTGACAGCAGAGGCACCAGCGGTCCCTTTACCCGCCGATCCCACGATGCTTCCAGAGCCGATCGCTGACGATGCACGACGCCTCGGAGCTCTTCACGAGTTCCAGTGCCAGCGACCACCCAGGTTCCATGGGGAGATGGACCCCCAGGTAGCCGAGGACTGGCTGGAGGTGGTCGTCCGAGTTTTCAGGCTAGTGAGGACACCAGCAGACCTCATGGTAATCCTCGCGGCAAGCCTACTGCACGCAGCAGCATGGCGATGGTGGAGCTTGATGCTCCAGGTATGCGATGAGGCCTCCCTCATCTGGACGGACTTCAAGAGCCTCTTTCGCTCAAAGTTCGTCCTGGCCACCCTCCGTGCAGTGCGCATTCAGGAGCTTCTTCAGCTGTGGCAGGGCAGCTTGACGGTCGCCCAGTACGCGGCGAGGTTTACCGACCTTTCTCTCTACTTGATAGACATGGTACATGACCCCTTCTTCCGGGCCCAGACCTTCAAGAAGGGTTTGAGACATGAGATCAGGGCATTGCTGATCTCCCTCAGCATCCCGACCCAGGCAGGAGTTCTAGAGCGAGCCCTTCTGATCGAGAGCTTTCTGGCTGAGTCTACAACGAGACCTACCGTAGGGCGGCATGTGGCAGAGTCTTCGGTAGCTGGTAGTCGATGGATGACTCAGGGTTCCAGGCAGATCAGACCATTCGGCAGACGACCTCGGGACACTGGCTCAGCAGTGCGGGGCACACAGTGCGGAGCCAGCCTTCCGAGAGGCAGGCAGTACTACGAGTGCAGCGGGCAGGGCCACATGGCTCGTGACTGCCCGACCAGTCATACCGAGGGGAAGCAGACGGTGGAAGGACCACCCAGGCAGAGGCAGAGGGTCGACCTTGGTGGTTCGCAGGGAAGAGGCGGACGAGGTAGAGGAGCTGGCCAAGTAGCAGGTGGTGGGCGACGCTTTGAGGCTCTGCCACCACCACCACCAGGAGGCCCGCCCCGACCATAGGGAGCTGGCGGGCAGAGACATGTACAGCTCCAGGCAGTGGAGGCCTATGACCACAGTGCACCAGAGATGATTCGAGGTACGATCTGTGTCTATTCCACCCTTCATGATCTTCTTATAGACACAGGATCGAGTCACTCTTTCATAGCTGCTGCCCTTGTTCGGAGCTCGGAGATTCCGACAGAGCCGTTGGCTCGATCCTTACGGCTAGAGACCCCTACGAGAGCAGACTCGGTGATTACGCATTGGTGTCGGTAGTGTGAGATTACTCTAGGAGGTGAGAGATTTGGTTGGGATCTTCTTGTAGCAGCATCGAGGCCTTACGACGTCATCTTGGGCATGGATTGGTTATCTAAAGTCCATTCTCAGATTGACTGTTTTAGGCACAAGGTGTGATATGTGCGCACCGATGGGAGCAGGTTCACCTTCACCGGTGAGAATGGATCCTTAGCAGCACAGGATGGACTCACGCAGAGGAGAGGACATCCCATCACTCATCAGTTGGCTAGCCTCATCTTTGGAGCAGTTGACGTGCTGAGTCCCGGTTTTCCTACAGTGGTGGATCAGTATACGGACGTCTTCCCCGACGACGTTCTAGGGCTACCTCCTCGTGGAGAGGTAGACTTTTATATTGAACTGTACCCCGGGACAACCCCGATATCCACTCCAGCATATCGGATGGCCCCCGCTGAGCTTCGAGAGCTACGGGTGTAGTTGGAGGACTTGCAGGGCAAGGGGTTCATCCGACACAGTGTTTCACCCAGGGCTTCCCCGATTTTGTTCGCCAAGAAGGCAGACGGGAGCTTGTGACTGTGTGTTGACTATCATCGCCTGAACCAGGTGACAGTGAGTAACAAGTATCCGCTACCGAGGATTCATGACCTCTTTGATCATCTCAAGGGAGCACGGTGGTTCTCGAAGATAGACCTCAGATCAGGCTATCATCAGCTCAGAGTTCGAGACGAGGATGTGCAGAAGACGGCCTTCAGGTGTCGGTATGGACACTATGAGTTCTTGGTTATGCCTTTCGGCGTAACCAACGCTCCAGCAGTGTTCATGAGCCTCATGAACAGGATCTTCCATCCATACCTCGGTCCATTTGTCGTGGTCTTCATCGACGACATTTTGGTGTACTCGACCACAGAGGAGGAGCACGCCTACCACTTGCAGGTTGTACTAGACACACTCCGAGAGCACCAGCTTTACGGAAAGCTCTCGAAGTGCCAGTTCTGGTTACGTGAGGTCCAATTCTTGGGGCATGTCATTTCTGAGGCGGGAGTTTCAGTGGATCCCATGAAGATCGAGGCAGTGCTAGCTTGGGAGCCACCCAAGAGCGTGACGGAGGTATGGAGTTTCTTGGGTCTAGCCGGATACTATCGTAGATTCGTGCCGCACTTTTCCAGAGTTGCGGCACCACTCTCAGCGTTGATGATGAAGGGGAAACCCTTCATGTGGTCAGACAGATGTCAGTAGAGCTTCCAGGAGATGAGGCAGAGATTGACAAGCGCACCTATCTTGAGGTTGCATGAGGAGGGAGTTTGATACGTAGTCTACTGCGATGCATCAGGGACCGGACTTAGGTGTGTCCTAATGCAGGAGCGGGACGTGATTGCCTATGGATCATGTCAGTTGAGGCCGCATGAGCAGAACTACGCTACCCATGACCTGGAGTTAGCAGCAGTGGTCTTCGCCCTGAAGACATGGCGGCACTATCTGATGGGCGAGCGCTTTACAGTCTTTTCTGACCACCAGAGTCTCAAGTACATCTTCTCTCAGAAGGACCTGAACCTGAGACAGCGGTGATGGCTCAAGTTCCTCCAGGACTATGACTTTGAGATAGTCTATACTCCTGGGAAGGGGAACGTGGTAGTCGATGCCCTCAGCAGGAGGATGAGCATCCAGCTACTTGAGGAGGCGACAGAGCAGCTAGCCGCTTTGCAGATATCCTTCGTGGATAGAGACGGAGCAGCCTTCCTTTAGTCTCTCACCGTCTCTCCTCCACTTCTACAGAAGATTAGAGAGGCTCAGCGTGGGGACACTGACTGTGATACACGGAGTGCACAGATATCCTTGGGACAGGCACCCGATGGTTTCTCCCTTGGAGCAGAGCACGACGTCCTTTTCAGAGGACGTACCTTGGTACCAGTCGCTTTACGAGAGGAGGTGCTGAGAGAGTTTCACACTTCTCCTTTGGCGGTACATCCAGGAGTGGCGAAGATGTACCAGGACCTCATACGATAGCACTGGTGGCCGGGCATGAAGAAGGTTATGGCAGAGTTCGTTTCACGGTGCCTCACCTACCATCAGGTGAAGGCAGAGCATCAGGTACCAGCAGGCTTGGTACATCCCTTGGAGGTCCCGGAGTGTAAGTGGGACGGGATATCAATGGACTTCGTGACTGGACTTCCACACACTTCCAGAGGTCACCATTCCATTTGGGTGATTGTTGACCGACTCACCAAGTCGGCACACTTCTTACCCATCCGAGAGCAGGGCTCAGTGTAGATCTTGGGGTGTCTCTACGTTCAGGAGATTATACGGCTTCACGGTGTGCCTTCGACTATCGTCTCCGATCGGGATGCTCGTTTTACTTCCCGGCTTTGGAAGGGGTTGTAGGAGGCGTTCGGGACGCGGCTACGTCTGAGCACCGCCTTTCACCCTCAGACGGATGGTCAGATGGAGAGGACCATTCAGACTCTCGAGGACATGCTCCACGCCTGTTTCCTCGACTCTGGTCGCAGCTGGGAGGACCACCTACCCTTGGTGGAGTTCGTGTACAACAACAGCTACCACTCCACCATCGGGATGGCACCATACGAGGCGTTGTACGGCAGGCCTTTCAGATATCCTTTGTGCTGGACAGACCCTGGGGAGTCAGCACTTGTGGGGCCAGAGATGGTCTGGGCCACGACAGAGAAGGTCCAGGTCATCCAGGAGCAGATGAGGACAGCTCAGAGCTGGCAGAAGTCATATGCTGACAGGAGGCGTAGGTCACTAGAGTTTGAGGATGGCGACCACATCTTCTTGCGTGTCTCACCTCGACGTGGTTTGCGAAGATTTGGCCGAGGCAGCAAGTTGTCTCCATGCTTCATTGGACCATTCCAGGTCATCAGCAGGATTGGCGAGGTGGCTTATCGCCTGGCTCTACCACCTCAGTTGCACCGGGTGCACGACGTCTTCCACGTTTCTCAGCTGAGGAGATACGTGCACGACCCGATGCACATCGTCGACCATGGGGAGCTAGGCGTGGATGATGGGGTGACTATTGCGGAGGTCCCAGTGGAGATAGAGGATCGATAGGAGCGGGTCCTACGTGGGCGATCGATTCCTCTTGTGCGCATCAGATGGCATCATGGGAACCTCTAGGAGAGCACATGGGAGTGGAAGGCTCAGATGCGTGCTCAGTACCCACATTTGTTTCCCTAGTTTGTGATGTATCATTACGGGGACGTAAATCCTTGAGGTGGGACTAATGTAAAGACCCGTAAATTTCAAGGAAATTTTTTTTCTTAATTTTCTTTGGAATTTTACAAGAGCGCAGTTTCTGACGGCACCTGATTCTAAGGCCCGGTGTGCCCAGAAGCTTTTTCGGAAGTTTGGCTCGGGTACGTTCAGTGAACGGACGAGCAGGTTTTTCTAGCTTTTGAACCGGTGCCCAGAATCGAATTCTGAGGGCACCGATGAAATCACAGCAACGGTATTCGCTTAGAAATGCCTCTTCCAGAGTTGCGTTTTCTCGGGTGTCGTTTTTTATTTTCGGGATTAAGGTTAAGAAATAAAATAATTTTACGACAACTTTATTTTATTTCACTTAAGCCACTTGGAAGCCACTTGAAGCCACTTAAAATCGGCTTAAACTGAGTTGATCTGGATAGGATGCTATCCATAAATATCCTACCCCCTTGGTAGGATATTTGTGAGGTGGGGCCCGCACGATCCCCGCCGTTTCTTTCCACTAAGTAACGCACCCGCGAAAACCCGTCATTATGAAAGTCAACTGACGTGTTTTCTTAAATTCATAACAGACCATTTAATTGGGCCGTTTATTTCATAAATTAAATGAGTTGTTTCTTTCATTGAATTAATTCAACGAATGGATGGGTCGTTACTTACCCGTTTTCGTTTGTTGGCATAATAATAAAATAAGACCAACCTATCTTTTGGAGGATTACTCATTGAGAGAGGATCCTTGAACTTTCATCCTCCTTCGCGAAGAATGCGAAGAACGCGAAGAACATGAAGAATGCCGAACCCGAAAATCAACGACGCGACGCCGTGATCCGCGACGCCGACGTTCCCTTCCTGCAACGTTCTTCTGCGACGTCTCTTCCTCTACGACGGATCTTCGATCGGCTGCTTGAGGTAAGAGTCTCGCCTTTCTTTTTAATCTCCTTTGTGGTTCTTTACCAAAACACGGATTTAATTAATTATATTAAATCTGTTGTTCTTGGTCCGTTGAGTTCTCCGACTCAACGCCGGATTCCGCAATGACGTAACGCTTTTCCGCGACGACGCGACGATCGCCTCCTTCCACGACGAGCAATTCCGCGAAGAACATGCGTTCGACGACGACTTCGATCGAGGGATTTTATTTATGGAATTTCCCTTTTTCCCATGTTATTTTCCATTCAAGAATGAAGAACCCAGACATAAGAACAATTTTATTCCCTTAAAATTGTTGAATTCATGTGTTGATATTATTCCTCCCGTTGTTTATCACTAACGCGGAGGGTGCGGGCCAAACGAACACGGCCCGACGACCCTCCGCCGTTCTTCGTTGCTATGCGGATTTGACGAGTGATGACGGAACATGCCGCAATGGATGTTGGATGATCCCGCAGTGAAGAACAATTCCTGGGAGGAGCATCGGCATAGACGGGAACAAAATCAGACCACCGGAGCGATCCCGGTGGCCCGCGGAACGTGCCGGCGGCGGCGGCACCCGCGGACCCGCGGCCACGCGGGTCCGGTGCACTCGGACGCGGAAAAGCCGTGTCCTTGACTCAGTGCGGCCCCACGCGTGGGGCCGCAGCACCACCTGGCCACGGGGGCAGCGCCCCGTGGCGCCTTGGCCGTTCGGCCGCTCGGCCGAACCGAGCCAGGCCGGTCCGACCGGCCGGGCTGCACCCTGGCCGGACTGGACCGGGTCGGATCGACCCGGTTCGGGTCGACCCAGTTCGGCTGACCCCCGGGGGGGGGGGGGTCGGCCCGCGCCCGGACCCCCCGTCTTCGGACAGTTGTAATTCAAACGCCCGTAACTTGAGCTACGGGCCTCCAAACGACACGCTGTCAGCGGAAATGCGATCCAAAGATCGAGACGGTCGTTTTGGTATATCGCACTCAAGGCTTCGGAATACTTTGAGTCCGGCCGGGTTGGTTCGTACACGAAACCAACCAGGCCTTCAGAGCGGAAATGCTCATATCTTGAGCGACGGACGTCCGATTGACGTGTCGTCAGCTTTGTTGAGTTCCTCTTAGTGAGACGGATCTTTTGGAATACTCCGCCCGAGGTTTGGATGCAGGTGGAGTACGGTCGGGTTGGTTTTTCCTTAAAAACCAACCGGGCCCCTTGGTCGAAAAAGCCAATAACTCTCAGACCGGGCATCCGATTGACGCGTCATCTGCGACGTTGAGTTCCTATTGACGATACGGAACTTTTGGACACATCAACTTCAGACTTTGTGTCAGTTGATGTTTCAGCCTCTCAGCTTGGGGAGCGGACCCTCCTGAACGAGCTTGCTGTGTGCGGGAACCCTAGTGCTGGCTACGACTGCTTCTTCGACAGCGACGACTGTGCAGAGATCCATCGTGGACTCCGACGACGACCGTGCATAGATCCTCTGTGGACTATGGTGCCGACTGTGCAAATATCCTCAGTGGACTGCGACGACTACTGCACTCCGCGATCCTGCATGGATCAGTGCTACAGGTCCTGGGTGGGCCCGGTCCTGTGTGTGCCCGATCCTGTGTGGGTCTGATCCTGTGTGGGTCAGCGCTCAGCGGTTCTGTGTGAGCCAGCGCCTACAGGTCCTGTGTGCGCCCGATCCTGTGTGGGTCATTGCGGGGGTTAGTTACCTATCGATCCTTCGTGGGTCCGACGACTTAGATGGATCAGTGATCATCTTTATCGTCATCCGAAGAAGTATACATGTGTGAGCTGAATCATGTGTTACTCTACTTTTTGGATTGTGTTGAGCTATCCTGTGTGTGTTTACTGTTTACTCTCCTTTGTGGATTGTGTGGAGCTATCCTTTGTGGATTTACTATTTACTCTCCTTTGTGGATTGTGTTGTGCTATCATGTGTGGGTATACATTTGCTTTCGTGTGTGGACTGGGTTGTGCTTGGGATCGGACGTTGGTGCCGAACGGGAATTGATGACTTAGGTATATGTATGGGCATATACCTAAGTCGTGCCAGATGTTACTTCGTGATTGTATCTTTCCTTTATGGATTATCCTTTGTGGATTTCAGGAGACCTTCGGGGGTCTCGGGGTCCCTACTGAGTAGCTTATACTCACCCCTGCACGGGCTATGCCCGCACTTCGTTGTGTTGGTTACAGACGACTGACAGCACTGATCATGGTGGAGGCGTGCGGAGAAGGATGGTACCTGGAGGTGGACCACTGGGCGGGACGCACTCGGAGCGGACGATTGGACCAAGGTGCTGTAGAGGCTATCTGTACCCACCCTTCAGGTGGGACTTCCAGAGGATGGCTCGACGCTGCGGCTTTTCTTTTCAGTTGCTGTTTTTCCTTTCAGTTGTACTTTACAGTTGGGCTTGTATTTCCGACCCCTTTTACTTTCAGCACAGCTTGTACAGTTTTTAGTTAGTGTTTACTTTTCTGTTTTCTTACTTTGTGGTGCTTGTTTACTTTTCAAAGGCAATGCCTTCCCTTTTTCCGGGATTTTACGCCTTGGTGCTAGTCGCCAGCCCCTGGCCTATGGAAGGCGGGCTTGGGGTAGTCACGGCACGGGCCCCGAGGACGGGTCGTGACAAGTATTAAATATTCTGATGTGATCATATATTTTTCTATTGAATGCAGTGACCTAGTAGTGAGTGGTTTAGATTGAGAATATTGTAGTGTATGATTTGATGGATATGGATAATGCTTTGAACCACTCTCATAATAACCACCCTTGTTTAATTCCTCTCACACACAAGGCGTTGACAGTTAGTGTTCTATGAATATGTGCAAGATTATTCATTATTTCTAGGAATTAAGGGATGTATTTTAGAGTATGGTTCATGTTTTATTTTCATCGTCCCTCAAAATGAATTTAATAGGATTGATTTATTATTTCGACATCCTATATTTGGGTGTTGTATATTCTTACGGTATACTAAACAAAACCATGTTAAAATTAAAGTTCCCACTAATGGATACCATCATTCACTCACCCCTATAGGAATGTTTGTTTTCTCATAATAGAGAAATAAGAATTTGATGGGATTATTTCATGGTGGAGATTTGATTTAATGATAATTATCTAAGTATAGATTAGCTAACAATGTGAGTTTGAAATGGTGATTCATAGTTGGATTAATGATTCATAGTCCACCACCATTAGTGAGTGGAATCACCTTAGGTGTGGCAATCAAAGACCGCCCCATAAAGATGAAGTTAGTTTCGCATCAGATCAAAAGAATATATTTATGTGTTATGTGTATATATGATAATACACTTCCTATAGATATGGACTAATTAATGAATTCATTCAAGGGGTGTCCCATTATTCACCCTCAATGTGATACAATTATATGAATGAGCTCAAATTTTTTATACGGTATTCAAGTGAATTTGAGTGAAGTGTGGACCACCCTTTGTGGAATTTATGGAATTTATGGGTGGAATTATTACCCATATCAGTTCATTGAGTATTCACATGAGTTTCTATCCTTGGATCAGTGAATTTTTCCATGATATAAAGGGGAGGGAGAGTGTTCTACACTTTTGATCGATGGTAGTGGACCCACACTCTTTCATTGTGTGAGAGAGGACCAAAGCGGTGTTGTTGACTTTATAGTCCAACATGACTTTCCATTATTAGGAAATAAACCTGAGTGTTTTTTTTTTGAATGTGGGGATCACATCATCCACTTCCCATGGAAGTGTATTGTTATATTATGATGTTTATATTAAATATCATAACAGAAATCCTTAGTGTATATCATTCTTATAGAACATCCCCTCGGTTTGTTTTTTCCAACAAATGTTTTTGTATGTACCCACCATAAGAAAACCCCTATATTGGGGTGGTGTAAAATGTTTTCATAGTAGGCTGTGGTTTTTGATTAATCTAGTTTAGCAGGTGTTATCTTGGGTTTTGTGGATAAATATGTAAGATCATAGGAATATGGAAGGATAGTCTACTTTGGATTATGGTGGAATGGGAAACCCAATAGGCAACGGTGTAATGTTGTGTAGTTTGGAGAGGTTGGTGTTATTCTTGAGGTTATTATCAAAAAAATTCTAGAAAGATAGATGAGAAATAAAACCATGTTATCTTCAATAGTGTGTGGAAAGTTATCTAATATTACGATGTAGATGGATAATTTCCATGAGTATATATAGAAGGTTTTTGAAGATGATCCATGTTTCACATGATCTAGTAGCTAAAAAAATTAGTGCATGTTTCTTTTTATTGGGATTTGATATAGAAACTAAAATAGGTATAGATTAGAATGATTATATTTATGTTTTATAATATCTGGGTGAAATATTCATGAAAATATTAATGGTGGGTTCATAATAGATAAGTCATTGTTGCGTGAAATCCATTAATAAAACTCTTTAAAAGTGGGTAGTGATGTGATATAACTAGTGATAATCTTATCAAAAACCCAATTTTGAGATGGTTTTCAAGGTTTTATGGTTTCACTTCATCACATGTGGTGGGATGACCTTCTCATGAGAAAACGTTTTGGGGTGATAAGTCTTGAAAAGACGCTGAAAGACTGCATACATGCTTTCATTAATGTCTTACTTAGAGATGAGATGAACCCATTGACATTGGTAATGGGATAGGATATCTCCTTCTTGATTAGCTTTGTATTGATATCTCTTAGTTTAGGGCCTTTAAATATGAAGTCAGTACATGAAGAGTTGTCTTGTTTTTCTATATGGGGTACTTTATGAGTTGCCTAATTTAGAATCCCTTTTTTTTTATTTTTATGGGATGAAATGGACTAAATGTGTGGATAATGTTGTGAACCAAATTTTATTTAATGATACATAACTTTATTTATAATCCTCTGGTGTCCCAAGACCTTACCATAGATAAAATTTTAAATTTATCCTAGTAGAAAACTGCAAAATGTTTTTAAAGGTTTTTTTTTATTTTCGGGAATGGTGTTTACCGTTGCACAAAGATACCCTATAATTTTGTGTTTGTAAGTGCCTAGATTAGTATATATTAATCTTACTATATTATTTTTATAATATGTGTGTTCATGGTATTTGGTTTTTCATTCTAATTGAAGCCATGGATGAAACATATAAGGCCACAGTAACTTCTTAAATATGATGATAATCCTCTCGAACTAGTAAAATTAATTATATAAACATTATATTCACTAAATCATTGGTTTAGAGACATAAACACAAGTATTTGAGAGTGGAATAATGGGAGAGGTGTTTAGGGGAATTTGGTGGATCTGGGGAGATCACATAATTAATGAATGGATCCTCACCATCTCTAAAAACCAGTGATGTGGATATGATCATCATCATTGAATAATTCATTCCCCGTGTAGGTCTTGGTTATCATTACACTATATCTATATTAATTATGAAATTTCATATTGTATTCATGGGTTGGATATTATATATTTTTCATGATTTAAATGGGGTGTTTTATTTGATAATTTTCTCTAATACCAGTTGTGAATTATCAATCTTCCATCCTTTTTTCAAATTTACCCATGCTATGGAATTTATAAGGTAGGATTATTTATTCGTATGTGAATTATTGATATTTGGTGATGATTGATGATTGGTTGATTTAGAATGAGGTGTCCAAATTCTCCATTTCCTATTTTATCTTTTTTCACTTTCTTCCCTTATTCTTTATCTTTACACACTATGTAAAAAAATACATATTACTTAGGGTTTTTCAATGGTGGTAGATTAGGGTGGAATATTCATAGTATCCTGAGTAAGGATATCTGACTCAATGGATGTTAGAACGAGGTGAGATGGAATGATTTGGTAGAGGGATCACATGTGGAAGAGGTGTTTATAAGAACAAAAAGTATGTGTATGACCATAAAATGTGATTGTTATGAATTTATGGTGTCTGTACACTCAATGATCAGGAAACCAGTCTTCTTAGTGCCTCTTTTTTTCATCAATGACACAAAATTATTAAAGTAACTGTATACTAATGAAAAGTATTGAGGTAGTCACTATCCATGAAGCAATAAAGAATTCATTTGGGAGGTTGTGAATATGTGTTCCTTATACCATTCTACATCACTTCAAGAACTTCCAATAGTATAATTTGATAATTTAGGTGAAGGTATACCTATCAAAATTGTACCAATAAACCAACTGAATAGTTGGTGATGATGAGGACGGTTATCTCTCTTTCCCATCATAATGTAGTGGCTGAGGAGGATATATCACCAACAATATCTATTTTGTATGGGCCTCTTAATAAATAAATGTAAATATAGTAAATTAACATCCTTTATAATGGAGGTAAATTATGATTTTAGTTTTATTCAGTGATGGTATCTGTTGACTAACACAAATTGTTGATTAGAAGGATTATCTCACGATTGAGGTGAATAGAGCACCCAATAAATTTTTTTGTTAAAATGGATATAAAATAAAATACCACAATTTAAATAAACTATCCTATTTAGTTAAAATATTATATTTGATATAATTTTCAATCTTTAAAAATATCTCGCAATGATTTACTATTTCATAATTAACACAATTATGAAATCTATTTTAACATTTGAAATCAACTTAATCGATCCAAACCATATAAAAAATGAATTAAAACGAACCATAAAGTATTGGGTTTTCATGAGGTCAAAATAGACTCAGTTCTAAATTAAACAAAATAAAAAAAACATACATTAGACATCATAATTTAATACTATATGTTTTGTCAGGTTGAGATATATCCCTCTCCAAATGAAAATCACCTTCATCGGTGTTGTTTATATAAAATAAACTTTTAATCCACAAATTTTATTGGCTATTACAATAGTATACACACTTTCTAGGACACACTATACCTTTTAAACAGTAATTCTAGGAGTAAAAAGGAAAAACGTTCCATAATCAGACCCCCCCCCATAAAATGTGTGAAACCAGATTAAAATTTGTTGACAATAAACCTATGTATCTTACAGTTCAAAGAATGATACAATGTTTTTCTTCTAAAACAGATCATTCACACACACTACATGTAATTTATGGATAAATAAATATATTGAGAAAATAAAATATGAAAATGGATATTGTATCTAGGTCATTAGTCTCTATAGCTCGTGAATCCTGAATTTGATATGAACTGATCCTCGAGTCATGTTTCAAAAAATCTGTTGTAGAACAGAGTGTTGTAGACTTCGTGTTATTGAATATATGAAGAAATTTTATATATGATGTGCTTTATCTTATTTAGTTGTGTTTATTAAATATTTTGTATGTAAGATCTTTTGGTTCTTTCAATAGTACCCAACATGAGTTTGTGTTTGCATCTCTCTAAGTGTATCTTCGCATTAGATGCATGAGGGAGTCTGATTCCTCTATTGTTCGTAGTAAAAGTATAAAGAATCAGTCAGATCCTATGCATCCTCCTACTGCATGTCTGACACATATTTAAATGAATTATCTATAATAATTAATTTAAAATCATTAAAAAAATTCATAATTAAATTCGATAAAATAGCTGCTAGAAATAATAAATAAAAAATATAAGTAAAAGAAACAACGGTAGTGAGTCTTTTGAATGGTGCACTGGTGGTGTCTAAATATAAAGTTGACTCTTTGGAATGGTGACAATTTCCAGTGGTGATTCTTGGTAATAGTGAAAATTTGGTTGGTATGTTAGGCTAGTGGTTACTCATATGATGACGATTCATCGTAACAATACCAAACTTTTCATTATTGTGGTATGACTTTCTTGACAGTGTCTCAAGGTGATAGTGAGAATTTTTTAGTGGTGATTCATTGTATGATCATGATACCTAATTTGGAGATCTGTCTTACTTTTTCAAAATTAAATTTCAGATCTAGGTAGTTTGACGATGGTGATGGTGAGATGTCCATGGTGGTTGGACTTTACTTGTGGTCTCTCATACTTGGTACTGAGACTTTTTCATACTTATCCAAATTTATTACCAATCTATCTTATATAATATAATTCTATCATAAAACATAAAACTCATTAATATCATAATAAATATGATTGTTTGATCATTAAAACAAGTATTTCAACAATCTCTCTCTTTTGGATGATCACAAATCATGGAATTATAGGAACATGATATCAATAATAAATAATGGAATCAAAAGTAAATAGGATACATAAAGTATAAAATATATTAAGTATATGGTATAAATGATAAAAAAATAATGGTATCAAAGGTAAATTATGGAAGTCACTATATTTTTTCAAATGTATAAATGTAGTGATCATTAATAACAATTACTATTGTATCAAATAAAAAAGAAAATGAATGGAATGAAATTTCATATAAGAGTTATTCCACTTTTGCGATTATCGAAAAGTGGAAAGTAAAACAGGAAATTTAATATATTCGAATGGAAACAAGATGTGTATGAGAAACATAATAATAATTACGTGGGAAGATCCATTAAAAAATTAATTGATGTTCAGTCACAAAAAATTATACAAAAAAATTTCATATCAAAAACAAAATGTATAATCATCTACAGTCTTTAGGCTTTGCTGAAGGGTGCAAAGTTTATTTTACATTTTCCATGGATGTGGTAGATGTAATGGTGGAAGAGGGTCCAATATGAACAGTAGAATGAAAATCAGTTATAGATTAAGGTGGTCGTGTATCTCAAATGGGTATGGGTATGAGTTGCCTATAAGATTCTCTAAGAGAGAGATAAAATGGATAAAATTAGGCTGGATAAGGGGAATGAGGATCCTTAGTCACACTAGGTATGAATAATTCAGGCTCTAAAGTTGGAGGAGTTTGATGAGAAGACACTGGTATATCCTCATGAACCACATCATCAGTGCCATGCAAATTAAGAATGGGTTTCATAATGTTTTTTAAGTTCATTGTGATTTTTCTACCTTCTCTATCTCACTGGAAAATACTAAATTCTTTTCCATAAATCATGAAGCACTAGAGTTAAAACATTAAATTAGTTGAATTATTCCTTGATGAATTGGAAAAGAGAAGGCATCTTTATATTTTATTCCAAAAACATGAAATTGGAATCTATGGAATAATTAGTATATATCTGTGAGAGATAATACATGTTGTATTTGATTATAGTCACTCGATTAGTCGTCATGTATTTAAAATATTCCGTAATAAACATGGGAACATGATCACTGTTATAAATTATTTTTATTAATGATTCTTGATGTTTTTTAGAAGCATCACTTAAATTGATAGCTAATATAGCTCTATGATCTTCCCTCATAATAGTTCTGACTAGATCGGCATCATAAACAAGAGGAGGAGGAGCAATATAACTAGACTCTACTGAAGAAATATTTTCAACTTTCTCAAGAAAGGAATGCAAAGAATCTATAAAGGTAGACTCCATCTCAGTCAAGTTAGATTTTATATATTCAAATTCATTATCTAACATTATTTTCATAATTTCAAATTCTTTGATATGGGACATCATCATTGATTGAATATTCTAAATCACCAATCCAAACAAATATCTTATAATCTTTTCACTTTACCTCGTAAGAAGTGGCACTTGATTATTTAAAAACGTTCCAAAATCTGAAACCATCATTTCTCTAAAATCAACCAAATCACCCTTGGTGAACACATCAATAGAAATATGTTTAATAGAAGGTGCATGTTCTCTCACAAAAACCAATATTTACAAAAAATAAATAACATTAAATGGACTAATCAATGATCCCTTGGGACATTCTTCTTCTTGATTGGAAGGTGCACCACATTTTTTGAACTACTAGGAAACAAACCAAGTTATTATAACATCTGTTCAATCCATATTCCAGAAGTCTTAGCATCATAAGACTTAGTAACTGCAGAAATAACTATAAAAGGTACTACAATAGTAGTTTCAACAAATCTCTACTCAATAGAAGGTGAATCCTCTATGTTCCCATCAACTGAAGTCATATCAAAAGAAACATCAAATATTAACTAACCATCAATAGTTTTACTAATAAAACTAGGCTTCTATATGTTGACCCACTATTTGAACAATTCTAGACACTTTAACAATAGTAAAAACGTTTATCTTCTCACCAGCAACAGAATCTAAAACATTTTATTCATCCGCAATCGATAGAGTATCAACTCCATCAATAAGAGAATCCACTTGAAAACATCGATGACTTTGTGATTTCTCTTTCTCAACAGATGCATCTCTCTTTTCTATAGTATTTAGATATACTATACCAACAAATCTAGGATTCTCCTCTGATCTAGAATCAAATTCACCGGGATAGCTACGTAGATCTTGAGGAATCTCAACATCCTCAATATTTATTTTCCCACTCGATCCACCATTATCTAATCTACCATCTTTATCATCATGATCCTCATCATTTTCATCTCCACTTACCTTTCCATTTTCTTCTTCATCTTCTTTATATTTTTCACCATCACTATATCTATTCTTCTCATAATATTTTGAAGAATTTTGGAATTGTTCTTAACATGATATTTTGGTCACTTCTTCATCTGTTATTTCAATTTTTTCCTTTTAGGGATATTCCTAGGTTGACTAGGAGATCCATAAGATATAACAGAATATGTATAAGATAGATCAAGGTCACTTAAATCATCAATATAAAATTCATTATTATCTTATTATCTAGACTATATAGTCTCTTCTTAATTATCACTATTATATTATTCCATAACCTCATATAGCTCTGGAGTAGGATCCATATGATTTCTTGGCCTTAAAAGGTGGTTAGCTAGATTAAACTCATCATACAACTTTTCATTATCACCTACCCATTTCGTTTTCTAAGGGTTCCAACTAATTATCAATATTCTCAATATTATTATAGTGATAAAAAAATCAACCAAAATCTACAAATTACTGTCATCTGTAGAGACTAAATCTTTATCTTTAGGCATTGTTGAAATGGTCTTCTGATAGATCAAGGAATTTGATATAGTGTTTTTTGTCATTTATCTCATATGGAGAAATATATTTTTTCAATAGTTTATTATCTATAGGCCTTTTGTAATACATAATAAGAATAAATATTGATTCCTTAATCTAGAAAAATCAACATTCCTTGGGCACAACATGTACTGAATCAATTTAAAAAAATATGTATTCTCTATCTAACACTAAGGAAACAGGCCTTCAAACTGTGCCCACTTTAGTGAAATCAATAAGGGATTTTTCATAAATGAAATGATCACCATTATCTAGAATGGTTTCCTGATATCCTTTACACACTTC
Organism: Viscum album; assembly: GCA_963277665.1. Classification (NCBI taxonomy): domain Eukaryota; kingdom Viridiplantae; phylum Streptophyta; class Magnoliopsida; order Santalales; family Viscaceae; genus Viscum; species Viscum album. Next base: position 1,168,776,775 of record OY728164.1, read on the forward strand.
TTCCTTTTGTAATTTTAAACAACTATACCACTACCATGAAGAAAAATGAATTATATGACCAATAATCCTGGTTCTCACCCAATATTATTCTTTTTCTTTAAAACCGAATTTGAAATATTGGTAAAAATAATATACAAACCTAGGATAAAACTATATCTAATTTGAATGGAACCATTCCATAAATACATTGTTTTGTATAAAATGAATCACTAAATTTTTATTGTAAACAGTCCAATCTACCTGAACTAATTTATCATGATACAACAGTATGCTTTGCTAGTTCATGATTCACTAGTTCTACTACGATAGGACTGCTCGGTTCCCCTCTCTATTTTCTGATATGTATCTTCCATTGAAGGCCCTGAAGTAAGATTCACTTTTTCTATGCATGATGACTTTTTTGTCTTGCGATAAGGAAAAAGCAGGTGAAAGGAAGGTTGAATGGTTGGGAGAGAAATATTCCACACTCTTCAAGAGAGAAATTTGAATAGAAATAGGTTCATTGAAATTTTACAAAGTAACAATTTTATTATCATTTGGGAGTTTTAGGGATTTAGAAAATCAAATGTAAAGATCAATAAAAAATTAAATCTAGTAATAAAAAACCTTAACTAACATAAAATGAAAAGAAAATAAAAATTGTTGGATTAAAACATACAACATGGAATATACAAATTCAAAAAGGCATGGAACATTCAAATGGTGAGAGGTGAGCGATGATAAGTTCAATGGTGAGAGGTTCAATAGTTATAAGTTTAAATGTGAGAAGTTAAATGGTGATATATACCAAACGGTGAGACATACCTATTAGTGAGACATACCTAGTGCTGATACATTGAAAACTGATCTTATCCAAAATTGACCATACCTAATTAATGTTTGATGTAATTAATTATCTCATAATTCAAACATATATTGAATATATCTATAATCTTATGTTCTGTACCAATGTATTAAGGACTGATATCACATATTAGAGGATGATCTCTCAAAATGTGATGTTTATATAAATATTTTTTTTCTATAATGTGACACATTATTTCTAGAAATATTTATAGTACCTGTATTATCAAATTTTATAGAGACATGTTCAGAATAATATCCATAATATAGTAATGTGTTTTTCATAAAAAATTGTGCATATCATCTAGTTGTGGATATGTATTCAGATTCAGTAGTAGACAGTGTGGTATAATTCGTTTTTTACTACAGTATGAGAGTAGAGGCTTTCTAAAAAAGTTACATGTTCAAGAGGGAATTTTTCTATCTAAATTGCATCCACTAAAATCCGCATCAAAATAAATAACACACACAAATGATTTTCCTCATTTTATTAAAAAATCCTATATTGGTTGTCTATTTGAGGTATTAAATTTTCATTTTACAAAAACCCAAATGGGACACTTTTGGATTTTGTTTTTTAAAAATGATCACATATACACACACTTAACATAATATCAGTTCGGCTAGCATTAAGATATAAAATATTTCCAATCATACCTTTGTAACTATTTTGATTCACTAGTTTCCCAACTTCAAAAAGATCTAATTTACTATTGATACACATATTAACACCACTACACTTAGTTCTATCTAGTTAAAACATTATAATAGATCCTTCATATATTTAATTTCAATTAAAATAATTCCTTCCTTATTTGTAAAAATATGAAACAAATAATGAATTTGAGTTCACCCATCAAAATCATTTAAAATTCATTTTTTATTATTTTTTAATCTAAAAAATTAATAACTTTCTAGAATATCCAAAAATAATGTCATTTATATAGATTTTTACAACTAAAACATCTTTATAAGTTCATTTTATAAAAATATTAGGATCATATATTTCTTTTGAAAAATATTATGAAATAAGAAATATGTTGATCCTATCGTACCATGCTCTAGGGGATTGTTCCAAAACATTTAAATATTTTCATAATTCAAAAACATGATTTAGAGAATGATTTTTTTTGAAAACAAGGGGGTTGTTCAAAATAAACAAATTCAATTGAATACCCATTTAATAAAGAAATATTGATATCCATTTGATAATGTTTGAAATCTTGATGTTCTGCATTGGCTAGAATAATTTTAGTGGATTTAATTCTGGATATCGGTGCAATTATCTCTACATAGTATATTACTTTTTCATTACTATAACCATATTCAACAAGTATTTCAATTATTATTAGAAAATTTCATGATTAGTCATCTGTATTACTAAAAACTCATTTAGGGAATATATTCATGGTGTCTTTGTGTGTATATGAAATTTAAAATACTTCATTTCATTCAAATTGATTTAATTATTCTTTCATTTTCATTACACATAATTCATCCTTGATTGCATCATTGTTATTCTTTGGTTCATTTTGAGACAAGAATGTTATATGTTCAACCTGATTTCAATGAGAATCTCTAATCAGTGTACCTCAATATAGGTCCCCAACTACAACATCTAAAGGATGAATCTTGAGGGTCCAAAAAGCTCTATAAAAATTAGGGCTAGTAACATCAGATTTGTCTATTGGTTCAGGTTCTATAAGTTCTTGAAATTCCACAGAACTATATTATTTTTTTAATTTCTTCACAACATAATTTGAATGTTTATAATTTATGTTCATTTATTATAAATCAAACTCATAATTTCTAAAACAACCATGGGATCATGTGAAATTATCTCATCATATTTTTAATTATTAAGATATTCCAAAATCTTATTCTTATTATAGAAAACATTATAGGCTTTAATGAAGTTTGAATATCAAGGAAAGTTTCTTTCATGACTTTTGGGAGAAATTTTTCCAGATTATTCATAGTGTTAAGAGTAAATACTTTTAAACCAAAAACTCTAAATTAATAAAATATAGTCTTTCTATTATTCCAAATATCATAAGTGGTATTTTTTAATATAGGTCTAATTACTACTATATTTATTATGTAACTGGTTTTATTCACAGCCTCTTCTGAAAAATAGATATGTAATTAATATTCATTTATAATAGTCTATGTAATCTCTTGAAGTGTTTTTTACTTCTTCCTATAAATCCACTCTATTGGGGATTCCTAGGAGTAGAGAAGTTATGACTATATCCATTTTTGTGAGAAACAATATTCAAAGTCATGATTATAAAACTCAATTCCATGGTCACATCTTAGGGTCTTAAAACTAATTCCAGTTACATTTTTTATTGCACTAGAATACATTGCCAAATAAGAATAGGCTTCCCTGTTTTGAGTTAAAAATAACACAAAATTATACCTAGAAAATTCAACTACTAGTATATATCCATAGTACTTCCAATTTAGGCTTGAAACTCTAGATGGTCTAAATAAATACATATGAATCAACTCAAGAGGATGATAAATTGAAACTTATTTCTCTTATTTAAAATAACTCTTTTTTTTTTCCTTTTCGATAGGGGTTACTGACATTATTGTATGGGAACTCTAGATTCATTAGATAATGTAAAAAACCATTCCTAGTAAGCTACCTAAGTGATTGAATATTACAATATTATAGTCCCCTATGTCAAATAAAATATTATTAAAGAAATTCACTCATGAATGATACAATTTGAGGAATTAAATAATTAATATCTACATCATAAAAATTCTCATTCCTTAAAGCGGTAAATACTAAATATTCTATATAATAAAAATAATTAAATGAATTGTTCTCATATTTAACATAAAAATCATAATCACATATTTTTGAGATGCTAAGAAACATATACTTTTAACCATAAACAAATATTACATTAGAAATAAAAATCGAATTGGGGTTACCAAATTGGACAAGTCCATTGATTTTCCTTTTAGAATTATCACCAAAGGTGATATGACCATCATCAACATTTATTAGACTCTGGAAAATTGGGTAGTCTCCTTTAATATTCCTTGAACATCAGTTATCCAAGTACCAAATACTTTTATATGAGTTATTCTAGAAAATTTCCTATAAAAAATGTATGCACAAAATGATTTTAGAACCTAGATTTTTTTGGGTATAGATTTGTTAGTATTAAAGGGTTTTGGATCTAATATTTTTTTAATAGTTGTCTTATAAATAGACTATAATATTTTTGGAATAAAAAAAATTATACTGTTTTAAAAATAAATAACATTATAGCTTTTAGATTTAGAGTAAGGAACATATGTGTCCTTAAATATTATTCTTTTTCTAGGATTATATCTTATACCTACAACATATTTGGGATTGAATTGTTTTACTAGATTCTATATAAGTGTTTATATACCATTTTTTAACCTTTATAAATATTTATTTAGTTTTTCATTAGATATTTTAAATCTAGTCCTCTAATTTAACAACTGATTAGTATTCTCTTTCTCAACATACAAATAAGATATGATATTGGACGTTAAAGAAAGTTGACTATTCATAACTCTATACTTATCCCTAATTTCACTAAAAGTGTCCTCAACAAAATCAAAATATTGAAAAATTTCTTCATGATAAATTTCATCATAACTATGTTCATTCTCATAACTATTATTATTAATCCCAGTTAGAAAAAATATATATATCAGGATCCTCAGAGACATTTTTCAAAAAACACATGTTGGCTCGATCATAAAATTATTCAAGAGTAGAGTTCGAGTCACTCGAGTTGTCATTTTAGGAACTCCATGTTTCCTTTATGGATTTATAGAACATTATATCATTTACAATGTATTCCTTTATGTATTTAATTTTTGTAAAATCTTCCTTAACATTTAAATTTCATTTAAATTCATATAATTTTATTTCATTATTGTTTTCATCCTTTCTCTAATCCTTTTTTCAGTTTCCTTTAGTTTCATACATTCCATTAGAATTTTTATTTCTTGAAAATATATTCTTTTTTTAATTCTTATATATCATATCTAGATGGGATATTTCATTGTCAATTTTTAGAGGTGACTCACTATCATTGGAACTTTCATCTCGAATATTTTAGATTTATATTTTTATCTATTTATATTTAAAATACTTCAAAGATATTTACATTCTATTTGTATCATAATCTACCTCCCAGTTGGATTTACATTATTCTTCAAACATCATTAGGACAGTATTTAATTCCTTAACTGGTTGTTTTCTAATGTCATGAGATTACTGTAACAACCTTGTTCTTTATTACACATTAATTCATGATTTATTACATAAAAGTACACATAATACAAACCAATAGATACAATATTCTACTATCTCTAGGAATTAGCTACATATCATAACATCTTGAACATGAGATATAACGACATTATTAAATACTTCATTAACGTGCTTTTAAAATTTCCATGTCTTTTGAAACTACACGGGATAACCTAGGGACATACATAAGAAAGGGGTGAGATATAAATTCTAGAAGGGAATAAAATTGGTATAAAATGAAGATAATAATGAATGTTAGACAATAAGAATATCAACGGGTCATAAAAAGAGTATTAATAATAAACAATAACAATGGGGAATGATATATCATGATAATCATAAAATGGAAAATGAGGCAACAGGATTAAACATAGCATCGTAAACATTGGTCAAAAATAAACTGCCAAAACGTCATGGTAGAAGAAGATTCATAAAGCAATTAGGTTCACTCTCTATAATAACATGATGTATCATGACCCTAAACATTACCCAGTGAATTGGATAATTCTATAATACCTGGTACACCCATCACAGTCATTTCATTCTCATGCTTAAGTATTCCATATAGATCATACAACATGGATTCATCCACCATTATTATTAATTCCATTATTAAGGATTGTGAAATAAAAAAATATAATTCTTCATTATAAAATTATATGTTCAAAAATTTTAATTCCCTTGATTAAAAATGGGTATGGTATTAACTACATAATTGTTTTGGCACGGAAAATCTCTGTGAAATTTTGGAAGAAAACAAAGTGATATAAAGATTTTTGAAAATGTGTTGATGATAAATAAGGTGGGTAAGTAATAACATTTACATAAAATATAAAGTAATATGGACATGTAAAAACATTTCCCAGAATTAAAAATTCTAAATTTTAAAAAATAAGTTAATGAAGATACATGAATAAAGAAAAGAATCCAAACTATATTTTAACATGGTAATGGGCGTATATAAAGGATCATGATAGTACTAAGGAGAGTCAAAGGGGGATATTTTCGGTTATAAATTAAATTTAATATATTTTTAATAGGGAATAAAATATCCCATCATAAAAAAATGAAGATAAAATACACAAGCTAAAGAAGATACTTGAATAAGGTTGATAAAGGAGAGATCCGTTACTTGAGTGTGTGACTATAAATGATTTAGAGAGGATTCTTGGGAGCTAGGGGACACCTTGGGAAGAATTTAGTGAGTAGAGGGTAGATTATGTACTTGGTCCAAGGAGTGTTAGTAAAGATAAATAGGACCTTGTCTATGTTTATATTGGAAGTGAGGGGAATTTCATTATTATTTTGGTATTGGACTCTACAAAATAAAAGAACAAAAACCAAAAAACATCCAATGGGTGTTTCCCATGGTTTTGAAAAATGATATTTGATTCCATTATTTTATAAGTAAAACATTTGAACATAATATAATTTTTCCCTTTCTTATGTGGAGGTGAGTCATACTCTTATAGAAATGATTTTAAAACCAACAAATATATTAATGGTTTTGTAAGGTAGATAATGGCATTAAAAAAATTAATCAAATAAACATAAAAACTATTTATTTTAAAGTTAAAACATATATTTGGTTTTGGGTACCCTTTATATTATTTATCACATCACTTTTGGTTCATTATGATGTCAAAATACACAAGGTATATTTATATGGTATTTAATTTTTACCCAAAAATTCTCCTATTTCGTAGAATTATGAAAAATAAATTGTTGGAAATTTTTAACTTTTTTATTCCAAATATAATATCAAATTTATGTAAAAAATTAAATATGTGAATTTTCATTTTTGAAATAAAACCCAATATTTATTGAAATTGAAGGTTTTTTTTACAATAACAGCTTGTGAACCCTTATAAATATTTCATTTTACTTCATAAAAAGTTTCTTATCATTTATATATAATAATTAATAATTAATAATAATAATTTATTAAAATAATATTTTTTTCAAAAATCCATTAATTCGTCAAAATAAATTCCTTAATATAATTTTAATTTTAACAAAAAAATATTTGTGTTTCAATGAATACAAAAATAATCAATAAAGTAAAAAATATTAGGATGAAAATATATTAAATATTCTATAAAAAATATTTTCCATAATCATATTTCTAGGATCCCAATTTATATCCCTCTAATAATCCAGAAAACACCCTAACGGTAAGGTGTGTGATGCTGGAAATTTCATGGGGTGGTTCGAGAAAAAATGGTTTGGTCCATGATCTCAATGGGCTTGAATATACCACATAAATGGTTTCCTTCATTTTTAAATTTTTGGATCTCATATTTGGATTAGTCTAGGTAAAATCCAATAGATTCTATCTCACTCATAAGCTCTAATAAATGGGCTTTATAGGGTTTGATATTACTGGTTGAGGCCATCACTTCCTTCTTTATGTCAATTGTTTTTGTAAAAACCCAATATTTATACTAATCATGTGATCATTGTTCAACAGATACATTATCAATGTTTATGATTCTTAAAATTCAATTAAATATGAAAATAAAAAATAAATCCAAAGGAGTGAATTTGTTTTCTATAACCAGATTACATAGTAAGGAATTTAATTAAAAAATAATATGAAATTTTATCTATAATAGCTCGTTTTATTAAAAAATTCCCCCATTAAGAAATTTGAAAGTTGAAATTTTATTTTTTTTACACTAAAAAAGAAGTTAGTAATTCTGTTTTACCACCTCCTCTAGTTCCCATGCCGCTTCTTCCAGCATGAGGTTTCTCTACAGCACATTGACTATGTGTATTGTATTATTTGGTAGGAAATTTTCCTAATAATTTAATATTTTCAACAGCTACTACTCATATGAGAAATCATTCTCCAATGGTACCACCTCTAGATTTAGTATATGTGAGGGTTCTAGTGTGTAATTTATCAATAGAAATAGATGGAATACATCATTTACTTGAGATATGTTTGATGGGATTTCCAGTTGATAGAACACAACTTTTATGTGATCTGAAGTCTCAAAGGGGGTCGATGTATCTTAGACTAAGCTCTCCCTTCTTCCCCAATATCATCACTTTATTCCATGGAGATATGCAGAGGAATACCATCTCTCTAGCATTAAACTATAGGTCCTTTAGATGATTTTTAGCATATTTATTTTTTCAACTCGGGCCAGCCTTGAGGTTATACTGAATGGTCTAAACCTTTTCCACCATTTCCTTGACCATTTATGGATCTAGCAATCTGTGTTCCCCAACATCATCCCAGCATGTATGTGTTTTGCACCTATTTCCATAAAAAGATTCATATGGGGTCATTTGGATGGTCTATTCCAAACTATTCTTGTAAGAGAACTCAATCAGAGGAAGATTTTGGTCACATCTTCCACTGAATATAATTGAGAATCCTCTCAATATGTCCTCAAGTGTCTGGATAGTCTGCTCAAGTTTTCCATATATTTGAGGATGATAAGTTGTTATAAATTTCAAATCTGTATTCAAAGAATGTTGGATACTGATCTATAACATAGAGGGTAATATTAGATCTCGATTGGATATAATCTATAGTGGTAATACATTCATCCATAGCACTTATTTGATGTTTATCTACGCATGTTGATACTATGAGAAATCCTCTTGAATCTCAATGAAGTGTGCAGTTTTTTTAAGATGATCGACCACTACCGATATTGTATTATTCCCCCTTGATTAATTCAGAATACCAATGACAAATATCATGTTGACTTTTATCATTTCCTTGTTGGTATGGGGAACGGTTGCATCATCCCCTTGATTTTTTTCCTTTATCCTTTCACTTGATGCTATACAATAAAAATTTATATATAATCTAAAATCTCATTAATTATTTTTTCCCACTAATAGTGTTCTTGGATATCCTGATACATCTTTTTTCATTCTAGGTGAATGGAGAAGGTTGAGCAATGGGCATCGTCCAACATCTTCTTCTTTAAATACGAATTTGGTGGTACACATAGTCTTGACCCAAATCTCACAACTCATTCTTCATTAATACTAGAATATGAGGCTTTCCGTTATCTTATAGTTTCTACATTCTTATGAATTCCATAATCATTCCTTTGATATCATTTTAACGACTTCATAAGGGATGTTTAAGTAATCATTTTTGAAAGTATTGATGGTTTTCTTTCCTTTATGATTCCCATGTCCATACATTCTTAATCTAATTAGATAAGATCCATCTCAATTCTCATTAATGATAAAAGTATTGGATCCTTTCTACTTAGAGAGTTTTCTATGTTATTCAGATTATGATGATGATAGTGGATTGAGCAGTCATAGTCCTTGATCAGCTCTAACCGTTTTCATTGGCACATATTCAACTATTTCTTTGTGAATATATATTTGAGACTTTTTTGATCACTATATATTTCCCAAATCTCCAAAAATAGATAATTTCAAAATATTTTCAAAGAGAATATCACAACATCCAACTCCAAATCTTTTCTACGGTAGTTATGTTCATTATCTTTCAACTTCATCGATTCACATGATAGGAAATGTTTATTCTGTATTAATACGCAGCTCAATCCCTTCTTCAAAGAATCACTGAATACTATGAAAAATTATCCCAATGTAGTTAGTATGAGTATAGAGGCAGTGATAATCCTCTTTTTTAGTTCCTTGGTAGTCTCTTCATAGTCATATTTTCTAGAAAACATGACTACCTTTCGAGTTATCTTGGGTAGTGGGTTTGAAAATCACAAGGACTTTATCACAAATCGATGAAAATACCCTTTTAATCCAAGGAAACTACGAATATCTGTCATCAAATTTATCTTCACCCATACTTCTATTACATATATTTTTTAAGGTTCCACATATATCCCATTGCTTTTGATGATATTCCCCAAAATTGATTTTTTCTTCAACCAAAATTCACATTTCATTCTCTTGGAATAAATCTTATACTTTTGCAAGGTCATCAGCACAGTACTCAGATTCCCTCATGATCTTCTATGGTTTTGGAGTATATTATAAATTAATCTATAAATACTACCCCACATTTTTTGAGGTAATCTCTAAAGAATATATTCATCAATTACATGATTTTTTTAGGATCATTAGTGATTCTAAATGGAATTAATATCAACTCATAGTGCCTATACAATGTATGAATGTAGTCTTGGGGGTATCCCTTATCTTCACCATAATATGGAAATATCCTAACCGCATATCAACCTTAGAGAAGTATTGGGATCCACATTGTTGATTTAAAAATTATTCAATATGTGGTACATGATATATGTTCTTTATCAGGTTCTTGTTGAGCTCACAATAATCAATGAAAAGTCACATTTACCTATCCTTCTACATGATGAAGAGGAATGGTGCACCCCAAGGTGAAGCACTTGGTCATATATACACTTTATATAGATACTTATATAGTTGTTTCTTCAGTTCCTCATGTTTCACAAAATCCATTCATTATAGAGGCTTGGCTAATATTGATGCCTCAGGTATATGCTCTATATAAAATTCAACCTCTTCATTAGGAGGAAGACTAAAAAATTCTTCAGAAAACACATCATCATATTCCCTCAAAGTAGGAATGTTTTCTGCGATGATTATTTCCTTAGACTAGATCATTTGAGTTAGATACGCTTTCTCATATGAAAATAATATCCATTTTTGTGATGTTGGTTCTAAAGAAGATTCATCTTCCACGTTTAATTTGTATAGAATTGGGTGTCAATTCATAATACTGAGAGTTTTTTTCTTCACATGAAAATTTATTTTGTATCAATATAGGGAAAGCCAATTCAGGCCCAAAATGGACTCAAATTCCACAAAAGAGAGTATAAAATGGTTTTTGGGGAAGTACAATCTAGAAATTGTGATAGAGGAGGAGTTATATACTTGGAATTCAATAATTTCCCCATTTTTCATTTTCACTAAATGAACTACTACCATGATTCGTGGTTGTTTTGGAATAGTTATACTAATCTTTCATTATAAGAAGGAATGCATAGAACCAGAAAAAAAATTAATTCACTGCCTTTTAATTAATAGCTAGCGAACATGTCACCACATCATTTTTGGGATCCACCTTAGTGATTGTGATGGAAAAGGCTCACCCTTTTGTCCTTGGAGGTTTTTGGTTGTCTCCAAGAACCCTTATCTTAGTGCATTGGTTTTTCATAGATCCCTAGTTCATTGTAGTTTTAGAAATGAATAATACCATGATGGTTTACTAGAGTATTCCTTTCCTCCATCACATAAGTGGGTTTCTCTTCTCAGAAATCGTTACCTATGTACCCTTCCTTCTGATTAAATCATTTCTTTTTCCCGCTTAGAAATTTTGTTGGGGGATTCTTTTCACACCTTCTACAAGTAGCATTGTGAAATTTCATAGAACCATCATATTTATCAATTGTACTACCAGAATTAAACTCTACATTCCTCTTCCTATCCTTGTGATACCATTGAGATTCACCAACCTCAATTTAAAATTTGAGGGAACATCATATAATTTCCTCATTTCTATCAAATTCATTGATTTCCAGGGGTTTTCTTAGACTAGTTTTTATCTCACCAATGAAGTGTTCAACCTTGAATTTGGGGTTAACAATAATGAAATAGTCACATCGTACAAGTATTCTTATGTTTTACTCATACTCCCTAATAAATTTTTCATCATTTTTTATATGTAAAATAAATCCTTTTCAATTTTAAGGCATAGAGTGTAAGAAAAATATTTATTGAAAAACATTTTATACAATTCATTCCACTTAGTTACATCACTCTATTCCTCAGGCATCATATTCTTGATCAATTTACAACAATTATTAGCTTATCCCTCGACATGATGGATGTCTAGTTCAAACATCACTTATTCTAAACATTTAAGGATGAAAAATATATTCTCAGTAGAGTTGATCTATTGTTCTATGAATAAGGAATTAGATGATCCATTGAAATTCAGAGGCCTTTGTCACATAAAGGTCTCAATCGTATCTTGATATCTCTTAGGGGATGTAGATGCTCTTCATGATCCATGTTTCCATTGATAACCTAAGTAAACTGGGATAGTATCATCATAATGTTCAAGCATCCTGCTCCTATAGGGTTGGGAATCTCATTGGGGCAGTCATCACATTACCATTTTCATTAATTTTTTATAATATTCATTCTATTTCAATTCATTTTCTAGGATAAATTAGAAATTAGGTATGGGTATTTTATACAATTAAACACCTAAAGGTGTAATTCAATGATATTAAATAGATGACATATATATTTAATTTATTTTCTTTATGAATTTTTATGCTTCCTTATATGTTATCTAAAATATATTTACTAAAATATTCTCTTATCAGTTTTTTTGTTCCCTTAATAATGGTTAATACTGAGCTTATGAATTTTCAAAAACATATTCCCCAATAGTTTCAAACCAGGTGTGTAGTAAGCCCCATCTTCATGTACCTGTTTAAACCGGGTAATGCTCGATACACCTTGTCTGAGTTATTACCCCTAGGTAAATATGTTCTAGAACAACATCCACTTGTAGTATCTAGAAAAGGATGTATTTTCATTATAAACAACTTACTCTATACTTACCAACATTAGGTATTTTTTCTTATACTTATTCCATTCCCTAAGGATTTTACTATTGTTTTCTAATCCAAATCCTATAAATAAATAATCATTTTCTCTGATAATAGAAACAAAAACCATGTTGTTTATTACACATTTATTTATGATATATTACATAAAAGTACACATAATATGACCCAACTGTTCTAGAAGTATATTGTATTTTTGAATTAAGTATATATCATAACATCATGATGATGGGAAACAAAAACATTGTTGAAAATTTATTTAGCGTTATTTAAAAACATACCTGGAATTTAAAACTATATGGGATAAACAAGTAGACATACATAATAATGGGGTGAACTATGAAGAATAGTAATGGAATAAACATGGAATAACATGAAGGTAATAATACATGTTAGACTACAGACATGTTAATGAGGAATAAAAATAGTAGGAATCATAAACATTAACAATGAAACACGATATGGCATGATAATCATAACCTAGGAAATGTTGAAACAACATAATACACTGAATCATAAACATAGGTCATGGATAAAATCACTTGACATCATGGTGGGAAAACTCCCATAAATAAATTAAGTTCACTCCCTATCCCAACATGACCTATCATGAAACTAAACATTACCAAATTAATTGGATCACTATATAATTCTAGGAGTACCCATCACATTCATTACATTATCATGCTGAAGTGTGTCACATAGATCATACGATGTGGATTAATTTTCCATCATAATTTATTCAATAATGAATGTGTATGGAATAAATATATTTAAGTACCCAATAAATATATGTGTTCATAAATTTGAAAACCCTTTATATGAAATGGGTACGACATTCACTGCATAATTTGTTTTCTTGGAAAATCAAGGTGAAATTATTGGGGTTTAACGACATCACATAAAGATTCTTAAAAATTATTTCATGATAAATAAGGGTGTATATAAAAACATATACCTAAAATGTGAATTAATAGTGACAAGGAAAAACTTATACCAACATTTGAAATTGGAAATTTGAAGACATTAGTTACTGAAGAAACTTAAATAAATAAAAGATTCCTAATTATATTTCGGAATGGTGACAGTTGTTCATAAAGAATCCTAGGATTTTTAATGAGATTGAAAAGGTGATATTATCATTTATAAATTAAATGGAATGTGGAGGGATTATGAAATAGCATAACCCCTAATAAGTATATGAAGAAAAATACATAAGTTTAATAAACTAACTAAATAAAGAGGGGAAAGAAAAAGATCCCTTACATGAGTGTGTCACTCCAAATACTTGGGAGTGGATTATTTAGATTTTGGGGGAACCATAAAAGAACTCCAAAGAGTGTGGGAAGAATATGGTTGTGACACAAGAAGTTTTATTGATGATAACTGGGATTTTGGGTGGATTTATATAGGAAATTAGTGGGATTGCTTAATTATATAGCTTTTGGACTCTCCAAAATAAAATAACTAAAGAAATAACCTTCACATGGTTTCTTCCCATAGTTCTACTAAATGAGATTGGATTACATTATTTTATAATTCCATGTTCCTAACATAATAAAGTAATTTTCTTTCTTATGCGGAGGTGACTCATACTCTTAAAGAAATGATTTTAAAACCATAAAAAATGATAATGTTTTTGGAGGATTCAAATATTATTTATAAAATTAATCAAATAAAAATAAAATATAGTTATCTTAAAGTTAATACATATATTAGCTCTTGGATAACTTTAATAGTATTTAATACATTAATTTTGGATCATTAGGATTTCATAATAAACAAACTATATGTATATGGTATTTAATTTCTTCCCAAAAATTATACTATCTCAGAAAACTATGAAAAAATAACCATTGAATAATTTCAATGTTGTATTTATAAAAAAATATTTATTTTATCTAAATAAATTTCTAAAAATTTGAATTTTTACTTTTAATATAATATCCAATATTTATTTAAAATGTTGTGTTTTTTAACAACAACAGTTTTCGAAACTTTATAGAAATTACATTTGACTTAATAAAACTTATTTAAAAATAAAGTTTTATTAAAATATTAATTTTTTCAAAAATCCATTAATTTATAGAAAAATTTGTTATTAATTGAAATGAATATTAATGAAAAATATTTCTTTTGTATTATTGAATAAAAATCAAAATCATTTATAAAGTAACAATAATATGGTGAAAATAAATTCATTATTCTATAAAAAATAATGTAAATAATCATATTTCTAGAGTATTTATACATATCCCTTTAATACACTAGAAAAATACCTAAGGGTATGGTGCACAATAGTGACACATTCATTGGGATGTTCGGTGAACATGGTTTGGATCATGATCTCGATGAGCTTGAAATTATATGATAAACGTTTTCATTCATGCTTAAGTTATTGGATCTCAGTTTGGTCGTGTTCGAGGGAAAAGGACAAAAATTCTATCTCCTTAAAAATCCTCGATAAATGTACTTCGTAGGCTATTATCCTACTGTTTGAGGCCAACACTTCCTTTGTGCATGTCAAATGAATTTGTTAAACCCCTATATTTATACTAATCATGTTATCGATATTCAATGGGTATATTATTAATGTTAATGATTATTAATGGTCAATTATGATGATATATTATATAAAAAATGGATTTCATGTTTTTTATATAACTATATTACATAATAATACATTTAATTAATAAATAAGGTGAAATTATATTTATAACTCCTTGGGTCCTTAAAATTATCTTATTAAAACATATGTTCCTCACAATATTTTTGGATTGAATCTTAGAAACCTCATAATATTTTCTTTGATTGTTACTATATTTCCCAATGAACTCATGTTGTTCATAATTTAATTAAACATGAGATACATCTCATAAATTAATTCATCAGGCTTTATCTTAAATGATTCATAATTAATAGTATATGTATTCAGTCTCATATTTTAAACATTGGTTGTTCCTTCATGTGAAATAGCTAAAGAATCCCATATATTAAAAGAGGTTTTATAAGAAGAAATATTATTTGATTACTCATATCCTAAATAAAACTATAAGGAATTCATGTAATTATAATTATTATTACAGGTAAGATTAGTAGCAATGAACCAATATTTTCTATAAGACTTAGGCAACTAATATATATCCCCTATAGTAGTCTAAATTTAAAATCACATACTTTCTATATGGATTTTCTTCTTGATCATCCATTGAGAATAATTATTACCATTGAAAAAAGAGTTATTCTAGTAGGAGATCCTTCTATTCTGTTATCCATTTAAATAATAATGTTTAGAACTAATAAAAATTTAATATCATTAAAGAAAAACTAAAATTATATTTTAAAAAGTTCTGAAAAATTTTATACCAAAGCTTATCATTTCATTCCAAATGTTGTTCGGGGTGAATATCTCAAGAGGGGGTGAATTGAGTTCCAAAAAAAATTTATGTTACAAAGGATTTAACTAAAATCCCTCAAATTAAAATAAAATATCATAAGTAGTTAAAATAGTATATTTGATATATGTTTCAATATTTTAAAATATATCTCAAAGATTTACTATGTATCATTTAAAATAATTTTGAAATGTATTTTAACTTTTGAAATCAACTTAATTGATCAAAACCGTATATTAACACTAATTAAAATACAAAAAATAAAGAGAATAAAACAAATAGAATAATTGAATACAAGTGGTTCTGTATCAAGTTGATACTTAATCCTATCCACTTGGAAATTACCTTCTTCCATGAATTTTTTAAAAAATAAACTATTGATCCACAAACTAGATTGGGTGTTACAATAGTATACAAAATTTTTATTCCACACAATACCACTTCCACAGTAATCATGGAAGTACAAATGAATAAAAATGACAAAACTGTACCTTTACCACAATATGTGGGAGAAAGTAGTAAAAGGTTTTGATAAGATATATACGTATCATCTAGTTTAAATAATGAGATAGGTTTTGTTTTATAAAACAAAACATTCACACACACTACTCATAATTTAAGGATTAGTCAACTGATTGATAAAGTAAAAGATATAAAGGGATATTGTTTCTTGGTGTATTAGTCTTTGTATCCTGTGACTCTTGAATGTGATTGGAGCTGAGGATTGAGTTGAGATTCAGAAAATTTATTGTATAACTGAGTGTCATAGACTCTTTGTTCTTGGCTACTAGAAAGAACTGGATGTTTGTTGTGCTTTATATTCCTTAGTAAAGTGTAATGAAGATATAGAAAGTAATCTATTTTGGTTTTTTCAATAGTGTAGTGCTCTATTTTATACATGCATCTCTCATGTATATTTTCATATTATTTTCACGAGGGAGCCTACTTTTTTTTTACCAGTGGAAATGTCAAAATGATTCATTAATATCCTCTGTATACTCATATTGCATGTCTGGAACATATTTTAATACATTCCATTTAATAATTAATACATAATTATTAAAAAATGTTTCAAAATTAAATTTGACAAACTAGAATTTAGAAATATTTAAATCAAATAGATAAGTAGAAAATAGTAGCGGTGAATCTTTTGAATGGTTACAGTAGTGGTGTCTAAATTTAGCGATGTCTCTTATGAACAGTGACACATTATAGTAGTGATTCATTGGACCAAGGACAGGTAAGGTGATAGGTCATACAGCCAATGACTCTAATGATCGTGAGTCATCCCAACACTTTAAATTTTTCATTCTATGGCTATGAATTTCTTGACAGTGTCTCAAAGAGATGGTGAGACATTGTTAGTGGTGAGTTGTAGTATGATGGTGAGACATAGTCATCTGGTATTTTATATATTTACAAAATTATGATCTAGAACTAAAATGTGAGATAATGGTGATGGTGAGATATCCTTTGAGGTTAGAATTCATTTCTGGTGTCTCATACATAGAGCTGAGTCTTTTTCAGGCTTAACCTAATTTACTTCCAATCTGTCATATAACATAAAATGTTATTCTAATACATAAAACTCAATAATATCATAATAAATATAATTTTTTAATCAGTAAAACATTAATTCTAACACATATGTCTCCTTTGTATAGTTACAATAACATACTAAAATAATAGAGTGACTAGTGGGATTATTTTTTCATTTAGACGGGGTTATAACCCCCTATAAACACTTTATCAGAGGTTAATCATGACTGCTACTAAACTGGTCATTTAATCTTATTAGGGTAATTTTGGGGTATGAGCTAGTGAAATAAACCTATAATTATTTTCGTTTAAATTATTGGGGGATTTAAATGCCTATAATTTTTCCCTAAATTAACTATAAAGAATGGATTATGGGCAGTTATAACTACCCCTAAATTGATGTTTCAATTAGGGGAGGTTATAACCACCCCTAATTGAGTATAAAAATTACAATTGTGAAGCCAGTTTTTGTATAGATGCACCTGAAATACTCATATTTTTTTCAAATTACCCAGGTGCTTCAAAGGAAACCCCTTAGACACCACTGACAACCCCATAGAGCACCCCACCAGACACCCCTGACCACCCCCAAGAACTCCAAATACCACCCCAAGACAACCCTGTGAAGCACCCACCGAACACCCCTAACAACCTCTAGGAAGCCCACTGAATACCCCTGACAACCCCCACCCTCCCCGCCCCCGCAGAAAACCCTGTAGATCACCCCACTGGACACCCCTAACAACCACCAGGAACCCTGTAGACCACTCCACCCGACACCCATGATAACCCACCAGGACACCCTGAAGTCAATTTTCCCTAAAACCCCAAGGTGCATGCCCAGACCACTCCCCGTGCCCACACATTTTCATGGGCACACCAACACATACAAACAAAGATCCTCCCATTAAGAGATCAAAAATCCCACCAACATAGATTTTAACATGGGACCTGAAGTATATGAATGTGTGCCTAAACCACTAGGGTGATCTGATTTTTTTTATGTACAAAAATTTATATTTATTTATATATATTAGTATTAGATAATATATGTGGGTGTGTGGGTAATGAAATATAAATAATATAATATATTTGTGTGTATATAATATATTTGTGTATTATATTTATATATAATAGATATTTGTTTCTAATATATATTATTACTTATATTTAGAAATATATATAGATATATATTTATATAAATTTATATTTGTGTTTTTGTGTTTATTTATGTATTTATCTAATATTTATTGAAATAATATTATTATAATAAATACATATTTATATAATTATTTTTAAATTTATATATATATATATACATGTTTGTGTGTGTAAAAATAATATTATTAGTTATTAATTTTTATTATTATTAAACCTAGTATTTAAACTATACAAATTATATGTTGGTTTTATAAATACTATATGTTTATATATTTTAATATTTATATAATAAAAATATTATATTAATTAAATTTAGATTATATAGTTATGTATGTAATTGTATATATTTATATTATATCCTGTATACACACACATGTATATATATACCCATGATATTAAATACATTCATATAATTAGAAGTATATCTTATAATCAAATGATATATATATATTTACTAAATAATTTTATAAGTAATATGGTGTACTATATTACATATAAAATTATTATATAATATATATATTTATATATAATAATGTATTTTATAATATAATATATATAATATAAATATAATATTTATATTTATATTTATATTTATATTTATATTTATATTTATATTTATATTTATATTTATATTTATATTTATATTTATATTTATATTTATATTTATATTTATATTTATATTTATATTTATATTTATATTTATATTTATATTTATATTTATATTTATGTTTTTTCTATATTAAATATATTGGTATAAATAATGTAATATAAATATATTTATACAAAAATATATAATAAAAATGTATTTAATATTATATAAGTATAATATATATCATAATATAAATATATATTTTTTATAAAATACTATATAAATTTTTTATAGTTCAATAAATATATTTATAATTACATTAATATTATGTATACCAATATTTATATATTTATCCATTTTTTAATATGTATATGTATTTATTTAAAATAATGATATAACTTATTTATATGTGTGTATTTGGAATGAATTTAAATACATTTATATAATGTGTTAATGTAATATATATATATATATATATATATATATATATACACACACACACAAACATGCACGTGCACACAACTAAATTATAGAATTTGGATTTATATTAGATTTATTTTTCAAAATAAATAAATATTTAGAGGGGGTTGAACATCCCTCTAATCAAAGGAATTAGTAGCGGTTCATGAACTCCCTTGAATTTATTGAAATAGAGGGTCTTGAAAACCCTGTCTAATGTCATAAATTATAGGGATTTCACAACCCCTATGATAAATTAAATTATAAGGGATTCAAAACACCATATAATATCATAAATTAGACGGGGTGAAAACCCCCTCTAATGTCATATAATTGTGGGGGTTCACAACCCCTTATAATTGAATAAATCAGACGGGGTTCAAAACCACCTCTAATCTAAGGGATTAGAGGTAGTTCATGAACCCCCATTATTTCCATTCTAAAAAACAAAATTCATTATATATATAGCCTTCAATATCCAAACAAAAATTTTCAATCGGTTAATATTATATATCTCCTCAACTATCCATTCATGATAACCTGTAAAATTCACAAATAGTAATAACAAAATAAAAAAAATTAAATTAATCATTATATGGGAATGGATCTACTAAATTATAACTAAAAACACTTTGGTCAATGATTTTTATGAATCAAGGCAATGTATTTTAAACATATTCCCTCAGATGGATAGGAGTGGGCTGAATATAGTGAAACATATAACATTAACATAACTTAAGGAGAGTTTATGAGATATAGGATTATAAGATTTGGTTTCCTTGTGATCTTGAAAAATTATATTGATATAAGTGAGCTAAATATATAAGAAAATTTTCCAACATTATAATATATGATTTTTTTCATTTAAATATGAGATGCATCTTCATCTTGGACCCATAAATGTATATGAATATTGGTTGACTAGATATGGTGGAACATATACCATCATCATAATCCAAGGTTAGTCCATTTAGATATGAGAGATTTTAATGACTTGGTATAATATAAATCAGTGAGAGGGTTTTGAGATGAGTAATTTATTTCTTGAAAGGGATCAAGTACATTGATAATACACATCAATTTATTTACCATAAATCATTTAAAATAATATATGTTTGGTCCAGAACGGTGATCTAAACAATTCCTAGAATGATGGACCAAGTGAGAATATCTTGAATTTATATAGGGATAAATATTGGTCCTTATAAGCATTATGTAATTTTAACATCACTATAACTATTTCCATATCCCTGGATGGGGAAAATCGTAGGGAGTAGGATGTAGGATTTTTATAAGGGTTCCCTTTATGGGTTTTTAAACTAATATGTCTTGTAATATTCTCTTTTTTTTAATTCTCAAATTTTTATTAGGTAATGTAAAGTGAATACTTAGTGATAAGAGACTCCAATTTTTTATATGATTGCCTTTATAGGTTTTTAGAATTTTAAGTAATATGTCTTTTATCATTCTTTATTTAACGTCTTACATATCACATCGCTGATGGTTGTGTTTAAGGTTTTATTTCTTTTATAAAAACATGAAGAAAATTATAAAGAAACATGTTCTTGGTAAACCCTGTTTGAATGATATCCCAATTTCACTAAAGTCCACCTCAGGGATAGGTTCATGAAGCTATGTCCATGATCCATTTATTAATAATTATTAGGCACTAAAGGTTATATATTTTTGAAAAAAACGATAAATGGTGAGATTGTGTGTTTTATATAGAAGAAACATTTATCTAATGTGAATAAATTATTTATTTCATCAGCACATAAATCCTTATAAAAATTCATGTAGTTTAAGTCTATAGTGAAAAGGAAAATGGTAATAGGTTGTGAAAACACAAATGGGGATCAATATCTTGGAGTGATCCAACACTTTTGAATAAGGAAATATATGATGTAAATAATATAATTAAATATTTGAGATAAGATGTTATGAAAAATAAAAATAATGTTGAGGATGATCATAGACCAAAATTATAGTATTTTCTTACACTATATTGCTTCTAAGGGAAAATGGGAATAGAAGACCTTATCCCCAATATGGAAACATTATTTTGGATGGAAATCTATATATGTGTCATGTATATCATTATCAATAAAAATTCTCCATTTTATAGATAAAATAATTAAATTACAAAGTGTGGTCTATGGGAAGAGTATATTCAAATGTTATTATAGCACATTAGTACTGAACTAAACATTTTTGGATTGTTATGTGATATGGAGGGGGAATGGAGGTAAATGATGATCTATGATTGGTTTTTAAATATATATTCTAGACATCCTTATGTACAATAAAATAATATGAAATATATATATAAATCTTATCAAAATACACCATCCTAGTATAGATTCTGATATATAATTCCAGGACATAGATTAGGATACCAAACAATGGAAGGAGATTTATATTGATAGAAATTATTTTTGGGACCAATATAAATAATATGGAAATCACTAAGTATCTTATAATAACAAAAATCTAGCCACATGTAGTTCTTATAAGGATTTTTTGTATGGATTTAACTTATATTCCAGCACAAGATATGATTATTGTGTCCTGGAATTGAGGTGTAAAAAATGAAACCCCAATGTAAATGAAGTAATCCCAAAAAATTTGACACAAACATTTTTAGTATGAAAATTTCTCCCTACATTAGTTTTATTAAAAAATAATTATTCGCTACGGACTCCTATATAGATCTATCTCTTGTGTAATAAAATTGGGTCATATAACATTGATTGATTCAAAAAGTTTAAGGGTCATAAGAGTTAGATCATATGTATTTTAATTCACTTTCATGCATTGGGGAATTATAATCTATTTTATTTAAGTTCAAATGACAAGGATCATTATGTAGAGGGAACTGTGTATATCTGTATCATGAACAACTTGGAGTGGTCTCATATTAGTGATGACTCAATAGATAAGATATGACATTAATTGATGGAGAATATAACACCAATATGAAATAAGAGCTTGTTCAGGATGAAATATATTATTAATCCCTTGGTAGGTAATCAGGATATCACTGTTTATATTGTGAATGTGAAATCAATCCCTACATACTTCATTGCATGTATGACTGTAGAGGAATTTGAATAAGACCCAAAGTGAACCAGGAATAACTTGTACACTTAGATATGGATGAGGATTATATAATAAGGATATTCATTTTTTGGTCCCAATATAAGTTATTTGGGTGCCACTATGTATACTGATATAATAGGAATCAGTCAATATTTATTTTTGGGGAAGAATTTTCTAAAAATATCTTTTCCATGTGTAGAAGAAAGTGTGGTTTATTCACTCTATTTCAAAGATACTATGATAATCATAATATGAATGAGTAATATTATGATCATTAAGACTAAATATAATGGTATTTATGCATGTACTTGAAACAAGAAGATTTATCTTCACTATGTATCCTATTATAACAATATGCAATCCCAAAATATTTCTACAATGTATAATCATTATATATCTAACTAATTTGTATGAAGAATATTAGAAGGGATTCCCCCTGAATTTTGGGTCATTGAGGACCCCAACAAGAATTATAGGGTCCAATTATAAGGATGGAAAGGGGGTTGAAGTTGATAGTTATTTCTAGCTAGACTCAATTCAAGACCTAATGGCATCAGAATCTATCTTTAGATAACAACAATAAATTCATACATAGTTCATATAAGTAATCTACATAGACATGAATAATTTTCATGTAAAATGTTATTAAAATGAAGATATATCTTACTTTGAAAATGAGGAAACCTAATTTTTATGAATTCTCAACACCAATACAACCTAAAATGGTATCATCTTATTGTATGTAAAATATATTACCTCACATGAGATGGTGCAGGTCTTTTCCCTAGGGTGTGGTCTTTCATAAATATGGATTCTAAGGTAAATCCTTAAATAGGACATCAAAACAGCCCTACATAACCTATGTTAATAAGAATGAAGCTAAAAAAGTTATTGTACGAAGAATTTTTTTTTTTGTGTGTTAAACCAGGACATAAGGGCCAGTCATTGTATCCATAACTATAAAATTATAGAGGAAATAAAACCCTCATATAATTAGAGGTCTTACATATTGGGGAGTAATTTAAATTTATAAATGATTGACTACTCTGAATAATTTAAATTCAGGTATGATTGGTTGTAAGTAATGTAGATGAATATCATGTGATTTTGACCCTCATATTCTATGTAGATTTATTTCATAGGACCAAGACTAATTTTAAGCAGTTTAAAGTCACACAATTTGGACTTTATGCTATGTCGTTTGATGTAATGTATTGGTGGATAAATGAAATATAATTTAAATTCATCAAATAATTACATTAAGCTATTTATTTTAAAGCCATGTAGTGAGGAATACATGATATATAGTTTAAGGTCGTGCATTGAAGACATTATTAACATGTCGTTAAACAATAAAATATATTCCCTAAGAAAACTATAGTTATTGGTGAGAAGGAATCATTAATTATAAATTGAAATTAGGTAATACAATATGTTGGAGTGAAATTTACGTATGATATAAGATTCTTCACTTTTCATCTCTAGATTTGGAGTTTTTTTACAAGCTATCATAGGAGTTCTCAAGTAAAACTTTACTTCCCCTTAGATAAATCAATGGAGGTGAACCTTCTTGTTGAATTCTTATACAACTAAATTATAGTGGATTTAATGTTTTTGGATCATGCATAACCTTTTATACTCATGTCATTATAGTTCATGGCACCATATGTGAGACTTTTGATATTCATATGGTTTATTTCAAATGGAAATGTGAAATGATAGAAATTGGATATGAATAACTTGGACTAGCTAGGTCCCATATTCTAGAATGTATAGACTCTTATGTAGAGGTATGATTTGTGGTGTTATAATGAAATAGAGAATATAGGATCCTATTCATCCAAGACTTCTTATATTTTTTTACCTTTTTTGATGCATATTATATTGATTTTTGGTCGATGACTCATTTCTTATTGTTTATAACTAAATGAAAACAAGATGAATTGTTAAATAGAATTTTGTGTCCCCGACATAGTCTATTCAATTAATAAGTATATAAATTGGTATCATTTTCCATAAATATTGTGTGAGGGAAAACAAATCTTGTGATGATATTATACAACATGAATTTTGTAACATATTTGGTTCAAACTACTTTTAGGGGAACACTTCGTCCCATTTGGAGAATAAATTACTGGAATTAAAGATGTACTTGAACTATCTTGCTATTTATGGAGGGTACTGGACCAAGGTATCTATCATCCATACAAAAATATCCATTTTTATTTTCTGTGTGTAATAATTTAGAAAGTTTATGAATGATGGTAGAACAAATTTGAAAAAGGATTGAACTTATTTGTGACCTCTATTTAGTCTTCCACAATGGATTTCCAAAAATAACCAAATCTCTTTATTTGATTTAACATATTTGTTCATGATGGATGGGAACCATATGTTCCAGCATTTACTTTCTACATAACATCATAGGTTCCTCCCCCTTTAATGAATCTGAGGAGGAATCCATCAAAAAATCATTTATAGAGAACCTTATAAGAATTCAGTTTATTATAAAGAAAACTATTTTCTAACAATTAAGGTTTCTTTTCATTTTAGCTCGATCTAGGGGAGAATTCCATTTTGGATGTATACTATTATTTCATACATCTATCCAATTATTATATGAATCGATGATGGTATGTTTTTCTTTGTTCAAGGTCGGTGTTAACTTGATTATCTCTTCCATTTAATTATTGATGAGTATAAATAATCCCTTGTGATGTTCAATGAAAATTATTTTCTAATACAAGTATACATCTATTAGGGCTATAGTTGTGATGACTGTTGTATTTACTTATAAATTTTACAAATGTGGGAAATTTGATAGAGTTAGTTTAAAGGGGAACTTTTCCATCAAACCTCATACATAATCATAAAATTTTAACTACTCTTACATCTTAACAATGTATTATCTATTTATTTTCATGATTACCAACTCTGAATCAACCAGAATATTCAATCAGTCCACTAGTATCTTCTGACCAAGCTCCAATATTTCAATAATGGAATAGAATTTCCCCAGATTTTTAGTGTATCCTTATGATAACAAAGAGTATGTGAAAATTAATTTTATTGGGGAGAAAATTAAATCCCTATGTCGATTTAGTTAAGCTTTAGGTTTCCCATAATTATATATATTTGAATCATGGAGGCCCCATTAATGTACATTTCTCAATCCTAGAATGTATTATAGAAAGACAATACCTCTGTATTAGGGAGTTCTGTGGTAGATAATGACTTCTATGAAATGGGTTGTGTCATCATGATATGTTATTACAATTTCTATTTAACCACCTTTTGAAACAAAAAAATGGATGTAAAATTAATATAAAATGACTACCCATCATTCTAGACACCCATATTACATCAAGAAATTATGGATATACATTATAATATTGACATGAGAGACCATTAGGACCTCATGGTGTTATAAATAGTGTCTTAGCATCTACACTATGAAAATAAAAGTTATTCAGTTATTATAAATATTATAATATCAAGCCTCAATATTAAACATTGTCCTATTGACATTGTACATACTATCCTCCTTTCTTATATCATTCCTTTGAGGAATGTGGTCTCTAAATTAACACTTAAAAGCTACCACATATAAGATGAGATTATTCCCTTTTATAAGACACATTAAGATAATAAAATTCATAAGATAATTGTTAATATTATTCAAGAATTCATTATAATATTTATCATACTGATAAGTGAACCCTTTCATTCTTATATTTGTAAAGGAAAAAAACAATCTAGTAATGTTAAAAATGAAGCATCTAATATAAGAAGGATGTCTCTATCATCCCCAAAATTCATTGAGATTTTTAGGGTGGGTGATATCAAGTATCACCATAGTATTTTTAAGGTTGATTTTATTTCTTGGTGGCATACCATGAATATGAGAAATTTCCCAAATGTTACCCCAAAAATATCTTTTAAGGGATTCATTTTCGATCTGTGTTATTATAGTTTATTGAATAGAATATCAGGATCTGCAATATAATTCCAATTCTTTTTTAGATTTTATCACTAGATCATTCTCATTGAACACCATAGTTGTTACCAAAAAGGACATAAAAATATGGTTCATGGTACATTGGTATATAACACTAGAACTCTATAATAAAAAGGGGATATTTTGATAACATTATACCCTTAGGATACCCTAAAGGTGGTGGTCTCCACATCTATGGGGGAAATTTGGATCTATTTGTATCCAGAATATCAATCCATGAAGGGGAAGTCTTGGAATTTTGTTGCTTTATTGATCAACATCTCGCAGTTTGGAATGTGTAAATAGTCATTTAAATAGTGTCTATTGAGGTCCTTACTGGTTATTCAAATATGGATATTCTGATTACTTATCATTGTGGGGATGATGCTGGTGATCAAATTTTTCCATTGAACATACCAAATGATGTTTTCAATGACCAACTTATTAACATCATCTTCAAATTTGGTAACCTGGGTTGGATTTATTCTTCTTAATGCATATTTATTTCCATGGGGGTAATCTAGAAAACAAAAACTATTGGTATCCACTTGAGGAACAATCCAATAATTTTTGTGTAGTTCAATACAGAGACCAATTGATGTCACTTAAGAAAGTTTATGCACTTTTTCTATTCATCATTAGTCATGGAGGCTCAAATTAATATTGGTAGAATATATTACCCAATATCCATACTAGCATATATAATTTCATCATGTGAGTTTTTAAAACCTCCCTCAAATAATAGAAGATAATACCACATATCTTACTAATATTATTATTATTTTTTCGGTTTAGAAGATGGACTAACATCTAGAGATCTAGAAGTTAATATTGGGTTATTGTAATTATCAATATGTTACATAATTTATTCAAATGGAATGGTTTATATGATGAAATATATACCACGACTATGGGAGTGAATGTTCCCAAACCCCATTCCCTTGTTTTTATTGGATTCATATCCAACTGATCAAAACTTCATGGATGGTTTGACTAAATACCAGTAAGACCTAAATTTATATAGATACATTCTAGTGAAATATTAATCCATAAAAACAACATGAAAGTATTAATATCTCTTAGGGGTATTGGTTGAATATGATCTTCCACTTCATCATTATAAAATAGGAACATGATTTGGGTTTTTAACTTATTGGATAACATAACCCATTTAATTCATTTACTTCCTAGATATGAAATTGTAGATTCTATTAGGTTGATAGTAAATATATCATCCTCACCATTATTACTCCATAGATTGATGGGATATAATTTTAGACCATTAGAATAAGTGATCTTCATGTTTTTATATACTATATTTTACTTATCTTTGTTTTATAATATCTTGTTTCTATGTACTAATATTGCTATGACACAAAAAAAGGCATCCATTGCTAAATACTTCTATAGAATGGAAACAGGATACTTCATGAAGTCTTTCATTTATACGAAGGGCATATACTTCATTATAGGTGGTTATATGCCTTTATGGGGATAATAAACTGATGTGTACTAAACCAAATACTCCTCCCCTTGATAGAAACTCAAAGATATCATTTCAACTTGTGGGTTTGGATAAGATTTCTTTCCCACATTTCAATTTTGACTATACAATTCTAGTTTTTCCTATTGATCTTCCAATACAATGGGGTCCAAATGATCCTTTGGTAATATTGGACCTCGTTGATGTTTCTTTTGAGCTTGTTGGATGTCCTATCATTGGTTTTTGACCACACATATGGATTTATAAAAAAATAACTTCTATGTACTTGAGACTATCATAGTTATATCTTCCTCAGTCTATAGGGTCAATTCTCTAATTATTGATGGGGAATTCCATATCATGTGATTCCTCTATGTCAGTGAATTTTTATATAAGGTGGAGTATATTGAACAAGCCATATTGGTTTTTCTCATTTTATGAAGGTTCTATTTGGTATGGTAATATCCATCCTCACAAGGTTGGGGGTAATAAATCAAAAAGAGTTTTTACAGGATTGGGTATGCATGGGGTCACTTCTCCATATTCCTTATACTTTTGGCGATTAATGTACCAAATATTGGAAGGTAGTAATGATGATGATGTCATATCTAGTATTTTAGGGATAATTAGAGTCATGTATAGTTGATTCAATTGATACTTGAGTGTGTTATGTTCTCAATTGACCAATTTATTGGTCATCTGATCCAAAAATTTCAACACACATATATCTATGATCTTCATCCACTGTCTTTATCATTTTTGTGAGGTAGTAAAGAAATAGTTCCCTATGTCATGGATTTTATTGATTGGACCTATTTTCAGTAAATTATATTATGTATTATATACTTGAAGATGAATTATTCTTAATTTTTTCCCTAACATTTAGTGTGTGGGTAATTAATCAAGGAAATAATTCAAAAAGATTCATTAGTCATCCTAGTCACTAGAATCTTGGACAATTACTTTTCTAGGATGTTAATATATATCCCTAAAAAATTTTCATTTTAAAAGGAATATAATATATTCTCCAATGATTTTAATTCTTGGTGATTCTTCACATTTTCCCCATTAAAAATGGTTTTGTTATTGTATTTGTTATTCAAGAGAAGCCACCACATGATACTAAATGTATTTGAGAGTGGGAGGTGGAATTTTTTATTATATAAGAATAATATTTATATTATATTATCAATTATTATTCTTCCCTTAGGTGGATATAATTATTATTTGATATTTAGGCTTAAAATTATAAAATAAACACAAAAGTTTTACCAAGATTAAAAAATATTGAAAACAACCAAGGTATATTAAAGTAATAAGTGGAGTCTCTAACTCTTATAAAAATGTTTCCACAAATATATTAAAACAACAATTCTTAGGTAAGTTTCATATTTGATTAATAATTCAAACCTTTTAACCATCATATGAAATCAAATACCATATCATTTTCACATTTTTACAATTAGATAGGTCAAGGGACAATGTATTCCTCATCATAGATCTTAATTTACAATTATACTATAATTGTATATCTTCCCATGTTTAAAAAAGAATAGATGGGATGTTATTGTACCAGAAAAATATGGTTCCTTATAGAGTCTTCAAAGAACACTTTTTTTGAAACATATTATTTCTTAGTTGTTCCTAACATAGGACCACATAAAAATGGAATGTGCATGAGATGATACATAGACACTCCTTATACATTGAATATCTATAGTATGGGGTTTCTAATGTTAGGTAGAGTAGGAGTGAATTCAACCCATTTAGAATATGGATTCTCCTCTACCTTAATTCAGGAATGTCACCCCTCTATGTCTTCAATTCAATCGAAATGGGACTCAATAGAGTCAAGTGGTTTTTTTGGGACAACCACCAATATTTATTCTCGTTTTAAGTCAACTATCAATGCCTAATATGGTTTCCATGAACTTGTTTTACACATCCACATTGATTTGTCCTAAAGTATTTTTTTCAAAAATAGTTGTTATTATATAATATTGGGAATTACGGACAGTCATCTCCCATCAGAGTTATGTAATATAATTTTATACGCACTAAGTATTCCAGATTATTAGATTCTAACCCTTCTAGTATAAAGGTTTCTTCATATTTTGGAGGCTTCATTGGGAAAGATATATCACCTTTGATCTAGTAATTTTACTTAGTAAGGGTGTTACCTCTGAGAAATTTGATGTTGATTCACTTCATCTTTTCTGACTCAATTTTATATCATGAAATACTTTCTTCAACTAAGACATGTTTGACGTCATTGGGTGCTGGTTGGGATGTAATAATTCAATTACCTTTTTATTTTAATGAAAATCACTGATTAGAAAGAAAAGATATATTCAAAGAATCTCCCACGTTATGGATATGCCTATAATTTCAAGTATGTATACATTCTCCAGGTGTTTAATGTGGATGAAATTTCAAAATGATATCTCCCTATCATTTTATTCTATAATGGTGTAATGATATATACCATTTTTTAAGAATGATATTAAACACATCACATATTCGAAGCATGTGTAGAGATCATATCTTCATAAACATCATATTAGTAATGGGACTAACTACCCTCTAAATATCCATAGAGGGATATATAGTGATCCTACACAATATATTTCTTTTTGGTAAGATGTTTTAAATTATAACCACAATGAGGATTCAACTTTCCACCTTAATTTTCCCTAATAAGTAGTTCATGAGGGGTAATCCTGAGAGATTCCCCAATGATACTCATAAATGATACTCTCAATGAATGTTATGGATCACAAAGTACATGAAACCATAGAGGTGTTTCTATGAATACATTCCCAATATAGAAAATGATAACTTCATTAGAGGAGGGGGTAATGATTCCCCTATAACTATGAGATGTGATATATTCTGATTTTATAACATCTTTTCTTGGTTCCACCATGTATTTAAATATCCAAGGGTAGAGTATGGTGGTTGAAATTTCCCTTGATTTGTAGGATAGGTTTTCTCTAATAATATCACCAAAGAAGATGATATTGTGGATTTTTAGACATTGGTGATTCTATCATGGCCTAGGATGAATGAAACATCTTTTATGGAATACAATTTTCATAATTAAGGATTTCTATATTGTTATAAGTATTTCTATACCTAGGTAAGAGGCATAATTCTCTTTCTTGGTACCCTGTTATAGGAGCTGGTTAAGAGATTATTCACACTGGGTATATCATTCCTAGGTATTAAAAATACAGGGAATTCATTGTAAAGAACAAATAAAATATGTATACATATAAACTAAGACTTGATGAAAAGTGAAAACGTTTCCAGATTCCTTCCATGATGAACCATGTTTTCAATTGAGTGGGGTAAATTAAAAGGATTTATACTTTCCACACCCCTTATTATTTATGTTTTATGGGTTGTTAATGACTATCTAGTGGAGTTATTTCATCCTACGGAGGTAGTAAATTCAAATAACCCTATAATATTTCTCTACCATATGGTTAAAATCCACCAAAGATTAGTTACTTCAACTAGGGGATAGAGATCATTTATCACCTTAACATGGTTGGCATTCTCCCTGTGATAATGGTATCTGGTGGTGAGTTTGTGGAGGGTTTCCCACAAGTTATGATGAATGTTGCATATATAGTCCCCTTTCAACACCTCTGGTAATTCATATTTGGGAGTGTATATAGGATACAATATGACCAATATTATATCCTTTAAGAACTCTTTCCACCTGAAAATAGAGTTATTATCATCCTTTGTAAGGGTTACTTTGACATGATTTTACTATAAAGGTCATTTATCTAGGGATTTTTCAGTATGAGTGGGGTAAGTCATAATATCTATGATTTTATCATAGGGTAAATTATCTATGTTGGGGTAGATTATGATCAATACATCATGCTATATTTTCACATGGAGGATAATTTGTCAAGTGAGGATGAGTCACCCAGTATTAATAGACACAATTTCTCAAATTCCAAAAAATATAAGGGAACACTAAGAGAAAATAAGACATGTGGAGGGCTTATATGTTATGAATATAAATCATCAAGAAAAAGGTCGTAAAATGAGAACCATGGGGATAAACTATAGGTTTGTTCAATTTATATTCATTTTCATGAGGATCACTACTTTATATACTTTCATTGTCATAGGGAGTACCTATATAATGTATCCCCTATGGATAACCTCATGATTTGTTGAATTTATTTTAATGGGTATAGATAGTGCGATTATTGGGTGTTGATGAATTTATAAGAGTAATATCCTTACTAATTTATCATAATGATGTAGGGAGTATCATCATATCTTATACAATGTAGATGATCTCTATAGTTGATCCTTATTTTCCTATTGGTAGGAACTTCATGTAAATTACTCTAGGGAGGAACTTCATATTTTTTTTATCATGGTATCATGTTGAGGAACTTTGTGGATATATATGATTTCAATTATTCTTGGTGAACTATGAGATTATTTTTTATTTTTTGAAATATATAGAATAAACCTAAGAAAATATGGGCTGATTAAAGCATCAACCTACTTTTGGATTGTATATTTTCCATTTTGTGAACTTTAACTAGATGTATTCAACTTTTTTATTAGGGTTATAACATTGATTATAATTGGGGGCGTTATGTGTGGACAATGACTCTCATTAGTAGGATCCATCCCAGGTTACTCTTTTTCCATCATTAGAATATGCTGATGAACTTCATGGATTGGAACAAGGATATGATCCCACTCATGTGTTTTCATTGGAATATCTGAACAATATCCATGTATATGGGTATAGATGTGATCCTACATAAGATTTATTCAAGTAATATGATTATGAACTTCATTGGAAGCTGGGATATGAGCCCATGATTTTAGTGGATGGGATATAGAATATAAGATTAATCCTTGGATTTCTATGAAATATTATGAAAAAATATATAGATGGGAGAAAGGATACAAGTCTATTTTTTTTTCCATTGGAATATATCATAAACATTCATATATGGGAGAAAGTACATGATACAACTCTGGGGTTACCTGTGAAATATGTATATGACCTTCATTGATGGAGAAAGGATATGAAGCCCCTCCTGGTTTTCTATCACAATGTTACAATTAACATTATGTATTGGAGATGAAATATGAGCCTACTTTTATGTTTCAAATAAATTATTTTTATGAAATCCAAATATGGGATCAACGATATGAGCCCAATTCTTGAAGATGATGGGATTCAGAAAAAAAGGATTGCATCTGAATCTTGATGATAGAAAGTCATAGTACATTTCCAAAAAATTTGAAAGTATTTTGGATATAATATTGGTTCTAAATATATATAACAATCTATCCCTAGTAGACCCTCCTACTGGATTTCCATGTTTATAAAACTTTTACTTGGATCCCCAGTGTTATCTCTTTTTCATATCACTAAGATTCTAGGGTCATGAATCATTATAAAGGGTATTAAAATGTAAGATACATCTTAGGAAAATAAAAAGCTATGGTGAGGTTTAAATTAACATCCTTATCCTCCTCCCTAAGGAAATGGAGGTATGTGTTGTTTCACTCTCGGGAAAATCTCCCTAAATGGTTGGATGTGGTCCAAGGGGACACTTACTTCTTGGTGTACCATCAATTATAGGATGGTCATTGGGTATTCATCTCCAAAAATATATTTCTAGCCACCTTCAGAGTCTAGACATAGCCAATTATATGGTACTCTTTGACCTAATAACTCAATAATTGGAATTGGAAAAATGTCAAGTAAATTAATTCATACATTGGCAAACCAGGGCCATGGAATTCATGGTAGATGAGGCATATATCAGGGGAATCATATGATGTGGCGCAATAGGCAAAAGTTATTAGTTATCTTCACCTAGTTATCCAAGGATTTTTATGTGAGATAGTGCATTCAATTATTCTATTTATTTTTCTTGGGGATCCAAATTGGGATCAACCCAAAACAAGGATCCTTTTAATGCAGTACCACAAATAAGATCATGGTTAACTTATCTATTTCATAAATAAAATATTTATGTCATTTTCACCATTCTATTTTTGATGCATCCTTATTCCTGTGTGTTTTGATTCATTAAATATTGTATTTAAAAAGGTAATTAACTACTAAGAGATATCGACAACACTTTAGGTAATGAATTTGGTGATATGATGAGAAGTTTTAACATTCTTCAATTAATTTTGATGAATATTTTGGGAATATCTAATAGATTGATGTCAATTTCATTAATCATGCATCATAATAATATTAATATTAGTTACCCCTATGTATGCGATTAATGAAAATCATTAACTGATGTGAAAATTTATATCTATATTAGCTTATCTATATTTATTTTATTAGTTATTGATTACTATTGAGCCTATACTAGAAGAGTATGTGAAGATAATAAGGAGTGAATATTTTTATTATGTTATATTTCATTGCAAAATATAAATCATATTTAAAGTGATGTGTTTCACGGTGATTCATTTATGATGATTGTTGGTGTGATGATCATAGATGAATCAAAGAAAAGTTTTGGTAGGTTTATATACACTTCCCACAACATATTTCATGAAGGCTTGATGGAAAGTTAATTGGGATGTGTTTATGAGTTTTTTTTATAGTGTTTTGAGGTACTTCAAAATCCATCATATCAGACTAAGAAGATCCAAATCTATTTATAGTATGCATGGAATTTATAGATTAATATAGAATATAAGTTTCATATGTTCTATCTATAATTTTAGTAGTGTGTTAGTATGTTCAATCCATTTCAATTGGCTACCTCATATGGATGATCAATTTTTTGAGGTAACTTCACATGGTTTATTAATTGAACATGTGTTTGATCCTCATGGTTATCCAATTGTTCATGTGGTCAATCATCATGGTCATTTGTTTTTACATGGAGTCAATCTATTTGGTCTAGTATTTGAAACCATTATTTATACACCATAGTTTGTCTATAGAGAAAATTTTGAGGAATGTTGAAATAATGAAACCATGTTAGTTTGAAGAAAAAAATGGATGGGATATTGGATATAAAAAAATATGCATTATAGTGAATGTTCCTTGTGTATTTTCAAATGGTTTCTAAGTGGTTTATTGTAGTTGGAATGAAATAGGTTCCAACATATAATAGTGGCATTCATGGTCTAGAGAATGTTCCTTTTTTGATTGGATCTATTGATGTGAGTTTTTTAATGGATCATGATCCTCTCAAACATGATCATTAAATTCTCCAAACCTCATGATAATATTCAAAGAGATTAAAGGATTTATATGGGATAAATTAAAGGTAGTAGTTGATTAAATTTCATGGAATTGAATTTAATATTTTAATTTTAATTTAAACTTTAAATTCGAATGGATTTATTACTTGTAAAATATATAAAATTATTAATCAAGGATAAAGGAAAATGTTTGTGAGTGTCCTATGAAAAATATATCAAGTTATATAGTCATGAAGTTCAAAATATAAAGAGTAATAATAAATCATTACTTCCATATAAATATCCTTAATAACTCTTTCAATGATTAATATGCTCATAGGGATAGTTTCATGATGTTTTATTCATGATATTAAAGTGGTTTCATGATAGTGTGAATGAATATTGGAAGAAGAAGTTGAATAAGTACACAACACACTCAACCTCTTGATAACAGCCTATAAAAGGAATACATATCATTTTTTAACAAAACTATTGATCATTTTCATGTGTAGTATTCACTTGGGTACAAGATGCACTGAATCATAGGCAAGATACATGATAATGTGTGTTTCAAGGTTAAATATTATTCATTTTATGCACATTGTTATTCTAGTGGGTAGTGTAATCTCAAAGGAATCTATATCACTCCTAGGACAATCCTTCTCACATTGAGAGGTGAGTAATGTAAATATGTTGTGATCCATTATGTTGGTATGTGTTTCGTTGTGAGAACATAAAATATCATAGGTTCTATAAAAGGTGGTGAGGTAGTTTAAAGAGAAATCTTAGATTTGTATTGATCACTGATTCACCCCCAATTGATCTTACATAGATCATGTGGTGGTTATACAAGTGGTATCAGATCCATTTTTACCACATTCTTGTTTGGATGTATGAATATTGGTATCATATGTCTTTCCTGGAAAGAAAATGTGTTCACTAATTTATTTTTTCTATAATGTATAATTTATATATAGTTAATAGAAAAAGTATACCTATATTTTATGGTAATTGTTAAAAAATGTTAAAGGATAGAATGTTTATATTATAATTATCTTTCACTTGTGATTTTTTGGAAGGTAACAGGTGGATTTTTTCCATGTGATGAATGATCTTTCTTGACTATGGAAGACAAGAGAAGTATGGGAAATTATGGTCTTGTATGAAATGATATCTATTATTTACATCGAAGATTAAATTGCTAAAACATAAAGGAATCAAAACAATAAAAGGTATTAAGGAAGAATTGGAAAATATCAATAAAGTTATACCCAATGTGAGGTGGGTTAACATGAAATTTTTGTGACTTAGTATTAATATATATGGATGCATTATGATGAGTCTATCAATAGCTTCTTCATAAGGGTAAATTATGTTGTGAGAACAATTAGAGGTTATTTTTATAAGATAGTATATTCTAATATTATTTAAAATAACTTATGAATCTTACCAGATAAGTTTTATGTTAAAGTACTTACATGGGAAAAAAAATTATTGTGGTGATATTCCTTGGATGAGTTAAAAAATATTTTAATTTCTTATGAAATAATAAAAAAATGTTTTCAAGAAGAAGGTACATGTCAAAAAACAAAACACTTTTAAAAATGAAAATGAAAAGAAGTTGAAGATTAATGTTACTATTGTATACAAATCCATTTATTCATATTCTAATGAAGATATAAATTATAATTTTGATTAATTAATATCATTTATCATGAGAAAAATGAGAAGAGGGACATAAAAATACAACATGCATTCTCCCTTAAAATTTTACAGGTGTGGATCTATTGGGAATTTTTCTATAATTTTTTGGAAATACAATAATAAATAATAAATTCAAATATAAGAGGTTAAAAATATAAAATTTTCGAGAATTATATATAATAACTCAAAGGGTTATTTTGACAAGAAGGGTTTGAAACTATCTAAGTTTAAAATGTGGAAGTTTCTATCAAAAGAAAGTGATGGGATAAAATATTAATATTATTCATATAATGATGATTATAGTGAAAAAAAATTCATTAAAAAGGTATTTTATGAAAAGGATTTTAGAAATGAAATTATTTTTGAAGGTGATTAAAAAGAGGCTAAGATGCGGTTCTTGATAATGAAAAAATTAAAAAGAGCATCACCCAAAGAGAACTAAATTCAAATATAATTTTGAATGATAAAGAAGAATAATTATTCATTAAATATTGGTGAATATATTTTTCAATAATAAATATATATATTATTGGATGATATTTTTTACTTAATGATAATGATTTATGATGAGAAGAACCTTAACATCATGATAGAAAAAATACTGAAGAGTGAATAAAAGTAATTTTACAATATACAATATAATTTGTTTAAAATTGACCATTATTTTAAAAAAATAGATCAAATTATCACATACCAATTCTTGAACATGTAAAATATTCAAAAAAATTATATCTTTAGTTCAATCAGATGATACACAAGAAAACATGAAATTCTAGGAACTCTAGTTTATATCAAAAAATGCTAAAATTGTGTCTATAGATGGTATCATATGAATTCTAATGTAAAGAATAATATATTGGGATATCAAAAAAATATATATTTTATAAATGATAAAATTTCAGTGAACCAAATCCGAATGAAAGAAATGTAACATATTTTGGGAAATATGTTTTATAAAATAAAAATTATGCCTTCTATGGTTATTGATGGTACTATAGCTGATTTAGGGATCCAAAAATTATTTTTTAGTTTAACGATAAAAATAATAAAATTTCTATTAGTTTTGAGTGGAAATAATTATTGGGGATTAATTCCATTTTAAAAAATAATATTTAGAGATAGATTATGAAATTTGAACATATTTATCTTAACAGGTTTGATATTCATTTTCAATTTTGTGGAAGTTGTGATCAGCCTAACCACCATGAAAATGAAGGTTGATCTTTTCAATCTACTATCTAAATAAGGTGTGTGTTTCAATACAAAAAATCTTAAATATAATAAAATTAAAAGAATGAAAAAGTTTTTACTTATAGATGTTGAAGTCAAAGTATCCAAAGGGTAAAATCCTTGGATCCTAGATAGTGGATGTTCTTATAATATTACAGAATATTTTAAATGTTTACAAGATTTTGAAATGTGAAATACATATATTGTGACCCTTTTAAATTATGGGTCACTAAACGATAATTTATTTTATCAACTTTTATTTGGTGAAAAAGAAAAAATAAAAAAAACTCTTTATATTTATGTATTGACATGCAATTTTTTAGGTTTTTCTCGTATTTTTTATAAATAGAAGGACTTTATTTTTAAGAAAAACGAGTTCTTATTAAATAACATTGAATATTTAATACAGGTGATAAGAGGACATTACGGTACAATTAAATCATTTCAAGTGGGTAATAATATAAATTCATGTTATCTCTGCGTGAAGGAAGAGAATGAATTATGGAATTAATTATTTGGACATGTAAGCCAAATTCAGATGAGTATGATCACCTAAGAAAACAATGATTATTATTTTATATTTCCAAAAATTGAAAGATATTGGATGTTATTAACTTGATAAAAGTTGAATATTGGTATCTCCTCAAATAATAATTTTTAGAATCAATCTACTCAATCTATAGATATCATTCATTTAAATGTGTGTAGGCCTAGGAGGAATAAATACACCAATAGAGATAGGCACGTAATTTCTTTTATTATGGAATTCAATCATATTTCTTATACCACATTTACAAAACACTAGTCTGAGGAATTAATAATATTCATCAATATTTTCATAATTGGAGATAAAGAGTATATATTTTCTCTCCAAAAAATTCAAATACATAATGGAACTGAGTTTATAAAAGATAAATTTTAGTCTTATCTAGAGAATAATAGAATATGACATGAACAATGTAATTGTACAAAAAATACAAAAATGATATGGATGAACCAAAGAACATATTTTTGGTGGAGTTATCTTAGACAATGTTCTTCAAGCTTAATACATCTTGATATTTTTTTATGTAAGTTATAGGTTAAATAGTTGGAATTTAAAATAATTTTTATATAGTCCAAATTCTACCCTTTTTATATGTATTAGAAAAATATCTAATATTTATATATATCTATCTGTTTATAATCCAGTTATCTTTTTCGGGATAATTGGTGAAAAACTAGTGCAATTTGAAAATCATGGAGTTGATGTGATTTTCCAAGGACATCCTCCAAATACACGAGGATATTACTACTAAAAATGTAATTGAAAGGGTTATTGATATTACTGATGTGAATATCATGTAACATTTAATGAATGAATTTTTTCATGATGATGTGAGTTCCCCAAGTGACAATGGTGTTGTAGTTTTTTAAATATATTGAATAAAATTTATGAAAAAGATGAATGTATTAAATATTAATAGGTAGGAGATGAAGATTCACCTATTTTGAGTGATGTGGGAAAATATCATTCATCTCTTACAATTATAAGAATGTAATTTTAAGCCCAAAACAATATTTGAAAATGTTAATGACACGTACAGTTTATAAGATCCATGAGGAAATTAGTTTATGCCTCATGTTTTCTCAATTTGAACCTAGATATATAGAATAATAAATGAAGCATTAATAATGGTTTTATGATATGAATGAATAACAAAAGTAATTAAATAATAATGACACATGGGAGTTGGTACCCAAACCAAATTAAAATAAATTCATGAGGGGAAAGTTTTTGTTTTGACAAAAAATGGAATGATAAAGGTGAATTTGAGATAAATAAATCAATATTTGTTTGTAAAGGTTATTCATAGGTTATATAAGTGGACATTGATGTGTCCTTTTCTCCAATTTCATGGCTTGGAACCCTAAAAATATTTTAACTTATTATGGAATAATGTAAATTGATGATATTTAAATTTTATTTCATGTTTTCATTTAATAATAGAGAGTTAAGAGAGGGGGTATACCTTTAGTAAAAAATTTGGTTATTTATTGGTGAAAAAAATTATGTTCGCATGTTAGGGGTGGATTTATATGGGTTGAAACAAGCCTTGACTGTTTGGTATTATAAATTGAACACCTTATAAAATTATTAAAATTTCAAAAATGGATGAGTGGGAAACAATATATACTATAATTAATATGAAAAGGTATTTATTCTTATTATTTTTTATGTAGGTGAAATAATTTTTATTGGAAATGATGATGGTGTATGTGGTGTTATTATTTTTAGGAGATGAAAAATATTTTTTAAAATGTCAATAATTTTTATATGAGTTAATTTCTTGGAATATAAATTTAATAAAATAAAAAACCAATATTTCATTCCAAATAAAATTATTCTAGGGATATTTTGGAAAACTTCATCATGGAGGATCCAAAATAGATTCTTCACACCTTTTCCAGTTTGAATAATGTTTTTCTAATATGAATAGGAAATGGAATTTGGGAAAAGATTATTTTTGAATATAATTAAAATTCTACATTATTTCATTGAAACAATGATATATTTTTATTCGTTATTACTATCTCTTACATGGGTAAAATTAGTCTAATTTTTTTTAATTTAACTATTTGAAATATGATTCTTAGAGACATTATAGGTAGAAATTGGTTTTGTTTGAAAAATGTTAGCCAATTTAGTCTTAATTTGTTGTGATATATAGATACATATTTACAAGGATGTGTTAATGATTGGAGGTCAATATCTAGTGGTGTGTTTTATAATGGTGATAGGTGTGTTTAATGAAATGATAATAAGAAGATTTTTCTGATTTTAAGCACAAATATGGTAGAATATATTAAAATAATTCAATCCCAAACTTAATTAATGTGTATAAAAAAAACTAGAAGATTTATAGGTATAACTGAAGACTATAGTTGTTATTTTATTTGATCATCAAAGTGTTATTAATTTTTATAATATTTTGTCTCTATATTCAATAATCAATCACATTGTCAGAAAATATCACTTTATCGAGGATTTTGTGGATAGAAATGAATTGAATTTAGTGTATATTTCTCAAGAACATAAAATAACCAATGTTTTCACCAAGACACTGCCTAAAGAATATTTTCCGAAACTATGATTGATGTTAGGTGTGAAGTATCACACATATCAAGGATAAGGTGTGGTCGTAAGTCACCTCTATTGTTACCTTTTCATATTATTTTATAATGGGGGAGAATAAATGAGAGATAAAATATTTCTTTATATTTATATCCATGAAGTTGTTAAAATGGTGGAGTATTTCAATGGTAGTATTCATTCATATGTGTTTCTCAAAAGTGGGGTATATATCTAGAGATATTTTTATTAAATTTTAGTAAAGATTTTTGTATTCATTACATCTATAAAATATCTTATGATTTTATTGAAGTGTATGAAGAAATTTGTGTATTATATATTTTATATTAAATTTAAAGTGGTTGAAAGTTCAAACTGTTTGAATTGAAATCATTTTTGTCTTGTGGAAAATATGATTTAATTGTCTATGGATCTTTTTTCCTAACCTAATTTCACTCACACAAGATTATAATGACTGAATGTGAATTCTTTTCTATGTGTGGTGGGTTTGAAAGTGATTTATGGTCCATAGATTTAAATAAAATTCAAATGGGGAGTTTTTTAGCCTAATATTTAAGAATGAGTGAAGAGAATATGGATTTTTCATGATTTGTATCTTTCCTTATATTTAAAACATATATATTAAATTTGACTTAATGTTTCAATTTGATT
The DNA here is from genome assembly GCA_963277665.1 of Viscum album. NCBI lineage: Eukaryota > Viridiplantae > Streptophyta > Magnoliopsida > Santalales > Viscaceae > Viscum > Viscum album. The sequence goes on from OY728164.1 coordinate 1,168,819,171, forward strand.
CATTTTTTAGGATTCTTGGTGAGATGATATTCAACTATTTAAAGGCACACGATCATGTGTGTAGAAACACTATCTACATCATATTTCAAGAAGGTTTCATGAACTGGTGATTGGTTGATGTTTATGAGTGTTTTAAGAGTGTTTTGAGGTGTCAACAAGGCATGTACATGATCCAAAGAAGCTCTATATTTATTTGAATCTTTTTTATAATTTCCTAACGGAGACAGCATGATAGGTTTTCATTGTTGATTTGTATAGTCAGTAGTGTCTATATAAATTTGATCCATTTCATGTAGTCACTTCACCAACATGATCCATTTCATGTGGTCACTTACCACAGTTTATCTACATGGTTAATAGAATTTAGATTTGGTTTATCCTTAAAGTCATATGATTATACATGTGGTTGATACTCTTGATTAGTCAATTTTACTTGGGGTTGTTCTATTTGGAATTGATTCTTAATGGATATCACTCTAATGAATTTTGAAATATTTATGTACTATTTTGTAGAAGATGAAATTGGATAAGAAATATGAAATTTGTAACTACACAACATAGTGAATATTTATTGGGTGTTTTATAATATTTACTAAGTGGTTTTATGTATTTGGAATGAAATGTGGTCCAACATACCATAGTGTCATTCATGGTTTGAAGAATGTTCAAGCATCATGTGGATCAATTAATTTGTCCATATTAATGGCTTGGGATCCTAGAAAACAGAATATTTAAGGCTGTAAAACTACATCAATGGTTTGATGGATTATCATGGTGATCTAATGGACTGATTAAAAGTGGGAGTAGTTGAAAATCATTTGAAAGAAGATGATTATTTGAATTAGAATAAAAAATTAAAATTGAATTCAATTATTTTTCGTAAAATATATATATATATATATATATATATTAATTTAATAAGTTAAAATATATTGGGGAGTGTATAGTGAAAAATATATTAGGTGATTTTTCCGTGAATTTCACAATAAAGTTAGAGGAGTAAAAATCCATTGACTCCATACAGAAATTATAAAGTACTATTTTCACACTAAATATGCACATAATGGTAGTTGCAAGAAATTTGTTCATATGAATTAATTTTGTGGCTTGAAAATCTATAATAACAGAAGATGGGGAAGTACTAATCACACTAGATAACTAGATAACATTATATAGGAGTAAGAAATATCAGTTGTTGCCCAAAATAATATTCATTGTAAAATGCATGATGCACTTGTGTGAAAGACACACCAAATCATCGTCCAGAGACATTAAATTTCGGGATTCATGGTTATAACCTACTTTTTATACTCCCATTACCATTCTAGTGTGTAGTGTGATCTCTAAAGAATCCATATCACACTAAGGAATGTACTTCCCAAATTGCAAGGTGATGATAATAAATCAACTATGTTTCCTTATATGGATGTGCATTTGGGTTTGAAAATATAAAATATCACAATTACTCTGACAAGTGGTAAGGATTATTTCAAAAAGTGATATTAAATCTAGTTTCTCTAGATTTATAATTATTTAAGGAGGTGTTATTTGTTTTGTATTTGGGATCGTGCCTATAAGAGGAGCTTCCTAATTATTTATATGTAGAGTATTATAACCCAAATGGTTTTGTACCACATAATATGAAATTTAATATCATTTATAGTCATGTAAAATTAATATGGCAGTCCATTTTAAGGTTGTGTAGCCATGATCAATTTAATTGCCTTTTAACGCCATCTATATTGGACAAATTGAATTTCTTATTAAGTTCAATCATTCAAAAAATATTATTAATAGTTTAATGTCATGTATAATAGAATATATTATATTACTGAGTAGGGTTTTCTGGGGATCCATTACTAATAAATACTTATTATCTAATAATGCAGCATAGTGTGCACCCTAGGGTCGATCTTGAAGAGGCTCCCCACACAACACTAATCTTCTATTATCTATATTATATTTTAACATACATATTTCTAATATTATTCTAATATAAGAATGATATATTTTAAGGTAGTGTGATATATAAATATATAAACATAATGAAAAAATATCTTACATATATAATGATTTTAGAAATAAAAAAAATAAGGAAACCATTCTAGGAAATCACACTGATTAATATCATTATCCATTAAAATATTCTTGATAATAAATTCAACTTCTTGATTCGAAGCTATCACAATACACCCTATTTTTAGAATTTATATTACCCCACAATGAGATCTATACATAGAGCGTTAAGCTTTTCCAAAAGTGGGTTAGGTATTCTCGTAACCAACCATCACAACCCAAGCCATACTCCATCGTATACCTAACTTAGATAGTGATGGGAAAGATGATTGATGAATTATAAGAGAACTTCAGTGATTGCAAAAAGGGGGAAATTTGTGTCCTATTCAATTTTACAGTAACCTAAATTCATTGAATCAAATAAAGAGAAATATTATTTCACAAGAAACTTAATAAAATCACAACACCGTTGAAAAATTTATGATGTTAGTTCGCTGATTTTAGTATAATTGAACAGGGAAAATATTAGGAGAAACACAAAAGGTAAAAATGAAAGAGAAAGAGATGAATAATAATAAAATGTTTTCTAAATCTATAATATTATAAATAAAAAACAAACATTTCTTAGATACTAAATCTATATCTATAACTATCAACCCTTTGAAAAGGAGATAGAATAAAAATGTATAGCCCTGAGGGTGGCTCATTTTAGTCCTGAAATCCCAAAGGCCTTAATGTTTTTTAATTTTTTAGATAATATCCATTTCAAATTGGATGATGGGGAACATTACATGACTCTTAAGCATAATTGGTGACCAAAACCCACTAGAACAATCCCTCCCAAACATATTTTTATAGAATAAATTAACACCCTAACATTGAAATGTTTCATGGATAACATTTCTCCATGTAGAGTTTCATAGTTCCTGGTACTGATATAAGATTACATACCATTGCATTCCTCGAATCTGGGAGACTTACAAATCTGGGTTTTATTTCTCTAAAAACCACCATTTATATTTTCATAGTAGGTATATAAGGACCATATTTATTTCATTGATGAAAATACTATTCATTTTACACAAATTTGTAGTCACACACCAGTCTACATTTATCCAAGCATACCACTAACACCATAGAGCTACTCCTTCATCATACAAATTCTTATCTCTACTACATTTTTCATTGCCTCTATTACTAACCCACCAAATTTTAGTCACCATATCTAGTCAATCCAACCACTATCACTACATAAAAATAATTATTCCCCATCCCTTGATCAACAATAATCATCACCAAGATGACCTACTAACATTCAACCTCTCCATAATCCTCCTGCCTCTAGAACTACCCTGAAACCATTGAGCACCACCTTGGATGCTTCATGTTTGTAAATGTTGAATGGACCCCGATCCCACTGACACCACATACCCCCACAATAATAATAAATCAAAATACCCTAAATATTGGGGTTCATCAAGGATTTGATCCAGGGTTTGGGTGCAAGATCACAGGGTTCCTTTACCGTTGGGTTGAACCCTAACAATAGAGGTGTGTTATTTTCCATCCAAATAAATTTTCATAATGTTTTCACATTTACTATGTAACACCCCATGATTTCATATCACTTTATCTAATTAATGTAATTAAATAGATTGTGCTACACAAAACATTGAGTTCGAGAACACCAAAACTTACCAAACTAGTCGTTCAAATAGTGGTTATGAATAATATTAACTGAATTTTGAATCTTATATACTCTATATAATTTTAACATCCATATTATGTGTTTCATAGATATAATATAAGAATTAATTCATTTTTTTCATATAAAATAAGTATATTTCAAAAAAAACAATTTTACCATCTCTTAATGGAGAACCTTTTTTAAAACCAATATTTGAAACTTTAATATTTTAAATGAAATGAAATTAATCTCTCCATTAGAAGCAGGACATAAAAAATTACTTAAAAACATTTTTTTGTACTTTTCTGATCACTTTCATATTTTGACGAATAGTTAAAAATACCGTGTTTTAATTGAAAACAAATTTTTTAATCGAAAAAATTTATAATGTTAAATTATGAATTTTCATGATTTTGAAGTATAATTAGATTATATTTTTATCATTTAATACAATTTAGGTCATTATGATTAATTTCACATTTAAATTTAACATAAACATATGTTAATCATTTGATAGTTTTTACATTTTAAAAACATGCCTTTTCATTTTGACAAAGAGAATTAATTTTAAATTAATTAATGCAACTTTTATGTTCTGAATTTGGTAAAATATAATTTATTTTAGAATTCGGAATATCAAAATTATCCTAGGGTGAAATTTTGGAATTTCTTTTGAAAACTGTCAATCTTTGATGAATAGTGAAAAACATTGTGTTATTGTTTAAAACTGACTTTTTATTTAAATAAATAGAATTTTTTTTTAATTTATTTTAGGAAAGAATAAACGAATAATAATTATATATTTTAAATGTAATTCATGGGAGTCATTTTATAATAAGTTTATATATATATATAATTTTATTGAACTTTTTTCGTCTCTTACCCACCTTCTTGGAGCATTTGCAAATGTGCATAAAACTAAATTTTACATCTTCTGTGTGTTGAATTTCAAAACTCCAAGAGACACATTTGACATTTGTAAGTAAAATTTTGTTCAATAATATGAAAATAATTTTTGATTAATAGTATATTTGACTTTTATTTACCACGATTAAAAGTAAATAGGGTAATTAAGGGTAAAAATGATATTATAATTACTCTAACACATTTCCTAATTCTATTGGATAAGTTTAATTCCACCAAAAACAAACTTAGGAATAAAATATTATCATATTTAGGTCTACTTATATTATATTAGAAAATTTATTATTATTTTATTTAATAAATAGTTAAAATTGATAAATTCAAAGTTTAATAACTAAACTGTTTTTAATATAGGGTCAATAATAAGAAAAATTAAACTATAAATATTCATTAGAAATATAAAAGGATTTCATACATAATGGTATTTTATTTATAATTTTTAGACATTAAATAAATAATTTTATTAATGACACAATGATGATGTAGTAATTACCTTACTAATGAAAGAATAAAATAAATGGTATTTTAAATTTTAAAATAAATATAATTTCAATGTTTTTCTAAAATCCAATAATTTTCTAGGTTAATATGACATGTTATTTCTGATTACATAAATTTTTTCAAAATGATAAAGTAGTTATGAATTTTACAAAAACAAAATACCAAATAGTGTCAAAATTGACATAAATTAATTATTAAAACAATTACTATATTATTGGTTGATATAATAATCCTAAAAATATAAGTTTTGGAAAAAGGGATTAAATAATATTATATATGTCAATAATTATCCACTTGAGGTTCTATATGAAGTTTATAGTAATTTTACTAACCACATTGTGTTAGAATAAAAGAAGACAATGTAAAAGTTAAACTATTTATCTAAGAGTTAAATCTAAAAGATAAGGTTAAAATTGTTACCTAAACATGTCTAAAACCTATTGGTTGAAAGGATTTAGACCCATAACCACATAATACCCAAAAATAATTCATTTTTCGCCATTATAAACCTAATATGATTGTATTATAAATTAATATTTTAACCTTTTCCTAAAGTGACCCTCACTCATCTTATAAAGGGGCACTTCCCCTTCTCTCAAAATCACACCTCCAAAGCCATTTGACTCAACCAAAACCTGCCCCAATATCCTCTCAAAATCCATAAAATCATTATATAGTCATTCATTTGAACATAAATCCAACCTAAGGATCCCTTTTGATCAACTCAAAAGGAAACACCCGAAGAAGAGGTAATAATTTCAACACCTCTTTCAAATTCTTCTCTACTTCCACTTCCTCTTTTTTTTGTTCCCATACTAATAACTCTAGTACCTCCTACATATTTTGATTTTTTTATATACATATGTTAAAACCATATTATTTATTCTATCGATCTTACAAATGACAAATTCACCGTACGTGCGTACATACGACTTACCGTCTCCACGTTATGGTATATTTTATTATTCAAACACTTCATTATTTGGATTGGTATAATAATGAGTAAAATTGATGTAAATAATAAATATAACATGTTAATTATTATTTATATATGATATAAAATCCAATTAAAATCGATTTTACAATCAATATAATGATATTGTCGCTCATGTATACGTGCAGATTACTGTCCCCATGAACATGATGTGATTCATTCTCCATCGTAATCATTAAAGAATAATTTTCATTTTATTATCAAAAATAATGTTTAAGAACTTGATATCATTCTGGATATGAAAAAAATTCATCCTATCCCTAAAAAACATGGCTTACGTAACAAAACATATAAAGGAAAATGAATCAGTTAACATCTGAAACGATGATAATACTAAAATATTATTAACAAAATAATATTAGAAAATCATATATGACATCATATTTATGTATATGGTTCTTTTATAATATAATTACACTGATTTAACTATTATATAGGTGTCTAACATACCCTCTACAAAATATATATACAAGATAAGGGTTAATTTTACAATCTCATTATTATCCGAGGGTGTTTTTATATAAGTATCTACTGGGACATATTTATTATCTATGTCCATGTTTCATAAAAGTGTTTCCAAAGGGATTATTTTTAAGGGACTCTTTTAATAAAACATCACTTTAAATGTTTTAAATATTTATTCTTTTATACCTTTCTCATTAATGTCCATGTTTTTAAAAAGGTTTAGAAAGATTTAATTATATAGACATGAATGTTTTTAAAATATTAGTTTCTTTTAAAACATTCTCAAAGGTATGGGACACATTGAATCAAAAATGTCTTTAAATATCTTCCTTTCTAAATTCTGTGATTTGTTAATGTTTTCATGAAAAAGGGATATTTCTCTCAAAGAGTTTTACACATCAACTTCATCTATGTCAACATCTTCTGATGGATTTTAAACTTTTTTAAGTTGATACAAATCTTCTTTATTATATTGAAGGTTTTTTATATGTTTGACAACGGATGTGTGATTTTTATACCATTAATGGTTTATTGATATAGTATTTACATTTCGTATTCTAGTTTTAATATGAATTTTTATGTTATGATTAAACCTTTTCATATAAGGAATTCATTGGACTTAGTAAGTGGCGGGTGGAGCCCAGTATCGATCTTTGATGCATCGGTAGGTCTCATGAGACAAACAGGTGTCTTGGCACAAGGCCTTGACAAAATCTGATTTGTATTCTTATCAAAATGCATTGACTATGTGTTTATGAACTCTAGAATTATGCATTCCATCATTATAAAATTTTCTATTGATATTTCATGTGATTATTCGACTAGTAGAATATCCATGTGAATAAGTAAATGGCATTATTTCAATTTATATTTTCCATATTATGATAATGTTTAAGATTATAAGGATTTTGTTTTAATCTTATACATTGTGATTAATGTTCATTCTTATTTACGAATGTTTCCCCAATACTGTTATCCTTACTGAGCATCTGAACTCACCCCTTTATATGTTTTATTTTTCCCAGGATTTGAAGAAGTATATTATGAATGACATGTAGGGATAGTCTAAGGGATATAAATGTGTCCAATAGAGAAACTTTTGTTGTTATATTTCATTTTATAATGTAATGTAACATTCATATATGTAATATATTTTCCAAGACATCTAAACTGATCAGTCCTTAGGGACTTGACTCCTTATAATCATGCAAATGTATTAAAATAATGCACAGACTCCAGGCCTTCGGGGTCGGGGTGTTACAGTTGGTATCAGAGGGTGTTTAGCAACATCTTTGGAAATAGATTTAGATAAACACTGATTAGAGAACATTACCCTAAGATATACTTTGAGGATAAGTATAGAAGAACTTCCTAGAATTTTGGTAATTTAGAGATTTTGTGTATTTTACAAGAAATGCATCCATGTCTGGATACGAGAAGGTAGAGGCGGCTCTCGAATAGATGTACCTAGGAGTGAAAACTCTGAAAAGGAGTTTTGGGCTTGACACGTGGTATCATTGTTCATGACAATGGTCCTTTGCTGCACTCTTGGTAATGAAACTCTAAGGGGATATTCTTATGATAATTCATATTTTCATTACAAGCCATTATGAAGGATTAATGAGTAAATACTTTCTCAAATAAAACATTTTTTTGAATATGCATTGTATGCATAAATTTTTCAATTTACGTTAGTTATTTTACATGTTTGGAATTATGAATTGTGATTCATAAACTAAACTAGTGTATGTCATTGTTTAGAAATGGTGCCTAGTAGATAGAATAATAACTCTAGCAATACGCATGATCCAAAGAGTAATAAGGATCATATCGTTCATGGCATTAAGACCAAATTTATAAGGGAAATAGTCTCCGACATATTCTCAACAAATGAAGAAATAATATCATGTGTTAATAAGATAAGCAAAGAATTATCTAAGTCCTATGTCTTTGAAGGGAAGCAAGATAAGACAAGGACGGAAGAGAGAAGGATGGATAAAGGGAAGCGGGGAAAGATAGATTTTCCCCTATGTGATAATTGTGGAAAGAATCACATTGGTAAATTCTTGAAGGGAATGGGAGTTTGTTATAAGTGTAGAGAAAAATGACAAAAATACATGATTTCTAGGGTAATAAAAAGGTTTCAAATGTACAATGCTTCATCTTCAAGGAGTTGGGATACTACATGAATCAATGTAAAAATCATTAGAGTATACCCCAAATGATATTATTGGAAAATAATCAAATTATTATACTACAAAATATGAAGAGGATTGATTAGATATCATATTTTATTATTAAATTATTGAGTCATTTGAGTATTGTATTAGTGAGGTACATGTTATAAGAATTATAGAATATAAAAAGAATGTATTGTAGTACAATTTCATTAAGGATTTGAGATTATATGGTTCTAAGAAAAATGACTCAATAGCAAGTTAAATTTTTTGAAAAATAAAAGGTTTAAGTAAAGATTAACCTTAATATAGTTCTGATACTGAGGTAGTGATTTTGAAAAACGATATGATTGATTTGGATATTCAATATTCTTGACTACTTTGAAATTAATTAATTGTTTTTTTGTTCCATTATTGTTTGATTTTACAACATTTTTGGATATAAGGAGTAGATCAAGTATTCTATAAGAAAAAATGATGTACATACCTATTTAAAATATGGTTTTCTGGTAATTTAGTTCATTACCATGTCTTAAGAGAATACACAATTAAGGTATTCACATGTATGTTATGTAACCTTACAAATTTATTTTGGACTGTGTGTTTGGACATAAGTATTTTGGATAAGTCTAAAGGTCGGAATGGATAATGTTAAAACCATGAATACTATTTTTTATGGTTAAAACACTTCTTAATATTATTTTTGGACTATTATAAAAAGGACAACCTAGAGGTCGGGCAACAATCCATCATGTCCAGCAAGGCCGTGAGAATTGAACCTCTAATTGAAGGGAAACAAGGTTGAATCACATACCACTGGCCTACATGATGTATTGGATTGTATAACTTAGTTTTTAAAAAAAAATGTCTTATAGATGAATTATAAAATCATTTTCTTAAAACCCTATACAATTAGGATTAATAGAATATTTTTAAGTTAAATTTTCCTTGTAGAGTGAAAGATTAGTTTGTGGTATATATTAGTTGAAGGATGAAGCTATACATGTCAAGTATATTTTTTCATTTTATTCTATGAATAAATTAATTATTAATCTTTAGTGATGGGATATTATAAACAAAAATGTGTTATCCTAATACCTTATGTTTTGTTGAACTGATGATATTTTAAATCCTCGTAAATTGATGGCTTTGAGACCCTCAATTTTACACTTGTTTTTAATTAATGACCTCAATCACTACTTATTAATATTTATGTTTTTCATCCAATTATGTGTCTCAAATTTCCACCAATGTTTTCCTAATCAAGATCATAATTTAGTGGTGATTTTTTATTTCCCTTCCCCTCTAATTAAGTCTAAATTTTATTAACCCAATTTCTGATGTGGGTTTTCCACAAAGTTATTTTTCTATTTTTAAACTATTATTTTCGAAAAAAAATTCAACTTACGTGGATGCAATTTATTGCAATAGGGGAGAATGTAATAACCCATGATTTTATAGTATGTTATCTCATTAAAATAATTAAATACCATGTGCTACACACAACACTGAGTTCGAGCGCACCATAACATACCAAACTAGTCGTTCAAAAAGAGGTTATGAATAGTATTAACTGAATTTTGAATCTTATATACTATATATAATTTTAACATACATATTATGAGTTTTATAGAAATAATATAAGAACCAATTCATTTTTTCAGATAAAAGAAGTATTCTTAAAAAAATAAAATTTTACCATATTTTAATGGTAAACCTTTTTAAAAACCAATATTTGACACTTTTATATATTGAATTTAATGAAATTAAATTCTTCTATATAATTTGGACATAAAATTTAATTTGGATAAAGTTTTGGTACTTTTCTGATAACCTTCATATTTTGACGAATAGTGAAAAATACTATGTTTTAATAGAAAACAACTTTTTTAATCGAAATAATTTATTCTGTTAAATTATGAATTTGAATGGTTTTGAAGTATAATTAGATTATATTTTTATTATTTAATACAATTTATCTCATTATAATTAATTACACATTTAAATTTGACATAAACACATTTCAATCTTTTGATATTTTTTACTTTTTAAAAACCCGCCTTTTGGTTTTGACAATGGGAATTAATTTAATATAAATTAATGAAACTTTAATGTTTTGAATTTTTTAAAATATAATTAATTTTTGAACTCATAATATCAAAATTAGTTTTGGGAGAATTTTTTGTATCTTTCTGAAAACATTCAATTTTGGATGAATAGTGAGAAACACTTTGTTATTGTATAAAACAGACTTTTTATTTAAATAATTAGTTATTTTATTTTAAATTATTTTAGGTATAAATAGATTCATAATATATATATATTTTCATTTTAATTTATTTGATTCATTTTTTAATATGTGTAAATATATAAAATTTTATTGAATTTTTTACAGTCTTTTACCCACCTTCTAGGAGAATTTTCAAATTTGCATAAAAATAAATTTAACCGCATTTCTAAGTTTAATTTAAAAAATACAAGAGACATGGTTGAAATCAGTATGTAACATGTGGTTTAATAAGATAAAAATAATTTCTAGTGAATAGTAACTTTTGACTTTAATTTTCCACGGTTAAAAGTAAATAGGGTAATTAAGGGGAAAATGATAATATAGTTAACCTAACACATGTACTAATTCTATTGGATAAGTGTAATTAGACCCATTAAAAACTTAGGAATTAAATCTGATCATATTTAGGTTCACTTGGATTGGATTAGAACATTTATTATTATTTCATTTCAAGAAGAGTGAAAAGTGTTAAATTCAACGTTTAATAACTAAACCATTTTAAATATGGGGTTTCAAAAAGATAAATTAGAATATAAATATTCATTAGAAATATAAAAATATTTCGTACATAATTGTATTTTATTGATACTTTTTACACATTAAATAAATAAATTTATTAATGACACAATGATGATGCAATAATTACCTTATTAATGAAAGAATCAAATAAATGATATTATAAAATTTAAAATAAATATAATTTAAAGTTTTTTATGAAATTAATTAATTTAAAGGTTAATATGACATTTTTTAGTTGATTATATAAATTTTATTCGATGTGATAAGGTTTTTACGACTTTTCCAAAAACAAAATACCAAATAGTTTCATAATTGACATAAATTAATTTTTAAAAGAAATACTATATTATTTGTTGATATAATATTCCAAAAAATATAAGGTTTGGCCAAAGGGCTTAAATAATAATATATATGTGTCATTAATTAACCACTTGAAGTTCTTGTGGATGTTTAGAGTTAGTGTATTGACCACATAGTGTAAGAATACAAGAAGACACAGTAAATGTTAAACTATTTATGTAAGAGTTAAATATAAAAGATAAGTTTAAAATTGTAAAATAAATTTTTTTTAAAACCTATTGGTTGAGGTTCTTTAGACCCATAACCACATAAAGATCTAAATAAATTCATTTTGAGCAATTATAAACCGAATATGATTCTATAATAAAATAATTTTTTAATTTTTTCCTAAAGTGACCCTCACCCCTCTTCTAAAAGGGAACTTTCTCTTCTCTCAAAATCACACATCCAAAATAATTTGGCTCAGCCAACCTCTACCCAAATATCCTCCCAACTTCCATCACATCATCCTATTGTGATTTCTTTGATCAGAAAGCCATCTTAAGGAGCCCTTTTGATCAACTCAAAAGGAAACACCCGAAGAAGAGGTAATAATTTCACCACCCTCTTTCAAGTTCTTTTCTTCTTCCACTTCCTATATATTTTTTTTCCATACCAAAATAATAACTCCAGTACCTCCTACATACTTTGATGTTATTTTAAATATGATAAAACCATATTCATTTTTATATCCATCCTATAAATGACAAATTCACTATATGTGTGTACATACAGCTTACCGTCTCCACCTCATGGAGTAGTTTATTATTCAAACACTTCATTATTTGGATGGGTATAATAATGAGTATAAATAATGTAAATAATAAATATAACATGTTAATTATTATGTATATATGACATACCATCCAATTACATAGGATTTCACCATCAATATAATGATATTGTTTCTTATGCGTGCGTACGGATTACCTTCTCCACGAACGCGATGAGATTCATTCCTCATTGTAATCATTCAAGAATAATTTTAATTTTATGATTAAAAATAATGTTTAAGAACATTATATCATTATTTATATGAATAAAATACTAAAATACATTGTATCCATAAAAAAAATTCTTACATAACAAAACATATAAAGGAAAATGAATCAGTTAACACCCAAAACGACGATAATACTAAAATATTATCAACAAATTAATATTAGAAGATCACATATTATATCTTATTTATGTAAATGGTTATTTTATAATTTAATAACAATGATTTATCTATTATAGATGAGGTTAATTTACCCACAATCAAAGAGATTTACAAGGTATGGTTTAATTTCAAAATCTCATTATTATCCGAGGTTGTTTTAACGTGAGTATCTACTAGGACATATTTATTATCCATGTCCATGTTTCATAAAAGTGTTTTCAAAGGAACTTTTTAATAAAACATAATTATAAATGTTTTAATGATTTGTGCTTCTAAACCTTTCTCATTTAATTTCCATGTTTTTAAAACGGTTTTTAAGTATTTATTTATATGGACATGAATGTTTTTAAAATGATAATTTCATTCAAAAGTTTCCAAGTGGTATGAGACACATTGATTCAAAATTATCATTAAATGTCTTAATTTTTAAATTTTTTGACTTGTAAATGTTTTCATGAAAAATGGATATTACTCTCAAAGAGTTTTTGAAATATTTTTCATCTATGTCAATATCTTTTGAGGGATTTTAAAATTTTTTAATTTGATACAAATATTTTGTATTGTATTGAAGGGTTTATGATATGTTTGACTGTGGATATGTTATTTTTATAATGTTCATGGTTTATAGATATAGTATTTACATTTCATATTCTAGTTTTAATATGAATGTTTATGTCATGTTTAAACCTTTTCATATAAGGAATTCATTGGACTTAGGAAGTGGCGGTTGGAGCCTGTTATAGCTCTTCGATGCATCGGTAGGTCTCTTGAGAAAAACTAGTGTCTTGGAACAAGGTCTTGAAAAAATCTTATTTATATTCTTTGCATAAGGCCTTGACTATGTGGTCATGAAGTCTGGGATTATTCATTCCATCATTATGAATTTGGCTATTGATATTTCATGTGATTATTCAACTAGTAGAATATCCATGTAAATAAGTAAATGGCATTATTTCGATTTATATTTTCTATATTATGATAAAGTTTAAGCTTAAAAGGATTTTGTTTTAGTATTATACATTGCCTTAAATGTTCATTCTTATTTATGAATGTTTCCCATATATTTTTTATCCTTATTGAGCATCTGAGCTCACCCCTTCCTATTTTTATTTTTCCCAGGATTTGATGAAGTATATTATGACTGACCTGCTAGGATAGTCTAAGGGATATGAATGTGGTCAATGGAGACAATGTTTTTGTTGTATTTCATTTTATAATGTAATGTAACGTTCATGTATGTAATATATTTTACAATAATATTAAACTGATCGGTCCATCGGGATATGATTCCTTGTAATCATTCCAATGTATTAAAATAATTCATTGACTCCAGGCCTCTGGGTTAGGGCGTTATTGTTGGCATCGTAGTAATTTTATCAACAACATTGTAAAAAGATATAGATAAACTCTAATTAGAGAACACTACCCTAAGATTTAAATTGTGGATTAGTATAGAAGAACTTCCTAGAATTTTGGTAATGTAGATATTTTGGGTATTTTCCAAGAAATACATCCCTTTCTGGATACGAGTAGGTAGAGGCGGCTCTGGAAAAGATGTACCTTGGAGTGAAAACTCTGACAAGGGGTTTTGGGCTTGACCTAGGGTATCCTAGTGCACGACAATGGGTCTTTATGCACTCTTGGTTATGACACAATAGAGGGATATGCTTAAGATAATTAACATTTTCATTACAATCCATTATGAACGAATTATAAGTAAACAATTCCTCAAAGAAAATCTTTTTATGATTATGTATTATATGCATAAACTTTTAAATTTATTTTAGGTATTTTACATGTTTGGAATTATGAATATCAATTTATAAACTAACTTAGTGTATGCCAATTTTAGAAATTGTTCCTAGTATATAGAATAAGAACTCCAGCAATAAGATTGATCCAAAGAGTAAGAAGTATCATATCTTTCATGGAATTAAGACAACATTTAAAAAGGAAATAGTCTCCCATGTATTCTCCTCATATAAAAAAATAGTATCATTTATTAATAATATAATTAAATAATTCTCTCAGTCCTATGGATTTGAAGGGAAGAAAGTGAAGAAAAGGATGGAAGAGAGAAAAATTGACAAAGAAAAGAGGGAAAAGAAGTATTTTTCTTTATGTGATAACTGTGGAATGAATCGAATTGGTAAATTCTTGAAGGTAATGGGAGTTTGATATAAGTGTGAAAAAAAGGACACCAAGTACATTAATGCAAGGGTAATAAAAATGATTCAAATGTACAATGCATCATCTGCATAGAGTTGGGACACTACGCGAATCAATGTTTTAATCATCAGAGTATACTACAAATTCTACTATTGAATAAAAATCAAGGTATGATACTACCGAGGATAAAGAGAAATGATTAGATTTCATATGTTGTTATTAAATTATTGAGTCGTTTTAGTATTGTATTAATTAGTTACATGTTATAAGATTTATAATGTATATTATTATTTTAATTCGGTACTATTTCATTAATGATTTGAGATTATATGGTTCTATGAAAAGAGACTCTATAGGAAGTTAATTTTTTTGGAAAATAAGCATTTTAAGGAAAGATAAACCTTAAAATTTTTTTGATACAGAGGTAGTGATTTTGAAGAAAGATATGATTTATTTAGATAATCGATATTCTTGACAACTTTGAAATTAATTAATTGTTTGTTTATTCCATTATTGTTGGAGTTTACAAAATTTTGGGATATAAATAGTGTATCAAGTATTATATAAGAAATAAAGATGTACATACCTATTCAAATATGGTTTTATGGTAATTCAGTTTATTACCATGTCTTATGAGAATACACTATAATGGTATTCACATTATTGTTATGTGACCATATTAATTTTGTACTGTGTGTTTGGACATAAGTATTTTGGATAATTATAAATGTTGGAATGGATCGAGTTAAAAAATGGATACTATTTTTTATGGATAAAAAACTTCTGAATATTATTTTTTAGATTGTGATGAAAAGGACAACTCGGAGCTTGGGCAACAATCCATCATGTCCTGCATGGCCGCGAGACTTGAACCCACAACCGAAGGGTGACAAGGGTGCATCACCTACCACTAGACACTGTGATGTCTTGGATTGTATAATATAGTTTTTTTTGAAAAAAGTCTGATAGATTAATTATAAATTCATTTATTAGAACCCTATTAGATTTGGTTAAATAGAATATTTTTAAGTTATATTATCTTTTAGAGTGAAATATGGGTTTGTGGTAGAAATTAGTTGAAGGATGAGAATCTACTTGTCAAGAATATTTTTTCGTATTATTCTATGAATAAATTAATTAATAAACATTAGGTAAAGGATATTAAAAACGAAAATGTTTTATCCTAATACCTTATGTTTGGTTGAACAGATGATATTTTAAATCATTATAAATTAATGGCTTTGAGGCCCTCAATTTTACACTTGTTTGTGATTGATGACCTCAATCACTCCCTATAAGTATTTATTTTTTTCATCCAATTATGTTTCTCTAATTTCAAACAATTTTATTATAATATAGATCATAATTTTGTGGTGACATTTTTTTCACTTTTCCTCTTATTAAGACTAAATTTTATTAACACAATTTTTGATGTGGGTTTTCCACAAAGTTATTTTTCTATTTTTAACCATTAATTTCAAAGAAAAATGTCATATTGAGAGGATACCATTTAATGAAGTAAGGGAGAATGCAACGAAACATGATTTCATAGTATGTTATCTCATTAAGGTAATTCAATTGATTTTGCTACACACAACACTGAGTTCGAGCGCACCACAACTTACCAAACTATTCATTCCAAAAGCAGTTATGAGTAGTATTAACTGCATTTTGAATCTTATATACTCTATAAAATTTAAAAATCTATATTATGTGTTTCATATACATAATATAAGAACAAATTCATTTTTTCAGATAAAAGAAGTATTTTTTTTAAAATGCAATTTTACCATATTTTAATGGAGAAACTTTTTAAAAACAAATATTTGACACTTTTATATATTCAATTTAATGAAATTAAATTATTATTTAGAAACGAGACATAAAAATTTATTTTGGATAATTTTTTTGTACTTTTTTAATAACTTTTATATTTTGACGAATAGAGAAAAATACAATGTTTTATTTGAAAAAATATTTTTAATTGAAAAAATTTATAGTGTTAAATTATGATTTTGAATGGTTTTGAAGTATAATTGGATTATATTTTTATCATTTAATACAATTTAGGTCATTATAATTAATTTTGTATTTAAATTTGACATAAACACTTGTCAATCTTTTAATAGTTTTTACTTTTTAAAACCCCGCTTTTTGGTTTTGAAATTGGGAATTAATTTTAAATTAATTAATGAAACTTCTATGTTATTAATTGGTTAAAATGTATTTCATTTTTTAATTCCTAATATCAAAATTATCTTATGGTTAATTTTTGGTATTTTTCTGAAAACATTCAATTTTTTTATGAATAGTTAAAAACATTGCATTATTGTTTAAAACTAATTTTTTTTATAATAATTAGGTATTTTATTTTACTTTATTTTAGGTCACAATAGATACATAATACCTATATATGTTCAATTTAATTTATTGGAGTCATTTTATAATAATATTAGATATATAAAATTTATTGAAATTTCTACCTTCTTTTACCCACCATCTAGGAGCATTTGAAAATTTGCATAAAACTAAATTTTACAACTACTGTGAGTTGAATTTAAAAACTCCTAGATACACAGTTGACATCATTAATTAAAATGTGGTTTAATAGGATTAAATTATTTTTTGGTGATTAGTAACTTTTGACTTTTATTTACCACCGTTAAAAGTAATTAGTGTAATTGGGGGTAAAAATTATATTATAATTACCCTAACACATGCCCTAATTCTATTGGATAAGTGTAATTGGAACAAAAAGAATCTTAGGAATAAAATATGATCATCTTTATGTCTACATGGATTAGATTAGGTCATTTTTTATTATTTTATTTAAAGAAGAGTTAAAAGTGTTAAATTTAATGTTTAATAACTAAACCATTTTTAATATACAGTTTAAAATAAGATAAATTACACTATAATTATTCATTAGAAAGATAAAAATATTTCCAACATAATGGTATATTATATATAATTTTTATACTTAAATAATTTATTTAATTTATGACACAGTGATGATGTAGAAATTACCTTATTAATGAAATAATCAAATAAATGTTATTACAAATTTTAAAATAAATATAATTTTAAAGATTTTATAAAATACACTACATTTATTGGTTAATATGACATTTTAGGGTTGATTAGATAAATTATTTTGGAAGTGATAAGGTTTTTATGACTTTCACAAAAACAAAATACCAAATAGACTCAAAATTGACATAAATTAATTTTTAAAAAAAATACTATATATTGGTTGGTATAATTTTACTAAAAAATTTTGGTTCGGCCAAAGGGATTAAAAATATTATATATGTCATTAATGAACAACTTTATGTTTTCTTGGAAGTTTATAGTAATTTTATTAACCACATAGTGTATGAATACAAGAAGACACAGTAAAAGTAAAACTATTTATCTAAGAATAAAATATAAAAGATAAGGTTTAAATTGTAACCTAAACTTGTCTAAAACCAATTGGTTGAAAGTATTTCGACCCATAACTACCAAATTATCGAAATAAATTTATTCTACATCATTAAAAACTGAATATTATTGTATAATAAATTAATATTTTAATCTTTTCCTAAAGTGACCCTCACCCCTCTTATAAATGGGAACTTACCTTCTCTCAAAATCACACCTTCAAAGCTATTTTTATCGACCAAAACCTGACCAAATATCCTCACAATATCCCTCACATCAACCAAGATTCCTTACTTTTATCATAAAACCAACCTAATTATCCCTTTTGATCAACTCAAAAGGAAACACCCGAAGAAGAGGAAATAATTTCACCACCCTCTTCAATGTTTGTTTCTTCTTCCACCTCCTCTTTCTTTGTTGATTCCCTAACTAAATAATAACTCCAGTACCTCATATATACTATGATATTATTATAAGTACGGTAAAACTATATTTTTTATTCTATCTATCCTATAAATGATAAGTCCATCATACGTGCGTACGTACGGGTAACCGTCTCCCTGTCATGGTGTAGTTTGTTATTCAAACACTTTATTATTTGGATTGGTATAATAATGAGTATAAAAGATGTAAATAATAAATATAACATGTTAATAATTATTTATATATGACATAACATTCAATTACATACGATTTCACCATCAATATAATGATATTGTCGCTCTCGCGTGCATACGGATTACTATCTCCACGAACGCGATGAGATTCATTCCCCATCGTAATCATTCAAAAATAATTTTCATTTCATGATTAAAAATAATGTTTTAGAAAATGATATCATTATGGATAAGAATAAAATACATCCTATCCATAACAAACATGTATTACGTAACAAAACATATAAAGGAAAATGAATCAGTTAACACCCGAAACGATGATAATACTAAAATATTATTAACAAAGTAATATTAGATGACCATATATGATATCATATTTATGTATATGGTTCTTATAAAAATTATTTACTATGATTCAACTATTATAAATGAGTTTAACATACTCTTGACCAAAGATAAGTACAAGGTAAGGGTTAATTTCATAAAATCATTTTTATCTGAAATTGATTTTATGTAAGTATCTACTGGGACATATTTATAATCCTTGTCCATGTTTCATAAAAGTGTTTTCAAAGGTATGATTTTTAAGGTACTCTTTTAGTAATACCTTATTTTAAAATTTCTAACAATTTATTCTTCTAAACCTTTCTAATTAATGTTTATGTTTTTAAAATTGTTTTTAATGATTTATTTTATTGGACATGAATGTTTTTAAAATGTTAATTCCTCTCAAAAGTTTCAAAGTGATATGGGACACTTTTATTCAAAAATATATTTAAATGTATTACTTTATAAATTGTGTGACATTTAAATGTTTTCATGAATAAGGGATATTTCTCTCAAACAGTTTTACAAATCATTTTCATCAATGTTAACATCCATTGAGGGATTTTAAACTTGTTTGAAGTTGATACAAATATTCTTTTTTATAATGAAGGTTTTTTCATGTGTTTGACTGTGGATGTGTTATTTTTATAACATTCATGGTTTATGGATATAGTATTGACATTTAGTATGTTATTTTTAATACAAATGTATATGTTAGGTTTAAAACTTTTCATATGAGGAATGCATTGGACCAAGTAAGTGATGGGTGGAGCCCGCTATAGCTCCTTGATGCATAAGTAGGTATCATTGGACAAACCAGTGTCGTGACACAAGGCCTTGAAAAAATCTTATTTCTATTCTTGGAATAATGCCTTGGATATGTGTTTATAAAGTCTAGAATTATGAATTCCATCATTTTGAAATTTTCTAATGATATTGCATGTGATTATTAGACAAGTAGAATATCAATGTGAATAAGTAAATGCAATTATTTCTATTTATATTTGCCATATTTTTATGAAGTTAATGTTTAAAAGGCTTTTTTTAGTCTTATACATTTCTTTAAATATTCATGCTTATTTATGTATGTTTTCGGTATATTGTTATCCTTACTGAGCATCTGATCCCACCCCTTTCTATGTTTTATTTTTCCCAGGATGTGGAGATGTATATTATGACTGACCTGCAGGGATAGTCTAAGGGATATGAATGTGGTCAATGGAGAAAATGTTGTTTATGTATTTGATTTTATAATGTAATGTAATGTTCATTAATGTAATATATTTTCCAATACTGTTAAACTGATCAGTCCTTTGGGACTTGATTCCTTGTAATCATGACAATGTACTAAAATAATGCACCAACTACGGGATTTTGGGGTCGGGGAATTACATACAACCTATTAATGGAAAAATTGTTATAATTTTAATTCATAATATTTTTTCCAATATCTAAATAATTCACTCATAAAATATAAAATAATTTTTTCACATTTACAAAAAATATTAATCTTAATTAAAAATGTAATTAATCTTTTCTTAAAGACTCTTCGTATTCCCCATATCCAATTTAAATTTATCAAATTTCCTTAAAAAGGGTAGAATAACACATATCTATATATATATAAAATTTTACTCCACTTGTTTTATATGTTCATGTAAAATTTCCAATATATTATGCTTTCATCTTGTGATATATGATCACATATTGAAATTAGATAGATCTTGGTACATATTTTAAGTCCTAGTCTACATCATACATATGGGCCATTAGTTTTGGACTTAGCCCATGTTTTAATTTGATGAAATATTTCCCAAAAAGTATATAATCTTAAAATTAAAATTTCATAATTTGTATTACTTTAAGAAAGCTATGTCAGAATTAAAATCGGGCTTAAAATAGTTACAATTCCAAAAAAAAATATTTTCATTACTAAACTCAATTTATTCTTAAAACCTCAAAATGTAATATTTTCTTATAAAATAACAATTTTATAAGATTAAAAATACTATGTTACATAATGAAATGTCAGATTTATTAGATTCATTAATCCAGCATACATAAACATTACACTCTTGAGAAATCATCTATACTAATGTCAAAACAAACTTCCAATGACACCAATGAGAACACAAACCAAATATGAAATAAAAGTAAAATATAAGGCCACTTATATTAATTTCTAAATATATAATTCCTAACCCATAAAATAATTTCATTCAACATTATGTTAATTTTTATATTCTTTTATTTCATATCTCCATGGGAAAATTTTTATCTCTTCACACATCATTTTCTATATAGAGTTTTCCCAATTCTCAAGGATATGAGTATTCTCTATAGGTATTATATCCTCATATTATCTCCATTAATATAGTAATAAACATTTCAAACATTAGGTATTTTATATTATATGTTCTAATGATAAGGTTTGGTTGGTTTTGAATATAAAAAAATCAAGGATGAATGGGGATGGTTAGGATTTAAAGTGAAGTAATGCAAGAAAACAATTATTCTTAAGAATGGTTTGCTCCTCAATAAGATAAAAAGAAATGAACACCACTTTTTTCCTCATTAGGTATTATACATTTTATCACTTAATAAAATAATTATATTTATACCCTCTTATATAATTTTATCAACTTTGATTATTTTATTTGATTAGGAACTTCAACAATAAGTTTTACTTTTGAGGTGAAGAGAGAATTTTATATTCTAAATGTGATGTTAACTTTTATCCCATATTGATGTTGATATTTTGTCATACCCGTACACATTTCACTGCCAAAATATTATTAAAAAACTATAATAAATAACAAATCACATTTAATTCAACTCAAAAAAAGTATTTAATAAAACAGAATACATCTCATCTTCTCACTCCCCCACTATTGTGTTCAAGAATAAACATGTATTTAACTTCTATGGTATGTTGGGAAGGGATAAATGTATTATAATTTGGCTGTGTAATAATGTATTTCATGGATACTAGGGGATTAATAATTTTTAGATATAAATTTATTCCAAAATAATAGTTAATTGTAAGAATGGGGATTGCACAATGGTGCCTCAAACATAATTATCACATTCCATGAACTCTAACAACAATTAATATTAAAAAATATAGAATGTTAGGGATCACAAGAAATTACTTAGGGCTCTAAAGGAAAATATAAATGTAAACATTTTTTCAAAAAAAATTAGAATCCTCATCAGTTTGGTAAGATTTTAAATTTGGATAGCACTAGTGAAAGTGACTTTAAAAATCAATCAAAAATACTTAAAACATTTGAATTTAGGAAAAAATAATCCATTTAATTAATAATTGAATTAAATAAAAAATAATATCAAAAAATTTAAGAAAAATATCTTATTGGTTTGAAGTTACCAAATAATTTTATTTACCTCAAGAATCTTAAAAAAATTTCAAATATAAATTGATAATAGATAAAAAAGTTTAAAATAATAAAAAAAATGAAAAACACAAAAAAATTTAAAAAAAAATTGTTTAAATTACCCACACCTAAAATAAACACACACTTATTCCATTTAATTCCATCCTTTTATTTCAAAAAACATCAATTCAACTTATCTTAGATAATTTAAATTGGGAAGAAAATAAAATGAAGAAAATAGGGACATGATCAAATTTATTTTTCAGTAGAAGCCTTGAGTTGAGATCCAAGATACTATAACATAGTAACATAGAAATGAAGACCAAAACAGAACATAATTAAAATAAGGAAAAATAATTAAAAATAGAATAACTTATTTAACTTGGTTTGAACCCCCAATTGGGTGATATGCTTTTACTCCTCCTCATCAGGTAGTTCTAGTGGAAATCCCCAATCTAATGGTGGGTGAGTTTTTGTTATCATGAATGACAACAAAATTTTTCTTCCAATGACCATATATTCAGATTGGTTATATAAGAACCCATATATAGAGTACTTAAATTTGATCCCTATCGAAATTTGGTACATAATTCAAGGTGGGGTGGGAGAAATATTGGGTCTTCCACTTCCTCAACTATTTCTTTAGCCACTTATTCCACATCATCTAAGGCTTTCTCAATTATAGTTATATTACAAATTCTAAAAATGAAAGTTATAAGACAAATAAACTTGAATATTATTTAAATATTCTTAACAAATAAATAAATATTCACTTTCACGTATGTAATCATTGGAATTAATTTATTTAGGTAACAACAATAGTATATCCCCATATGCTCCCTCCAATATATGTTTACTAGGATTGGTGATATTCATATGTTCCTCATTAGAAACATATTCTTCATATTCTATGTCAAAAGGTACCCATATGTTTTTAGAATCATAAATACTAAATAAATGGTAGGTAATAATAAATTAACATTTAATAAAAGCATAAATAAATTATTTTAATAAATTATTATCTACCTTAATTTTCCTAACATAAATTTTCTTTTCTTTTATCATGGACACTAAGAATAGGGTTTTTGTGCATATAAGTAGGTAGTAAACCTCCATCATCATTTCTTTAAATTCTACTACTTGGGTTTTTTTATTCAAAGGAAATAGAGAGGAATAGAGGAGCTAATTTTTGATTATCTATTTTTAGAGACTCAGTTATCTTTTGATCTTATATAATGTATGAACATTATTCTTTCAAATCATATTCATCCACCATAATTGCATCAAATTAATTTTTTTCTATAAAGCCCACCTCTAAGAAATGGTTTATTATGTCTAAATCAATCTATAATTAATTCCATAAAGTCTTATTAAGGTTATATAGCTTTACTAATTTGAGTGAAAAATTATTCCTCAACTTTTTTTAGTTCTTTCTCAAGTCAATACAATTAATTTGTAATGACATATTCAGCTATTGATTAACTTTTCTATCCAAGTTCTATATATCAACATTAATTCCCTATAATTGACATTTTCCCTTATTTTTTCCATATTATCATTTTTTAACATGAGAGTAGTTAGTATATTCATAATTTTTACAGTTTAAATACATCATGTACAAATACATTTTTTTAGTTTTTAGATTTTTTTAAAAAAAATATTATTTTTTGTTGGTAAATTATGAGTTAAAGTGTTACAGAACCCTTGAAATAGAACTAAATTTATGAGAGGTATTTTTCACAAATATATATCAAACATATTCTTATTAACCTAGAAAGTAGTGAAGTTTATACTCTAGAGTCAATCATGAGGATACCACCCACACAACTCTAATTTTCTATTATCATTGTTTTATTCAAATTACTATATTTCTAATTGTATACTAGTATAAGATAGGTTTCTTTAAATTTTATTGATATATAAATATATAAATGTAATGTAAATTAACATACATATAGAATAATGTTATCGTGTATGAAATAAGCAAGTTGTTCATATAATATCACAGTGATTGAAATCATTATTTAGTAAAATATTATTTATATTCAATTCAATGTAGTGATGAGAAAATATGACATGACACCCTATCATATAAATTTTATTACCCTAAAATGAGAAATATTTTATGGGTAAATACTCTTCTAAACATATTCTAGGAGATTAATTCACATGCCATCACTACCTAAGTCATAATCCATCATATGCATGAATTAGATAGTGAAGCGATTGATGATAGATAAATGAAAAGAAGAACTTGGGTAAAAGAGAAAAATAGAAAATATCTCAACCTAATCAATTTAACCAATACATAAATTCTCATAACTAAATAAATAATAACATGGACGAATATCGAATTAAATAAAATGATTGACCCCTCCCT
Source organism: Viscum album (assembly GCA_963277665.1). Classification (NCBI taxonomy): domain Eukaryota; kingdom Viridiplantae; phylum Streptophyta; class Magnoliopsida; order Santalales; family Viscaceae; genus Viscum; species Viscum album. Next base: position 1,168,844,556 of record OY728164.1, read on the forward strand.
TGAACAATCATTTGGGTAATTTCTCCATTTTCAGAAGAGTTTATAAGGGAAAAAGTTGGGATAATAAATAAGTTAAAAATGAAATATAAATTTATAATGAAGAATAATAATTTATATTAATAATTTATATTATTGAAATAAAAGTAATGAATACTAATAAGCTACTAAAATGGATATTTATAATTTATAACCATTTTAAATGGAGAGTGAATTAATATTTATTATCATAAAGGTGGATTATTTTTTCTCCAAAATATTCCTCTTAATTATTAAATGTGGAAGTGATAATAATTTAAAACATAAGAAATTTTGGATTTTGTAATTTTGTTCATATACTTCTTATACATACACAGAATAAAAATCATATTATTTTTTCATGTTTTAATAATGTTACATCTAAACTAATAAAAATTATTTCGTCATTAGGGACTCTATTTATTTGAAAATTTTGGTTTCCAATGCATTAGTGTCTATAAATAAAGAATAATAAAAAATATACATTGAAATGAAAATAAACATCAACTTATCTTTAACATCAAGTAAAATTTCACCTCTATTTGTTCAAAAAAATGTGAGATAGGATCCAAAAATTAAAATTCCTTGAATATGGGATCATATTCCATGGCATGACTTGTATATACATTTTTGGAATCATAGTGTTGGATTTAACTCATGTTTTAGTTGATTTAAATTTATCCCAGTGATTTTGTAATACATAAAAAGGAATTTTAATTTTTTATTACATTAGAAATAGTTGTGGTCTAGTTACAAAACTAACATAAAATATGTAAAATTGAAAAATTATGTTATTTCATTATAAATCACAATTTATTATTAACAACTAATAATTTGATAATTTAATATGAAATAAAACTATTTTATGATTTGAAACTTTTATTTTTAGATTTAAATATGTGAAAATATTTTCTTTATCTACTATGAAGTATAAAGTCATATAGATGATACTATTCAGAAAAATGTGAATAAAAATTTTCAGTGAAATACATAAACATAAGATGCCATTTTTGGGTTATCATTTCTATTAATAACAAATTAATTGATGGTATTAATGGATATTATATCTTGTATAAGACCTATTATTTTCATCCACCTCTGATATATTGTATTCTAGATATGGTAGAATGAATTTTCTCTTATGGGATATGGAAAATGAGGAAGGGATGGGAAATACACCTAATTGGCAGCACATATGTGCATCCTTAGATCATTTATTTGAACAGTAACTCTATCTGAATTCATAAAATACATGAAATAAAATATGAAGGACCTTGGATGAGCATTTTGAGAGAGGGTAGTTTTATCTATCACTGAATGATAAGAATACTCATTATCAGGGGAATTAGTTACTGTTAATACCATAAGAGTCATTCTATTTATAGAGGAATTACTAATTGGGATATATTTCAAGATACTTTATTATCATTATCACTATAATACAAGATCAATGGGGTATACTCTATATTGTATTTAATCTTAATCATGTGAATTTAGAAGCTTTAAAAGAGTACTAGGTGATTAGGTGCCCGGGTAGGTGGCCTGGATGAATAAGAAAATCATGTAGGTGAGCAAGGAAAATAGTGTTCTTATGTGGGTGAATTGGTATATATTGAACTCAACCATGTGACTATAGTGAATATAGTAACCTATTATAGGGCCCTAGGTGAAGTGGTTCCTAAGTATAAAGTTCTGTTTGAACATGGAATCATTGTATAGAATCCTAGGAAAATATATTTCACTGGTTTGGAGGCCTTGGAAAATATGAAAAACACATAGGATGACATGGGAATAAATGCTAATGTATGACCTTGTCACACATCACATGATGGTTAATAAGACACATAAATAGAACACATTGATCTATCGAGGAAACCTATTTATAATATTAATTTGAACATATCTTATGAGTGTCTTGGGTAAAGTTATATTTCAAGGATTATCATCATTTAATGACATTATTACACATCCTTATCATCTAAATTCCATTATATTTGAGTTGAAACTCAGATAATGGGGAAATTTGAGTAGTTAGTCATGGATTTCTTATACTCAGTTGATGTCAGGATTTTCCTTTTCCCTCGACTCGATCTTCTTTGCATGTCGTGTATTAAATATTATTCTTGGAATTACTATATAGGAATTGAGATCTAAGATCCTAGGTAACCACATTAAGATTTTTTATCCTTTTATCATAGTATAATGGGTGCAAGAAAGAATGGGTTAACATGAGCATCATGCTACTTTGGTAAGTAGGGCATGTTGGTGCAATGGTTGAGGTTGTGTATGCACACTACTAGGGGTTGGGCATGCTAAAGTTGGAACCCAAACATATTCTTCTCCATTTGGATTAAAATTTCCTAAACTATAGATAAAAATAATACTTAGTACATTTTTTTTTAAATAATACACATATAGAATTGGTTTTTCATAACATCATGGTACCATTACAAATATCATGGATTCCTGAGCATTCAACAAAATGGGTATAGTTGGTTCCCACAGTGATTAGGGATGAACATGGGAAACCAATACCAAATATATAAGTTTTATTTACTTTATTGAGAAATAAAATATAAATGTATTATTTTTTTAGGTAACTTACTATCCATTTTATGTAATTACAACATATAATTTTGTATCACGCATGCACTCATATATATAAAAAAAATTATAAGGGACACCATTAGCATGGGATTGTGAGCTTATTTTTTCATAGTTTAACAATAATAATTGTTATATATATAGTTTTGTTTTAGTTTTGATTTTGATAATTATAATTAGGTTTATAGATTTATCATTTTTAGAATAATAATTCAATTTTAGTTACTTATTACTTTAAAAACATTGAAATGTGATGTTTAATGAAAATAATATTTTGAGTATTATTTTTGAGGTACTGAAATGTGAGATTTTGTTTTCAGAATAAAAAACATGAACCATTGATAATTTTAGATGATTCATATTTAATGATAGTTTGCTGTCAAATTAGTACGTCACTTAGATGTATGTAGATAAACGGGGGAATCTCGTATATAAATAACTTAGGGATCTTGAGCTATGTAAGATTAAAACATTTTTCTTGATATTATATAAGAGTAACTCAAATACATATGATTAAAATAATTGAGGGAATATCATAAACTAGTATATAATAGAATAAATGTTTATCAATTTATTTAATTTGGAAGTCTATCTGAGTGAATGTCAACTGATATCCAAAGAGATCAATGAACTAGAGCTATTGAGATTATTCCATGACAAACCAACTTCACATGATAAAAAATAAGATTTTAAACCATGAATCCCCTAGAAAATGAATATCAAGTTCAGTCAATTCCATATTATTCCCTAATTCTATCTTGATCTTAGATAATGATTCATTTGGTGATAATATTGTGTCATTATCAGTTAATAGATGATCAAGTTCCCATGTTTCCTTGACTCCCCAAGGGATTTACCACCAACTAGAACATTTAAATCTCACTTCATACTCTTTAATTTATTTCTACAATCCATTCAAGACTCTACCATTCAATCTATATACAATGGTAGAATAAAGGTTCAGCTACATACAAGGGATTATAGGAGATCAAGATGTACTTGTGAGTTGTATTTTCTACTTCACTCTTATACTTTGTTATTTTTGTATACTCAACTAGTTGAATAAAGTGATGGATGAGGGGGTTGTAATAATTTATTATGTTGTATGATACCGATAACATGAATGTTTTATTGTTCAATGCATCATTATTAATACATAAAATTTATTATAATTTGATTTGGTTATCCTAGAGATATGGTGAGGTAAAGATAATTAAAGACAAATCAATTCACTTAAGTAGTGATCATGGTAGCCTAATGGATGAGAGTTATTAGGTTTTTGTGGAAACATAAACATTGAAAAATAAATTAACCACTACTTTATAAGGATAATAGAATCCTTATAGGTACTTTAGACTTGGTTAGTAAGTCTCTAGATTATATACGAGTGTAGTTTTGGGATATATGATTGTTACCAACATACTTCTATTTCAAATACATTTGAAATTCATAATGAGGGTGATAACATGCTTAAATATACCAAACATATCAAATAGAATCAACACTTATCAACCCTTTATAGTTGTTTCCTATTTCCTATGAAAACTTTATATACATAGTTATATAAATATATGAAAAACACAAAGAAAAATTCAAAATTTTTATATGTTCAAACATAGAAACCCCTATTTAAAATTGAGTTTTTTCAACCATAAAACCTAAGTAGATTTGTTAAACTCTCACATATCACTATGCTTGACCCAGTAACTAACTTTTATTAATATTATTTAAACTGATGCAGTTTCATACCATGTTATTTACAAACATACTGAAATATCACATTAGTGGAAATGTAGATCTAATTTTTCATATATAGGTCAGCATATCAGTTCTGGTAAAAGTGAAGGAACTGTACAAAATCAACGTGAATTATAATATAGTGTTGTTTCAATGAAAACGTACTAGTACCAGTGTTTCCCTTTAACATGTATATCATACTATCTTTGACATCATGGTTATGGGTTTTGCTGAAAAATATTTATTTCCTTTGTTAAATGCATTATAATTAGAAACTAAGGATGTGATTAAAGAGGGGTGATCAAATAAATTATCTCTTAATGTTTATAAAAGAATTTTTTGAGTTTTTAAGTGTTAAAAAAATAAAAGTAATTAAAAATTAGATATTAAAAAGAACTATGATAAAAATTAATTGCAAATAAAGTTATAAATTTGTGATTTAGTTATGGTTCGTTATCGAACTATAGTGTTATCCTTTTCCTCAAAGGATTATATATTCTTACTATTAATAGATGAATGAGATGTTCCAAAATCCCTTCACCTGTTACCCTTAATTTTCTGGATTTGGTGATTCTTAACTTAATAGATACATTATCTTAGGTCAACCCACATTCTTATGTGTGTAAAAGGTACACAAAATCACTTCTATTTTAGTCAAGAAGTTCCCAATCAGGACTCCTAGTTCTTAAAGAATTCAAGAGTATCTAATGGATATTTCACATATTCCAATAATATCCAAGACCATCACAACTCAACCTAGTATATTATATCATATAAAGTATAAAATAAGTGGATTATGGTGATGTAACATCAACAAATTCATTATACAACAAATTCAATTGTCATAGATACAAACACATTTGAAATTATAAATTAATATGACACATTGACAATATTTAATTTAAGAAAGAACTTTTTATTCATTCAACTACGTGAATCAAGAACTATAATAAGACTAAATTTCTATCCCTAATTACCGAAGGTTTTATCCATCTGTGCATATGATAAAAGAAATAGAAGAAAAAATATAATAGATTATAGAATAATGAGATGCAGAAAATATAATAATGAAAACTAAAAAATATGAGTTGAAATAAATCATGTGTCTATTTCTTCATTATCCTCCTTCACATCAGGTAGATGTTTTATTAACTATCTATTCTTCTAGAATTAGAACCTATGAAACCCTTACTTATTAAAATTTGTAATGATTACTTTTCTCTTTATATTTTCCCAAGTCTCATGGTATTCAAATCTCTGCAACATATACATCTAAAAGTATTAATGATGCATGTTTCCTTAGTTGTTTCTACTGGTATTCAACAAAATCCACATTCCCATCCATATTTTTCCTAGTGTAATGATGATGTGGCATCTCTTAGATTTTGTTAAAAGGTTATAATATCCTTTTAATGTGATTAAATGACCATTACACTGTATAAATAAAATCATTATATAGGATTGGCCCATATATAGGTAGAAAATGACCTTTATATATGTTTGACCATTATGAAGGGGAAAATTAAAGTTTTTACTACTGCACAATATTTAAATATTTCCTAAATGATGTTTTGACATCGCTGGATTCAAGAAAATAGAAATCCCTACATACATGAATCCATTATTTTGTAAATAATCCTTATGGGTACATTCATGCTTATTTGGGAATACATCATTACTAGAATTCATCCTTGTGAGAGATGTCATGCTTATAAACTAGGAGTGATCCTTATAAATCCAATCATACATATAGTCTTGACTTGGATCACTAAAAAAATCATTATATCATATTCTATACTTTATATATGTCCTTATGAACTCCTTAAATTTTTTCAAATGTGTACTTCAAAATTATGATAACCACTCATTGTTCCAAGCTCTATTCAAAATTCCTTTCTTCAAGACATCTTATATCAATAGTAATCCATCAATAATAACCACTATCTTTAACAACTTCATAATTACAACTAGTTTAACACTTCGTCTTCTTGGCCTTCACAATAGTATAATAAATAAAAATTTGTTGCTATCCATTCATTTTACTCTAATAATTAACTAAGTAAATTAAATTCCAAATTTTTTCCATTCTAAAAAATAATCATAAAATAGAATAATTTTTCACTTTAATTATAAAATACCATTAAATAAAATAAATATATAAAAATTAAGGATTGAAATGAATTCAATTTTAGTAAAATGTAAGGCTTTTATTAGCTTTTCCAATTATCCACCAATTTAATCTTGGACTCCAAGAAAAGTAACCATTAAAAGTATTTACCAATAAAAATTCAAAATAATTTCCATTATGACTTTTATTTTTCAACATTATGATTCTAAATCATATCATATCTCTTTAATGTCCCCAATTTTATTTTCTATATGGAGTTCATTCAAATCATTCCCACTTCTTTCTCTCTCCAATGATCACTTATACCCACCATTCTTAAATTATTTCACCCATCACTCAATAATGAAGTCAATAAAAAGTATTTATCATTTCATGTTCTTACATGGTTCACTATAAGATTTATTATTTTCTTAATCCCCACCTATGTATCTTGGTATTTCTGCATATCATGAGTACTTTTCAAGGTTTTTATATGGATAAGGGTTGGTGGATCTATTGAGAAGATTCTAAGGAATATTATAAGGTTTTTATCTATTTTAATGAAAATTTCACGATTTCTAATTTCTAATAAGAATGGATTACTCCCTTTATTCCAATTATCCAATGATATAGCTCTACTACTTTGATTATTTATAAGATAGAATACACATTTTTCATTTTGGTAGTAACAAACATATCTTATCCATTTTTCCTTCATTAGAATTTTTATTAATTTTTTCTCTATTCTTGATGGCTGAGAGGTACTTATAATTACTGATAAGGTTTGTGACATTCTTTTACCTAGATAATGATATATTTTTCCCATTTTTATATTTTATGTGTGTTTTTTAATGAAAACTCACAATTCCTTTAGAAAACTCTTTCTAGGTTTCCAAGAATATTTCAAAATTTATATATCTTAAGTTTGATCAAAAAAATCCTTATTGCTTTACCATTAAAAAACAACCATATAATTATAATTTCTTGTGTAGTTAGCACTTAGATAAATTCGACAGTATCAATAATTGCCTTCTAACTTCTCTCACATGCAATAGTTTTTCCTATTTTTATAGATTTGGAACTAGATGTAGATTTTTATTTTTTTAGTAAATAAGAGCATCATAAATATAAAAAAAATAACTGAATCCCATTCCCATCATTGAATTCAATCTATGAAATCCTCATGTTATCCTTAGTATAATTTATCTTATAAAATACAATCAAAATTGATGCTTTATTTTTTCACTTCAAATCAAGAAAATTATTTAACATAACTTATTCCAATACACCTTTTCTCTCTCCCAAAATTAAATTAAGAATAAATCAAACAAAAGATTATAGAGAAAAAAGGATATGTTTTTAGGATTATAATAAGTCTATCTTATTGATTTATTCATGGATTCTAAGGGCTATAATGGTAAAATTACATGGTATCCAAGAAAAGAAGTTTATTATAAAAAGGGACTTTAAAAGTAAAAATAATTCCTCAGTCATGTATAGCACAAGGTCTGTAATTTACCATGTTTTTTTATAGATTAAGAAATTAATTCTAATTATTAATACATGTATTTATTCTCTCAAGAAATGTAGGTGTTGTAAACAAATACAATTTTGGTTTATAATTCACTCAAGTGCTTCTTTTAGATGTTAAAGAGTATTTCATGGAATATGATTCAAAAATCAATGGTTTTTTCATGAACTCTCTTTGATTTTAATTTTAATAAAACAATATTTCAACAATATTTTATGTTAATACATCTAATTTAAGTTTATACATAAAATCATTTTCTTATAATTGTAATTGGTTTAAAATATTCCCAAGCATTCAAATTAAGCTCAACAGGTTTCAAAATTTTCTAAACATTAAAAAAACACATTAAAATTTTAGAAATAGAAAATTTAGAAATCATTAACTACAAAAATCTATAATGTTCTACCCCCCCCCCCCCCAAATTTTATCATTAAGTGTATTAAATGTATACAGAATGAGTTGGAAATTGAAAATATAATTAAATGTGACACTATAATTATTCAATTGTTGGGGAAGGGTAAAATGATATGGTACTCTTTATTAGACATGTTGGAGGACTATGATCACTTACATTGTGGCATTGGTAATGTTTTAAAAGGATTTAATAATTATGTTCCCATTAATATAGAATAGGTTATTTTATCCATCTTTAATATCCTATACAACAACAAAAAGCTATAAATTAGTGACTATAAATATACCTTCCCATATGGAATGACGTTTTCCTTTAATAATTATGATTTTGGAATTGTGAAGTAATATTTTTTCCCTTCAATGGAATTATTTCTATCAGATCAGTTTATCATGGTTCACTATAGTTATTTTTTTAATTTATAGATTCAAAAAATCATATCTCATAATTTCTTAATGTTCCTACTATTTGGTCAATAATATTATATTATGACTTCTCCATTCCTTGAGGACTTATGTTTTAAAAATCACAAATGCCTTTTCTTAACTTCTGTTATTTTTATTAAGTTTTGTTTTTAAGATCTGGATTTGTCATTCCATTATACTTATCAATGTATCATTACGATTTTTCATTCTATTATACTTAAAGTTGTATCATTACGATTTTTCATTCTGTTATAGTTATAGGTGTATCATTATGAATTTTCATTCTATTAGATTCACTGATTTCTCATACCGTATTTATTATTCTAAATCCATTGTATAAGTGATAGTGACATTATGATTTCAAATTCAATGAATAATTGATACCAACATTATGATTCTGATTCTGGTTTATAAGTGATACCGCCTTTGTGATTCCAAATCCAATGTATATGTGATACCGTGGTTATAATACTGATTCTGATGTATATGTGATATCACCTTTACGATACCGATTCCGGTGTATATGTGATTCTGATTTTATGATTCTGATTCTGGAACAAATGAGATACTAGTTTCATAATCTTATTTAATTTTCCTTATGAATTCATTTTCTTGATAATGTTAGAGTTGTTTAAATGTACCATTCCAATGATATCAGATTCTAAGTTTTCTTATATATAACATTTATTCTCAATAAAACATCATTTCTGTTACTTGAAACGATGTCATATAATCTGTTACAAATTAAACATTGTATGTTTGAAACGTGTCTAGGTCCCTCCGAAATTAAAGGAAAATATGAAAGATAGAGTGGAGCCGATCGTGTGGAAGCTTTGCGTATAAATAAAATCCCATTTGAATAATAAAAGAGCTTTGACATTTTGTGGAGACTGGATGAACATGACGCATGTGAAAAAACTTTTGAAGTGATTTCTAGAGAGAGAGGCTCTTTAAAATCTCAGCGCTTCTTACATATGTTGTGAACAACTTGTTCGGGTGTGAACAACTTATTTAGACTTGTTTCATGCAGACTCTGATTGTTCTGATCTTGGGTTTCTGTGTTTGGAAGATAGAGGTTCTGATTTAATTCTAAATCGAGGGATTGCAGGGATATCAAGATAGATATTGATCTTTAGATTGAGTTCATACTTGGGTTTGGGTGAGATAGACTTTCATGAAAGTATAAATCAATGATCCATTATCCAAGGATGTTGGATACCCTTCTCTTTGGATTAAAGGAATATTGTTTCTACTTGTTTTCTATTTCAAGGTGTTTTACTTCCACTGTTATCTTAACTTTATTAAAGATAGAATGTATAACTTTCTTATACATTATAATTCTGTTACTCCTATTATATTAACGATTCTATTAACTTTAAGGTATAATCTTTCTTTTAATAAAATGTTTCTTTAAGAGGTTTTGTGAATGCTTTTTTAACTTTTTTAAACATTAATTTAGATGTTCCAAAAGAATTTTTAATGTATACAATTAACCCCCCCCCCCCCTCTTGTATTTTGAGCATGTAAATTCATCATTTCGATCCTAAAATTGGTATCAGAGGAATTCATTTAAATTCTCATATTCACATATATGTTTTCATGCACAAGATTTCTTTTTCTTATTTGACTATAGACTTTACTTTTAATAAGTCTTGTGGAAAGAAATTCCTTTTAGTATGGCAGACAATCATGTTGGATCTCTAGATAATCTCAATCCTACTAGACCACCAATCTTTGATGGAAATGAATATGAGTACTAGAGAGATAGAATGAAGACCTTTGTGATAAACACAGGTGTTGACAACAACATTATGTTAACTACAGATTATAAGATTCCTGATAAAAAACTTAGAACCATTACTAATCCAAAAAAGGTGGAAAACCAGCTGAACATCAACGTACGCAATACATTGTTGTGTTCTATGACTAGAAATATATATAGTCAAATTTCATCCTATAAAGCTGAAAATAGTATTTGGAAGAAGCTTGAAGTAACTCACTTTGGAACTTCCAAAGTTATCTAAACTAGAAGATCTGTGCTCAGAGGTGAGTATCATGGTTTCTGATTTCCTTATAGAGAACATGTATGTAAGGTACAACAAATATTCATGACTATTGTCAATAGCTTACAATCAATGTGTGAGAACGTTTTAGACGTTGAAGCTCTTATAGAAAAGATTATAGACATAAAGCCTAATGAATGGCAATCCAAGAGAACTGTTATAGATGAGAATAGAAAAGTCACACACATTTCTCTTGATGAACTGTTTGGAACCCTTCGTCAACTTGAAACAAGAATAAAGAGATATGCGGATAATATTAAGAAGAAGAATGGTAATGGAGCTGTTGCATTTACAATTAATTCAAAACATATAAAATCCCAGACTCCTAAGAGAGTAACAAGATCTAAATCAAAGAAGGTTATTGTTCAATCTAAATCTAGTGAATGTGAAACTTCAAAAAATGAGTTAGAAAATCTTGCTCAGAGGATGAACAAGATTGTTGCGAAAAATAACTTTCAATATAGATACAGGAGGAAAGATGGAAAAGATAAGAAATATGGAAAAGTGACATAATATGAATTTAGAAGAAATGGTCATATCAAACTGGATTGTCCCTTACATAAGAAAAGAGACATGAAGGAAAAGAGATCTGATAGAAACAAGAAGATGTTCTACATATCAAAACATAAGAATGTCCTAGAATCTAATGACACTTGGAGTGCCAGTGGTGGAGATTCTTTTGAAAATTCATCAGATTATGAATCTTCTGAGAAAAAATAATATTGATTTAATAGCCGAAGATCCATTTCAAAATCAGGGTCTCATAGCTAAGGTATGAACTGTTGAATCGATAACCAATATGTCTTTGAGTGAAATTTTTTCTCATAAAGAATTTTCTTCAGATGAAGAATCTTCTTCATCAAATAATGATATTGATTTTTCTTCCTATTTAAAAGTATCTATGTTTTCTAAGTTTCTAGAGATAAAAAAATTTAAAGTTTCAAAGAAAACTGAAATAGAAAATTCTAGATAATTTATTTTAACAAATGAAATTTCAGATCTTACCAATGATCATGCTAAGAAGAATAATGTTTTCAAAATTCATTCTAAGAAACTTGAGGAAGCTAATTCAGAGAAGGATAATCTTTTTAAAGATCTTGAAAATCTATTTTTTTTTTAAAAAAATGTTTTAGATGATAAACATAACTTTAAGCCTATTATTCTAGAGCATAGTAATTTAGTCCTATGACTAATGTCTATAATTTTTTCAATGAAGAAACTTCCTACAAATTTTACTTCTGGTAAAGAAAATTTTGACAAGATGTATTCTCATATCCGACGAATTGATAATAATCAAGGATTAGGTTATTCTCATAAAAAAACATTTTTAGAAACAATTATTCTATTCCTCTTAGACCCCCTTTATATACTAAATGTAAAAGTTGTGGGAATTGTAAGAAGAATTGTTCATTAAATAATGTTCAATCTCTTGGGTTTCATAAAGCTTACTTTTTTAAACAAAAGTAGATACCCAAAATTTTATTGTCTAACAATTAATGGTCCAAGAAATTGTGGATTCCAAAAACCAAACTCTTGTTTTTCAGGTTAATGATGGAAGTACCAAAAACATATGGTACATGGATAGTGGATGTTCCCAGCACATGATTGGAAACAAAGACTATTTCAAAAATATTTTAATGACTAATGGTGGAAAAGTAAACTTTGAAGATAACTCTCAAGGAGAAATTATCGGTATAGGTAACATTATTCTCCTTGGAAAATCCTTAATTTCAAATTTATTATTTGTTAATGGTCTTAAGCACAAACTCATCAGCCTAAGTCAATTATGTGCTGAAAGATACCTTGTGAATTTTAGGAATGACAAGTTCTTTTTACCCAATTACAAGGATGAGTTTATTCTCTTAGACCAATGGCAAGAGAATGTATACACACTAATCCTAGAATACAATAGAAGTCATGATCTTCCTTACCTAAGTGAAATTGATGATCAGTCCAGGATTTGGCATAGAAGACTAGGACACTGTAACTTGAGGAATCTTGGTAAACTCCCTAAGAAAGAACTTGTTAAGGATCTACTAGATCATAGGTTTGATTATTCAAAATTTTGTGATCCTTATAATAAGAAAAGCAGTATAAATCTAGCATTAAACCTATAAGTGAAGTTACAACTTCAAATTCCTTACAGTTACTGCACATGGACTTATTTGGTTTAATACAAATTGGACGTATTAGAGGAAAATACTATGTGTTTTTATTCTTTGATGACTACACTATATTTACTTGGGTCTGTTTTCTTGCACAGAAATCTGAAGCATTTTCTTAATTCAAAATTTTTAGAGCTCAAGTTAAAAATGAGAAAAACCTTCCGTTGATAACTATTCATAGTGATCATGGAGGAGAATTTCAAAATTCTAATTTTGAATCTTTTTGTAATTAAAATGTATTACACATATCTTTTCAGATCCACAAACTCCTCAACAGAATGATGTTGTTGAAAGAACAAATCATATTCCTTAAGAGATGACTAGAACCATGTTGAGGTAATATTTTGTAGATAAACATTTTTGGGATGAATCTTTAATTATTGCATGTTATACTATAAACTGAATTTTAATTAGGCCCTTTCTTAATAAAGAACCTTATGAGTTATGGACTGGCTGAAAACCAAGAGTCTCTTACTTCAAGGTTTTGGGCAGCAAAGTATTTATCTTGAATACCAAGGATAACTTACATAAATTTACACCAAAATCCAATAAAGGAATTTTCATAGGATACTCTACTAACTCTGAGGCGTACAAAGTTTTTAATAAAAACACTTGCACTGTGGAAGAAACATCATATGTTAATTTTGATGAAAATGGTCCTTTTTTTCAAACAACCTGAATCTTTTCATGATATATTTTCTAAAACTAATCACAAACCTTTGATAGAAGATCTTTCAGTCAAACATAATGTTCTTGAAAATGTTTCTGAAACAATTTCCCCTGATGAATTTATACCGTATGTTGATGATCAAGCTTTTCGAAACCCAAAATAGTTTTCACTTAGAAATCATCCCAGAGGTAATATAATTGTAAATGTTAATCAACCAGTAATAACTAGAAGTTATTTTAAGGAATGAAGTTTAACATGTTGCTTTCTATTCCCCATTTGAACCAAAGACTCCGGAAAAAACCTTGGGTGATGAAGTTTGGATAAAGGTTATGGAAGATGAACTCAACAAATACCTAAGGAATCAGGTTTGGACATTGGTTGAAAAACCCATGGAAACTTTTTTTAATGGAGTAAAATGGGTTTTTAGAAACAAATATGATGAAAATGGTGTTATTGATTGAAATTTAGAAAGATTAGTTGCCAAAGTCTACAACCAAAAATAAGGCACAGACTATGAAGAAACCTATGCTCCTGTAGCAAGACATGAATCTATTCATTTTATTCTATCCTTTGGAGCATTCTTTAATTTTAAACTTTATCAAATGGGTGAATACTATTTTTTCTTAATATTTATGTACAAGAGTTAGTCTATATAGATCAAACCACTGGATTTGAAGACACAAAACATCCTAATAATGTTTATAAACTTACCAAAGCTCTGTATAGACCTAAATAAGCCCCTAGTTCTCAGAATGATAGACTTTCAGGATTTTTTCTTCAGAATAATTATGTTAAGGGAACTACTGATCCAACCCTTTTTTTTAAGAAAAATAATAAATATATTCTGATTGTCCAAATATATGTCGATGACATTATTTTCGGATCAACTATGCAATCCTTAACTAATTCCTTTGAGAATCTTATGAAATCTACGTTTGATATTAGTATGATGGGTGAGTTAACATTTTTTTCTAGTTTTCAAATTTCTCAAAAACTAGAGGAAACATACATATCTCCACATAAGTATATCAAAGATCTTCTTAAGAAGATCAGGTATGATAATTATAAAATTATATGTACTTCTACTAGAACCCCTAATACTCTTGATATTGATGATACAGGGAAACTTGTGGATCAGACATCTTATATAGGTATGATAAGAAGTTTACTTTACTTACCTGCTAGTCGACCTGAATTAATGTTCTCAGTATGCTTATGTGAAAGATTCTAAGAAAAACCTAAAGAATCTTTTTTAAAGTCAATGCAAATAATTTTTCGCTACATAAAGGGAACATTAGATTTGGTACTTTTATATTCCTTGGTAAATAATGTTGAACTTAAAATCTTTTCATATGTTGACATTGGTGGGTGTAAATGGATAGAAAAGTAAATCAATAACTCATCATTTCTTATGAGATTACTTAGTTTCTTGGTCATGCAAGATACAACATTTTGTTGAACTTTCCACTTTCGAAGCTAAATATATAGCAGTAGGAAGTTATTGTGCTCAACTATTGTGGATGCAACACACACTCATAGACTATGGTTTGAGTTTTATTAAGCCTCAAATAATGCGTGATAACAGAAGTTTTATTGCCCTAAGTGAAAAAGTTACACATCACACGCGTGAAAAGAACATATATATTAGATATCACTTTATTAGGGATCACACACTTAAAGGAGATATTATTCTTCAATTCATCAGAACGCAAGAATAACTTGCTAATATTTTTACAAAACCATTGTCTTTCGACAGATTTGAATACATTAAATAGAATCTATGAATGATTTCTACAAGGTAATGATTAATATCTACTTCTAGTTTAAATAATATCCTAATATTAAACTACTCCTTATTTCAGGGAAAATACATATTCTCCCTCTTTCTTTAAGTTTTTTTCTTCTTCTATGAATTATAACATTCCTTAAAATTTTTTAATTTGAAATTTCGATATTGGAAACTTCTGTATAGGAAATTTCAGTGTTGGAAATTTATGATTTTTAAATTTTCAAGAGAATTATTATAATACCAATAAATTCCATAGAGTATTCTAAAAGGTACACTTCCTTACCCTTTATTTCCTTATATTAAGTTTTAGTTGTTGTTTTTTTCAAAATTTTAAATTCTGGTTTACCTTACTTCAAAAGATTGGAATTAATTTTTTTACCATCCTCAACCATTAGATAAGATTAGTTTTTTCTAGCTGTTTTATTATCTTATGGATTTTGAAAGGTCATAGCCTCATCTATATAAGGGGTGCCTCATTTAGGCGATGCCCCATCCTTACTGATCTCAGTGCCGATGTTCTGTTGGCATCAAAGTCAACATTCCAATTTCTTTATCTCTTATATCCTGAATGACTCCTAAATATTCAGCGGATCATATGTTGATTATAAAGTAATTAAAGGATTCTTCAATCTATAGGGAATGGTTGGTATTACCTAATTTCTATTCAAATTATGACTCTCTTGTTTCTGAGGTTATAAGAACTAATGGATGGGAAAGTGTTTGTGTGGCTAAGGAGAAAAGTAAAGATATGGTTTTCCCTGACCTGGTTATACTGTTCTACGAATCCATTACGTTATTTCAAAAGTATGGTAAGGATCTATTTAATTTCAAATGTTATGATAAGACATATACTATTTTTTATAAGAAGGTAGAAAAGGTTCTTAAAATACCGTATAAAGGGGATGTTGTTCTATGTTGTCAAAAACTCTCTGAGATAGAAGGTTCTTTTTAGAACGTCATGGCTTTGGATTTTATTGGTCTCAGATATGTAAAGAATACGAAGATTAAAAATCTTTCAACAAACCACAAGATGGTAGCTCTTTGGATTCAAGGATTTATTATACCAAGAAAAGGAGATAAACAATCTCTAAAGATATGTGATATCTTTCTGTTAGACTTTCTCATCAACTTAAAGATGATAAAATTTGTGAAGTACATCTTTCTCACCATCCAGGCAATAAATTGTGGATCCATCAGATCTCAGATACTTATGTACCCAGCAACTATGTCTAAGATAATTTTCATGTACCTTCAAGAGTTGAATGTTCCATGCTGATCATTCTCAAATCCTATTACAGAGTGATGACACTCTAAAAAGAGTGAAGGTAGAGTTCTAACAGGAATCTATGACTTTTGGAGAAATGGTTGTCCAAAACAAGGGAGATGTTCCGGAATCTTGAAAATCAGTACCCAAGAAAAAAACTTAATGAACCAGGCTTGCTAGTACCATCTTCTAATGTCCCGGTATCAGCACCTCCTCCTACAAAGAAACTGAAAGCCTATTTTGATGAAACAGTTGAAAAATAGAGAGAAATTGTAGCAACCAGAATGGAAGGAGATCATTCCTTTGGCTTAAACCATACAAAGGCTAAGGCCTTCAAAATCAAGCAAACTGATAATATTGAGAAAGAAAGGAATTAGAAGATACTGAAGAATAAATCCTTGGAAGCTGAAATGTGTCATTCCCTTATAAAATCTATAGAAAATAAGTCACAACAAGTATAGGAATTTGAAGTTGTTTATAAGAAACTGTTTTCCACTACGAAAATCTAGAAACCCAAGAAATTTTTATATTTATTAGAACCAATTCATGAAATAGAAGACTAGATAGTTCAAGAAGAAAATTATGATGTTTTAAGGGAAGTGGAATACTACCTTGGAACTCCTTCGAGTTCAATCTATAAATATATTTCAGAAGAACAAGTTGAAGACCAAGATTTAGAAGAAGTTGAGTAAGAAGTAGAAGTTGAGTAAGATGTACAGGTTGAAGAACAAGAGAAAGTAGAAACTAAAATGGAAGAATAAGACAAAGAAGAGGTTGATCGTAAAAATGGTGAAGAAGAAGAGTTTTAAGAGGAAGAAGATAAAAAGATATATCTTAATTTGATCTAGGTTTTAGATGAAAAATCCCCAGTTCAAAATCCTGAAAAATGTAACAGTGTTTTGGTTGCCTCACCTGGATATGAAACACCTCATAAGTCCTCTAAGAAGATAGAAAAATTATTTTCCTTGTCTCCAAGAGGACCTCCAAAAGGGAAATTTTTTCAGGTTCTGGATCCTCTTCATCTGTTGAAGATGACTTTTTTAAGATATATTTGAGATAGTTGGTCATCGCCATTGTAGTTTTTTCAAATATAAATGCCCAGAGTAAAATGATGCAAGAAACCATGAATCAAAAAATGGAATTTACTAATACTCTTATGGACATGGTTATCAAGAAAGAAGTAGAATTTAGTAATATTTATATTTTAATAAAAAGATCATAAGGTGTCTTGTAAGAATTTATTTAACCATACCAAAAATATCAATAAAGAGCTATGATAGTTTGGTGACATTATGGATTCGAAAAATGGATCATTCAATACTTTTTGAAATTGAGTTCAACAAGGTCAAGGCATCAACCTCTGAGAATGCTAGTAAACTCAATTTTGTTACCCAATCTATTTGCAGTGAGAAGGAAGTCAGAGATGAACTAGAGACAAAGGTGGATGCTCAAGAAGAAATAATATTTTCATTAGAAAATAAGAATTTGTATCAGGAGATCTTGTTGAATAAGTTTGAATAATATCATAAGGAAGTGAATAAACTAAAATCCTTGATAAAGAAAATTTTTTCTGAGAAGAAGAAGGATGGATAATTGTTTTACATTTCAATGTTTTGTTGTAATATAAAATTTATTTCTAACAAGCTTCTTGCATATCTTTATTTTTATTTCAAATGTAGGATTCATTAACCTTACAGGTACTTCTTATACTTCTCCATTTCTTTCCCTCTTTTTGAAAATCAAAAAGGGGGAGAATTTTTTTAAAGGAAGAATTTAATAAAGATCTAAAAGTAAGAGAATCTGTTAGAGTATGGTAGGAATGGATAATGACCAATTAAGGGGGAGTATTCATTTAAGGAGAGATGTTTATCTAAGGTGGAGATACTTTCTTAAGAAATAAAACCAGATACCAGAGATCAAGAATACAATCCTTGGGAAACATAACCTATGGGGGAGTTAGTCGTATTCATATGAAATATCATTCAAAGGGGGAGATAAGTTTCTCATACTTGTTTATCTTAGTCAATATATTCTTCCTTAGCAAGTTTGTTTGTGCTTTCCAAAAAGGGTGAGATTTTTGGGTCAATAATGTTAGCTTATGACTTCTCCATTCCTTATGGTCTGATTTTTTGAAAATCACAAACACCTTTTCTTAATTTTTGTTTTTTTCTGAAGTTTTATTTTTTTTAAGATCCAGAATTATTATTCCATTATACTTACAGATGTGTCTTTATGATTTTTCATTATGATATACTTACAGATGTATCATTAAGATTGGTCATTTTTTTATACATACAGGTCTATCAATACATTTTTCCATTCTATTAGATTAACTAATTTCTCATACTATCATTATGATTCCGAATTCGATGTATAAGTGATACTGACATTATGATTCCAAATCTGATGTATAAGTGATACTGACTTTATGATTCTGATTCTGGTTTATAAGTGATATCGTATTTGTGATGCCAAATCCAGTGTATATGTGATACCATCTTTATGATACCAATTCTGATGTATATATGATATTGTCTTTACGATACTTATTTCGGTGTATATGTGATTCTGATTTTTTGATTCCAATTCTGGAACAAATGAGATACCAGTTTCATAATCTGATTTAATTTTCCTTATAAATCCATTTTCTTGATAATGTTATAGTTGTTTAAATGTTTCATTCCAATGATATCGAATTATAAGTTTTCTTATACATAACATTTATCCTTAACATAACATTATTTTTGTTACTTGAAATGATGGCATATAATCTATTACAAACTAACCTTTGTATGTTTGACACGTGTCCAGGTCCATCCGAAATTTAAGGAAAATATGACCATTGGAGTGGAGCTGACTGTTGGGAAGATTTCCCTATAAATACAAGCTTATTTGAACAAGAAAATAGCTTCGAATTTTTGTAGAGAGTGGTTGAATTTGATACATGTGAAAATATATGAAGTGATTTCTAGATAGAGAGGCCCTTTCAACTCTTATTGCTTCGTGCAGATGTCGTGAAAAACTTGTTTGGGCGTGAACAACTTGTTCATACTTGCTTCCTACAGACTCCGATCATGATGGTCGTGGGCTTCTAGGTTTGGAAGACAGAGGTTTTGATTTCATTCAAAATTTACAGATTGTGGGGATAACAAGACACATACTGATATTCAGATTGAGGGCTTAAATAGTTTTGGGTGAGACAGACATTCATAAAAGTATAAATCAAGGAACCTTTATCAAAGGTTGTTGGATACCCATCGCTTTGGGTTAAAAGAATATTGTTGCTACTTGTTTTCTATTTCAAGTTGTTTTATTTCAACTGTAATCTTAACATTGCTAAATATAGAAATTATAACTTTTTATACTTTCTAACTATGTTACGCTGATTATATTACAGATTCTATTCGCTTTAAGGAAGAATCTTTCTTTTATGAAAATTTTTCTTTAAGATGTTTTTTGAATGTTTGTTTAACCTTGTTAAACATAACTTTAAAGGTTCCAAAGGAATATTTATAGTATACAATTCACCCCACTCTTGTATTTTGAGCATCTACAATCATCATTTCTATCCTACACCTATAATTTTCACTATCTTTCTTTTACAATCCTATCTAGATATGGATCCAACTCTCTCTCATCCCAGTGTGGTTTTTTCTATAACTCTATAAGTAATAGATAAATCTTCCCATAAATCAACCAATATAGACTCATCTCAATGGGTGCTTTTTGGGCTATCTTATAATCCCATAAGTTTTCTATGAACCTTTTTCTCTACTCTTTCCTATTTTTCTGGAATGTTTTTTCTATGATCCCTTTGATTTCTCTATTTGAAACTTCATTATTGTCGTTTGTTTATGGGTGATGGGGTATTGATGTTTTGAGATTAATTATATAATTCCCCATAAAAACATCCTTGTTTATATTATATAAATGTGTTACTTGAACACTAATAAATACACATAGAACACTAAACCTACAAAAAAATATTAGTTCTGAAAAAAATTAAAAACAAAATTATAATAATATATTTTAGTGTATTTAACCTCCACCCATTTTGATAAATAATATATAAACAACAAAACATATGAGTTGTCAATGGACTTGGTAAAGGGTCCCATGAAATATATTCCATAAACTTGAAAAACCTCACAGAATATTATGTATCATGGGGGAAGATATTTCCTTTTGGAGATTTTTCCAATGAACAAGCATTGTTTACATTGTTTATAAAACTCATTCATTTTAAATCAAATCAATCCTATATAGTCACGATTTTAAAACTTTTATAACAGTAATTTAAAGTATAAAAATTTCCTCCACAAACTAAATTATGGGAAAACTCAACCACTGATTATATATCACTTTTAAGAAAGAATATTCTTATCATTTGATCATCACAAATTCTCTAAAAATATGGATCATTCAAAATATAAAATTCTTTACTCAAATTTGAGTCTAAAAACATGTTAGGGTTATGATGATATGGTAGTTGTGAATTTACCATAATATTTACTAAATAGATCTTGGTTTATAATTTCTACTTCAGTAGTCCTGGTTAACCTACATAAGTGATCTACCACTAGGTTTTTAGAATTTTTCTTGTCCATGATCTCTAGATTGAACTCTTGATGTTTCAATATTCACATAAAAACCCTAGGATTTACATCTGCATCTTCAATCAGTTATCTATGAGATATATATGATATAAAAAATAAGGACCTTACATTCCAACAAATATGATCTGAATTTATCAAATGTAAAAAATGTAATGACTAAAAACTATATTCATTTTTTTTGTTGTGGGTTTTGGTAGAATCTAATGTTCTTTAATAGTAGGTTATAAAATAATATTTTACTTCAAATATTTGGGATAATGATTCCATAAAACAATGGTTATAGGCATCACAAATTATATCAAATCAATGTTCCGAAATTCGATTGTTCATTTCTAGGGGTGTGATCAGTTAATGTTATAGTTCCTCAAAAAAATCACTACTATTATCATTAATAATAAATTAAATATATTTCAAAAGTAACATGGAATCAAGAAGATAAATATTAATAAAATTCATGGTGAACCATTAGTTGAATACTATATGTTGCAGGAAAGATCTAACTGGTTTCACGTAGGTTGGATATGGAAATGAATTTACAAAATTAATTACGAACATATCCACCTCATTGGTTTTTTTCTAAATTTCATTCTCATGGGTTATTCCACTTTACATCATGAAATAAAACTTTTCAAAATTTAGAACCTGGTTCTTTTCAAGGTATATTATTAAAACATTACCTATATTTTTTAAACAATTTTCAAAATAATTTCCAAACATATATTAAATTCAGCCAAAGACACTTCTAGGTAGTCTTCAATGTGATCCAAAAAATATACATACAATGCACCCATAAGATTTCACTAGGTAATTACACAATCTAAATGAAATCCTTTAATATAAAAAGGTATTATAAGGAAATATAAAGGTATCCTTATCTTGATCCTCATGTGTAATAGGAACATTGAAGTAACCAAAAATCAATCTAAAAATCAATAATGAGTTCTTACCTCCATCCTATCTAACATATTGTTGATAAAGGGAATGTATAAATGATCCTTCATAGTGACCTGATTCAGATTCCAATAATATATACACACTCTCAATCTATTATAAATTCTATCATGGTTCAATTATTTTTTCTAACCCCTCACTATGGTCAGACATGCTTTTTAAGAACTTAATGAATGTAGATGAACCGATGTGAGTCATAGATGGGTTATATTATCCCTACCTCAAAAAATAATCTTTATATACTTCGTGACAACATCTATCCAGGTAGTATTTCGATTTTTTTAGGGCTTACTCACTAGTTATGATTTTATTTAAAATAAAATTCCATTCATATATATTTTTCAGTTTATCCCTATTATATCCCCTAAACACCAACCTATTTCTTGTGAATTTTATTTTAATGTTTCTGTCATATTTTATTCTTGATCTAAAGGTGGTTTATTCAAAATTATTACTGGAAATTTATCTCATTCCATTATGTATACATATATAAGATTAGTGGGAAATGGATTAAGATCAATATTTGGGATTCATTCAATGTATGAAATAAGACATATGTTCCTCACTCCGAAAGAATTATTTTTCCAATATTCAAGATAGTTTATTTGTTTCTTCATCATTAAATAAGTAATAAATTCCATCAATGAATTCTGAATTTATATTCTCTCCAAAACAACAAACATATATCCCATATTTTTGAACTTCCAACCACACCATAGAGTTTTTAATCATTTATTTTTTCATAGATAAGATATTTCATAAAACATACATATTTGTTTATTGGTCTTAGAATTATCAATGTTTGGTAGTGTTAAGAGTGATTTATCATCATAGGGGTACTTCATAGAATCAATAATAATGATGTTGATTGTTTTTTCTCAAAATTACATGGTGAGAGTTTCTTAATTCACATTGATGATGGAATTTAATGTCTTCATTAAGGGACTATCTAAAATGATTTGAGACTATTTTGAAATTTTATTCTTCTCTATCTTTAGCACATAAAATTCAGCTGGTAAAATTAAATTCTAGACTCTGAAAAACACATCTTCTATACCTCATATTAATTAAGGGGAATATCTATTTTCAAGCTACACCACCACTCTCATTGGATTCAATTATCCCCACTGCACAAAATTGAAATCTGAATAATGAAATACATTATTCGAAGCACCAAAATCACATAAATCATATAAAAATGTTAATGAACCAATTTTACAAAGGATAAAAAATATCACTTCTTCTAAGAATTTTATATGAAATTGTGTGGTTATCAAAACATATATATTTTCTTCTAAATTGATTATTTTATTCATTTGAAGTATCCTTTTCCTAGTGTAAATTTCCTTATGTAAATTATCATACTTTTGAATGTATTTAAGAGATTTTATAAATAGAATATTAATTTCAAATTTATGGAATATTATTAGAATTTATCATTAAATTTAATCCTCTTTTATTATCTTGGATTGAATTATCCATAATTTGAATATAATTTGAATATCATTAATCTCCATTTATTATATCTACAATGGTGTTTCTTTCCTATTTATTCTTGGTCTTCCACTCACACTCATTATTGTTATTCTACCATGTGTTAGTTCTCTAGGGTATGTCTATATTTATTAAATTCAAAATTCTCAATTTTCTTATCTTGTTTAGGTTTAGGTGTGTTAGTATCATGTATATCCTTAACATATTTTTTAGCTACCTTGTTCACATTTTCCAATAGATTTGGTATTGAATGAGTTGGTAATTTTTGGGTTTTTTGGAAATAATTTCAATATTAAATACAATTTGTTCTTAATTCCTTGACTTTATTCCTAAGTTCCTCAACCTTTATTACATTCAATTGTTTCATGTGGATTTGTGTAACAGTTGAGGATTGGGATAAAGATTTATTTTACTAGATGCATGGTGTTTTTTATAAGATTGTTGGTTGTAATATTTTTTATATGGATACTAAAAAGGTGTTGGTTGATTAAATTTATGTTCTTATAGTGGTTTTTTCTAGTATAGTGGATAATATGGTGGTTTATTTTGGATCTCATAAATCCCAATTCCATATTGGTCATGGTAAGGCTCTTTCTATTTTGCTGTTGAAATTTTCTTTACTGGTATATTGTGTCTCAACATTTAGTACCCTAAATATCAAAACATTGATCAATAAAATAATCAAGGGGTAAAGATAATCCATATTCCTTAATTAGTGACTATTATTTTCCAGTTTATTTCAATTGTATTTTTTAACTTAGGACTCCTCAGTTCCTAATTTTTTTATTCTTATAATGATAATGAGTCATAATAATTTTTCTCTGGTGAACTTATGGTATATGTACTTCGAGAATCAAACTTTTGAGAGTTCTAGGTTATCTTTTCAATGGTTTTTTTACTCTACTAGTGATTATTTTCATAAATATTATCTCAAGGATTCATCGAATAACCTTCCGTCACTATCAACTAATACTTTATAGAATAAGATGACGAAATTTTGTTCCATAATGGATTGATGTTGGAAATCAATAAAAATATCTTAAAATATTCTATATACTCATAAATAATATTTCTAAAACTTTTCATGATGGAATAAATCTATTTCGGGATTTTTTGTCTTCTATATATAGGGAAGAATATGTTATGAAAGAACAACTTAATATCATCACAATCAGGTACTTATCCTGGTTGTAAGCTATAAAAAACAATTACATACAACTTCAATTAAAAAAGGGAATTATCTCCACTTGAATTGTCCACCAACCACTCCCTTGAATTTTAATTTTGAGAATATTAAAGAGAATTACATAAATTAGTTATTTTTATATTCTTCTATAATACAATATAACTTTTTAAATATCTTAATTAAACTATTTTTAAAATCAAAATTATTCAAAAAAAATGGCCACAAAAATTTGATTATTTTAATTTATAAACTGAGACGAATAAATATATCTTACTGTTAAATTTGGGTCAGATACCAAGATGGTAGGATTATAGTGAATATTTTTAATTTAACTAGATTATGTAAAGGAAACATCCTCAAATTCAATTTATATTTTTTTTGATAACATAATTAGCAAAGTTCATTCAATTTATGTAACAAAGTTAAAAAGTTAGTAATTTTATTATCTGGTTTAGAAATTTATATGTTAGTATTTAGAATCACCTCCCTATAAATACTGCTAGGTTTTAGGTAGCACTATCTTAGATGTAGTAACTATTAATTTATTTACAACATTAAATATAGTCTAGATGAACCTAGTGTTATCTCCGTAGAGGATTTCTCAAAAACTTATTTTCAGTTAATTCTATAAAAATATGTTTTTGGATTTGGTTTTTTTAAGTAAAGTAAAATGACATAAAATGACTAAAATAATTATGTTATAAAGTGATTAAAAATAAATTTGATGAGAAAGGACTAGGCTATATTTAGTTGTCCAACTATAACATAACCTTATCTTTAAAAAGGTTACATCTTCTTAGAATTATTTGATAAGTTAGAGGATCCACAATCACTTCACTTTTATCCCTTAGTTGAATTGGTTTTTAGGCTTATATCAAAATATACATATTCTTAGCACTACCCACCATCTTATGAATATAATTGATTTAAAAAATCAATCCTAGTTTACTTAGGAAATTCCCCATCTTATCTACTACTTCCAATAAAATCCAATAGTTTCCATTTACCTTTCACACATGACAGTGATCATGTATCTCTTCACCAATAAGCGCAATATATTCCATTATATATAGGCTAAAATAATTATTTGGAGATGATAGATCACTGACCAGGATAGTATATGTTAAAAAATCACATACAATCACATTCAATAGTATATGTTTTTACAATGCATTGACATTATTTAAAAGAAGAAAGATATTTTTTGATAATCAAGTAAATTATTAATTACAACCACTCCACCCCCCCCCCCCCCTTACTAGATCTCCCAAGGTGTTACCCCTCCTTGTGAGGGCTAACACTGGTAGAAGTGAAAAGAGAAGAGATTTTATCCTAGTAGAATGTAAAAAATCATATAATGAAAACTGGAAAACAATAAGAGTAGAAGCAAAGTCCAAACCATTATCTCCTTCAACCTCATTTCTTTTTTGTAGATCATAGGTTCCCGCACTCATTGATATACATTCAAACCACTGAGATCCTTGCTTCTCTGAATAGGTAATGTCTCTATTTCTATTTATATTTCTGTGTGTGTTGTAGTCTTTAAATATCCATTAAATACAAAACTCCAATTCTTGAAGCCTCATGTTTCCTAAGTATTTTTATTTTATTAAACACAATATACATGGGTATATGTGGTTTTATTACAACAAAGTTGATTTGGAATCCTTAATCTCTAGTTAAAATAATAAAGGATCCTTAGTAATTGAAACCTTGAGCTTTGCGTTGGATGAAAAATGTCTTTTACATAAGTATGACCCTTAAAATGGTAGAAAATGACCCCAATATAGAGTTAAACCTTAAAATGTAAAAATTCATGTTTATGATGTTGGATGATCTTTACGGACTGTCATGATGATTATTATGTGTCACATGATTCATGGTTATGGAAACCCATGTGTATAAGAATCCATACATATTGAAATCATCCTTAAAGGGGTATTCATATTTATGTGGTCATTCATCCTTATGGGAATTCATCTATATGTAGGAATTCATTCTTATTCACCTATATTGATCCTCAAAATTCCAATCATACTTATATGGTAAACTTATATTACTAATTATAAATCATTTGAGCTTCTTTTATCATTAACAGATCCCCTCATGAACTCCTACAATGTTTTAAAATGAGTAATTTATAATTATGATCACCACTCTTTATTTTGAGATCTATTCATCATTTCTTTCTTAAATACATATTAGATTCATAAAAATCTTCCAAGTATCACCACATTCTTTAATTGTAGCCTGATGACTTATTGTGTCATAATACATGCTCCAATAATTTAAAATAATAAAATAAAAATTATTAGTAACTATAAATTCATTTTACACTAATAATTTATTAAGTAAATTAAATTCATCATTTTTACATTTAAAACAATATTCAAAAAAATCTAAAAAAATGCAACATTAATTTAAAAATCCTTTAAAACTCAATAAATCAATAAATAATAGGGACTAATATGAAATGAAGTTTTACAAAATATTATTCATTTATTGACTCAATCAATCATTATTACATATGATTAAACGATTAGGTGGCCTTTTTATGTATGAATGTGTTCCATTATGGTTCCATTAAATTTTTTCATTATTGTTATTTATGTAGAATTATATTCCTTCCACTGTAATTTAGTTTTTTTACTCTGATGTATTCATTAATATCATTATTTTTTGTTATTTTTTGTTACTTGATATTATGAAACATATGATATAGGCACCACATATACTATTACTAGTATTTAGTTGCTCGTCAGTATCTTTTAGCATATGAGTAGAAATGCCTGAGTTCATGTAGTGACCCAAATTATGCCTAATATATGGTTTTAGGTTGGGAATATAACATAATGTCTTATAATGTTATTTATTTTAGGATTCTTAGTAACTGTAATATGTTTATATATTAATTAAATTCTCAAATTACTATTATTCATCAATGGGGTCTTTATGGTTGTGGATTTTTTGACCATCCATGATGTGATTCTTGATTAATATTGGACCATAAATATGTACTAATAAATAATTATGTTAATCAGTTGTATATGTTCCACAGATATACTCCAAATTCAGTGGTAAAATAATCCTCCTTTATCTTTATGTAATATAAATTCATGTAATTCTCTACCTTCGAACACAACTATAAAAATAAATTTCAAATTATTATTATTCAAAAACATGTTAATTTGAATCTATTAATACATTATAAAAAATATGCACAATAACAACCAGTGGGAGTATATAATCTAAACAATGATTTAATAAAACCTTAAACTTATCTAAATAATCATAAAAATATTATATATTATATTGAGAAAAATAGTGGATTAATCATACATGGAAAACATCTGTTTCTTATAATATTAGAGAATTTTTACCAAATATAGTAATTTAAAAAAAATTATTTACATTAATTCATTTAAAAAATAATTAAGTGAACACATCAATGGGTTCATCGGTAATATCATTAACATTATACATTAATTCCCATCATTAAGTTAATGAAAAATTAAATTTATGTCTTTAATACCTTGATCGGAGAAAAATAGTGATGAAAGGATAATACATGAACAATATAGTACTATTAAAGGTTTAAGAATGATAAATAATAAAATAGGGAAAATTGTGTAGAGAAAATCGTCTTGAATGTGTGTATATATCGGAGAAAATAAATTAAACGTTGAAAATGAGTGAAACTGGTTTAAATAATATAAACCGTTAGATAGAAAAATCAATCATTTATCAGAAAATAAATTAAATATAAAGGACCTCAAGATCAATGCAGTTCAATTTTTGTGATTTCAATTCTTTTTAAGTATATTTTTTTACGATTACTCAACTAATAAATTCCATAATATAAATAAATACATAAATATTGTTCACATATCTTGGAATTAAATTTCATTCCCTATAGGGATATATATTTTAATTGATCGGGGATAATTTATACGTGATATGTATGTTACTTGTGATGAAAACCATCTGTATACATGTAAAAAATTATTATTTATCACTAAACTTCTTCTATATATGCTTCTCCCATTGATTGAAAAGAAATACACCCATAGAAACTATAAGGATGATAATTTTTTTTTATCACTTCATTTAAATCTTTAATTTTTTTCAAATTATCAAACCCATAGAATTATTATAATTTTAAATGGGAAGAGAATAAAACATTAAGTGAAAAATATGAAGTAATAAAATTTCAATTAAGCTAGTAAAATGACATCAACCCCTATCCCCTTAATGATAATAGATATAAACTTAACCAAAGTGGATCTTGAGCTCATTATGATAATTGTGGGATTAAAAATAAGATTAAAAATCAATGAATAGAGTAAAAAACTCTCACCTTTTAATTCCTAACAATGTGATTTCTCTCCAATGCAAATCATTTTGTCTAACGTTGTCAATGATTATTTATTCACATTTCAAGATCATCATCACCAGTTACTTTTTAGAGAGAGATTTGTATAATTATTTACATTCTTTAGGATCACTCCACATAGATACAATGTTTATCATACATTATAATGGACAGTATTATAATTATTTTCAATGTGTATTTTACTTATCTTAGTTTTCATGCATTGTATAAATCTTGTTTCTCACTTTTTATACTGGTGACTCATCAAATAGTTTGATTTTTCTCTCTCTATGTATAATAATTCATCTCAAAAAAATGGTTTCCACATCTTCAAAACAATTAGCATCTTCATAGTATTGTTTCCATATTCTCTTTTTCATTTTATGTAAATGTGGAAAAGCACTTTTACTCTCTATTTAATACACATTATTATTTTTTGGGCAGTATTGAAAAACAAATTACTGAAATATTGTAGGAAAATTTATATTTACAAAAATGGTATTTGTTTATGTGAACTCCATACATATAAGACGCATTTATTTTTTTAGCATGGCATGAATGAATGATTCCCATGCATGTTTTTTATTTTTATTATAATTTTCATGAAAGGTGTCAACATATGAGGTATTATAAACACACAAGAACACAAAAAATATTAAATTTTATTTAACTATTATTATATGTGACATTAAATCTATTAAAGTTATTAAAAATAACTAAAAACTATAGTCAAGGATCCTTCCTTAATAACTATTAAGGATTTTTATATTGGATTCATGTTTCAATTTACTAGAAATACTATAAAAATATATTATTATTATTAATTTACGAAATGATAAAATATATTTTTTTTATTTGATTTCAAAATATATCAATATATTGTCACTTTTAAAGTATAATTTACACATTTGAAAATTTGGGAATAATTTAGAATAAATATGAAAATCGGCTTAAGTTATTTTTTTTTAATTGACTTACTCATTTCAGAAATAATTGAATAAATAAAACATTTATATTTTGATTTTAATTTACTTAAAATTAAATGTGAGATTGGATTAATTTTTTTTTAGTTTTTCATTTGATATTAGAATTAATTCTAAACAATAAAAAGTTAAAACCTAGTATTTTCATCATTTTCTAGAAGAAATACGCAGTTGTGGAAGATTAAAACTATTTTTCAGCAGCTTCATAGCATTAAATAAAAATTTTATTGGGTTGTGTCTTATAGACTATAGATATGTGAGATTTAATTTTTTGAGACACCATTGAATTTCAATAAATTTATGTGTGGGGAGTTTCATAAGAATAAACATGGTTCCCATCACCTATATGTGATTAACAACTCATATAGAACTACTTTCTGGGATTAAATAGAGCCACATAACAGTTGAATAAAAGTAATTATGGGTCACATGATATTTAATGTTTCTCACATGATATTAAATTCATTTTTACAACTACTTATTCCAGATTGACACCTAAAATTCATGTCCTACATTAGATTAAATACAGTGTTCCAATACCCACTTAAGATTAATAAAGCAACAGATTAGAATGATTCTTATAACTCAACCATTACATGAGATTAATTCACATGGAATATTTTGCACCATGTTGGACTCTACAAATATTATTCTAGTATCTCCAAATTTTTAAATTCATTCCAATGTAAGATTAAAACCATATTTACATAAAAAAATCTAGGGGTCGATCTAGATATCAAAACCAGACATTATCATTTCCTTCCAAAATCCGGAAAATGCCATTCAGATCTACCCTGTGGAAACCATATAGATATCAAGGTAGGTAGTAATCATATATTATTAAAAATAATTTTTAACCTAGTATAATTTGAGAGTATGCATACAATAGGAAAATACCAACCCCTCATCCAGAGGCTAAGGAACTATCAAGGAGAGTGGCCAACTGTAATGAAATTCAATGGAGTGAAGAATAGGACCCCTGAGGCCTATAAAATAATTTTTATATCAATCTTGGAGGTTTATAAATGGTTCTTTTTTCCATGTGTTGGATTAGATTAGGATGATCTAATTATTTTGTTTATTTTTCTTACAGTGCACTATTCTTCTTTTTTCATCTTTTTTGTTCATTTTTGGTATTGTTCTTCCTTCGTTATTATCTCTTAAACAATAAAATTGAATACCAAGCTGTTTGATGGATCCAAATGGTAGAATCAGTGATTAATCTAGAGATTCATGCATTAATTTTTTCAATTTGAGTTCACTATTTCATGATAGGTGGATATAGTGGTTGTGTTGGAAACAAATACACTTATAAGTTTTATAATGTTATATTTTTTCATATGTTTAGTGATGTAATTAACATGTTATCTCATAATGGAAGTAGAAACTTATAGGGTTAGGTCTGGAGGTTTGTTGGAGAAATTATAATGTGACTAGAAGAATTTTAGGTTGTACACATTTCTGAAATTTGGCCAAGTCCACATCATATGTTATATCTTTTATTTTATAATGCTCATTGTTGTTTCAAAATGTCTAACCAGATTTCTCAATGTTTAGTTTGGGGTAAAGTTATGTAATACTTTTTACTCGCATAGATTTTTAACATTTTCCAATAAGAATATATTTATTAGTAAAAGTTAATTGTCTAATGGTAAATAATTTTACCAACAGAGATATCCAGGTCCCTAAACTATTGGAATAACTCTATCACTAAATGATATAGCAAGAGAAAAAAATACTTCTTTTATAATTATAATAACACCAAAATATAATTATCGGTTGATAAAAATCCTTACCAATAGAGTAACACATAAGAGTTTTCTATTGGTAATAATATTACCAACTTTTAATATTGGTTTATAAATTATTATTCAATAAAAATGATATGTATTTATTTAAAAAAAATATATTATATTTATTAATTTATCATATGTAATATACATTTTTTAATTATCAAACCTGAAGTAATTTTCATACATGTAAAAACATTTTAAAAAGATTAAATTTATTAATAATGAAATTAGATACACAATTAAACAAAAAAACTCAAATATACTTAATAATCTAAAAATATTATGAAAAAAATATAGGAATGTCTAAAATTATACTTTCATTTCAATATTTTTGAATATATTATTACTACCATATTGTCTCATATCATCAATCCATTATTTTTTAATGAACCAAATATAGAAACAGACTGTCTATTAAAACGTGTTCAAAAATACTGTATGGGGGAAGTTACATACAATAAGATCATTAAATTAAAATTACATACAAAAAATTATCATTATATGAGATACGTTTCATGCAAATAAGCTTTATGTAGCCTTGATTTATATAGGGATTTATATGAAATCATACTTAATATCAAGAGAGATAATCTCATGTCCCTACAAAGTTGAACTAATAATGGATTGATGAATGAACAAAATAAATCATACATATAGTATTAGAAAAATATTATCATCCATAATGACACTATACATTTCAAATGTAATAATTTATTTGATAAAATATTCATATATATATGTATATATATTGAAAACATTACAGAACTCACCATTTTTGAAAATTGAGTTCTTTTTCCTTTCTTAGTGAGTTATTTCTAATTAGAAATCAATTGTATCTTCTTCTCTCAAAAAAAATTATTTCTAGTATAGAATAACATCTCTTCCAATATTATCACCTATTTAAATTTTTTTTAATGATCTCATTAAGTTATGCATTTCAATATTTAATATTGAAGATAGTAGGAATTAATAAAACAATATCACAATATTTGATCTTGGGTGAATAAATAAATAAATTCAATTATTATAAATTAAATAATTAATTATTTCAAATAATATTAAAAAAACATTACTTTCAAATAATTTTATTCATAGAAATGTCTGGAAAATAGAAAAATATGTTTATAAATATGTATTTAATTTAAGTAGAAAAAATAATATGTAAAACAATCATAACAAGTCCATAATATAATAATAGAATTTAAAGACCCAAGATTGAAGTACATGGGACATTACATTACATTTGTGTAAAACTTAATACATAAATAAAATAGACACCCAAGGACCGTAATAGTTTAGTGTCTTTGGAAACTCGAATCTTAATCTTCTAGTAATGGTGAAAGATCTTCAACATCTCCTATAAAGATCTTCCCCTTTTGTTTTCTTACCTAAAACCATTTTTTAATTCCAAGGGAAAATAAAAAATATAAAGGGTGAGCTCAAATTCTTATTAAGGGTCAGCATGGAGAAAATAAAACAAACCATATACATTTGAACATAAAAAACATGAACATAATGTTAAAACATCAAAATCTTGAGTTGTGAAATTAAACTTGGCAGTATGTAAGAAATAGATCATAAAAGAACATCAATCATGACAAAATATAATGGGAATAAAACATGTAATTGTGGAATCCATTAAGCACAGGGTATTATTTCCATAGTATCCATGGATTTTCTGCCAATACCATCATAGTGGACAATGTCCATTACTGAACCGATTTACTTGCCATTCTAGCCTATATTACGGAACCAAATTTTCTTGCAATTCCAGCCATGTATATATCATGATATATAAATCTTTACCCAATGCATTATTGGGATATATAGGTCACACCCATCTAATAATGAAATCATTCTTTCATGTGCCACAAAATAAACATAAATCATTCATCAAAACCCAAAGAATAATATGGGTTTAAAAAACATAATCCCATCATAACATAATCCATATAAAACATATTGATATCATTTCATCATAAAAAAATCAAACCATGTAAATCATATATACATTATACTTGAAACATAAACATACTAAATAATGTCATCTTAGATGAAAAATAGTTTTGATAAAACACTTGAAATAAATTCTGGAGGAAAATATCCTTTATTCTTCAAAATCATTTTCTTTTCTCAAAATGAATTAAAGAAAGGATTTTTTTTCTGAATAATCATTAAATATTTCATCGGATGCTTTATGTAAATAAGACATTAGGAAAAGATAAAAATACACTAATGTCATATAAGTTAAAAAACATTCTCCTCGTACTTTTACCGGAAAAGTCAAAAAAGTGTCTCGTATGGTAAAAAAAGAAAGATTCCTTACATAACTTGTAGTGAACATCAAAAATTGGTAAAAAGGACTTTAAACATACATGGAAACTTTTTTAGAAAACAAGGACATGGATGATAAATATAACACTAGTAAATACTTATGAATAAACAATGTTGGATAATAAGGAGATTAGAATAATTATCCCTTACCATTTATGATCAGTGAAATCATACATGTAATAAAATAAATATAATTACATTCATACATAAATATAATATCCTTAATAATAAAAATCATAAAACATTCATGGGAATAATAAACATCATATAGAAGAAATATATGGTGATTAAGGCATATGTCACACAAAAATAAAAGTGAGACGAAATAATCCCTTACCTTATGTCCAATTTCTTCTGTATGTGTCTGAGACTCATGTATAGTAGTATTAAAAATATTATTAACTTTTAACCGAACCATAATAATATTTATGATATCATATATGATTCACTTATGTCTTTATATTACCCGTTCATTTGTCAATTCTATGTTAAAGCAGCGTTTTTGGTAAAATCATTTCATTTATCATACGTGTATGGAATTATTGTTATTGATATTAATTTTAATTATATCCTTATTTACTTAATTCCAGAATTTAAAATATGATTTATATATAATATATATACATCATATAAATATATATGATAGATCGATAAATGGAATGAAATACACCCTTCATGGAGACGGTAGGTCGTACGTACGCATGAACGATGTTTTTGTTTCCTTATTGAATTTAATGGAATTTAGTAAATGAAACATATATTTACATAAATCCAGAATAATTATTATTTCATATCTTTCATGATTATTTATTATATATAATTTATAATCATTCTTTAATTATTAACATAGATAATGAATCTCATCGCGTTGTGGAGATGATAATCCGTACGCACGCACAAGCGACAATATCCTTCCAATAATTCTAGAATTTTATTGGAGTGGATTATATAATATCCTAGAATTATTATCATGGTATAATAATCATATATAGTTACTATTTCATCCATTATATCTATCCATGTTATGTGGTGGTGGAAAAGAAAATTACACCACGACGTGGAGACGGTATTCCGTACGTACGCACGTGCGGTGATTTCGTTTTCCATAGGATGGATAGACGGTGAAATGGGGTGGTTTCAAATTTATAATAACATGTAATTATATGAGTGATACTGATTTTATTACATTATAATGAAAAAAACAAATAATAGGAAGTAAAAGAAGAAATAAATTTGAAAGAATCGGTAAAGGATATTACCTCTTCTTCGATGTGCCTCTTCTAACCCTCCTCTTAGGGCTCTAAAGTTGGTCTTTGAAGAAGAAAAGAACATCTAGTATGTTGCTATAGAAGTGGAGAATAGAAATGGACAGATTTTGGCAGATATTGAAGGCTCAAAATGTTGTGAAGAGGAGAGGGAGGAGGTTCCTTTTTATAAGGGAGGAGAGGGGCAGTTTTAGAAATCTTCAAAATATTAATTTATAATAAACACAAACCCTACTTAAAAACATCCAAAATGACTGACATTAGAATATTATAAGATATAGGGTTTTAATATCCTCATCCAATAAAATTTAGACATGTTTTGATTTTATTTTAAAACTTATCATTTTGATTTATCCTTATTTATTCTATTTAATTTTATTTGAGGTAAAAATATTCTAATTTTTAAATTGTTATAAATACTTAGTTATGTGTTGTGAATTTTAAATAATTAGATAAATATTTAAATATTAAAAAATATAATTTTAAATTAGTAATTTTTAAATATTTTTGTGATTTTTAATAAATTTAATAATATGTTATTTTTATAAAATATCAATAGTGTCAATTTTGACACTCTTAAATTATTTGAATTTTAATAAAATACAAAGAGAATATATATTAAAAAAGAATATTTAATATATTCCTATAATGTCATATTCGTCTAGAAAATTCATGGAGAACATTAATTTGTTCATATAATATTTATTTTAATATTTTTAGAACCATTTATTTGATATTTCTCTTAATAAAATAATTACTACATCATATTTGTAAAATTATTTAATATACATATTTTTTGCATAAAAATTAAAAATAAATCACTATGATGAAGATAAATCTACAAGAGTTCAAAATAATACTTTTATTCGAATTAATCATCTTAAATTCACAATATTTAAATTCTTATATTCATTAAATTATGAAGCTGACATCTTTGACATCATTAAAAATAAAAAAATATAAATGTCCTAATCTATTTTATAAGGCTCCAAATGGTCCAAAAATCGACACTTGGACGATTAGGGTATAGATATACTCGACCAATAAGGTTTGGTAAATTTTATGGTCCTTTTGACGGGTATTATTATTTTAATAAAAACTATATTTTTTATTTTTCACTAAATAAATAATTTCTACATCATTAATGTATAAGCTATTATGGTAATTAAATATTCATTAAAAATTACCAATAAATTTCCATGATAAAGTAAAAACATTTAGATATCAAATGAGTATTTATAATCTAATTTATATTCTATATAACCTAATATTAAAAATAATCTAATTATTACAGTTTGAATGAGACATATTTCACTTTCCTTTAAATAAAATAAATAATAGGTCATAATCAAATACAAGTGGGTTCTAATAGATACCATTTAGACCCAAGTATATTTTAGGACTAAATATAATCATCCAATTATACTAATACAAGTGTTAGGGTAATTTTATTATATTATATTTACCCTCAATTACCCGATTTACCTTTGATTATCGTAAATGAAATTTATCGTGGTTACTATTCATAATGCCCAAAAATAAAAGTAGCTGATTAACATAATTTAGACCAGAGAATTCCAAATATGGAATCCATTTTTCCAAATTCATGATACATAATATTCAGTAATTAATTTAAAATTAATCCCATTGTTGAAAAAAATGGGTTTCTGTTTAAAACATTGCAAAAGATTGAAATGATTTTCCCAATTAATTCAATGTAAAATTAATTCTAATGAAAAACATTATATTAAAAGGTAAAAATATATTTTATTTATACTTTAAAACCATTAAATATTATAATTTAACCATATAAATTATCTCGATGAAAAAAGTTGTTTTTATTTATAATTTAGCGTATTTTTACTATTCATTAAAATAATAAATTTATGAGAAAAATATCAGAAATTTATCCAAAGTAATTTTCTATATCCTGATTACAAAGAAGAATTTTATTTTCTCAAATTAAACTTATAAACATGTCAAAAACTATATTTAAAATGGGTGTTCCATTAAAAAGAAGGAAAACTGTATTTTTTTGAAAAATATTTATTTTACCTGAAATTTATTTTTTTCTCAAACCCTAATCTATAAAATGTGCCAGATGAATTATAATATTATAAAATTTACAAGTTGGTTAATACTATTCATAACAGCTAGTTCATAATAATATTGTAACAATATATCGTTATTTAGTAAAACTCAGAATTACGTACAACACATGCTCTTGAGGAAGGTCGCTCTTGCATGCAACACAAGCCAAGAATAGTGTTGTGGATAATACAAGTTAATACGGTGTTTCGTATATCTCAATATAATCTTTGTGTAGTGTACTATAGAAGATATCAAATAAATTAAAATAAATATATCTCATAAAATCTCATGGTGTTACATTTTACCCCTATTAAAATGAATTTCACCCTCAAAATTCGTCAAGGTTATAAATGGTTTACTACTTGAATGTTTCTTTCATAGAAACCCACATCATAAAAAGGAATACTAAAACTAAATTTTAATAAAGAAATTTATAAACATAAATTTCACTCAAAGTAACTCCACACTGGGTTTCCATATAAGAGAATATAGGTGAAAATAAGGATAGGGAAGAGAAATCTAACCATCATGTTTGGATGAAGAGTGGTAGAGAACATGGCTATGAAAAAGCCAACCATCACAATGCCATAAATTTGTGAAATTTATAAACATAATGTTCAAGAAATGGTCTTCTACAATTGTGTTCTGTAAGAAATTTAGAGTCTAATAATATCATCTTGGTTTTTTGTGAATAATAAAGTAAGAATAGTAACATACCCATATGAAAAGTAAGGAATAGTAAATTGACCAAAAGAATATAAACTTCACCCATGAATGTATAAATACATTTTAGACTTTTTAAAAGTTAAAAAAACGATCATAGTTTATGTTTTGGTAATTTTGTATGTCATAAATATTTTATTTACAATTTTATAATTAATTAAATAATTTAAAATGGAAATTTATTTTCATAAAATTTAATCATAAATTGTTTTTTTATTGTCTTATTGTTATATGAGAATTATATGGGACCGTGATTACTTTTTTATGGTGTTACCAAATAAGTTATAGTTTTAGAGTTGTATTTTTGGAATAAAAAAGGTTTTATTTAAAAATTAAATTAAAAATATATAGAAATTTATTTTCATAAAATGGAGTTCATTTTTTAATTCAAATCATTACTATTTTATTGAGATGAATTTTTGAGATTTTTCAGAAACTGTTTAATTTTTGGTGAATAGTAAAAATGCAGTTTTGAGTTTCGGGTGATTAATGACATCATTAATGATGTAATAATGATTTAATATTTCTGGTTGACTTATTAATAGTGATATATTACATGAGGTGTCCCGCGTGACCAATACCATGTGAAAATACCATAGGCAAGGCCATGGTTTTGCAAATACCACTGATGAGCTGTCCCTTGGAAATTAATAACTTATTCACTCACTTTTCCTATAAATACCATGCCATTTACATCATTCATTTAATTACACCATCATACTCAACTATGTTATGGTCTCCTTATCTCCTAAGGAGTCCTCCCAAGGTTCCCTCAAGCCTCCCAAGGTCCTGACCTTCAGGCTTTCAAAGTTACTCTTCAAGGTAAGGGGTCCTTTCACCCTCCTCTTTTAGGTCATGAATTCCTTTATGTTTTATCTTCTAGTTATCATCTCTTTATGTTGATGGTATGTTCTTAAATGTTCCCATTACTTTCCATTGCATGTCTAATTTTTGATATACCCCTTCCTCTCTCATCAATTTGTTTTATGTATTTTTAAGTGACGTCGTTAGGCTACCGAATTTTTCGAAAAAGGAATCACATCTTCTCTTTTCTTTCATCATTCATTTTACGGTGGTATGTCATTAAAATTACCATACCATGTTCTTATCTCCATTTTATTCTGTATTTATACTATAATATAAGTTATTTATGATTTTTTTACTCTTATACCCTATTTTTTATTATTTTCTGAAACCAGGATATATAGTCATTATGCTGTAGAAATTTTGTCTCAAAATTTCTATCTCTTTCTCCCACGAAATTCTCTTGTTTTATTTATTTTAATACCCCAACCTATTTAGTTTATATGGGTGTTTATAAATATATAAATACGATTTATTTTATTCTAGAATTGGAATACATATAACCCGCACTCTATTTCTATGGGTAATAAATGATATAATGATCTTATTTCTAAGCACTCTAAAAACATCACAATTTTGAAATGAATCCCATTTCTTTTATTCTCTATGGGTTATTTATGAAATGTTTTTTTATGGTCTATATAGCTCACATGAAATTAAAGAAATATTAAGGGTTCACCCTGATATCGCTCCAATGCATTGGGTAAAGAATTAATCTCTAGAGATGAAAAGTTTCACGATATCTTGGTGAATAACCTTGGTAATTTTAATGACACCTCGTGGTTAAACCGTGGTGATATGTTCATGAATGTCTAAATCAAATTTTGTAGCCAAATATTCATGTTATGATTCATGTTATTTTTGTTATGATATTTCTATTCTTCTATTGCTCAAGCCTTTATGAATTTTATCATGTTCTTATTAATATTGCTCAAGATCACATGTCAACGGTTTCACATGTTTTCCTTACTTAGCCTTTTGCTTACCCTTTCCTTTGATGCAGGTCTCCAGGATATGAGATGAAATAACTGTAATTAGGAAGAGATTATGATGAATCCTTACAAGTTGTTTAGAAGAATATTTTACGTTGTATTTATGTTTTATTGTTCCTAATTTCCAAGACACTAGACTTTAAAGATCCTCTATATGTAAAATGTAATTTAATGTAATGTAATAAAAATGAAGGATTCCCTAAATGTGGTGTAGTTAAATTTTTAAATTATGATGGGTTAAATATCAACATATTTGGGAAGTCATTGATATGATGAAAAGACATGAGTAACATAGAATATTCTATTGTTGGGTTATTTACTTATAAATTACTAACTGAAACTAATTTGTGTGATGTTGTTCATATAGTTATGTTCAAAAATAATACGAAAATTATTAAATAAAAATATAACACTAATTTGTTTCAAGGAAGTTTCACCAAAAAACTATATCATCAATGTATAAAAGGATGTATGTTTTCGCTCTGAGTATGAAGGAAATAATTTTTTTCATAAATGACATGGAAATTTGATCCAAAAGTAATTGATGTACTTTGTAAAAAATGATGTAACATTAGAAATCCCTAAACATTCTAGTCATCATGCTCATCAATATGATACTTTTCAAAAAAATGGGAAATTATTTATAATAATTACAAGAGAAGGGGGATGAAATATATAAAATTTCTATTGTTGGTTAATTTTGATGTGTGTAATCTTATAACTCCAAAATACATGGATAAAAAAGGTATAATGTCATATTTATTATTATTATAGCATTATGGCATGTATGATGATCATTATTCAAAAATTTTAAGTGTTTATTTCATTGCACGTCATCATAGGTTAGCGGAGAAGTATGGGATAATAATTCTGAATTGTTGGGCCAATGATGCCCTGTAATTCAATAATAATTAGTTGGAATAATATCTCTTGAATCATTGATAAGTAATCACATGTCATCATTGATGAATCCTCTATAAAATATAATCATTAATAGGAGGTATTGAGTTTTAAAAAATATGTCTTGTATGATTCTCATTGAAAAGAATATCTTGGGGACTTGTTGAAATGAAGTTTTTCTTAAATTAAAATAAATACCCAATAGATATTTTAAATATACAAATAAATGTTAAATGTTTAGTAATAAAAATATTTTATTTCTCCAGTAAATCCTACATGTTTTTTAGAGGGGGGAAATATGAGAATATGTTCAAATATACACTTATAGAAATATTAATAAATTGAGAAGAGAATATTATGTGAAATTTTTTCACAGATGTAAAATAAAAAATTCATCAAAACCAAAAGGGTGTTTTAGAATAAAATAATAAAACAAAACAAGCTGAATCAAAAAAAAACAATGACTAGTTGGTAAGGGATATTCCCAAATTGAATTAATTATTGTTGACGATACATTTTCTCTTGTTACCTTGTTGGAAATAATTTTTATTTTCTTTTCAATATAGGTGAAATGGGAAATCAATGTATACCAAATTGATATTGAATCATCTTTTCTCAGTAGAGTTCCTGGAGAGAAGGTATACATTGAGTAAATCGATATATTTCCGGTTGATAAAT
The DNA here is from genome assembly GCA_963277665.1 of Viscum album. Lineage (NCBI taxonomy): Eukaryota > Viridiplantae > Streptophyta > Magnoliopsida > Santalales > Viscaceae > Viscum > Viscum album. The sequence continues at coordinate 1,168,886,580 of OY728164.1, forward strand.
ATTAAAACAAGGCGTTATAATTGAATAATAATGAGAAAGTTCTAAAAAATAGTATTATCAAAAAAATTAATATTTGATAAATATTGGATTACACAGAGGTGGAGTTGATCACAACCTACACATCAAGAATGGAAAATGTTCAAATGATAGTGGTTCTAATCTGTGTTAGTGATATTATTTTTAGAGGATCTAATGATGTATATTACAATATGTTTTTAAAATATATGAGTTTTGAATTTAATATGTGTATGATTATAGAGAAAAAAAATTCATGGATTATAGGTGGATCATAGAGAAAATGGAGTATTTTTTTTATCAAAAAAATATTCCAAAGAAGTGATCAAGAGGTTCATAATAGAGTATTCTCAGAAAATTAGGTCCCTAGTGGTTACTCAACTATGGTTATAAATATAACATATATTTAAAGTGGAGAATATCATATATTATAGACAAATGATTTTAATTATATTATAATTGAGACTAATATGACATTATTTAGTGATTACCATATTCCAAGCTGCATAGGAGGAAATCATTTTCATTAAAAGCCAATTATTGAAGGGGAAATAGATATTTGGGTTATTTTATAATATAATTTCATAGTATGATTTATTTTGAGTCAGATATGTATATTTGGTAGATTTAGTTGGTGATCAAAAATTGACATTGGATGGTTCTTTCTATCTTGGAATATCGTGTTTTTATTGGCTGAGTATAAATTTAGGCCGCATTTTTTAGAATCATGGTGGTTTAATACATTTTTAAAACTCAAAAATGTGAAAATTTATTGTTGATGAAAAAAATATTGAGGATATTAGAGTAGATGTGAAATTTTATGTTCCTATCATTTGGTATGAATCAAGTGTTATTAAACATAGAAAAATATCATCCTCCATTCAAGAAAAATGTGTGTCGATTTAATCATAGATAACATTGAACATAAGCTAGTGGCATTGGAGTATGTGTTAACACATAATCACATTATGGATATCATGATAATGTAACTACCTAAATTAGTTTTTAAATACTAAAGTTGGATATTAGATCCCAAGAACTCCCTCTGACTATCTGGGATAAAAAGTGGAAATCCACTCCCCATGAGAGTTCTTTTATATAAAAATAAATGATAAAACACTCTTTAAATTTATTACTTCATTACTAACTCTATTTTTTGAAATTTTAAATAATTGATAATTTTGTTTGTTGAAAAAAATATGATAATTTGTACATCTATTAAGAAGTTGAATTTTTCCGAAGAAACAATCAGTTGTAAAATATTGAGATCAAGTGATCTAAGTAATCCAAGTGGGTTTTCTCTTATTAAAATAGTGGGAGGAATGTAATGATAATGATTTAAATATGGTGAGAGTGTTTTAAAACATAACCAGGGGTCAAATTTTTTAATAAGATCATTTCACAACAAAAACAATTTGTTTCACTATAATTTTATTCTTTTTATTTATTTTTATCCCAATTATCAAGTTTTGGGTAGTAATTTTTTAAATTTTTTTATATATGGAGGTTCGTATAATGTTTTTTAGTTATCACATAGTTAGTGAAAAATATTATTTATTCCCATTAAAATCCTACAAAAAATTATATTTCCCTTCACATAGTTCGTTCATGATTTCATAAATATTGTTTCCAAAATTTGTGATGCCGCTTAAGTGTGTCCAATACTATCTGTATTCTTGGAAAATTATTTGGTAAAACATGTGAACAAATAATTTTATCTACTCATGTAAATTATAATTTGGATATTACATTAATTTTGACTTGGGTTTCACCCCTTTGGCCTCGTCCTCTCCAATCACTTGAACCCTTAAACCCTATTCACATTTCCTTATAATTATAACTTCCATCATGGTGATTGACGTGTATTTCTTCAAGATTTGAGTCCAATTATTCATGTAAACCCCATCTAGACATCATATACTCTCCCCTTCCTTCATTTTATCTATTTATTTAGAGATTTATAATGTTCTGAGAAACCTAGTTTTCTTATTGAATTGATTTAAGTTTATGTTTTCCTTGATTTAGGGATCCTTATATTATTCTATGTTATCCTCATTCTAGGTCAGGTTTTTGAGTTTCATTCTTTTAGGAATCATAATATTTGAGGTGGATTAATCTATGATTGAACTTTTAAATTAAATCCATCATTTTTTTTCTTTCAATCCACACATTATTCTATATTAAAATTATGATAACTATATATAGTGGTTTTTGATTATGTTGGATTCATCTTATTTCTACACTGATGAAAATTTTAGTATAAATAAACCACACTTGATTCTTATTTTAAATGTTAAGATTATCCTTCAAAAATTATTTGGTTATTAAAGGGATGTGAATGGTTTCTAAAATTGATTTTGTTAATAGTGCTTCCATGCCCCAAATATTACTTTCAAGGGATAAATGAACCCTTGAAAAATTTCACATGTATTGTTTGTATAAAATGGATTGAATGACACCTTATAAACAACACATTTTTTATATCAATCATATGGAGAAAATGGTGTGAATTTTATAAAAAATGGTGTTCACATGTGAGAGTTTGTTGCAATTATCATATAGTATATTGTGTTATTTTCATAATTTGATAGATCATCTCTTCTTATTATATCATCGAATACCTAAAATATATATATTCTGTGATTGGGTTCAAATGTTAAATTAGTGCATGAATATCCTATGTTAGTGCCCCAAAGAATGAATTTTCTCTACTTGGGATATTTTTCCCCATGGTAAGGTCAGGTCAGAAAATTTCTGGTACAAGGGGATTTTAGTTTCATCATGAACATGTATTATGAAATATTTCATTTTGTAATGTCTTAGAGTTTAGAGAAGTTCCTAGGAATTGCCTTTATTTTTTGTTATTGATTATTTCAGGATGGTCGTTACACTTTTGTATTTATGATGGTTGGATTATTGTTGATTTATGATTGATCCTCTATTAATATTTCAATTGGTATATTTAACTTTAAAGGGATAAATGGGTTTTATTTATTTCAAATGGAATGGTTTATTATGTATTAGGATTATTCCCTCGCATGTGTTGTTTTTAAAATGAAGGTTGTTAGAATGAGTGTTCATATAAAAATTAATTTATCCTATTTAAAGGCTAAAAAATACTGGTTTATTTTTAAATTCAAACCTACCTTATTTTAAAGTGAATTATTTCAAATTCTTATCATGTGTTACTGGTCTTTTGTGATTAAATTTGAAATATTTAATTTTTATTTTATTTCAATACTAGCATGAAATGGGTTATCTTTTCAATGGTAATTCATATGGTGTATAGAGGATATATATAAGGATTAAGGTCCAACACCACTCATTTTTTGTTTAACATGTTCTTATTGGATGTAGTGGATAATAATTTAGGTTTTTTATTTGAGTATGTGAGAGGATAAAGGTGAGTATGACTCACTTATTTCATAGATATAATTTCTTATTGCATTTTTTTTTGTTTTATTGATCGTATTTTTCATCGTTCCATACAGACAAATTTTTTTAATCAATATTTTTTTGTTTATATATAGTTGAAATATAGTATAGTTTAAATCTGATGATGAGGTGTAATGTATATTGTTTTTTTACTTATAAATTTTTTATTGAGATATGATCACATTCACATTCCCTATTTTTTCATATTTCTTATCCTTATACTTATTTATTTTGTGTTTAGTTATATCACCTATGGAAAAGTCATATCAGAATTCTGGGTGGAATTCCCCTTTCTTAATTATTACTTTATCAGGTGAAATAACTCATATGTGTACATATTTGTATCCCTATCACCAGTTTTCAACCTGTAGGGTTGGAAACGCCCTTCAAGCCTTGTGGTGGTGGTTAAAGTGATTTTTTAGGTTGGATCGGGTTGGAATGTCGGAAATAGTATCATATCTGAGTTATTATTTTGTTAATATAGTAGTATATATATACAATTATCAAAACTCAAGTGGATATTCTTGATTAGGATCCTAATGACCACCTTTTGAGATAATTATTGAGATACCACACACGTTTGGGATGTGTGATTCATGTATTGGTGCTTTGTTCTCAATATTTTTTTGAGATTTTTTAGACATTATTTGATTATTTATATTTTTCATAAAGATTTTTTAAATTATATAAATAAAAAACACATGTTGGTGTAGAGTATGGAAGAATCTAGGGGGTGCACCATTACAATGAAAGGTGTTGAAACCTATGTGCAGACCCCAAAATAAGAGACTTATAATATTTATGTCGAAGACACATAGTAAGAATAATATTTTCAAATTCATACGGATAAGCATTTCATAGTTTAGAATATTCTATATTTTTTATAATTCAAGTTTTTTAGAAATTTTTTGTCACATTCTTCTTATTTATGGTTTATTTGTGAGGAATTGGATTGTATTTTTTAAATTATATTCATTTTCTGGATTAATTTCAATAGTATTTTAAAAAATGAAAACATTATAGATGTTTTTAAAATAGAATTATCATATTTAATAGTTTCCAAAGGTTGTGATAAAATATTCTAAATTCAAAAAATGATTTATTCTAAATTTAAAAAGTCAAATATTTTAAGTACATTAATGTAAAGCTTCATAATAAACTTTTTTAAAATACTTTGAAGATTTTAATTTGAGTATTTTCTCAAAAGTGTATTTTATATGTTTTAATTCATAAAGGTGGGTACTTCTTTCATTATAGGGAATATTGTAAATGTTTTGAATATTTAAAAAAGTGTGGACCTGTGAAGTGCTTGTTTTAATAAAAATTGGGGTGTATAAAATATTTATAGGATTCATCATGGTTTTTTATGAAACTATTCTATGTTCATTAAAGGTTTTTAATGATTGTACATTCCTAAGAAGTTATTTTGTGTAGTCTTCATAATTAAATATAGTTTTAGGTATGTCATAAATTGTGTTAAAAAGGTTACCAAGTAGAATTTATTTAATGAATATTTCATAAATTTCTTTTTTTTTAATTTAAGAATGAAATTTGGATGTTTTTGGATGTAAGATGTTTTCAAAGTTGTTTTAGGGGAAATAAAGTTTCATAAAATGTTTTGGTTTTAAATATAAATTTTATTTCTTTGTTTTGAAGGGATTTTGATTCATTATGACTATTTCCGAAATGGGAATAATTTATATTGAAATTTGAAGAGTATTTTGAAATGGAGAACTATTTTTATTAATTTCATAGAATCCCCTAGTGGGTAAGTTTGAGTTTAATTTATTGTGAAACTATTAAATGATCTTTATTTATATTTCTAAATAATATGACGTGATTCCAAAGTGTATATTCTTGAATTTTGAGTTTCATTGGGTTATTTAAAAATTGGTTTTTCCTGCCATGAGGAGGTTTTTAAATTTATTATTTCATCATCAAATTTACAAAAAAAAAAATTCAATATAAGTAGATTAATATAGTAATTTTGATCTTCCTAGTGTGGAGTTCGTAATTTTAACTCATAATGGTGTTTTGAAATGAAAATTTTGTTTTCCTAATGTGGTGAAATTTTTTTTTGAGTGCATTGATGTTTTAGAATGAGTTTTTGAAAATTCATTGAATATTGGAGAATTTAATAAGAATAAAATACAATTCATTTATTTTTGGAGGACATACGTATTTGGTGATGTCCTATGGTTGATGAAGGGACCATTGTATTAAAACTGGGAAATATGAATGGATATATTCATGTTTTATGTTATTTCACAGATTCCTCAGAACAAACTTGAATAAAAGTATAAATTATAACTCTTAGATGTCTCCTTTAATTTTCTAATTATGAATCAGTTTTTGGATTTTCAATGGTTATCTATAATGAATTTTATGTATGTCAAATTTTATGAAGATGGAGATTTTGAGAAAAATCAAGATTAATGTATTCTTTTAGTAACACCTTAGTTTTCCCTTATAGAATTTCATTTGTTTTAGTCATGATAATGCATTAGTATTGGTAGTATACTTTGGTTTTTATGTTATTATAGCTATGTGATGAGTTTCAACTTTTTATAGGTTGTACATGAAAAATCATGGTTGTGTATTTGGGAAACTAGGATAAGTGTTGTTGTTTTTTTGTAGAGTTCACCAAGAACCATTTTTCTAAGTTCAAGGTCCATGGTTACTATCACATAAACAAAGGATATATCACATGTTCACTATATTAATTCATGTTTATGATTGAGGTATTTTAATATATTTCTACCTTATTTCTCTGGTCTCTCTATATTATTTCATATTGGGTATTAGCTCTCACAATATTTTGGTTATAATAAAGTATTTGATGTTTATTAGGAGTATTTATATATTCATATACCACTGATTTTTGGGTTATTACATTCATGGGTTGGATAGGTGTTGGTGAATTTAATAAAGATACTTCCATCATTTACAGAGTCTTACTTTGTTGAGTGGTTGGTGTCTTTTTTGGCTTTTAGAAATATTAGTTGACTTTGGGGAATCAATGCATTATTGGAATTATTATTTTTGGTGGATACCACCATGGATGGTATTTTCATTACCTATTTAATTGTGAACTAAATGATGTATGACTTCCAGGTGTAGATCCTCATTTTAACAAATTGACTCTACCATATGATTATTTTATTCACATTATCCATGGGTTATTTTTTTAATATAAATTAGAAATTTTTGGGGGTTCTCATGTACAAGAAAGTTCAAGTGACTATATCATGAATGAAGTTTTTTATGATTGAATATATGGTTGTTAAGTAATGTCAAATGGTATCTTTACGAGATGTGTCTCTCTTTTATTATGGTATTCATTTTAGTTGGTGATTATAATTACATATTATTCAATGTCATGGTGTTCCATTTTTTGGTAATTTATTGTGAATAAGGAAGTTAAACCTCATCCATCCTTTGATATTTCAATTCTAATATAGACTTTTTGGGGGAATAAATCATTAGTTTTGGGGTTTTCACACCATGGGCTCATTTTTTCCATATTATTTTACTTTTTTTTATTTTCATCTTCACTCATTAGTTTTGGGATAAAATTTATTGAATGTTTAATAAAATGGGGATTCCATGCATGTTATATATTTTACACGTGGTTAGTGAAAACCATATGACATAACCATATAAAACATATAGTAAATTTTAGTGCGTCTCATATATTAGGAACAACGTTTTTTAAACCATGCGGACAAATTGTATAATGTCGTACATGTTTGTTTAGTTCCATATTAATGGTTGTCACATAGTTTTGGAAAACCTTATGATCTTCATAGTTTCATTAAAAATTATAAATTTTCTTTATCCCCTTTAGATTTATCCATTTATCCCCCTTATCTCTTCCCACTCAAACACCTCAACCCTAGGCACCAGTCCCTGTCATTCCCCCCTCCTCTATGGAGATTTATATGGGTTTCTTTGAAACATTTAAGAAGGTTCTTCATTTGAATACCCAATCTACATATTCCTCCCCTTTAATTTATTTTTATCACGTTAATTATAAACATATTATGGCACAAGTGACCAAAGGTTTTCATTTAATCAATTTTAATTTTGGTTTTCCTTAATTTAGGATTCCTAATAGCCTTCTAAGGCCCCTCATGTAGTGTTGGTGTCTTTTTGTGTCATCCTTTGATGAAGCAATATGTTTTAAGTAATTTGATCAATGCTCAAACACCTAAATTTAATAATATCGATTGCTTATTTATTTTTACCCACGCCTAAATATATTTTAATTTTATAATAAGTATATCTAGTGGTTGTTATATTAAAAAAAATCATAAATTTTCTATGCCCATAAACCATTTTTATTTAAATTAAGCACACTTATTACTTTTTTTAAACACTAAGAGTCTTCTTAGAAAGTTTATTTATATCTTAATTGAGTGTGAATAGTTTTTATTAATACATTTTTTATGATTATTTAATGTTTTTAAATGATTTATGATATATATAAAATAATTGGTTTCCAAATTGAAATTTTGAACTATTTTTTTAAATGGTTCTTCCAAGGCCAGGTTCAAACATTAAAAAATATTTTCTAAATATGAATAAACCCTTTATGTGTGCCCCATTTTTTAGATAAAACTGATGCAATTTTCCCAATTATTTTACATATTTGTCTATATGAAACATATTAAGGGAAAGTGGATTCCTCTTTATTCTGTTGTGATTCTCGTATAGAATGTGATGCAATATTCATTATTTGATGGATCACCATTTATTTTTATATCATAGGATATCAATCATACATAGAAGGGATGTTTGGGTTTATATGCTACAATAGTGTATAACTATTCTTGTCTAGTGACCCAGAGTAGGACTTTTCCTTATGTGGGGTATTTTTCTCCAAGGTCAAACTAGATAGGGAGATATTGTGTGTTAGGGTCTTTAAGATTCATCGAGAATTATGAATATGATATATTTTTTTGTAATGGATTAGATATTACCACAACTCCAAGGTATTCACATGATTTTTTTTTCGTTATTATGTCATGGTAACTATGAAACTTTTTTTTATAATTATTATCTTATGATTGATCTATGATTGATCAATTATAATCATTTCCATTATTGTGTTTTTATTTAAAGGGATAAATTTTTTTTCTTCATTTAAATTTGAATAGTTTTCAAGACTTGGACATCTTCCCTCAAATATTGTTGTTTTTAAAAGGAAGGTCTTTAGAATGTTTTTTCTTATGTAAAGTGATACCTTATCTTTAATGGTTTTAAAAAAATTATTTTTAAAATTCATATATTCCTCATTTAAAATGGAATGATTTTAAATAATAATATTTTATTATTGGGTTTTATATAAAAGTTTAAATATTTCATTTTTATTGCACTTAAAAATTATCATTCAATGTATTTAATTTTAAAAGGTTATGTATGGGTTGTGGGAGGATATATACTAAAATTTTGTTCTCATGTCTATAAATGCATGTTTTTATTATTTCATTTGATATATAAAATAATCCTTACAGCCTAGATTTAATCATATTGGTGGAATAAAATAAGGATGATTCACTTGGTGCATGGGGACAAGTTACTTTGCTCTTTTTTTATTTTTCTTCATTGATCATTTGGTGTATCCTACTATATATTAACTTATGTTCAAACCTTTATTTTTTGTTTCATTTGTAGTTAAATTATTTTGTTTTTTAAATTTTTCATTAGGATATATTAAATGTAGTCTTTTTCATTATTAATTGTTTATGAGTTGTGTTTTATTGATTATTCCGTTTTTTAATGCTTCTTATGATTTTATTATTTTTTATGCATGTGATTATCCAACCAATGGAATGGTAATACATGAATTTTGGAGGAATTAATCACTATGTATTATTATCGTATCATGATGAATAATTCTCATATCTATATATTTTGTACCTTAATATTATTTTCTAACTCATGGGGATCAATAATTCCCTTTGGTCCAAGTGGAAAGCTAGGTCTTTTGATGTTTTGGGTCTACCCAATCCATTTCATTGCAATTGAAACTCATGAAGAAAAAATAAGTATTCCTATAAGAATTTTTCATTTAAGGATTGTTTCTCACCATGATCTTTACCCTTTTCTAGAAAATTATTGATACACTATTTAAAGGTAAGATGTCCATATAGGTTTTTTGATCAAATCTAGTTATTTTTAAAAAAAATTAATAATAAAGTCGCTAATCTATTTTGTAATTTCCAAAAAATAATTAAAGAGGGAGATTGTTGAAAATATCCAATTTGGGGTATTTTTAAGATATCTCTATATAAAATTTTAGAGAATGAATTTATAAATAACTCAAAATGTTATGAAAAAATCATAAGGTTATGTCTGGGGTGTGATGGAGAAATTATAGAGTGCACTATCTTGATTTTTCTTTAAATAGATGTTTGAATTTTTTCCAAGTTCAAATCTTAAGATGAATCCAATATTTCATAATTTTTATCATAGGTTCAAAAGATTTTTTTTTAATTTTCAGTTTGAAAAAAAAGAATAGAAGACTCTATATGCATGTAAAGTTCATTGTGTGGCATAGACATGCAGGTTGTCCAGTGATAATAGGTTTCCCTATGATCGTATGGTTGATTCTTTAGAAACATCATGATGTCACCCTATCAATTTAAGGTTTAGTTTGTAGGGAAATGAAATATTTTTAAGGTTTTATGATAACATTATAAGGTTAATGAGAATTTTTATAGTTCATTATATAGTTTATCTTATTGTCTACTAGACTTCATAAGGTTGGTGGAACTTTGTAATATTGATTTATGAACATCAAAAGTATAATTTACAAAATTCATAAGTTTTTTTTAATATTACTAAGGTTAATAGGTGAACTTCATAAGGTTCAATTAATTTTTCAAATATGTTATTCAAGAGTTGGTTCAATGTATACTTTACAAGATTTATTTTATTAAAAAATGTCATTATAAGATTGGTTAAGGCAATTCAAAATTATTTTATTAATCATAAAATATGATAAATAACTCAGTCAACTATTTGAAAAACAATAAAGACATATTTTAAGGATTATTTTTCTATGAATATACTAGTAATTTATAATTGAGGATTTTTTTTATAAATCATTCCGCGAATCAAATTAATCTATCACGTGTTTTCAGGAATAATATATTATTAATCGCAAAATATGATTGATAACTCGGTCAAAATTAATTAAGGATCATGAATATTTTTTGAGGATTTAATGAATAAGAATAATAGGATATTAAATAAAATAAATTGTGACTAATATTAAAGTCAGTTCATATATTAAAAATATGGGTAATATTTTATGTTCATAATTCCTGAAAATATTAAGATATGGGAGAATAATATAGATATATATATATATATATATATATATATTGTTTTAATTGAAATTAAAACAACCCAGTCAAATAAAACTTTAGTTTTACCTATAACTGAAAGAGGAGGATTCCAAACTCACATTAAAAGTATAATTAGAAAAATAAATTGTTCCAATAGTTCAACACACTAGAAGTTTAAGATGGTTTAGTTGATTGTATTAGCACTCAAGTTGAAATTTCCATCCATCGTTCATGTAAAAAAATAAGATTACAAGGGGAAATGAGTTCCATCATATAGGAAAACAAATGAGTTCTTTATATTTAACTAAAGGTCATAATCTATGAGGGATAGTTTGGCCACTCAAAAATTATAACCAAAGAAGTAAGATTAGTGTTTTAAATAAATATTCAAATTTCCATAAATACTCCTTGGATTTTCTCATTCAGGTGAACTGGGTAAAATAAAATATGTCTCTCTTTTTCTAAACCTATTAATTTATATAATATATGATAAAGAAAAATTAATATACACTTAAAGTAAGAAAATATTGTTGTCAATGGGAAATTAAAAAATAGAATACCCTGATTCGCCCCCCCCCCCCCCCTCTTAGGGTATTAACATTGTTTAAGACCAATATGGTGGATAATTGTGTAGATGAAAATATTTTATTATCATTCCATTATTTTTATTTTTCCAGTTTTTTATTTTGTATTCAAATACTACCTACAGGGAACTACCCAGAATACACTTCAGTTGGTAAGGTGAATTTTTAAATGATATTTTCTTAATTTCCATGTGTGGGCTCAGCACATTATAGATCAATTATTTAGATTCTATACTCATTTTAGGTTGGTTTAGAGTTTTTATCTTGGGATATGTTCAAGGTAATTTCAACCATTTAGATATTGAGCATGATAAATTCAAATAATGGAGAGATAATTTCATTTTCAAGAGGTTTGGGTTTATAAAGCTCTTTAAAAATGAATTTAAAGGTGTATATGTATAGTTATCATTTTGAAAATCAATTATATATATTGGACTATAATGAAATTGAATAAAATAATGAATAATGATAAATTGAGTGTCAGTAATATTTATCAAGTTCATTCAACATTATTTATTAAAAACAAATTATTTATTATATTATTAATTATTTTCTTCATTTTCATTTAGAATTTTACTAAATCATAGATCCTTTATAAATTTAAATTTATATAAAAAATTAAATATTCCAAAAATTGAAATAGGTGAAAACTGAGAGATAGTGAGTGTTTATTAAAGATCCTAAATAGATATCTTAGGTAAGTAATTGTGATATACCTTGGGATTTAAATTACATTGATAATGAGTTCATGTAAAAATCCATTCCTCATCTTGAAACTATTTCTAGGGTCCAAGGAAACCATTTCGTTATCCATCCAACTTGGTTTATATTTCATTTATTTCTTTTCATTATTTCAATCATTTATTTTTCTTCTTTTCTAATTAATTTGGATAGAAAGTGATCCATTATTCTATAATGTATTAAAATAATTATTCTTGTTTAATAATGGTGGACTAAATCACTACTTGGGTTATAAATATCCCCCAAACTCGGCATCAAAACGGACTCTCTTTAATAATTGTCTACATAAACAACATGAATGTTTTCAATGGCCATCCTCTATAATGTCAGAATAATACTTGTAACCAACTATAATGGAAGTTTAATTAAAATAAAAAAACCTTGTCTAACTAAAACAAGAATTTAAGGAATGATAATCTAAAATTTGGAAATAATTAGCTAAAATAAAGAAGTAGAAAATTTTAAAATAAAATATTTAAAGGAGTTGATAGTGCAATTTCATTTTTTATTCCAAGAATTCATATTAAAAAGGTTGGAGGAATTACAAGTTAAAAATAAAAATAAACAAATTAATTTAACATTAATAAGGTTTATTATAATTTATAAGATAACCCACAACTTTTATTTGGATGTTTATCCCTATAAAAGTTTCATGATGAAAAATAATTCATAGCTAATAAAAGTATTTTAGATGCAATTTATATAGATTTATTTTATTAAATATTAATTAAAACTCAACTATATATTTATTTTACCTATGATGTGAATTTACATTGAGCCCTATTAATTCAATATATAGATGATTAGGAAGTCACTATAGTGGATATGGTGGGTTCTGAATAAATAATGGAGTTCCCAATACCTATTTTCACTAATAGATTTAAGAGGAATTAAAAAAGGAGGAGCTCCATGCTGGACCAATTGAGGGGGACACAATTATTTTAGATACATTTCATTCTAATTTAATTAGAACACAAATGATTTATGATTTAACATACACATTTATTTCATAATCAATATAATATTATAATCCTTAGATGATTTATATGGTTCTTCCATAAAACAAATATGACCAAATGATAGGGGCAAATGGTTTTCGAAATTAATGAAAAAGAAACCATTTAGTAATGGGTAAAAATTGATGAATAATAATCACTGATCATATTTCATTAAGATATAAATTTAAAGGTTGACATTATAAAGGTTAATATTTTAATATAATCACATATTTTTTTAATTCTAGTAAATTTTAAATTCACTAAATCCCCCGTAGATGATGATTTCATGTAGCACCACTAAATTTGACCTAGGATGAAGAGAAAGAGTCCATAGAAGAATATTTGGGATGGCTAAAATTATGGGATGATAAAAAATCACACTAAGGGATATAAAAAATATAATAATCTTGTTAGTCCGGTGAAAGATGTGAAACACCATGAGGACGTTTACCTTTTTTCTAATAATGCTTAGATCAGATAAATAAAACATTTACTCGTGTGAAAATCAATACATATTTAAATAAAACCTTTGAAATGAATTATTATGAATTGGAAAAAACCATTAAGGCATCTTGTGGCACATGTAAACACATGAAAGCATTCTTTTGAAAAACAAACCTTCCATCTTTGAACTTTCCTTACCTCAAGAAATAAAATGATTTCCATAAAAACCATCTATTAAATCATAATATAGGTATCCTAGAGCATCATATTAATAAATCATCTTTACTCATAATTTGTGTTTTTTCAAAATAACTAAGTCCTTGTTAATTCTGTAATATTAACCTTAACAGTTATTCCCCACATTTTTCACCTTCGAAGATTACTTATTAATCAATGTTTTGGAGTGTTATATCCAGCACACCCAAACTCATAATCTTTATTGATCTCATACATCATCATCTATATCACTCGAGTACCATATTATGAAGAACAAATATGTAATATTTCACTTTTTTTCATAAAATCCTTGAAAATTTCATTTCAACCCAAAAATAAAACACTCTATATTTTCATTTAAAAATAGAGAGAAATATTACTTTTATATTGAAAAAACAGTACTTTATAAATCTTATAAGATATAAAATATGATTTTATTTGAAAAAATAGTTAAACTTTTGAGGAATATTGACATAAAATAAGGGTTATCCTAGTGGGAAGGATATTTCAAGCCATATATGTTTAAAAAATAAATTTTAAAAATTTGTAAAAAAATGAATATAACCAATATAGAAGACATTGAAAATTTTATTTTTTTATCTTTTGAAACAAATTCATATTTAGTTTAAAATAAAATTTATAAAATATTTAATAACAAAAAATATCATTTTGAAAAAAATTAAAATAACATGGATATGGAGGATAAAGAGTTTAAAAAATTTAAAACAACATTTTAAATTAAAATATATTACTATAAGTATCATCTAGTTTTGTACATTGTCTAACAACATAATAATAAAATTATATTAGTTTTATAATTTCTTACTAAATTTTTTCATTTCATTATTAATAGTCATTTAATTTTATTTATTATCATTAATAATTAGTTATTAAAATAGTTATGTTCACACTATTCATTGTCGGGGCATTTGGTTTATAACCTCAAAAGAAAAATCAAAACATTGAACATGATAAAAGGTTTTTCAGTTACATGACCTCCATAATCTAAAAAACAATACAATTGATATATTAATAAATTAAAAAAATCAAACCAATTGTTTAAGGTTTTTATTAAAACTAAATCACACTGTTTTATAGAGATGGTAGATTGTATATACGCATGAATAACGTTTTCCTTTTTTGCTGAGTGGAAAATAAATTAATATTTTATATTTTATTTTTATAGTAAATAAAAATTCCATAAATTCCATAATTATTCATTACTTCAATCCTTATGCCCATTCTTATAGGGTCTAAATGAAAAATGAATCATTTTGGTTCGTGGAGGTGGTATTCCCCACATACACATGAGAAATTTGATCAATTTCCAACTGGTGGAAAGAAAAAAAGGATAACTAATATATAATATTTATAAAATTTCTGTTATGTCATAAATATAATATCTATAAAAAATATCTGTCATTTAATCCATCTATATTATTTGGTGATGAATAATGAAACACATCGCTTCGTGGATGTGGTAGTCCACACATATGTATGAGCGATGTTTTCATTTCCCAATAGATGGGAAAAAAGGTGATGAAAAAGGATTATAACTTACTAATATAAATTTAAATTACATTTAAGGTGATGATATTATTTTATTAAATGAATATTAAATACGGTCATTTGAATAATGTTTCCAAGAAAGATTCTCAATTGTTTTCAAAGTCAAAATAGAATTAATTTCATGCATTACCCAAAATATTTAGTGGTGTTAGGCATATATCATGGGTGTATGTGCACAAATGTGTACATAACAGTTGTTTAGGAGAGAAAAGTTGATTCAGAATTTTAAATTTTACTAAAAAAATTACATATACATTATTGTAAAGAATATCATGCGAAGACTACCCATTTTTTGGTATTGAATGGATGGTGTGCACATGTGATCAAATGAATAGGTTGAATATGATACGATTAAAAATATATCAAAATAAGTTTCCTATTTTATGGTATAAAATGGATTGAGTGATGAGGTGATCAAGGGAAAACTCATTAAAATTGGAATTATTCTACAAGAAGGAACCAAATAGTATATATCTGATGGACATTTTATGGATTATACCAGAAGAACCCTTCAAAATAACATTCATCTAACTGAATAAGGTTCTTTCCTATTTATTTGAAGGAAATTTAAGAAGAAAAATAACTTTCATGGAAGGAAAGATTAATGATATTTTATGTTTCATAGTGACAATATAGTTAATCATGTTTTTGAAGTTTCCTATAGTTTTTATAAAAACATTTTATTTCATTTTTCTGTATGAGGAGCACATGCATTGACGATTCACTATACTATATTGAAAGTGAAAGGATACCTCTAATTATTATAACCACATTAAAGTATCTTTTTCTGGTGTTTCATGTGGTCTTGCATTATTTAAAACCCATTCAATGGATTAAATACTCTAACTGGGAAGTGAAATTTTTAAATACCTATTTTCATTATTTTTTCTAATTTATTTATTTTCAGATAATTTATATATCTCTAATAAGAGATGCTGGTTATTTATTATGAAAAAAAACCTTAACTAAAATATCACTGATTCACCCCCTCCACCACTTAGTGATCAAAAAATCTCGATTGGTCCCTTCGAGTTGTATCAGAAGGTAGATTCCCCTAATTGACTCTTTACTGATGTTTTATGAAAAGATAAGTTTTTATGGATATACCTAAATTCGTGACTAATAAGGGGATTCCATTTTTTTGGGAGTAATTATCATATGTTGAATGAAAACATATTTTCTTATCTCATTTACAATGGTTATTAACTTCTTTGGGTTATTTAAAATGGATTTCCTCTTTGGGATGAAGGTTTTTAATTCATATCTACTAATATGGAAAATTCTCAGAATGTTAGGAAAGATAAAAATGTTATACTCTCTTCACTCTATGAAAGTGATTTTCTTCGAGTTAAATTTGTTGTAATAGAAAAATAAATCTATTGAAAATTGGAGAATATATATTAAATAAATATGAAAGTAAAGAAATTAAAGTTACAGAAATAGAGATTAAAGTATGTTTCTATTAAGAATGGTGATGATGAATATTTTGGTTACTTATTTAAAAGTGTAAATGACGATGTAAGAACCATAATATGTATTATTGATAATTTTTAAGATTCGTCAATCATTTAAAATATATTACGAATTCTTTCAAATAAATTTTATTCCAATGTATCTTCACTGAAACATATAGATCTAGAAATTCTATCCAGGGATGACCAATATCATACTCTCATCAATTATAAAATGTGAAGACAAATGGTTATAAATAAAAAAATAAAATTTTAGTTCACAAGTATCTTTAAAATATTTCAAGAAATAAAATTATAAAAATTTTCTTGAAGAAGATACTAATTTGTATAAAATTAAAGATGAGGTTACTAAAAAAATGGATAAACTCATGAAATTTTTTAAAAAAAAGCTGAAAAGAGGAAAAGAAAAGTAAAAATAAATGTTACCTCTAAAGTGCATTAGTTGCGAATCAATTGGACACTTTTTTCAAATTTTCTATTAATTGATAAATATAAAGATATTTATGAAAATTACAGAAATATGATATGATCTATAAAAAATAAGGTAGATGATTCATTGCCTTTCACAATTGGAAATGATAAGAATATCCCTAAATATAAAAATAGAAAAATTATTTCTATGTGTGAGGATGGTGATTGTAGTTAATAATGAGCTGATAAATCTAGTGATGAAACTACTAAAAAAATTCTTATTTAAAAATTTAATGATGAAAAATACACCACTGATGAAATAAGTAGTTTTGATGAAGAATGATAAGTGACTTAGTTGGATTTTATTCTAATGGGAGAGTTGAAAGAATGAATTTCAATTATTTTAAGACTTGTGAAGGAGAAGAAAAAATTTAATAAATAAAATCATTTAACAAATAAAAAAAGAATATTTTCATAATGAAAAATCCATTTTTTTAAAAGAGGCTGATGATTAGATGACTTTTATTAATGAAAATAATACGCTCAATTACATTATTAAATAAAAGATGAATTAGAAGGAGGAAGAATTATAACATGTTCAAAATACGAAATTTATAATGTTGGGAAATGAATTATGTATTTCCAAAACATGGTTATAAAAGTTGGTTAAATTTCTATGCAGTGTAAACCCAAAAAGGATCAACAAAAATTATCCTCAAATGCCAATAATATGGATAAATATGTGAAAAGTAAAAAACAATTTAAGAAAACAATGTATATACACAAAAAAATTTGCATTTAAAAAACCTGAAGATTCTATGGTTTAAAATTCTAAACCAAAATCTAATAAAAATATAGATTCTGTGGATGATAAGAATAAATCAAAACGGAAGATGAAATTTTTTTTGATATAACAAATACTTTGGTGTTAAAAAATGTTCCACAATGTACGGTAACATATTTTATGGAAATATGGTAAACAACTCTAGATAGTATGCAACTTACAAAGGAAAATATGATTTCTTTCGATACTATTGGTATGGTGGGGGATTTGGTAAAGTGAAAAAAAATTGTTGGCTTAATAATAAGAACTAAAATTAATACATCAGTAACTATAGGTAGACTATCATGGGGATTCAACCAAATCAAAGGAGATGACTTGAGAGAGTTATTTTGAAGATTCAAAATATATTCTAACCCATGTAAACTATTTTATAATGATGTAACTATTCTGGAAATATTATAAAATGATGTATTTTCATGATACCTATAAACAAATGTTTATGTAAAAAATCTAAAAATACACATGATAATGAATAAAACGCAAGAATAAAAGCCTTAGTTGTTGAAACTACTCTAAAAGATATAGAACTATAATGAAATTTCATATTGGATGGTGGGTTCTCTTCACACAATATAGATATTTGTGGTTTTTGAATATTGTGAAAGATTATAATAGTGGTACTGTAACTTTTGGATTTGACGAGTCCCTCATAATCAAAAGAATTGGATCTACTATCATTAAAGATAAAATTTTAAAATCCACAAGATTCTTGTTTTTTGATGATTTTATACACAATTTTTTTATGACTTCATAACTTTTTGATTACGGAAAATATGTTTTTTTCATAAGATATGGTTTCATTTTTTAATGACTTGAATATGGGAAAGTTATTATGAAATGGAAACTAACCATGGGATATTTATTTCAAGTTGATAACATGCATAGTTCATGTTGTCTGAGTATGTTGAAAGAAAATATAAAACTGAATAAATGTTTTCAGAATGTATGTCAGATGAATATGAGAATTATAGTAAAGAGGGAAAGTTTTAATTATATTCCTGATAAAAAAAGAATAATATTTTTGTTTCTTTATATGTTATAAATGGAATATTACAAACATATCACATAAAAAAGTTATGATATGTTTTACTCATACCTTAGAGGTGATGCAATCTAAAATTTCTTGACTAATGAGAAATAAATTAAATATATATATATAATTAATTTTTTTCATTTATAAATGATTTCACTTGGATTGGGTGCATCATTTTTTAAACATAATTCAAATTATCTCAATATGATTAATAATATTAGGATAAGTGATGAAAAAGAATTTGGATATTCTATGCAGATGATTTTAAGAGATAATGGTGATGAGTATAAGAATGGGATTTTTGGAGACAATATATAAATGTAAGGAATTAATCATGAATTTTGTACACTATACACACAACCAAAAAAAATCTACTGAAAAAAGAAATAGAATTTTGGTTGAGATTACAAGAATGATGTTGATTAAATCTGATAATTATTGATTTTTTATAGGGACATCTATCATATAATATGTTCATATTCAAAAACTATAGTTATGTAGTCTAAACTATGATATGACTCCTTACAATATTTTTTAAAAGAACCCCCAATGTTTTAAATACCTAAGTGTGTTTGGTAGTCCTTGCATTATAATTTCAATAACAAGGTTCATCTAAAGATTGATTGTAAAGGTGTATATGTAATCATTCATGGATACCCTCCTAATGGTATAAGATAAAGGTGTTATAATAAATATATAAAAAATTTTGAGGAATTTTTAGATGAGAAATTTTTTTACTCGTATAATGATATAGTTTCACAAATGATTACGCATGTGGAAGAAAGGGAATATGAAGTTGTTGAAATTGGATAATGTGATAATGTTTTTAATAATATTAATAAATGTGAAGCTTCTTGAGATAAACATTATGACTCATATATCTAAAGTGATAAGTAAAAAATTATATTCTACTCATATTATATTGTGGAGAAAATTGGAAGTCCAAAACATCATTAGAGATCAATTACAATAGGTTAAAACCATAATAACATCAGGTTTAGTATCACATATATCCTCATATCAATCGGTTGATCCAAAAGATGTTGATAATGATTTGAATCATTTATTGTGTCTTAAGGATAATAATTAATATTAGATCATATTGAGAATAATTATACATGGGAGCTTGTGCCCAAACCAATAAATAAGAATGTGATTGGAATAAAATGGTGGTTTTGAAACAAGTTGAAAAAAAGGTGATGTGATAAGAGAAAATGCATGAATGTAATTTAAAGGTTACTCTGAAATTGAAGGTATTGAAATTTATGAGATATTGTTTCTTATGAGCATATTAAAATATATCATAATATTTATTTCCATTGGTGAATAATAAAGATATAAGATTTACCAAATCGACCTAAAGTTATTTTTTCTAAATAGGGAGGTCGATGAAGAAGTTTATATTGAATAACTATATGGGATGATGCTTGGAAAAGATTAAACTATGTGTTCTTGTTAAATAATGATTTGTATGATTTGATGAATGCTCCAAGATCTTGGTATTCTAAATTGAACACATTCTTATTTAATTTGAACATCATGAAAGGAAGAGTTAATAGTAACCCATATATATAATTAAACTATGTGGATTCCCATGTTTTTTTTGTTTATGTCTATCATATAATATTTTCAAGTAATGGTGTAGAAACATGTGAAAATTTTTCTAAGTAAATGAAGATGTCATTTGAAATTTACCTGCTAGGATAAATGAAATGCTTTATTGGCTTAAAAATATATCAAAAGAAGAAAATCAATATCCTATATCAAGAGAAGTTTTCTTCATAACCTATAATGAATATTAGTATAAAGATCCAAATTCTATTTATATTACTATTTTAGTGGGAATTATGTTTACAAAATATAGAGAAGTTAAAAAAATTATCCTAAAGAGTATATATAGTTGGTTGGAATCTTTTTGTATTTAATGGATTTAAGGGTGAATATTTTTGATATTTTTTATTAATGATCCATGTATCAAAGTACTCTAAAATAATATCATATTATAGTAGGAAAACATATTCTTAGATATGTTAAAGGAAAAAATTTTATTCAAGATAAAATATGATAACTCCATAAATATTGATATGTTTGGTTATACAAATGTAGACTGGGAAGGTTCAGTTGATGTCAAAAAATCTATATATCGGGGTTTTTTCATTTTACATGAAATATGTGTGATTTTTAATATGTAAAATAAAAATTATATAACTCTCAATACTAAATAAATGAGTTTATAACTACCACTCAAGAAACAACACAACATATGTAGCTAAAGTAATAGTTTGATGACTCGTTTGTTTATATGAAGATTCCAATTTTCTTGGGTTTTGATAATAAAAGTACAAAAATTCATAATATAAATCATCTGAAACATTTCCATTATAATAAAATTGATATAAAATATCACTTCATCAAAGAGAATGTGGAAAGGAATGAACTGAAGATGGAGTTTTTCCTATAATGGAAAAAATTGTTGATATTTTTTCCAAAGCATTTCTAAAGGAATAACTTTGTAAGATGAGGATGATCGTGGGTTTACAAATTTACACTCTTCAATGATAATATATGTGAATCATTCCCCCTATCTCATTTTATATTTTGATAGGGTTTTAAAAATAAGAGTAACTTTATAACATAAATCTATCTACTAATATGTGCTTAACCTTCTTTATGAGGAGTATATATAAAGTGAGTTAGTAAAAGGGGTAAGATATGATTATATCATGTGTGAACCATTATAATATTTATTTAATTGGATTCGGGAAAATTTATTTTAGTCAGATTTAATTTTTTTGTAATAAAATTTCACAGTGAAAGGAAAAGTTCAAGAAGTTTTCATGAAAATGTTCTTATTATGTGTAAGAAAAGTATCTTAAGTCACTACTTATGAACATCATTGTATTTTTGTTCAATGATTCTTTCTTCCAAAAATAATTTTTCTCACATAGGATTATAATTATTATATAATTAATCCATTACATGAGTTTCAAAGTTTTATTGATTTATATTCTAGTGTTGATAACAAAATCCAAAGGGGGAAATTGTTAGTATCATGAAGATTGAAGATGTTTTGAGGTGATGTTATGATAAGAATATATTGGTTAATATTTTAATAAATAAATGAGTATTGCTGAAAAGGATTTTATTTTTTTACATAAATCACCTAAATTTGATAATATTTATAATAATAGTTATCAAATGAAGATGATCATCCAATGATTACCAGACCAAGTTCATCAGAAGAACCTTACCGATCTAAGGTGGTCACCCTAAGTATTGTGCTGAATTCTTCTCTTAAAATGCAAACATGTTCCATCAAATAGAGTGTTCTATTAATGAATATGGTTTTGATTTTCTATACTTATAGTTACTAACAACATGATTATTGAATGATATATTTATTCTAAATTAAGTACAAATGGGAGAAATAATGTTTGTGTGTTAAAACATCATGTTAAGAATATATATGGAGTTCAAAATACTAGGAAGTTCATTCAAATTTTTTTTGATGTTTATGATGTTTTGGGTTAGTGGTTTTAAGAGGTTTTATAAATCAATCTTATTTAAATATTTTTAATTTGAGAGAAAACATCTGAGAATGAATGGAAGTCATTGGGGAATGTCAACATATGAAGAACATCGAATGATATCTCAAAATGTTATTAGTCCATGTCTATAACATAAATTGTTTATATTATTGAAGTATTATTATGTTTGTACAATATCTACAGGATATACTTGTAAAAATTGATGTTGTGAAGTTTTTATAGGTTCATTCCATAGAATTATCTATGTCATTGGAAATATAGTTTTGGTTGAAGTCATCATATGTATGTTTATGTATCAAGTGCATTATTCAGAGGCTTCCAAGTGAAGAAAATGATCGATGGTTTCTGATTCATTTCATCAAACATTGGTATAGTCTCGAGAAATATTTAAAATATATTCATATGATGTTACAAAGGATCATCATATAGAGTTAAATCAGTGGGATGTTTTTCAACGAAGATTCTTCAGATGAATGAGTGATATAAATTTTCATCAACTTTGATAAATTTATCAATCTTCCATATAGATATCAACTATGAAGATACAAAACTAGATGATCAGTATTACAAATATGATTTAGAAATAATCCATGATTTTGTTCTGAGATGTAAACAAGTATGATGAATCTCATTTTCAGAGATTATGAAAGATAGATCCTATTTTTAGAGAATTGGAAAAGACAAAGGTAGGTAGTTTCTCAGGGGGGGGGGGCACTCAAAAGTTTTGAGAAGGAAGGTTGAAATGAAGTTTGTGTGTTCTTTTAAAAATCCAGAGTTATTATGCATATATAAAGTTGGCATGTGTGTTTATGTGTATATATAATTATTTAATGAGAGAAAAAGTTATACATAATTGAGAATTCAATTAGACAGACATTGTAAAGATGCGTTAGTTAGATGATTATCAAAAAAAATATTATCATTAGTCATTATAAATCTAGTGATATGCATAATTATTCATAAAAAATAGGTTGAAGAGGAAATAGTTTCAATGATATCAGATGTAGTTTCCTATTATATGGTATTGTATGGACAACATGCCAATGTTATTGGATAAATAACATGTTAGAATTGGTATCAATTAACAAGAATACACTTAATTGGGTATATTTAATGGACATCAGACAAATTATAAAGAAGAAAAATCCATTAAAAACTCTTACCTAATTATGTAGGGTTCGTTATTTTTTTCAATGTAAGAAAGTAAAGAACAATAATTCCTTTCATGAAAAAGAAGTCTAAATAAAGTTCAAGAAGAACTGTGACAATATACTGAAGCTTGTTAGTGAACATTCCTATGGTTATCTAAAAAAATGATTCTCATTTGACTACTTAAGGATCACATACACTATCGATTTAATATAGTGTGTTTCAAGTGAAATGATACTATATTATTTTTCAACCACATTAAATGATTTTTTTCTATCCATTCATGTGGCCATAGATTATTTCCCAATCATGCTAATTATTATCTAATATTAAGTAGTATTGAACCGTGTAAATATAATTGTTCTTGTAGTTGTGATTGTTTTATTATTTTTATAGAATTCTTATCTAACTAACAATAGGTGAAGGTTGTTTCTTAAAAAATAAAACCTAATAAATGAAATTACACTTATTCACACCCTCTCCCCCATGGTGATCACATAGATTCAGATCAGTCCTTACATGCCACTGTTTCACCACTTTATTTATTAGAGGATCAACTGTTATGCCATTTTAGAAAAAGAAAATATTTGATGAATTTTCCATTAATTGCTTTTATTTTAAAGAATGAAAAACAATTCTTAGGTGTATCATTTGGATAAATTTAAATTTTATAAATTAATACCATGATATTTGTTGAAATAATCCTGGAAATCTATATTCATAAGTATTATAAATAAAATAAACTCATTTTTTAACTTGAAAGGCATAACCACAAACTCATAATTCCCATACCAAGTTTATAACATCATCCTTATAATGTATTCCTCCTTCACCTTTATCTGGGGATACATTGTCGTTATATAAATATTAGAAGAATATTGAGTACCTTGGTGTTGATAAAAAATTTATTAATATGAGGAAATGGATACTTATTATTAAAAGTGATGTTGTTGAGTGATCTATAATCAATTAAAAGACTCATGGAACAATCCTTTTTTTTACAAACATAATAAGATAACCCCAAAAGTTGGTCTAGGGTGGGTGAAATGCTTATCAGATAAATCATGTAATTTCTTTTCCAATTATAACAACTCAATTGAAGTCATTAGATAATCAGGTTTTTGAATTACCTTAGAATCAACCAATAATTAAAAATTAAATTCAACATCATGATCAAGAATAATTCCCGGAAAGTCATTAATAAATACATCCATGTATTATTTTATCAATGGTGCATCACACATTTTAAGTTCCTTTATTTTCAATAATTTGTGAAAATAACATTTACGTACATATTTTCTCAGTTTATGAACATCTTTTTATACTATAAAATGTTGGAATTCATTCTCATATAAAAATTTAAATTCACTCTGAAAATTTAATATAGATTCTTTATCTCTATAATCAATCTCTTTAGGATAAATTGAAATTCAATCCATGCCCAAAATAATATCAAACTCTATAATAGGAAATATAACATGTTTTTTTCGGAAAAACCATTCTATATATGATAATAAGAAGATTAATATAAATTCATGTTTCCTTTGTACTACCCCAATAGTTCTAAACAAGTACTCTTACTCCATTAATTGAAATGGTATTTCCATTTTACTTGAAAATTTTCGAAAAATAAAAGAATTTTAGGATCTTGAATCAAAAATAACATTGGAATAAAATGAATAGTCATTTAATATACTGAAAATGAATTAATTTAATTGTTAAACATCTATAATACTAGTAGAGAAATAATTTGACACACTTTTATTTTTTCAGACATGATGACTCCAACCTTGAGTAATTAACATCAAACATGCATTAAAATATTGACCCAACTCATTAACACCAAAACATCTCATCACTGGTGTAATGATTGTTTTTTAATTGATAGTATGATTAAAATTATTTTCCTTTCACTCATGATCCATATAACCAATTTTACCTCATTGGTAATGAAAAAACCCAAAGATAATAAAAGAACACTGTGTTTGATAGCGTGTAAAACACATAACAATGAGCATTAACGAACTAGTAAATATTATCATATTAAGAGTGTTATAACATCATCATTAAATTAGAAGGTATAAATTGAAGTAACAAAATTATTAAATATATTTATAAATTTTATAATAAATTAATTTTAATGAGAAATTCTAAGTAAATATGAACTCAATTTTTTGTAAGGTTGTTTTATTGTTCAAAGTAATTTTAAAAAAAATTATTATTATTTCTAGTGAGTATTATAATCAATTTATTGAAATTTAAAAAAATATTTTTTAAAAATAATAACATTTTTGAAATAATTATATCCAAATTTTCTATGGTTTATTTTGGGACAGTTTTATGAAGAGATTTATTTTTCAGTGACTAGTGAAAGAAATTGATTTTTATTCAAGACTATATTTTTGTTTTAAGAATTTATGAATTAAAATATTGTTTTAAAATGGTTTCAAAGTAATAATAGTTTTATTATATTATTAATAATCTAATTAATTTAATTAGAATCAATTTTAAGATAGAATTTCATATAAAAAATTTATACTTAAAAATACATTTTTCTAGAAACCTATTTTTCATTAAGTTTTGAATTTTAATCTTGAATCAATTTATGAAACTTATAGAAATAAAATATTAAAAATGGATTTCATATTTTTAATTATGAGGTCCAAATTTGGTAAATAAGTCCTTTAAAGACCCACACATTACATAAATTAGTGTTACTTTAAAATTGAAGAATATTCCTTACAAAATATAACAAATCCATGATAGGATTGTATAGGTATAGTGTATTAAGGAACTGGGAGACATAGAAAATAGGTTCATAAGAAAACATTATTCTCTCAGATTTTTTCCTTATAACTAGTCCCCTTTTTACATATCTTACTTAATACCCTTCTTAAAAACAAGGGGAAAAGAATCATATAAAAGGGTGAGCTCAGATACCCAGTAACGGTAAAAAAGGGAGTTATCAATCAAATAATAATTATAAGACATAAGAACATAACATTTGATGATCTTATCATGCATATGAAAGATCTTGATATCATGCCACGGGATGAATAATAAAATTTCATAAGAATCGACGAACGTAATCCCAAAAGTCATAATATAAGACATGAAATTTTCTGGCACACACATAATCCTAGAAATTCATTTCATATTAGTCAAGGATCAATACTCATACTGTAATATTAGACAAATTTCATTACTGAACAGAGTTAAATCGATGTTATAACCCTATAGTAATAAACCAACATCATTTCTCATTCTAGCCATGCTTATCTCATGAGATATAAATATTTACCCAATTAGATAGAGGTAGTCCCATCCATCTCTAAATTAAATAATTATTAAATGTGCTTCAAGAACACAAATCCTTCATAATAACCCATGGAATAAAATGTGTTTCCTTAAACATCATTACATCATAATATAATTCATGTAAAACAAATAGATTTCATAAATAGAATTCCATCATAAACAAAATCAAACCATAGTAATAATAAGTATATTATAATTGAAATATAATCCTATTAAATAAATCCATCTTATAAAAAAATATTTTTTATATAACACAAGAAATTAATTCATGAGGAAAATATCTTGTATTCATCAAAAAAAAATTCTTTTCTCAAAATACCATAATTTTATAAGAAAATAATTTTTTTGAAAAGAAAATTGAAATCGTATGAAGTATTCTTCCTGGAAATAAAGTGTTTTTAAAAAATAAAAATCCATGCATGTCTTATCGGTTAGAAATATTCTCCTTATATTTTTTTAGAAAAAGGAAAAAAATTACCTCATATCAAAAATAACAAAAGATTCCTTTCATACCATTTAATTAAAATTTAGAAATAGGTAAAATTGACTCAAAAAAATTATAGGATAATAGAAAAATATTTTGGAATATATAATTAGAAAATATGGACAAGGATGATAAATATATCCTCGTCAATACTTAGGTATAAACAATCTGTGATAATAATGAGACTGAGAAATTATCCCATACCTTTGGTCAAGTTTCCTTTTTTTCAAACCTATTTTATAATGATTAAAATAATTTCATTAACTTATATCAGAATCATATTCATTTTTATTATATCATATAAGACCATATTATCATCTATTTGTTAGTAACATTATTTCTTTTCCATTAGGTGATGACTTCTTTATTTTCTTATGCATGTTTTGTCAGATAAGTTCTTGTTCCTCATATTTTGTTATAATTAAATAATTTAAAGAATGATATTAGTATAATATATTTCATATTGGTCCAGTCCATTTATTTATATAATAATTCTTTAATGATTATCCTGTATAATGGATCACATCAATTGTGGATACGGTAAGTCGTATATATGCACGACCAATGATGTCATTCACAAAATTGTTGATTAGTAACGAAGTTGATTGTGTATAATATTTCAGAATTAATATCATGTTATAATAATATTATATAGTAATTATTTCCATCATTATACCCATCCAAGTAAGATTATGGTGAAAATAGATTACAACACCGCATGGAGG
This sequence comes from Viscum album, assembly GCA_963277665.1. Lineage (NCBI taxonomy): Eukaryota > Viridiplantae > Streptophyta > Magnoliopsida > Santalales > Viscaceae > Viscum > Viscum album. Next base: position 1,168,914,921 of record OY728164.1, read on the forward strand.
CGGTAAGCTGTATATATATACGCTTGGTGATTTCATTTTTTGTAGGATGGATAGATGAAGTAATATGGTGGTATCATAATAATAATAATAATATATCAATATATATTTGTTACTTAATTTATTAATTTATAATTAAAAAACTCTTTAAGATGAACTAGAAGAAGAAATGATATTTATAACAACCCATACTTTACATACATTGTTAATACTTCAAAATTGAAGCATACTTATTACAACATATAACAAAACCACGAAAGGACCGTATAGGTATAGTGTCTTTAGAAACTGGGAAACATAAACAATTGGTTCATAAAGCGTCTACATTGTATCCCATTTATTTCATCATATCTATAGTCCCTTTTGGCATATCTTACTTAATAACCTTCTTCCTGACCTGGGGAAAGAAAACATACAAAAGGGTGAGCTCAAATGCTCAGTAAAGGTAAACAACCGAAATATCAATCACATCATATACATAAGCACATAACTTTTGGAAATCTTAACCTGCAAAAGAGATCATAATTTCATAACATGGGATAAATCATGGCAGTGAAATGTAATCACAATAATTATAACTTAAAACATGAAACTTTGTGGCATACACACATAATCATAGAGAATCATTTCTTGTTAGTCAAGACTCATTGCCAAGACTATCTTAGTGGACAAAGTCCCTTTCTGAACCGAGTCACCCTCGTTTCAGTCCTGTTTCACTGAACCGGTATAACCTACCGTTCCAGCCATGTCTATCTCATGAAATATAAAATCTTTACCCAATGCATTGGAGGGAGATATAGGTCCCACCCATCTCATAATGATACCATTCTTATGTGTGCCACAAAATCATAAATCATACATCATTGCATAACCCATGTAATACAAATGGGAATCTTAAACATCATGACATCATAAAACAACTCATATAAGATAAAGGAATTCATAAAAATAATTCCATCACAACATAATCAAATCAATTTAATAATAGGGATAAAAACAGAACCCTTTATTAACTTAGATGGAAAATAATTTTGATAAAACACTTGAACTCCATTCTTGAGGAAAATATCCTTTCTTCTTCAAAAACATTTTTCCTTTCATAAAATGTCATACAAATTTAAACTAAAAGAAGTTGATTAAAAATAAACTTTAAAACTTGTAAAGGAAGCTTCTTGGAAATAATGTTTTAAAAATCCATTCATGCCGTATAAGTTAAAAAAAACATTCTTCGTACTTTTGTCGGAAAAGTTAAAAAGTACCTCCTACGAAAAATGACAAAAGATTCCTTTCATATATTTTACTAAAAACTCACTGAAGGGTAAAATTGGATATAAACTATTTTAGGTGGATGGAAATAATATTACATATTTAGGAAACATGGATGTGGATGATAAAATACACCCTAGTAAATACCAAAGTATAAACAATCTCGGATAAAAATGAGATTGTGATATTTCCCTTACCTTAGGTCTGACTTGCTTTGTAAGTGTCCGAACCTTCTGTATAATGATTTAAATAATGTTATTGACTTATTCTAGAATCATACTTATTTTTATGATATCATATGTGGTCATATTCTTAGCTTCTTAGTAGTAATATTTCATTGCTACTTGTTATTTGGGTGTTTATAACTTTTTGTTCTTATGCGTGTTTTGTCAAATAAATTCTTATTATTCTATTTAGGTTATAGATACCTCATTTCCAGAATGGTATTAGTGTAATATATATCATATTCATTCATTCAATTCATTTATATAATCATTATGAAATGAAGATCATGTAGAACGAGTCGCATCACATCGTGGAGACGGTATTCCGTACGTACGCACGAGTGATGATATTGTTCCTATGATCATGGAATTGTATTGGAGTATATGTATACTATTTCAGAATCAATATCACTTTATAATAGTCATATATGGTCATTATTTACACCATTATACCAATCCAAGTAAGGTGGTGGTGGAAAATAGATTACACCACGGCGTGGAGACGGTATTTCGTACGTACGCACGCGCGGTGATTTCTTTTTCCGTAGGATGGATAGATGGTGAAATAGGGTTGTTTCATACATATAATAACATATCAGTATATGAGTGATACTGATTTTATTACTTCATAATTAAACAACTAAAGAAGAAGAAGTGGAAGAAGAAATAAATATGAATGAATCGGTAACGGACATTACCTCTTCTTTGAAGTGATTCTTTGAGACCTTCTTTTAGGGCACTAAAATTGGTCTTTGAAGAAGAACATAACCTCTAGGATGTCTCTAGGGAAGTGGAGAGGATAAAGTGGTTGGGGTTGGCCGAGCATGAAGGCTCCAAGTTGTGTGAGGAAGAGGGGGAGGAGGTGTCCTTTTATAAGGGAGGAGAGGGGCACCTTTGGAATGACTAAAACTATTGTTTTATTATAAAGTCAAGTTCGGTTTTAAATAGCTCCAAATTGATATATTTCGAAGCTAAGATGGTGATGGGTCTAAATACTCTCATCCAATATAATTTAGACAAGTTTAGGTTCCTATTTTAACCTTATCATTTAGATTTAACATTAAGTTAAATAATTTTACTTTTACCATGTCTTCTTGTGTTCTTATACTATAAGGTTAATAATCCTACTATAAGCAGCCAAACAAACCCCAAGTTGTTTATTATTAATATATATAACCTTATATAAGTCATTTGTCCGAACCTAATATTTTTAGGAATAAAATAACAATTACAAATATAATATTTGTTTTAAAAACTATTTTATGTAAATTTTGACACTATTTGGTAATTGATTTTTGTGAAAATCATAACAGAATTATTAGTTCTATCCAAGTTAATTAAATCAATACTAACATGTCATATTAACCTATAAAATTAGTGGGATTCATAAAAAGTCTCAAATTACATTTATTTTTGTGTTTATAACATCAATTATGTCAATATTTCATTAATTAGATAATTACTGCATCATCATTGTTTCATAAATAAATTAAATTATTTAATATCTAAAAATTACAAATAAAATACCATTATGTAGGAAATCTTTTCAGATTTATAATGAATATTTATAGTCGAATTTATCTTATGTATAACCTCATATTAAAAATTATTTAATTATTAAACTTTGATTTTTACTATTTTAACCCTTCTTTAAATAAATTAATAATAAATGTCCTAATCTAATCCAAGTGGGCCTAAATGGTCATATTTTATTCCTAAGATTGTTTTTGGTCTAATTACACTTATCCAATGGAATTAGGACATGTGTTAGGGTAATAATAATATCATATTTACCCTTAATTACCCTATTTACTTTTTACCGTGGTTAAAAAAAAGTAAAAAGTTACTATTCACCAAAAAATTATTTTCATCTCATTGAACCAGATTTTACTTACTTACATCAACCGTGTCTCTCGGATTTTTGAAATTCCACTCACAGAAGCGGTAAAATTAAGTTTTATGAAAAAAATTCAGTTTTTTAACTACCACTTAGTGGTTTCACTATTCATCAAAAATTGAAAGTTTTCAGAAAAATACCAAAATTTCACCCTAGGCTAATTTCAATATTCCGAAACCAAAAATGAAGTCCATTTTGAAAAATAAATTTTATAAAATTTAAAAAAGTGGCTATTACTATTCATAACGGCTAGTTTTAATAATATTTTAATAGCATATCGTTGTTTAGTGAAACTCGGTATTGCGTACGACGCAAGCTATCGAATAAGGTCGTGATTTCTTGTAAAGCAATCCAAGCAAGTGTTGTGTAGAAAAAGATTCCTTTGATGATTTATATAACATAAAAGTCTCGGGTGTTACATTCTACCCCCCTTAAAATGAATTTCGCCCTTGAAATTCGTCACTTTGTAACAAACAGATGAGGATACCTCTCCCTCATCATATCCTCAAGTTCCCATGTAGCTTCTTCTAATTGGTGGTTCCTACATACAATTTTCACCAATCGAGTGGTCTTGTTTCATAGGACTTTTTCGCTACGATCCAGAATCTCTATCGGTTGTTCTTCATAAGAAAGTTCTTGCTTCAGCGGTACAACTTCTGAGCTGAGTACATGTGAAGGATCAGGTATGTACTTTCTCAGGAGAGATACATGGAACACATCGTGATCTTGAGAGAGATTCGGTGGAAGCGCCAATCGGTAAGCTACCTTCCCTACATGATCAAGTATTTCGAAAGGACTGATATATCTAGGGCTTAACTTCCCCTTCTTTCCAAATCTCATGACTCTCTTCCAGGGAGATATCCGTAAGAACACTTTATCGCCCACTTCAAACTCTAGGTCTTTTCTTCGGCTGTCGGCACAACTTTTCTGTTGACTCTGAGCTGCTCTTATGTGTTGTTGAATAGATCTGACCTTTTCTGCCATTTCATCAACAAGATCAGGTCCTAATAGCTTTCTTTCCCCAAATTCATCCCAGCAAGTTGGAGTCCTGCATTTCTTTCCATAGAGAGCTTCATAAGGAGCTATCTGAATACTAGAGTGAAAGCTATTATTATAAGAAAATTACACCAAAGGTAGGTGTTGATCCCAAACTCCTTTGAAATCCATAGAGTAAGATCTCAACATATCTTCTAGGGTTTGAATTGTTCATTCAGACTGACCGTCTGTCTGAGGATGATAAGCAGTGCTGAAACTCAACTCTGTATCCAGAGTATGATGAAGACTTCTCCAGAACTTCGAGGTAAATCTCGGATCCCAATCAGATGTAATAGAAAGTGGTACTCCATGCAATCTTACCACTCCCTTTACATATATCCTAGAAAGCTGATCCAGAGAGAAATCCTCTCTAATAGCAATGAAGTGTGCAGACTTTGTAAGATGATCAACTATGACCCAGATAGCATTATTGCCTTTGGATGTTTTAGGAAGTCCTGTGACAAAGTCCATAGTAATGTTTTCCCATTTCCATTCAGGTATGGGTAATGGTTGTAACATCCCCTTAGACTTCTGTCTCTGAGCTTTAACTTGTTGACAAACCAAGCATCGAGAGACATATTCAGCAACATCTCTTTTCATCCCATCCCACCAGAAGTACTCTTTCAGGTCCCTATACATCTTCGTGCTTCTAGGATGAATAGAGAATGAAGAACTATGAGCCTCATCCAGTAGCTCCTTCTTTATTTCGGGGATGGGAGGAACACAAACCCGATTCCTGAACTTTATTATCCCATCACAATCAAGGTTGAACTTAGGAACATTTCTCACCTTCTTTTGTAACTCGACATCTTCTTTCTGTGCCTCTTTAATCTTCACATGTATAGATGGTTGAACATTCATTTGAGAAAGATAAGATTTTTCCCCTTCCATTATAATTCCATGATCCATCCTTTGTAAATCCATAAATATTGGATCTTTTCTGATCCTCATCATGGATAAACTAGCATGGTCTTTTCGACTTAATGCATCTACCACCTTGTTTTCTTTCCCTGGGTTGTAATGGATTGAGGAGTCATAATCCTAAATCAGATCCAACCATCTTCTTTGACGCATAGTCAAATCCTTTTGTGTGAAAATATACTTTAAACTTTTATGATCAATATAAATATCACACCTTTCACCATAAAGGTAATGCCTCCAAATCTTTAATGCAAAGATTAACGCAGCTAACTCCAAATAATGTGTTGGGTAATTTTGCTCATGGATTTTCAACTGTCGTGAGGCATAAGCTATTACCATATCATTTTGCATAAGAACACACCCCAATACCTTCTTGGATGCATCACTATAGATCACAAACCTTTCTCCACTATAAGGCAGTGTGAGCACAGGTGCACTGGATTACCTTCTTTTCAAATCCTTGAAATTCTCTTCACATTCTTCTGTCTAGACAAACATAACTCCTTTCCGAGTCAACTTGGTGAGTGGATTAGAAAATCGTGAAAAATCTTTCACAGAACGTCGATAATATCCAGCCAAACCAAGAAAACTTCGGATCTCAGTTACTATTGTTAGTCTCGACCATCTTTCGATAACCTCTGTTTTTGCTGGATCCACAGATATCCCCTCTTTTGAGATTATGTGACCCAAAAATGAAACTTTTTTAAGCCAAAATTCACACATGGTAAATTTGGCATAAAGCTTCTCCTTTCTTTGGGTCTTCAATATAATTCTCAAGTGATCTTCATGTTCTTCCTTGCTCTTTGAATAGACAAGAATATCTTCTATAAAGACTACGACAAACTGATCAAGATAGTCTCTAAAGATTCTATTAATCAGATCCATGAAGATAGCAGGGGCATTAGTAAGACCAAATGGCATCACTATAAATTCATATTGTCCATACCTTGTACGGAAAGTCGTCTTTGGTATATCCTCCCTTTTGACCCTTAATTGATGATACCCTGAACGAAGATCAATCTTAGAAAAGTATTGAGCTCCGCGTAGTTGGTCAAATAGGTCATCAATGCGCGGGAGAAGATATTTGTTCTTGATAGTGATCTTGTTAAGTTCTCGATAATCAAGGCAGAGTCTCATTGATCCATCTTTCTTCCTAACAAATAGAACAGGTGCTCCCCAAGGTGACGCACTAGGGCATATGAATCCTTTATCAAGATTCTCTTAGAGTTGCTTCTTCAATTCCTGCAACTCAATTGGGGCCATTCTATAAGGTGTCTTTGAAATAGGCAAAGCACCCGGTACGAGTTCTATTTAGAACTCAACTTCACGATTTGGTGGAAGTCCCGGTAATTCCTCCGGAAAGACATCATCAAACTCCCGTACAATGGGCATATTTTTAATCATGAGTTTCTCACCAACCATTTGAGATAAATAACCTTCATTTAGTGGAATCAAGACCCATAAGATAGAAGAAATTTCCACTGGAAGGTTATGTTCATCCTTGCATTGATAGACGGTCATAGATTGATCTGGAATATGAAATGTGACTTCCCTTCTTTGGAAATTGATATGAGCTCCATATAATGAAAGCCAATCCATGCCAAGAATCACATCAAATTCCACTATAGGAAGGATCACAAGATTTGCAGGAAGCACTTTCCCACAAACTTCGATCGGAGAAGAATTATAAACTTTTGATGCCACTGTTTAGCCATTAGGTGTTGTCATAGCTAACTCAACATCTAATTTTTGAGGTAATATGGTGATACCCTTAGAAAATTCTTCAGAAATAAAAGAGTGGGTGGATCCAAAATCAAATAAAACATTTGCTACTTTAGAGTGGATGGTAAGTGTACCTTTCACCACATCGTTATCGTACTCCACATCGCTGATAGAAATTTCATGTGACTTTCCTTTGTCTTTAGCCTTGAGAGTTTGTTGACGTCGACCATCATCATCAACCCTTGGATTAGGGCATTTATTTGCATAATTCCCCATCTCCTTGCACTTGAAACATTGAAGTGTAGTAGGTTCATTCTGTGTATCCCTTCCTTTGTTTGCATCATTAGACATCTTCTTCCCATCATCACGGCATTCAAATGCCCGATGACCTTCCTTTCCACATTTGAAACATTTACTTATCCCTTTAAGACAACTCCCTCCATGTTTCTTTCCACACTTTGAGCATAAGGGAAAGCTCATCTTCTTTCTAGTGTGCTCTTTAGATTTTCCTTTGAATTCCATTTTCCTCTTCTTATCAAACCCATATGACAGATGGGTTACTCCAATCTCCATCTCGACTTTGAGATCACATCGAACGATTTCCTCATAGCTATTGAAGTCCCTTATGGATAACGCCCTTCGAAGACATGGTTTTAAGACACTAAAGAATCGATCGATCTTACTCTCAAGTTGGATAATAATACCAGAAGTGTACCTTGTAAGTCTTGTAAAATTTGCTTCATAGGTACCAAAAAATTCATCATCCTTTTGCTTCAGTTCAAGAAACTCTTTATCCATCTTTGTTCGGAGAATACGAGGGAAGTACTTATTGAAAAATAAGTTCTTGAACTCGTCCCATTCCATGGACTCAATTTCATCCCTTTGCCTCATATTCTTAACAAAATTCCACCATTGATCAGCATCTCCTTTCAAACGATACACTGCTAGGATGACTTTATCATGTTCAGAATATTGAATAACTGAAAATATATTTTCAGTAGTACTAATCCATTGTTCAGAAACTAATGGATCAGTAGACCCACTGAAAGAAGGTGGACGCTGCCTCATGAAGGATTCAACAGAATGTTACTCCTTCCTTTGCTCGTTTGGAAGTCCTGCATGATTCATAGCTTGAGAAAGTTGTGTGAGCATGGCTACAAGATTTTGTATTCCAGATCCCATAACGTTTGGTTGCTTAGGGGGAAAATCATTGCATTTCCCGTCGCATTCCGCATTAACATGGTTCCTTCGGGTTCCAGCCATTGACTAAAACCAAGAAGAATAGTGTCAGCAACACTAATTATAATAGGAAAACCACATAATCAAGAATAAAATTTCACACTTAAGGTCTTATCCTAGGTTATTCATGGCCATTTCTAAAACACTAAGATTGTGTTCTATGTTTAGACTTATACTTAGGGTTCTTACTAAGGCTTTCACATCCAAGTTTCCAATGGTTGACTATACCTTTACTCTGATACAAAATATAACGACCCATACATTACATACATTTTTAATACTTCAAAATTGAAGCATACTTATTATAGCATATAACAAAACCATGAAAGGACCGTATAGGTATAGTGTCTTTAGAAACTGGGAAACATAAACAACTGGTTCATAAAGCGTCTACACTGTCTCCCATTTATTTCATCATATCTATAGTCCCTTTTGGCATATCTTACTTAATAACCTTCTTCCTGACCTGGGGAATGAAAACATAAAAAAGGGTGAGCTCAAATGCTCAGTAAGGGTAAACAAAAGAAATATCAATCACATCATATACATAAGCACATAACTTCTGGAAATCTTAACCTGCAAAAGAGATCATAATTTCATAACATGGGATAAATCATGGCAGTGAAATGTAATCACAATAATCATAACATAAAACATGAAACTTTGTGGCACACACACATAATCATAGAGAATCATTTCTTGTTATTCAAGACTCATTGCCAAGACTATCTTAGTGGACAAAGTCCCTTTCTGAACTAAGTCACCCTCGTTTCAGTCCTGTTTCACTGAACCGGTATAACCTACCGTTCCAGCCATGTCTATCTCATGAGACATAAAATCTTTACCCAATGCATTGGAGGTAGATATAGGTCCCACCCATCTCATAATGATACCATTCTTATGTGTGCCACAAATTCATAAATCATACATCATTGCATAACCCATGTAATACAAATGGGAATCTTAAACATCATGACATCATAAAACAATTAATATAAGATAAAGGAATTCATAAAAATAATTCCATCACAACATAATCAAATCAATTTAATAATAGGGATAAAAACAGAACCCTTTATTATCATAGATGGAAAATAATTTTGATAAAACACTTGAACTCCATTCTTGAGGAAAATATCCTTTCTTCTTCAAAAACATTTTTCCCTCCATAACATGTTATACAACTTTAAACTAAAAGAAGTTGATTAAAAATAAACTTGAAAACTTGTAAAGGAAGCTTCTTGGAGATAATGTTTTCAAAATCCATTCATGCCGTATAAGTTAAAAAAACATTCTTCGTACTTTTGTCGAAAAAGTCAAAAACTACCTCGTACGAAAAACGACAAAAGATTCCTTTCAAATATTTTACTAAAAACTCATTGAAGGGTAAAATTGGATATAAACTATTGTAGGTGGATGGAAATAATATTACATATTGAGGAAACAAGGATGTGGATGATAAAATACACCCCAGTAAATACCAAAGTATAAACAATCGCGGATAAAAAGGAGATTGTGATATTTCCCTTACCTTAGGTGCGACTTGCTTTGTAAGTGTCCGAAAATCTTGTATAATGATTTAAATAATGTTATTGACTTATTCCATAATCATACTTATTTTTATGATATCATATATGGTCATATTCTTAGCTTCTTAGTAGTAATATTTCATTGCTACTTGTTATTTGGGTGTTTATAACTTTTTGTTCTTATGTGTGTTTTGTCAAATAAATTCTTATTCTTCTCTTTAGGTTATAGATACCTCATTTCCATAATGGTATTAGTGTAATATATATCATATTCATTCATTCAATTCATTTATATAATCATTATGAAATGAAGATCATGTAGAACGAGGCGCATCACATCGTGGAGACGGTATTCCGTACGTACGCACGAGTGATGATATCATTCCTATGATCGTGGAGTTGTATTGGAGTATATGTATACTATTTCAGAATCAATATCACTTTATAATAGTCATATATGGTCATTATTTACACCATTATACCCATCCAAGTAAGGTGGTGGTGGAAAATAGATTACACCACGGCGTGGAGACGGTATTCCGTACGTACGCACGCTCGGTGATTTATTTTTCAGTAGGATGGATAGATGGTGAAATAGGGTTTTTTCATACTTATAATAACATATCAGTATATGAGTGATACTTATGTTATTACTTCATAATTAAACAACAAAAGAAGAAGAAGTGGAAGAAGAAATAATGATGAAAGAATCGGTAACGGACATTACCTCTTCTTTGAAGTGCTTCTTTGAGACCTTCTTTTAAGGAAATAAAATTGGTCTTTGAAGAAGAGAAGAACCTCTAGGATGTCTCTAGGGAAGTGGATAGAAGAAATTGGTAGGGGTTGGCCGAGCTTGAAGGCTCCAAGTGGTGTGAGGAAGAGGGGGAGGAGGTGTCCTTTTATAAAGGAGGAGAGGGGCACCTTTGGAATAACTAAAACTATTATTTTATTATAAAGTCAAGTTCGGTTTTAAATAGCTACAAATTGATATATTTCGAAGCTAAGGTGGGGATGGGTTGAAATAATCTCATCCAATAGAATTTAGACAAGTTTAGGTTCCTATTTTAACCATATCATTTAGATTTAACATTATGTTAAATAATTTTACTTTTGCCATGTCTTCTTGTGTTCTTATACTATAAGGATAATAAACATACTATAAGCAGACAAAATAACCCCAAGTTGTTTATTATTAATATAAATAACCTTATATAAGTCATTTGGCCGAACCTTAGATTTTTAGGAATAAAATAACAATTACCAATATAAAATTTGTTTTAAAAACTATTTTATGTCAATTTTGACACTATTTAGTAATTGATTTTTGTGAAAATCATAACAGAATTATTAGTTCGAAAAAAGTTAATTAAATCATTAATAACATGTAATATTAACCTATAAAATTAGTGGGATTCATAAAAATCCTCAAATTACATTTATTTTGGTGTTTATAACATCAATTATGTCAATATTTCATTAATAAGATAATTACTGCATCATTATTGTGTCATAAATAAATTAAATTATATAATGTATAAAATTTAAAAATAAAATACCATTATGTATTGAATCTTTTTAGCTTTCTAATGAATATTTATAGTCGAATTTATCTTATGTATAACCCCATATTAAAAATTATTTACTTATTAAACTTTGATTTTAACTATTTTAACCCTTCTTTAAATAAATTAATAATAAATGTCCTAATCTTATCCAAGTGGGCCTAAATGGTCATATTTTATTCCTAAGTTTGTTTTTGGTCGAATTACACTTATCCAATAGAATTTGGACATGTGTTAGGGTAATAATAATTTCATATTTACCCTTAATTGCCCTATTTACTTTTTACCGTGGTAAAAAAAAGTAAAAAGTTACTATTCACCAAAAAATTATTTTCATCTCATTGAACCACATTTTACTTACTGACATCAACCGTGTCTCTCGGATTTTTGAAATTCCACTCAGAGAAGCTGTAAAATTATGTTTTATGAAAAAAATTCAGTTCATTAACTACCACTTAGTGGTTTCACTATTCATCAAGAATTGAAAGTTTTCAGAAAAATACCAAAATTTCACCCTTGGATAATTTCGATATTCCGAAACCAAAAATGAAGTCCATTTTGAAAAATAAAATTTATAAAATTTCAAAAAGTGGTTATTACTATTCATAACGGCTAGTTTTAATAATATTTTAATAGCATATCGTTGTTTAGTGAAACTCGGTATTGCGTACGACGCAAGCTATCGAGGAAGGTCGTGATTTCATGTAAAGCAAGCCAAGCAAGTGTTGTGTAGAAAAAGATTCCTTTGATGATTTATAAAACATAAAAGTATCGGGTGTTACATTCTACCCCCCTTAAAATTAATATCGCCCTCGAAATTCGTCACTTTGTAACAAACAGATGAGGATACCTCTCCCTCATCATATCCTCAAGTTCCCATGTAGCTTCTTCTAATTGGTGGTTCCTCCATAAAATTTTCACCAATCGAGTGGTCTTGTTTCGTAGGACTTTTTCGCTACGATCCTGAATCTCTATCGGTTGTTCTTCATAAGAAATATCTTGCTCCAGCGGTACAACTTCTGAGCTGAGTACATGTGAAGGATTAGGTATGTACTTTCTTAGGAGAGATACATGGAACACATCGTGAACTTGAGAGAGATTTGGTGGAAGCGCCAATCGGTAAGCTACCTTCCCTACACGATCAAGTATTTTGAAAGGACCGATATATCTAGGGCTTAACTTCCCCTTCTTTCCAAATCTCATGACTCTCTTCCAGGGAGATATCCGTAAGAACACTTTATCGCCCACTTCAAACTCTAGGTCTTTTCTTCGGCTTTCGGCATAACTTTTCTGTCGACTCTGAGCTGCTCTTATGTGTTGTTGAATAGATATGACCTTTTCTTCCATTTAATCAACGAGATCAGGTCCTAATAGCTTTCTTTCCCCAACTTCATCCCAGCAAGTTGGAGTCCTGCATTTCTTTCCATAGAGAGATTCATAAGGAGCCATCTGAATACTGGAGTGAAAGCTATTATTATAAAAAAATTCCACCAAAGGTAGGTGTTGATCCCAACCTCCTTTGAAATCCATAGAGCAAGCTCTCAACATATCTTCTAGGGATTGAATTTTTCTTTCAGACTGACCATCTGTCTGAGGATAATAAGCAATGCTAAAACTCAACTCTATATCCAGAGTATGCTGAAGACTTCGCCAGAACTTCGAGGTAAATCTCAGATCCCGATCAGATATAATAGAAATTGGTACTCCATGCAATCTTACCACTTCCTTTACATATATCCTGGCAAGCTGATCCAGAGATAAATCCTCTCTAATAACAATGAAGTGTGCAGACTTTGTAAGACGATCAACTATGACCCAGATAGCATTATTGCCTTTGGATGTTTTAGGAAGTCCCGTGACAAAGTCCATAGTAATGTTTTCCCATTTCCATTCAGGTATGGGTAATGGTTGTAACATCCCCTTAGACTTCTGTCTCTCAGCTTTAACTTGTTGACAAACCAAGCATCGAGAGACATATTCAGCAACATCTCTTTTCATCCCATCCCACCAGAAGTACTCTTTCAGGTCCCTATACATCTCTGTGCTTCTAGGATGAATAGAGAATGAAGAACTATGGGCCTCATCCAGCAGCTCCTTTAATTCTGGGATGGGAGGAACACAAACCCGATTCCTGAACTTTATTATCCCATCACAATCAAGGTTGAACTCAGGAACATTTCTCACCTTCTTTTGTAACTCGACATCGTCTTTCTGTGCCTCTTTAATCTTCACATGTATAGATGGTTGAACATTCGTTTGAGAAAGATAAGATTTTCCCCTTCCATTATAATTCCAAGATCCATCCTTTGTAAATCCATATATATTGGATCTTTTGTGATCCTCATCATGGATAAACTAGCATGGTCTTGTCGACTTAATGCATCTGTCACCTTGTTTTCTTTCCCAGGGTGGTAATGGATTGAGCAGTCGCAATTCTTAATCAGCTCCAACCATCTTCTTTGACGCATATTCAGCTCATTTTGTGTGAAAATATACTTTAAACTTTTATGATCAATATAAATATCAATCCTTTCATCATAAAGGTAATGCCTCCAAATCTTTAATGTAAAGATTACCGCAGCTAACTCCAAATCATGTGTTGGGTAATTTTGCTCATGGATTTTCAACTGTCGTGAGGCATAAGCTATTACCATATCATTTTGCATAATAACACACCCCAATCCCTTCTTGGATGAATCACTATAGATCACAAACCTTTCTCTACTATAAGGCAGTGTGAGCGTAGGTGCACTGGATAACCTTCTTTTCAACTCCTTGAAATTATCTTCACATTCTTTCGTCCAGACAAACTTAACTCCTTTCCGAGTCAACTTGGTGAGTGGATTAGATAATCGTGAAAAATCTTTCACAAAACGTCGATAATATCTAGCCAAACCAGGAAAACTTCGGATCTCAGTTACAGTTGTTGGTCTCGACCATCTTTCGATAACCTCTATTTTTGCTGGATCCACAGATATCCCCTCTTTTGAGATTATGTGACCCAAAAATGCAACTTTTTGAAGCCAAAATTCACACTTGGTAAATTTGGCATAAAGCTTCTCCTTTCTCAGGGTCTTCAATATAATTCTAATGTGATATTCATGTTCTTCCTTGCTCTTTGAATTGACAAGAATATCGTCTATAAAGACTACCACAGACTGATCAAGATATTCTCTAAAGATTATATTCATCATATCCATGAAGATAGCAGGGGCATTAGGAAGACCAAATGGCATCACTATAAATTCATAGTGTCCATACCTTGTACGGAAAACCGTCTTTGGTATATCCTCCCTTTTGACCCATAATTGATGATACCCTAAACGAAGATCAATCTTGGAAAAGTATTGAGCTCTGCGTAGATGGTCAAATATGTCATCAATGCGCGGGAGAGGATATTTGTTCTTGATAGTGATCTTGTTAGGTTCTCGATAATCAATGCAGAGTCTCATTGATCCATCTTTCTTCTTAAAAAATAGAACAGGTGCTCCCCAAGGTGACTCACTAGGGCATATGAATCCTTTATCATGATTCTCTTGGAGTTGCTTCTTCAATTCCTACAACTCAATTGGGGCCATTCTATAAGGTGTCTTTGAAATAGGCAAAGCACCCGGTACGAGTTCTGTTGAGAACTCCACTTCACGATTTGGTGGAAGTCCCGGTAATTCCTCCGGAAAGACATCATCAAACTCCCTTACAATGGGAATATTCTTAATCGTGAGTTTCTCACTAACCATTTGAGATAAATAACCTTCATTTAGTGGAATCAAGACCCATAAGATAGAAGAAATTTCCACTGGAAGGTTATGTTCATCCTTGCATTGATAGACGATCATAGATTGATCTGGAATATGAAATTTGACTTCCCTTCTTTGGCAATTGATATGAGATCCATATAAAGAAAGACAATCCATGCCAAGAATCACATCAAATTCCACTATAGGAAGGATCACAAGATTTGCAGGAAGCACTTTCCCACAAACATCGATCAGAGAAGAATTATAAACTTTTGATGCGACTGTTGTGCCATTAGGTGTTGTCACAGCTAACTCAACATCTAATTGTTGAGGTAATATGGTGATACCCTTAGAAAATTCATCAGAAATAAAAGAGTGGGTGGATCCAAAATCAAATAAAACATTTGCTACTTTAGAGTGGATGGTAAGTGTGCCTTTCACCACATCATTATCGTACTCCACATCGCTGATAGAAATTGCATGTGACTTTCCTTTGTCTTTAGCCTTGAGAGTTTATTGACGTTGACCATCATCATCAACCCTTGGATTAGTTCATTTATTGGCATAATTCCCCATCTCCTTGCACTTGAAACATTGAAGTGTAGAAGGTTCATTCTGTGTATCCCTTCCTTTGTTTGCATCATTAGACATCTTCTTCCCATCATCATGACATTCAAATGCCCGATGACCTTCCTTTCCACATTTGAAACATTTACTAGTCCCTTTAATACAACTCCCTCTATGTTTCTTTCCACACTATGAGCATAAGGGAAAGATCATCTTCTTTTCAGTGTGCTCTTTAGATTTTCCTTTAAATTCCATTTTCCTCTTCTTATCAAACCCATATGACTGATGGGTTACTCCAATCTCCATCTCGACTTTGAGAGCACATCGAACGATTTCCTCGTAGCTATTGAAGTCCCTTATGGATAACGCCCTTCGAAGACTTGGTTTTAAGCCACTAAAGAATCGATCGATCTTACTCTCAGGTTGAATAATAATACCAGAAGCGTACATTGCAAGTCTTGTAAAATTTGCTTCATAGGTACCAACAGATTCATCATCCTTTTGCTTCAATTCAAGAAACTCTTTCTCCATCTTTGTTCAGAGAATACGAGGGAAGTACTTATTGAAAAATAAGTTCTTGAACTCGTCCCATTCCATGGACTCAATTTCATCCCTTTGCCTCGTATTCTTAATAAAATTCCACCATTGATTAGCATCTCCTTCCAAAGGATACGCTGCTAGGATGACTTTATCATGTTCAGTACATTGAAGAACTAAAAATATATTTTTAGTAGTACTAATCCATTGTTCAGCAACTAATGGATCAGTAGACCCGCTGAAATAAGGTGGACGCTGCCTCATGAAAGATTCAACAGAATGTTGCTCCTTCCTTTTCTCGTTTGGAAGTCCTGCATGATTCATAGCTTGAGAAAGTTGTGTGAGAATGGCTACAAGATTTTGCATTCCATCTCCCATAACCTTTGGTTGCTCAGGGGGACAATCATTGCATTGCCCGCCGCATTCCACATTAACACGGTTCCTTCAGGTTCCATCCATTGACTAAAACCAAGAATAATAGTGTGAGAAACACTAATTATAATAGGAAAACCACATAATCAAGAATAAAATTTCACACTTAAGGTCTTATCCTAGGTTATTCATGTCCATTTCTAAAACACTACGATTGTGTTCTATTCTTAGACTTATCCTTAGGGTTCTTACTAAGGTTTTCACATCCTAGTTTCCAAAGGTTGACTATACCTTTACTCTAATACCAACTAAAACGACCCATACTTTACATACATTGTTAATACTTCAAAATTGAAGCATAGTTATTACAACATATAACAAAACCACGAAAGGACCGTATAGGTATAGTGTCTTTGGAAACTGGGAAACATAAACAACTGGTTCATAAAGAATCTACACAGTCTCCCATTTATTTCATCATATCTATAGTCCCTTTTGGCATATCTTACATAATAACCTTCTTCCTGACCTGGGGAAAGAAAACATACAAAAGGGTGAGCTCAAATGCTCAGTAAGGGTAAACAAAAGAAATATCAATCACATCATATACATAAGCACATAACTTTTGGAAATATTAACCTGCAAAAGTGATCATAATTTCGTAACATGGGATAAATCATGGCAGTGAAATGTAATCACAATAATCATAACTTAAAACATGAAACTTTGTGGCATACACACATAATCATAGAGAATCATTTCTTGTTAGTCAATACTCATTTCCAAAACTATCTTAGTGGACAAAGTCCCTTTCTGAACTGAGTCACCCTCGTTTCAGTCCTGTTTCACTGAACCGGTATAACCTACTGTTCCATCCATGTCTATATCATGAGATATAAAATCTTTACCCAATGCATTGGAGGAAGATATAGGTCCCACCAATCTCATAATGATACCATTCTTATGTGTGCCACAAAATCGTAAATCATACATCATTGCATAACCTAAGTAATACAAATGGGAATCTTAAACATCATGACATCATAAAACAATTAATATAAGATAAAGGAATTCATAAAAATAATTCCATCACAACATAATCAAATCAATTTAATAATAGGGATAAAAATAGAACCCTTTATTATCTTTGATGGAAAATAATTTTGATAAAACACTTGAACTCCATTCTTGAGGAAAATATCCTTTCTTCTTCAAAAACATTTTTCCTTTCATAACATGTCATACAACTTTAAACTAAAATAAGTTGATTAAAAATAAAATTGAAAACTTCTAAAGGAAGCTTCTTGGAAATAATGTTTTAAAAATCCATTCATTCCTTATAAGTTAAAAAAACATTCTTCGTACTTTTGTCGGAAAAGTCAAAAAGTACCTCGTACGAAAAACGACAAAAGATTCCTTTCATATCTTTTACTAAAAACTCACCAAAGGGTAAAATTGGATATAAACTATTGTAGGTGGATGGAAATAATATTACATATTGAGGAAACATGGATGTGGATGATAAAATACACCCCAGTAAATACCAAAGTATAAACAATCTCGGATAAAAATGAGATTGTGATATTTCCCTTACCTTGGGTCCGACTTGCTTTGTAAGTGTCCGAACCACCTGTATAATGATTTAAATAATGTTATTAAATTATTCCAAAATCATAATTATTTTTATGATATCATATATGGTCATATTCTTAGCTTCTTAGTAGTAATATTTCATTACTACTTGTTATTTGGGTGTTTATAACTTTTTGTTCTTATGTGTGTTTTGTCAAATAAATTATTATTCTTATCTTTAGGTTATAGATACCTCATTTACAGAATGGTATTAGTGTAATATATATCATATTCATTCATTCAATTCATTTATATAATCATTATGAAATGAAGATCATGTAGAACGAGTCGCATCACATCGTGGAGACGGTATTCCGTACGTACGCACGAATGATGATATCGTTCTTATGATCGTGGAATTGTATTGGAGTATATGTATACTATTTCAGAATCAATATCACTTTATAATAGTCATATATGGTCATTATTTACACCATCATACCCATCCAAGTAAGGTGGTGGTGGAAAATAGATTACACCACGGCGTGGAGATGGTATTCCGTACGTACGCACGCGCGGTGATTTCTTTTTCCGTAGGATGGATAGATGGTGAAATAGGGTTGTTTCATACTTATAATAACATATCAGTATATGAGTGATAATGATGTTATTACTTCATAATGAAACAACTAAAGAAGAATAATTGGAAGAAGAAATAAAGATGAAAGAATCGGTAACGGACATTACCTCTTCTTTGAAGTGCTTCTTTGAGACCTTCTTTTAGGGAAATAAAATTGGTCTTTGAAGAAGACCAGAACCTCTAGGATGTCTCTAGGGAATTGGAGAGGAGAAATTGGCAGGGTTTGGCCGATCTTGAAGGCTCCATGTGGTGTGAGAAAGAGGGGGAGGAGGTGTCCTTTTATAAGGGAGGAGAGGGGAACCTTTGGAATAACTAAAACTATTATTTTATTATAAAGTAAAGTTCGGTTTTAAATTGCTCAAAATTGATATATTTCTAATCTAAGGTGTGGATGGGTTAAAATACTCTCATCAAATAGAATTTAGACACGTTTAGGTTCCTATTTTAACCTTATCATTTAGATTTAACATTAAGTTAAATAATTTTACTATTACCATGTCTTCTTGTGTTCTTATACTCTAAGGTCAATAAAATTACTATAAGCAGCCAAACGAACCCCAATTTGTTTATTATTAATATATATAACCTTATATAAGTCATTTGGCTGAACCTTAGATTTTTAGGAGTTAAATAACAATTACCAATATAATATTGGTTTTAAAAACTATTTTATGTCAATTTTGAAACTATTTAGTAATTGATTTTTGTGAAAATCATAAAAGAATTATTATTTCTACAAAAGTTAATTAAATAAATACTAACATGTCATATTAACTTAGAAAATTAGTGTTATTCATAAAAAGTCTCAAATTAAATTTATTTTGGTGTTTATAACATCAATTATGTCAATATTTCATTAATAAGATAATTACTGCATCATCATTGTGTCATAAATAAATTAAATTATTTAATGTCTAAATATTACAAATAAAATACCATTATGTAGGGAATCGTTTTATCGTTCTAATGAATATTTATAGTCGAATTTATCTTATGTATAACCCCATATTAAAAATTATTTACTTATTAAACATTGATTTTAACTATTTTAACCCTTCTTTAAATAAATTAATAATAAATGTCCTAATTTAATCCAAGTGGGCCTAAATGGTCATATTTTATTCCTAAGATTGTTTTTGGTCGAATTACACTTATCCAATAGAATTAGGACATGTGTTAGGGTAATAATAATATCATCTTTACCCTTAATTACCCTATTTACTTTTTACCATGGTAAAAAAAAGTAAAAAGTTACTATTCAACAAAAAATTATTTTCATCTCATTGAACCACATTTTACTTACTTACATTAACCGTGTCTCTCGGAGTTTTGAAATTCCACTCACAGAAGCGGTAAAATTAAGTTTAATAAAAAAATTCAGTTTTTTAACTACCGCTTAGTGGTTTCACTATTCATCAAAAATTGAAAGTTTTCAGAAAAATACCAAAATTTCACCCTAGGCTAATTTCGATATTCCGAAACCAAAAATGAAGTCCATTTTGAAAAATAAAATTTACAAAATTTCAAAAAGTGGTTATTACTATTCATAATGGCTAGTTTTAATAATATTTTAATAGCATATCGTTGTTTAGTGAAACTCAGTATTGCGTACGACGCAAGCTATCGAGGAAGGTCGCGATTTCGTGTAAAGCAAGCCAAAAATGTGTTGTGTAGAAAAAGATTCCTTTGATGATTTATATAACATAAAAGTCTCGGGTGTTACAATATTGAAAGAATCGATAGAGTATATTGCCTCTTCTCCAACATGCTCCCTCTAAAAATCCTCTTAAAAAACTAGAGTTGGTCTTTAAAGAAGACCAGAACGTCTATAATGTAACTATGGAATTTTAGAAAGAAAATGGTCTGGGGATAACTAAGCTTGAAGTCTAAATGGTATATAAAGTTGTGAGTGAGGAGGTTCCCTTTTATAATTGAGTTGAGGGGAACTTTTGGGATCTCATCAAATATTAATTTATAAAAAAATAAAACCCAAAAAAACATACAAAATGTCTCAATTTCTAATATAAGATGAGATAGAGTTTTAATTGCATCAAACATTAAATTTTAGGAATGTTTTTCTATCAATTTAAACTTTATCATTATAATTAACACTTATTTATTCTATTTAATTTTTAACTACGGTGAAAAATATTTCAATTTTAAAAGGGTGAAATATTTACTTATTTGATGTCAATTTGACTATAAATAACTAGCTTGGAATATTTTAAATTATATAATAATTATTCTATATTTTTTAAAATATTTTATGACTTCTAAATAATTTAATAAAACATTATTTTGATACAAAATCAATAGTGTCAAATTTGACAATATTCATTTAATTCATTTATAAAAAAAATAAGATAATAAATTAACTTAGAAAAAATTATTTTATTATATTCTGATGAATTCAAGGTCCTCTATAAAATTAATTGGACATATTAATTATCCCAAGTTATTTTTATTTTAATTTTTTTAATAATATTTATATAATATTTTCCTAAATAAAATAATTACTACAACATTTTTGTGTAATTATTTAATATGATTATCCGTTGAATAAAAATTAAAAATAAAATACTATGAAAAAGATAAATCATATATATTTCATAAAATACTTATAATGGAATATATATTCTTTATAATACATCAATAAAATGTTATTCTTATTAAAACATGAATGGGATATGTATTTAATAACTTTAAATAAAATAATGTAAGTTTCATAATCTCTTTTATAAGACTCAAAATGGTCTATAACTCGAACCCTGTAAGTTCATGATTCATATATACTCGAAAAATAAAATTTGGTCATCTGTTTTGGTATTTTAATGGTATTATCAATTTGATAAAAATTATTTTATTGACTTCTCATCAATTACATAATTTATGCATCATCAAAGTATAATTCTTTAAGGTAATTATTTATATCCTAAAAATTAAAAATATATTATAATGATAAATAAAAATGATTCAAATTTCAAATTAGTATTTATAATCAAATTTATCATTTTTAGAACCTTATATTCAAAATGATATAGTTAATAAACATTGAGTAATACATATTTACCGTTTCATTAAATAAAATAAATTAAATCTCTTAATCTCATTCAAGTAGTTCCAAAAGGACACCATTTAGACCCAATGATGATTTAGGTAGAAACAAACCCATCCAATGATATTAGAACATGTGTTAGGGTAATTTCATAATATTATTTTTACCCTTAATTACCCAATTTACTATTTATAGTATTAATAAAAACTACCAAAGTTACTATTTATAATGCTCAAAAATAAAAGTAAGATATTTAAATAAATTTTAATTACTAATTATAAATATGGATTTTTTTCAAAATTCAATGAGTTGTATTTTTAGTAATTAATTTAAAATTAATACCATTTTCCGAAAAGAGAGAGCGAGTTTTAAAAGTTAAAACATTGCAAAATATTGAAACGTTTTTATATCAAAATTCAATATAAAATTAAATCTAATGACATAAATTATATTGAATGATAAAAATATATTCTATTTATACTTTAAAAACTTTAAATAATATAATTTCATCATAAAATGTTTTTCTATGGAAAAAGTTGGTTTCAATTTAAATTTAGTGTATTTGTACAATTCATCAAAACATGAAATTTATCATAAAAATATAAAAAATGCATCCAAAGTAAATTTTTATATCCCACATCCAAAAAATACATTTCTGTTTTCATTTAAAAAATATTAATGTGTCAAAATCTTAATTTAAAAGGGGTTTTCAATTAAAATTTGGAAAATTACCCTTTTGAAAATTATAGGTTTATACACATAAAATAGGGTTTATTCATACCCTATGTCAAAAATTTCACTAGGATGAATATAAAAAACATTTTATTAATTACATAAAATATATATTAAATTAAATTCATTTACTAAAATAAATTAAATCAATTTATTAATACAAAAATAAAAAAATATAATTGATTTATATTTTTTTCATAAATAATTGGTATCCACTGAATTCACCATACATATTCATAAGTTATTTATATTAATTATTGATAACCTTGATGCTAGGTTAAAATAGTAATTTTATACTAATTTTGTATCACTATTAATTTAAACATACAATTTCATGAAATGAAAGCTATTGAAGAATTGAAATTATATAAAATATTTCATAAAATAATCTGGGTGTTATATTCTAACCCCCCTTAAACTAAATTTATCCATTGAAATTCGTCGTTTGGGAAAAAATATAGGAGGATACTTCTACCTTATCACATCCCCATGTTCCCATAGAGCTTCCTCAAATTTATGGTTCCACCATAAAACATTAACCAAGTGAGTGGTCGTGTTTCATAGAAATTTTTTGCTAAGATCTAGAATCTCAATCGGTTATTCTTCGTAAGAAAGATCATACTATAGTGGTACAAATTATTTGTTTAGTACATGTGAAGGATAAGTTATGTACTTTGTCAGGAGAGATACGTGGAACACATAATGAACTTTAGAGAGATTCGGTGAAAGTACCAATCGATGTGCTGCCTTCCAAACACTATTAAGAATTTCTAAAGGACCGATATACATTGGGATCAGCGTGACCTTATTTCCAAATCACATTACTCTGTTATAAGGAGATATTTATATAAATAAATTTTCACCAACTTCAAACTCTTGGTCATTTCATTGGTTTTCAACACAATGTTTTTCTACTCTAGGCTTCTCTTATGTGTTGTTGAATATATCGGACCATTTCTTCCATTTTATCCAAAATATCAGGTCCTAATAGATTTCATTCCACAACTTCATCTTAGAAATTTGGAGTTCTGTACTTCTTTCCATAGAGGGATTCATAAAGATTCATCTGAATACTATAGGGAAAGATATTATTGAATGAAAACTTCACCAATGCCAGGTGTTGATCCCAACCACATTTGAAATCCATAGAGCAAGCTCTAAACATGTATTTCAGAGTTTGAATTTTCCTCTAAGACAGACCGTCTATCTGAGGATGATAAATAGTGCTAACACTTAACTCTGTATCAAGAGCCTACTGAATAATTCTCTATAACTTCAAGGTAAACAATTGATCCTGATCTGATATAATGGAAACTAGTAATCTATGCAATCTAAATAATTTACATATATCCTAGAAATCTAATCAAGATATAATCCCTATCTAATAGAAATGATGTGTGTTGAGTTTGATAGGTGACCAACTATAACCCATATAGCATTATGTCCTTTAAATTTTTTGGTATGTCTGATGACGAAGTCCATAATGTTTTTTTTCAATTTTTATTCTGGTATGTGTAATGCTTGTAACATCCCCTTAGACTTCTATCTCTCACCCTTAACATTCTAACAAACCAAGCACTGAGAGACATATTCGGGAACATCTCATTTCATTCCATCCCACCAAAAATACTCATTCAGTTCCATGCACATCTTTGTTCTTCTAGGATGAATACATAATGAAAAAACTATGAGCCTCATCCAATAGTACCTTCTTTAATTCTAGTATGGTAGGAATACAAATCATGTTCCTGAACCTTATTATTCCATCACATTCAAGGTTCTATTCATGAACATTTCTCAACTTCTTTTGTAGCTAAACATATTCCTTCTGCACTCCCTTAATCTTCACCTATACATATGGTTGAACAGTCATTTCGAAAGATAAGAATTCTTTCCTTTATTTAAAATTTCACGATCTATCCTTTGAAAATCCATAAATATTGTATCATTTTTACCCTCATCATAGATCGTCTAGTGTGGTCCTTTCAACTCAAAGTATCTTCCACCTTTTTTACTTTCCTAGTGTGGTAATGTATTGACCAGTTTTAAACTTGAATCAAATCCTATCATCTTCTTGGACTCATATTCTACCCCTTTTTTGTTAAAATATAATTTAAAATTTTTTGATCGGAATAAATATCACACCTTTCACCATAAATATAAAACCTCCTTATCTTTATTGAGAATATTAACATAGATAACTCTAAATAATGAGATGGGTAATTTTTCTCATGGATTTTTAATTTTCTTGAGGCATAATCTATCACTATATAATTTTGCATTAGAACAAAACCCAACCCCTTCTTGGATGCATCACTGTAGATTACAAACCTATCTCCACTACATGGATGTGTGAGAAAAGGTACACTAGATAACATTATTTTTAGATCTTTGAAATTATCTCCACATTCCTCCATCCACACGAAATTAAATTCTTCTTGAGTCAACTTTGTGATTGGATTAGATAATCATGGAAAATCATTCATAGATGGTCGATAATATCCAGCGAAACTAAGAAAGCTTCAGATCTCCTTAACCATTGTTGGTCTCGACCAACCTTCAATAAATTCTATTTTTCATGGATCCATAGATATTCCCTCTCTTGAGATTATGTGACCTAAAAAATGAAACTTTCTAAAGCCAAAATTCACACTTGGTAAATTTTTAATAAAGATTCTCATTTCCCAGGGTCTTCTGTTCAATTCTCAAGTGATCTTCATTATCTTCATTTATCTTCAAATAGAAA
Source organism: Viscum album (assembly GCA_963277665.1). NCBI lineage: Eukaryota > Viridiplantae > Streptophyta > Magnoliopsida > Santalales > Viscaceae > Viscum > Viscum album. Next base: position 1,168,940,271 of record OY728164.1, read on the forward strand.
GAAATATCCTCAATAAATACTACCAAAAATTGATCAAGATAGTCTCCATAGGCTTTATTCATTAGATCCATGAAGATAGTGGGGCCATTAGTAACACCAAAGGGAATCACTATAAATTCATAGTGTCCATACCTTGTACAGATTGTCATCTTTAGTATATCCTCTTTCATAACCCTTAATTGATGATATCCTGAATGAAGATCAATTTGGAAAAATTTTGAGATCTAGGTAGTTGGTCAAATAAGTCATCATTGCGGGGAAAAGGATATTTGTTCTAGATAGTGATCTTTTAAAGTTCCCAATAATCAATGCAGAGTGTCATTGATCTATCTTTCTTTTTAAAAATAGAATAGGTGTACCCCAAGGTGATGCACTAGGTCATATGAATTCCTTTTAAATATTATATTGGAGTTTATTATTCAATTACTGAATCTCAATTGTGGCCATTATATAATTTTTATTTGAAAAAGGCATATCTCCCAATGTGAGTTCTATCGAAAATTCATCCTCTCAATTCAATGGAAGGCTTGTCAATTATTCTATAAAGACATCATCAAACTCTCGTACAATGGTTGTATTCTTAATTTCGAGTTTCTCCCTAACCGTTTGAGATATATGATCTTGATTTATATGAATCAAGACCCATAAGGTGGAATAAATTTCTACTGGAAGTTAATATTCATCGTTGCATTGATAGATTATCATAGATTGATCAAAAATATGAAAAGTAACTTCCCGTCCAAGGAAATTGATATGAGATCCATATAAATAAAGATAATACATGTTAGAAATCACATTAAATTCCACTATAGGAAGGATCACAAGATTTGTAGGAATCACTTTCCCACAAATATCAACTGGGTAAGAATTTTGAACTTTTTATGGGACTGTTGTATCATTTGGAGATTTCACAACAAACTCAATATCTAATTTTTGAGGTAATAAAGAGGTACACTAAGAAAATTCCTCAAAAATAAAAGAGTGGGTGGATCCAGAATCAAATGAAATATTTTCTGCATTAGATTTTATGGTAAGTGTTCCTTTCCCCCCTTCATTATCATACTCTACATCACCAATAGTAATTTCATATGACTATCCTTTATCGTTGGACAAAAAATTTTGTTGACCTTGACCATCATCAAAAACCCTTGGACTATTGAATTGATTGTAATAATGTCCCATTTCCTTGCACTTGTAACATTGAAGTGAAAGAGGTTTATTCTGTTTATCCTTTTATTTATTTGGATCAATAGACATATTTTTCCCATCATGTCAGAATTCAACTTCCTGATGACATTCTCTCTGATACATAAAAAAAATTTCTAGCCCCTTTCAGTAAATTTCTTCCATGTTTCCTTATACACTTTCAGAATAAGGGAAAATCATATTCTTTTCAATGTTTTATTTATATTTTTCCTTGAATTCCATTTTTCTTTTCTTATCAAACTCGTAGGACTGAGGGTTACTCTAATCTCAATCTCAACCTTGAGAGCACATCGAACGATTTTTTCATTTCTATTGAAGTCACTTGTGGATAATTCTCTTCGAAGACTTGGTATTAATCCACTAAAGAATCTTTAAATTTTAATCTGAGGTTGGATAATAATTCTAGAATTGTACCATTAAATTGTTGTAAAATTTTCATCATTGGTATCAATGGATTCATCATCTTGTTTCTTATTTTCAAGTAACATCTTCTCCATCTTTGTTCGAATAATGTGTGGAAAGTACGTATTGAAAAATATTTTCTTTAATTCATCCCATTCCATGGATTCAATTTCATTTCTTTTCCTTATATAATTGATAAGGTTCCACCATTGACCAGCTTCACCTTACAAAAAATAGACTGCTAATATGACATTATCCTATTCTGAACATTAGAGAACTAAAAATATATTTTCAATAGTACTGATCCATTGTCTACCCACTAATGGATCAGAAGACTCACTGAAAGATGGTGGATGCTGCCTCATGAAGGACTCAAAAGAATAGTGTTCCCTCTTATTTTAATTTTAAAGACCTTCATGATTTATTTATTGAAAATTTTTCATGATCATAGCGATAGTTTTTTTAATTCCATCTCCCATAACATTTGGTTCTTCATGAGGACAATCTTTTCATTTTCTGTCACATTCAGCATTAACGCGGTTCTTCTGGGATCCATCCATTAACTAAAACCAAGAAGTATAGTGTGAGAAAAACTAATCATAATTGAAAAACCACATAATCAATAAATAATTTCAATTTAGAAAAAATTTGGTTTTATCTTAGATTATTCATGATCATTTTGAAAACACTAGGATTGTAAGCTATAATTCGACATATTCTTTGGGTTTTTACTATGGTTTTCTCATACTACTTTTCAAAGAATAACTATACATTTCATATGATACCAACTATAATAACCATAGTTAAAAAACATTAATATTACATCAAAATTGAAGAATATTCATTACAGAATGTAAAAAATACACGAAAAGACCATATAGGTATAGTTTCATTAGAAACTGGGAAATATAAACACCTAGTTCGTAAGAAATCTTCATTATCACCCAATTATTTTGCCATTACTAGATCCCTGTTTGACATATCGTACCTAAAACACTTTTTCAGAACCTGTAGAAAATAAACATATGGAAGGGTGAGATCATATTCTCAGTAAGGGTAAACAAGGAAGATATCAATCACATCATAATTATAATACATAAGAACATAAAATTTGAAAATTTAATCATACATATGAAATATCATAATATCATAACATGGAATAAATCCTAAAAGTTCATAAGAATAAATGAATGTAAGAAAAAATCAAAACATAAGACATGAAATTTTGTGGCATGTACATAAGCATAGAAAATCATTTCATATTAGTCGATACTCATTTTCAATACCATTATAGTGGACAAAGTCTATTACTAAACTAAGTTCACTTCTCATTCCATCAATTTACTACTAAACTGAGATCATTTCCAATTCCATCCATGTATTTCTCAAGAGATATAAATATTTATCCAATGCATTGGAGGTAGATATAGGTACCACTCATCCCATAATTAAATCATTCTCATGTGCACCACAATAACCTAAATCATTCATCATGACCCAATGAATAAAATGGGTTCTTTTAAACATCATTCCACCATAACGTAATCCATGTAAAACAAATAGATTTCAAAAATAGAATTCCATCTTAAACATAGTAAAACCATAGGAAAAATAAGGATATTATACATGAAACATAATCCTATTAAATAATTCCATCTTAAATGGAAATTAATTTTGATATAATACTTGAAATTAATTCTGGATAAAAATATCCATTCTTCTTCAAAAATGTTTTCTTTTTCTAAAAATGTAATCACATTTTAAAAGAAAATAATTTTATTGAAAATAATATTTTAATTGTGTAAAGTAAGAATCATGGAAATAAGGAATTATAAAAACATAAAAATCCATTCATTCCCTATAGGTTAAAAAACATTTTCCTCGTACTTTTTCTGAAAAAGTTAAAAAGTACCTCATATTGAAAGTATCAAAGAATTCATTTCATACCATTTAATAAAAATTAAATAATGTGTAAAATTTACACAAAACAGTTTTATAATAATATAAAGAATATTTTGTAGTACATAAGTAGGAAACATGGAAATGGATTATAAATATACCACAGTAAATACTTATGTATAAACAATCTTGGATAATAATGGGATTGAAAAATTATCCCTTAAATTAGGTATGATTTACAATTACTTTTTTTAGAATCATTTTATTTTTATGATATCATATAATATCATATTATCATACATTTCTTGGATACACTAGTACTCGTCAATCGGGTGCTAACTTCTTTATTATCTTACGCATGTTTATCAAATATGTTCTTGTTTATATTATTAATTTATTATTATATCATTTAAAAAATAATATTAGTATAATATATATCATATTATTTATTTCATTGATTTATATAATCATGATTTAATGATGATCATATAGAATGAATTGCATGGAGATGGTAGGTCCTACGTATGCATGAGCGACCATATCATTCCCAAAATTGTTGAATGGTATTGAAGTGGATGGTGTATAGTATTTTAGAATCAATATAATTTTATAATAATAACACATATTTATTATTTCCATCATTATACACATCCAAGTAACATGGTGGTGAAAAAATTACACCACGGTGTGGAGACGGTAAACGGTACGTACGCACGCGTGGTGATTTTATTTTTATAGGATGGATAAAAGATTGAATGTGGTTGTTTCATAATCATAACAATATCTCAATATATAAATTATACTGGATATATTACTTTATAATGAAACAACATGTGAATAGTATTTATAAGAAGAATGGAGTTTGAAAGAATTGGTAGAGTACATTACCTCTTTTTCAACGTCCTCTCTCTAAATATCATCTTAAAGCACTAGAGTTGGTATTTGAAGAAGAATATAACCTCTATAATGTAACTAGGTAAGTTAATAAAATAAATTTTAATGGGATGGAAGAGCTTCAAAGCTCAAAGAGAAGTTAAGAGGTGAGGGAGGAGGTTCCCTTTTATAATTGAGGTGAAGTGTACTTTTGGGATCTCCAAAAATATTAATTTATTGTAAAATAAAACCCTATACAAAAACCTAAAAATGTTCAAATTTATAAGATTGGATGATTTAGGGTTTTAATATCATAAACAAATAAATTTTAGATATGTTTTTCTATCAATTTAATCTTTATAGTTTTAATTAACACTTAATATTATATTTAATTTTTAACTAGGATAACAAATATTTCAACAATAAAAGGATTCAATATTAACTTATATGATTACGATTATACCATAAATAAATACATTAGAACATTATAGACCATATAATTATTATTATATAATTTTAAAAATGTTTTATAATATTAAAATAACTTTATAAAACATTATTTTTATAAATAATAAATTGTGTCAATTATGAAACTATTCAATTAATTGATTTATAAAAATAGTAAGATAACAAGTTATAATCAAAAAAAATATTTTCTAATTTTACTAAGAGGTTAATTTCATATATAAAATTAATTATAAATATTAATTATCCCAAATTATATTTATTTGAATATTTTTAATAATATTTATTTGATATTTCCCTTAATAAAATAATTTCTACAATAACATTGTGTAATTATTTAATATTATTATATGTTGATTGAAAATTAAAAATAAAACACTATGAAAAATATTAATCCTCTATATTTAATAATAATTATTATAAATGAATATATGTTCTGTATAATCCATTATTAAAAATTTTATACTTATTAAAACATGAATGTGACAAGTTTATCATCACTTTAAATAAAATAATATAAGTGTCATAATCTCTTTTATAAGGCTTTAAATGGTAAATGACTAGAACCCTGGATGATTATGGTCAATATATAGTCGTAAAATAATAATTGTTCATGTTTTTTGGTTTTTAATAGTTATTATCACTTTAATAATAATTATTTTATTGATTTCTCGTTAATTTATATATTTCATCATCATTAATGTATAAGTCCTTAAGGTAATTATTGATTTTTTAAAAATTAAAAAGAAAATTATAATGATAAAGAAAAACAATATATATTTAAAATGAGTATTTATAATATAATTTATCTTCTTTATAACCATATATTAAAAATGATATAGTTATTAATATTTGAGTAAGACATGTTTAACTTTTAATTAAATAAAATAAAATAAAATAAAAGATATAATCTCATCCAAGTGTCTTCCAAAAGATATCATTTCAAAACAAGGATGATTTAGGTTGAAACACACTCGTACAATGATATTATTACAGGTTTTATGATAATTTTGTAATATTATTTTTACCATTACTTACCCAATTTACCCTTTTATCATAATAACAAAAATTACCAAAGTACTATTTATAATGAAAAAAATAAAAGTATTATATTTACATAATTTAGGATTATTAATTCAAAATATCAAATCCATTTTTCAAAATTCAAAGAATATAAATTTCATTAATTAAAGTATAATTAATTATGTTTTTGGAAAGAGAGAACAAGTTATAAAAGTTAAAATATTGTCAAATATTGAAATGTTTTTACATCTTAATTCACTGTAAAATTAATGATAATGACATAAATTATATTAAAACATAAAAATATATTCTATCTATAATTTAAAACCATTCAAAAATATAATTTAATAATGTAAATTATTTTGATGAAAAAAAATTTCTTTCAATTAAAATTTATTCTATTTTTACTATTCACTAAAACTTGAAAGTTGTCATAAAAATATCAAAAATTCATCGAAGGAAAATTTTTATATCCTTCTTCTAAAGAACATTTTTTTCATTTAAAAATTATTAATGTGTCAAAATATTAATTTAATATGTGTTTTCCATTAAAAGATTTAAAATTACCCTTTTGAAAAATATGGGCTTTTATACATCAAATAGGGTTTTTTCATTCCCGAGGACAACAATATCTTTTGGAAGAATATTAAAAATATTTTTTCTAGAATATAACATATATATATTATTAATTTCATTTAATAAGATTAATTCACTCAATATATTAATATAAAAATACAAATATGTAATTGATTTATATTTTTCTCATAAATAATTCTTAGCCAATGAATTCACCATAAATTTTCATAAGTTAGTTATATTTATTCCTGCTAAAGTAACGGCTAGGTTAAAATGTTCATTTTATATTAAGGGAATCTCACAATTTGTTTAAACTCATTATTACATGAAATGAAAGCTATTGAAGAATTATAATTATTTATAATATTTCATAAAGGAATATATTTGTTATGGATTCCAATTTTTTCAATTATGAAATGTAACCAAAGTAAATTTTTATTACCACAATAAATGTAGAATGGATAAGAAAGGGTTAAAACCACAAGATAATGTGTTAAAATCAACCCAACAAATTCATTTACTTCATTTTATGGATTAAATTTGACCATATCTATATAAAAATAAAATATATGGAATTTTTATGTCACTTTCCCTTTATAATTACATTTATATAATTTTAAGTAAAGGAAATTACAAGATACCACTCTCTTGAAATTAATATCTTTAAAAAAACTATAAATTTGGATTAAAGAAAGTTATGTTCAGTTAAAAATTTTAATTTTAAATATGAATTATTTTTTATCATAATCATTTATATTTACATTTTAATGATGTAATAATTACCTTAAATTATTACAAAATGTTGATAAAGTGCTTGTGTAAGCTGTAGAAATATTATGTAAATGTTTTAAAAAATTATCAAATTAATTTTTTGGTGACATATAGTTCCCCAAAAAATTAATAGATGAACATAAAATATTAAGTATGTGTGAAATTTTTATATTCTAATTTCATTTCTATATTTATGCCTTTAAAGTGAAATTAAATTAAAAGTGACAAAAATGACCTTAATGGTATATTATGAAAAATAATATCTTACTAAGTTATTTATAAATAATAAAAATACTATGATTGGAAAATTAAGATGATAAATGATCTAAAATTTCATTCCATGTAAATTTATAATTCAATTAATATCTTATACGTAAAATCATAACCCTTTAAGATTTAAAATATTATTTTCACGGTTAAGGTTAAACTCAATTAACAAAGGAGTTGAACCAAAAATAATGTTTAAAATGAAACCAGAACCCCTCTAAATTTAATTTTATGATTATATTTAGGTCTGATACTCTTTTTCTTATAATTTATGTATATTTTTAACAATTATATATAGTAAAAACTTTTAATATTTTATAAATATTTTAATTAATTCCAATTTTGTCTTTTCCCTCACTTATAAATGAACATGTATCCTCAATTTTCTTTACCCAACATAGATCTAAATAGCTTGACCAATCCATAACCATTTATCTTATAAACATTCATAGTAATTATTTAGAAGTTATGGTATTCTTAGGAGGCCATTTCAAGGGTCCTTGATAAGGGATCTAAAGGAGGTGTACCGAAGAAGAGGTGATTTTTCTACCCGATATCTTAAAATTTATTTCTTCTTATACATACTATAAATATAAGGTATTAATCATAAAATAATAAATTCAATATAATTAATAAACTAATTTATTTAGAACTATGTAACCATCATTATCTACAATTTTTTCCATAAAATTGGTAGTGAATGTATCTCTCGCGCGTATGTGTAGGCAACTGCCTCCACGTAGCGATACAAATCATTTTTCATCACCTTCATTCAAATATGGTTATTATGATGGGTGTAATGTTTATATATATGATATATATTTAATTAATATTTTAATATAATTATACTATCAAATCTATCTTCTTATCTTCCTATCCATTATTAAATGATAACATCGCTCATGCTTGCTCGTGGACTATGACTTCTATGAAAATATGGATTGGTTTTTCATTACCAATTTATAGAGATAGTAATAATGATATATTAATTTAAAATTTATTATTTATATGATATAATAATTATTCTACAATGTTTAATTATTATTTACCCTAATTTCCTTTTATCCATAAATAATTGAAAATAGAATGCATGCATACATATGGCCAAATTTCTTCAAGAAAAAAGAAATTAATTTTTCTTTGTCTATAGATTATGAATGAATCTAAATATATATATAATGAATATATATTATATTCATATCATAATTAATAATCCAAAAATTATGGATTTGTGATCTAGTATAATGACTATAACTGTAGATCAGAAACTTCTATGAAAAAAATTAAATAATTAATACCTTGAATGAAAATTTTATCAAAAAAATATTAATAAATTGGTATTTAAATGTTATAAGTAGAACATATATTATATTATAATTATGTACATGATTTTGGTATATAATCATAATAAATTTTAAAATTAGTCTACAGGAATTTAGAGCTCTTTCATCTATTAATCTGTAATATCTAGGTATCAATAGTAAGGGGTTATATAGTTAAAACATTCCTAATTCAACCAAAAGAAATTTAAGTGATATGTGTGGAAGTCGACCGTATAGTTATTCCACTTAAGTATGTTTATGTCCCAAGTTAACTTTTTATGTTATGTGATCTTTCTATAGGTTCTATGGTAATCTTTTGGTTACAAAAGGGTACGTAATGATCTTTTATTCAGTGTAGTGTTTTTACTACTTCATAAAGGTGAAACGTATTACTTTGATAAAGTATACATGATTTACTTGTTGTTTTGATAAACTAACAGTTTTCATTCATTGTGTATCCCTTACTGAGCTCTTTATGCTCACCCCATGTTTTTTAAAATGTTTTTCACCGGACCTAATGTGGAATAAGGTCAAGGATGGGATCAAGGGAAAGTAAGGCTATATAAAACATGGAACTAGACATGTTTCTTTTTAAGAGTTTTTTTTCTATGGAAACTTAGTAGAAGTGTCTAATTTGTAATTATCTTGAGATGTAGTAGTTATGATCTAATTCTCTAAAACTATAAACCTGAAAAGATCCTCAATGTGAATTATTCATTTAATTCAATATTAAGAGATGTTTAAGGTCGAGGCCTTATCGTTGTTATCAAAGGTTGGTTTAGACAACTTTAGGAGTTTGAAAATTGTTAAATTATAAGTTAATTTATGGTATGACTGAAATGATATATCATTTAAAGATTACCATGTTTCTTAGCCTAAGATATTTCTGTGTTCAGAATGGTTTTCCACAGAGGAAACAAAGCAGCTATGTTGGGACAACATCAGGAAGAAGACAACCTTCCAAATCAGCAACCTGAGATGGTCGGAATTGGAACTGAATAGTTTGTTGCAGTGATGGCATAGTTGACTCAGGATATAAATGGTGGTGTTATCCATGAACGAGATCATCCAGATCAACCGCAGAGGAACATGTCAGTGGTGGAACATTTCATGAGGCAACATCCCCCATCATTCAGAGGATCATCTGACCCCGTGCAAGCTGAAGGGTGGATTAAACCACTGAAGAAGATTTTTGATGTTATGGGGTGTTTAGAACACCAAAAGGTCAGTCTTGCTGTTTACTATTTTGAAGGTGAAGCTGATCAGTGGTGGTCGATGGTGAAAAATATCAGGGATAGTGATGAGATTGAGGATCTTCACTGGGACGAATTCAAAGGTATGTTTCTTGAAAAATATTTTCCTAAGGTGGTTCGTCTTAGGATGGAAAAATAGTTCCTAGAATTGAGGCAAGATGATGATTCAGTGGCTTCTTATGAAGCAAATTTCACTCGATTGGCATGGTATGCTCCAAACTTCAAATGAGATCTTGATAGTAAAATAAGCCATTTTTACTCAGGGTTAAATCCAAAGTATCGAAGGGCTTTAGCTTCTCGTGAGTTCAAAATTTATGAAAAACATGTTCGATGTGCGGAGAAGGTGGAAATGGAGTTTGTCGATGATCAGGTGTTCTATGACAAACAATAGAATAAGAGGTCCAGTTGGCAGGCAAAGGGGAAGACTACATCAAAGAAGCATGGAGGTAAGAAGACTAAATATCCATCCTATGAGAAGTGTGGTAAAATGCATCCTGGAGAATGTTTTTCTAAGCCTGGTAAGTGCTTTAGGTGTGGTAAGTCTGGTCATATTTCTCATAACTATAAGGAATATGATCAATAAGGCAATGAAAAGACAACGGTAAGATGTTTTAAGTGTAATGAAATGGGTCATTATGAAAACGAGTGTCCAACAAAGAACTCAACTGGGGGAAAGCATCCAGACTACAAGCAGAAAGGGGTGGTGAAATCCTTTGCAACAACTTCAGCAGATGTTGGGCCATCGAATGAAGTAGTATCAGCTCCAGGGAGCTCAGTATTTTTCGAAGATTGACTTGAGGTCGGGGTACCATCAGTTGAAATTAAAAGAAGCAGATGTTCTGAAGACTGTGTTCTGTACTAGATATGGCCATTATGAATTTGTAGTTATGCCTTTTGGGTTAACCAATGCACCTGCTGTATTCAAGGACCTTATGAATAGAATTTTCCATTAGTTCTTGGATAATTTTGTCATTGTTTTCATAGATGATATTTTGGTGTTTTCTAAAAGTAAAGAGGAGCATGAAAGTCATTTAAGGGTTATCTTGCAAACCTTAAAAGAAAAGAAACTATATTGAAAATTCAGCAAGTGTGAGTTTTGGTTACAAAAAATTTCTTTCCTGGGTCACATTGTTTCAAAAGATGGCATAACTGTTGATCCTACTAAAACAAAAGTTGTTGAAGAATGTCCAAGACCCACAAATGTAACCGAGATCCGTAGTTTTCTTGGTTTGGCAGGTTACTACCGAAGGTTTGTTGAAAATTTTCACGATTATCTAGTCCAATGACTAATCTAACTCGTAAGGGTGTTAAGTTCATCTGGACAAAATAATGTGATGATTGTTTTCAGGAGTTGAAAAGAAGATTGGTGAATGATCCAGTTTTGGCACTTCCTTCTAGGAATGGTGAGTTTGTTATATATAGTGATGCTTCGTTGAATGGACTTGGATGTGTCCTTATGCAGAACGATCAGGTAATTGCTTATGCTTCACGTCAGTTGAAAACTCATGAGATAAATTATCCTTCACATGATTTGGAATTAGCTACTGTTGTTTTTGCTTTAAAACATTTGAGGCATCATTTGTATGGAGTAAAGTGTGAAATATATACTGATCACAAAAGTTTAAAGTATATATTCACCCAGAAAGAATTGAACATGAGACAGAGGATATGGCTGGAATTAATCAAGGATTATGATTGTACAATTCATTACCATCCAGGAAAAGAAAATAAAGTGGTTGATGCTTTGAGTCGAAAAATTAATGCTTCATTAACGATGTTGCATTTGGAACTTGATCCTTTGGTTAAGGATTTGATGAAATTTGGCATAAAAGTTGTTGGTGTAGGATGTCCTTCTGTTTTGTTTCAGGTATCAGTGAGATCATCCCTATCAAACAGAATCAAGTAAACACAGAAGCAAGACAGTGAGTTGCAGAAAAAGGTAGAGCTGGTTCAGAAGGGTAAGTTGCCTGAATTCAACATTGATAGTGATAGTGTTTTGAGGTTTGGGAAGATATTATGTGTGCCATGTGATTAACAGTTGAAGAATGGGTTGTTATGTGAGGCTCATAGTTCCCCGTTTTCAGTTCATCCTGGCAGTACTAAGATGTACAGAGATCTGCGGGAGTATTACTGGTGGGATGGAATGAAAAGAGATATTGCTGATTTTACTGTGAAGTGTTTGACTTGTCAGCAGGTTAAAGCAGAGCGGAAGTTACCGAAAGGGTGCTTCAGCCTTTACCAGTGCCAGAGTGGAAATGGGAAAACATATCCATGGACTTTGTTGTGGGATTACCGAGGACATCTCGAGGTAATAATGCAATTTGGGTTATTGTTGATCACTTGACTAAATTTTCTCATTTCCTTGCTATACGAGATAATTTTTCACTAGATCAAATTTCTCGTTTGTATCTTAAAGATATAGTCAGGTTACATGGATTTCCTCTCTACATTGTATCTGACCGTGATCATAGGTTTACTTCTAACTTTTGGAAAAGCCTTCAGAAGTCGTTGGGTACTGAATTAAATTTTAGTACAGCTTTTCATCCTCAATCAGATGGGCAGTCAGAACGAACAATTTAGAACTTGGAGGATATTCTACGAGCTTGTTCAATCGATTATCAGGGAATTTGGGACCAATATCTTTCCTTGGTTGAGTTTTCTTATAATAGCAGTTTTCATTCCAGTATACAGATGGCACCATTTTAGGCATTATATGGGAAGCGGTGTTGAACTCCAGCATTTTGGGATGAAGTGGGTGAAAGGAAGTTGATGGGACCAGAATTGGTAGAAGAGATGGCAGAAAAAGTTTACTTAATTCAGAAACACATGAGAACAGCTCATAGTAGGTAGAAGAGTTATGCGGATAACCGGAGGAAGGATCTATCTTTCGAGGTAAGTGATCATGTTTTTTTCAGGGTTTCTCCATGGAAAATTGTGATGCGATTTGGTATGAAAGGAAAGCTGAGTCCAAGGTTCATTGAACCATATGAAATTCTGGAGAAAGTTGGATCAGTTGCTTACCGAGTGGCTTTACCTCCGAGTTTATCTCAGGTACATAATGTTTTTCATGTTTCGATGCTGAGAAAGTATATGCCAGATCCATCTCATGTTTTGAGTCCAGAGGTAGTTCAGCTGGAAGAGAACCTGTCTTATGAGGAACAACCGGTCCAGATTCTTGACCACAGGGAGCAGGTGTTACGTAATAAGGTGATTCATCAGGTAAAGGTTTTGTGGAAAAACCATATGATTGAAGAGGCAAGATGGGAATCTGAAAATGCAATGAGGGATAAATATCCACACTTATTCGATAAGTAAATAAATTGCGAGGATGCAATTTTCTAAAGGGGGGAAAGATGTAACATCCCATGTAAGTAATGAATAATAGATATTTTTATCTATGCCTATTAAAAAATTAGATAGTGTTTTAGAGGCTTAAAATGAAAATAAATCCAATCTTAAGCATGAAATATAATAATATTTTTAAAAGATTGTTTTACTACCTTTTTATGGAAAACCATTTTTAAATCTATCTTTTGACAATTTTATAAGCTATGTTGTCAAAATAAACTTATTCATTATTATTGGGACATCAAAATTTACTTTGTGTGAATTTTTGGTATTTTTCCGATAAAGTTCATTTTTTAATGAATAGTGAAAAAATGTTGTATTTTATTTCAAAACCTTTTTTTAATCTAACTTATTTATATGATTAGATTATCTTTTGAATTGGTTTTAAAGTAAAATTAGAATATATTTTTACCATTTAATCCAATGGTGGTCATTGGAATCAATTTCACTTTGAAATCGGAATTAAACTAATGTCAATCTTTTGATACTTATTAATTCATAAAAACACGCTATTTGCTCGGACAGCGGGAATTAATTATTAAATTAATTAATGTGACTTATATGATTTGAATTTTTTAAAATAGACATCATTTTTGAATTCAGAATATCAAATATATCTTAGGGTGAAGTTTTGGTATTTTTCTGAAAAACTTCAATTTTTGATGAATAGTGAAACCACTAAGTGGTACTTAAAGAAACTGATTTTCGTTTAAATGAAACCTTGTCACTTCTGTGATTTGATTTTCAAAAATCTAACATACATGGTTTTCATTAATAAGTAAAATGTGGTTCAATGAGATTAAAATAATTTTTTGGTGAATAGTAACTTTTAAGTTCTTAATCGTGATTAGAGGTAATTAGTGTAGTTTAAGGTAAAAATAATGTTTTAATAATATAAGATGAGCTTGAAACACGTCATACCCTCATTGGATGTGCCATGGTAGACCAAGAAAATCCATGGGTCAACTTGGGGACCCCATGGAGCCACTTTGGTTGGGAAATGACATAAATAACTTTTTATTAAATGTTAAATTAAAAATGACACAAACATGAGCTGTTTTATTAAAACAATTTTTACATAGGGTTATACAAGTCATATTTTTGACTATAAATATTCATTAGAAATCTAAAAATATTCCCTATATCATGAGATTTTTTTTTAATTTTTAGAGATTAAATATATTAAATTATTTATGACATCATAATGATGCAGCGATTACTTCATTAATAAAGAATTTAAATAAAATGAAAAGATAATGTAAAATCTATGACCTACACATGTCCAAAACCAGTTGGATGGGTGTATTTCTAACCCTTATCACCTTACCCTCGAATTATAATAATGTGGGACCTTTTGAATATGAAACTCATTTTAAAATAAAGTAACATTTCTTTACTTTCCAAGAGTGCCCCTCCTCTCCTCTTATAAAAGGACCCCACCTCTACCACCTTACCCACACTTCAAAAGCCTTTGGCTCAGCCAACCCCTGCCCATTTTGTCTCTCCACATCCCTCTCTTACTCCTTGAAGCCTCACTTTGGGAAGAAGTCTTCCCAAGGAAGCCTTTGAGCTCAAATCTAAGAGAGTTACCCGATTTTTGAGGACGTTAAAGAACGATCGAGTCAAGTCGGACCCGAGGTAAGGGACTTCATCTCAATCTCCTTTCATTGAGGAATATTTCGTTTTTTACACAACATTCTTTTATACGGTGTATAAACCCCTTTGAATTTTACTTTTATACAAAAGGAATCTTTTTCTACGAAGCGTTTTACAAAACGACAAAAAGGAATGTTTCTTTTAACGTACACGGTGACAACGACCTTTTCCGCCGCCGCGAGTATTATTTGGTATTTGGATTCCTGAACAAGCCGTAATGTTTTTTTTTAAATGAAATAAATACCATATAATATTTTATGTATTTTGGTATTAAAAATGGTTTTTTATAATGGATTTTTTATGTCAATATATTTATGTGATATATTGTGATCAGAATGTGGAAATTTTTTCTTTCCATTGTGTTTATTTTATGTCTTATGATTTTATAATGGCACTTGGAAATTTGACGGGTGGTTACGTGATAAACCATATGATGGGTGGTGCCGTGAATACCAGGACAGGTGGTTATGTTATAACCTCCAATGCATTGGGTATGGAAGTCGGTCGTATGGCTATTCCATTAAGTATGTGTGGAAGTCGGCCATATGGCTATTCCATTAAGTGATATGTGTGGAAGTCGACCGTATGGTTATTCCACTTAAGTATGTTTATGTCCCAAGTTACCTTTTTATGTTATTTGATCTTTTTATGGTTTTTATGGTAATCTTTTGGATACAAAAGGGTATGTAATGATCTTTTATTCAGTGAAGAGTTTTTACTACTTCATAAAGGCGAAAAGTATTACTTTGATAAAGTATACATGGTTTACTTATTGTTTTGATAAACTAACAGTTTTCATTCTTTGTGTATCCCTTACTGAGCTCTTTATGCTCACCCCATGTTTTTTGAAATGTTTTTCACAGGACCTAATGTGCAATAGGGTCAAGGATGGGATCCAACAGTAGTAGAAAAATCATTTTTAACGTCGTCAATTTGACGTCGGTTTCTTATAAACCGACGTAAACTATTTTGTGGATATGTTCTGACGTCGGTTTTTTAAAAAACTATTCCAAAAACTAAAAAAAAATATTTTTGGCGTCGGATTTTAAAAAAACAGACGCGAGAAAATAATGAAATAAATGTTTTGGCGTCAGTTTTTTTAAAAACAGATGTGAAAAAATAAAAAAAAAGTTATGACGTCGGTTTTTATGAAAACTGACGCCAAAAATGTAAAAAAAAAATTATAGTCCTATAGATAATTCCCTAGGCTTTTATTTGACTAGTCATGGAGAAAAAACAGAGTTACGGATTAAAATTTATGGATCTTGGAAGTTGATCTTCTCTAAAAGAAGTCTTAATTAAGTCCAACTTTCAAAGGCCATAACTTTTAATTCGTAACTCCGTTTTAACTCCACGGCCAGTCAAATCGAAGCTTAAATTTTTTTCTAAAACATGGTAAGTTGTTTTTTATGTTTTGGCGTCTGTTTTTATAAAAACCGACGCCAAAAATATTTTTTTTGTTTTTCGCGTCAGTTTATAAAAAAACAGACACCAAAAATAATTTTTTTTACTTTTTGTGTCGGTTTTCATAAAAACCGATGCCAAAACTGTTTTTTATTTTTCACGTCGGTTTTTCTAAAAACCGACGTGAAAAACAATTTATTTTTAATTTTTGCGTCGGTTTTTAAAAAAACCGACGCGAAACGTATTTATTTTTATCTTTTTAACATCGGTTTATTTAAAAACCGATGTAAAATATTTTTGTGGATACTTTTTGGCGTCGCTTTTTTAAAAAACGATGCCAAAAACTAAAAAAATTAGTTTTGGGGTCGGTTATTTTCAAAACTGACGTGAAAAAATAAAAAAAAGTTATGACATCGCTTTTTATGAAAACCGGCGCCAAAAATGTAAAACGTTTTTATAGTCCTATATATAATTCCCTATTCTTTGATTTGACTGGTCATAGAGCAAAAACGGAGTTACGGATTAAAAGTTATGGATGTTGGAAGTTGATCTTCTCTAAAAGAAGTCTTAATTAAGTCCAACTTTCAAAGGCCATAACTTTTAATCCGTAACTCCGTTCTAGCTCGACGACTAGTAAAATCGAAGCTTAAGAAATTTTCTAAAACATGGTAATTGTTTTTTTATGTTTTGGCATCAGTTTTCATAAAAACTGATGCCAAAAATATTTTTTTTGTTTTTCACGTCAGTTTTTAAAAAAACCGACGCCAAAAATAATTTTTTTTACTTTTCGCGTCGGTTTTCATAAAAACCGACGGAAAAACTATTTTTTGTTTTTCGCGTCAGTTTTTAAAAAAAACCGACGTGAAACTTATTTTTTTATCTTTTTAGCATCGGTTTATTTAAAAACTGACGCCAAAAATGATATCGATTGCAATTTTTTGCATCAGTTTTCTTAAAAAACTGACGCCAGAAGACCAACATATATCCTCTTTTGCATTGGTTTCAAACAAAACCGACGCCAAATAGTATTCATTAATACGCGGGATCAGAATTTCAATTTTTTTCACAACGTGCATTTAACTTTTTAAAATCCCGCCTATATTTTCATACAACTCAATCAAAAATATTTTCATTTACTATATATAAATTTGTTTCTCCTTCATTCATCATTTTCATCCTCTTCGATTCAATCAATTTTTCAATGCGGCATCAATCGTTAGTTTGAATATGGTACGTATTCTATTCATTCATTTTCTTTATTATTAATTTCCTTCATTTATAAGAAACTCGATTAGATTTCATATAATGATGATTTACTTTTATTATCATGTTAAAAATATAAAACATTCGGATGAGATCTACCAAGCTTGGTGTAAGTTTAATTATCGATCGTCGTTTTTATTATCACATGAGATCTACACAAAAAATAAGAGATATGATGATAAACAACATATCATTTCAATGGAAGATAAAAAAATAATCGAAATGTGTTTGAAGTATTATTTATATTTTATATCATTTGGTTTATGTGATATTAATTTGTGTTTATCTTGTTTTCTTTAAAAGATATTGTATCAATCGATACTTTGACATGTTCAACTTCCGACGGCCATAACATTTGAACTGTAACTCCGTTTTAGCTCCACGACCAGTAAAATCTAAGATTAGGAAATGCTCTAAAACATCAAACAATAAAAATTGCTTTTTGGCGTCGGTTTTTGTAAAAACCGATGCCAAAAATAAGTTTTTACCATTTATGGCGTAGGTTTTTTTCAAGAACCGACGCCGAAACTATTTTATAAACTTTTCGGCGTCGGTTTTTAAGGAAACCGACGCCAAAAATGATGTGGATGAGTTTATTTGGCGTCGGTTTTTTTCAAAACCGACGCAAAAAAGAAATTGAAATTTGTTTTTGGCATCAGTTTACAAAAACCGACGTAAAAAGTCATATTTTTTACATTGGCGACTTCAACCTTGGTTAAAAACGGACGTAAAAAATAAAAAAACCGACATTAAAGACCTTTTTTCTACTAGTGAAGGGAAAGTCATGCTATATGAAACTTGTAACTAGAAATGTTTCTTTTTAAGAGTTTTTTTTATTTCTATGGAAACTTAGTAGAAGTGTCTACTTTGTAATTATCTTGAGATGTAGTAGTTATGATCTAATTCTCTAAAACTATAAACCTGAAAAGATCCTCAATGTGAATTATTCATTTAATTCAATATTAAGAGATGTTTAAGGTCGTGGCCTTATATGGGGTCCCTACTGGGTATTTTTGAACTCACCCTTGTATGGGCTACACTCACACCTTGTTGTGTCTTCTGAAAACAATGGACAGCGTTGATCGAGGATAAGGGAGCCAGGACTGGATGGTGCTCAGAGGTGGACCATTTTACGTGACATGTCATAGTGAATACTGAAAGTGAGTTGTACCTACCCATTAGGTTGGATTTGTAGTGGATGTTTTAGGAGCTGTTTCTTCTTTCAGTTGTACTTATACTTTCCATTTGGGATTGTATACTTCCACCATTACTTTCAGTAATCTTTTTACTATAGTAGTTTACTTCATGGTTTCTTCTAATCGTGTTCTTGGATTGTGTGTTAGTACAGGTTTAAAGGAAATGCCTTCTCATTATAGGGATACACCTTTTTAGTGATAGTCTCTAGCCCCTATCCTATGGAAAGAGGGATTGGGGTAGTCACAATATGGGCCCCAAGAGACGAGTCAAGACAAATCAAACCTACTTACATCAACTAGTGTGGTACTATCTTCGAGTAACCCTTAATGACAATCCCAACCATAAATAACCACATGGAAACAAGGGTTTAGACTAGAATTCCAAGTACTGTGAAGTTACATA
Organism: Viscum album; assembly: GCA_963277665.1. Taxonomy (NCBI): domain Eukaryota; kingdom Viridiplantae; phylum Streptophyta; class Magnoliopsida; order Santalales; family Viscaceae; genus Viscum; species Viscum album. The sequence continues at coordinate 1,168,959,598 of OY728164.1, forward strand.
TAAAATCTATGTGCTTATATCAACAATCCCATGGAATCCATACACTCATCACAAAATTACCCATTCTTTAATCATCACATTGAATTTAGACTCTCATCCTAGAATTCATACTGAATCTAAGATATAATCCTACAATTCCCAATTATCAACAACCATGTGGGTCCATGAAGTCCTCTTGGCCTTCCTAAGTATTCATCACAAATCTGTAATCCAACAATTCATCCCAAAATTCCCAACCATCAATAATCTTATAGAATCTAGGTGCTCAACCTAGTGTTACCATTTACTAAAATCCATATATATTCCGAGGATCTCATCCCAACATTCCATATGATTACTTGTTAAAATATCAAGTTAACATTTTTATTATATAACAAGTGTCATAAATTCAATTTACAAGGATTCCATTTAAATCATTCATCATGATTCATTAATTTAAATTTACCTTATCCATCATTATACATAACCACTATTCACATTTAAATAACTATAACAAAAACAAAACATAATTTATTATTTTAAAAACTGATCCATTTCATAAAAAAAATGTTCCAAACATGAATTACCTTAGTCTTTATAATATATAAGGTTCTAATAAAATTGGATAAGTTATTTTTAAAAACCAACATTACATTTGAAAAATGATTTTACCATTTTTCAACTAGTTTATCAAATTAATGTTCAACTTCCTTTAAGCATTGATGGTTGTGAAATTCTATTTCACAACCACTTAATTAATCCAAAAAATTCACTTAACTAACTCAAAATAAGAATTTTTTAGAATATTCCATTTACATTACCAAATTCCAAGTCTAGAACATTTATAAGGTTCAATGCATGATAACAAAGGTGATCAAATAAGGAAAACCCAATTTGAAATAATTAATATATATCAGGTAAATCGAGAAATGGATGGATTGAACATTCCAAGAATAAAAATGGAAATAAAAATATTGTGTTCTTGGATTAATTACAACTTTTCCAATTTTTATCAAATCCTACTCATCGAGTATCGTCCATTGGATCAGCCAAAATCAGTAGAAAATAGAAAACTATAAAAATACCCAAAACTGAGGAATATTTATCTAAAATATGTGGAACACTATGAAAAAATGGAATAAAAAATTAAATAGGTTAATATTATTTGAAAACTCAACCGAGGATCTATAATAAAAGTGATGATGCACAATTCAGATACCAAACGGATGAGATGTCTCATGGAAGATGGGAGGAGATGGATGGTCGAGTGGGGGCTGAAACTGAGAAAAATGGGAGAAAATATGTGAAACACATTTAAGGTTTTAGGGGGATAAAATTAATTTTAATATTTTTGTGATATTCATGGTTTACTTAACTATGATCCAATCAGATCAGCCTCTCTATTTGAGTCACACAATGTCATTCAGTTAGTACGCTGATTTTCGAAACCATGCACAACTATATTACATTCCTCTATAAATTATTGTATAGGATTCATAATTTCTTAGATCCCCTCATATGGCTTAATAAAATCATGTTCCATAATAAACCCTGTTGCATGGTTGGGTTATATGGTTAGAAAAAACCATGAACTACATACAACTTCCCATGAAACTAGAATTCCAAACACAAAATATCTCTAAACTTAATTGAGAACCCATGGAATCACTTGGGTCTTAAACCATAACAAAAAACATCCATTTAAAACATTGAAACTATAATAATTATATTTTTATGCTCACTTATTAAAAAAACCAATTCCCTAATTGAAAATTGAAATTTTCCTATGAATACCAACATCATCTTTGCACTCATTCCACATAGAACCCATAAGAAAAACATTTTCATTTCCACATAAACTTTAGAGAAATATCCCTATTATTTCAAAAAATGTATAAAAGGAAATATACTAAGAAGAGTGGGAATATGATATTATTTGAAAATAAAATTTATCTTGAAGAGTAATATTGATAATGAATAATTTCTATGATAATATAAAAATGTGTCTGAGTTATATACATTAAAAAACATTCTTATCAAATTTTTGTAAAAGCATGAAAATAACTCATACAGAATATGTTGAAGAGATTATTTTTTAACCTTTTTATGAAATTAATATTTAGAATAAAAATAAATTTATTAATATTTTAATAATAAATAATAAAATTTTTAAATATTTTAAAATAATATGTATATGTAGGAGAAATAATTTAAAACATTTAAAATAACATTTAAAAGTAAAATCCCTTTCATTAAGTATCTTCAATATTCGTACCTTCTATAACTCTTAAAAAATAAAATTATATTATTTTTATACATTATTAATAATATTTCTCATTATCAATTCATTATTATTATTCCTTTTATTTCATTTATTACCAATTTTTATTTAGTAACTAAAATGGTTAAGTTCACATAGGTTGTTTCAGGGTTGCTCAATTGATATCCTCCAAACAGTATTGGTGTGTTGTCCATGGTCAAATGGGTTATGGTTAAATTATCTATAGAATCATAAGAATTTTTTCATTATGGTATTTATACATTAAATATAATTTCTAAACCAACCATTTAAGGTGGTTAAAGAAAATGAATCACGTCATTTCATGAAGATGTTATTTTATACCTATGCTTTAAAGAAACTTTCATTTTTCTACTAAGTGGAAAAAACTTGATATTTTAACATTATAGAATAATAAATATGTTATAAATGTCATATTTATTCGTTTTATCTATCCTTATGACCATACTTGTAGTGTGGAAACTATAAATGAATTATATCTCTTCATGAAGGTGGTTTTCAACACATACACACGAGTAACATTATCAATTTTTAATTGACGGAAAGGGTAATAAGGTAAGTAATATATTATCTATAAATAAAAATAATTATTTTATAAATTTCATACATATTAATTTTGTCCATAATGTTAACAAGAAATATAATTTGGGGATGAAAAATGAAACACATCGCTCCATTGAGATGGTAGTTCACACATACACAGAAGTGATGTTTTCATTTCCTATAAAATAAAAAGGGAGATGAAAATGGGTTATTCCTTAATAATAATAACATTTACGTTTATTTAATATATTTATGTTATTATTTCATCATTTTTAATGAAAATTTGAAGGAGTTTGAAGAATAAATAAACAAGAAACACTTAGTTGAGAAATATACCTCGTATTTTGGAAACATCCTTTCTCTTACCCATTAATACTTATAAGTTCTTACTATTAATGAGGAAAAGACCTATATTAAATGGTGATTGATTTTGGGGAGAGATTTAGGTATTTATTTTTAGATATATAGTTCTCAATAGGTTTGAGTAAGTGAGGCTGGAGGTTCCCTTTTATAGGTGAGGGGTGTCTCACAGTTGTAATTTTTATATTCTATTAAGTATTATAAAAGTATTTCTCATTTTAAAGTGTCTAAAAATATTAAAATGTATTATATAAAATGATATGGATCAAGAAAAATATTGAAATAGTATTTAATTTGAAATTTTATGGTCATATCACAATGTATTTATCATAATTAACATGATTTACCCATTATTGTGGTCACACATTTTTACCATATTTACAATTCATAATGATCAAAAATGAAATTGAGATTGTTAATATATTTTAGACACATAAATCAAAATATTAAACCTTTTTTCACGATTTAATTTTTATAATTTTTAGGATTTAATTTTAATATAATTCTTTAAAATAACAAAAACAGATTTTGTTTTTGCAAAATTGAATTTTTATGTATAAAAATGAACTTATACCAAAATCATATTTAATTTTAATTATTAAGAAATTATTTATGTTATGTTTAATGAAATTAATATTAATTTAATTTAAAAAAACCATAATATAATGGTACTTTTAAATTACATTATTTGAATAAAAAATGATAGTTTTGAAAAAACCAAGATTTTCCCTATTCAATCAAAATCAGTCTTTTAAAAAATTAGGAAAAATAAACATAATATATATTCAAAAATATTATTCAAAAAACTAATTCCTTTTATCATTTTAAAATTAAAAAATTATGAAATTTCTATTTTAGATAAAACTATTTAGTCCATAGAAAAATAGTTTATCTAAATAAAACAATTCCTTTTCGACTAAAAACTTTTATAAATATTTTTAATAAAAAAATGATTATTATTAATCCATATAATGAATATTTACAAATCATAATATTTTTTCATTCTATAATTACCTGGTTTTTCATATATAATAACACCAACTACCTACCACTAAGAATGAAAATCACAAAACCCACTTGGGGGAATTTATAAGAATCTCTTGTATTCCCTCACTCTCGTTTTCTTATTTAATTTAAATAATTTTACCTAATTATTTCTATTTCATATTTCAGGATTTACTGATAACTTTTAGATAGTATTTGGGAGATTAAATCAGCTATTTTACCACTTAATGAACCAGGTGGTATTTCTTTTTATCATTTTTTTATCACCACTTTAATCTTTTGTGCATTATTATTAGAATTAAATGGGGAAATATTGAATGAGTGTAGTTGAGTGAGTAAAATTTTTAGAAGTTATATGGTTTTTGTTATTTTTTCTAAATAGAATATAAATTTGAGCTTTAATGATGTCCTGAATTATGATAATTCCATTACATTTTCAAGGATTTACCTGGTTTTAAAATAATTGGATTTAAATTCTGTTGATGTGAGTTATCTTGGTATTTCTATAAAATTAAAATCTTGTGTTTAATCATAATATAATATTACTCTATCTTAAATTACTATCCAAAATAATTATTTTATTCTAGAGAGGAATTCTAAACATAATTGATATATTTTTTTCTATTAACCCGTTTTTTGGGAGGCTTCAAACTAGTGTGAAACTATAAATTTCCCTAATTTATGTTTAAAATGGGAGGAGTCATGTGTGATATGTATTATTGAGGTCATAATTGATTAAAAAATACTATGTAAAATAAATTTAAATGATAAACTTTGAATTCAACCCCCTTAATCCTTATAAATCAAGAATATCCTATTAGTTAAGACTCTTTAAATCTATTTTAATTCTTACCTAAACTATATTAGTGCATATCATATTATATTTTCAACAATCATGAGACATAGAGTGTTTTCATGGTAATTTGGTAGAAGAGTTTATTATCAAGGGTTGAAAGATAGGCGACTTTACTTTTTTATGAGTGGTGTGTTCATAAATTGTATTTGTACTTTTTATTTTTATTTACCTCTACTTTTCCAAGAAAAAATTATATATATAATAGAATAAAAATTTATTAAAAAATTGTAAATAAGAGGTTATTTATGCACTAATTCTCCATATTTTGGATGTGACTCACCAGAATAAAAAATGGGAAAGGTATTGGGGTTATCCATTTATAAATATATGAGTGAGTGAATTCATTGTGTTTCACATGTTTAAATTTAACTTCCAATAAGATTTAAAGATTTCAAACACCTAATTTCAGATATGATTTTCCACATTTTAGTCATTCTAGCCCTTAAACCCTAGAACAACCAAATGGAAGTTAACACATCTATCACGAGTGTGAAAAATATATTTAAACCTAAGCTTATTAGATATATAATATAGTGTAAACCATATTTTTTCTCTAGGGAGGGATGAAAAAATTTAGTTATAATGATAAATTAAAGGGTATTTTGAGTGAATTAAGATTATGTAATATTAGAATAAGTTTAAAGGAGTTATGTTTATCAAGTATATAAGAAGATATGGATTCATGTGTTTTATTGATAATTGTAATGTTATATTTTTAATCAAAATAGTTCACTCTTTTTATTATTAATTGAAAAATGAAAGAATCAATAATCTCTTCCTCATTAATAATAGGTTGAAATAAATTTTACAGTTTAATCAATAGTAAAAATAATTGTTGATCAAATATTCTTCGTTTTTATTTGATAATATATTTAATGACACTAAAACAATAATCCAACCCTAAACTACTCAATAATTACAAAATTAGGTAATGTTTCCCCCAAGAACATAAAATATAGTTGATTTAAATCACATACATATCGAAAATCAATTAATACTCACCACTCATCATTACCTAGCCATCATATATAAGATTAACACAGTGGAGGGGATATTTTATTTATCTTCCAAATTAGTGTTAAATTCACAGAAATAATAAAATAAACCTAATCATGTTCAAATTAGTATAATTTTACTCAATATAGAAATTAATTAATCAAAAGAATAGTTTTATTTATTTAATAATAGACTAAATCATATAAAAAACTATTTTCCCCACCCCCTATACCTATTCACTATGAGTTGTTCACCCCTCTATTAAAGAGGTAATAGGTAGTGTGAAAGGGAACAAATAGTCCTAGAAAAAATTCAAAATCCAAACACTTAAATCCCACATCCCTTCAACATCCTATTATTTTTATAGATTCATTACCCCCCCCCCACACACACACATTCATAGTCAAACTGCACAAAGATATTTCTCCCTTGAATCTAAATAGCATTCTTGAGATTTCAAGATCTTCAAAAATCTATATCATTGAATTATTCCTTCCCATCATTAGTTAATAGTGGGACTCTAAGGATTCATTTTTCTTGATTCAAATATTATCTTGAAGTTTCCTATGCATGTGTAAGATCCATGTGGTGTCTGTATGATTTTCAAAAACATGGTTACTTCTAGATATTTAAAAAAAATTAATTTCATGGAAACCTAGTCTCAATATTTTAATAAAAGGTAAGAACCTTATGTTTTAGTAAAATTAATCATACATATATAGGGTGATTTTTTGTGTTACCTTTATGTATTAGTTGAAGTTACTCCCACATATCAATATTGATGTATTTTACATACCCATGGTCTCCTCAAAGTTACTTTGATATATCCATGGGAGATTAGGATTACATTTATAAATTTATGAATAACCTTTACACATCAGAAGGCTTAGTCATCATGAAACATCCTATTATCCACTTTCATGTACTTATCTTCTTTGTTTCAATTTCACCGTTTATTTGGGTGCATTATGGGACTCCTGATAATCGATATACTTTTATAGAGAAAATGATATAATGTGGGGGTGTATGTTTATATTAATAAATTAAGTCCAAGTATACATGTGTTAAATGCTTTACAGGGTTCTCCCTGAGTTTCAAGAACACCGGTTTTAGTTTGGGATATTGTATAGAATTTAGAGTACATTATATCTTCTTAATTTTTTCACGTAATGTGTCGATTACATGTCTATTGTCATTCATAATCTTTAATCTTAATCTTTTCCATAGAAGACTCAAGAAATGTGAAAGCAATGCATAACGTTTAAGTAATTTTCAAGATGAATTGTGAAATATAATACATAAAGGATTATGATCTGGTTTAAGGGAATATATTTGTGGGAATATGTCAATTTTGTACATTATAATATTCTATTAAGTGATTATTATAGACCCTAACTAAAAAATAGGACAAGTCTCCATATATCCAGACTAGGGATCAACCAAACGCACATGTAGGACATAAATCTGCCTTGTCCAGTGAGAGCCAACACATGCCAACCATTGGAAAGACTGAGGAATAGCACCCACAAGAAGCGTGTGGGTCCATGTATATGTTCTATGGTGTGTGATGTCGAATTCATGCATAGAATTGGTGATAATCACATAGGGATGAAGCCTAGACAGAGGTGTTTCAGATTGTACTAGTGTCTAACCTCATTATCAGCTCAACGTAGCAGCATCCACGAAGTAGCTTATAAATTGGAGGAAAGTTGTAGAGATATTTTAATGTGGAATTGGATTTTAGAAAGTACAATTAAAATAAATAAAATCATGAATGTCTAATCATTCCTCCCAATGATCTCAGTCATCTACTTCAATCTCACGCATCATGAGTTCGAAATAATCCAAACCCATATTGCGCAAATCCAAATAAAGTCCACTTGGTGTGATAAATCCATCTTAAACCACCCACTTCCCTTCTGCTCTCCAATGACTGCTAGTTCTACGAGGAAGGACACCACTCATATGATCACTTGGTGATATCCATGATCATCATATCTGATCCTTTGCTGATATCTGAGTGAGTATTAGACAACCAACATGAGCAACTATGAAAATCTAATTGGGAACACTAATGGTATTTCATGTGAACTTCCTCCATCACTTGAATCCATCACATGATCATCCATTTATCATTTGATAAAAACGAATATTGTCTCTTGAGTCATCCTGATAAATTTACGACGGTGATCCCTTCCACCTCCTATGTTATTTTCATCCAAATTAGTTCATATTTACACATCATTTGACATTGTGAAAGAAAACCAAGGGGATGAGGATCAATTGAAGCTTCCTCGTGACCATGTGATATTGATCTATAATACATCCACCAGCTCAGTCGGAGCACGTTGCATCCTCCCCATGAAAATTAGAATCAAACTAACCCTCCCATAGCATATAAATACATTTCTCCCCATTGTGAAACACACACGTGATAGGGAGAAAGGGGAGATATGAAAAAGAGGTGAAGCGGAAGTGGAAAAAAGCAATGGAGAAATAGAGGGGATAAACACTTCTCTTAAATATAATCTCCAAGTAATGAATGGATCCCTCTCACAAGGATCTACTATAGGATTTCAATGTGAGATATCATCACATGATCATCATATGATAACAAGATTTCATGATGGGATAATCTCATGTGTGTATTTTTTAAAGAAGTATCTCTAAGAAGTTATGGAACCTTGTTGATTCACATCCAAATCACATGAACCCTTCTCATAGAAATGATTCTATGGATCACATGAGATCTAGTGAACATGATCCTTATTGTGTCTCAAACCCTCAATCTCGAAAAATTCCTTTACTCAGCCTTTTAGTGAAAACTCGAGGAATCATTCGCTCGATATTCCACGTACCCTTCTTTATAGTACACTGTGAACCTTCATCCATGCACATAGAAGTTTCTACATGCACCCCCCATGCATGACCATAAATTATGTTGCATGATCAAATCCTTGATCAAGTGATCACATGACAATCCAAATACCTTGTGAACTCTCTATTGGAAAGTGCACAATGCAGGCCCTCAGGTGCATAGGATTTACATGTTGGTGTTCTTCAAAATGAACTAGTGGGATTAATAATCACTGAATTCAAAAATCTATGAGTCCCCCTATCTTGAGGGTGCCTTCATGTAGCCTTTGGTATGGATTACTTGGTGTGAAACACCCTTGTAGATCCTCTACATGGTAGCACAGACCATCGTGAGTCCCCATTTGTAAGACATGTGAATCTTAAGATTTAAGATTACTAATACAAACCATATATAATGATTGATACCCTAATGATCCTCTGATCATGCAAGATGCCACCCCTAGCAACAAAATCCAATAAAACTATCCCCAAATGCATATCCTCAATATTGAGGTGTGAGGAGCCTTCGATTCATGTGATTCTTGCATGTGGCCTTGGTAGTGGTCGCCTCAACATGCAGCATCCCCACTGGCTCCCTCTTCCTGAAAGGCAGACGATGAGGTTGTACAACCAATATATATGTTGCATCAAAAAACCTTCCCCAATGCATAATTGCATAATCACTTATAAGACCCCCTTTGAGGTCATTAAAGTCACGTGAACTAGAACTTTCATATGGTACCATCATGTGTGCACTCCTCCACATGTTCATGGTCGTGAAACCCATAGAGGATCCCACACATTTCCATGAATACCCTAGGAGATTCAATTGTGGGGTGAATCAAACTATCTATACACTCTTATTACACAATTATTTTTCCCAAATAAACATGAGGCATGACCCATTTGGCCATGAGCATGGATACTTGGATGAGACAAAGATCACAGACATGTTCGTGATACCTCGCTGCATGATCAATTTTAATTCATCTGACCTCAAGACTCTTCAATGGTCTCATTATTTCCTTGTACATATTTGGAAATATCAATTTTACCATAAGAAAATCATTTTTCATGTTTATTTAACCTTGAGATAGTTGATCGACATGTCACCATTGTCATGTGGCAGTCCGAAGACATGCCAAGTTGATCAGGAAACAACCCCTTGACATGTTTTCATTGTCACATGACAAGATAATGAGAAGTGATGTCAATCTTGTAAATATTTTTGGAATTTTCTACCTCGATTATGGGAATACATCCAACATAATGAACTTTGATGGTTTGAAGAGATTATTGACATGTCTACCTGATCACACGTTTTCCCAGAGACACGTCAGCATTGTTATGCGACAGTCCGAATACAAGTCAGTTCAATCATGTGACAGAGTATGATCATATCTTCTTTGATGTCATTCAGGGCCCATAAAATTCCATATTGATTATGTGAATACATATAATATATATAAATTAGTCAGGGAGACTCCCTTGGACATATCTACTTTTTAAGGATGATAACATGACATGTCGGGAATATAATCAAAACCAGTCCAGCAGACAGTCAAGACATGTCTGGAAGATCCCTTATGGTTGGTCAACATCATCGTGATGACTCACTTGGACTCATTCCATGAGGACCCCAACCGGTAACCTTCATTTTCATGCCTCATTTATAATGGAAGTGTGTTTTATGAGCTAGGGTTTAGCAATCACATGACCTTTTTTATATCAATCTCTCAGACATTTCTTTTATGGTTTCCACCTCCCTTTATCCATTAGAAGATAAATAATGAATATAAAAAAGGGTAGCATTGGTTTTTAATCCCCATTCACTAGAGAAAACTCATTGTGTAAGCCCTAATCAAAGGGAAACCTCAATTTTTGTTCCCTGATCAAAGGGAAGCCACAGTGTGTTAGGCCTGATCAAAGGACAGCCTGAATGCATAATCTCTAATCAATAAGGAATACATCTTGGTATAACCCCTAAAAAGCCATGGGGATAATAATAATGTCTCTAATCAAGATTACTCGCCTCATCAGATCAGTGGGTTAAGGTGTAAATAGACTACGAGAACTCTAATTCCCGCCATTTCCAAGATAGGTGGGATTCCTTCCTAAGGCCAGATATCCAACAAGAATCCACTTGGGTGTAAGTCCCCTCACATATCTCACATTTCAACCATCCCATGGGTAGATAAATCTTACTTATTCGCTATAAAATATGAAGAGTGGTCACACATGAGCATCATTTTAATTATCAGTCCTGACCATTCCCTTTAGTACCATAAATCCATCAGTGAGGTCGGCATATACCGAACTATGATGACTCTGATTTCTGATATAAAACTGGATATATCAGATTCCATCCTAAGGTCCGATCTAATTACTATATCCTCCATATGATGGTTAATCACACCCCTCAATGTATACTTTTAATGTGTATTCCATGTACAGATATTCTCTTAGGTAATGTGTTTAATCTACCACTATCCCTTATTTCTTACATTGGACATGGATCACATGGGCATAGCGACCGGGGATGATTTTATCAACATCACGTCAATAATTCCTCTTGTGTGGTCCCATTAATGGGATGTTTGTCTGATTATATCTCATCTCTTTTCAAAGGGCTATATTCCTACTGAAGCAATCAAGGGAAGTCTTATCTACATAAGTCCGACCTTGGGAACCGATTTTTGTATCCCTCGTGACATAAATTCCCGTTATGAGAACTAAATAAACTCTAATTTCTGTCTCAAATAGGATAAAGAAGACACCTCACCATGGAATGATCCTGATATTCGTGTCCTTACTGTATGAACATAAAATGCATGGAGGGGTCCAGTTATACAACCTAAAACTATGCCAAACGAACTATGTTGGTTTTTATTCTTGTTTCACAAGATATGTAGGATGACTCATAGAGATTCAATAGCATCACCAAGACACAGACCACCTCCCTATAGGTAAATAAACTCTAGAGTGATTGAAAGGCCATATACCAAATAATTATAAATAAATAAGAGAGTGATATAGAACCCATGATCCACAAACAATTGTTCTATTTGATACATGTTCATAATAATGTCATTGACACAGGGGTAGCCAGACTTGTATCGGGGTCTATGAAGGATTTCACAAACATATTTTAAATCTAGAAGAGTGTACCATAGTAGGAAACAATTCCCCCCAAATGAGTGTGATGATCTGGAACTATCATCCTCTCGACCAATGTGAGTTCCTATGTTTTGTTGTGCATGAAACCCCAAAGGACCACCTGCCATTGGAAATTAGGTATTCTCATAACTATGGAAGTTGGTACCATTGGGTTTTCTGATGGAAGACTAAATAAATCAAAAACATAATGAAAAGTAGACCCCCCCCCAATCATACAATCAGACCGTCAGGAAAAACCCATTCCAAATATCATTTCCTTAAGAAGAAAAACATCATGGTGAACCCGAAGTGAATTACTTTAACTATGTATTCCCTTTCACTAATCAAAAGGATTGATTTTTTAGTTCCCATAAGACTTGTTTATGTAGTGATTATTGCATATGAAAATGGTGAACCTGACCAGTTTCTAATAACAACACTGAACCTTGACTAAAAAGAAGGGACACCCTCTTTATCGTTTAAACTGTGAATGTTATTGATCGAACATGTACTCTTATATATGATGTTTCACTAATAAGGTTCCTTGTTTCCTCCTTCGATCTTCCCAGATTCCTTACAATTGAAATTACATCATCTAATGTTCTAATGGATTCTGAGCTCACTAAATAAGATACGTTGGATCAAAGGCACCGACATACATTGTCACTAACACACCACTTCCATTATCAGTAAGTGAACGTCTTAGTCTATGAGTACCACACAAAAAACTCCATCTTGACTTTGGAATTAGCCCATGTAATCTTTCAGATTATGATTTCCCACTGTCATCTTTCCCATGATAGGTTGTAAGAGAGGAACTGTCCCTAATTTCCATATTCAACTACTTTGGGAGCATATCCCTAGAGTGCATCATTGTATACCTTCCCAACCTCAGGAATTTTGATGAGGAAAATCATCATGCCAACTTAATAAATTATGAGATTCCTATGAGGTCATCCATCCAGTCAGGTTTTCATCATCAATCTATGATCATGATTCCACAAGGAGTTTCAGAGGAGGTTATTTCCACACCAACTGTCCATGTTGGGTAACCCATCTAGAGATACTTCTAAAACTATCAAAATAATACAGCTTCATAGTAGGATTATATCCTTTCTACCACTAATCTATCTAATTCCCACTAATGTATACTAACATTGTCCTAAAATCAATCCTAGATCATCACTAACTAGGAGGATCTAACTTTATCACATCCAACCTTGGTGACTATTGAATCCTTGGGAGAACCCCATCCCATAGGTTTGGGGGAATTTTTTCTATATTTTTTCCTGGAATCATCTTCAACATGGGTATTGAACCCTAAAATGGTATCACAATAATAGAAATGTCAAACATCATCATGGGAACTACCCTCTAAAATGGTATAGTGGGCACTAAACCTCCAAATGGTATTCTGGGAACCAACCCATTAAATGATATACTCTTTTGAGGAAGAGCACCATCCTATTTGTGTTTCAGTTAATATGATATTAGAAAGATCCAAAACTCGTCATCATATACCAATAAGCATGCTCTGGAAGGATAAAATCAAAATCTCCGGTATTTATCTAAGTCATAGTAGTTCATCGTACCTTCTATCACTATCACAAGAATAGAAAAACATGGCAGTATCTTTTAGGAATCTGTAGGTGTTACCAACTACGTTAGCACTTAAGAGGGTAATGAAAATGGAATGTATGGATATTTTAATTAGTGGACTGTATATATGGGGTCTACATCAGAACTCTCATCACCATCCACCCAGCCTACCACCTAAAGAGAAGAGGGTGTTTTCATGGACCCTTATAGTTATCCCCTTGAAGATGATAAGTCATTTTCTATATAAGAACAGATCACTCGACTCCAATGAGAGAATAGGGATCTCTGAGAAATAATTGTGGGAATACTATTAAGATTTATACCTTGGGTTGATGTAACAAATTCTATATATGGAAAACAATCATGCAGTGAAGTTCCCCATCACAAAAATTTTGGGGAATTTTCATATTTTTCATCCCCTCATTAGGTGGAACCCGAACATTGATCCACCTCTTTTGAACCCACAATGTAGGGGTAATTTTCATATTTTCCACCTCCACGTCAACGATATTTTGGAAACCATATGACTTTAAATGTTTCCATTCGACCTCTTGAAAAATATGGATATTTTAATTAGTGGGAAGAATCTGATTCATCCACACCCACCAATTCTTAAACACCTTCCCCCAGAACAATAAATATTAGGACTCTATATCCTGATCTTTAGGCTCAACCATAGCCCCGCCCCAATGGAGATATTGATAAAATATAGGGGAAGAATAATTCTCACCAATATCTTGAAGAAATATAGTGAAAACATATTCCTTAAAATCAATAAATGTTCCCAATTATTTCAATTATTCCCTGAAAAATGGTTTTATAGATCCCTTAGTAATGAAAAATCCAAGTAAGGTAAGGATGGAAGTCCATGACAATTATTTCCCCTATCATCGATGTCTCGGGTATACCACTGAAGTTTGTTGTTCCTTTAAAGACTGGTTTCAAGTGTAGATGTACATGGGGATATTGGAACCACTAACACCTTAATCTCTATTCTAGTCATCTGATTACTCTAAATAGGATTCACAAGTTGTGCATTGAATCATGAGCCACTACCTTCTAGGGATAAAAGAAAATATTTCAATACAATATTTTACAAAACCTATCCTTTATAAACAAATAATTACACCATGTATTTTTACTACACCATAGAAATTGGATTGATGGAATTACCAAAACTATATAAGTTTAAAGAGGTTGGGTTGACATGCCATGGAACCCATTTTCCCAACCATCAAAGTCTCAGTCAAACAATAAAGAGCTACTTTATCTTCAAAGATTGGTTAGAGGGATAGGTAAGCACAGGCTTGATAGAATTAAAAGATACTAAAATTCATGCAATATGAATAATATTTTCCCAAGATCCCTCGGAAGCGCCACCCTCTTAATAGTTTATTACCATCATCCTTTCCATAACGCATTAAACAGTACAGATCGCGTTCTTAACATAAGACAGCAAAATGTAGGGATGATTTCCTTTCTGTGTCACATTAAACTATAGGGGTCTTCTAGAACTATGTATGGGTGTATTCTCATATTAATGAGATATATAGTGATGCATGGATCCTATATCCTTTTACAAGAACTTATACTCATTTTCTTACTACAAGACGTTAAACTACACAGTTGATTCCTTTTTCGCTTGACATTAAACTGCATGGGTTTTCCAGAACAATGTACGGATTGATTCTCATTATAATATGATATATAGGGATGAATAGATCCTATATCTTGGACTAAAAATTTATATTAACATCCACACCACTTGCTAAAAAAATTGAATTGAACACATCTGGGTCCCATGACAATAAACTGTGTGGCATTCTAATCCTCGGGAGACACTATAAGCATAAGGTGGAAGTTGCAGTTTCCAAAAGCACCACCAATATGGTCACCTACTCAAACACTTATATATGGTTATCAATGATACCTTTTCAAAATTAGGAAAGATATAGACTAGAGAGAGAGATTATAACCTTTCTCACTCAGATCAAGTCTATGGGAATATTCATGCAACATGCATCAGGGAGGTGCATATCCCAACCCTCATTCATGAAGTACATTAGTATATTCCAATGGAACGCCAAGTACAGGATTTGGTATATATCACCACTTTAATAAAATTCATCTACGAACAAACCCTGCTAGCTGAGAGAATACATGCATGTATTACAATACTTAACATTTCAAAGTGCTAGATCTTTGTAACAAAAACATAGGAGCTCCACCAGTATATTTTGGTTTTGATGTAGGGATAAGTGTATAATACTGTCCCTATAGCCAAGGAATCTCAACACATAGATCATTTTAAATAAGTGGTTTCTCTGAAGAAAATGCATTTTTATTCTCTCATCCTGGAGGATTATCAGGATTTCCTGAAAATGGATGAGGCATCAGACCGAGCTCATATTCTAATTCAAACTAGGGATATGAGAGTGAATCATTCCCAAGGACAGTCTCTTTTACCTACCAATAATGACCAGAATCATATCCCTAAGGCCCTAGATAAGGATTATATCCTTGTTCTAGCTGAGGCCCCCCATGTGAGAATAGAATACACCTCAGGATATGCTCATATCATTTTCAGAGAAGCACCTTGTAATACTATAGAATCCTTTTAATAGTCGACACATATTCTCATAGAACCATATGGGTATAAATGGATCATATTAACCATTATTCAGTAGGAATATACCCATGCTCTATCCCAAAAGGAAGGATGTCATATTCTGACCATGATGTGGAGTGAGGCTCATAATCAAAACCACATTGATGCCAAGTGTCTGTGATGTTTTTCAAGACACATTATTAGAACCTCAAGGGTCTATTTACAATTCAACAAAAATAGAAGGTGATCATTAATATGATAGTCCTCCTCATGGTAGTGTATAAATGGATCACAGGGACTCTACTCCTAACATCTTTAAGGGTCAACCTTCCCACGGTGATGTATCCCTTGGACAAGAAAATCCTACACTTTCCCAAACACCTTATTAAATAGGGGTGCTCAAAAATATCCAAAAACTTTCTATAGAGAGGTTTTTATAAGTATATGGAACATTCGTATAAAACTATTCTCATAATACAAGTGCTAACCATATATAATTCACCATAAACCATTAGAATCACTTCACTATCGTTAACAAATGACCTAGAGAGGAATCCTCCATGGTATGACCTTTGTAAAGACATATATCCCTGATAAAGAAGTGTATGAAATGGAGATATGGAAAGTGATAGCTGAAAGTAGCCTCCCAAACATGCCATGACCCATTTCAAATTTTATTCATGAGATAAAAAACAAGTCAAAAAGGGTGCACCCAAGTCCATCGTAACACCTGACATTAAACTATACAAAGTTGTCCTAGTTACATGACATTAAATTGTAAAATATCAACCTAAAAACAAGATGTTAAACTGTATGATCTTATCCATGATACATGATGTTAAACTATTTGATCCCATCCTTCTTACACAATGTTAAAAGGTGTGAGATCATATTTACCACAGGAGCTTAAAACTACATGGAAAATTCCCCATCACATGAGGTAAAACTGCATGGATCCACAACCTCTCTTATCCTTCACATCAAGTGATCCATTCCATTACCGCAATATGTTAAACTACAAGTCTAAAAAACATCACTGCATGATGTTAAACTACATGGCCCATCAAGAACAACATATGACTTGATTCACATTTTTTAGTGAGATATATAGGGATTAATTGATCCAATATCTTTTCATAGAAACTATATGTTGAAAAATACCCCTATCATACACTTAACTACCAATGCATGGAAAGAGGAACCCTTGTTATTCCTTGTTTCTCATACTGATCATAGATCACATGAGCTTAGGAATTTTAGTAAGGTCTTCCCCACCAAACAAGTCATGAAATCATGCAACAGGTCCATCATGGTCCTAAATGCAAGACCGTAAAAGGAATACCATTAGTCTTTGACACATGGAATTAAACTGAATATTTTATGTCCTTGTCACATGAAATAAAACCTCATGGTTCCACAAAAAACAATATGTGTAATTATTCATATCATCACAGGATACATAGTGACATCTAGGTATCTAATCTTAGGCCCAGCTACAAAAATCAACAAAAACATTCCCACCATTATGCACAGTCTAGACCTATAGAGTGTTTCTCAATAAATAACTATGTGTGACTTTATTCCTATCCTCACAGGATACATAGTGATTCCCATATTTTCAACTTCGGGCCCAATCACAATAGACAAGTATAAGAGTGACCCCTCCCCCACCTCTGTGTGTATGGTTTGGACCAATGCAAGGATGTCCCTTAAAAACAACATGTGTCTTGATTACCACTTCTATATGATACATAGTGACACCTGGAATTCTATTCATGGTACTAGCTGTAATACTACCATTTCTTGTCGAGGGAACCACATTATCATCATATGGCGTTAAACTGCATGGCCCTTCAAGAACTACATGTTACGTGATTCTCATTATAATGATATATTTAATGATTCTTGAATTTTCACCCCTGGTCCAAGCTACAACATTTTTGTTCTTTCATGTTGGTTTATCTTTGTCTTCACTGCATGATGTAAAATTTCATAGGATTTCAATAAATAAATGTGGCATGATTTGTGTCATCATGGGACATGTAGTGACATCCAGATCTCTAATCCTAGACCCATCTACAATAGCCGATAATAAATTCTCCCCAACTAATGGGGAACAAAGTCACACTAGATCATTTTCCTATGTAAGAACAAGATATGTGTATAGTGTGCTTGTGTATATAATATATGATACATAAATATTTCACATCAGTTTATACATACTTACCACATGACATTAAACTACAAGGAAAACATTCTAGAATCATGACATTAAAACTAAACAATAAGAAAATCATCACCACATGATAATAAAATTCATGGAGATTGTACTTACTACATGACTTTAAACTACATGAAAAGTTTCCTCACTACATGATGATAAATTATATATCCATTACCCATTTTTCATCCCCTATCAGGGGACCATAAGTTCCTTATTTTGGTTAGCTAGACTAAGGGGTGATTCCATAGTCATTTTAATCACTTCAAATCATATACCACACTTCATTTCTTGAGTGCCTCAATTTACCGTAAACCTTTCTTGGACTTAGGAAAGAAAAAAATATATCTTGGATCAACCATTCTATTGATGTATAAGGGCATAGACCCACCAATTAGAGGCTCTTGGCCTAGTAAAAATGGATTTCCCTAATCCTTGTGAGCATTAAATCACCATGGAGGAACCCAAAAACTATGTCTTTTTTTGGTCATCCCTAGTATAAATTTCACATTTCATTACACAAGATTTGAGAACCTCAATCATTGATATACAAAATCTTCATCTCCCGCTCATAAGGATGTTGGATTACTTTTGACCCTGGGTATCCTAATTGATCTCTTGTATAACATCCACCATAATAGGTCACTGAGTTTCAGAACCTTAAACTCCTTAAAATTTGGTGAAATATCTATGAACATAAACTCTATCCCATAATGGTCTAGATTTAAAGACCTTAAACTACTAGAAAGATAGAAACAAAACTTATCAGGCTGAAAACCCAAAAAGGGAATACATAGAAAAATTCAAGTCTTTGATATCTAAACTCATCATCATTGGAGTTTATGAAAAAAATTAAGGTGTGAATAAATAGGTCATGAATATCATAGGTTATACTAGGTATCCCTCATAAAATCTAATCTATTCTCACTAGACCCCTAGTCCAAGAAAAAGTTGAGTAAGTTTTTGTCATGACTCCTTGTCACGATAATGTTTTCACTAGGTGATGGTGAAATATTTAGGGTTCTTGAAACCTTATTGAATATTATATTTTATATAAATCACACTTCATGATTTAAAGTTCCCTAGGGGATCATAAACCTTTAATATTTAATGGAATGAAAAAGGGATATCTCTTCTTGGCCATGATATTAATGAAGAAGGTCTTAGACCAACCAACTATATACATCTTGGACTAGTATAAAGGTATTTATAATTCTTATGAGGATGAGGTCAGCATTCTCTAACCAAACACCTTAGTCTATTTTGGGTTATCCCCGGTATGATCGTCCCATATCATTACTCCAAACACAAGAAATTTGGACCATGATTTAAAATCATTGTACCATAATATTCAAGTGGATTCAACACCCTCTATGTTACATCATCATGTTTTTTACCCTTTCTCAAATCAATATTTAAACACTCCATTCCCAAACCATTGATGGTCCACAACTCATTATTTGAAACCATAGGGTGTATGGATCAAGCTTCATAATCAAAAGTTAATATTTATTAGGGTGCTAGACACCTTCCTGTATAACTTTTCTTTTATACCCAACATCATTGGTTAGACAATTAAGTCTTACAAAATCTTCTGTAACTCTCAGAAAGGAGTAAAAATCATCTTTTATCGACCATGATATCAATACATAAGGGCTTTGACCTACCATCTAAAAGGATATCCTCCATGTAATAAAGGAGATTCAATACCTATGATCCCTAGAGACACCACTGTGGAACACAACACCCTAGAGTGTTTTTAATTCATCCCTATTATGTATTCCCTATCCATCAACTCAATATCCTATGTATATTAATTATAGAACCCATAATCCAACTATCCTGGGGGCTTAGCATCCCTATCCATTCACCCTCAACCAAAATTTCTACCATAAATATTTCATAGCCATTGGAAAAGAGTAGAGACCCCTTTGTTTGGCCATAATAGAGATGTATAAGGTCTTTGACATACCAACCAAAGGTATCTCCCCCTTGTATGAAAGGAAATATAATCCCTGCGAGCCTTAAAAAACACCATGAAAAAACTCAGAACCCCATATTGTTTTGAGTCATCCCTGGTTTTCCTACCCCATTTTCTATATTTGTCAATCAGGTCAATTATAGAAGACCATAAACTATATCACATCAAAGGTATGATATGGAAGACCCAAAATTATAGTACAAAAAACGTATAAGTTATAAGGCCATAAACTAAATCACATAAAATGTATGAGATAGAATACCCAAAACTAAATTATAACAAGGATTCGAGGTAATAGACTCTAAACTACAACACAATGATAGTATATCTTTCAAGACCCTAAAACATCCAATGGAAAGAGATATACGGCTCACTAGTTTGAAACACTATAAGAGAATATTGGTAAAAATTAGAGTCTCTACTCATTGGATGTGTCTTTTGAGTGAACCAGGAAATATTGATCATCCATAAGATGAAAGAGGCCAAAAACATGTCTTTTTGAAAATCTGAAAGTGGGAGGAATGAACAAAAGTCAGGTCTATTCCCACTAAGCCTTTATCTATATGAAGTTTAGGGAAATGTTATGGAAAAAATAAAAAAATAAAAATATTTTGGGGATCACCATATCGACTTATGAAAAATTCATCTATACTCACTAAGTCCCTTGACGTAACTAGGATTTAGGGATTTCTACCTTCAGGAAGGATTCCAAGCCTAAACTATCCATATAAATTAAATGATCTCAATACAACTAGAGTATACAATCAATGAATAATTTCATTTCTGTAGGAATTTAGGACTATTTCTCAAGAAAACCCAATTGTAAGTCAAGCACTCAAATCAAGGAAATTTGATTTGTTGGGTTTTACACATAAAGGATGGACATCGTGGATTATTTGAGAAACATATCCACTCGAACATGTAACTCCACCTAGGATTTTATCACAAAAAAGTAATGTTCTCCTTCCTATGTATGATCCAAATCTATGTAATGACCTTCATCATAGAGTTCTTTATTTATGAACCTTTATTCACTATGCTTGAGTTTGATCTACATAGTGGTATATTTCATAACTACGTATGGATTTATTCTCATCCACATGGGATACATTGCAATATCAAGGTACCTTACTTATGACACAACCATACGTTACATTTCACCTAATTTGTCTTCTATTATTTAATTCATACACATTCCAATTTTAGAATTTCATATCATAAGATGAATCCATTTCATATCTTGAGTTTATCCAATGCATCATGTTTAAAAATATCTTTTGTATAACACTTTAAAGATCCTCAGTAAACAATCTAGATAGATCCTCTCAGGTAACACTATATCAAAATTCATTAGAAGTTTAGATATGTCAAAAAGTGGTCTAACTTTACCATAGAATCAGATTATTTTCATTCAGAAATGAATCTCATTATAAGGGGGTGTATTTATTTGGAACCCATAATTTTTCAACTTACACTTTTCCATATAAGATTCAATAAATTTTAATACCATGAAGAACATTGAAGTAATTTTCCTTAGGAATTAAAAAAGGGAAAACATAAGGTTTTAGGCTTTAGTTTAAGGGAATATATTCATGGGAATATATCCATTTTTAATTTAGAATGTTTTCCTATGTGATTATTATGGACCCTAACTAAAATTATTCCAAGCCACTAGCTTGTCAGGCCTTTTCTTGACTATAGGCACATGTGGGACAGGAGTCTACCACACCTAGTGGGAGCCATCCCAGGCCATCCAGTAGAAAACATGAGTCATAGTGCCCACATGAAAAGGGAAGAAACATATATGGGTCTCATGGTTCATGAGGTCGAGGACGCACATAGCATAGGGGAAAATCCCACAGGGTCAACGCCTAGCTGGTGGTGTTACAGGTGGTATGAGTGTCTAATACTATTTCCCACTCAATGGAAAAATAGTCATTAAATGGATTATACAGCAGAGGAAAGGTGTAGTGATATTTTGATATGGGACCGAGTTTTAGCTTGTACTATTCACATGAATTAAACCAATATTATAAGATCATGCCTCCTAGTGATCTCATCCATCCTCCTTAATATCACGCTTCATGAGTTTGAAATAATTTGATCCCACACTGTGAAAATACAAATTTAATCTGGATGGTGTAACAACCCCATCTTTAGCCTCTGACTCGCTTACTACTCTCTGACAACCATTGGTTTGACATGTTAAGATATAACGTGCATAATCACTTAGTAATCAAAATGATATCTATCTCTGATCATTTTTTGATAGATGAGTGAGTCAATGACAACCAACATGATCTGTCATGAGAATCTGATTGAGAACACTAATGGAATATTGTGAGATATCCCTCGAGCACTCCAATCCCTCGCATGACCATCCTTCGATAATGAGATCGAAGGAATGATATTCATTGGAGTCATCACAAAAAAATTGAGACAATTATCTCTTCTTATTCCAGGAACATTTTCATCGGAATTAATATGGATTTATCAAATCACATGATGTTGTTGAAGAAAACTGAGGGAATGAGGATCTTTTCAATCTACCTCATGGTGGTTTGATGTCAATCTAGAAAATCTCCACCGCCTCATTCAGAGTGAACTAAAAACTCCCTGTGAAGAGTGGCATCAAACTCAGCCTCCCACATCCAATAAATACCCTCCTCCATTAGAAAACCCCACACAAAAGGGGGAATAAAAGAGAGCTATGAAAAAGGAGGAGAAAGAGTAGTGGTGAAAAACACCCAAGAAATAGAAGGGTAAGCCAATGCTCCTAATGATCACCTAAAGGTAATCAATATATCCTTATCCTAATGATCTACCACAGTATTTCCTCGTGAGATATCATCATGTATTCATCATATGATCATTTGATCTCATGAAAGGATAATATACTACGAATATTTTGTGAAGTAGTGTCTCTAAGAGGTTTGGACCCTTTCTAATGCACATTCAAATCACACGAACCCCTCTCATGTACTTTCAATTGTGATGCGTATGAGAACCCATGTACATGCACCATGAGGTGTCATGAACCCTTAGTCTCGCAGAACTCATTTTCTCGGCATTATGGTGTAAACTCAAGGACTAATTCCCTTCATATTCCATGTACCCTTTCCTATAGTATAATGTGAACCTTATCCCATGCAGATAACTTCTTCGACATACACCCCCCCCCCCATGCACATGATTAGAATGTCCATCATGTGATCCAATCCGTGTTCATGAGATCTCATGATAATCTAAAGACCAAGAAATCCCTATATTGGAAGGGGAACAATATAGGCCCTTGGGAACATAGAGTGTACATGATGGTGTATGTGAGAATAAACCATTGGAAGTGCTAATCAAAACCTCAAAATGTCGTTAGTCTACCATCCTTGATGGTTCCCACATGCAGTCTTGGGAATGGATTCCTTGGCATGAAGCACCCTCACAGATCCTTGACATGGTAGCATAGACCACTGTGAGACCCCATTAGGAATACATGTTAATATCTTGAATGAAGAAGCCTAATGTGAATCCCTTATAGCATAATATACCCTCATTAAACCATGATCATATAGGATGCCACCCCTAGATTTGGAATCCAAGATATCTACCCACCAATGCCTCTCCTCAATTATGTTTTGTAGTGATCCTTCATGTCTTTCAAAGCCTTTATACAAACATGGAAGTGGCTACCTTAGCATGCAGCATCCCCAAAATCCCCACCTTCAAGAAAAGAATACAATGACAATGTGAAACCCTTATGTTTGTTGAATAAAAAAACAACCCTTGTGCATAAGTGAAAAATCCATTTCAATTCCCCCTTTGACGTCATGTAAGTCACATTAACCAGAACCTCTGTATGGTACTATAATGTGTTCACTCTTATGCATTTGGGTGGTTGTGAAACCCATATACTATCCCACATAATGCCATTCAGACCCTTGGAGATGTGTTTTTGGGATGAATCCAATTGGTCATACACTCTCCTTCCACAAATATGTTTCCCACATAAAATTCAGGCATGACCCCTCCAGGAATGCATGTTAACACTTGGATGGGAGCAAGATCATATACATGTTTTCAAGACCTCGCTGCATGATCAAGTTAAATCCATGTGACCGTAAGACCCTTCATTGATCTTACAATGTTCTTAAATGGCCTTGGAGAGGTCTAGTTAACCTTGTGACTGTTGATAAAAAAGTCACCATTATCATGTAGCAGTTCGAATATAGACCAACTTGACCAAGTGAAAACCCATTGACATGTCTACATTTTCACAAGAAAAGTTGAGGAAAATTCATTTAAATCATAAAAATCACTTTTAAATTTTCCATGTCGAATATAAGAGGACATCCTAGACAATGAACTTTGATCTTGTGAAGGAATTATTAACATGTCAATATGATCATGTGATTTACCAGAGACACATCATCATTTTTATGAGATATTCTGAAGACAAGTCTGGTTGATCATGTGGAAAATTATGATCTTATATTCATTGATCATGTAATGGGACTGGAAATACCCACTTTGATTAATAGAATACATCCAAACATGTAAATTAATCAGGAATACCCCCTTGTATATGTATTATTTGTTAGGATAATTCTTTGAAATGTGAGGTATAAAATAACAAAAATATCATGTAGATAGTCAAGAAATTTCTATAAGATCCCTTATTGCATGTTAACTACATCTATAATACTCACTTGGAATCATTATAAAAGGACCCTATAAAGGAACCTTTGTCTTCATGCCACTTTTATAAGGCATGTGTCTTTAATGAGATAGGGTTAAGAACTCGCATGAACTTATTGGTATCATTCTCTCAAACAAAACATTTATGGTTACCGCCTCTGTTTATCCATAAATAGATAATGAATGAAAATACAAAAGTTAATCCTTTGTGTGTAATCCTCGATCAAAAGTGAATCCTCGGGGTGTAAGCACTAATAAAAGGGATTCCTTGGGGTGTAAGCCTCGATCAAAGGGCATCCTCAGTGTGTAAGACCCGATCAAAGGTAAGCCTCAATGTGTGAGCCCTAATAAATAGGGAATCCATCTTAGTATAAGACCCTAGCATTCCAAAAACCTTAGGGGTAATTATAATGTCTCTGATCATCATTATTCACCTCATCCCATCAAAAGTTTAGGGTTAAATGAACTATGATAACTATGATTCCCACCATATTTGGGATATGTAGGATTCCTTTATAAGGCCACGGTTCCTATAGGAATCCACTCTAAAAAAATTACTCTCATGTCTCTAATATTTTATAAATCCCATGGTCTGATCACTCTTCCTCATCCACTATAAAATAAGAAGAGTGTTCATATACCGACAACATTTTAAGTATCAATCCTAACTGGGACCTTCAGTACCTAAAATCCATTAGTGGGTTTGGGATGGACTAAAATATGATGAATTTGATTAATATTATAAAATAGGATATGTAGGATTCCATCTTAAGGACTGATCTTCATACCATATCATTCATAAGATGGGAAATCATTCCCCACAAAGGGAAACATTAATATGTAAAACTCGTCCAAATATGACCTCATGAAATGTGTCTAGTATACTATTATCCCATGTTTCTCACATCGAGTATGGATTATGTGGGCCTGCGGACCATTGATGATTGTATGAAAAACATGTTGAGAATACCCCTTGTGTGGTTCCATCATTGGGATGTATGTCGGATTATATCTACTCTCTGCTCAAAGAGACAAATTCTCAACAAAGCAATCAAGGGTAGTCTTACATGCATAATTCCCACCTAGGTACACTATTTTTTAACTCCTATTGACATATATGACCATCATAATAATTATGAATACTCCTATTCCTATCGGAATAAGGATACGTAGGATGCCTCACTGAGGTCTGAGCCCAATAGTTACATTCATACCACATGATGTTAAACTAAATGGAGGGGTCTAGTTAAAAAACCTTAAACTATAACAAACAAACAATCTAGGCTTTCATCTATAAAGCCTCATAAAATATAAATCACATATCCAAGACACCTACATCCTCTCGGGATGAAAATAATCTCTAGAGTGCTCAAACATGGCTATATCCCAAAGCATCAAAAATAAATAAGAGAGTGATAAAGAACCCATTATATGTGTGTAATTATTCTTATTGATATATGTTTATGATAAAGTCATTGAAAAAATGGTAACTAGTCTAGTATCAGGTTCTAGGATGGATTTCATGGAAATATCATAAATCTACATGAGAGTCACAGAGTAAGAAAAAATTCTCTTCAAAACGGTGTGATGAGACTAACCTCCCATCCTCTCGACCAATGTGAGTTCCTTAGTGCCATTGATCATGAAACCCCAAAGGGCCACTTACACTTGGAAATAAGGATTGTACTTATCTATTGATGTTGTATCTAATGGGAGTTTCTAGGGAAGACTAAAAAAATGGAAAACCTGATGTGAACGATTAAGAATGGCCTTAAACCCCCCCCCCCAAAAAAAATTAGACCCTCAGACAAAACCCATTCCACGTCCCATTTGAAGATAAAAAAAATCATGAAACATTATACACCATGTAAAGTGTTTTAATCTTATATTGTAACTTTGGGGATATCATGATCCAATACATGCATGAAATTATTACATATCGTGAATTAGGTTCATGTTGTGTAATGTTTTAAGTTTGGTTTTTTTAATCTGAGGGGACACTTTTTTATGGGAATTTTTAATCAATAAATATATTACAAAAAGATATTACATTTTGTTTATTGATTGGAGGAGGTGAGTTATAAGAAGCTACATGGTAGTTTTTCTATTTTTATTTGGCTACAGCCTCTCCTCTCTTGACCTAAGAACTCTCCCATGTGACTTTGGGGACCTTCCCTCCGTTCAGATCACTTCATTCAGTGATTAATCATTAGGGTTCTTACCCTACATCTCTCTATTTTTGTGATCTAACTATTTATTAATTTTCCTTTATTTTGGAAGTGTAGTTTCTATATGATTTTATAGCCATTTAACTTGAGATGTTTTCCATATAGATATATTGTTTTATCTTTTTACATGGTTTGATCCTTTGTCAGTTGTGGTGCAATGGGTGCATGTTCCTTATGGTTTGTAATGATCTACCCTTATCTCCATATTATTTGTTTGTGAAATATGATTCTAAGACATGGGAGTCAATCTTAGGGCCTCTATTTTTGACCATGTGTTCCATTATAATTTATGAGTCGATTTTCCAGGGTGCATGACCTAAATTTGAGGTAGGTGGTTCTATCTCTAAACTATGTTAGGTGAACTGCACTGATATGGTTTTTATAAATTGTTTTATAAATTAAATGGCATGATTGATATATTTTTTGAGGAAATTATTTTCTGAGAAAATATGGTTTTCCCTTTGTTTTGGTAAAAGAAAAGTTATTTTAAAATCATTGTTAAATGGGGTTATGAAATGTGTTTAAAGAATTGTCTTTATGAAATGGTTTGGAAAATATAAAAATGGGAATCCTTGGGTACTTATATTAAATGTGTAGTAATAGGCCTTGTCCATTTTTCTGGGGGTTCACTTTATGTGGTGTTCCTATACTCTCTATATTTGATGAATATATCTATAGATTTGATGTGTGTGATTGTCTATGTTTAGGTACGAGTGTCCTAGCTATCCTGTCCTATAGGGATCCTTGCCATGTTGTTGCCTATGATTTTTCATATACCTATTTATCTTATACATCAATGGATTTGATATGATATGTGAAACATGTTTTTATTTCATTTGAATGTATTGATATATATGATATGATTTGAAATTTTTACCTAGATGAATTTAGAATTGTGGAAAAGGGGAAATAAAATTATTTACCACGATTTTGATATAAAAAACTATGTTACTATTAATAATGAATTTTTTTATTAAATTAAGGAATTTTATATTTTTTTGTATAGATTCCTAATATGAAACACATTGGTGGGATCCTACTAATACTGTTTATATCACACTAGGTGTAGCCTTATGGTGGGGCATATTGCTTTGTATGTTTTTTGATGTAGGGAAAGAAAAGGTGTCACAATGAGATGGTGAGGTTTCTATCAAATTTGTTTGGGTAGCTAGTGCAGATATTGTGGGATTTTCCCTATTATATCACATAGAGTATTCAGTTCTCTATTTTAGTTGTCCTTTTTTGTTGGACATGTACTACAGGATGTTTTGAATTATGTTTAGGTGTATAATTTATATTGTCTTATTTTAGTTATGAAAAATGTCTATCTTTTCCACTTTTTCACTCTACTATATATATATATATATATGTCATGTTTCTGCTTCAGGTTGTGTGAAATCGTTTCCTCTAGTTGTTGTTTGATACCCGGGTGATAGTGGCTAGCCTGTGGGGATCAAGAACACCCTTCAGGTTTGTTGAAATTCGGGTCGAGTACTGATTTGAGAGTGTATATGGGTCAAGTTCACCACAATATTTTCCAATACTTTTTCTAAATTTCCCTTATATATGATACCATATGACTCATATATATACAAGGAGGTTCTGAATTTTTTATCAGTAGTAAAGGAAAAGAATCTTACTCATCTCAGGGCCACAGTAAATGTCCTTATTATTTCCTAATTTATCAAGTGTAGATTCATACTGACATTTATGTATTTTTAGACATTTCCAAACCTTCTCTTCAAAAAATCATGATAATTTTTACACATTCTTTATTATAAATTTAAAGTGACTCATATATATATGGTCATAAGAAGAATTTCGTATTTATTATTGTAGCTAACATCTTGAACTTCAAGATAACAAAAAAATGAATTGTAAATTTTTATGCATTTATTTTACTTCAAAATTTTAATAAAATTTTTAAATTCACTATTTCATATATATAGATAAATATTTGAAAAATACAATTTAATTAAATTTTAATCCAGCTATATTCTAAACATAAATAATTAATAAATAGAAATAAATAAAATGAATTGAATATCAATAAAATATAAAGAATTTATAACATATTTCAATTCATCCACACTTAAACTCAGGATTCCTAGATAAGTGAACATAAGAAATGTTACCCAGGAAATGTTACTCAGGACTCCAAGATTTATTCATCCCATCACACAAAGTCTAAATTTAAAGAAAATATTTTCTCTACACAAACTCATTTATGGGTTTCCATAGGATTATAGGGTTTCTAAATCTCAATCTGATCATTCAAGTACTTATTCTTATCATGAAGAGTTTTAAAGAGTTTTTTATAGCTAACGATTGGTAGTTTTTTATGTTGAAATATTATGGGGATAAATAAGAAGATTTGGATTTAATTAAATAAAATATATGATTTCCACTTTACACCCTATAATTTAATCCTTGAAAACTCTCCCTTATAGTGATTAATCTCTAGAACCATTTTTATTTTAATGGAAATAAATCACACATCCAACACATTGGTAGTAATAAAAATGTATTCTCTCAAAATCCATCAATAAATTTGTTTATTTTATTAAATTATTATTATATGTGAGTGATGAAGTAATAGATAAATCTTTGACCTTCAAGAAATTGTAAGAGATTTAAAGAAATAGTTTGATGGGGTGATTATCTTTCCCATATTTTATGTTTATCTTAATATTAGTTCACAAAATAGCTTAACCCTAATTTTAATCATAAAAATATTGGTCATTTAACTTAATTCTGCTCACAAATAGCCTCAATTGTTGTAATATTAAAAAATTAGAATCCTCTTCCACGTTTTAGTTCAATTGTGATCATTCAAAAACTTTTAATACTAAATAGTTAGCGATTTTGGGATTGTAATGTGTATTCTTAAAAAGGTAATTTATTGATTATTGGGTATTAAAAGGGTTATATTTCATGTACATCCATAATAGAAGTTCATTGTAAAAATGGAAATGCCTCAATAATTTGAAACATAAGGTCCCAAATGTTCCATGGTTTGGACAAGATTACTCAGAGTTTTTTTATACCAACATGAATTATTCCTCTCATGAAATGATAAAATTTAATATAATAATTTAAAATTGTATTAGAAACCTCTCGAGTATGTGATTTTGATGTAGGTAATTATATCGTGGAAGGGGATTGAGAAATTCTTAATATTTTTATGTATTTAACGCATTCTAAACATTAAAACAGGTTAATTTCAGAGTTCATCTACATTGAGTTCCTAGCTCAATTAATTTTCTCATAATTGGAATAGGTTAAAAATTCAAAAGTTATTCGATTTGAGATCTCATATTTCAAAAAACAAGAAAATAAAAAATGAAAAACATTAAGATTGACAAATAATGAAAAATTGAATTTCATAAAATCATAAGGGTTACATCCCCATACTTGAATGATTCAATATTCTCAATAAATCTAATTGATATGATAGTTTTACTGAATTTAGAATTTTTATATAAATCTGAAAGTGTTGAATAAAGGTATAAGTTAGTGGTTTTATTGGTAAAAGGGTTGGGGGAGTGTAATATCCTATGCCAGTCTTGTAGAATATTATAAAGAAACTTATTTATTCTATGTTAATTGGTCATTTACAGATTCTTTTATCGTTATTTTATTATCTATAAATCAGTAAATTGAAAAAAAAAATTGGAAAAGTACCTTCCCACTTAGATTGAAGTTTACCTAGAACTAATTTCTTTCTTGAGTTTTAAAGTATAACTTTCTTTGATAGATGGAAATATTTTTTTTGAATATTATTTTTATGTGCATACCTTATTCTTTCTTTGTAAATTTTATAATTTTCAAATACTTCCCAATTTATTTCTTCTATCTCCTAAATCCATTTCCATACTTCTTTTCCATCTCTTTTAAAAATCCAAATTCATCTCCTTGGCTACCCAATAGGCCTTGTATTCCAACACCATAGGTTGATGAACATTTTTCCCATATATAAAATGATATAGGATCATTTCTATTATAGTGGTATAAGCTATTATATAAGACCATAAGGTTTATTTGAACCTTTTTCTCTAATCATTATTATTATTTATTATAGTATTTTTAATGATACCTTCAATTCCTCTATTAGAAACTCCATATTTTCAATCGGTTTGGGGTGTTTATGGGTTGATTTATTTTAAAGTAATATATAATTTTATATTAAATATTACATACTCATGTAAAAAAATTAATTTCTTTGGTTTGTAATGATTTCTCATTATAATCCAAATATTTAAAATATATTAATCCTGAAAAATAACAAACAATGCTAGAATAATCTATCTTGGTGGGTATATATTTTACCCATCTTGAAACATAGTCCACAACCATGAAAATATAATAATTCCATATAGAAATAGGAAAGGGTCCCATGAAATCCATACTATATACTTCAAATATTTAAAAAAACGTTTAGTGGTCCTTAGGGAATTTATTATCTCTTGGATATGTTCTTAGAGAGTTGACACTACTCACATTTCATGAAACATTCATTACCATCTTTAAATATAGTGGGCTATTATATTCCTAATTATAAGACCATATAATTAGTTATTTTAGTTATAATGTTTAATCTATAATCTAATGTATAGAATAATAATAGTATTGATTTCAAATCACTCTCTGAAAAAACACATCCTAATCATTCAATCATTAAAAATATTTCAAAGATATGGGTCATCAAAAATATAAAACCCTTTTATCAACTTTGAGATAAAAGGTCTATTTATATTTTATGAAAGATACAACATGATAAGACATAAAATAATATACCATATCAGTATACCACGGAACATCTCCATCAATTATATATAATTGTTCTCCTACAATGAATTTATTCGATGACTCATTGTCTTGAATTTCCACATTTAATGAATGGGCTAGCACACACAAGTGCTCATCTAGTAAATTACCAACCTCTATATAGTATTTTATCTCCAAATCATATCATTATAATAGAAACATCCATCTTATTATCCTTATATTTACTTCATCCTTCTTCATTAGGTTTATTATGGATACATGATCAGAAAAAATAGTAACCTTAAAAGCAAATTGATATGATATAAATCTATCCCAAGAAAATACAACTAATAAAAAGTATCTTTTAGTGGTTGTTTAATTTATTTGGGGTGTATCTAGTATTCAAGAATCATGTTAAATAAGATGATTTATTCCTTTTAAATTCCTAGGATAATACTTTTCTAATGTCATGGTTTGGAGATCACATACTAGTTCAAAAGAGTACCCCCAATTGGGTGGTCGCATCATTGGTGGTGTGATTATATGACACTTTAATTTATTAAAATACTTATCAAAATAATTATCAAAAGTAAATTTATAATCCTTTATAAGTAATCCATACAGTTGCAGAGAAATATTACTAAAATTTATGATAAATCATCTTCCAAATCCTACATTTCCATGAAAATATCTAGCATGTTTCATATAAGTGGGGTAAGGTAATGCATTGATAGCTTCAATATTAAATTTATCAATATTTATCATGTGTTTTAAAATCACATGATAATAAATAAGGATTATTTCCTCCATGAAATGGATCTTTTAAAATTATAAAAAAGGTTATTTTCAATACAAGTTTTCCAAACATTATCAAAACATAGTAATGTCACCAAGAAATTGCTTAATCTAGTATTCTGTCAAATCAAATAAAATTCTTAACATAAATTTCTAAAATGTAATAGGATTATTGCGCAATCCAAATAAAAATATTTTAAAATAATG
Organism: Viscum album; assembly: GCA_963277665.1. Classification (NCBI taxonomy): domain Eukaryota; kingdom Viridiplantae; phylum Streptophyta; class Magnoliopsida; order Santalales; family Viscaceae; genus Viscum; species Viscum album. The sequence goes on from OY728164.1 coordinate 1,168,992,746, forward strand.
GATACCATAATGACATGTTAAATTTGTCATGTTGTAGTCCCCAACTGTATTGGGTGGCAACAAGTCATATAGAAATAATTAATATGTCTTACCTAAAAATATTTTTGGTATTAGGTTAGTAAATGGAATGGGAAAATGATATTTCCATATTTCCTAGTTTAGTTTCCTATAGTCTATGAAAAATATCCCCCTATTTTTTACCCTTATAGTAATTAGTTTATTTTGATAATTATTCAGTATGGTTATTTTATTTTTCATGGTCCCTATGTGAATGGAATAAACCAATTAGGAGTCATAAATGGGGTAGATTATGACAACCCATGCCTTTATAATACATTAATTCAGGATTTATTTCTAAAATGTTACACATAATAAAACCCTAATGATTAAGACATATAGTGTCTTTAGGTAATTAGGTATATCAAATAACAATATAAAATAGGGGGTATATTGAAATTATTGAAAAATTCATTAACATTCTTATATTATTCCATCGTTATTGAAAGTTCATGGGATATCCTACTAAGATACATAAGAAATGGGTGATCCATAATGCCCATTAAATAAATAAACATGGAATAACTTGAGGAATTTATTACATGTTATACAATAGTTTTATCAAGGTGACATAAAAATGCTGAGAATAATAAACATTAACAATAAGGCATGATATAGGATGATAACATAAATACAACATGGGAAAGAGGCATTAACTTTAAACATGACATCATAAACATAGGTAAAGGCTAACCTCTAAGAGATCATAAAATAGTGGAAAAAGTCCTGTGATGGATTAGGTTTTCTCCCTAATCCCTTTAATGACATATCATGAGACTAATATATTACCCAATTTATTATAATGCTATTTAATTCTGGGAACACCCGTCACTTTCATATCGTGTACATCCATAAGTGTCCCATATAAAAAATTCAACATAGGATCATATTCATCACGTTTAATTCCATGATAAAAGTGTTTGGAATACATACATGGAATTCCACAATAGCAGTATAATATGTATTTCTTATTTAATAAACATGAGTCGAGATAGTGATGGTATTTACAATAAATACAAATTCCATTGAAAAATCATAATGAAATTTTGGCAGTATAACAACAGTAATTAATGATTTATACAAAGGTTTAATGATTGATAAAATAGTATATAAAAATTTATGAAAGAAAATGGATAGTAATATTCATGTATAAAATCATATCTCAATATTATTATTTGTAAATAAAAGGCCACAAATAAAGAAAATTCAAGAATAAAGATGAGAAGGAAAGGATCATTTACCAAATTTTTACATAGTAACAACTTAGTTAAATGATATAATGAGAGGGTATAAATGATATATCATTGTTATAAAATAAATTGAATAGTAGTATAATATTTTTAAGTCCATTTAAGTGTAACCATTTTAGATTTAAAAGGCTAAATATAAAGTGGGTGCTTGAATAGAAAAGAAGAGGGGGAGATCCCTTACATTTAGAGGGTGATTCAGGAATATTAGGAGCTTATGGAGAGATTGAGGGAACCTAGGGAGGACTATATAGAGGGGAGGGAAGGTTAATAATTTTATCCATGGTTTTTGAGTGAAGAATAATGGGATATTGGGTGTGTTTATATAAGAAAGGAAAGGGGAGTTCTTTATTATTTCTCAAACATAGGTTTGGGACTCTCTATAATATAGTAATCAAAGAAAAAAACATACCATGGTATTTTCAAATATTTTTTTATAAAATAGAAGTGTTTTAAATTATTTTATATGCCTAAGGGATTAAATTTTTAAAATATTATCCTTAGTAATGTATAATTGAATTACGTTCCTAATGAAATTATTTTAAAACCTTGAAATATAATATAGGTTTTGGAGGATTAAAAAAGTATATATAAAATTAAAAAAATAACCGAAAAATCACATTATTTTAAATTGGAAACATATATTTGGTCATGGATACTCTTTAAAGTAGTTATTATATCTTTGTTTTGGTTATTTTTATCTCATAATACACACCATATATTTATACCGTATTTAATTTTTTCTTAAAAATTTGATTGTCTCATAAAATTATGAAAATTTTCTTATTGGATAATTTTAATTATATTAATCCAAACAAAATATTTATTTTATTCAAATAATTTTCTATGTATGTGAATTTTCACAGTAAAAATGATTATTGATATTTATTTAAAAATTTTGGGGTTTCGACAATAATAGTATTCGAACCTTTATAAAAATTATTTTCAAATTATTAAAATTATATTATCAAAAATAATTAAAAAATATTATATAATAATAAAATTTTATTAAAAAAATTATTTTAAGAAATCATTATTTTATCAAAAGTAATGGCTTAATTAAAATTACAAATTACCCAAAAATATAATTTTGGTTTTATCGAATAAAAATCAAAATCATTTATAATGCAATAAAAATAATAATTAAAAAATAGTTATTATTATTTTAAAAATAAAATATACATATTAATATTATTAGTTTCATTATACATAGACCTTCATTACACTAACAAACACCCTAAGGGTAAGATCGGCGACTGTGAGATTTTTTTAGGCTGGTTTTCCATGCATGGTTTGGATCATTATCTTAGTGGGATTAAATATTCCACATAAATGGTTTTGTCATGATTTAGTTATTTAAAATAAAATTGGGCTTATACTTGTGATGATATCCCCCTCATAAGATTTGATAAACGGGCTTCATAGGGTACGATCCTAATGGTTGAGGCCATCACATCCTTTTTCTCTATCAATTATATTTATCCAAACCCAATATTTCGACTGATTATATGATCACTATTCAGTGAGAATATTATCAATAATTATAATGGATAAAGTTATTTTAAATCTTATATGATATAATAAAAAATAAATTCATGTGTTTTCTATAAATAAAAATATAATATTGAATTTCAATTCCACCTCAAAGGGAAATTGATTTATAAAATTTTTGGTTGTAACAATATCCCCCCCTTCAAACATCTCTCCTTTAAAATTTTAATTTCACGTACTAAAAAAGATGAGGGTAATTATGTTTCATTACCTCTTCTATTTTTCATGACACTTCTTCAAACTTGTGGTTTCTCCGTAGCACATTGACCACGTGCATTTTTTTATTTCATAAAACATTATCTCTACAATATATGATCGTCACTGGTCTCTCCTCATATGAGAGATAATTATCTAATGGTAAAACCTATTTATTAAAATCATTTGAGGGGTCTATTATGTGCTTACTGAATATGGAAACATGAAACACAACAAGTACTTCAGATAGGTTATGTAGAAGTGTTGGTTGATAGTCTACCACTCTGATGCGATCGAGGATCACAAAGGGAATGATGTAACTTGGCATAAGCATTCCATTATTCACAAATCTCCTTAATTTATTCCATGGAGGTATATAGATAAATATGTTATCTCAAACATTTAACTCTAGGCCTCATCAATGATTGTCATCATAGATCTTGTTTGACTCTGAGCACCCTTTATGTGTTTTTGAATGGTCTTGGCCATTTCTATAATTTCTAAGACTATTTCAAGACCACCAAATTTGTGTTCCCCAACATCATCCCAACATGTAGGTATTCTAAATCACATACAATAAAATAATTCAAAGTGATCCATTTTTATTATTGACTGAAAACTATTATTGTACAAGAAAAAGACTAGAGGAATATGTTGATCTCATCCTCTTTTGAAGTCAATGGAGCATGATCTCAACATTTATTTGAGTGTCTGGATAGTTTGGTCAGATTGAAAATTAGTTTGAGGGTGATAATCTGAAATAAATTTCAACTCAATATTTAGAGTATATTGGAGACTCTTCTAGAACATAGAGGTAAATCATGAATCTTGATCAGATACAATCGATAGTGTTTTTCTATGAAACCTCAGAAATTATCTAATGTATATCCTTAAAAGTTGATTGATTGAGTGGACATATATAATTGTAATAAAAAGATATGTATTTGTAAGAAGACCTACCATAACCCATATAGAATTATTTTCTATCAATTCCTTTTAAATACTAGTGAAAAAGTCTATGGTTATGTTTTCCTATTTCCATGTTGGTTTGGAAAATAGTTTCATCATCCCCTTGGATTTTTTCATTTAAAACTTAACTTACTGACTTACATGACATCTTGATATATATTCTCAAACCTTCTTCTCCATATTTTCCCACCAATAGTTCCCTGGTAGATATTGATAAAACTTTTTACTCCCTATAAGGATGGAAAAGTTTAAGCTATATCCATCATCCAATATCTCCTTATTTAACTCAATATATGGTGGTACTCATAGTCATGGACCAAATATTACAACTCCTTCTTCCTTAATTATTAATTCAAGGATTTCTGTTTTCTTCTAGATTCTACCTTCTTTTAAAATCCCAAATAGTCTCTTTGAAAATCCTTAATCCTCTCTAGAAGGGATAGTTGACCAATGATTTGTGAAAGGATTGATGATTTTACATTCATTATTATTTCCATGTCCATCCTTTTCTAGTATAATATGTTCAAATCCTTTTCAATTGTCATCAATGATAAATTTTTTGGATCCTTTATACTTCAAGAATCTACCATTTTATTTTATTTCTGATGATGGTAGTAGATTGGGAAGTCATTATATTTAATCTTATCAAACCATCCTCTAGGGTTCATATTCATATTTTTTGTGTGAATATGTATATGAGTCTCTTATGATCTGTATGTATTTCATAGATATCTCAAAAGTGAAAATGCCTCGAGATTTTAAAAGAATAGATCACTACAGCCAACACTAAATCATGTGTTGGGTAGTTCTATTCATGAACATCCAATTTCACTAAATCACAAGATATCAATTTTCCATTATGCATTAACACATAGCCCAATACCATTTTTGAATCATCGATGTACACCATGAAAAGTCCCCACTTTTGGGTAGCATAAGTACATGTGTAGTGATAATCCAATTTTTCAACTCCTTGAATCTCTTTTCACATTCATTATTCCAAACAAAATTTACTCAACATTGAGTTATCTTGGTTAGAGGACTAAAAATCATCATAATTTTTTCAAAAATCGGTGATGGTACCCCGTTAATCTAAGGGAACTACGAATTTTCATCATAGCTGTTGGTATAAGCTATTCTTTTATTGCTTCTACTTTTAAAGGCCCAATTGGTTTTTTATTTCTTTTGATAACATTCCAAACTAATGTTACTTTTTCCATATATATGTTTGATTGTGATCTCAACAAATCATTTTTGAGGGGTACTAGAAAATTCTTAGGGGAAACACATTAGTGTATTCCCTCACAATGGGCATGTATTCAAGGATAGGGACTTTTCCTTAGACTCAATCATTTGAGATATACACATTTTCTCATAGGGAAATAATATTCATCCTTGAGATTATGGTGCTAAAGAAGATTCATCCTTCTCCTTGAACATGTATGGAATTAGTGGGTGATTCATGGTATGGAGTGTGGATTCTTTCTCCTATCAATTTATGTTGTCTTTATAAAAAAATAATTACATTACTATGATAACATCAAATTAAACTAAAGGTATACTTATAATACTTTCAATAAGAAAATTCCCATTAAATTTAACAAGTGATACAATAATCATTGATGTTTTCCCCAATTATATAAAATTATTTTAGGTGGTGAATCGATGGTCTTTTAAAACATACCAGATATGCTATTAGTGAATGAATTTAAATAAAAAAATAATGTACACTACTCTGGAATAGAGGTTACATGTAATTCAGTATTGATGATTCATCTCATCCTAGGACATGCCTTATTCTATCTATCTTTTATATTTTTTATGCTCATCATGCTTTTCATCCCTTGGAATTGATCATTGTCTTGGATAATGCCCAACATCTCCACATTTACGACATAGAACATTTTATGGTGGTTTAGTTAGAAATTTATTTCCATCCATCATGTTATTCATTATTTCATTATAATTGGATACTTTAGAACCTATATTTATACACTTAAAACATCTCACAGTTCCTTTTTGATATTTCCCTTGGTTAATCTTTCCACAATTTTCTCACATATAAAATTGGGTCTTCTTTCCCTTATTTCCTTTATCAAATGAAATTCCTTAATATGTATTATTCATCTTCCTTAACATATTTAGGAATTCAAATAAGCTCCAATTGTTAACTATGATTTTTTATAGATAGTTTGGAATAATCACAATATTTCCTACTTGTTCACCCATTATGTTAGAAATCTCATTTGGACAGTCATCACATTTCCCTTCACATTGGTTGTTTACTCACCTCCTCCTATATTTGGTCATTAGATAGAATAAATAGAAAGTTAATGATCTTTATTCTTAAAATATTAATCACATAAATGGGAATCCAATAAAATTAAAGGGATATCTTATAAATGAAATTTATATCTTTAAATTTTGAATTTATAGGCCTCAATTTGTGTTATCCATTATCTATTTTCTAGTATTTACACTTATGGGAATTTTTTTCCCTTAGAAATGGTTTGTAATGATCATGTTATTTTATCAAATTATATCCCCTGGTATTGTCAAACCAGGTATTTGAAAAGGCCCATTTTCATGCACCATTTCCCAATCAATTCTATATCAATATGGTGTTTTCCGATGTTACCCCTATTTTCATCTGTGTCAGAGCCATATCCAATATAAGTATCCATAAAGGGATGAATTTTCTTAGAAACCACTTACTAAATACATTACCAAGAAAAATTTGGGATGTATTATTATGTTTACTATAATCCATAAGGATTTCACTAGAATTTTATAATCTTAATCCCAAAAATAACTAAACATTCATTTGATACAAAATATGACCTCACGTGTCTTGGTTACACATTAATTCATTATTAATTACAAAATATTACACCTAATTAAACCTAGAAGATCAAGAATTATAGTGTATTTGGGTAATTATATACAATAAATAAAAACATAAAATAGTGTGTTCATTGAAATTATTGAAAATTTCTTTATCATTCTCATATTATTCCTTCATTCTTAAAAACTACAGGGGATAACCTAGGAACATACATAAGAAAGCGGTGAGTTATAAAACCCGGTAAGGGAATAAACATGGAATTACATGAAGAATTTATTAAATTATATAAAATAGTAATATCAATGAGACATAAAATGGGTGATAATCATAAACATAAACAGTTAGGAATGGTATAGCATGGTAACATAAACGCAACATGGGAAAGTGGGTTCAAATTTAAACATGACATCGTAAACATAGGTAAAGGATAATCTCCAAGACATCATAACCTGGTGGAAAAAGTCCCATGATGTATTAGGTTCACTCACTAATCTATTTAATTATGTATCATTAGACTAAAACATTACCTAATGCATTGGAGTACTATATAATTTTGGGTTCACCTGACACTTTTATATCATGTACTTGTATAAGTTTTCCACATAGAACATTCAAAATAGGATCATATTTTATCATATTTTATTACAATATCAAGGATTGAGGAATATGTACATGAAATTCTCAAATAAAATTAGTATACTTATGTCTAGGTAAAAACCATTGAGTGTACATATATATGGTCTTCATAATAAAAAAGGTTTGGCATGGAAAACTCCTAGTGAAATTTCTACAGCATAATGACATTACTTAAAGATTCATAAATAGGTTTAATGAGAAATAAAGTTTTATATAATAATTTTGAGATAAAATATACATTAATAGGAATGTTAATTAGCATATCCAAACTTTAGGAATTTTAAATAAAATGTATAAAATGAAGATAATGCTTGAATAAATAGGAGAAGGAAAGGATCTCTTACCAAATTTCAGCATTGTAACAGCATAAGTAAATTCTATAATGAGATGGTATAAATGATATATAATTATTATTAAATAAATTTGATAGTATGGGTATTTTTATATGTTAATGAAAATATAACCATTTGATATCCAAAATGTAAAATACAAATAGGGTGATTGAATTAAAAATAATATGGGGAAATCCTTTACCTTCAGGGGTGATACCAAAACCATGGGATGATCTTATTTAGAGATCGGGGGAACCTTGGTAGGACACTATAGTTGGTAGGCAAGAGTAAGTATGTGATAAAGGTTTTTTTCGAATAATAATGAGAGATTATGTGAGTTTTCACAGGCAATGAGAGGGGAGTTCTTTATTACTTATCAAACATAGGTTTTGGAATCTATATAATAAAGTAATAAAAAACCATAACATGGTCTTTGACCTTGGTTTCTAAAAAATATTGGATTTTTTGAATATTTTATAAGTCCAAGTTCTTAAATTATTAAAATATAATGTGTGGTGATGTGGAAGTGAGACATGTTCTTAACGAAATTATTTTAAAACCTTAAATTATAATATAGGTTTTGGAGTATTTATTAAGGCTTTATAAAATTATTCAAATAACCCCAAAATCACATAATTTAAAAGGTTAAATATATATTTGGTCATGGATACCCTTTATTGTTTTTGTTACATAAACTTATGGGTTATTATGATGTCCTAATACACACTATATATTTATATCGTATTTAATTCTTACACTGAAGTTTTAATGTCTCAGAAAATGATGAAAGATTCACTTTTGGATAATTTTGACATTATAATTCCAAAAAAAATATTTATTTTATCCAAAATATTTTCTAATTATGTTAGTTTTAACGTTTAGAATAATATATGATATTTATTGAGAAATACTGGGTTTTTTAAAATAATAGTTTTGTAACCTTTATAAAAAATATTTTCTTCTTTGTAAAATTATATATTCAACTATACTTAATAAATTTTATTTAATAATAATAATTTAATAAATTGTATTTACTTGAAAAATTAATTAATTTATCAAAATTAATGTCTTAATTGAAATTATATATTACCCAAAAATATAATTTGTGTTTAATCATGTCAAATTCAAAATCACTTATAATGTAACAACAATAATAAGTAAATATAATTATAATTATATTGAAAATAAAATATAAATATAAATATTTTTAGGGACTTGATAGATAACCTATTATTACACTGAAAACACCTTAAGGATAATGTCGGCATTAATAATATTTTATTGGGCTGGTTCAGTGTACATGGTTTGGGTCATGATCTCGAAGATCTTGAACTTAACTTGTAAATGCTTCCACTCATGATTTTGTTTTTGGATCCCAACTTGGGATTGGTAAAGGGAAAACTATAATGATGTTATATCCCTTGGAAGATTTGATAAATGGGATTTATACTGTATTATCATACTATTTCAGTCCATCACATCCTTTTTTGTGTCAATTGCATTTATCAAGATCCTATATTTATATTAATCATATAATCACTATTCAATAGCCATATTATCAATTATTATGATTCTTAATGGACATTTAAATCTAATATGATATAATAAAACCATATAAGTGCATGTTTTTTCTATAACCATAATATATCATAGGTGGTTTTAACCTCTTTTAGGTTCACATTATAGTCTTGGAATAGTATTCAATAAAAAAATTGTGCATTCAAATTTTTGGATTAAACCTAGATATATCTCTTAAAATCCATCTTATTTCTCTCACATTTTCTCTCAACAAGTTTACATATTTTTTTATTAATTAGGAAATAACTTTTCATAAGTGTATACCCTATATTTTATTTGATTGATTTGGGGTTTTATCATCCTCTACGTTCAAATCATAGAAATTAGCTTGGAAGATAAAATTTTGTACTCTCAAAAGAATATTTTCAAAAAATCTAGATGAGAATGAAATAAATCTATTTTATATTGAAAAAATCCCATTTGTGGGTTTTATTTTTCCGATCTAAAAAGTTGAAAAAATATAATGTGGTATTACATTAATATACTATTAAATATCACACAATGAATATATAAAATACAAGAATCAAATTATTAATGGGATATTAAATGAAACTAGATCTTGGAATTTGGTTGGTAATTGTGTTGTGATAAAAATTAAAAGTATTATTACTATGTTTAATTTCTCATTCCCTTTAAGTTTCTTTTTCTAGTGAAATTTTCCATTAGTAAATTTAAATATTTTTTCAATATTTTGAGTGCTTCAAGTAGTAGTATATAGAAGTTAACTTTTTGTAATGTTTCCATAATATATTTTTTGATATCTTCCTATCATATCCTCTTTTATTGGATCATTATTAAGGGCAATTATATTGAAAGATATTTACTTTAAAATATTTTTTTGTATAGGTTTCATTATTTCTTTTTATTCCTTTCAGTATTTTATACCTATTCCTTTTATTCCTTCTTATTGGACTTGTTTTCATATGTCATTTTAGATTCCCTATGATTTTTTAAAAACTATCTTCTTCCTATTTTTTAATACAGCACATGTTCAGATTGGAATTAGGTTTGGTAATATTGTGATTATCCATTCACTCTTAGTTATTACCAAACTCACATAACATTTTTGGTTTGTAACTAGTCGAGTTGGTAATTACTTATGTTTTTAGACAACATTTCTAGAAGTCTCCATAATTGATTCAATTAATTACTTCAACAATTTTCTCAAATCATAAACCATTAATCCTTTTTGGTTTTATACTAGAGGTTCTAAACTATTTTAGTTCAACATAAAGAGTTTATTTTGTTGAAAGGGTGGTGGACTAAAGGTTTTTTGGTTATAAGGATACTAATATGGTTGTGTGAATGGTGGAAGATGTATATATTACTTCTTAAATAGAGGTGTAGCATTATTTTTTTGATTAAAATATATATATATATATATAATACAAGTGAAGTGTCTCTCTATCCTTGATTATAATATTATAATTTTCTTTTATAATAAGAAGTTGTATGAAAATTACTTCCCCACACTTTAGTATATTGTATAGTGTAATGCTTTGGAGAAGATCATAGACCACATACCATTTCTGGTGCTTATTACTCATTTAACTGTTTAAGAGATATGTTCCTAACCAGACTGGTTAATTAATTATTTTTTACCCTATAAGGGGTGATTTAGATTATCATACATCATACACTCCTCTCATACCAATCACTCATGTACCAAGTTGTTGAGAATTAAAATTTATTTTCTTAGTTATCCCTCCATCCTCTACTAGTGAATTATTAAATAAATCTTTCCCTCATGATTCATCCAGTAGGTTCTTAACTCTATACATTACTCCATGATTAAAAAAATAGAAAATTATGCTCTTAAATGGAATGGTGAGTATATCTAGAACAAAACTTATTAAATCTTTCCCAGTATACGTATAAATTATCTCTGGATGCATATCTTATTGAACTGATCTATTCTTTGACAGTTGAACTCTTTGAAGTGGGGAAGAACCTATGGATGAATCTTATATTTAGGTCATCCTAGTCATTTACCTCCCCATGTTACAAACTATACAACCATTAAATTGATGATCCTTCTAAATACATTGTAAATGCATTCCATTTTACTTGTTCTTATTCTACTCCTTTAGAGTTGAGTGTAGAACATACCAATGAAAAGTCCTTTATATTCTTGATAGGGTATTTAACTCCAAGTACATGAAATAATAGTTGAAATTGGATTATATTAGTTTGAAATTCAATTTCATGTTTTAATTCATGCATAGAAATATGGGTTAATGAAGTGAGGTCCACATAGAACTTTTAGAGTCACGTGAGGGTCCTTGTCCTTTGTTACAAGATCAAAATGAATACTTTGAGTTTTATTGGAGTCTAATAATGAAATATCATCAACATAAGATTTTAAATATAATTTATTAAGTTTTTATCATATTTCTATCAATATATATATTAAGATATAAATGGGTTCTAGTGTTAGAATATATAATATAATTTTAATGATAAAGATATTGGTACCACAACCCTAGAAAATTTGTAAATTTTTTGGCATGGGTGTCATGGGTATGTACAAATATAACTAAAACTAAAGGTAAATAAATATATATTATATTGTAAACAATAGGTTTTCTATAGATAGGGGATATTAAATTTTTTTGTTATAATCAGTTAAAGGGGTTTTTGGGTGAATTAAAATTGAGAGAAATTGGAAGCAATTTAAATAAGTGGGATTTATCAAAAGAGATAAATGGTATTGGTTTTGGGGGTTGGATTAATATTTTTCATAACATAATTCCCTATGATTTTAAAATAATACTAAATTTTATGGAATATAAGGCATGCAACACCAAGATTAAAAAAAACCAAAAAATCATTTTTTTAAAATATGACCATTATATGATATTCATTGAATTGTTAGGTCTGAATTGAAGTGAATTAATTATGAAATATATATAAAATATTCTTAATCAATAAAAATTTATTTATTAATTATGATGAAATAAGAACAAAATTTTTAATTTAGCTATATTGTGCTTTAAAAATACTTTTTCTTCAAAAATGGGTTTTATTGATTATTGTGAGAAAATATTACAATTAATTTTTTCCACTATTAGAAATTTTATTTTATATAAAAGGAAATTAAATTTTTTAAATCATTATATCCAAATTATCTTATGGTGGTGTTTTTAGAAATTTTCTTCAAATATTTATTTTTCAATAAATAATGAAAAGTATTGATTTTACTGAAAATGGTAATTTATTTTCAATTATTTACAAAGTTTCATTTTTAGAATTAGTTTTAAAATAAAATTCGTTCCTTTTAAAAAAATCTACTTAATTTTATATACCTCAATATAATTATTAATTTGGATATACAAACATTTTTATACATAAAAATGAATTTTTCTAGAAAATTGTATTTGTCGTGTTTTGTGAGTTTATTTTAAAAGTAATTTTTACCGATTTTAGTTATTTAATTAGATAAAATAGATTAAATATTTAGATTCATAAAACACAAAAAAAATTGAATAGTCCAACTTTATTTTTGGTCATAATGAAAAGTAACCACTGTAAAAATGTAGTCACCACAGTAAGGGTAAAATAGGTAGAGTAAGGTTAAAAATATGAAATAAGGCTTAAGAAACATCCATAAACATCCATATATTTCATTTTATAAGTTTTATTATATCAAACCTCAACATATTTAAACATATTTGTTTTTGGTGCCATTTTCCATTCATAAATCCCTTTATATTACTTTTTGTAAAGGAAAATTCTAAAATGAATTTTTCATGATTTTAATATCTATAATATTTTTTGATAGGGATAAATAAATTTATGAGTGATTATAGAATTTAACTTTTCATATGAATTGATTTTTTTATTATGGTAATTTATTTTTTATTTTTAGTGATTAAATAATTACCATAAAATATTAAGCAACACTGACATAGTCCTTGTCCAAGTAGTATAAAAATCAATTAAATGATTTTAAAATCTCTAAAATAAGTATTTTTTGGATCAGTTATAGTGTTACAAAAAAAAATTAGATAAATATATTGTATTAATGATGTTTTAATAGTTTATATTCAAATTTAATTTGTAACATCCTAGTATTTTTTAAAATATATTATTTCAATTTAATTTAAATTATTTAATATATTTTTTTACAAAAAATCAATATTTTATAAATGAAACAAAAATTTTATCTTTCATTTCACGCAACATAGAATCCTTTGATTACTTGTGATACACAAAAGGTTGAGTCTTACTAAACTATAATATATTGTTGATATTATTATTTAATATGGAATTTATCACCTCATATTTATCTTGGAAGGTGAGAATATGAATATCTAAATTTTGTTTATAAATTTTTATAAAATATTTTCACACTAATATAATAAATTTCATAGGCTAAAAATAATAATAATTCCAACTTGTAAGCGTAAAATGTTTTATATTTTTTAAAGAATGTATTACAGCCTTTTAATGGAAAATATATTTTAAATATAATTTTTAAAACTTTTATAATTTTTATAGGAAAAAATTAAAATACATTTTTGACAAAATAATATCAAAATTTACTTTTGGTGAACTTTTGGTATTTTAATGAGAAGTTTCATTTTGTGATGAATCACGAAAAATAATGCATTCTAGTTAAAAAAGGTATTTTAGTTTAAGTAATAATAAATGTTAAATTATATTTTAATTTCGTTTTACAGTCATATTAGATCACTTATACATATATTAATCTAATTTAGGTCATTTTAAAAAAAATTATATTGAACTTAGATATAAAAGCACAATGAACTTTTGAACATTTTTACTTTAAAAACCTTCTTTCTCCCCACATCTACGGGATTAGATTTAAATTTAATTTTGTTACTTTTTTAAATTTAATTTGGAAAAAAAGATACACTCAATTTTAATCAGTATGAACATTTTTTCCTAATAATATAAACTTAATTTTTTTACCAAAAATATTAGTGAAAGTGATTAAAATTTATTACAGCGATTAAGGTAAAATTATGTTTAACAAGGGACCAAACCTTAAACTTAAGGGCCAAATGACATAAAAACATGTCCAAAATCCATTGTGTTTCAATATATAGGCTATATCCCATATTGGTTATAATTTTATATTTATTGGGATAATATCCCACAACAGTGCCCTATATAACAAGTTAAGTAATGAAAACGACAAAAAAAAACTTTCCTTACTTTTATCCTTTATAAAACCTTGATATGTATAAAAACATACTATTTTAAGTTATACATATCCTTGTGAAATATAAATGGGTTAATTTTATCATAATTATATATCATTAATTTTTATAGATGATGTAGTTACTTAAAATTCTTAAGAAACACCAATGTTGTGATTTTTTAGTTAACAATTAACAATAATAAATGATACTATAAATATTAAAAGTTAAGTAAATTGATTGAATTATTGTAATTAATTTTTTTAAATGAATATATTATGAGGAAATAATATGAACTTACTAAATTTTAATTTAGATATTGTTTTTTTATTTTTAAAATAAAATTAAATATGATGTCTCATAATTGACATTAATTTTATTTTCCAATAAACTATATTTTATTAAATAAAATAAAATTAATAAAAATAATATATTATTCCAAGTTATTTTTATGTGTTAATAATTATAAAATATGGTCTATTAGTGGACCAATTTATCATTCATAATAAAAATATTTTCCCATAGATAGTAAAAACATTTTTTACATGTTCGGGGTTAAAGTAGTGTTTTTGTGTGTTACATGCTCTTGTTATAAAATTAATTTAAAAAACATGATACTTAAAATTTGTAAATTAGATATAATATTTAGATTTTATTGGGTATATATTTTATGATAAAACTCACAGAAATTTATCCTTAATGGTTAAGAAAGTTAGGTCAGAAATATAGTTAGTTTAATATAGAAACAAAATGATAAATTGGGGATAATTACAAATTAAGGAACAAAATTATAAAACAAAATCACTTATTTTTTATGTGTTGAAGGTTTATATAGACCTTAATTTTTATTTAATGCATTATATTCCCATTTTTGAGTCGCACGAGGTAAGGGATACCTTCCAATAATGTATACCTTTTGGTATTTGCAAGAATGTCACTCCCCCTCCAATATAAAAAAGAACTCAACCCTACCCCTTAATAACACATTTAAGTACACTTTTTATCAAACAATATCTTCAAAAATATATATGAAACATTCATACCCTCATATTATATGACCCCCATTTTGAAAAAAATCCATCCAAGTAAGAGTTTAGTGAAAACCGTGAGGAGTTACCCAAAGAAGATGTAATATTCTTCCCCATGCTTCTTTGTTTTATTCTCCACCCCCTAAAATATTCTTATTCCAAGATAATAAAACAACATAAGTATATAAATATATTTTTATGTATTTATGTTATGGTTTTGACCTGCACTAACACACACATCCATCTAATGGGTAACGAACCAACCATTTATTTGTAAGGTGAACTATTTCTTTACAAACGATGATTGTTAATTTTTTCTTTACCACCATTCATGGTTTGGAATAATGATGGAAAATCTGTTAATATTTGATATATATGATATTTATTATGTATTTAGGAATATTTATTTATTTTATAGCACATACCTTTATGTGTTCCATTGGGTGTAAATATGATAACAATGTTTGTGGGTGTGTGGACTGCCGCCTTTTTAAATATATGTGATACGTTCACACATTTCATGGAGTTAATTAAAGATGGGTTTAATTAAAAATATGTGAAATAAATGAAATATATATTAAATTCATGATATATTTACCTTTCTTTAAATATAATATATCATTTTCATTATTACCCTTTCACTAACAGAAAAAGTGATAACGTTGTTTGTGGACGTGTGGACAATCGCATCCTCGACACGATGTGATTATTTTAAATCACAAGAATTATATATATAATTAATTATAATTAATTACATGGTTTTAATTATATAATGATAATTTTTGAAAGATAAATGTTACTTACCTTCTTTTCATAAATATCATTGAAAAATTGGAATGTTACACATGCGTATGTATGGACAACCGTCTTAGTGATTGTAACATTGGTTCGTTTTTCATAACCATCATTCTGGATTGGTCTTAAAATTATAATTTATTTATAAATATGATGATTATTTCATGATTATTATTATGGATATATTTATATAATGACCTCATTGACCAAATATGACCTATCAAAGTTAGTTTTGAGACATAAGTCGAATATGGTAAAAACATCTGACTTAAGCATTATTGATTGAGTAAATGTATATAAAATGGTTATAAGTGAAATAAAAGTAATAATAAACTTGTAAAAGATAATTTATAAAGTATATAATTAACATAAGTTTATTATTCCTGAATATAGAGAACTTGCATGTAAAATCAGAATCGAGGTAAGGGATTTCGTCTCAATTACATTTCATTAAGTCATATAGTATTGTTATGAACCTAGTCACTTTTATATAGTGTGTATACTAAAAAATTGATTTATTATATCATGAATCATTTTATATTCATTGTATTTAATGGTTTTAATTAATTAATATTCTTTCTTGAGTTTAGGTTTTTTATATTTAAGAAAGTGGTAATGGACTTTTGTCACGATTTTCCTTCTATGAGACATTTGATATGTTATACACCTATATTATTTTAGTATGTGTATGTACTCATTTGACATGTTATATCATGAATATCATTATTATTAGGATATTATAAGTTTCATTTATTGTTATTACATTCATGAGGTTAATGGTTTAAATGTTTCAATGTGGCATGGGATGCTTTTAAAGGTTTAAAAATTATTTTACTCAATAATGTTTTAATGATAATTTAATGGTATTTCCATTCATCAATATAAAAAACTATTGTTGTTACTTATCCACCAATGGGGGTAATTTTTATGGATATTATTCTAATTCATTCTTTGTATGGATTATGTTTTCTTCAAATAGATTGTTATTTAACTCATTTCTTTTCCATGGGTTAATCATGTTTCAAATATATTTTTATTTAACCCATTTCTTTTCGATCTGTTAATCATGATTCAAAGAGATTTTTATTTAACCTATTTATTTTTCTTGGGATAATAATGATTCAAAGATAATGTTATTTAACCCATTTATATTCCATTGGTTAATCATGATTCAGATATATTATTATTTAAACCATTTCATTTACATTTTTTAATCATGATACAATGATTTTTTTAACTAATTTCCTTTCCATGTGTTATTCATGTTTCAAATTGGTTTTATGGAACTCTTTTACTTAATATGGGTTAATTATATTATAAAAAATAATAAAGGTTGTTTCAATAAATTTGGATGAGTTCCTTATGTATTTGGTTCTTAGAGAATATAAATCATGGGTGTGTTGATCACACCGTGATTCATTGTTTTATTTTCACCATTGCACAACTATTTTAAATAGAATTTGTTCTGTAAATTCTAAATTTAATAAATAATTTAATTTCATGTTAGATTAAATAATTTAGTGTTTTTCAATGTTAAAAAGTTAAATGATACTTGTTTTGATAATTTCATTGAAGGTGGAGAGGATTCGGGGGGTCCTGATGAAATTCAAGAAAAATGGTCCAAACTTCGTAGGATCCAAGAACACCAGTAGACTCAACCGAAAACTTCTACTAAACCATATATCCAAATGGGATGATATTATTTTTGGTCCAAAATTAAATGGGATAAATTTTAAATTAACAATTCCAAGACATATTCATCCATCTATTGGCCCAAACAGACTGATCTATCCAACACACCGAATCTGTATAAACTCAACAGTGGTTTTTTGTGAACTGTCCATATATCGAGTTTTAGTTGTCCAAATAAATACAAAACATAGTTTTACATATTTAGGAAGTAGAGATACAAATTTTTAATTTTCTCCAAATCTAAATAAATCTTTCTAGAGGTAAAAAACCATGTAACAATTGGTTTTATGAAATCTGTGTGCACAAAACCACCTTCAACTTTTCCAATAAAATGAAACCTTGGGATCCTCATTTGAAAGTTCGGCCAGGAGAAAATACTCTTGTACTTTTGAAACCTAAAGGATTCTTCTCCACATCTAATAAGTTCAGAAGGTCCCTATCCTCATATGGGGATCAAGGAGGGAGGTGAAGTTCCACTTAAGCCTCCTCCTCATCTCAATTGCGAGCTAAACGGTGGACAGTCATTTTGAGGGAGCTACACACACATGGGAGGGAGTTGTAGAAATTTTTATTCAACTGGTTTTGTGAAATTTTTTTGTTAAATATTTCACTTATTTATTATCTTGACATTCTTCTCCCCTTATTTCATTTCTTTTTATATAATTAATTGAAATGATTTTCATTTCAACACCGATTGGGTTGAGATTTAAAGTGGGAATATTTGGTTTTTTTGATTAGACAATATAGTAATAATTTCTCTCTAATACATATATGATATTTTAGTGTGCTTTGGAATCCATTTTTCTGTGATTTAGGACCAAACCATGACAACATTATTGTTGTGTCAATAGTTTGTTCTTTCTGCATCGTTTTAAGGTGTAAGAGGGGAATAAATATCTTGAAAACCCTATACCAATGAATTAAACAAATGATGTGAAATTTTTATAAAAATTAACTATACAAGATGTGTATTGAACTTGAAATGGTATCCTTATCTCATAATTCTTTATACACCACCTTTATCTATCAACTATTAAACTCTTTAAGTTAAGTTATTTTCTTGGAATTGTTTGCAAAATCACTCCCTATTTTAGTAATATTTATTAAAAACACTTATTCTAAACCTATAAAAGATCACTGAGAGTCAACTTATAGTATACCCTATACTATAAATCAACCACAAAATCATAATCAATTTGACCTGTCATGACAACGTGGTAAAATTTTGGCACCGTTTTGGGGGAGAGCTTTAGTTTTTAGTGCGTGTTTTTATAGGTTTTTTGTAAATTTTATCAATATTTATTTGTTTCATCTTATACCATTACCTAACTTTTTGTGTCCTAATTTATATCTTGTGTAGGTTTTGTGCATGAAAAATTCTATTCCGATAGATTTACAACCTTTCAAACCCGGACCGGAGAGGATCATATGTCAAAGACACCGAGATACACAAGAGAACAGGTTGAAGGAGGACACATAACACATCAATGCTCTTCTTTTTCCTTCATATTATTTATCTGGAACCAGCATCAAAACTGAAATAAACTTTCATAAAATATCTGAATATAAATGGAAATTAAAAGAACTAATTCTAGTTTATGTTGATATCCAACCAATATATATTCAAATACAAGGTGAGGCACCTAATTTTGAACTAAAATATGGTCCATTTCACTTATATTCAATGTTTCATGGAATTTCTGGATAAGATACACATAAAAACATTAAAAAAAATTCATAATGTGTGTTTAACCTTAAAACCTGCTAATGTGGATGAAGAACATGTAAAGCTTAGATCATTTAAAATTTTATTTAGAAGACACAGGGAAAGATCTGTTTTGTTATGTTAATTTACCAAATAGAGGTTGGGTAGACATGAAATTCCTTTTTCTTGAAAAATAATTCCCATCATGTAGAACTGCAACAATATGGAATGAAATATGTGGTATAAGACAATCACAAGTGGAAACACTTCATTAATATTGGAATATATTTAAGAGGTTATGTTCAAGCTCTCTGCACCACTAAATAATAGATGAAATATTAATTTAATATTATTATGAATGTTTAATTCCTACTAATCAAAATAATATTGATGCTACTGCAGGCGGTGCAATGGTGGATAATACCACAATTTCTACAAGGATCTTAAATGAAAATATAGCGCATAACACTCAAGATTTTGGTAAAAGGTCTAGTGTACCCATTAGAGGTGTAAATTAGTTACAAATTACCAAATTAGTAAAGACGATGGACATGATGTTTGAAGAGGTATGTACCATTCTTATAAAACATTCTATTTTCCAAGGGAAATTCTAATCTCCTCCTCCCATCCATTATGGTATATGTCCTTCTGACACCCATTACTCTTACCAATGTCCTCAATTGAGAAAAACATATTAGATTTCTAAGAAAATCATTATAGGCCACCCCTATAACCAAAAATTTAGGAAAGAAACATACAATACATCCAACCTAGGGTGGAAAGACAACTAATCATATAGGAAAGGGGGTATTCAAATAAACCTCAATAGCTATGGAACCAACTAGGGAAGAGTAGTCATCCACCACCACCTAGAAATCCTCAATCTCAAAAAAGGTATTTCCAATAACCCCCTCCAAAACAAAATCCTATCCTAGAATACATGATGAAAAAAATGGCTTCCGTCAGTCACTAATACCAAAAAACCACCGAAGCATCCATACAATACCTAAAAATACAATTATTCCAACATACCAAATCTATGGGAGAAATTCAAAGTCTTGGGTCAGGTAAACTACCTTCTCAAATAGTAGTTAACCTTAGGTATAAGGTAAATGTTAGTTTCATCACCCTTTAGAGTGGAAAAAACATAAAAACCTAATAAACCCTACATTGGAGTCATCCTATCCCAAAAAAACCAACATCCCAACCACTAAAAATGATTCAAATGAGGTAGAACCTTGTCCTGAGAGAATACCTTCCAAAGTAAAGAGTGTGTCTGTTAATGATTAACCTAGCCCAATCATTCCTCTTGAATTTACTCAAAGGTCCACCCATCCAAGGAAACCAAAATAAACTTAACACAATAAATAAATCTTGGAATGTTTCAAAAAATTGTAGGTTAACATTCCATTGATTGGTGTTGTAAATAAAATTCCACAATATGCAAGCTTCTAAAGGAGATGTGTACACACTAAAGTTGACTTTGTGGATATGGTAAGGTGAGCTTTGGGAAGAACATCTCATCATTGATAGATCCATTAATACCCACCAAATGAAATGATCATGTAACATTCTCAATTACATGTGTTATAGGGAAGTATTCTTTTTCTAATTCTAAGATTGATTTGGGTGCATCTAAAAATTTGATTCCTCACCCCATTTACTCTTCATTATAGGTCGGAGAACATAAGACCACTAGAATATTTATGTAAATAGAAAAAACAGAGTGACATAGACCCCAATGGTGTGCTATAGGGTGTTCTTGTGAGGGTTAAAATTTTAATTTTTCCTGTTGATATTTATGTTCTTAATATGTAAGATGATAGGATGAATGGACATGCTCTGAATATATTGGGGAGACCCTTCTTGGAATGTGGAAAAACCATAATTAATGTCAATGATGGTACATTATCTATGGATTTTGGGGGTGACATTTTCCACTTCAATATCATTGATTCCATGAAGAACCCATTAGAAGAATGTTCCTCTCTCTCTATTAATTCAATTGATGTACTACCATCCCCTAAAATACAAGTTTTCATTCCTCTAATCCCCTTTCTGTCTTTTCATCATTGATTGAAATGATAATAAATGAATCATATATAGAATTTTGTACCAGTTTAGAAAAATGTCATTCATGTTTACTAATTGATGATTTCTTGAACACTGAGGACCACATGACCATCGATGATACAACTAATGTTTTAAAATTTTGTTCCTCATATAAGGATAATTCCATTGAAAAATTATATGAGATTATTAACCTATCACTTTCACACACACACCTATCAATCCTAAATCCACATGAATTAGAACAAAAACAACTGCCTCAAGATTTATAATATTCATATCTTGAGAATAGAAACAAGTCATCTGTCATCATTACATGTTCACTCCCTCTTGGGTATGAATTGCGACTGCTTGAACATGTGAGGGCTTATAATCAGTATTTTGTATGGACACTTTCAGACATTCCTGGTATTATCCCATCAATCATCACACATCCTATATTATTTTATTATGATGCTAAACTAGTGAGGTAGTAACAACAACGATTGATCCCAAACCTCTTTGATGTGGTTAAAAAGAAGGTAAAAAAATGTTGTCTACTTGAAACATTTACCCCATCTCTAACAGCCAATTGGTCAGTCCAGTCCATGTAATTCCTAAGAAAATTAGTCTAACAGTACTAACAAATGAAAAAAATGAGTTGGTTCATACTCATGGGTAGAATAGATTGTGTGTGTGTATAGACTATCACTGATTAAATAAACACACTAGTAAGGACCATTTTTTATTTCCATTCCATGACCAAATGCTAGAGAGGCTAGCAGGGAAGTCCCATTACTGTTTTCTTGATGGGTATTCTAGATACTTTTATATCCATATTTCACCCTAGGATCAGTAAAAGAAAACTTTTGCATGCCCCTTTAATACATTTTCATATAGGAGGAGGCCATTTTGTATGTGTAATGCTCCAAGTACTTTCCAATAATGTTTGTTTAGTATTTTTTCTAATTACCTAGAGAATTTAATGGATGATTTCACTATTTATGGATTCTATTTTGATGAATGTTTGAGTAATCTTGGTCTAGTCCTACATCACTATATTAAAAATAATATCGTTCTAAATTATGATAAATTGAATTTCATGGTTCGAAAAGGTATATCTTTGGGACATGTCATTTCCTGAGATGATATCCAAGTAGATAATTCAAAATTGGATTTCATTTCTTCAATACCATTCCCCAATAATGTATAGGATGTGCGTTCTTTCTTAGTTCATGCTGAATTTTATCGTCATTTCATTCGTGACTTTAGTAAAATTTATTTCCCCTATCCTAATTACTCCAAAAAGAAAAGGAATTGGTTTTGAAAATGAATGTGAGGCATATTTTAATAAATTAAAATATAGTCTCACATGACCCTCGGTAATCCAACCACCTTGGTGGGATTTACCATTTGAGCTCAACTGTAGCACCTCTAACTTTGTAGTTGGGGCAGTCTTATCCCCAAGGGTCGGTCAGGGTCCATATGTCATTTCTTATGCCTCATGTTCTTTGTACCCTTCCAAAGAAAACTACATCACAACTAAAATATAATTTCATTCAATTTTGTTTTACTTGGATAAATTCAGGTTCTAACTTTTAGGGTCCAAAATCATTGTTTTCTTAGACCATGTTTCCCTCTAGTATCTCCTTAAAAATCTAGAAGCCAAACCACATATCATTAATTCAATGACCCTCCTTAAATAATTCAATATATAAATTAGAGATATAAAAGCAGTATTGAATTTGGTGGATGTAATGACCCAAAGTTTCATTAATGGAAAATCCCTCTTGATCCAGTTAATTGTCTCTTTATAAAAAAAATGTTTGTATAATATGTAAACTTATTTGGTTTTATGATAAGAGTTGTGGCCGTTACTTTTATAGCCTTTGAACAGTGATCACATGATTAGTATAAATATAAGGCTTTAACGAACCCAATTTTTACTCAGATAAAGGAAGCGTTGGCCTCGTCCATTGGAATTGCCCCATACGAAGCCCATTTTTCAGAGCTCGGAAAAGAGGTGGAATCCTTGGGCTTCGCCCTTGACCAAGCACAAGCTGAGCTTCATTATGTAAAACTCGAACATGACCGTCTACGGTAAAAGTGGAAGTTGATTGAAATTACCACTCGAGCGATGTTATCCGAGCCACCCCAATAGTCTGTCACCATCGCACACCTTACCCTTAGGTATTATGCGGCTGTTTTAAGGGTTTATGTAAGAAATAAGTAGTACTATGGTCATGTACATTATTTTTGTATATAATAATGAATATAATTTCTAGTCATTTTTTATACATTGTAAATAGTTTTTAAAGTACAAATGGTGTTTTTAGTTATTATTTAGTTAAGAAATCTATTTTATTAAATTAAGGGATTTTTGAATTAAATAATATTTTAATAAAATAATAATATTTTTATTAAATTAGTTAAATACAAATGAACTTAAAAATTTATTAATGAAATTAAAATGTTATATTAAGGTTTGAAATCCATTTCTGTCAAAACCCGTGAATTTTCGATAAATGTTGGTTTTTATTTTAAAAGTAAAAATTAACCTATTTAGAATTTTTTTTAGAAAAAATAAATGTCATTTCTGGAATCAGGACATCGAAATTATCCAACGGTGAATTTTTCATAATTTTCGGATACAGTCAAATTTTTGGGTAAAAGTTAAATACCGTTTAAATATACAATGTGTTTTATGACATCATAATGATCCAATGGTGATGTAATAAAATAATATAATCCTAATGTTCGGCCAATGTATGTTTTACCATTAAAATAAAGTGATTTTGGTTTTGTTTGACTTACTTTTCAAAGCATTAATGAACCCCTCAAGACTTATTCAATACTTTGCCTTTTTAAATTAATTTCCATGGGAGTGTGACTCACCTCCACATAATCAACCTTATTATTTTAATAAATTCGGACCTTGGCCTTGTAAAATATTTTTTTCCTCTTTCCTTTTCCAGAAACCATGGGCAAAAACCATGGGATGGTTTGTGGTTTGGATTAGTTTAATATAAGGGTTCCCAAACCTAAATAATAAAGAATTCTCTCACCTTTCCTATATAAACCCACCCAATCTCCCACTTCCTCCTCCCTAAAATCCTTTGAAGTTCATCCAACCTCTTCCCTACTCTCTCTAGAATCCTCCAAAGGTGCCCCAATCTCCCAAGAAGACTCTTACAAGCCTCTCTCTATCCTTTGGAAGCACACTTCCAAGTAAGGGTTTTTTCTTCCTTTCTCATTTTTGTCAATTTTCTTTAAGTTGTATTGCCCTTTTAATTTCAATTATTAATGTTGGGGTATGGTTTCTCACCTCCCCCATACTTCCCACTTATTGTTTGAATGATGGGATACTCCTTTCTCTCTCATTAAATGCCTCTCATGTACACCCGTTACTATGCTGAAATTCCGAAAGGAACTTCTCTCTCTTCTTTTACATTCAAGCAATACTTTTGTATCATGAATCTAAATTCCTTTTCAATTGTTGGGACATGTATATATATGATCTCCTTAATTTCCATTACATGTAAATATGATGAGTAACCCCTTTCTCCCTCATCAACCTTTTTTATGAATTCTTATGTCACGCCGTTACGCTGCCGAAATCGCACCGATTTTCTAATCCAATGTCATTGTGTAGTGAATACCATGTCCATTTCTCCATTAAGGATATTCACCTTTATGCACATTTACTAATTTTTGTAAAGTTTCATGTATTAATTCCACATTACTTTATCATGGAATAAATTATTATGTTTTATGACTCCATGTTTTATGATCCATGTGGCACACTTATGCATGAAATTAAATGTTTAAGAAGGGTGAACCCTTATAGCGCTCCAATGCATTGGGTAAAGTATAGTATCATGATACGTCATTTGCAATGAGTGTTGACTCATGATAATTCAATTGAAACGAGAGTTTACTCGTTCTTCATGTGCAATGAGGGTTTACTCATTCTTTATGTGCAATGAGCCTTGGCTCATGCTAAATCCATGTTAAGTGTTGTTACCACATTTCCATGTTATGATTATCATGATTTATCATGCCTTTATGTTCAAGTTTCTTTTATGATCTATTGATATGCCTATTGTCTAAAATGTATTTTACTCCTCATGTTATTCATTGTGTACTCCCTTACTGGGATTTATAGCTCATCCTTTTCTTATGCATGTCCTCGGGTTATCCCATGCAATGCTAAGTACGAGGGAATGTAGTGGTCATGTAAAGGAAGTTTTCAATAAAGATGTTGCATTTCATATTTTAAGTTTTTATGTAAAGATATTAAGCCCCAAATACACTAAACCTCTCGATATTCTTTGTTCTATCAAGTGCAGTTTTATGAAATAAAGCATGTTTAAGTTGTAATAAAAAGCAGGGTTGTCATAGTTGGTATCAGAGCATAGGTTTAGTTATTTTTGGGATTAGGAAAACCCTAGTAAAGCCTTAGATACAAGACTAAGTATAATAAAATCATCCCTAAGATTTGGTAAATACCAAGTAAGTGGTTTATTAAACAAATAAATCCTTGTCTGGATACGAGCAGGTAGAGGCGACTCTGGCACAGATATATCCTAGGGGTAAAACCCGAAAACACCGCTTTGAGCTAGACTCGAACAGGAACTGGTGCACAAAAACGGGCCTTGCTGTACTTTTGGTTATGACACTCCCGGGGGATATGTTTTGATAAATTCACAATCTTGGTATGAACCCTTATTAAGGGAAAAATTCCCCTAAGAATATATGTTAGAAAGTAGACATGAAAAGCCTAGATTGAATCCTATAGACTCATGAGTTGAAGAAATTAAAATTTATTTATAGGTCATCAATTTTTGTCTTTTGATTACCCTTTCTGTGTTACCCCTAACTTTCCTTTTTCCATCCAATGGTCGGTAATAGGAGGACACGGGCTAACAACCACTGTGAAGATCAGTGTGATGATTGTACTAATGAGATGCCCAATACAATGGGAGTGGGAATCACAAACTTTGTCACACTTCTCTCTCAGCTAACTCAAGTTTTGAATAGAAACACCGGTCCAGAGGAACGTTCAACCCCCCCCCCCCCAAGAAAGAACAAGTTTCTATCGAGAGCATCATGAGACAGAGGCCTCCTACTTTTAGTGGATCATCTGATCCCATGATCGCTGAACAATGGATCAACTCCATTGAAAAGATCTTCTTCATCCTTCAATGTTCTGAACAAGAGAAGGTTCTCCTGGCGTCCTATCATATGGAGGGTGAAGCTGATCAATGGTGGACGTTGATCAAAAATACGAAGCCTGAGGAGGAGATTGATGATTTGTAATGGAAGGAATTTTGGAAGATGTTTTTCGATAAATATTTTCCACGCACCCTCTATCTTAAGATGGAAAGGGACTTCCTTTCCCTCAAGAAAAATGATGAAGAATCTATGGGAGCGTACGAGGAAAACTTCACAAGACTTGCACGATATGCTTCCGGCTTTTTCGTTACCCCCGAATGCAAGGTTGACCGCTTCTTTGGTGGGTTGAAGGCTAGATTGCGGAAAGAATTAGCGATCCGTGACTTCGACAGCTATGAGGAAATTGTACGATGTAACCTCAAGGTCGAAATGGAGATTGAAGAATCACAGGGGTATCATGGGGACAAGAAGTGTAAGGTGGACTTCAATGATGGTGTTCCGATTGATAAATCCAATGGTGCTAAGAAGTTCCATCACCCCACTTGCCAAAAGTGCAGAAAGAAGAACCCTGGAAATTTCCTTAAGGGGATGATAAAATGCTTCAGGTGTGGAAGAGAAGGGAACCTAGCTATTAACTGTCAACAAGAAGGACCCGCGACTACGACAGAGGAGAGGAACGCTCCGTTCGAACCTCAACGAATTGTTCAATGCTACAAATGCAAAGAACCGGGTCATTTTTCAAATCAGTGCCCTAATCCAAGGGTTATCAGAGGCAACCAATAACCCCCAAGACAGTAAGGAAGAACGTTTGCCATCACTTCTGCCAAATTGAACCCCGACAACGAAGTGGTGATAGGTACACTAGTTATTAATTCTAGAATAGTGAATGTACTTTTTTGATTCAGGTTCTACGCATTATTTTATATCTCGAAAGTTTAGTAGAACAATCCCAGCACCACCACAAATCATGGAAGTAAAGATGTCGGTGAGTATGGAAAATGGGGCAATCATTGCATCCCATGAATATAAGAACTCCCCTGTTATCATCTGTGGATTGAATTTCCTGGTGAACCTCATCATACTCCCTTTGGTGGAATTTGATGCAATTCTTGGCATGAATTGACTTTCCTTATATAGAGCCAACATAAATTGTCAGGAGAGGGAAATCACACTCCATATGGAGAATCAACCCCCGATTCTATACAAGTGTCAGGAAGAAGTTGAATCTCCTTTAGATCCATCATCTCAAGCATGGATATTACTGCCCTATGAGCATGTGTATCTGGCTCATATGATTGAGTCCAAGGATGAAACCATCCTTGAAGAAATTCTTATTGTGAGGGAATTCACTGAAGTGTTTCCCGAGGAATTGTCTGGTCTTCCTCCAAGAAGAGATGTTGAGTTCTCAATTGAACTTATACCTAGGGCACTACCAATATCCAAGACTCTATATAGAATGTATGTTGTTGAGTTTGAAGAGCTGAAGAAACAACTACAGGAGAATCTGGATAAAGGGTTTATACGCCCAAGTGCTTCACCATGGGGTGCACCAGTCCTCTTCGTCAAGAAGAAGGATGGGTCAATGCGGCTCTGCATCAATTATCGTGAACTTAACAAAATCACGATAAAGAACAAGTATCCACTCCCATGAATTGATGACTTATTCGATCAGTTGCATGGAGCACAATGTAGAGACCCGAAGCTTGACGTACATGGACATTACATTACATTTTCGGAATACTTAGTACATAACAAAAACACACACACAAGGATCGTAATAGTTTAGTGTCTTTGGAAACTCGGAATAAATTCTTCTAATCGTGGGGAAAGATCTTCAACATCTCCCATAAAGATCTTCCCTTTTTTTTACCTAAAACCTTTCTTTATATCCTGGGGAAAAGAAAACATAAAAGGGTGAGCTCAAATGCTCAGTAAGGGTAAACAAAAGAAATATCAATCACATCGTATTCATAAGAACATAACATTTTGGAAATCTTAACCTACAAAAGAGAGCATAATTTCATAACATGGGATAAATCATGGAAGTGAAATGTAATCACAATAATCATAACTTAAAACATGAAACTTTGTGGCATTCACACATAATCATAGAGAATCATTTCTTGTTAGTCAAGACTCATTGCCAAGACTATCTTAGTGGACAAAGTCCCTTTCTGAATCGAGTAACCCTCGTTTCAGTCCTGTTTCACTGAACCGGTATAACCTACCGTTCCAGCCCTGTCTATCTCATGAGATATAAAATCTTTACCCAATGCATTGGAGGGAGATATAGGTCCCACCCATCTCATAATGATACCATTCTTATGTGTGCCACAAAATCATAAATCATACATCATTGCATAACCCATGTAATAAAAATGGAATTCTTAAACAACATGACATCATAAAACCATTCATATAAGATAAAGGAATTCATAAAAATATTTCCATCACAACATAATCAAATCCATGTAATAATAGGGATAAAAACAGAACCCTTTTATTATCTTAGATGGAAAATAATTTTGATAAAATACTTGAAATCCATTCTTGAGGAAAATATCCTTTCTACTTCAAAAACATTTTCCTTTCTTAACATGTCTTACAATTTAAAACTAAAAGAAGTTGATTAAAAATAAACTTGAAAACTTTTAAAGGAAGCTTCTTGGAAATAATGTTTTAAAAAAAACCCATTCATTCCGTATAAGTTAAAAAAACATTCTTCTTGTACTTTTTTCGGAAAAGTCAAAAAGTACCTCGTACGAAAAACGAAAAAAGATTCCTTTCATATATTTTACTAAAAACTCACCGAAGGGTAAAATTGGATTTAAACAATTGTAGGAGGATGGAAATAATATTACATATCGAGGAAACATGGACGTGGATGATAAAATACACCCCAGTAAATACTTACGAATAAACAATCTCGGATAAAAATGAGATTGTGATATTTCCCTTACCTTAGGTCCAATTTGCCTTGTATGTGTCCGAAGCTCCTGTATAATGGTTTAAATAATGTTATTGACTTATTCCAGAATCATACATATTTATATCATATCATATATGGTCATATTCTTAGCTTCTTGTTAGTAATATTTCATTGTTACTTGTTACTCGGGTCTTTATTGCCTTTTGTTCTTACGCGTGTTTTGCCGAATAAATTCTTATTCTTCTTTCAAGGTTATAGATACCTTATATACAGAATGGTATTAGTGTAACATATATCATATTTATTCATTCAATTTATTTATATAATTATTATGTAATGATGATCATGTAGAACGAGTCGCATCACATCGTGGAGACGGTATTCCGTACGTACGCACGAGTGATGATATCGTTCCTATGATCGTGGAAATGTATTGGAGTATATATATATTATTTCAGTATCAATATTACTTTATAATAATCATAAATAGTTACTCATTACACCATTATACCCATCCTTGTAAAGTGATGGTGGAAAAATAGATTACACCACGGCGTGGAGACGGTATTCCGTACATACGCACGCGCGGTGATTTCTTTTTCCGTAGGATGTATAGATGGTGAAATAGGGTTGTTTCATACTTATAATAACATATCAGTATATGAGTGATACTGATGTTATTACTTCATAATAAAACAACCTAAGAAGAATAAGTGGAAGAAGAAATAAAGATGAAAGAATTGGTAACGGTAATTACCACTTCTTTGAAGCGCCTCTTTGAGACCTCCTCTTAGGGCACTAAAATTGGTCTTTGAGGAAGACCAGAACCTCTAGGATGTTGCTAGGGAAGTGGAGAAGATATTTTGGCAGGGTTTGGCCGAGCTTGAGTGCTCAAATTGGTGTGAGGAGGAGGGGGAGGAGGTGTCCTTTTATAAGGGAGGAGAGGGGCACCTTAGGAATATCTCAAAATATTATTTTATATTAAAGTCAAAATCGGTTTATAATGGTTCCAAAGGGTCTTATTTCGAAGCTAAGGTGGGTATGGGTCTAAATCCTATCAACTAATAGAATTTAGACAAGTTTAGGATATTATTTTAACCTTATCAATTAGATTTAACTCCAAGTTAAATAATTTAACCTTTACCGTGTCTTTTTGTTTTCTTTCACTATATGGTTAATACACTTACTATAACATGCCAAACGAACCCCAACTTGTTTATTATTAATATATATATCCTTATCTAAGTCATTTGGCCGAACCTTAGATTTTTAGGAATAAAATAACAATTAATAATATAATATTTGATTTAAAAACTATTTTGTGTCAATTTTGACACTATTTGATATATGATTTTTGTGAAAGTCATAACAGAATTAAATGTTCGAAGAAAGTTAATTAAATCAACATTAAGATATCATAGTAACCTAGAAAATTAGTGGAATTCATAAAAAGTCTCAAATTACATTTATTTTGGTGTTTATAACATCAATTATGTCAATATTTCATTAATAAGATAATTACTCCATCATCATTGTGTCATAAATAAATTAAATTATTTAAAGTCTAAAAATTACAAATAAAATACCATTATGTAGGAAATATTTTTATATTTCTAATGAATATTTATAATCTAAAATCCAACATATATAACCCTATGTAACAATTGTTTTGCTAAAAGATATATGCTTGTGTCATTTTTGTATTCATTTTATCTTAATTAAAATAAAGTGTCATTATCACTTACAAGTGGATCAATGGGGTCCCAAAATCGACCCAAAGATGCCCATGGTCGACCATGTATCAACCAATGGGGTTAAGACACGTTTTAGGGTAATTTAATATTATTATAATATTATTTTTTAACCCTTATTTACCGGATTTACCCTTAACCATGGTAAATAAAATATTTATCGCAGTAATTATTCAAAATGTCTAAAAATAAAAGTTATCTATTTACACAATTTGAACATCCTGATTCCAAATATGGAATCCATTTTTCTAAATTCAAAACACAGAATTGGCAGAAATTAATTTAAAATTAATTCCCGCTGTCAAAACAAAAAGTGTGTTTTTAAGAGATAATAACTATCAAAAGATTGACACTTGTTTATGTTCGGTTTAATTGTAAAATTGTGTCCAATGACCAACATTACATTAAGTGGTAAAAATATATTCTAAATATACTTTAAAACCATTCAATATTATAATTTAACCACATAAGATATTACGATGAAAAAAGTTGTTTTTAATTAAAATATAGCGTGTTTTTACTATTCATTAAAATATGAAAGTTATCGGAAAAATATCAAAACTTTATCTAATGTAAATTTTCATATCCTGATTCAAAAGAAGAATATTATTTTGTCAAATTGAACATATAAACATGTCAAAAACTATATTTAAAGTGGGTGCGCCATCAAAAGGCGGTAAAACTGCATTTTTTGAAAAATACTTATTTTACCCGAAAAATTTATTTTGTTCTTATACCATGTTCTAGAAATGTGTAAGATGAATAATAATGTTATAAAATTCAAAATTTAGTTAATACTATTCATAACGGCTAGTTCATGACAATATTATAATAATATAACATTGTTTATTAAAACCCGGTATTGCGTACAACACACGCTATCGAGGAAGGTCGTGATTGCGTGTAATGCAAGCCAAGTCAGTGTTGCGTGTTGTGAAAGAATCCTTCGTTGTTTCGTATAACAGAATCCAACCATATTTCATTTATACATTTAATATATATATATATATATATATATACTCAATGTTGCGTAGAATAACTATTATCAAAATTGTGTGTAACACGGTCCAAGAATAGTGTTGCGTATACTACAAGCTAATACGGTGTTGCGTATAGCGCAAGGTAATCTTGGTGTAGAATACAACGCAAGACATTAATGAAATTAAAAGAATATTTTTCATAAAATATCGAGGTGTTACATTCTACCCCCCTTAAAATGAATTTCGCCCTCGAAATTCGTCGGGGTTATAAATGGTTTACTATTTGAAAGTTTCTTTGATAGAAACCCACATCGTAAAAAGGAATACCAAAACTTATCTTTAAAAACAAAAGTATGAAACGTAACGGTTACCCAAATAAACTAATCATTCGGTTTCTACATAGGTGAAAATATGGATATGGAAGAGAAATCTAACCATCATGTTCTGATGGAGAGTGGTAGAGAACATGGCTATGAAAAAGCCAACAATCACAAAGCCATAAATTTGTGATGATCTAGGGTACAATCTGATTCATCAGATATAAGATCACTAGGAAAACATTTTTGGTTTTCAATATCATTTCCCTAAAGTTGAAAAATTTGAATTAGAAGAAATACTTACTTGATTTTGGTATAATCTCATTGTTGTTCGTGAATTGAACACTTTACACTTCTTCCCTTAAAGAAATGAAGTTGAATTTGTTATTCGTGATGTGTTAGCAGATCATGTGATAGAATGACAGGTCATTCCATCTGTCTCAAACAAAAGGTTAGCAAAACTTATATATATAAGTCGATCTATAGTGAGATTAATCATATATGGTTCCTAAAATGGACTTATACTTCATATATCATACTGCCTAATATAATAAAACTAGTTTCTACTAAACAGGGACTTCTTATAGGTCAGTGGTAGGCGATAGAGGTCAGTCGCACTTCGGTTGTGGGTTCGATTCCTACAGCCTTGTCCGAAGCGATGGGTTGTCGCCCGTCCTGCAGGTTGTCCTTTTTCTAAAACTATATTACTATAACATCCAATCAATAATATCGAAAAAAAACTTCTATCCTTAAATAATACTAACTTATTCCAACATAATCCATTCCAATCTTTAGGCTTACCCATAATACTGTAGTCCACTCTCATAATATAGTGAAAACAATTACCAGAGATTTAATACCATCATTGATCCCCATAAGATATGTCTTGTTGGTCACATTCTAAACATTCAAAGTCCTTAATCATGTATTCTCTTGAATACCTTAGTGAAAACATGAATGCAGTTTAAAGTTAACACTTTCCACATACCAAAATCCTCAAAATTCTATATACTCAAACCATGATATCACTTAGTCCTTATATCAATCATGAGCTCATGAATACTATTAAACATTTCATTTTCTCGTCTTCATTATGCGCATATCATCTTATTTCCAAAAAAAATATCTCAATCACTTTGAATACCACATCAATAAATATTGCAATACAACATTATTTTGGAATCCCATTACATAAACACTTAATCATTCCACCACATCGTTGTCATATTCAACATTGCCAATAATGATCGCATGTGATTTCCCTTTGTCCTTTGCCTTCAGTGGTTGCTCATGTTGATCATCACTAACCCTTGGATTAAGGCAATTATTAGCATAATTCCCCATTTCCTTGCACTTGAAGAATTGAAGTGTTGGTGGTGCGTTCTCTGCAGTGTTTGCTTTATTCACATCATTAGAAACCCTTTTTCCATTACTTCGACACTCAGCTGCTCGATGACCTTCTTTTCCACACTTAAAACATTTTCTAGTCCCTTTAATACAATCTCCACCATGCTTCTTTCCACACTTTGTGCATAAGGAAACATTCATCTTCTTTTCACCATTATTCTGAGATTTCTCCTTGAACTCCATCTTTCGTTTCTTGTCAAAACCATGAGATGGATATGTAACACCAACTTCCATTTCTACCTTGATAGCACAACGCACAATTTCTTCATAGCTACTGAAGTCTCTTATAGCTAATGCCCTTCGAAGACTTGGTTTTAAGACACTGAAAAATCGATCAACTTTACTTTCAGGTTGGATGATAATACCCGAAGCATACCTTGCAAGTCTTGTAAAATTTGCTTCATAGGTACCAACAGATTCATCGTCCCTTTGCTTCAGTTCAAGAAACTCTTTCTCCATTTTTGTTCGAAGAATACGAGGGAAGTACTTACTGAAAAACAAGTTCTTGAACTCGTCCCATTCCATGGACTCAATTTCATTTCTTGGCCTCGTATTCTTGATAAGATTCCACCATTGATCAGCTTCACCTTCCAAACGATATACTGCTAAGATGACTTTATCATGTTCAGAACATTGAAGAACTGAAAATATCTTTTCAGTAGTACTGATCCATTGTTCAGCCACAAGTGGATCAGAAGACCCACTGAAAGAAGGTGGACGTTGCCTCATGAAGGAATCAATAGAATATTGTTCCCTTCTCTGCTCATTTGGAAGTCCAGAATGATTCATAGCTTGTGTAAGTATAGCAATAAGATTTTGCACTCCATCTCCCATAACATTTGTTTGTTCAGGAGGGCAATCATTGCATTGTCCATTGCATTGATCAACACGGTTTTTTCGGGTTCCAGCCATCGTCTAAAACCCAAAAAGAATAGTGTGAGAGGCAAAAATCATGCTAGGGAAAACAACATAATAAAGGGGGAGTACCTTCAATATCTAACATCTTAGGTTTAATTCTATGATCGTTAGCGTAATTCTAGTACTATAACCTATACGTATACTTAACCTTAGGGACATCCCTAGACATACCTTAGAAATATCTCTAGGGATCTCACTAACGTTTTCGCATCCTAGTTTCCAAAGGTTGACTAAACCTTTCCTCTGATACCAACTGTAGAGACCCGAAGCTTGACGTACATGGACATTACATTACATTTGCGGAATACTTAGTACATAACAAAAACACACACACAAGGATCGTAATAGTTTAGTGTCTTTGGAAACTCGGAATAAATTCTTCTAATCGTGGGGAAAGATCTTCAACATCTCCCATAAAGATCTTCCTTTTTTTTTTACCTAAAACCTTTCTTTATATCCTGGGGAAAAGAAAACATAAAAGGGTGAGCTCAAATGCTCAGTAAGGGTAAACAAAAGAAATATCAATCACATCGTATTCATAAGAACATAACATTTTGGAAATCTTAACCTGCAAAAGAGAGCATAATTTCATAACATGGGATAAATCATGGCAGTGAAATGTAATCACAATAATCATAACTTAAAACATGAAACTTTGTGGCATTCACACATAATCATAGAGAATCATTTCTTGTTAGCCAAGACTCATTGCCAAGACTATCTTAGTGGACAAAGTCCCTTTCTGAATCGAGTAACCCTCGTTTCAGTCCTGTTTCACTGAACCGGTATAACCTACCGTTCCAGCCCTGTCTATCTCATGAGATATAAAATCTTTACCCAATGCATTGGAGGGAGATATAGGTCCCACCCATCTCATAATGATACCATTCTTATGTGTGCCACAAAATCATAAATCATACATCATTGCATAACCCATGTAATAAAAATGGAATTCTTAAACAACATGACATCATAAAACCATTCATATAAGATAAAGGAATTCATAAAAATATTTCCATCACAACATAATCAAATCCATTTAATAATAGGGATAAAAACAGAACCCTTTTATTATCTTAGATGGAAAATAATTTTGATAAAATACTTGAAATCCATTCTTGAGGAAAATATCCTTTCTACTTCAAAAACATTTTCCTTTCTTAACATGTCTTACAATTTAAAACTAAAAGAAGTTGATTAAAAATAAACTTGAAAACTTGTAAAGGAAGCTTCTTGGAAATAATGTTTTAAAAAAAAACCCATTCATGCCGTATAAGTTAAAAAAAACATTCTTCTTGTACTTTTTTCGGAAAAGTCAAAAAGTACCTCGTACGAAAAACGAAAAAAGATTCCTTTCATATATTTTACTAAAAACTCACCGAAGGGTAAAATTGGATTTAAAAAATTGTAGGAGGATGGAAATAATATTACATATCGAGGAAACATGGATGTGGATGATAAAATACACCCCAGTAAATACTTACGAATAAACAATCTCGGATAAAAATGAGATTGTGATATTTCCCTTACCTTAGGTCCAATTTGCCTTGTATGTGTCCGAAGCTCCTGTATAATGGTTTAAATAATGTTATTGAGTTATTCCAGAATCATACATATTGATATGATATCATATATGGTCATATTATTAGCTTCTTGTTAGTAATATTTCATTGTTACTTGTTACTCTGGTCTTTATTGCCTTTTGTTCTTACGCGTGTTTTGCCGAATAAATTCTTATTCTTATTTCAAGGTTATAGATACCTTATATACAGAATGGTATTAGTGTAACATATATCATATTTATTCATTCAATTTATTTATATAATTATTATGTAATGATGATCATGTAGAACGAGTCGCATCACATCGTGGAGACGGTATTCCGTACGTACGCACGAGTGATGATATCGTTCCTATGATCGTGGAAATGTATTGGAGTATATATATATTATTTCAGTATCAATATTATTTTATAATAATCATAAATAGTTACTCATTACACCATTATACCCATCCTTGTAAAGTGATGGTGGAAAAATAGATTACACCACGGCGTGGAGACGGTATTCCGTACGTACGCACGCGCGGTGATTTCTTTTTCCGTAGGATGTATAGATGGTGAAATAGGGTTGTTTCATACTTATAATAACATATCCGTATATGAGTGATACTGATGTTATTACTTCATAATGAAACAACCTAAGAAGAAGAAGTGGAAGAAGAAATAAAGATGAAAGAATTGGTAACGGTAATTACCTCTTCTTTGAAGCGCCTCTTTGAGACCTCCTCTTAGGGCACTAAAATTGGTCTTTGAGGAAGACCAGAACCTCTAGGATGTTTCTAGGGAAGTGTAGAAGATATTTTGTCAGGGTTTGGCCGAGCTTGAGTGCTCAAATTGGTGTGAGGAGGAGGGGGAGGAGGTGTCCTTTTATAAGGGAGGAGAGGGGCACCTTAGGAATATCTCCTAATATTATTTTATATTAAAGTCAAAATCGGTTTATAATGGTTCCAAAGGGTCTTATTTCGAAGCTAAGGTGGGTATGGGTCGAAATCCTATCAACCAATAGAATTTAGACAAGTTTAGGATATTATTTTAACCTTATCAATTAGATTTAACTCCAAGTTAAATAATTTAACTTTTACCGTGTCTTTTTGTTTTCTTTCACTATATGGTTAATACACTTACTATAACATGCCAAACGAACCCCAAATTGTTTATTATTAATATATATATCCTTATATAAGTCATTTGGCCGAACCTTAGATTTTTAGGAATAAAATAACAATTAATAATATAATATTTGATTTAAAAACTATTTTGTGTCAATTTTGACACTATTTGATATATGATTTTTGTGAAAGTCATAACAGAATTAAATGTTCTAAGAAAGTTAATTAAATCAACATTAAGATATCATAGTAACCTAGAAAAGTAGTGTAATTCATAAAAAGTCTCAAATTACATTTATTTTGGTGTTTATAACATCAATTATGTCAATATTTCATTAATAAGATAATTACTCCATCATCATTGTGTCATAAATAAATTAAATTATTTAAAGTCTAAAAATTACAAATAAAATACCATTATGTAGGAAATCATTTTATCTTTCTAATGAATATTTATAATCTAAAATCCAACATATATAACCCTATGTAACAATTGTTTTGCTAAAAGATATATGCTTGTGTCATTTTTGTATTCATTTTAACTTAATTAAAATAAAGTGTCATTATCACTTACAAGTTGATCAATGGGGTCCCAAAATCGACCCAAATATGCCCATGGTCGACCATGTATCAACCAATGGGGTTAAGACACGTTTTAGG
The DNA here is from genome assembly GCA_963277665.1 of Viscum album. Lineage (NCBI taxonomy): Eukaryota > Viridiplantae > Streptophyta > Magnoliopsida > Santalales > Viscaceae > Viscum > Viscum album. The sequence goes on from OY728164.1 coordinate 1,169,031,397, forward strand.
GTAATTTAAAATTATTATAATATTATTTTTTAACCCTTATTTACCGGATTTACCCTTAACCATGGTAAATAAAATATTTATCGCAGTAATTATTCAAAATGTCTAAAAATAAAAGTTATCTATTTACACAATTTGAACATCCTGATTCCAAATATGGAATCCATTTTTCTAAATTCAAAACACAGAAGTGGCAGAAATTAATTTAAAATTAATTCCCGCTGTCAAAACAAAAAGCGTGTTTTTAAGAGATAATAACTATCAAAAGATTGACACTTGTTTATGTTCGGTTTAATTGTAAAATTGTGTCCAATGACCAACATTACATTAAGTGGTAAAAATATATTCTAAATATACTTTAAAACCATTCAATATTATAATTTAACCACATAAGATATTACGATGAAAAAAGTTGTTTTTAATTAAAATATAGCGTGTTTTTACTATTCATTAAAATATGAAAGTTATCGGAAAAATATCAAAACTTTATCTAATGTAAATTTTTATATCCTGATTCAAAAGAAGAATATTATTTTGTCAAATTGAACATATAAACATGTCAAAAACTATATTTAAAGTGGGTGCGCCATCAAAAGGCGGTAAAACTGCATTTTTTGAAAAATACTTATTTTACCCGAAAAATTTATTTTGTTCTTATACCATGTTCTAGAAATGTGTAAGATGAATAATAATGTTATAAAATTCAAAATTTAGTTAATACTATTCATAACGGCTAGTTCATGACAATATTATAATAATATAACATTGTTTATTAAAACCCGATATTGCGTACAACACACGCTATCGAGGAAGGTCGTGATTGCGTGTAATGCAAGCCAAGTCAGTGTTGCGTGTTGTGAAAGAATCCTTCGTTGTTTCGTATAACAGAATCCTACCATATTTCATTTATACATTTAATATATATATATATATATATACTCAATGTTGCGTAGAATAACTATTATCAAAATTGTGTGTAACACGGTCCAAGAATAGTGTTGCGTATACTACAAGCTAATACGGTGTTGCGTATAGCGCAAGGTAATCTTGGTGTAGAATACAACGCAAGACATTAAGGAAATTAAAAGAATATTTTTCATAAAATCTCGAGGTGTTACACATAATACTTCTCCAAGGTGGACTTGCGGTCAGGATTTTATCAATTAAGGGTGAAGAAAGAAGATATCCCCAAAACTGCTTTTCGTACAAGGTACGGGAACTATGAATTCATAGTAATGCCTTTCAGGCTCACCAATGCCCCAGCAATATTCATGGACTTGATGAATAGAGTCTTTGGAGATTACCTTGACAAATTTGTGGTAGTATTTATAGATGATATTCTAATATACTCCAAAACCAAGGAGGGTAATGAGGAGCATTTAAGAACTATACTAGAGAATTTGCACAAGGAGAAGCTCTATGCCAAGTACAGCAAGTGTGAGTTTTGGTTGAAGGAGGTCTCATTCTTGGTCTATATCATCACAAGAAATGGGATATCTGTGGATCCCTCCAAAACAGATGCAATTGGGGGATGGGTGAGGCCAACATTAGTAACTGATATCCGTAGCTTCTTGGGGTTAGCTGGATTTTATCAACGATTTTTGAGAAATTTATCACGATTGTCCAACCCTCATACCAATCTAACTTGAAAGGGATTAAAGTTTTCTTAGAGTAATTAATGTGAAGAAAGCTTCAATGAGTTGAAAAAGAGGCTTATCACTGCACCCGTGCTCACATTACCCACAAGTGGGGAGCTTTTTGTGGTATTCATTGATGCTTCAAAGAAGGGCTTAGGCTGTGTGCTGATGGAGAATGATAAAGTGATATCCTATGCCTCAAGGAAGTTGAAAATCCATGAGCAAAACTATCCAACACATGATCTGGAGTTGGCGGCTATGATCTTTGCCTTGAAAATCTGGCGGCATTATCTCTATGGAGAGAAATGTGAGATATATAATGACCACAAGAGTCTTAAATATTTATTCACACAGAAATAGCTTAATATGCGCCAGAGAAGATGGATAGAGCTCATCAAGGATTATGACTGTTCAATACATTACCACCCCGGGAAAGCGAACAAGGTGGAGGATTCCCTAAGTATAAATGATATAGAGATTCTATCAATGATGATAATTGAGAAGGATCCAATCTTCTTAGACTTGATGAAGATGGATGTGGGAATCATAAAGAAGGGAACATCATCAATCCTTTCACAAATGATTGCTCAACCATCTCTTTTAGAAAGGTTAATGGATGCTCAAAAGGATGATGTGGGAATTCAAGAAAAAGTGGAAGCTATGAAAAAGGGGAAATCCTCGGAGTTTAATCTTACTGAAGAAAGAATTGTGCGGTTTGGGAAAATACGATGTGTTCCATCAAGTCTGGAGCTGAAGAAGGAAATTTTGGATGATTCACATAGTTCAAATTTCTCTATTCACCCAGGGAGCACAAAGATGTATCGAGATCTCCGAGAAAAATTTTGGTGGGATGATATGAAGAAGGAGATCGTTGAGTATACATCAAAGTGCCTGGTGTGTCAGCAAGTGAAGGCAGAGAGGCAGAAGTCTAAGGGGATGATGCAACCATTTCCCATACCAGAATGGAAATGGGAGAACATCACCATGGACTTTGTTACTGGACTTCCAAGGACATCCAAAGGCAACAATGCAATCTGGGTTGTTGTAGATCGTCTTATAAAGACTGCACACTTCATTGCTATTCGGGAGGATTTCTCATTGGATCAACTGGCACAGATATATATCAGGGAAGTGGTAAGGTTGCATGGAGTACCACTATCTATTGTGTCTGACCGAGATCCAAGATTCACCTCTATGTTTTGGAAGAGTCTTCAACATGCTCTGAATACTGAACTGAACTTCAGTACGGCCTATCATCCTCAAAATGATGCCCAATCTGAGCGGACTATCCAAACACTTGAGGATATGTTGAGAGCGTTCTCAATGGACTTTAAAGGAGTATAGGATCAACATCTTCCTCTGGTTGAGTTCTCTTATAATAACAGTTTCCACTCGAGCATCCAAATGGCGCCATATGAAACCCCATATGGGAAAAGGTGCAGAAGACTGGCATGTTGGGATGAGGTCGGTGAACATAAGCTGCTTGGACCAGAAATGGTCGAAGAAATGGTGGATAAGCTGAAAACCATTCAGCAGTATATCAAGGCAACCTAGAGTTGACATAAGAGTTATGCAGATAATTGTCGATGAGACCTTCAGTTTAAAGTTAGAGACATGGTGTTTTTACGCATATCTCAGTGGAAGAAGGTCACGATGTTTGGAAAGAAAGGGAAGTTAAGTCCAAGGTACATCGGCCCCTTTGAGATTCTTGATCGTGTTGGGGTTGTGGCCTATCGACTAGCACTTCCACCTACTATGGCCAATGTGCATGATGTCCTTCATGTATCCCTCTTAAGGAAGTACATATCAGACCCTTCACATGTACTCTCATCCGAGGTGGTACAATTGGAAGATGATCTTTCTTATGAGGAGCAACCAGTGAAGATCTTAGATCGTAGAAAAAAAGTTCTACGAAATAAGACAATTCCCCTCATCAAGGTGTTGTGGAGAAACCACAAGTTTGAAGAAGCGACTTGGGAGTCGGAGGATATGATGAAGCCGAGTTACCCAAATTTGTTTTAGTGTGGGAAAAGGAAAATTTCGAGGGCGATATTTCTTAAGGGGGGAATATTGTAACGACCCGAAGTTTCATTAATGGAAAATCTCTCTTGATCTAGTTAATTGTATCTTAATAAAATAAATTTATAAGATTTAAACTTCTTTGGTTTTATGATAAGATTTGTGACCGTTACTTTTATAGCTGTTGAACAGTGATCACATGATTAGTATAAATATAAGGCTTTAACGAACCCAATTTTTACTCAGACAAAGGAAGTGATGGCCTCATCCAGTATAATTTCCCCATACGAAGCCCATTTGTCGTAGCTCAGAAGGGAGGTGGCATCCTTGGGCTTTGCCCTTGACCAAGCCCAAGCTGAGCTTCATTATGTCAAGCTCGAACGTGACTGTCTACGGTAAAAGTGGAAGTTGACTGAAATTACAACTCGAGCGATGTTATCCGAGCCACCCCAAGAGTCTGTCACCATCGTACACCTTACCCTTAGGTATTATGCGGTTGTTTTGAGGGTTTATGTAACAAATAAGTAGTACTATGTTCATGTACATTATTTTTGTATAAAATGATGAATATAATTTCTAGTCATTTTTTATACATTGTAAATAGTTTTTAAAGTACAAATGGTGTTTTTAGTTATTATTTAATTAAAAAATCTATTTTATTAAATTAAGGGATTTTTTAATTAAATAATATTTTAATAAAATAATAATATTTTTATTAAATTATTTAAATATAAATGAACTTATAAATTTATGAATGCAATTAAAATTATATATTAAGGTTTCAAAGCCATTTCTGTAAAAACCCGTGAATTTTCGATAAATGTTGGGGTTTCTTTTAAAAGTAAAAATTAGCATATTTATAAATTTTGTTAGATAAAATAAATTTCATTTCTGGAATCAGGATATTGAAATTATCCAATGGTGAATTTTTCATAATTTTCTGAGACAGTCAAATTTTTGGGTAAAAATTAAATACCGTTTAAATATATAATGTGTTTTATGACATCATAATGACTCAATGGTGATGTAATAAAATACTATAATCCTTATGATCAGCCAATATATGTTTTAACATTAAAATAAAGTGATTTTGGGTTTGTTTGTCTTACTTTTCAAGGCATTAATGAACCCCTCAATACTTTTTCAACAAATTGCCTTTTTAAATTAATTTCCATGGGAGTGTGACTCACCTCCAAATAAGCAACCTTTTTATTTTAATAAGTTAGGACCATGGACTTGTAAAATATTTTTTCCCTTTTTCCTTTTCAAGAAACCATGGGAAAAAACCATGGGATGGTTTTTGGTTTGGATTAGTTTAATATACGGGGTCCCAAACCTAAATAATAAAAAATTCTCTCACCTTTCCTATATAAACCCACCCAAGATCCCACTTACTCCTCACTAAAATCCTTTTTAGTTCTTCAAACCTCTACCCTACTCTCTCTAGAATCCTCCCATGGTGCCCCAATCTCCCAATAAGCCTCTCACAAGCCTCTCTCTAGCCTTTGGAAGCACACATCCAAGTAAGGGTTTTTTCTTCCTTTCTCATTTTTGTCAATTTTCATTAAGTTGTATTTCCCTTTTAATTTCAATTATGAATGTTGGGGTATGGTTTCTAAACTCCCCCATACTTCCCTCTTATTGTTTTAATGATGGTATAACCCTTTCTCTCTCATTAAATGCCTCTCATGTACACCCGTTACTGTGCCGAAATTCCGAAAGGAACTTCTCTCTCTTCTTTTACCTTCAAGCAATACTTGTGTATCATGAATATAAATTCCTTTTAAATTGTTCGTATAAGTATCTATTTGACCTCCTTACTATACATTACATGTAAATATGATGAGGAACCCCTTTCTCCCTCATCAACATTTTTTATGAATTCTTATGTCACGCCGTTACGCTGCCGAAATCGCACCGATTTTCTAAGCCAATGTCATTGTGTAGTGAATACCATTCCCATTTCTCCATCAAGGGTATTCACCTTTAAGCACGTTTACTTATTGATTGTGAAGTTTCATGTATTAATTACACATTCCTTTATCGTGGAATAAATTATTATGTTTTATGACTCCATGTTTTATGATCCATGAGGCACACTTATGCATGAAATTAAATGTTTAAGAAGGGTGCGCCCTTATAGCGCTCCAATGCATTGGGTAAAATATAGTATCATGATATGTCATTTGTAATTAGTGTTGACTCATGCTAATTCAAGTGCAACGAGGGTTTACTCGTGCTTCATGTGCAATGAGGGTTTACTCATGCTTTATGTGCAATGGGCCTTAGCTCATGCTAAATCCATGTTAAGTGTTGTTGCCACATTTCCGTGTTATGATTATCATTCTTTATCATGCCTTTATGTTCATGTTTCTTTTATGATCTATTGATATGCCTATTTTCTAACATGTATTATACTCCTCAAGTTATTCCATGTGTACTCTCTTACTGGGCTTTATAGCTCATCCTTTTCTTATGCATATCCTCAGGTTATCCCATGCAATGTTAACTACGAGGGAATGTAGTGGTCATGTAAAAGAAGTTTTCAATTAAAATGTTGTATTTCATGTTTTAAGTTTTTATGTAATGATCCTAAGCCCCAAAGACACTAAACCTCTCGATCTTCTTTGTTTTATCAAGTTCAGTTTTATGTAATAAAGCATGTTTAAGTTGTAATAAAAAGTAGGGTTGTCATAGTGGATGACCATATCAATAGGATCCACCTATCCTTGAACATTGACTCATCCACATGTATTTCCATAAATGAAATGTTTCCTAATGAGAAACTATATCGACTGAAAGATTTTATTCCTTGGTATGCTGAAATTGTAAATTTTTTTGTAGAATCTCACAGTCATACTGATTTTTACAAAAAACTATGATTATCTTCTAAAACATGAGTCACGTTGGTACAGTTGGGATAAACCCTACCTTTGGTGCACATGTATTGATCAATTACACAGGCTTTGTGTCCCTGATAGTGAGTTTTAGTCTATCCTTATGTTTTACCGCACTCTTTCCTTTGGGGGCCACTTTGGTCCCCAGCAGATTTCTCACAAGGTCCATGACTCTGGTCTCTTTTGACCCATAGTGTTTCAGGATGCCCATGACTTCTGTAAATCATTTCCTCACTCTCAAATAATGGGGAATGTTTCTAAAAGAAATGAAATACCATAAAACCCCTTTATCTTCCATGAAATTATCTATTTTTGGGGAAATGACTTTATGGGACCATTCCCCAATTCATTGGGGAACCATTACATTCTTTGGATAGTGGATTATCTTTCAAAATTGTTAGAGGCATGAGCTAAAAGGACTGATGATTCCAAGACTATTTTGGAATTTTTGGGAAACAAAATTTTTCTTAGGTTTAGATTACCGAGGTTCATCATCACTACCATGGATTCTCATTTCTATAACCGAATAATGAAATCACTTTTGCGTCAGTATGGGGTCTGACATATAGTGTCTATTTCTTATCACCCACAAACCAATGGTCAATATAAGGTGTTAAATAGAGAAGTAAAACAAATTCTTGAAAAAATGGTTCAACCCAATATAAAAGTTTAGAGTCTTAGACTCAATGATTCATTATGGGCCTACCGTACTGATTTCATAACTCCCATTGGAATGTCACACTATTGGCTTGTGTATGGAAAACGTTATCACATCCCTAATGAGATTGAGCATCGGGCATAATAGGACATAAAATAATGAAACTATAATCTTTCTGGTGCATGTTATCAAAGGATGTCATAGATTCAAGAGCTGGAGGAAATGAGAATGGGTTCATATGAGAACTCTTGGATTTTTAAGGAGGGAACCAAGGCTTCCAATGACTACCTCATCCTTCATCATCAGTTTCACATTGGCAAAAAGGTCTTCCTCTATAATTCAAGGATAAAATTGTATCCATGTAAGTTTCATTTCCAATTTCTTGGACCATAAAAAGTTATTAACGTCTCTCCATTTGATGTTGTTCAATTTTAAAATGAAGAAAACAAGAAAACCTTCACTATCAATAAGAAATGGTTGAATACTTCCATGAGTAAATTCTGGAGTCCATGATTAAGGAACTCCAAGTTCAAGTAGCAGTCTATGAATTACACCCACAGGGTTTTATCCTTCCTTCCCAAATTATATTTTATTACAGTGATTACACTACACCCATTAGGTGTGGGTATGGGTATATTCTGAGGTTAGTTAGGAATTTTCATCATCTTGTTTCTTTTTCTCTTTTTATCATACCGAATAGTATTGTTATATTCCCCCCATAACTTTTGTGATGGAATATTTATTTTTTTAATACCCACTTTATCATGTAAAAATATACCCATTTAATCATAGAAGTTGTTGAAAATTCATATGGAATTTTCATATTTCAGGTTTTTTAACATTCAAAAACAATCTGATGGAATGTGTATTTCAATAAAGAATTCAATACTATGGTGTGACTTTATTTTGCAATTTATTTCTTTTTATATGATATATATGGTTTTATCATTTCAAAACCTTTGATAATAATGGTACACTCATTGTGAATATTTTAGTAGAAAAAATTTCACTTAATCTCTCCACACATCTTTTTTCCCAATAATTAAGTGTGAAAATTTCTTACTAAATGTAAGGTAAATATAAGTTAGGTTAATTTTTCTGTACTTTACAAAATCATTTTCTATATATTCATTCCTTAAATGATATATTTAATTACTACACCAGATTTAACTATGCATGTGTACTTATTATCCAACTATTTTATACCCTAAAAACCAAAAAAAGGTTGTTTCTTGTTGAGGTCAAAAACTTCCCTTCATGGACTTTTGTTCTTGTTATAACTAATACAATTAGTGTCATGAGCATATCAAACATGGGTTGAGAGAAGAGTTTGACATTTGTTCTAAGTGAAACATCCGAAAAAATAATAAATGTGGGCAGTGATGAAATGTACAACATATTTAAATATCAATGTTGGGAGCTTATTGTCTGAATTCTGGGAATTCTTAAGTGAGTGGGTCTTAAAATTTTATTGTAAAGGATGTGGGGAAGGTTTGATTGAAAGGATCATATAAGTAGACAGTTTTTAAAATAACTTATATTTACTCAATATAAAGTGAAAATAATAGCATGAAATAGTTGTCACACACACACTTGGAGAATTAGTGACATGATTAAATTTTGAATTATTCTCTTTGATTGGTATCATGTGCCTCTAGGAATTTTGTTCTTATACAATTTTTGAGAGATCTTTTTTCCATGCTGATAGAGAATAACTCCTTGGTGTGATTTTTAATTTGATCACATTTCTAGTAGGATTTAAATTATCATTGAATGTTAAATCTTTTTAAACATGGGAATATCTACATGCATAATTTTTGGAAATATGAATTTTCCCAGGAGTGAAAATGTTTAGGTGTGGGAGTGTGATCGCACTGTGATTCACTGTTTCATTTACACCCTTATACAACTATTTTGAACTGAATTTCTTTAGTAAATTTCAAATATAAGAAAAATTTCAATTCATGTTAGATTCAATTATATTGTTTTTCTTTTTACTTTTAAAAAGTAAAATGTTACTTGTTTTGATAATTTCATTGAAGGTGGAGGTGATTTGGAGGGCCCATGATAAAATTCAATAAAAATGGACCAAACTGTGTAGGATCCAAGCACACCAATGGACTCAACCACAGGCTGCTACTAAAACATTAATCTAAATGGGATGATATTTTGTGTTCTGGTCCTAAATTCAATGGGAAAATTTTCATATTATGAAAAAAAATCCTAATTCGGTCATCTGGAGTCCCATCCGAAGTGATCTATCCAGAACACCGAATCTACACAAAGTCAAAAGTGGTGTGCTATGATCTATCCATATCTCGAGCTATAGGTGTCCAAATGAAGATAAACATTCATTGAATATATTACATAGGGAGGATAAAAAATTTCATTTTCCCTAAAGTAATATAAGGTTGTCATCATATCAAAAACCATGTAGAAAGTGTTTTTAAGAAATCTGTGTGCCTGAAACCACCTTCTATTTTGCCGATAAAATGGAACCTAGGGATCCTAATTTTCATGTTTGGTCAGGAGGAAAATATCTGGTATTTTGGAGACCCAAAAAAGTCATATCCTCATCAAAGAAGTTTTATAGACCTCTATCCCTATAGGGGTATCAAGGATTAAGGAGAAGTTCCACTTGAGCCTCTTCCTCCCCTTGATGGCGAGCTAAACGGTGGACGATCATTTTGATGGAGCAAGACGCACTTGGGAGGGAGTTAAAAAACGTTTTCTTCTACTGGTTTTGTGTACTTTTTGTGTTAAATATTTCACTCATTTCTTATCTTGAAATTATTTTATACGTATTTCATTTATTTTGATATAATTAAGTGAAACACTTTTTATTTCAACGACGATTGGGTTGATATTTCAAGTGGGAATATTTGGTTATTTTGATTAGACAACACAAGCATCCTTTCTCTCTCACACATATATGATATTTTAGTGTTCTTTGGTATCCCTTGTTCTATGATTGAGTACCAAACCTTAAAAACATGATTTTTTGGTTAAGGGTTACTTCTTTGTGTGTCATTTTAAGGGGTAAGAGGAGAATCAAGATCTTAAAAACCATTTACCAAAGAATTAAACAAAATCATGTGAAATTTTCAGAAGAATGAACTATACAAGATTTTTAGTGAACATTAAATGATCTCATTATATCATAATTCTTTAAGCACCACCTTTATTTATCAACTATTAAACTCTTTATGTTAGGTTATTTTCTTTGAACTTTTCAAAATCACCCTCCACTTTTTGTAATATTTATTAAAAACACATACTCTAAACCTATAAACGCTCCTTGGGAGAGAAAGTAGAGTATTCCCTATACTATAAATCAACCTGAATATCATAGTCAATTTGACATGTCATGAAAACATTGTCAAATATTGGTCCGTTTCTATGGAGCTCTTTGGTTTTTAGTGTGTGTTCTTTATAAGATTTTTGTAATTTTTATCAATATTTATTTGTTTTATCTTATATCTTTACCAATATTTTTCTGCTGTGATTTATTTCTTTTGTAGGTTCTGTACATGACACATTCTACTCTAAGATATTTACCACCTTTCTAACCTGAACCGGAGAGGATCCTATATCAGCGACACTGAGACGCACAAGAGAACCCTTTGAAAGAGGACACACAAAACATTGACACTCTTCTTGATCCATCATCTTGTTTATCTATAAACAACATCAAAACTAAAATAAACATGCATAAAATGGATGAAAATTAAGAAAAATTTATATAACTAACCTCACTTGATGTTGATATCCAACCCACTTATATTCAAATACAAGGTAAGGTGTATAATTTTGAACTAAAATCCGGTCTAATTAACTTATTTCCAAAATTTGATGGACTTTCTAGAGAATATTTACATAAGAACCTAAAAGAATTTAATACTATGTGTTAAAACATAAAACCTGCTAATTTGGATGAAAAACAAGTAATGTTTAGTGCATTCCCATTTTCTTTGGAAGACATTGCTGAAGATTGGTTGTATTATGTTAATTCGCTAATTAGAGGTTGGGAAAACATGAAATGTCTTTTTTTTAAAATAATTCACAGCCTCTAGAACCACAAAAATAAAAAAATAAATATGTGGGATAAGAATATAATAAGGGGGAAACACCTTGAATAATATAAGAGATTTAAGAGGTTATGTTCAAGTTGTTCGCACCACCAAATATGTGATCATCCTTTAATTTAGTATTTTTATAAATGTTTAATTCCTATGGATTTAAATATGATTTATTCTATTGTAAGTGGTTTACTAGTGGATAAGACCCAAATTTCTACAAGAACCTTAATTGATAACATAGCACAGAACACTCAGTAATTTGGTACAAGGTTCAGTGTACCCATTCGATGTGTACACGAGGTGCTAACTACCAAATTCGTGAAGATGGTGGACACGAAGTTCGAAGAGGTAAGTACCCTTATTAGAAAACTTTCTCTTTTCCAAGGGAAATCCAAATATACTCCTCCGATCCATTGTGAAATATGTTCTTCTAACTCCCACTACTCTAACAAATGTCCTCAATTGAGATAAACATCTAAGAGTTATGAGGCGATCTTTTCAATACACCCCTATAACAATCCCTTTAGGCAAGAACCTTACTATCCATCCAACCCTGGGTGGAAAGACAACCAAGACTATAGGAAAGAGGGTATTAAAACTAAATTCAATAGCCCTGGAACCAATCGAGGTAGAGTAGTCATCCACCACCACCCAGAAATCCTCAACCACAATAAAAGACTTTCCAACAACCCTCTCCAAACCCCAAACCTAGCCTAGAAGACATTATGAAATAAATAGATACCAATAATACCCAACACCAAAAAATCACCCAATCTTACATAGAAGACTTAAAAACCCAATTATCCTAACTTACCAACTCTATGGGAGAAATTCAAAGTCATGGGTTGGGTAAACTACCTTCTCAACCAATAGTTAATCCTAGGGATAAGGGAAACATTAGGTCCATCACCCTAAGTAGTGAAAAAAAATCCAAAAGTAACATACATTAGAGACATCCTCTCCTAAGGAAACCACCATCCCAACCAATAAAAATTATTAAAATGATGTAGAACATTATCCTAAGAGAAGACCTTCCAAAGGAAAGAGTGTGTCTATTGATGAGTCACCTAGACCAACCATTACACTTTCATTTCCTCAAAGGGCCACCCAACCGATGAAACAAAAAGAAACTAAACATGATAAATAAATCTTGTAAAGATTCAAAAAAGTGAAGTTTAACAATCCATTGATTTATGTTGTGAAGAAAATTACATGATACACTATGTTTCTAAAGTATATGTGTACACTCGAAGACGACTGCATGGAGATAAAAAAGGTGAGCCTAGAGAGGAACATCTTAGTATTGATAGATCCATAACTACCCACAAAATTCAATTATACTAGAACATTCTCAATTCCATGAATTATATGGGAGTATTCATTTTCTAATTCTATTCTTGATTTGGGTGCTTCTATAAATTTTTTACTCACTTTATTTACTCTTCATTACAGTTTGTAGAACTAAATCACAGTGGAATTGTTTAGAAACTAGAAGACCGGTGTACCACACACCCCTCTAGTGTGTTAGGGGATGTTCTTGTGAGGGTATGAAAATTTAATTTTTCTTACTTATTATTATGTTCATAAAATGGATGATTATAGGATGAATGGACATGCCATAATTATATTGCGGAGACCCTTCTTGAACACTGGTAAAACCATAATTAATGTCCATAATGTTACATTATCAATGGATTTTGTCGGTGACATTTTCCACATAAATATCCTTGATGTCATGAATCTCCCCTCATAAGAACATTCCTCTATGTTTTAATTCAATAGATGTACTCCCATCCCCTAAAAACATATTTTCATTCCCCTGGTCCCCTTTTAGAGTTTTTATCATTGATTTAAATGATATGAAATGAATCATGTATAAATTGTTGTACCGATTTATAAAAATGTCATGCATGTTTATTAATTGAGGTTTTCTTGAACACTAAGGATCACATGACCATGGATGATACTGATAATCTTGTAAAATCTAATTCCTCATCTGAGGATGATTTCATTGAGTAGTTAGATGGGATTAGTGACCTCTCACTTCCACACACACTCCTGTCAATCCAACATCCACCTAAATAGGAACTAAAAAAACTACCTCAATATTTAAAATATTTATATCTTGAGAATGGAAACAATATGTCTGTCATCATTCCCAATTCACTCCCTTCTGAGCATCAATTGCAACTACATGATCTTTTGAGGGACTATAAACATGTTTTAGGGTACACCACTACAAATATTCCTCATATTATCTCATCAATTTTCACATATCATATATTTTTAAATGATGAGGATAAACTAGTGAGGTAGTAACAATGATTTCTGAACCAAAACCACTTAGTTGTGGTTAAAAAAGAGGCACCAAAATTATTGGATGTTGGAATCCTTTACCTCATCTATGATAGACAATGGGTCAGTCCATTCAAAGTAGTTTCTAAAAAAACTGGTCTAACAATAATAAAAAATGAAAACAATGAATTGGTTCTAACTCAGGTGAATAATAGTTGTCATGTCTTTATAGACTAACATTGATTAAATTAACACACTAGGAATGACCATTTTCCATTTCCATTCATTAACCAAATGCTTGATAGGATAGTAGGGAAGTCCCATTACAGTTTCCTTGATGGGTATTCTGGATACTTTCAAATCCATATTGCCCTAAAGGATCAATAAAATATAACCTTTACCCACTCCTTTGTCAAATTTTCATATAAGAGGATTCGATTAGGTCTGTGCAATGCTTCGGGTACCTTCAAGCGATGTATGATTACTATTTTTTTGTATTACATAGAGAATTTCAAGGATGTTTTCATGGATGATTTCACTTTTTATGGATCCTCTTTTGATGAATGTTTGAGTAGTATTGGTTCGGTCCTATGTCATTGTATTTAAAAGTATCTGGTATAAAATTATGACAAATTAAATTTCATGGTGTTAAAAGGTATAGTTTTGGGAAATATAATTTATAGGCATGGTGTCCAAGTAGATTAATCAAAATTTGATGTCATTTATTCTCTACCATTCCCCCAAAATGTATTGTATATGTGGTATTTCCTAGGTCATGCTGGATTTTACAATCATTTCATTCATGAATTTAGTAAAATTACAGTACCCCTATCCTGGTTGCTCCAAAAAAGAAAAGAAATTTTTTTTGAAAATGAATGTGAAGAAGATTTTAATAAATTAAAATAGACTCTCACATCACCCCTAGTAATCCAACCACCTCGGTGGGATTTCCCATTTGAGCTCATGTGTGACTCCTTTAACAATGCAGTTGGGGTGGTCTTACCACAAAGGGTCGGTCGATCTCCACATGTCATTTTCTATGCCTCATGTACTTTCGACCCTGCCCAAGAAAAATACACTATAACTGAAAAATAATTTTTCCCGTTTTTTTTTCCTTGTATAAATTCAGATCGAATCATTTTGTGTCCAAATTCATTGTGTTCTTAGACCATTCATCCCTTAGGTATCTCCTTAAGAAACCAGGATCCAAACCATGTCTCTTTCTCTAGATACTGATCCTTTAAGAATTCAAATTTGAAATTATAGATTAAAAAGAAGATAATAATGTGGTGGCTGGCCATATTATTTGGATCCACCCATCCTCAAACATTTACTCATCCCCCTGTATTCTCATAAATGACATGTATCCTGATAATAAATTTTATCGAGTGCAAGATGTTATTCCTTGGTATGATGAAATTGTAAATTATTTGGTAGCATCCTGAATTCCAACTATTTAAAAAAACTAGTATAACCATCTAAATCATGAATCGTGTTGGTAAATTTGGGATAACCCTACCTTTAGTGCAAATTTTTTGATCAAGTCCTCATGATTTGTGTTCCCAATAGCGATTTTTAGTCTTTTCTTAGGTTCTACCACACTCTTTCTTGTGGGGTCCAAATGGGTTGCCAACGAACTACTTGAAAGGTCCTTGATTCGATACTCTTTTGGCCCAAATTTTTTTGGTATTCCCATAACATGTGTAATTATTTTCCTCACTGTCAAATAATGGGGAATGAGTCTAAAATAAATGAAATTCCACAAGAACCCTTACTATTCAATGAAATTTTCGAGGTTTGGGGTATTGAATTTATGGGAGCATTCTCAATTTAATTTGGGAACCTTTACATTATTTTGGTAGTGGATTATGTATCAAAATGGGTGAGGCATGAGCTACAAGGACTGATGATTCCAAGACTGTTGTGGAATTTTTTATAACCCACTTTTTTGTTGGTTTGGATTACCAAGATTCATCATTAGTGAACATAGTTCTCATTTATACAACTAAATAATGAAATATCTTTTACATTAGTATGGGGTTGGGTATAGAGTTTCTAATTCTTATCACAAACAAACCAATGGTCAAGTTGAGGTGTCAAATAGAGAAGTAAAACAAATTCTTGAAAATACAGTTCTAACAAATAGAACATATTGGAGTCTTATACTCGATGATTCATTATGGGCCTACTGTACTGCTTTCAAAACATCAATTGGAATGTCACCCTATCATCTTGTGTTTGGAAAGAGTTTTCACCTCCCTGTTGATATTGAGCAATGGGCCTACTAGGAAATCAAACAATGAAACTCTAATATTTATGGTGTAGTTTCTAAAAAGAAGTTACAGATTCAAGAGCTATAAGAAATGAGAATAGATTCATACGATAACTCTCAAATTTATAAGAAGCAAACTGAGGCTGCCCATGACCACCTCATCCTTCATTGTTAGATTCGCATTGGGCAGAAGGTCCTCCTCTACAATGAAAAGCTAAAATTCCATCTAGGTTATCTTTTTTCTTATTGGTTTAGACCATATAAAATTACTAATGTCTCTTCAGTTGGTGTTGTTCAAGTTCAAAATGAGGAAACTAAGAAAACCTTCACTATCAATGGGCAGCGGCTCAAGCACTTCCATGAATCCATTTCAAAGTACCCGTTGGAGGAACTCCAAGTTCAAGAAGTAGTGTATGAATGACACCCACAAGGTTTTATCCTTCCATCCCCTGTTATATTTTATTACAGTGTGGAAACTACACACTTTAGGTGTGGGGAATGGGTATATTTCTAGGTTAGTTAGGAATTTTCCTCATCTTTCTTCATTTTCCCTTTTTATCTTACTGAATAGTATTTTTTCTTTCCCCCCTTTCCCTTCCCCTCACATTTTTATTTAAATATTTATTTTTTAATTCCAAATTTATCATGGAAAATAATAGCCATTTAATCATGGAAGTTATTGAAAATGCATGTGGAATTCTCATATTTCATGATGTTTTAACATTGAAAAAAACATATGATGAAATGTTCATTTCAGAAAGAATTCAATATCATGGTGTGACATTATTTTGAAATTTAGTTCATTATTGAAGAAAAAATGGTTTTATCATTTAAAAACCTTTTAGAAGAATGGTACCCTTTTTTAATAGTTTAAGTGAAAATTTTTTCCCATGATCTCTCTACACATCTTTTCACCCAACCATGGAGTGTGAAATTTTATTACTTAATGGAAGATAAATAAAATATGGGTTTATTTTTCTTTACTTTAAAAAATCATTTTTCTATACATTTTTTCTTTATATGATCAATTTTATTACTATACTAGATTAAACTATGCATATGTACCTATTATCCCACTGTTGTATTCCCTCAAAAAAAGAAAAAAAATTGTTGTGCCTTATCTAGGTCAAAAACCACCATTACTCGACTTTTGATCATGTTATAATTACTTAAATTGGTGTCATGAAGAGATCAAACATGGGTTGAGAGAAGAGTGTGAGATTTGTTCCAAGAAAAACTTTTGAAAAAATAAAAAATAAAGGGAGTGATGAAATGTACAAAATATAGGGATATCTAGGTTGAGAGCTTATGGTTTGACTTCTATGAATTATTAAGTTAGTGGGTCTTGATATTTGATTGAAAATAATGTGGGGAAGGTTTGATGGATAGGATCATGTAAGTAGACAATTTTTAAAATAACATGTATTTACGTGATAGAAAGTGGAAAGAATAGCATGAAATGGTTATCATACAGACATGTGGATAATTACTGACATGCATAAATTTTTAATTATTTTATTCTATTGGTATCATGCATCTCTTATAATTTTATTCTGATACAATTTTTGAGATGTCTTTTTCGATGCTCACTGAGAATAACTCCTTAGTGTGATTATATCTCTAATCACATATATATCATGAAATTAATCCTTAATTGGCTGTTAAATATGTATGAAGATGGAAATTTATAAATTCATAATTTCTGAAAATATTAATTTTCCTAGGAGTGAAAATTTTTAGGTGTGCGGTTGTGATCGCACTGTGATTCACTTTTTCATTTTCACCCTTACACCACAATTTTAAACTAAATATATAATATAAATTCAAAATATAATAACAAATATCACCTTATTTTAGATTCAATTACTTTTTTATCACTGTTAAAAATAGAAATATTACTTGTTTTGATAATTTCATTGAAGGTGGAGGTGATTTGGAGGGACCATGACGAAATTTGAGAAAAATGGTCCAAACTTCATAGGATCCAAGCACACCAGTGGAATAAAAATCACACTGCTACTAGACCTTAAATCTAAATTGAATGATATTTTGTTTTCTAGTCCAAAAATAAATGGGATACATTTAATATTCATAAACTCAATCCAAATTCTTCCATCTAGTCTTTCATCTAGACTAATTTGTCAAGCACACCGAATATTCTTAATGTAAAGAGTGGTGTGTTATGATTTATCCATATCTTGAGATTTAAGTGGCCAAATGCAGCCAAACATTCATTAGATATATTTAGTATGTGGGGATACAACTTTTTAATTCTCCTAGAATTGAGATAAGTTTGTCTAGAGGTTGAAAATCATGTACCAAGTTGTTTTAAGAAATCTATGTGCCCAAAACCACCTTCCACATTGCCTGTAAAATAGAACATTGGGCTCATCATTTTCAAGTTTTACCAGGAGGAAAAGCTCTGGTATTTTGGAGACGCAATGTATTTCTATCCTTATACTAGAAGTTCTTGAGTCCCCTATCCTAATAGGGGGATCAAGAATGAAGGTGAAGTTCCACTGGAGCCTCCTTCTCCTATCGATGGCGAGCTAAACGGTGGACTCTCATTTCAAGGGAGCTACACACACTTAGGATGGAGTTCCAACACTTTTTATTATACTGGTTTTGTCTAATTTTTGTGTTAAATATTTCACTTATTTCTTATCTTGACATGCTTCTCCCTGGTTTCATATCTATTGATATAATTAAGTGAAATGATTTTTATTTCAATGCTGATTGGGTTTAGATTTGAATTGGGAATCTTGTGTTGTTCCAATTAAACAAAAAAAGCATCCCATATCTCTCAAACATATATGAGATTCTAGTATTCTTTGGTATCCCTTATTATATAATTTATGACCAATACTTGACAATATGATAGTTGTGTTAAGGGTTTCTTCTTCTTGCATCGTTTTAAGGGGTAAGAGGGGAATCAAGTACTTAAAAACCATCTACCAAATAATTAAAAAAACACAGTGAAATTTTCAGAAAAATGAAGTATCCAAGATGTGTAGTGAACTTTAAATGACATCCCTCTTTCATAATTTATTAAAACCCACCTTTATATATCAACTATTAAACTCTTTATGTTATTTTATTTTCATTAAATTGTTTTCAAAATCACCCCCTCTTTTAGTAATATATATTAAAAACACAAACTCAAAACCTATCAATGCTTCTTGAGAGACATCCTAGGTTCTTCCCTATAATATAAATAAACCATAAAATTATAATAAATTTGATATGTCATGACAAAGAGGTAAAATTTTGGCGTTGTTTCCAGGGGTCAGTTTGGTTTTTAGTGCGTGTTTTTTATAAGATTTTGAAAATCTTATCAATATTTATTTGTTTCATATTATACTTTTACCTATATTCTTATGTTCTATTTTCATTCATGTATAGGTTTTGTGAATGAAGAATTCTAATCCTTAATATTTACAACCTTTCAAACCCGAACTGGATAGGATCCTACGTCAGTGACACCAAGACGCCCAATAGAACCCTAGAATGCGTGTTTTTATAAGATTTATGAAAATTTTATCAATATTTCATTATTTAATCTTATAATTTTACCTATATTTTTATGTTTTGATTTCTTTATTGTGTAGGATCTATGAATGATGCATTCTAATCTTGGAGATTTACCACCTTTCAAACCCAAACTAGACAATATCCTACTTCAGAAACACCAAGACGCAAAAGAGAACCCTTTGAAGGAGGACACACAAAACATCAACACACTTCGTGATCCTCCAACTTTTTTATGTAGAACCATAATCAAAACTGAAATAAACCTTCATAACATGACTGAAAATAACTGAATGTTAAAAAAACTAACCTCACTATATGTTGATATCCAACCCACCCATATTCAAATACAAGGCGAGGCACCTAATTTTGAACTAAAATCTGTTCTAATTCACTTATTTGCAAGATTTCATGAACTCTTTGGAGAAGGTCAACATAAGAACATAAAATAATTTCGTACTATGTGTTCAACCTTAAAACCTTCAATTATGGATGAATAACAAGTAAATATTAGAGAATTATCATTTTCTTTAGAAGACACTATGTAAGATCAGTTGTATTGTGTTAATTCACTAACTAAAGGTTGGGTGGACATGAAATTCCTTTTTATTTAAAAATTCTTCCCAACCTCTAGACCTACAAAAATTAGGAAATAAATATGAGAGATAAGACAATAACAAGGGGAAGAACTTCATGAATATTTGGTGAGAATTAAGAGGTTATGTTCAACCTGTATGCACCACCAAATAACTGATCAACTTTTAATTCGGTATTCTAATGAAGGTTTAATTCTTATTGATTGAAATATGATTGATGTTGTTGAAGGTGGTGCACTAGTGGATAATTTCCCAATTTCTATAAGAAACTTAATTTAAAACATGGAGTAGAACACTCAATTATTGGTTACAAGGTACATTGTACCTATTTGAGGTGTACATGAGGTAAATAGTACCAAATTCGAGAAGAATTTGGATGCGAAGTTTTAATAGGTAAGTACCCTTCATAGAAAAATTTCACTTTCCCAAGGTAAATATCAATATCCTCCTCCCATATATTATGGTAATGTTCTTCTAACACCCACTACTCTGGCCAATGTCTTCAAATGAGAGAAATATTTGAGAGTTTTGAGGAAATATTTCTATGTCTCCCCTATAACCAAACCTTTAGAAAATAACTTTACTATCCATTAAACCCTGGTTGGAAATAAAACCAAGCATATGGTAAAGGGGGTATTCAAACCAACATCAACATCCATTTAACCAACTAGGGGAGAGTAGTCATCCACCACCACCCAGAAATACCCAACCACAACAAAGGAATTTCCAACAGCCCCCTTCAAAACCCGAGCCTAGCCTAAAATACATGATGAAACAAATGGATGTCAATAATATAAAATTACAAAAAAACACCAAAGCATCCATACAAGACCTAAAAAATAAATTAGGCCAAGTTTCCAACTCTATGAGAGAAATTCAAAGTCATGGGTTGTGTAAACTACCTTCTCAATGAGTAGTTAACCCTAGGGAAAAAGGAAATGTCAGTTCCATCACCCTTAGTAGTGAAAAAAACTAAAATTACAAATGAACCCTACATTAGGGTCATCCTATCCTATGGAAACCACCATCCTAATAACTAAAAATGATCCAAATGAGGTAAAACCTTATATTGAGAGAATCCATTCCAAGGGAAAGAGTGTGTCTATTGATAATTCACCAAGACCAACCATTCCTCTTCCATTTCCACAAATGGACACTGAAATAAGGAAAAAAAAGAAACTGAACTCGATAAATAAATCTTTGAAAGTTTCGGAAAATTGTAAATTAACATTCCATTGATTGTTGATGTAAAGAAAATTCACCGATACATAATGTTTATAAAGGATATGTGTAAACCACTGAAGGATAATTCATAAAGATGATGAGGTGAGATTAGGGTAGAACATATCAGCATTGATATAGCCATCACTACCCACTAAATGAAATGGTCCTGTAACATTATCAATTCCTTGAACCATAGGGGAGTATTCCTTTTCCAATGCTATTATTGATTTGGGAGCTTCTAAAAATGTTATACCTCACTCTATTTACTCTTTATTACTGGTCAATGAACTAAAGACCACTAGAATTTTTGTAAAACTAGAAAACCAGAGTATTGCACACCCCTCAGGTGTGTCATAGGATGTTATTGTGAGGTTGTAAAATTTAATTTTTTCTGATAATTTTTACATGATTAAAATGGAAAATAATAGGATAAATGGGAACACACCAATTATATTGGGTATACCCTTATTGAAAACTTGTAAAACAATAATTAATATCCATAATGGTAATTATCTATGGATTTTAGTGGTAACATTTTCCACTTAAACATCTTTTATTCCATGTATCACCCCTCAGAGGAACATGCCACTCTCTCTGTTAATTCAATTGATGTACTTTCATCCCTAAAATAAATTCTTTTCATTTCCCTGATCCCCTTTCTGAGTTTTCATCATTGATTGAAATGCTATGAGACTAATCATGTATAAAATGTTGTACTGGCTTAGAAAAATGTCATCCATGTTTATTAATTAATGATTTCTTGAACAATGAAGATCGCAAGACCATCGATGATACTTATAATCTTTTAAAATTTCATTCCTCATATGAGGATGGTTCTATTGAGTATTTAGATGATATTAGTGACCTCTCACTTTCACACACACTCCAGTCAATCCAAAATCCACCGAAATTGGAACTAAAACAACTGCCTCAAGATTTAAAATATTCATAAAGTGAGAATGGAAACAAGATACTTAGATTAATTTCTAGTTCACTCCCTCTTGAGCATGAATTGCGGGTGCTTGATCTTTTGAAAGAGTATAAGAAAGCTTTGGGATAGGCACTTAAAAACATTCCTGGTATTAGCCCATCAATTTGTACACATCATATATTTTTAAATGATGAGGCTAAACTAGTGAGGTAGGCACAACGATGATTAAACCCAAACCTCTTAGCTGTGGTTAAAAAAGAGGTTACAAAATTATTTGCTACTGGAATCATTTACCAGATCTCTGATATCCAATGGTTTATTCCAATCCAAGTAGTTCCTAAAAAAATAGTTCAACATTAATAAAAAATAAAAATAATGAATTGGTTCCAACTCGTGTGTAGAATAGTTGGTGTGTCTGTATAGACTATCACCGATTAAATCAACAGTCTGGGAAGAACCATTTCACATTGTCATTCATTGACCAAATGCTACATAGGCTAGTAGGGAAGTACCATTACTATTTCTTTTATGGGTCTTCTAGATACTTTCAGATACATATTTCACTTAAGGATCAGTACAAGACAACATTTACTTTCCCCTTTGGAAAATTTTGATATAAGAGGATGACATTTGGTCTAAGCAATGCTCACGGTACTTTCCATTGATGTATGGTTAGTATTTTTTCATATTACCTAGAGAATTTCGTGGAAGTTTTCATGAATGATTTCAATATTTATATATCCTTTTTTGATGAATGTTTGAGTGGTCTTGGTTCATTCCTACATCACTGTATTGAAAATAATCTCATATTAAATTATGAAAAAT
The DNA here is from genome assembly GCA_963277665.1 of Viscum album. Taxonomy (NCBI): domain Eukaryota; kingdom Viridiplantae; phylum Streptophyta; class Magnoliopsida; order Santalales; family Viscaceae; genus Viscum; species Viscum album. The sequence continues at coordinate 1,169,054,355 of OY728164.1, forward strand.
GCCATTTTATAGTGTGAAAAGGTATAGTTTTGGGACATGTCTTTTCTGGGGATGGTATTCAAGTAGATAAATCAAAAGTGAATGTCATTTATTTCTTACCAATCCCCAAAAATGTAAAGGATGTGAAGTATTTCCTAGGTCATTATGGATTTTACCATCATTTCATTCATAAATTTTGTAAAATTACAGTCCCCCTATCTGGATTTCTCCATAAAGAAAATGGATTTTTTAAAAAATGAATATGTGGAATCTTTTAATAAATTAAAATGGAGTCTCACATCACCCTTAGTAATCCAACCACCTTGGTGGGATTTACCATTTGAGATCATATGTGATGCCTCTGACTATGTAGTTGGGGTAGTCTTACCATAATAGGCTAATCAAGCTCTACTTGTCATTTTTTATGCCTCATGTACTTTGGGTCATACCCAAGAAAACTAAATTACAACTAAAAAATAATTTTATTCTATTGTGTTTTATTTGGATAAATTTAGGTTGTGTATTTTAGGGTCCAAATTCATTGTGTTATTAGACCATGAAGCCCTCTGTTATCTCCTTAAGAAATCAGAAGCCAAACCTCATCTCATTCGCTGGATACTCCTCCTTTAGGAACAAAATTTATAAATTATAGATAAAAAAGGAGTAGTGAATGTGGCGGTTGACCATATCATTAGGATCCAACCATCCTTGAACATCTACTCATCCCCCTATATTCCCATAAATGGCATGTTTCCTAATGAGAAACTCTATAGAGTACAACATGAGATTCCTTAGTATTCTGAAATTGTAAATTATTTTGTAGCATCTTTAATTTATACTAATTTCCAAAAAAAACCTGGCCAAATATCTAAAACATGAGTCCCTTTGGTATATTTGGGATGAACCCTACCTTTTGTGCATATGTAGTGATCAATTACTTGGGTGTTTCATTCTCTATTACCAATTTCACTCTATCTTTAGGTTCTACCACACACTTTCTTGTATGGGCCACTTTGGTCCCCAATGAACTGCTTCCAATGTCCATGATTCGGGTCTCTTTTGGCTTGCATTGTTTTAGGATGCCAATGAATTCTGTTAATATTTTCCTCACTGTCAAAGAAAGGGGAATGTATTAAAAATAAATGAAATGACACAACAACTTTTTGTTTTCAATGACATTTTTGATGTTTGGGGAATTGAATTTATGGGACCATTCCCCAATTCATTTGGGAACCTTTACATTATTCTGGAATTAGATTATGTTTCAAAATGGGTAGAGTCACGAAATAGAAGGACCGATTATTCCATGACTGTTATGTAATTTTTGAGAACCCAATTTTTTTTTAGGTTTATATTACCAAGGTTCATCATGATTGTCCTGGGTTCTCATTTAGGCAACTGAATAATGAAATCTCTTTTCCGTCAGTATGGGGTCATGCATATAGTGTCTAATGATTATCACCCACAATATAATGGTCAAGATGAGGTGTAAAATTGATAAGTAAAATAAATTTTTGAAAAAATGGTTCAACCTAACAGAAAATATTGGAGTTTTAGACTCAATGATTCATTATGGGCCTATTGCACTGCTTTCAAAACTCCCATTGGAATTCACCCTATCAGATTGGGTTTGGAAAGAGTTTTCACCTTCATATTGAAATTATGCATCTGGCATACTCGACAATCAATCAATGAAATTATAATCTTTTTATTGAAGGTTATCAAAGGAGGTTATAGATTCAAGAACTGGTGGAAATGAGAATAGATTCATATGAGAACTCTTGGATTTATAAGGAGTGAACCAAGGATACCCATGACCGCCTCCTCCTTAATCATTCACATTAGGTAGAAGGTCCTCCTATAAAATTCAATAATAAAATTTCATATAAGTAATATTTTTTTCCACTATTTTGGACCATACATAGTTACTAATGTATCTCCATTTTCTATTGTTCACGTCTCAAATGAAGAAACAAAGAAAACCTTCACTATCAATAGGAAGTGGCTAAAGAACTTCCATGAAACTATTCTGAAGTCCCAAATGGAGGAACACCAAGTTCAAGAAGCAATATATGAATGAAACCCACCAGGTTTTATCCTTCCTTCCCACATTATATTTCATTCTGATACAATTATTGAGATTTCTTTTACCATGCTCATAGAGAATAACTCCTCAACGTGATTTTTTCTTTGAGCATATTTCTATTAGGAATTAAATTTTCATTGAATGTTAAATATTTAAGAAGTTCTAAATTTTCTACATGCATAATTTTTTAAAATATAACTTTTCATAGGAGTTCAAATTTTTAGGTGTGGGGGTGTGATCTCACTGCGATTCAGTGTTCCATTTCCACCATTACACCATTGTTTTAAACTGAATTTTTATTGTAATTTCAAAATATATTAACAAATTTAAATTCATTTTAGATTCAATTATTTTGTGTTTGTCACTGTTAAAACGTGTGATGGCACGTGTTTGATAATTTCATTGAAGGTGGAGGTGATTTGGAGGGCCTATGAAGAAATTCAAGAAGAATGGGCCAAACTTTGCGGGATCCAAGCACACTAGTGGACTCAGTCACACACTAATACTAATCCTGGCATTCAAATGGAATGATATTTTTTTGTATGGTCATAAATTCAATGTGATAAATTTAATATTAATAAACTCAATACTAATTCATCCTTTTGATGGTCCATCCGGACTAATCTTTCCAACACACCAAATCTGCACGAAGTCAAATGTGGTGTGTCGTGATCTATCCATATCTTAAGTTTTATGTGTTAAAATGAACCCAAACATTCATTAAATATATTCATGAGGTGGGGATACAACTTTTTAATTTTTTACAAAGAAATATAAGGATTTATGGAGGTTTAAAACCATTTTCTAAGTAGTTTTAAGAAATTTGTGTTCCAAAAACCCTCTTCCACTTTTCCTATAAAATGAAACTTTGGGCTTATCATTTGTAAGTACAGAAAGGAGGAAAATATCTGGTATTTTGGAGACCCAAATTAGTCCTATCCTCATTCAAGAAGTTTTAAAGGACCTTATCCTCATAGGGAGATCAAGGGTGAAGTCGAAGTTCTAATCGAGCCTCCTCCTCTTCTCGATGGCTAGTTAAATGGTGGAAGATAATTTCAAGGGAGCTACAAACACATCAGAGGGAGTTCTAGCACTTGTTATTCTACTATTTTTGTGTAATTTTTGTGTTAAATATTTCACTTATTTATTATCTTTACATGATTATCCTTTAATTGCATTTGTTTTGATATAATTAAGTGAAATTCTTTTTATTTTTTCACTGATTGGGTTGATATTTCAAGTGGGAGTCTTGGGTTATTCTGATTGGACGATAAAAGAATCCTTTATCTCTCACACATATATGAGATTTCAGTTTTCCTTGGTATCCCTTGTTATATGATTGAGTAACAAACCATTACAACAATATTTTTGTGTCAAGGGTTTCTTCTTCATGCATCGTTTGAAGGGGTAATAGGGAAATCAAGATCATGACAACCCTCTAACAAAGAATTAAACAAAACCATGTGAAATTTTCAGAACAATGAATTATCAATGATGTGTAGTGAACATTTAATAATCTTATTATCTCATAATTCTTCAGACACCACCTTTATCTATCAACTATTAAACTCTATACGATAAGTTATTTTCTTTAAACTATTTTCAAAATAACCCCCTCTTTTAGTAATCTTTATTAGAAACACATACTCTAAACCTATAAACGCTCCAAGAGAGATAACCTAGGCTCTGACCTATACTATAAATCAACATTAAAAACATAATTAATTTGACATGTCATGAGAACGCGGTCAGGTTCCCAATTATAGCTCAGTGATCCCATTATATCTTATATAATGGGTGCACCAAGATAGTGCTCTAATGCATTGGGTACTATAGATATGGAAGTTGTCCTTATTGGTTATTCTATTTGTAAGGGTTTTTTAAAGGTTTTTTAAGGGTTATATAAGGGTTCAATGAGATAATGTTCCAAGATACTAAATTAATTTATCTTTTCTTTCTGTGGGTTTATAATGGTTTTAATGATTGATATTGATATCACATGGCTCATTATTGTTGATTTTGATAGATCTTTCCTTTTCTATGTTTTCATATTTGATATTCCAGGTATTTATGGGTATGAGTTCTTCTATGATTTTCTCATACTTTTTAATTATGTCATCATACCCTTATACACTCTTATTCTCATGGATGACATTTAATTATTAATACTTATGATTACCCTTAAGGAATTTTAAAGCTCAACCTTCTTATGTTTCATTTTCCCCAAGTTTTAAAGAATGATATTGACTAATTTATATCTATAAAGGATTTTACAATTATGTTGTTATGACCAATTTGGAAATACAAAAATATAGGTTAAATGGGAGGAATGTTATTTTAATGATTTATGATTCTAAGTTGATATGATTTTTTTTATCTAATAGTTTTTACTAATTCTATAAAACTATAAATCTAAATGGTTCTCTAGTATGTATGTGATTCAGTTATTCCTTTTGACTTTGTAACATTTGATGGAAAAATTTGGGTCACACTTATTGACATCATAGCCAGAAATGTAAAGTTATGGATTTTAGTATAGGATCCAGGAGTACAGGTTTTGGGTTGTTATAAAATTATTATCTTGATATTTTTTAAAGTCAAATTAGGTGGATAGTCCTGAAAATGACTTTAATGGACTTTTATGTTAAATAATTTTTTATTAAATGATTTAAAAGTCATAAAATATTACTTTTGGAAAATTGAGAGTTATTTTTTTGAGAATATATACTATTTTTAATTTTTTGGATCACTTTTACTTATATAGTAACTTTATTAAACCCAAATGAGTAAAAAGCATTGTTATTATTGTAATAGTTAAAAGGGTTGATGGGGGTTAAAACTAAGAGAAAATTTTTAACTAATTACATAAACATATCTAAATTATATTGGATGAGAAGATTTAAACTTACATATTATATTATAAATATATCTATTTGATTACACATGAATTTTAAAATTAATTTATATTAATTTTATATTTTAAGTAATTACAAGGATGCCCCTCTCTGCTCTTATAAAAGAACACCACATCTCCCCTATTTCTAACACCTCTGAACTACTTAGATAACCAAATATTAAAAAAAACTATTATTAACATTATTAGATACATTATATTTTTTTTCCTTCTTAAAATACCATCCCTAGGGTTCTTAATTATATATCCAAAAGAGGTTATTTAAAGAGGATGTAGTCGTATTAACAGAGCCTTTTTATTTTACTACTTGTTATACCTCCTTAGATTCTATCCTATCCATTAAAATATAATAAAATAAGTATATTGCATATCATTATATGTAATTATGTTAATTTTATAAACTTATTCATCTACTATTTCTATTAAATGGGAAACAAACCCGTTGTCCAGGCATACGTGCATACTACTGCCTCGTATACCGATGTATTTAATTTCTCATCACCATTTTTCATGGTTGGTTACTATGATTGATTTAATGTAAATATATTATATTCATGAAGTAATTATGATTATATAAATATAATATATTATCTATCTTCATACAAATCCAATCGTTAAAATGGAATCAACGCACTTGCGTGTATATGAACTAGTGATGTACTTCATTTTTCAAAAACAACCTCTCATAGATGATCATGAGGATGGATTTATTGAAAGTATATAATGTTTATAAAATTAAAAATATTTTTAAATATAATATTTTATTTTAGTTTTTATTTACAATCCAAATTAAATACAAAAAAACATCAGTTGTCTATACATGCGTATTAACTCCTCGCATGTTGATGTATTTTTATTTCCACGACTATTTTTCATGGGTGAAACTAAAATTATATTATATGAATAAATATTATTATTATTTAATGATTATTATTCTATATATGATGTAATAATAATCCTTTCTCCATGATCAACCAACCAAATTTATATTTCAATTATGATCTGAATGTCCTCAAAACACCCAAAGTGGACTTAACTGATTAATTAATTAAACATGTCATTGAAATAAATGAAATAAAATTTTCAAGGATAAGAAAATAAACCTATAATATTTTCTTAAACAATTAAATAATTAATATAATTATATTATAAAATATTTAAAGGACATACATGGTATGTCTACACTTGAGGTATGGGGTTTCTTAACTCAATTTCCTTTCATTGGGTTTTATTTCTTCTATATTGACTATGTTATTCCAAGATTATGTTTAGAATGACCTATGATTATTTTATTTTTTATTTAAACTTTTATTATGTGTATTTTAATTTTATACACATAATTACTTCATTTATTAATTATCACATCAATGTTATGATCATTGTACAGGTTTCTCATCTCACTTCTATTTATGTCAGATATATATCATATTCACCTCCCCCCCCCCCCCCCGAATAGCCCGATGGCCTTATTTTTATTGATTTTTGATAACCCCCTTTTAAGGGATGAGGAGTAACCCTACCAAGTTTTGTTGGATTAACTATATTACATGAACTTAAGGCCTTGGGGGAATTCATCCCAGACAGGAGTGCTTAGAAAAAATCCTCTTCAACATCTAGATCGTGAAGTTAGCTTCCCACATTCGCATTCCTTGTTTGGATAGAAATACTTGTGTAGAGGTTAACAAGCCTGGTCATTATGGCAATAGAAATACCATCTCATTCTTTCATATCTTTATAACTTTATTATAATTAAATCGCCTACTCTGAGTCCCCATTATGAGCTAGTTACTTTTCTCAGTCTGGTTGGGTCTACACTGCATAATCTAAATGAGGTGTCCTAAAGTCCTTGAGGTGGCCTGAAAGCCTTAACTGGCCCGAAGGCCTTGGGTGGTCCTAAGTCCTTGGGTGGCCTTAAATTATTAAGGACTCTAATCCCAAACCAGTGGCCCGAAGGTGAATAGTTATGGCTACTAAAGTACTAAACAATACCTACTACTGTACCTATTACTGTACTTCAACAGTACTATTATAATACCCATAAATATGCCTCCACCTAGATTCAAACCTGGGTCTCATGGATGCACTTGGAGAGTCCTCAACAACTGGGTTGAGGCTCATGTGCTATGTCATATTCACCACTTTTGTATATCATATGGTGTATATATTACTCATTTGATATGTTATATGATGAATCTATTTATAATAATCATATTTAATGATTCATTTTAAGTTATTTCTTTCATGGGGGTTATGATACAAAATATACCGAAGTGGAAGGGTTTTATGATACAATTTCTTTTTTTATTAGGATTGTTTAAGCATATATTTACAATAATGAATTTATTTATCTATCTCTCAAAAATATTATATAATTTCTTATCCTATTGTTATTTCTAAAAATTATAAATTTTTTTCATTCTTACCTTTTTAAGTACTAATTTTTTTTTTGAATGAATGTCTTTAATGAAACTCGACATTGTTTTCTTATTTAATCAATAATATTTTTATTCCATTTCCATATTTTCTTTAAAATATATTAAATAATGTTTTTATTATTCAATAATTATTTATTAATCTTATTTTTACCCATGTTTGAATTTATATATAAAAATTAGAAGTATTCTTGTTATTTTTCAAACGAGTTATTTTTTAGAAAAAGTGTTAATGGAATAATACTGTTAACATATACCATAAAAAAATTCCAATTGTCATAACTATTATTTTATTTGAATATTCCTTTAAAATTTGTTATTCTTATTTTCAAAGAAAAACCTTTTCTCAATATTTTATTAATTATACGTTTTTAAAGGTATCCAAATAAAAGTGGATTTTCCTATATTTCCAACAAAAATGTTTTAGATGATCTTTTAAAGGTATTTTTACTTATTTAAACATCATTTAACAATTTCTATTCTTTACTAGAAATATGATTTTATGATACCAACCATATTATTTCTCTAAATGGATTAAAATGATTATTTTAAATATAATATCATTAAACTCATTTATTTTACATAGGAAAATAAAGATAAAAAGGAATTCATGTTGTTTTTAAAACATTGATGATGAAAAAAAATCATCCATGTGTTATATTCATGTATGGTACATGTAATTATTGATGATACTGGGTGAGCCTAATATACCTCATGATTATGGGTGAACCCAATAGAGCTTATATGTTATGTGATCCCCATATATCTCCCCAGTATACTGGGTCTTGTTACTTCTCTTTAAAGGAATGAATCTGGGAGTTTACTAGGGAGGTTTATCTGATGGATTTAACCAGTATCCAATTATTTTTGACACTTGTGGATATATTTGACTATGATAATGTACCAATATAAAAATTTTTCTCTATTTTTGAGTTTATAATAACTCATTTGATCAAGATTTGTTTTACATGACTTGTGATTAATGACTCTTATTACCCTTTATTTTCTAAATCAATATACAGTATCATATGTTTTATGATCTTGGTTTTAATTGGTGTTAATTTTCTTATTTTATTCTCATTATCTTCATAGAAATATGATAATCTCATTCTCATTAAATATATTCAATTATTAATTCTTATTTTTATCTTTATTAGGCATTTGAGTTCACCCATTTCTTAGGTTTCATTTCTCCTGGTTATAAATAAATATATTAAGAAAGATATGTATATAAGGATTTCATATGGTTGATTATGAATACTTTATATGGAATTTTAAAACTGGTTATAGTTGAAAGAATGACCATTTAATAACATCGGTATTGTTATGTAATAGTTAGTCTTGATTCTCTAAAACTCTAAACCTAGAAGGTACTTTGGTATGTAAGTGATCCTACATTTCTATTTATTGTTGTATATTATGGATAGATAATTTTGGGTTATTTTCATAGATATCTAAACCAGAAATGTGAATATTATTCTTTTAGAATCAGATCGAGGAGTTTGGATTTGAAATTTTAATGGTTGGTATTAGAGTAGGGTTTGGACAAAATTAATGATTGGGATGTTTTCATGTGTGGATAACTTAAGAGGTATGGATACCATAATGGGTTTGTAATTTTAAGTTTCATCATAAGTTAAAAGTTATATAAAACCATTATAGATTTTAATTTATGGGATTTTAAGGTGATTAATAATATTTTGGGAGGCATTTTTATTGGGTTTAGGTACAACATAACTGTAATAAACCAACCTAGGACAACTAGAGAAACCGCTCAAACAGGTCCTTCACATAATAAGTGTAAACTGGATAACATAAAATGGTCTTGAATATAAGTAAATAAGATATAAAACCTGATTATAAAGCAAAAAAATGAGATACCACAATTAAATAAAATCATCACCAGAATAGGCTAATCCAAAATGTATTTCAGATTCCCACATGACAGCAAGTCACCTCTAGAAAAATCCAAATTAAAAGATGCATCAATTAGACTATCCATCATACTATAAGATGTAATTCGCTTTACGAATATCCTACAATTCAACATCTAAAAATTCCCAAAGTAAAAATGTAGGGTGTGATCCAGATCCTAGTAGGATTCCACTACAATTTCTATACAAGGACAAATATCAAGAATGAAAACATTATATCATTTAAAACAAAAAAAAAGTTTTCATAGAGAATTTTCATAAATTAAACATAATTGTAAATAAATTTCCATATAGTTTATATAAAATAATTTCATACTCACAAAACAAAAATATGACAAGTATATGTGATAAATCAAGAAATCAAATCTATACATCTAGAGGTAAATAGGTAAACACATATCCATGAAAAAACTATCACACGAAGCTATGTGATACAACCTCATATAACAATTTTGGAGAAATAATATACGATAAAAAAATAATGTGATAAATAGCAATAAATAAAAAATAAAAAACCACCCTTATGTTTGGATCTAGCCTATGGTGAAATACGTACTAGATAATCAAGAGCCTAAATAGGCACAACGTTGGATCCAACCGATATTGAGTCCTATCAGTCGATATCATAAAAGGTTACCTCTTAGTAGTGAAACACAAACTAAAGATACATGTGTCTCTTTCCCAAAAAACCCATGGTTATGATTGTGAAATTTTGAAAATTTATTTCAAAACAATACTTGCAATTTCATTAAAAAATAAAATATAATTTTATCCTTTTTGGAGTTTGAAAATGCATTTACAAATCAAGAAAATTCATTTTCAAAGCAAATCCCTTTTTAAAAAAAATTATTTTCCTTTCCAAGAAATCCTTTAAAACCACATATCACTACTAATTAATTAACAACCCAAATTAATTTATCATTAATGACATGAAATTCATTAAAATAACCCATTTTATAAAAACACATACCTCAACACAGTAGAAACATATCCACCTTTGACAACAGCGACTGAAAATCAAGAGAACGAACTTTAAAATAAATACACACAAAAAATGAAAAGGATTGATAAACAATTATATCAAATCACATTCTCAGAAAAATACATAGTCTTAACTAATACCAAAGAAGAACATAAATGATTAAATTCTTCGAGATAACCAATCCAACCATAAAGGTGATCAATCACTAATCAAAGCGACTTAGAAAGGAGTGAATAACCCAAAATCACCAAGTGAGAGCCTTTAGGTCGGGAGATAGGAATCTTCATATTAATAAAATAGGAAACCACCTGTGAAAAACATTAAAATCCTATTTATTAACTATTTCATGATGTGTAGTCATCATAAATTTCGTTGTAATCCATAAAGCACGTATATGCTAAAAACATGTGATATTTTTATTTAAAACCCTATATTTTTGTTTTAATCCCAATATTTTCCATTACATGACATAAAACATTTACATATCATTTAAACCCCTCATAGTGTGTATCTAGTTCATGGGTTATGCTTGGTGGCCATTACATGTCGTGAACTTTCATTACACGATCTGTAAATTCCAAACGAATATTACAAACTATAAGTTTAAACTGATGACTACAAAAAATCATTGACTTCACCATTACAGGTGTCCTATAAATTTATTTTTCAGAATTATTCATCCAAATAAAAATAAAACCAAAATAAAATTCTAAATAATAGATGATTGAAAAGTAATGGGGTGTTATAATCTCCCCACCATAAAATCTTTTTGTCCCCAGAAGGTGCTCAAGATTCTGCATCCAAAAAAAGATAAGGCCACTACTACCTCATCAATGAATCCTTATATTATTTCTCATGGGTATCATATATACACTTCTATATTTTCTATACTAGGGATATCATTTTACCATGAATTACCTTATATATGTGATCCATCATCTGAACTAACTACTCAAACAATGTGGTATCTGGTTCTATATCAAAATCCTCATATTTGATCACATGGGATGAATATGGTATATACCTCTTCAATTATGAAATATGAAACAAATCATGGGTATCTATCAATCCATAGAACAATTATAATCGATAGGTTACACTCCCTAGTCATCAAAAAATCTGAAAGGGGGCCAATTATATTGGTGAAAACTTATCCTTCTTTCCAAATTGACAATGTCCCAAGCGATAGTAAAATTTTATAATGATTCAATCACCAACCTCAAACTCTGGTGTTTGATGGGGAACTTCCTCATAATATTTATGATGACTCTATTCCATGACTAATCTCTTCAAAATTAACTTCACTATCTCCTTGATCTCTTGAACAACACTCGTCATAATTAAGTACTTCTCTCCCAACTCTACCCATAAAAAGGAAGGTCCACATGGACACCCATATAAAGCCTCACAGGTGGATTTCCTGATTGAATCCTGATAAAAAAATTCATAGGAAAATTAACCAAAGGAAAATGTCTTTCCCAAGACCCAATGAAATCAAGCACATAATCCCAAAGCATGTCCTCTATAACTTGTATGACTATATTTGTTTATCCATATATCTATAGGTGATAAGAAATTATCAATCTAATTTGGGAAACCATCCCCACTGGAAAACCTTTCCAAAACCTAGATGTGAACCTTAGGTCCCTATCAGATAAAAATATATAGGGAATCTCATTATTTCTCACAATCTCTTAAACATACAAGTCCCCAAGATATTCCACTTTCATCATCTCACAAATAGGTAGGAAATAAATTGATTTTGTGATTAAATCAATGATCACCCAAATCACATCCTTCCCACTATGATCCCATGGAAAACAAATGATGATGTCTATGGAAAACTCATCCAACTTTCATATCATAATGGGTAAGGCCTGCATTAACCCAACAAGTCTCTGGTGTTCTACCTTAATTCTATAACATGTAAGGCACTATATTACAAAATCTTCAATTGACTATCTCAACCCCTATGAAAAATAATGATTTTTCAAATCATAATACATATTGGTAGTACTAGGGTGCATGGACCAACAAGAATACTATACATTATCCAAAACTCCTACCTCAGAGTAAGCAGAACAACCAATCTTCTATAGAAGAATAATTCTCCGCTACGAGATAGAGACCACTCACTCGAGGTATCCCCACTATAAAGGCTATCACTAAAGAAATAAAATTTGTTGTATGTCACCTTCTCGAGCAAAAATCACTCATAAAAATATGATCCATCCTTCATCAAATCCAAAAACACAATACCACCAACCTCTTCCACTTCCAAACTCATATTATCAGACAAACTAATTAAAGACCTCTCCTCAACTAATTACTTCACATCTTATGTCAGAAGTAATATACTTAATGAATTAGTGACCACATTCTCTTTACCATGGGTACAAGAAATATCAAAATTAAAAAGCCTAATGATACCCTACTCTGTATCTCTGTCATAAATTTAAATCCCTTTGAGTAAAAATATATTTCAAACTCTTACAATCTAAATACACTAATATATCTCTCCCAATAGATAATGATTCCACATTTTGAGTGCATGATTATTGCTACCAACTCAAGATCTTGGATACCATAGTTCTTCTCATGAGGGAGTAACTAGTAAGATCCATAAGCGACCACATGTTTCCCTTGCATCAAGACACATCCCAAATTCATACTTAAAGAATCACAAAAAAACATTATTACTCGATCCTAGTTTTGAAAAAATCAAAATCGATGCTAATATAAACATCAATATGAGTGCCTCAAAATATCTCTGAAATTTTTCATTCCCTTCAAAATATACTCTCTTACAAGTTAAAGTTTTCATCTAAGATGTGATCATGGAGAAGTCTGAAACAAAACATCTATAGTAACCAACCAAACCCAAGAAGCTTTGAATCTAAAACTCATTTTGGGATTCTCATAAGACATAAATTACTCTCCCTTTTTAGGATCTATTGAGATTCCCCTCTCAAATATCATATATCCCAGACACTTTAATTCATTGGTCAAAAACTCACATTTGGAAATCTTATCATGCGAATGATGTTCCTTCATGCTTTGAGGAAAGATATCCACATGGTATATGTGATCCAACTTTGATTTGAAGTAAACCAAAATATTATCAACATTCATAATATGAAAATATTTCAAGAATCGATGAAACATAAAGTTCATCAAATCCATAAACATTATATGATAATTATTGAGATTTAAAGGAACAACTAGAAACTTGAAATTCCCATATCGACTCATAAATGTTCTCCTAGGTATATCCCCTTCTCATAATCAGAATTTGTGTTACCCTAACTAAAGTTCAATATTATGAAACCAATGAGACTATAACACCCGAGACTTTTATGTTATATAAATCTTCAAAGGAATCTTTTTCTACACAACACTTGCTTGGCTTGCTTTACACAAAATCGCGACCTTCCTCGATAGCTTGCGTCGTACGCAATACCGAGTTTCACTAAACAACGATATGCTATTAAAATACTATTAAAACTAGCCATTATGAATAGTAATAACCACTTTTTAAAATTTTATAAATTCTATTTTTCAAAATGGACTTCATTTTTGGATTCGGAATATCGAAATTAGCCTAGAGTGAAATTTTGGTATTTTTATGAAAACTTTCAATTTTTGATGAATAGTGAAACCACTAAGTGGTAGTTAACAAAACAAAATATTTCATAAAACATAATTTTACCGCTTTTGTGAGTGGAATTTTGAAAATCCGAGAGACACGGTTAATATCAAGGACTAAAATGTGGTTCAATGAGATGAAAATAATTTTTGGTGAATAGTAACTTTTTACTTTTTTTTACCACGGTAAAAAGTACATAGGGTAATTAAGGGTAAAGATGATATTATTATTACCCTAACACATGTCCTAATTATATTGGATATGTGTAATTCGACCAAAAACAAACTTAGGAATAAAATATGACCCTTTAGGCCCACTTGGATTAGATTTGGACATTTATTATTAATTTATTTAAAGAAGGTTTAAAATATTTAAAATCAAAGTTTAATAAGTAAATAATTTTTAATATAAGGATATACATAAGATAAATTCGACTATAAATATTCACTAGAAATATAAAAATATTTCCTACATAATGATATTTTATTTGTAATTTTTAGACATTAAATAATTTAATTTATTTATGACATAATGATGATGCAGTAATTATCTTATTAATGAAATATTGACATAATTGATGTTATAAACACCAAAATAAATGTAATTTGAGACTTTTTATGAATACCACTAATTTTATAGGTTAATATGACATGTTATTATTGATTTAATTAACTTGGTTCGAACTAATAACTCTGTTATGATTTTCACAAAAATCAATTACTAAATAGTGTCAAAATTGACATAAAATAGTTTTTAAAACAAATATTATATTGGTAATTGTTATTTTATTCCTAAAAATATAAGGTTCGGCCAAATGACTTAGATAAGGTTATATATATTAATAATAAACAAATTGGGGTTCGTTTGGATTCTTATAGTAAGTTTATTAACCTTATAGTATAAGAACACAAGAAGACATGGTAAAAGTAAAATTATTTAACTTAATGTTAAATCTAAATGATAAGGTTAAAATAGGAACCTAAACTTGTATAAATTCTATTATATAAGAGGATTTTTACCCATACCTACCTTATATTCTAAATATATCAATTTGGAGTTATTTAAAACCAAACATGACTTTATAATAAAATAATAGTTTTAGTTATTCCAAAGGTGCCCCTCTCCTCCCTTATAAAAGGACACCTCCTCCCCCTCTTCCTCACACCACTTTGAGATTTCAAGATCGGCCAACCCCTGCCACTTTCTCTTCTACACTTCCCTAGAGACATCCTAGAGGTTCTGGTCTTCTTCAAAGACCAATTTTAGTGCCCTAAAAGAAGGTTTCAAAGAAGCACTTCAAAGAAGAGGTAATGTCCGTTACCGATTCTTTCATCTTTATTTCTTCTTCCACTTATTCTTCTTTAGTTGTTTCATTATGAAGTAATAACATCAGTATCACTCATAAACGTAAATTTTATTATATGTATGAAACAACCCTATTTCACCATCTATCCATCCTACGGAAAAAGAAATCACCGCGTGTGCTTACGTACAGAATACCGTCTCCACGCCATGGTGTAATCTATTTTCCACCACCACCTTACTTGGATGGGTATAATGGTTTAAATAATGAATATATATGACTATTATAAAGTGATATTGATTCTGAAATAGTATACATATGCTCCAATATAATTCCACGATCATAGGAACGATATCATCACTCGTGCATACGTACGGAATACCGTCTCCACGATGTGATGCGACTCGTTCTACATGATTTTCATTTCATAATGATTATATAAATGAATTGAATGAATGAATATGATATATATTACACTAATAATATTCTGTAAATGAGTTATCTATAACCTAAAGAAAAGAATAAGAATTTATTCGATAAAACACGCATAAGAACAAAAAGTTATAAACACCCGAATAACAAGTAGCAATGAAATATTATTACTAAGAAGCTAAGAATATGACCATATTTGATATCATAAAAATAAGTATGATTCTGTAATAAGTCAATAACATTATTTAAATCATTATACAGGAGGTTCGGACACTTACAAAGCAAGTCAGACCTAAGGTAAGGGAAATATCACAATCTCATTTTTATCCGAGATTGTTTATACTTTGGAATTTATTGGGGTGAATTTATCATCCACATCCATGATTCCTCAATATGTAATATTATTTCCATTCACCTACAATTGTTTAAATCCTATTTTACCCTTCGGTGAGTTTTTAGTATAAGATATGAAAGGAATCTTTTGTCGTTTTTCGTACGAGGTACTTTTTGACTTTTCCGACAAAAGTATGAAGATTGTTTTTTTAACTTATACGGCATGAATGTATTTTTAAAACATTATTTCCAAGAAGCTTCCATTACATGTTTTCAAGTTTATTTTTAATCAACTTATTTTAGTTTAAAATTGTATGGCATGTTAAGAAATAAAAATGTTTTTGAAGTAGAAAAGATATTTTCCTCAAGAATCGAGTTCAAGTGTTTTATCAAAATTATTTTCCATCTAAGATAATAAAGGGTTCTGTTTTATCCCTATTATTACATTGATTTTATTATGTTGTGATGGAATTATTTTTATGAATTCCTTTATCTTATATGAATTGTTTTATGATGTCATGATCTTTAAGATTCCCATTTGTATTACATGGGTTATGAAATGATGTATGATTTATGATTTTGTGGCACACATAAGAATGGTATCATTATGAGATGGGTGCGACCTATATCTCCCTCCAATGCATTGGGTAAAGATTTTATATCTCATGAGATGGACATGGCTAGAACGGTAGGTTATACCGGTTCAGTGAAACAGGACTGAAACGAGGGTGACTCGGTTCAGAAAGGGACTTTGTCCACTAAGATAGTCATGGCAATGAGTCTTGACTAACAAGAAATGATTCTCTATGATTATGTGTGCATGCCACAAGTATCATGTTTTAAGTTATGATTATTGTGGTTACATTTCACCGCCATGGTTTATCCCATGTTAAGAAATTATGATCTCTTTTGCAGGATAATATTTCCAAAAGTTATGTGCTTGTGTATACGATGTGATTGATATTTCTTTTGTTTACCCTTACTGAGCATTTGAGCTCACCCTTTTGTATGTTTTCTTTCCCCGGGTCAGGAAGAAGGTTATTAAGTAAGATATTCCAAAAGGGACTATAGATATGATGAAATAAATGGGAGACAGTGTAGACGCTTTATGAACCAGTTGTTTATGTTTCCCAGTTTCTAAAGACACTATACCTATACGGTCCGTTCGTGGTTTTGTTATATGTTGTAATAAGTATGCTTCAATTTTGAAGTATTAAAAATTTATGTAAAGTATGGGTTGTTATAGTTGGTATCAGAGGAAAGGTATAGTCAACCTTTGGAAACTAGGATATGAAAGCCTTAGTAAGAACCCTAAGGATAAGTCTAAGCATAGAACACAATCTTAGTGTCTTAGAAATGGCCATGAAAAACCTAGGATAAGACCTTAAGTGTGAAATTTTATTCTTGATTATGTGGTTTTCCTATTATAATTATTGTTGCTCACACTATTCTTCTTGGTTTTAGTCAATGGCTGGAACCCAAAGGAATCATGTTAATGCGGAATGCGACGGGCAATGCAATGATTGTCCCCCTGAGCAAACAAACGTTATGGGAGATGGAATGCAAAATCTTGTAGCCATGCTCACACAACTTTCCCAAGATATGAATCATGAAGGACTCCCAAACGAGCAAAGGAAGGAGCAACATTCTGTTGAATCCTTCATGAGACAGCGTCCACC
Source organism: Viscum album (assembly GCA_963277665.1). NCBI lineage: Eukaryota > Viridiplantae > Streptophyta > Magnoliopsida > Santalales > Viscaceae > Viscum > Viscum album. The sequence continues at coordinate 1,169,072,075 of OY728164.1, forward strand.
TTCTTTCAGCGGGTCTACAAATCCATTAGTTGCTGAACAATGGATTAGTACTACGGAAAAGATATTTTCAGTTCTTCAATGTTCTGAGCATGATAAAGTCATCCTAGCAGTGTATCGTTTGGAAGGAGATGTTGATCAATGGTGGAATCTTATTAAGAATACAAGGCAAATGGATGAAATTTATTCCATGGAGTGGGACGAGTTCAAGAACTTATTTTTTAATAAATACTTCCCTCATATTCTCTCGAACAAAGATGGAGAAAGAGTTTCTTGAACTGAAGCAAAAGGATGATGAATCTGTTGGTACCTATGAAGCAAATTTTACAAGACTTTCAAGGTACGCTTCTGGTATTATTATCCAACCTGAGAGTAAGATCGATCGATTCTTTAGTGGCTTAAAACCAAGTCTTTGAAGGGAGTTAGCCATAAGGTACTTCAATAGCTACGAGGAAATCGTTCGATATGCTCTCAAAGTCGAGATGGAGATTGGAGTAACCCATCAGTCATATGGGTTTGATAAGAAGAGGAAAATGGAATTCAAAGGAAAATATAAAGAGCACACTGAAAAGAAGATGAGCTTTCCCTTATGCTCAAAGTGTGGAAAGAAACATGGAGGGAGTTGTCTTAAAGGGACAAGTAAATGTTTCAAATGTGGAAAAAAAGGTCATCGGGCATTTGAATGTCGCGATGATGGGAAGAAGATGTCTAATGATGCAAACAAAGGAAGGGATACACAGAATGAACCTACTACACTTCAATGTTTCAAGTGCAAGGAGATGGGGCATTATGCCAATAAATGCCCTAATCCAAGGGTTGATGATGATGGTCGACGTCAACAAACTCTTAAGGCTAAAGACAAAGGAAAGTCACATGCAATTTCTATCAGCGATGTGGAGTACGATAACGATGTGGTGAAAGGTACACTTACTGTCCACTCTAAAGTAGAAAATGTTTTATTTGATTCTGGATCCACCCACTCTTTTATTTATGAAGAATTTTCTAAGGGTATCACCGTATTACCTCAACAATTAGATGTTGAGTAAGTTGTGACAACACCTAATGGTACAATAGTCGCATCAAAAGTTTATAATTCTTCTCCGATCGAAGTTTGTGGGAAAGTGCTTCCTGCAAATCTTGTGATCCTTCCTATAGTGGAATTTGATGTGATTCTTGGCATGGATTGGATTTCTTTATATGGAGCTCATATCAATTGCCAAAGAAAGGAAGTCACATTTCATATTCCAGATCAATCTATGATCTTCTATCAATGAAAGGATGAACATAACCTTCCAGTGGAAATTTCTTCCATCTTATGGGTCTTGATTCCACTAAATGAAGGTTATTTATCTCAAATGGTTGGTGAGAAACTCACGATTAAGAATATTCCCATTGTATGGGAGTTTGATGATGTCTTTCCGGAGGAATTACCGGGTCTTCCACCAAATCGTGAAGTTGAGTTTTCAATAGAACTCGTACTGGGTGCTTTGCCTATTTCAAAGACACCTTATAGAATGGCCCCAATTGAGTTGCAGGAATCGAAAAGCAAATCCAAGAGAATCTTGATAAGGGATTCATACGCCCTAGTGCATCACCTTGGGGATCACCTGTTCTATTTGTTATGAAGAAAGATGGATCAATGAGACTCTGCATTGATTATCTAGAACTCAACAAGATTAATATCAAGAACAAATATCCTCTCCCGCGCATTGATGACCTATTTGACCAACTACGCGGAGCTCAATACTTTTCCAAGATTGATCTTCATTCAGGGTATCATCAGTTAAGGGTCAAACGGGAGGATATACCAAAGACGGCTTTCCGTACAAGGTATGGACACTATGAATTTATAGTGATGCCATTTGGTCTTACTAATGCCCCTGTTATCTTCATGGATCTGATGAATAGAGTCTTTAGAGACTATCTTGATCAATGTGTGGTGGTCTTTATAGATGATATTCTTGTCTATTCAAAGGGAAATGAAGAACATGAAGATCACTTGAGAATTATATTGAAGACCCTGAGAAAGGATAAGCTTTATGCCAAATTTACCAAGTATGAATTTTGGCTTCAAAAAGTTGCATTTTTGGGTCACATAATCTCAAAAGAGAGGATATCTGTGGATCCAGCAAAAACAGAGGTTATCGAAAGATGGTCAAGACCAACAACAGTAACTGAGATCCGAAGTTTTCTTGGTTTGGCTGGATATTATCGACGTTTTGGGAAATATTTTTCACGATTATCTAATCCACTCACCAAGTTCACTCGTAAAGGAGTTATGTTTGTCTGGACGGAAGAATGTGAAGAGAATTTCAAGGACATGAAAAGAAGGTTATCCAGTGCACATGTGCTCACACTGCCTTGTAGTGGAGAAAGGTTTGTGATCTGTAGTGATGCATCCAAGAAGGGATTAGGGTGTGTTCTTATGCAAAATGATATGGTGATAGCTTATGCCTCACGACAGTTGAAAATCCATGAGCAAAATTACCCAACACATGATTTGGAGTTAGCTTCGGTAATCTTTGCATTAAAGATTTGGAGGCATTACCTTTATAGTGAAAGGTGTGATATTTATACTGATCATAAAAGTTTAAAGTATATTTTCACACAAAAGGAGCTGAATATGCGTCAAATAAGATGGTCGGAGCTGATTAAGGATTACGACTTCTCAATCCATTGCCACCCTGGGCAAGCAAACAAGGTGGCAGATGCATTAAGTCGACAAGACCATGCTAGTTTATCCATGATGAGGATCACAAAAGATCCAATATTTATGGATTTACAAAGGATGGATCTTGGAATTATAATGGAAGGGGAAAAATCTTATCTTTCTCAAATGAATGTTCAACCATCTATACATGTGAAGATTAAAGAGGCACAGAAAAAAGATGTCGAGTTATAAAAGAAGGTGAGAAATGTTCCTGAGTTCAACCTTGACTGTGATGAGATAATAAAGTTCAGGAATCGGGTTTGTGTTCCTCCCATCCCCGAATTAAAGGAGCTGCTGGATGAGGCTCATAGTTCTTCATTCTCTATTCATCCTAAAAGCACGAATATGTATAGGGACCTGAAAGAGTACTTCTGGTGGGATGGCATGAAAAGAGATGTTGCGGAATATGTCTCTCAATGCTTGGTTTGTCAACAAGTTAAAGCTGAGAGACAGAAGTCTAAGGGGATGTTACAACCATTACCCATACCCGAATGGAAATGGGAAAACATTACTATGGACTTTGTCACAGGACTTCCTAAAACATCCAAAGGCTATAATGTTATCTGGGTCATAGTTGATCATCTTACAAAGTCTGCACACTTCATTGTTATTAGAGAGGATTTCTCTCTGGATCCGCTTGCCAGGATATATGTAAAGGAAGTGGTAAGATTGCATGGAGTACCACTTTCTATTATATCTGATCAGGATCCGAGATTTACCTCGAAGTTCTGGCGAAGTCTTCAGTATACTCTGGATACAGAGTTGAGTTTCAGCACTGCTTATCATCCTCAGACAGACGGTCAGTCTGAGAGAACAATTCAAACCCTAGAAGATATGTTGAGAGCTTGCTCTATGGATTTCAAAGGAGGTTGGGATCAACACCTACCTTTGGTGGAATTTTCTTATAATAATAGCTTTCACTCCAGTATTCAGATGGCTCCTTATGAAACTCTCTATGGAAAGAAATGCAGGTCTCCAACTTGCTGGGATGAAGTTGGGGAAAGAAAGCTATTAGGACCTGATCTCGTTGATGAAATGACAGAAAAGGTCAGATCTATTCAACAACACATAAGAGCAGCTCAGAGTCGACAGAAAAGTTATGCCGACAACCGAAGAAAAGACCTAGAGTTTGAAGTGGGTCTTAATGTGTTCTTACGAATATCTCCCTGGAAGAGGGTTATGAGATTTGGAAAGAAGGGGAAGTTGAGCCCTAGATATATCGGTCCTTTCGAAATACAGGATCGTGTTGGGAAGGTAGCTTACCGATTGGCTCTTCCACCGAATCTCTCTAAAGTTCACGATGTGTTCCATGTATCTCTCCTGAGAAAGTACATACCTGATCCTTCACATGTACTCAGCTCAGAAGTTGTACCGCTGGAGCAAGATCTTTCTTATGAAGAACAACCGATAGAGATTCTGGATCGTAGCGAAAAAGTCCTACGAAACAAGACCACTCGATTGGTGAATGTTTTATGGAGGAACCACCAATTAGAAGAAGCTACATGGGAACTTGAGGATATGATGAGGGAGAGGTATCCTCATCTGTTTGTTACAAAGTGACGAATTTCGAGGGCGAAATTCATTTTAAGGGGGGTAGAATGTAACACCCGAGACTTTTATGTTATATAAATCATCAAAGGAATCTTTTTCTAAACAACACTTTCTTGGCTTGCTTTACACGAAATCGTGACCTTCCTCGACAGCTTGCGTCGTACGCAATACCAAGTTTCACTAAACAACGATATGCTATTAAAATACTCTTAAAACTAGCTGTTATGAATAGTAATAACCACTTTTTGAAATTTTATAAATTTTATTTTTCAAAATGGACTTAATTTTTGGATTCGGAATATCGAAATTAGCCTAGGGTGAAATTTTGGTATTTTTATGAAGACTTTCAATTTTTGATGAATAGTGAAACCACTAAGTGGTAGTTAAAAAACTGAATTTTTCATAAAACTTAATTTTACCACTTCTGTGAGTGGAATTTCGAAAATCCGAGAGACACGGTTAATATCAAGGAATAAAATGTGGTTCAATGAGATGAAAATAATTTTTGGTGAATAGTAACTTTTTACTTTTTTTACCACGGTAAAAAGTAAATAGGGTAATTAAGGGTAAAGATGATATTATTATTACCCTAACACATGTCTTAATTCTATTGGATATGTGTAATTCGACCAAAAACAAACTTAGGAATAAAATATGATCATTTAGGCCCACTTAGATTAGATTAGGACATTTATTATTAATTTATTTAAAGAAGGGTTAAAATAGTTAAAATCAATGTTTAATAAGTAAATAATTTTTAATATAAGGATATACATAAGATAAATTCGACGATAAATATTAATTAGAAATCTAAAAAGTGTTCCTACATAATTATATTCTATTTGTAATTTTTAGACATTAAATACTTTAATTTATTTATGACACAATGATGATGCAGTAATTATCTTATTAATGAAATATTGACATAATTGATGTTATAAACACCAAAATAAATGTAATTTGACACTTTTTATGAATCCCACTAATTTTCTAGGTTAATATGACATGTTAGTATTGATTTAATTAACTTGTTTCTAACTAATAACTCTGTTATGATTTTTACAAAAATAAATTACTAAATAGTGTCAAAATTGACATAAAATAGTTTTTAAAACAAATATTATATTGGTAATTGTTATTTTATTCCTAAAAATATAAGGTCCGGCAAAATGACTTAGATAAGGTTATATATATTAATAATAAACAAATTGGGGTTCTTTTTGCTGCTTATAGTATGTTTATTAACCTTATAGTATAATAACACAAGAAGACATGGTAAAAGTAAAATTATTTAACTTAATGTTAAATCTAAATGATAAGGTTAAAATAGGAACATAAACTTGTCTAAATTCTATTGGATAAAATTATTTCGACCCATCCCCACCTTATCTTTGAATTATATCAATTTGGAGCTATTTAAAACCGAACTTGACTTTATAATAAAATAATAGTTTTAGTTATTCCAAAGGTGCCCCTCTCCTCCCTTATAAAAGGAAACCTCCTCCCCCTCTTCCTCACACCACTTTGAGCTTTCATGCTTGGCCAAACCCTGCCACTTTCTCCTCTCCACTTCCCTAGAGACATCCTAGATGTTCTGGTCTTCTTCAAAGACCAATTTTAGTGCCCTAAAAGAAGGTCTCAAAGAAGCACTTCAAAGAAGAGGTAATGTCCGTTTCCGATTCTTTCATCTTTATTTCTTCTTCCACTTCTTCTTCTTTAGTTGTTTCATTATGAAGTAATAAAATCAGTATCACTCATATACTGATATGTTATTATAAGTATGAATCAACCCTATTTCACCATCTATCCATCCTACGGAAAAAGAAATCACCGCGTGTGCGTACGTACGGAATACCGTCTCCATGCCGTGGTGTAATCTATTTTCCACCACCACCTTACTTGGATGGGTATAATGGTGTAAATAATGACTATATATGACTATTATAAAGTGATATTAATTCTTAAATAGTATACATATACTCTAATACAATTCAACGATCATAGGAACGATATCATCACTCGTGCGTACGTACGGAATACCGTCTCCACGATGTGATGCGACTCGTTCTACATGATTTTCATTTCATAATGATTATATAAATGAATTGAATGAATAAATATGATATATATTACACTAATACCATTCTGTAAATGATGTATCTATAACCTAAAGAAAAGAATAAGAATTTATTCGATAAAACACGCATAAGAACAAAAAGTTATAAACACCCGAATAACAAGTAGCAATGAAATATTATTACTAAGAAGCTAAGAATATGACCATATATGATATCATAAAAATAAGTATGATTCTGTAATAAGTCAATAACATTATTTAAATCATTATACAGGAGGTTCGGACACTTACAAATCATGTCGGACCTAAGGTAAGGGAAATATCACAATCTCATTTTTATCCGAGATTGTTTATACTTTGGAATTTACTGGGGTGAATTTATCATTCACATCCATGATTCCTCAATATGTAATATTATTTCCATTCACCTACAATTTTTTAAATCCTATTTTACCCTTCGGTGAGTTTTTAGTAAAAGATATGAAAGGAATCTTTTGTCGTTTTTCATACGAGGTACTTTTTGACTTTTCCGACAAAAGTACGAAGAATGTTTTTTTAACTTATACGGCATGAATGGATTTTTAAAACATTATTTCCAAGAAGCTTCCATTACATGTTTTCAAGTTTATTTTTAATCAACTTATTTTAGTTTAAAATTTTATGGCATGTTAAGATAGGAAAATGTTTTTGAAGTAGAAAGGATATTTTCCTCAAGAATGGAGTTCAAGTGTTTTATCAAAATTATTTTCCATCTAAGATAATAAAGGGTTCTGTTTTATCCCTATTATTACATTGATTTGATTATGTTGTGATGGAATTTTTTTTATGAATTCCTTTATCTTATATGAATTGTTTTATGATGTCATGATGTTTAAGATTCCCATTTGTATTACATGGGTTATGAAATGATGTATGATTTATGATTTTGTGGGACACATAAGAATGGTATCATTATGAGATGGGTGGGACCTATATCTCCCTATAATGCATTGGGTAGAGATTTTATATCTCATGAGATAGACATTCCTGTAATGGTAGGTTATACCGGTTCAGTGAAACGGGACTGAAACGAGGGTGACTCGGTTCAGAAAGGGACTTTGTCCACTAAGATTGTCTTGGCAATGAGTCTTGACTAACAAGAAATGATTCTCTATGATTATGTGTGCTTTCCAGAAAGTATCATGTTTTAAGTTATGATTATTGTGATTACATTTCACTGCCATGGTTTATCCCATGTTATGAAATTATGATCTCTTTTGCAGGATAAGATTTCCAAATGTTATGTGCTTGTGTATACGATGTGATTGATATTTCTTTAGTTTACCCTTACTGAGCATTTGAGCTCACCCTTTTGTATGTTTTCTTTCCCCAGGTTAGGAAGAAGGTTATTAAGTAAGATATGCCAAAAGGGACTATAGATATGATGAAATAAATGGGTGATAGTGTAGATGCTTTATGAACCAGTTGTTTATGTTTCCCAGTTTCTAAAGACACTATACCTATACGGTCTTTTCATGGTTTTGTTATATGTTGTAATAAGTATGCTTCAATTTTGAAGTATTAACAATGTATGTAAAGTATGGGTTGTTATAGAGACCCTATGAGATGATCAAATAGATCATATATCCTTGAAAAGGGATATTTTTTCTTAACGGTCACTCGATTAAACTTCTAATAATCAATAAAAATCATTAGGTTCCTATCTGCCTTCTTAGTGAAGAGGACAGGTGAAGCCCATGGTAAAATTATTGGATGAATAAATACTTTAGACTCTAGTTCCCCATGATGGACCTTAGGTTCCACTAAGTAAGAATTATCCAAATGCTAATATGGCATAGAAATGTGTATCATGGAAAGGAGTAGTTCTATAGTAAACTCAACCTCTCTTAGGGGTTGTAAACTATAAAAATCATCCAAAAAGACCTCAGGGTATTCACAGATCACTACAAAAAGCTGAACACCCAAAAAAGTGATGACTATATCAAGAAAATTTTATAACAACTGGAATGAGATTACCTGAGCATAAGGAACAAAATTACCAACACTTCCTGATCTAGAGTCCCACTAACCATAGAAAAAAAGAGCGATCCCATCAGTGTGTAAGAACTAAACCTGATGGTGATAACATTCAATCAGGGCCTTAGCATTGATCATCCAATCCATCAAAAAATAATATCAAAGACGTCAAGATAAATCACTAAAAAATTCAAATCCACCCCATTATCACCTATTATCACCTAACATAAAGGACATCTAAATCCTTGTTTCGACCTCTTTTAAAAAATGTGTGGAAATATCCAACAAGAATAGAATATGTTCCAAACAGAAAACCAACACATGAACTAAATATAATGATATAAAATAATGTTTACCACCTATGTCAAAAAATATATCACCATTGAAGATGATATAAACACCATACCTCTAACAATGAATAAACCTACTTCAAATTCCTCTCGAGTATACTCTGTTGTATAAAGTTTTCTATTATTATCCATAATAACATAACCCATGTCTTGAGTATTAGACCCACTGTAACACCCCAAGATTTCATAGTGTGTTATTTCTTCAAAATAATTCAATAACTTGCACTACACGCAACACTGAGTTCAATTGCACCATGACTTACCAAAAAAAGCCATTAAAAGAGGTCATGAATAGTATTAACTAAATTTTAAACTTTATATAATCCTTATAATTTTAGAATCCATATTATGAGTTTCTTAGTCATAATGCAAGAACAGATTCATTTTCAGTATTGCACTTTTATCAACTTTTGATAGTGAAACCTTTTTAAATACAATATTTTAAACTTTTTGACTAAATGGAGACATCAAAAATTTAAAATGAAACATCCCAAGCTTCTACGGTACGCTTCTCTTTGAATAATGTGATAGCGTGTGTTGTACGCAACATCGAGTTCTAACAACCAATTAAACTAGCCGTTATGAATAGTAATAACTACTTTCTAAAATTATATATATTTTATATTTCAAAATGGGCTTCATTTTTGGATTCAGAATATCAAAATTAGCCTAGGGTGAAATTTTGGTACTTTTCGGATAACTTTTATATTTTGATGAATAGTGAAAATTACTAAGTTTTAATTAAAAACAACTTTTTTAATCAAAATAATTAATAGTGATAAATTATGAATTTGAGTGGTTTTAAAGTATATTTAGAATATATTTTTACCATTTAATATAATGTTGGTCATTGGACATAATTTTACAATTAAACCGAACATAAACGAGTGTCAATCTTTTGATAGTTATTATCTCTTAAAAACACGCTTTTTGTTTTGACAGCGGGAATTAATTTTAAATTAATTTCTGCCACTTCTGTGTTTTGAATTTAGGAAAATGGATTCCATATTTGGAATCAGGATGTTCAAATTGTGTAAATAGGTAACTTTTATTTTTAGACATTTTGAATAATTACTGCGGTAAATATTTTATTTACCATGGTTAAGGGTAAATCCGGTAAATAAGGGTTAAAAAATAATATTATAATAATACTAAATTACCCTAAAACGTGTCCTAACCCTATTTTTTGATACATGGTCGACCATGGGCATATTTGTGTCAATTTTGGGACCCCATGGATCCACTTGTAAGTGATAATGACACATTATATTAATAAAGCTTAAATAAAAATAAAAATGGCATAAGCTTACATCGTTTAGAAGAACAATTTTTACATAGGGTTATACATGTTGGATTTTCGATTATAAATATTCATTAGAAATCTAAAAAGATTTCCTACATAATGATATTTTCTTTATAATTTTTAGACATTAAATAAGTTATTTTATTTATGACACAATGATGATGCAGTAATTACTAAAATAGTGAAAAATTAAAATAATTGATATTATAAATACCCAAATAAATATAATATGAAACTTTTAATGAATTAAACTAATTTTCTAGGCTAATATGATATATTAGGATTGATTTAATGGACTTTGTTCGAAGTAATCAATCTGTTATGAGTTTCACAAAAATCAACTATTGAATAGTGTCAAAATTGACATAAAAGAGTTCTTAAAACAAATATTATATTATTAATTGATATTAAATTCCTAAAAATCTAAGGTTCGACCAAGAGACTTATATTATGATAGGTTAATCATTAATGGACCACTTGGGGGTCGCTTGGATGTATATAGTAAGTTTATTAACCATATTATATAAAAATACAAAGAGACATTGTAAAAGTGAAACTAATTAACTTAGAGTTAATACTTAAAGATAAGGTTAATATAAGTACCCAAACCTGTCTAAATTCTATTGGTTGAGTGGTTTTCGACCTATCCCCACCTTAACCTTTGAATAATCAACTTTGGAGCCATTAGAAACCGAATATGAATTTATTATAAATTAATATTTCTAGCTTTTCCAAAGGTGCCCCTCACCCCTCTTATAAAAGGGCACTCCTCCTTCTCATTTCTTCACACCTTCAAAGCCTTTTGGTTCGGCCAAACTCTGCCCAAATACTCTCCCAACATCCCTCACTACAACCTAGAGGCCTTAGTTTGATCAGAAAGCCAACCTAAAGAGCCCTTTTGATCAAATCAAAAGGAAGAACCCGAAGAAGAGGTAATGATTTCACCACCCTTTTCTAAGTTCATTTCTTCTTCCACTTCTTCTTCCTTTGTTCTTACCATTCTAAAAAAATAACTCCAGTATCTCACATATACTGTGATGTTATTATAAGTATGGTACAACCATATTCAGTATTCTATCCACCCTTTGAATAACATGTCACCATACGTGCGTACGTACGGCTTACCGTCTCCACGTCGTGGTGTAATTGTTATTCAATATAATATTATTTGGATGGGTATAATAATGATGTGTAACTCATGTAAATAATAAATATAACATGTTAATGATTCTGTATATATGATATACCATTCATTTATATATTATTTTAATATCAAAAGAATGATATTGTCGCTCGTGCGTACGTACGGACTACCGTCTCCACGAACGCGATGAGATTCATTCTCCATCGTATCCATTCAAGTATAATTATCATTTTATGATTTAAAAATGATGTTTAAGGACTTGATATCATTATGGATATGAATAAGATACAACAAACATGACTTATGTAACAAAACATATAAAGAAAATGAGTAAGTTAACACCCGAAACGGTGATAATACTAAGATATTATTATCAAATCAATATTAAAAGATCATATATGATATCATATTAATGTATATGATTCTTGTATAATTTAGTAACAATTATTTCACTATTATACAGGAGGTTAACCTACCCCAACCAAGGAAAAGTACAAGGTAAGGGTTATTTCACAATCTCTTCATTATCCGAGGTTGTTTATATGTAATAATCTACTGGGATCTCTTTATCATCCACATACATGCTTCTTAAAAATGTATTTCAAAACATTTTTACTATTTACAAGAATATGGGTTAAAGTCATTTATACCCTTTTTTGACTTTTTATAAGAGGTTTATAAAGGAATCTTTCCGTCGTTTTCAAAACAAGGTCCTTTTTAACCTTTTCGACAGAATTGAGGTAAGAATGTTTTTTTTAACTTATACGGCGGGTGCGGTTATTTTACGCCGTTATAAAATCTTAAAAGCTTTCCTTACAAGCTTATAAGAATATTTTCAAAGAAAATGTTTTATTTTATATGGATCTTAAATGATTTCAAAATAAAAGGAGATACTTCTTTAAAAAGAATTTTGATTTCATCTATGTCAACATCCTTTGATGGATTTTAAGATTATTTGAAGTTGATTTATTATGATACAAAACTTCTATATTGTATTGAAGGTTTTGTGATATGTTTGACTGTGGATGTGCTATTTTTATACCATTCATAGTTTATGGTGAAATTATTGACATTTCGTATCCTAGTTTTAATACGAATGTTTATGTTATGTTTAAACCTTTTCATATGGGAATGCATTGGACTTAATAAGTGACGGGTGGAGCCCGCTATAGCTCCTCGATGCATCGGTAGGTCTCATGAGACAAACTAGTGTCTTGGCACAAGCCCTTGACAAAATCTTATTTGTAGTCTTGGCACGAGGCCTTGGCTATGTGGTTATGATAGTCTGGCATTATGCATTCCAACAATATGAAAGTGGTTATTGATATTGCATGTGATTATTCGATTAGTAGAATATCCATGTGAACAAGTAAATGGCATTATTTCATTTTACTTTTGCCATACTATGTTGAAGTTCAATTTTAAAAGGATTTTGTTTTAGTAATTCATTGCCTTAAATGTTTATGCTCATTTTGAATGTTCCGCTATATTGTTATCCTTACTGGGCATTTGAGCTCACCCCTTTTCTATGTTTTATTTTCCCCAGGTAGTGAAGAAGTAATTTATGAATGACTTGCAGGGATATTATGAGGGGTTAATAGTGTGGATATGAAGACTTTGTTGTTGTAGTAGTTTTTCACTTTGAAATGTAATGTAAAACTTTATGATTATATCTAGTGTTTCCAAGGCTACTAAACCAATCGGTCTTTCGGGATTTGATCTTTCTTGTGATCATGCCAATGTTATGTAATTAATGCACCGACTCTGGGTAGCTGGGGTCGGGGCGTTACAGTTGGTATCAGAGGAGGTTTAGTACAAACCTTGGAAGCTAGATTTAGATAAACTCTGATTAGAGCACGTAGACCTAAGATTAACTTTGAGGATTAGTATAGAAGAACTTCCTAGAATTTTGGTATTGTAGAGATTTTGTGAGTTTTCCGAGCAATACATCCATGTCTGGATACGAGCAGGTAGAGGCGGCTCTGGCACAGATGTACCTAGGGGTAAAACCCGAAAACACCGCTTTGAGCTAGACTCGAACGGGAACTGGTGCACGACAACGGGCCTTGCTGCACTCTTGGTTACGACACTCCCGGGGGATATGCTTAGGATAACTCTCATTTTCTTTACAAATCATTATGAAGGGTTTATGAGTATATACTTCCTCAAAGAAAACATTTTTATGATTATGGATTATATCCATAAATAGTTCAATTTATGTTAAGTGTTTTATAAGTATGGGATTATGTATTTTGATTCATAAACTGATCTAGTGTATGCCATTGTTTAGAAATGGCGCCCAGTAAAAGGAATGAGAACTCCAGAAATGCACATGATCCAAAGAGAAGGAAGGATCATATCTTTCATGGTCTTAAGCTAGAATTTATAAGAGAAATAGTCTCCCATGTATTATCATCATATGAAGAAATAATATCATGTGTTGATAAGATAATTAAAGGGTTTACTGAGTCCTATGGCTTTGAAGGGAAGCAAGAGAAGAAAAGGATGGAAGAGAGAAAGATGGATAAAAGTAAGAGGGAAAAGAAGAATTTTCCCATATGTGGTAACTGTGGAAAGAAACACCCTGGAACTTGCCTGAAAGGAATGGGAGTTTGTTATAAGTGTGGAGGAAAAGGGCACAAAGTACGTGACTGCAAGGGTAAGAAAATGGTTTTAAATGTACAATGCTTCATTTGCAAGGATTTTGGACACTACGCGAACCTATGTCCGAGTCATCAGACTATGCCGCAAATGATGCTATTGGATAATAATCAAGTTATGATACTACCACAGATGAAGAGGAATGATTATAGTTCTTATGTTGATTATGTCAATTGAGTGTTGTATCAACAATGTACTTGTTATAATAATTATGGAGTATATAAGGATTGTACTGCAGTACTATTTCATTAAGGACTTGAGATTGTGTGGAACAAAGAAAAGTGACTCATTAGCAGGATAGATTTTTGGAAAATATATGGTTGAGAGAATGATAAACCATAATATAGTTCTGATACTGAGGTAGAGATTATGGAATAATATGTGTTTGTTTTGGATAAATTATATTGGATATTCTTGACTACCTTGGAACTGATTAATGATTTGTATATTCCAACATTGTTGGGGTTTAAAACATTTTTGGATTAATGAAGTATATCCAGCATTCTATATGGAATAAGGGAGCACGAATGTAATCAATAAGGAATATGGTAATACATGATGAAGGTATTCATATGCTATTACGGGGAAAAAGGATCTATATTATGTTTACCTTCCTTATGAATGTTGGACTGTGAGTTTGGACAGAAGTATTTTGGATAGTTCTAGTTTGGATTATTTTGGATTGCCATAAAAGGACAACCCGGAGGTCGGGCGGCAACCCGTCGCGTCCGGCAAGGCTGCGAGACTTGAACCCGCAACCAAAGGGCGACAAGGGTGTATCACCTACCACTATCCCACGAGATGTCCTGGATTAAATAAAGTAGTTTTTTAAAAGATCTGGTAGATGAATTATAAATTCGTTTATTTTGGAACCCTCTATGAATAGTATAAATAGAATTTTTTTTTACGAGTGAATGATGAGTTTTGGTAGAAATTTATTAATGGATAAAACTCTAATTATAAACTAAGTATATCTCCTTATGATCTTAGCCAATCTCATAAATAAATTCCTCATCATTAATAAAAGGAACTTAGAACAAAAATGTTGTCCTAGATGGTACCTTAAATTATCACTAATTTATGGCTTTGGGATTGTTGGCCTTTTCATAGCCATGTTCTCTACCACTCTCCATCAGATAATTGATGGCTAGATTTTTCTTCCATATCCATATTTTCTTACATGGAACCCTAGTATGTGTTATTTTCGGTAATCTTCATACTTTCCACTCTTTATTTTAAATAGAGGACTCATTAATTCATTTTTCGATGTGGGATTTCAACTAAGATATTTTGAAACATCAAAAATGTGTTATCCTAATACCCTATGTTTTGTTGAACCGATGGTATTTCAAATCATCATAGATTGATGAATTTAAGGACCTCAATTATACACTTGTTTGTGATTGATGACCTCAATCACTACCTATAAATATTTACGTTTTTCCTCCGATTATATGTCTCTAATTTCCACCAATGTTCTCCTAATCGAGATCATAATTTGGTGGTGACCCTTTGATTTCTCTTTTCCTCATATTAAGACTAAATTTTAGTAACCCAATTTCCGATGTGGGTTTTCCCACAAATATATTTTCTACTTTCAACCTTTTATTTTTGAAGAACAATTTCAAATTGCGAGGACGCAATTTATTGAAGGAGGGGAGAATGTAACACCCCAAGATTTCATAGTGTGTTATTTCTTCAAAATAATTCAATAACTTGCACTACACGCAACACTGAGTTCAATTGCACCATGACTTACCAAAAAAAGCCATTAAAAGAGGTCATGAATAGTATTAACTAAATTTTAAACTTTATATAATCCTTATAATTTTAGAATCCATATTATGAGTTTCTTAGTCATAATGCAAGAACAGATTCATTTTCAGTATTGCACTTTTATCAACTTTTGATAGTGAAACCTTTTTAAATACAATATTTTAAACTTTTTGACTAAATGGAGACATCAAAAATTTAAAATGAAACATCCCAAGCTTCTACGGTACGCTTCTCTTTGAATAATGTGATAGCGTGTGTTGTACGCAACACCGAGTTCTAACAACCAATTAAACTAGCCGTTATGAATAGTAATAACTACTTTCTGAAATTATATATATTTTATATTTCAAAATGGGCTTCATTTTTGGATTCAGAATATCAAAATTATCCTAGGGTGAAATTTTGGTACTTTTCGGATAACTTTTATATTTTGATGAATAGTGAAAATTACTAAGTTTTAATTAAAAACAACTTTTTTAATCAAAATAATTAATAGTGATAAATTATGAATTTGAGTGGTTTTAAAGTATATTTAGAATATATTTTTACCATTTAATATAATGTTGGTCATTGGACATAATTTTACAATTAAACCGAACATAAACGAGTGTCAATCTTTTGATAGTTATTATCTCTTAAAAACACGCTTTTTGTTTTGACAGCGGGAATTAATTTTAAATTAATTTCTGCCACTTCTGTGTTTTGAATTTAGGAAAATGGATTCCATATTTGGAATCAGGATGTTCAAATTGTGTAAATAGGTAACTTTTATTTTTAGACATTTTGAATAATTACTGCGGTAAATATTTTATTTACCATGGTTAAGGGTAAATCCGGTAAATAAGGGTTAAAAAATAATATTATAATAATACTAAATTACCCTAAAACGTGTCTTAACCCTATTTGTTGATACATGGTCGACCATGGGCATCTTTGTGTCAATTTTGGGACCCCATGGATCCACTTGTAAGTGATAATGACACATTATATTAATAAAGCTTAAATAAAAATAAAAATGGCATAAGCTTACATCGTTTAGAAGAACAATTTTTACATAGGGTTATACATGTTGGATTTTCGATTATAAATATTAATTAGAAAGCTAAAAAGATTTCCTACATAATGATATTTTCTTTATAATTTTTAGACATTAAATAAGTTATTTTATTTATGACACAATGATGATGCAGTAATTACTAAAATAGTGAAAAATTAAAATAATTGATATTATAAATACCCAAATAAATATAATATGAAACTTTTAATGAATTAAACTAATTTTCTAGGCTAATATGATATATTAGGATTGATTTAATGGACTTTGTTAGAAGTAATCAATCTGTTATGAGTTTCACAAAAATCAACTATTGAATAGTGTCAAAATTGACATAAAAGAGTTCTTAAAACAAATATTATATTATTAATTGATATTAAATTCCTAAAAATCTAAGGTTCGGCCAAGAGACTTATATTATGATAGGTTAATCATTAATGGACCACTTGGGGGTCACTTGGATGTATATAGTAAGTTTATTAACCATATTATATAAAAATACAAAGAGACATTGTAAAAGTGAAACTAATTAACTTAGAGTTAATACTTAAAGATAAGGTTAATATAAGTACCCAAACCTGTCTAAATTCTATTGGTTGAGTGGTTTTCGACCTATCCCCACCTTAACCTTTGAATAATCAACTTTGGAGCCATTAGAAACCGAATATGAATTTATTATAAATTAATATTTCTAGCTTTTCCAAAGGTGCCCCTCACCCCTCTTATAAAAGGGCACTCCTCCTTCTCATTTCTTCACACCTTCAAAGCCTTTTGGTTCGGCCAAACTCTGCCCAAATACTCTCCCAACATCCCTCACTACAACCTAGAGGCATTAGTTTGATCAGAAAGCCAACCTAAAGAGCCCTTTTGATCAAATCAAAAGGAAGAACCCGAAGAAGAGGTAATGATTTCACCACCCTTTTCTAAGTTCATTTCTTCTTCCACTTCTTCTTCCTTTGTTCTTACCATTATAAAATAATAACTCCAGTATCTCACATATACTGTGATGTTATTATAAGTATGGTACAACCATATTCAGTATTCTATCCACCCTTTGAATAACATGTCACCATACGTGCGTACGTACGGCTTACCGTCTCCACGTCGTGGTGTAATTGTTATTCAATATAATATTATTTGGATGGGTATAATAATGATGTGTAACTCATGTAAATAATAAATATAACATGTTAATGATTCTGTATATATGATATACCATTCATTTATATATTATTTTAATATCAAAAGAATGATATTGTCGCTCGTGCGTACGTACGGACTACCGTCTCCACGAACGCGATGAGATTCATTCTCCATCGTATCCATTCAAGTATAATTATCATTTTATGATTTAAAAATGATGTTTAAGGACTTGATATCATTCTGGATATGAATAAGATACAACAAACATGACTTATGTAACAAAACATATAAAGAAAATGAGTAAGTTAACACCCGAAACGACGATAATACTAAGATATTATTATCAAATCAATATTAAAAGATCATATATGATATCATATTAATGTATATGATTCTTGTATAATTTAGTAACAATTATTTCACTATTATACAGGAGGTTAACCTACCCCAACCAAGGAAAAGTACAAGGTAAGGGTTATTTCACAATCTCTTCATTATCTGAGGTTGTTTATATGTAATAATCTACTGGGATCTCTTTATCATCCACATCCATGTTTCTTAAAAATGTATTTCAAAACATTTTTACTATTTACAAGAATATGGGTTAAAGTCATTTATACCCTTTTTTGACTTTTTATAAGAGGTTTATAAAGGAATCTTTCCGTCGTTTTCAAAACAAGGTCATTTTTAACCTTTTCGACAGAATTGAGGTAAGAATGTTTTTTTTAACTTATACGGCGGGTGCGGTTATTTTACGCCGTTATAAAATCTTCAAAGCTTTCCTTACAATCTTATAAGAATATTTTCAAAGAAAATGTTTTATTTTATATGGATCTTAAATGATTTCAAAATAAAAGGAGATACTTCTTTAAAAAGAATTTTGATTTCATCTATGTCAACATCCTTTGATGGATTTTAAGATTATTTGAAGTTGAGTTATTATGATACAAAACTTCTATATTGTATTGAAGGTTTTGTGATATGTTTGACTGTGGATGTGCTATTTTTATACCATTCATAGTTTATGGTGAAATTATTGACATTTCGTATCCTAGTTTTAATACGAATGTTTATGTTATGTTTAAACCTTTTCATATGGGAATGCATTGGACTTAATAAGTGACGGGTGGAGCCCGCTATAGCTCTTCGATGCATCGGTAGGTCTCATGAGACAAACTAGTGTCTTGGCACAAGGCCTTGACAAAATCTTATTTGTAGTCTTGGCACGAGGCCTTGGCTATGTGGTTATGATAGTCTGGCATTATGCATTCCAATAATATGAAAGTGGTTATTGATATTGCATGTGATTATTCGATTAGTAGAATATCCATGTGAACAAGTAAATGGCATTATTTCATTTTACTTTTGCCATACTATGTTGAAGTTCAATTTTAAAAGGCTTTTGTTTTAGTAATTCATTGCCTTAAATGTTTATGCTCATTTTGAATGTTCCGCTATATTGTTATCCTTACTGGGCATTTGAGCTCACCCCTTTTCTATGTTTTATTTTCCCCAGGTAGAGAAGAAGTAATTTATGAATGACTTGCAGGGATATTATGAGGGGTTAATAGTGTGGATATGAAGACTTTGTTGTTGTAGTAGTTTTTCACTTTGAAATGTAATGTAAAACTTTATGATTATATCTAGTGTTTCCAAGGCTACTAAACCAATCGGTCTTTCGGGATTTGATCTTTCTTGTGATCATGCCAATGTTATGTAATTAATGCACCGACTCTGGGTAGCTGGGGTCGGGGCGTTACACCCACCACCCATGGAATCATCAGTATAAACCTATGGACCCTTGTTGAATGTGTATCCATCCTTACTACCATGGGACATCATTTCATAGAAAAGTTTCATATGGATTGATCTTACACAAAGATAAAAAGTCTTAGGATCCTCTAAATAGTTAGGTCTGTTATGACCATTCCTATATCATTATAAGTATAAAACCTTTTGTTTCCCTATCAAATCCCCTAAAACTAGTCCGGGAGAAAATTGATAACTCTTACACTTCCTTTTTTGGCTAGAAGATACACATTGGATAACCACTGAACCAACTAAATCTCCTCTCAAACCTCTCTTTTCAGAAATGTATTCCTCAAACAAATATTATTTATCTAATACCTTTATAAAATTTGGAAGATACATGTGTATCAAAATAAACTAAATATCATGCCACAGTCCAAAATCAAACCTTTATGCCTTCAGGTACCCATTAGTGACAAGATCTAGAGTCAGATGCACCAACTCAGCAAAATAGGTAGAATACTCCACAATGGTATGATCTCCTGGATCAATGGTCAGAAACTCCTAGGTCTCCATTGCATAAAATTTCTCAAGATAAAATTTCAAGTCAAATATTTTATGAGGGGAATCCCAGGTAAGATACTCATGTAATGTAGCTTCAATAATAGAGTCCCACCATCTCCAGCATGTTCCCTCAAGAATATACATGGAAAAACACACCTTAGAGTCTTCATGAGTCTTAAATAAGTTTAAGATCCTATCTATATTCTCAATACACTCTTTTATTTTTTGGGATTCTTTGTCACCATGAAAGATGATATGATGATACCTAGTAAATTCATATCCATGATCATCTATGCATCTTGGGTTCCCAACATCCACTTGACCTAGAGTCCAAATAGAGTAGATAAAAGCTTTTACCAATGTAGGTTACAGTGGAGGATTCTCTTATAGATATTTTCTCATATATTCCACTCTCATATTTGGAATACCTCTTCACATAGGAATTGGTTAACAAAAGAAAAAATCCAACCAGTCACAAGAAAATTCCAAAATCACAGGACTGCCTTTAGGTATTGATGAGAAATAATTAAAGCATTAAGAATTTAAAGATACCTGTAAAGGAATTACATAAAAATAAATAGGTCAATTAAAATAAACATCCCATTCATTTAATTCAATGAAACTCAAACTCCAAGTATCAAAACTGCTAAAAGTCACTTACCCCCCATAGTAAATCGGGTTTAATCATGGAAGTGAGCTAGGAAGAACCTAGTTTTATACTTATATCTGAATTCCAAAGATCCAAAATCTTTTCTAAATAGGGATAGAACCAAACTCAGATAGTGATAACATAATTTATACTATGAATCCTTTTTATTATAAATTGTAACTAACCAACCTGAGTCAACTAAATAGGCTACCTAAACTGATCGCCACATTAAAAAGGTAAAACATGATATCATAAAATAGTCTTAAATATAATAAAAATAAAGCATAAAACCAGAGTATAGAGTAGACAAAAATAAGATACCCTGAAAACATGAATTCTAGGATAAAACAAGATAATACAAAAAGTACTGCAACTCACCATGTGACCAGCATGTCACCTCTAGACCAACCCGAACCAAAAGTATCACCAACAAGAGAAGCCAACATACTACAACATTCTATTCCATTTACCTATATACTTTAATGAAACATATAAAAATCCCAATTTCATAAGTATGGTTTCATACAAATCTCAATAGGATAACACCATAGTTACTATACAATGTTTAATATCAAGAATGATATAATTGTATCTCCATCAAAAATAGTTTTAAAAAGAGTTTTCATAAAAAACCAGTTCTAAATAATTTTCAATTTGATTTTCATAAAATCATTTCATATCTTAAAACTAGAAATATGGTAAGAAAATATTTAAATTTGGATATCATATCTATACATCAAGAGGTATACTGGTTAACACATATCTACGAAACAACTATCATGCGAAGCTGTATGATACAACCTCATATTAAACTTTGTTAGAAATAATCCGTGATAAAATAATCATATTGTAAATATACATAAATGAAAAATGAAAAAAAAACATATCATATTGTTATCTAGACAATGAGATAATATTTAATAGAAACTCAAAATAAAAAATAGGAATAATGTCGGATCCAACTAATATCAAGTCATGCCAGCTGATATCAAAAAAGGTTGCTCATAGTGGTGCATCACACACTAAGTCAACTTGTGTCTCTTTCCCAATCCACATGAGAGTCCTAATGTCAAATTTTCTAAATTCATTTCAAAACCTTTCTCATAAATTTATAAAATATTTTCAAAGACATTATTATCTACTTTAGAGTATGAAAACCAATTTCTAAATCAACCAAATTCATTTGAAAAGAAAAACCATTTAAAAAATATATATATTCCTTTATAGTAAATCCATTAAAACAACATATCACTTCTAATTTGTAAAAAACCAAAGTAATTTATCAATAATGGCATGAAATTGTTAAAATTAACCCACTTTAGAGAAACACTTACCTTGACACAGTAGAAACCAATCCTCCTTCAAAAATAGTGACGGAAAACAATGAGAGAAGCCTTTAAAAGACAAGGCACGCTAAGAAATTGAAAAGATCCAATAAAACTCTATCTAATCACATTCACATTCAGAATCATAGCTATAAAAAATCCAAGGAAGAAACTTTAGGATTAAAAGCCTAGGTAGAATAAATCCAACCGTAAAGGTGATCAATTACAGAAAGAAGTGACCAAGAATAAATGAAATCACCCAAAATCACTTAGATAGATCCTCTAGGTTAGTAAAAAGTAATTCTAAAATGAATTAAATAAGAAACCACTTGTGAATCGTCATAAAATTTCAGTTCATGACTATTACATGGTTTTTTATCCCCTTATATTTCATGTAATCCATGAAGCTCGTATACATCAAATGACCCGTCATCATTTTATTAAAAACATATTATTTTTCATTACATGATGAAAACCCTTTACACAACATCTAAACCCATCACACTATGTCTCCATTTCACATATTCTACCTGGTAGCCATTAAATTTAATGTACTCTCATTACAAATTGTCTAAATTATTAGTGAATAGAAATAATTATAGGTTTAAACTGAAAAACTTCAACAGATACTTAACATCAATATTAAAAGTATCCTCTTAATTTATTTTTTGGAATTATTCATCCAACAAAAAATGAATCCAAAAGAAAAGGTTAATGCATACTTATCATTGAGGTAAGAGGTTGTTATATTACCCATAGGTGTATAATGTGATTTAACATGAAGGATTATTTTGGAGGAATTTCATTACATTTATTGGTATTTAAGATAAAAGATATGAGATCAAATTTTAGTTTAAAATATTTTTTAATGTTAAGGTTATTTATAACTTCCCAAAACCCTCTCTCTTGGATCCATTACTAAAAACATAATCATTAAATTTCAATATTTTATAAACATGACCCAATTTTAGCCATCCAAAACATAAAATATTAAATATAAATATTTAATCACATACATAAATAATGATCATTTATGTTTATAGTTTTATAGAATTATAAAAACCCGTTACATAAAAATAACCTATCTTCAGGTCACTATTTCTTCCACTATACCCATATTTTCATATTCTACATTAAGACTTCAACATATTCCAAAAAATTCATCACATATGAAACCTTTCTAGACATAATTCATTTGAAAATATTCTTTAAAACCTATATGAAAGAAGCATAATAAGGGTGAGATCAAATGCTTGGTAAGGTTAAACATAAGCATGAACTATTTAATGTCATTATTGAAAATAAAATAAGGTTATGATGACATAATCATAGTGAATGAGCATTATATAATAGAATTCATACCCAATAAATTGTGGATCATAAAACATGAGACATGTTATAAACATTTAACAAAATTCTGGAGTCTTATAAGTCAACAATCATGAACCATGAGAAAAAAATCCTTAAAAAAGGATCCATTGGAAGTTATAGAAATAATTGAAAATATATATAGGTATCTTGGAATATAAAACATTCATAAAGGAATAACCTTAGTGGATAATTACTATATACCTTTTGTGTAACATATAACCAATAAGATTTATCACCTCTTAGGAGTAACATAATTCTTCCATCTTTTGTGTGTAACTTCCGTCTAGTTAACTCTCTCTCATTTCCCAATGCATTGGAGAGATATATCAGGCTCCCCTATCATCATGAGCTATATCGTGTTCCCTCATTATAATAAGTTATATCAGTCTCACCCATCATCATAAATCATGTATATGTATTGTATCATGAATAAAACTTGAATAAGCTTATACTTTTCAACATAACACCCTTGAAAACTACCATCATTTATTTATAGATTGGTTAACCTATGGAAAACAAATGGTTTCCATGAAAATATATTTTAATAATGTAAAATAAATATAATGAAATAATAATGATGGAATCATTAAAACATATCCATAATGGATAAAAATTAAAATAAATATTTTTGGACATTGATGAATATAAATACCATTAAAATACTATTAAAACATTATCGATGAAAATACACTTTATAATTTGAAAATCACTTTTAAAAAATACAAAAATACATAATCTTAGGAATAAAATTAATTGAAAATAAAAATGGAAAATTTGAATGGATTCTTTAGTGAAAAATATTCATTAAGGAACAAAAAGGTGTTTAAGATACATATGTTAAAATAAAACATTCCTTTCACACTTTGGTAAAGAAATTCAAAATGTTTCATATAAAAAAGGTTAAAAGGTTTCCCTTTTAAAAACATTATAAAAAAATTCAAATAAACATTAAAATTATCTTAATTTTATTAAATATTAAATAATAACATTATTGAAAACATTTTATAAAACATGGATATGGAAGAGAAATATTCCTGATCTAAAAAAAGATATAAGATTGGTATCCCTTAAAAAAAAGTTACTTGATATTGATTAAATAAATAAGGGGAAATATAAATTCAACATGTAAACCACATTTATAAAAAGAGGATAAGAAAAGATATTTGGTTCAAGAAAATAAGAGCATATTATCCCTACCAAAGGAACTTAGATCATATAAAATCTTGAAGTAAGATGATATTTCATCATAAAAGTACTTACCATTTTGTATCATTTGAATCATATACCTATGAGAGAAATGAATTACAATGAAACATTAAAAAGAATTAATATAATTACATCCATGATATGAAATGAAAAAGATCAATATATAAACCTCATAAGATAATATAGCAACATAATATAAATATGAGTCCCAATGAAGTAAAATATGGGATGAATAAACCCTATAAAGATCATATCATTGAATTGAGAATTAATAAATTGAGAGATTATGTGAAATAAATTTAAATAAAAAAAAGTTTAAATACAATATAAATAAAAAAATTCTTTTCTCATGTAATATTTTCATAATATAATAAATGAAAAATTTATATAACCCAATTAAAATAAATTGATATAATAAGCTCCTTATAAATATCATAACATTAAAAGGTGAATTAATCAATGCAGTGATTATGTGTAAAGAATGTAAATCAATATAATAAATTATTAAATATTACATAAAATTATCATAAGTATTTATACACATAATAACATAATAACATATATATATCTAATAAGTAATATAACCCAAAGGGCATAAATTGAGTTATGAAATACCTTACCTTAAGTCCTGGATTTCTATGTATGCTATTTAACTCTTATTTAATAAAATTATATTAATTATTTTACTATTTGAGAATATTTTATATGTTTATTAATTTATAATTAAATAATTTGTTTTATTAATTTAGTTTTAATATTTAATTACTTAACTGGTTAAGTTTACAATGGATGTTTTGAGGATGTTCAGTTCATAGTTGCAAAATCACTTCAGTATATTGACCATGGTCAAAGTGGTAATTTTTATATCATATATAGTAAAATATAAAATACATAATTATAATTTTTATACATTAAATATAATTTTACAACCATCTATTAAAGGTTTTCATAAAAAATGAACCACATCACTTTGTGGAAGTGAAAATCCATATGCACACACGAATAATATTATCATTTTCCAACGGATGGAAGGGTAATAAAATAATTGATATATTATCTTCACATAATGATAATTATGTAATAAATATCATATATATGTATTAATTATATCATTATTAAAATCCATGAAATGTGGTGATGGAAAACGAAACGCATCGCTTCATGGAGGCGATAGTCCACACGTGTGCATGAATAATGCTTCTATTCTCCATTTGATGGAAAAGGATATAAAAAAAGGGTTATATCACAGTCATAATAAAATTTTATTATTTATTTGACACTTATTATATTATATAATCATATTTTAATATTATTTTAATGAGTATAAATAATAATTTAAATTATAATTCTCAGGTAAGAGTTATACCACTTCTTCAAAAAACCACATTTGGCTTTCACTTTAAGCCTTATAGGTTGGTCTTTTCATGATACCAAAAACTCTGGGTCATATAGTCAAAAGTTAGGAAGTGATTTTATTGGTTATTTTATAAACTATACTTCTCAAAATGTTTTATTAAGAAAGTATAGGAGGTTCCCTTTTATAAATGAGGGGAGGGACACTCTTAGAATTACTTGAAGTAATAAATTTATATAAAATTATTTCCATGGTAAAGTGGAAATGAAATTTATATATTTATAATATGATATTATTATGATTCAAAAACCTCTCATATAATAAATCTTATAAAATTTTAGGTGATTTTTGAACCCTTGACTTTTATTTTTAACCCCCTTATTAACCCTTTTGACGATTATCATGATTATAAAGTTTTTTACTCTTTAAGGGTCAAAAAAGTTCCTATAAAAATAAAAGTGACACATTAATGGAAAAAATATGATATTATAAACTTTATTCCATTAAAATAGTTGAATATAATTTTTTTATTAATGTTAATTCAATAAATTAAATATTATTTAACATAATATACCATTATAATCTTTTTTAAAACTATTCACATAGTTTGACATTAATTACATAACTATACTAAGGTAATTTTCATATAAAATTTTAAAACACCAATAATTTGTTGTATTTATCTAAAATATTTGTCTCAAACTATAAATCAGCCACGAAATATTACTTTTAGAGTATTAAAAATAATTATACAATTTTTCTACTTCTTATACAAGCACTGTGTGGACGTTGCTAAGAACTTAAGGGAATTATTTCATTATTAAGGTAAATTATCTAACCCTAGTAGTCAATATCTGGTGACATAATTTATTACATTGTTACTAAGTATAAGGGATTATATACCAAAGGACCAAATTGTTTAGTAGCTTCGAAGAACTAGATACAAACATAAGTTTTATATTACAACGTGAAATGGAAAACAATATAAAAACTCCTTTTGAAACATTCTTATTCTCATATATTGTCCCTTCATGTCAATCATAATATACATCTTGGAGTCGTGGGGGAAAAATAAAACAAAAAAAGGTGATATCTCAAATTCTTAGTAAAGGAAACCATACAATAGAAAATATCATAAATAAACATAAATAATAGGTGAAGGTGAATAACTAAAAACACATTCCATTAAAACATAATATTGAGCATGATATGACCCGAATAAAATCTAGTCAAATATTTCTATTTAAATAGTCGCATGAGAATGAAACATAACCATGGACATTATACTAGTTAAATTATTACATCTATTACCTATAACTTATTTCATAATGAGGGAATTCATTATTTGGGACATCATAAACATACCATCAAGGCTTCGTCCAAGACACCATACTTAATTAGTAAAGACATCAGCTAATACACAGACTAATCCTTCTCAAGGGACCTATCGATGCATTGAGGGGCTATAGTGGGCCTCACAAATCACTTACTATATCCAATGAATTCCTCGTATCAAAGGATTAAAACATAATCAATATACACTTTTATAATGGAACTTGATATTAAATAAATTTCCCCAAACAATAAACATAATCAAAAAGCATCCAGGATTATATGATAAATGGAATCAAAATAGCACATCTATAGTCAAACTGATAATAAAAAATTAAATAAAATAATTATATGGTATAATAAGATTTAAACCTCAATTAATAAAAATATCTAACAAAAATTGTTGGTATAGATGAAAATAATCTAACAAAATCATTGAAAATTTCCTGAGAGAAATACCACATTTACATTGAAATCATTTATTTAAAAATACACATAATTATTAAAAAAATATTTTATTTGAAAATGCTATTGTAAAATTCAAAATGATTTCTAAATTAATTAAGGCATCATATAAGTGGGAAAAACCACTCATTACATATAAGTTTTAAAAAAAATATCCTTGCCACATTGAAAAAAGAAACATTTAAAAGAGTATTTTTAAAAGAAAGTGTGAGCGATAACCCAATGAGTTAATTATGTATATCATCTATAAATACAAATTAAAAATTCAAAATACAATATATAATAATTAAAATTCATTTCACACCTAATAATATATTGACATAATCATTGGGCTAAATGTTCAACTCAAAGAATCGAAATTGTGTTAAGAATCCCTTTTTCACTTTGCAATTAGTCGAACCGTATGCCCCATAAAATTAATAATTATAAAATGAAAATTTTAATACTATAAAGATAAAAGAATTCGTGATTTGATATATAAATGGGATAAATAAATACACCATTCACATGTAATTAGTGGTCAATAAGGCATATCTCATAGAAATAAAAGTGAGATGAGAAAACCTTCAACTTATGTTTGGAAGCATTATGAACTTGTACTTAATGTCCTTGATAATAAAATTATATAAATAAATTACTTAATTAATATCCTATTAGACATATATTTGATTTATTATAATATTATTAACTTTATTTTTTCCATTTTTATTAGTTATAATGTTTAATTTCATTGTTTTGGGAGTGTTCATTTCGTGGTTTTATAGTTAGTTCCCTTGAGTATAAACAGGGGGGTTCTTGTAAAATGAGAGAACTTATTCTGAAGGAATATTATTTAGTATTAATGAACATATATATATTTAATTTGTCTCATATGTAATTTTTTATATTGTATGAGGATAATTCATTAGATAAATTATTGATGGAAATGTTTTAATTTATTTTGGTGCTTCTACGAGCATCACATACTTATGTCATTTTATTCAATATTGTGTTTATATATTGGTTCTAGAACATCAAATAACTTATAAAAGGTATATTAAAATATTATTTACCATAATAATGGTTTTGTGACCAGAATTTAAGATAGTAATGGAAAATGAAAACTCGGCATCCATGAAGGTGGAGAATCGACACATCACAGATGATGTTTTCATTTTAAAAATAAAAGGAGAAGAGAAGATATTTGATAATTGATATTCCATTTGAATAATAAAATTACAATATATGTATGACACTTGTGTTTTATTTTCACTTTGGATAGTGGATTAAAGCATGAGGTAGAAGGAATAAATAATTTAAAAAGTGAAATGTGGAGGATTTTACCTCTTGAATAATGTCTCCTTGAGAACCTTCTTAAAGAACATAGAAATTTTTCTTTTGGTGGGAAAAGAAAGACCCGAATGTGGGGAAGAGGTTTGGGATAATAATTGGGTAGAATATTATAAATCATCGAATCTAATAAGGTGTGACGAGAATTGGTGGTGAGGGGTGGTATTTATAAGGGGAGAGGGGTGTTTTTGATTATTTTATTCATTAGTTTATTATTTTGGATCAAGATTCTAAATAGTATTGATTCTTTTGACTATGAATTGTAAATAATTCAAGGTAGTTCAATATAATCATTTACTACATCATTCATGACTCAAAAATTCATTTAGTTGGCTTAAAATGTTAAATACCAAAAATTATTGAATTTCACTATTCTCCAAAAAAATCAACTATTTTAGAAAAATCACAAAAAATCACCCTAACTATTTTTCATGGTGAAAATTTCAAAAATGGAATCCATTTTTTGAAAATAATTTTTTAAATATAATAAATTCAATCTGTGATTAAAATCTTCATTTATGTGAACAATATTTATTTTAAAATTATAAATGATTTTATGACACTTTGAAAACATAATTAAGGTCTCATAAAATTTTATTATAATTACCAGAAAAAAAATAATTTATAAATCTATTTTAAGAAAATAAATTTTCTTTTAAAATATTATATTACTTATGAAATAGTAAATAATAATTTAGGTTTCACAAAAATATCAATACTTAATTTATCATTTTTAAAAAATTTATTTACATATCCCATGATATAAATATATTATATTTTCATTCATAAGATACTTTATTTATACTTTCATAAGTTAAGTTTCTATTCTATTATCTATATTTCTATTCATAATGGTCACATTAATATTCCCATTGTCATATTAATATTTAATAGTATATTTTGGTTTTAAACTTGGTGTTGCATGCAGCATAGGCTATCGAATATGTTAAATTTAAAAGACAAATACCATAAAGTCTTGGTGTGTTACATTATCCCCTCTGAAAATTTCATCCTCAAAATTTCCAGAATGTCACCTTATGAAAAGATTTGGGTAGTTTTTCATTGTAATTCCCCCTAATTCCCATGTCACATTTTCAAATTTATGTTTTTCAATATATGTTTACTAGTCGAGTTGTTTGACTCCTTAACACATGTTCACTAGGGACCGTAATATGAATAGTCTCTTCATAGTAAGTTAAATTTGGTTCTAATTCTGTTTCTTCATAAGTGAGAACATACATTGGTGATAGCATGTACTTCTGTAACCAATAGATCTGGAAGACATTGTATACTTTAGAGAGGCTAGGTGGAATTTCCAAATGATAATCCACAGTTCCAATTCTCTATAAAATTTCAAAATATCCAATGTACATGGGCTTACTTTCCCTTTATTTACAAAAATTATAACACCTTTCCATGGAGATACCTTAAATAAAATGTGATCTCCCACTTGAAACTCTAAATCATTCCTCTAGTTATCGACAAAACTCTTTTTCCTACTATGAGCTACTTTGATATGGGTGTGAATAGTATCTGTAGTATGACATATCTTTTCATATAATGCTTTATATGGTTCCATTTGAAAACCTGAATGGAAACTACTGTTATAGGAAAATCCTACCAAAAGTAAATATTGATTTCTTATACCAGAAAATTCAAGTGAGAATGATCTCAATATGTCTTCTGATGTTTGACTAGTCCTTTCAGACTACCCTTCTATTTGAGGGTGATAATCAGTTCCCAAATGAGGATCTTTATCAAGACCCTTCTGAAGACTCTTCTATAATTTTGATGTAAATTTTAGATCATGATTAGACTCAATTTAAATTGTTGAACCATTAAGTCTTTAAAATTCATTATCATAGAGTTATATAAGGAGATTCAGTGTCAATTCCTCCATTAAAGTGACAAAATTTTCATATTTGGTAAGCCAATCAACAATTACCCATTTTTCATATTTATTTCTTGGAGTCTTTGTTAAACTAGTGAAAAAACCATAGTGACTTCATTACATTTTCATATAGTAATAGGTAGAGGTTGTATTAGTCCTCTAGATGTTGTCATTCTACCTTCACCTGTTGAAAAGAAAAAAACATGATACTTAATCAGTAATATTTCACTTCATTTTATCCCACAAAAAATATTCCTTTAAATATTTAAACATCTTAGTAATAATAGGATGTAAGGAAAAAATCGATCTATGAGCATCATTCAATAAATATATTTTTAGCTCGAGTATGGAGGGAACATGAAGCCTCTCCAAAAAAATTTAAAATTTCATCCTCATATATGAAGTCTACCAATTTCTAATCATTCAAAAAGGTTATTTTATTTTGAAAATTATCAACATCAAACTAAGAAATTTTTTTATTTTCCAATAAAGATGTTTTTCACCCATTTGTAGAAGTAGTGATGATTTTCCTTTCTTGATACTTCCCATATCAACCATTAATATATCCTTATAGACAATATCCCTATCAATCCTCATTTTGTTCAAAATTCCAGGATCATTTCTACTTAATGCATATTCTTCCATATTTTCCTTGCCAAGGTGGTAGTGTATTGAACAATCATAATCGTTGAGTACCTCAAGCCATTTTCATTAACTCATGTTGACTTATTTAGGTGAGAAGATATATTTCAATCACTTTTTATCAATATATATCTCACATATTTTACCATAGATATAGTCTATCCATATGTTTAGAGTAAAGATAACCACTGCTAACTCAAGATCATTAGTTGGATAATTTTTTTCATGAGTTTTTAGCTTATTTCATGCACATTCAATAACTCTATCAATCTTAATAAGGAAACAACAAATTATTTTGTTTGATGCATCCCTATAAATAAAAAATATCCCATTTTCTAATGGTAGAGTCATGATAGCATCATTCACTAATACCCTTTTGAATTCTTTAAAGCATTCTTTCCATTCATTTTAAGAAAGTACCATGGTGTTTTATTCCACAATTATCACATGTGGTGTAACGTCCCAGATATGGGTTACACTCAATGGGTTCCCCGAACCCAGTTGGTCACATGACCTCAAGAGTATTTCCCCAAATGCCCGAGGCTTCCGACTAGCAGCGAGGGCCAAGGTCTTATAGTGGGGAAACAATGCCCTCATTTGTCAAAGTGTAGTGTAGCTGAGAAAATACAAACATACAAAAGTAGAAGTAGTAAATAATACCAAGCTGAAATGGATAATAGTACAGAAGTAGAAAACAACAACAATCATATATATATGATGATGAAATATGTCCCTAAGTCTAAGAAAGCTGCCAAAACATGATACACTACAATATAAAACAATACAGTACAAGGTATAAGTACAACAAAGCGAAACAAAATAGTGCAGCAGGAACTCAGCAGCATCGCAATCGTAAGCTCGGTCCCATGCTCTCCCACTCCTCTGCAACAATCAAGTACCTGTATAGGGACACTTTCCCTTATCAACACCTGCAACAATATAATCTGTTTGGGCTCAAGACCTCTCCCAAACACAGTGTGAGAAATAAATACCAGTAGGCAACCACCAAAGGCCCATGCCCAACTGTCAGTGAATTTGTGAAACAATAGTGTGTAGTAATGAAATGCAGTAAACTAGTAAGTACTCAAAAGAAGATACTCCTACCAGTTCCATTTCCATTTAATTATTATTTATCAACCCAATATAATTGACTTAAAAGTTCCTGAGACTCAGGCTTAGCTGACCATCTCCTATACAGTGCCGTAAAAGAAACCACAACAAGCTATCTAACTAGTAGATGGTAAAACAATACCAAGCCTTTTCATTAACTTGGCTGGTATAACATGTAAAATCACCACAGTGAATATAGAAAATAAACAGAGTCCTCATACATACAATACTTAACCTCAGGTAATCAGAACCAAAACCCTCAGGTGATTTCCCACAAGCATAACGAATATTTCCCTCAGGCGTACGAGATAATTCCCTCACGCATGGAAGATATTTCCCTCAAACTTATGAAACATTTTCCTCATGCTAAACAAACACCTTCCCTCAGGCATAACAAACCTTTCTCTAAGGCTAAAAAAACACTGCCCTCAGGATAAGAAAGCACTACCCTCTGGCTAAGAAAGTAATCAGGACGAGCCCAACACATAAGCAAGCAATTTATATACATTTTCTCTCAAGAAAACTAAAAGCATGTTATAATCTCAGCATACCCTTGGTTATCCTGACCAAATGGATAAACAAGGGAAATGCACCCATAGGGTGGCCTTGGATCAATACAATGATCCCAAATAGCAATTTATACATATTCAATAAATTACATATTCAATTCTAGGTATTTAATCAGTCAAGGCCTCAGCCATAAGACACCCCAAACATGGGCACGTAGTAAAATGGTACACAAAAACAACATGACAGTTAGAAATAAACATCAAACCACCTACCTCGATCTCCTCTGATCGATATATGAAAATGACGCCTCCCGAATCAAAAGAGAACGGCGTAGATCTTGGATTAATAATTACTCGTTCAAAATCAAATAACTTTCCATCGAGAAATAACTGGAAGGAGAATTTTAAGAAGAGATAAGAACTCACCTGCACATTTCAAACGAGATCGTCGGTGATGGAATTAGATTCCTAGTGTATTATTGGTTGCTACTCCAAGCTCCGGCCCTCTCTCTCACAGCTCTCGTCATGTTCTAAGATTCCTCTATCGAAAGAGGAGGCTACATAATGTTTTAAAAGATAAAACAAAACTTCAGGGCGTGTACTCTCAAGCACATGGCATATACTTTCCATTTTTTAACTGTTCCTCTGGCGACCACTTTACACCACCTCAATGTTCATCTGTCGACATGATTAAATGGTGTGTATTTCTGTGTACACGGTGTGTACTTTCGTTCTGCTAGTGGCCACTCCCACCTCCTTACTATTCACATGTACACTGATTACATGGCGTGTATATACTAAG
Organism: Viscum album; assembly: GCA_963277665.1. Classification (NCBI taxonomy): domain Eukaryota; kingdom Viridiplantae; phylum Streptophyta; class Magnoliopsida; order Santalales; family Viscaceae; genus Viscum; species Viscum album. The sequence goes on from OY728164.1 coordinate 1,169,106,155, forward strand.
TACATGGCATGTAGTCAGTTTTTACACCCTTCATCATCGACAGGCCTACATGCCCTGTATACTCATCCCACATGGTCTAAGTACACAGCGTGCGAAAAAGTAATTGGCGTGTACCCACAAAATTTTGGGATTTTACCCCATTTTCCTTATTTTCTCAAAAACACTTAAGGAAAAAGCAAAGGAAGAAACTCGTACCTGAAGAATAAGAACCAGGTTCTTACAAAAATCCCCCCATAAATCAATTCATCTCTGAATTTCCCTTCCAAGGGTATTGAACATAAAGCTGAGAACAATTATAGCCACTGAGCATGTACGTCGGTCTCCTGCTCCCAGGTCTCATCCTGCACTCAGCCATGCTGCCATAGCACCCATATGAGAGGAATTGACCAGCCTTAGAGAACCTTCATGCTTCTATCAGCAATACGAATCAGATTCTCCTCAAAGGATGCATCAACCTAAAGTTCAACCTCCTCGGGATGAAAAACATGAGATGGGTCTGAGTGATAACGGCGCAACTGAGAAACATAGAAGACATCATGCCTGGCCTGGTACCTCTGTGGTAAATGAAACTGATAGGCCACCATCCCGACTCTCTCCAAAATCTCAAATGACCCCTCATACCTTGGTGAAAGTTTACCCTGTATCATGATCCGTCTGTGTCCCAATCTCGGTGAAACACGCAAGAAAACCAGATCCCTGACCACGAACTCCAAGGTTTGTCTACGGTGATAAGCATAAGATTTCGGATGAGACTATGCAGTATCCATATTCTTCTAAATCAACTGGACCATCTTTGAAGTCTCCTGCACAAGACATGGTCCCAGTAAATATGTCTCACCTGCCTCAACCAGAACAAGGGTGATCAGCATGGCCTACCATATAAAGCCTCGTAAGGTGTCATCTCAATAGTTTCCTGAAAACTATTATTGTAAGAAAACTCGACCAGGGTTATGTGCTTCTCCCAAGAGCCCCCAAAGTCTAGAATGCATGCATGTAGCGTGTCCTCAAGCACTTATATCGTACTCTCTGACTGGAAATCATTCTGAGGGTGGTAAGTTGTGCTCAGAAGAACCTGTGTACCTAGTGCCCTCTGAAAAATCTTCCAGAAACGAGATGTAAAATGAGTGTCCCTATTAGAAATGATAGAACGAGGGACCCCATGAAAACATACTATCTCTAGGATATACAAATTCCTGATCTCATCAACACCGAAGGTCTCCTTGATCAGAAAAAAAGTGAGCTACCTTCGTAAGTCTGTCCACAACAACCCACACGGCATCACTGCCTCAAGGTGTCCTCGACAACCCAGTCACAATGTCCATTACAACATTATCCCATTTCCAATCTGGAATGGGTTATTTTTGTAACAGTCCAGGTGGCCTCTGATGCTCCTCCTTCACCTGCTGACAGGTGAAACACCTCGTTACAAAACTAGCTACTTTGCGTTTCATACCCAACCACCAATATTGACGTCTCAAGTCACGGTACATTTTGGTAACTTCGAGATACACTGCCCAATCTGAATCATGAAACTTCTACATCAACTCCTCACGTATATCCCCTAGAACCCACACTCGTCCATGGATACCTAGTACCTCATCATCACTTATAGTCCAACTAGGAGGAGGGTCCTCACTTTCCATCAACTCCCATAGAACTATGCCTTCTGAATCTGATAGCTGTATCATCCTCACTCTATTCAGGAGGGTATAATTCATAGCTAAGGATGGAAGATAAGCTCTCCCCGGACTATCATACACATCCAAATGAATCTCAGAGAACAAATCCATGAGCTTCCACTCACCACTGGCGTCCTGCACTTCTTGTAACTGAGTCCACCTACTCAGTGCATCAACAACTTTGTTACCCTTACCATGTGTATAGGCAAGCTCAATGTCGAAGGACTGCAGATATTAAACCCACCTTCAATGAATCAAATTCCGGTCACACTGGGTAAAGATATATTTGAGACATTTTTGGTCCATAAACACCACAAAATGTTCTCCCAAGAGATAATGTCTCCAATATTGTAACGCATGATCAACTACACCCAACTCGAGACCACGCGTCGGGTAATTCCTCTCATGTGGCCTCAACTGCCGAGACCCGTACACAACTACTCAATCTCCCTACATCAACACTACTCCCAAACCAATAACTGAGTCATCGTAGTAAACTTTATAGCTATTCCCTTGATCTAGAAGTATCAGGACTGGTGTTGATGTCAACCTTCCCTTCAGCTGAAAGGCTGTCTCGCAAGCTTCTGACCAAATGAACTTCAAACCGTTCTTATCCAAACCTGTCAATGGCACTTCTAAACAGGAGAAGTTCTATATAAATCTCATGTAGTAACCATCCATCCCCAAGAAAATATGTATTTCAAACAAATTCTTAGGCTGCTCTCAAGAAACTACTACTCTCACTTTCTCTAGGTCTACCGCAACACCTGTCTCTAAGATGATATGACCCAGGAAGTGTATCAGGTCCATCCAAAAGTTTCACTTTGAGAGCTTAGAATATAAAGGATTCTCTCTTAGTGTACTCATTACAATATCAAGAAGGGTGGTATGGTCGTGTGTAGTATGAGAGTACACAAAAATATCATCCATGAAGACTATCACAAAAGAATCCAGATATGGGTGGAACACACGATTCATCAGTGCCATGAAAACTGCTGGCACGTTCATTAGTCCAAACGGCAAGAACAAGTACCCGTATAGATCATATCTGCTTTGAAAGGCTTTAAGCGGTATGTATGATGGTCTAACACATAACTCATGATATCTAGATCTCAAGTCAATATTCGGGAACACTAGTGATCCCTGAAGTTGATCAAAAAGACCATCAATCCTTAGTAAGGGATATCGGTTCTTAACCATCAATTGGTTCAGTTTCCAATAATCCATACAAAGTCTGAGGGTACCATTCACCTTCTCTGCAAATAGGATAGGCGAACCCCAAGGAGAAGTACTGGGTCGGATGAAACCCTTTTCCTGCAACTCCTCCAACTACTTATTGAGCTCATGCAACTCTGTTGTATCCATCCTCTAAAGAGGAATGGACACAAGTGTCGCTCTTGGCACAAACTCAGTAGAGAAATACACCTCTAGGTCCAGAGGTAGACCTAAAAATTCATCCAGGAAGATATCCCTGAAATGATTATCCACTGGACTGAAATCCTTCTGAAAAGTTCCTTGGTTATCCAGATATAAACTCACAATCCGGGTCGTCGCCACACCGCGCCCACAATGCTTGGGTACATCTCATCCCACATGGACATCTCATTCACCCTTTTATAGAAACTCTCCACCCTCTAGTGACGTAAAACTCAGCATACGACGATAGAAGTCCACAAATTCTCGAAAGGGTACCAACCAATCAATCCCAAGAATGACATCATAGCTCGTCATCTCTAAACCATAGAGGTCCCAAAAAAAAGTGACACCCACCACCCTATATGGGGAATTCCATGCACTAATACACACCATCTGTTCTAATCACCAATGGAGTGGATAGAGTCATGATATTAGAAGAAGAATAAAAACAGAGCACAAGGCTCTCCACAACGGGAACAGATATAAAGATATGTGTATCACCAGTATCGAAAAGCATTGAAGATAAAATAGAAGTAACTAGAATAGTACCTCTAACAGTGGAAGGTCTAAGATCAGGATCCTGTTGGGTCTATTGCACTGCATATGTCTGCCTAGTGTCATGACCCTACGACACAACCTGGCTATGCTGAGCTATCCCTCCCTACAGTCTCTGAGATCTTGGTGTCTAGAAACCACAGCCACGACCACCACCTCCGCCTGAACATCCTGATGTATTCCAATTCCGTGATTGGTAAGAAGTTTCTGGCCCTACTTCTTCATGTGGAGTCTACACAGAACCCCTCTCACTAGCCACTAGTAGAAACAGCTAGCAAAAATGTTGCAGATGACCCATCTTGTTGCATGCCCGGCACTCCACTGGGCCACGTGGACACTGAGGTTTTTTGTGCCCCTCTTTACCACACTAGTAACACATCACCTTACCACCTGAAGAAATCTTCTTGCTAGTACTGCCACCATGAGAGAAATTTATCCTTCTTTTCCTCTTACAGGAAGAAATAGTACCAGATACTGGTGTCGAACCGCCCTGGCTTGCACCACTAGCTTCCCACAGGTTCCACTCAGTAATCAGTGCCTAGTTCATAATAACAATAACTATAGGAAACCTAAAAACATTCACCAGTGCACAGATTTCATATCGAAGACCATCCTCAATGTGTCTAGCCCTCAATATCTCATCACCCACTAGAACAGGTGCAAAACATTGTAGCTCGGTGAAGCGGGCAGAATAGTCCATCACTGTCATGGTGCACTGCTGTAGATTCATGGACTCTCGATCTCTATCTACCCTCAGCATCTCTAGAAAGAAAAATTTATAGAAGACTACCTAAAAATCTTCCCACTCCATGTCTCTGTGATTCTTAGTCTGGGTGGTAACATCCCACCATCTCTTAGTGGAATTGCACATCATGTAAGTAGCGAGCCTGACTGTAACACCCCGAGATTTTATGAGAAATAATCTTTTTAATTTCTCTGATGTCTTGTGTTTTACACTACACCAAGATTATCTTTCACTATACGCAACATTGTATTAGCATGTAGTATACACAACACTATTTTGAATTGTGTTGCACACATTTTCATGTTCTTTCGAATAAAATTCATTTTTACACAACACCAAGTATAGATTTTGATCAATGTATAAATGAACTATATTTTTATTATTTTATGCACAACACCAAAGGAAGCTTTCACTACATGCAACCCTGACTTGGCTTGCATTACACGTAATAGCAACCTTCCTTGATAGTGTGTGTCGCACGCAATACTGTGTTTCACTAAACAATGATTTGTTATAATATTATAATAAACTAACCCTTATGAATAGTATTAACCGCATTTTTAATTTTATAACATTATAATTCATCTTACACAGTTTCTAGATCATGGTATTAGAACAAAATAATTTTTTCGTGTAAAATAAGTATTTTTCAAAAAAAATACAGTTTTTCCGCCTTTTGATGGCGCATACATTTTAAATCTAGTTTTTATATTTTTATAAGTTAAATTTTAAAAAAGAGAATTCTTATTTGGAATCAGGATATAAAAATTTACTTTGTATTAATTTTTTATATTTTTCTGATATGTTTCTTATTTTTATGAATAGTAAAAATATGCTAAATTTTAATTAAAAACAAAATTTTCCATCAAGATAATTTATATGGTTAAATTATAATATTTAATGGTTTAAAAGTATAAATAGAATATATCATTACCATTTAATATAATTCATGTCATTATCATTAATTTTACATTGAATTCAGAGGTAAAAACATTTAAATCTTTTGCAATGTTTTAACTTTTAAAACTTGTTTTCTCAACAGTGAGATTAATTTTAAATTAAATACTGAAACTTCTGTGTTTTGAATTTGGAAAAATGGATTCCATATTTGGAAGCAGCAGGTATAAATTATTTTAATAGGCTACTTTTTATTTTTAGACATTATGAATAGTGACTTTGGTAAATTTTATTTACTATAGTTAAAGGTAAATTGGGTAATTAAGGGTAAATATAATATTATAAAATTACCCTAACACTTGTCTTAATATAATTGGATGATTTTATTTAGTCTTAAAATATACTTGGGTCGAAATGGTATCTATTGAAACCCACTTGTATGTGATTAAGAACTTTTATTTATTTTATTTAATGGAAAGTAGTATATATCTCACTCAAACATTAATAATTAGATTATTTTTAATATAAGGTTATATTGAATAAAAATTAGATTATAAATACTCATTTGAAATATTTTTTTTATTTTTCATGGTAATTTATTTTTAATTTTTAAGAAATATTTAATTACCTTAATTGCTTATACATTAATGATGTAAAAATTATTTATTTAGTGAAAAATCAATAATATAGTTTTTATTAAAATAATAATACACATCAAAAGGCCCAAACACCTGAAAAAAACTTATTGTTCATGTATATATAAACCATAATAATCCAATGGTAGAATTTATGACCATTTGGAGACTTATAAAAGTGATTATGATACTTATATTATTTTATTTTAAATAATCTCAAAGTTGTCACCTTCATAATTTAATAAATATAAAAATTTAATTTTTATGATTTTAAGATGATAAATTAATGTAAAATTATAATTATGAAAGGTATTATATTTATATTAATAATTGGATTTTATTTTATATTTTTATGAAACAAATAAGTATATTAAATAATTATACAAAAATGTTGTAGTAATTATTTTATTGAGAGAAATATCAAATAAATGGTTTTAAAAATACTAAAATTAATATTATATGAACTAATTAATGTTCTCCAAGAATTTTATATATGAATGTGGAATGTTATTAATATATTAAATATTTTCTTTCTAATATATCTTCTGTGAGGATTTTATTTAAATTCAAATAAATGAATAGTGTCAAAATTGACACTATTGATATTTTACAAAAAGAACATATTATTAAATTATTTGAAAATCACAAAAATATTTAAAAATTTCAAATTAAAATTTATATGGTCTAAAATGTCATAATGTATCTAATTATGTATAATTAACAACAAAAAAGTAAGTATTTATAACCATTTAAAATTTAGAATATTATTACCACAAATAAAATTAAATAGATTAAATAAGGATAAATCAAAATGATAAGATTTAAAATAAACATAAAACATGTCTAAATTTTATTGGTTTATGTGATTGAAACACTATATCATATCATATTCTAATTTAGTCATTTTTGGTGGTTTTTATGTGGGTTTTGATTTTTTTATTAATTAATATGTTTTAGGATTCCAAAAGTGCACCTCTCCTCTCCTATATAAGGACACCTCCTTCCCTCTCCTCTTCATTCAATTTTTAGCCTTAAAGAACATCCTAACCCTGAAAATTTATCTTTTCAGCCTCTCTAGTTACATTATAGAAGTTCTGGTCTTCTCAAAAGACCAAATCTAGTGCCCTACGAGAAAGTTTAAAAGAGGCACATCGAGGAAGATGTAATCTCTTCTACTGATTCTTTCAAGTTTATTTTTTCTTCTACTTACTCTTATTTAGTTGTTTCATTATAAATTAATAACATTAGTATCACTAATATACTGATATGTTATTATAAATATTAAATAACCATATATCCATCCTACGGAAAATGAAATCATTGCACGTGCATACGTACTGAATACCGTCTTCACACTGTGGTGTAATATGTTATTCAACCACCATAATTTGATGGGTATAATGGTGAAAATAATACCTATATATGATTATTATAACTTTATTCTAATTATGAGATATTATATCAACCACTACAATTCCATTCAGTAATTATGGGAACGATATCATTGCTCATGCGTGCGTACGGATTACCGTCTTCACGGTGCGATGAGATTCATTCTCCATGCTAACCATTCAATAATGATTATGAAGTATATATAATAAATAATCATGAAAGATATGACATAATAATGAAACTGGATTTATGTACATATATGTTTCGTTTACTTAATTCCATTCAATTCAATAAGAAAATTAAAAGAGCGTTCATGTGTACGTACGGCCTGCTGTCTCCATGAACGGTGTATTTCATTCCATTTATCGATCTATTATATATATATATATATTATAAATATATATTATATATAAATTATTTTTTACATTCTTTATGTATGTAATCATAATCTAGGTAATCATATGAATAATTACAAGTCAAAACATGTATGATAAATGAAACGATTTTACCCAAAACGCTGCTTTAACATGGAATTGAAAATTGAACAGGTAATATAAAGTCATAAGTGAATCATATATGATATAATAAATATTATTTTGCTTCTGTTATAGGTTAATAATATGTTTAAACCCACTATATAAAATTCTCGAACACATACGGAAGAAATTGGACATAAGGTAAGGGATTATTTCATCTCACTTTTATTTCTGTGAGACATATGCCTTAATCACCATCTATTTATTTTGTATGGTTTTTATGATTCCCATGAATGTTTTTTGATTTTTATTATGAAGTATATGATATTTACATATTCATTTAATTCTCTTTATTTTATGACACATTTGATTTCACTGATCATAAATGATAAAGGATAATTATTCAAATCTCATTCTTATCTGAGATTGTTTATTCGTAAATATTTACTGGGGTTATGTTTATCATACATGTCCATGTTTTCACACAATGTTTTCCTAAAATGTTTAATATTCTTCCATGTATGTTTAAATTCATTTTTATCATTTTTTAACACATGGTATGGAAGGAATCTTTCTTTTTTTACCATACGAGGTACTTTTTGACTTTTCTGGAAAAAGTATGAGGAGAATGTTTTTATTAACTTATACAGAATGAATGGATTTTTCTGGTTTCATAACGCTTTATTTTCATGAATATTCCTCTACAATATTTCATGATAATTTTCAACAAAATACTTTTCTTTTAAAATTTCATGGCATTTTGAGAAAATAAAATTATTTTGAAGGAGAAAGGATATTTTCCTCAAGAATTCATTTCAAGTATTTTATCAAAACTATTTTCAATCTTAGATGAAATTATTTAATGTGTTTATGTTTCAAGTATAATGTCTATATTATTTACATGGTTTCATTTTTCTTATAATGAAATGATATCCATTTATTCTATATGTATTATTTTATAATTGGATGATGTTTATGAAACCCCTTTTATTCATTGTGTTATGATGAATTATTTATGCTTATTTTGTGGCACACAAAACAATGAATTAATAATGAGATGGGTTGGACCTATATCTCCCTCCAATGAATTGGGTAAAGATTTATATCTCATGAGATAGAGATGGATGGAATGGAATTTAAATTCGGTTCAGTAACACATGGCTAGAATGGAAAGTAAATCTGGTTTAGTAATACAGGGCTGGAATGGCAAGTAAACCCAGTTCAGTAATGGAAATTGTCCACTATGATGGTCTTGGAAGAAATTTCTTGGATACTATGGAAATGATTTCATGTGATTAATGGATTCCACAATTACATGTTTTATTTCCATGCTATTTTATCAAGATTTATGTTCCTTTATGATCTATGTCGTGTGTACTGCCATGTTTTATGTCATTGCCCAAGATTTTGATGTTTAGATTTTATGTTCATGTTTTTACATTCAAATGTTTATGGATTGTTTTATGTTTTCTATGTTTACCCTTACTGAGCATTTGAGATAACCCTTTTTATGTTTTATTTTTCCTCGGATATAAAGAAGGGTTTTAGGTAAGGAAAAAAAGGGGAATATCTTTATGAAAGACATTGAAGATCTTTCACCGTGATTAGAAGATTATGTTCTGAGTTTCCAAAGACACTAAACTATTATGGTCCATGGGTGTATGTTTTTGTTATGTATTATGTATTCTAAGAAATTAATGTAATGTCCATGTACATCAAGCTTGGGTCTCTACAGTTGGTATTAGAGGAAAGGTTTAGTTAACCTTTGGAAACTAGGTTGCGAAAACTTTAGTGAGATCCCTAGAGATATTTCAAAGGTATATATAGGGATGTACCAAAGGTTAAGTATAAGTATAGGTTATAGTCCAAAAATTATGATAACGATCATGAATAACCTAGGATTAAACCAAAGATGTTATAGATTTAATGTACTCCCCTTGATTATGTTCTTTTCCTAGTATGAATTTTTACTCTCACACTATTATTTTTGTGTTTTAAGAAATGGCTAGAAATAGGAAGATTCATATTGATGGATAATTTGATGGAAAATAGAATGATATTTTTCATGAGAAACCAAATAAAACGGGATTTGGAAGGAAAAACATCATTATTATGCCTAATCAGTAATCTCATAATAAGATCAATAATCTCAACTTTTGTAAGTTTCCTGACTTATCTAATAGGAGAAAGATGGAGTTTCATGATGATCATAGAGGAAATAAAGTTCAATTTCCCTCATGTAAATCATGTAGAAAGTGGCATTAGAGAGAATGTTTCAAAGGAACTGGAAGATTATTTGGGTGTAGAAAAGAAGGACACAAAGCCAGTAATTGCAAAGGAAAAGGTTCAGTTAACACCATGGACAAGGATAATGGTATTTATAAGACATCAACAATGGTTAAATGTTTTAAATGTTGAATGTACGGGAATTATGCAAACCAATTCCCTAAGATAAAATCTCATGAAGAAAATCAGCATGGTCGTATGAGTAGTATTTATGTTGATAATGATGAAGAGACTACAAATGATATATGAGATGAAAGAAGTGTTGGGGAAGGAAATGATAAAGATCAGTCAATGGTTTAATAAGTTAGTGTAATTATTGTATGTTTATCAAGAGTTATGTTTCCTAGGTAATTTAATTGTACTATAGAATAAAGAAACATCTAAGTATTGTTACACTATTGTATTTCATAAAGTATTTGAAAGTATATGTTGAATGGTACTAGTAACCATGAAATTTTATTCAGATATTTTTGGAAAATAGATGATATGCACATAATGAAGGGATACAGAGAAAATAATATGTTTGATAGTATTAATGAGCTCATGACTGATATAAGGACAATTTTATATCATGGTTTGAGTTTATAGAAATTTTGGGATTTTGGTATGTGGAAAGCATTAACATTTGACAGCATTCATGTTTTCACTAAGTTTCTATGGTAATTCATGTTTCAAGAAAATACGTGATTAAGGAATTCACATGTTTTGAATGTGACCAATAAGATATATGTTATGATATATGGGGATAAATGATGGTATTTACATACTTGGTAGATGACCTCTCTAGTAATATTTTTCATTATACTATGAGATTGGACAGAAGTATTTTGGATAATCCTAATGATTGGAATGGATAAAGTTGGACATTAGATAGTATTTTTTAAGGATAGAACATTTTGATATTATGATAGTGTAGTTTTAGAAAAAGGACAACCTGTAAGAAGAGCAACAACCCATTGTGTCAGACAGGGATACGGGAATTCAACCCACAACCGAAGTGTGACAGGCCTTTATCACCTACCACTAGCCTACAAGAAGTCCCTGGTCTGTAGAAATTAGTTATTTTTATTAAGTGAAATTATAGATGAAGTATAAGTCCATTTTTGGAACTATATATGATTAACCTCACTATAGATGGACTTATGTATATTTAATATCTTGTGATAACATTTTTTTGTCATAGAGACTCATGAAATGACCTATCATTATATCGAATGATCTGATAATACTTCAAGAATTCAACTTTATTTCTTTTAATAAGAGATGAAGTGGAAGTTTTTCATGGAATGACAAATGATGGTATTAAAAAAATTCATCAAGTTTAGGGAAATTATATTTAAAACCATTAACATTGTCCTAGTGCCCTTATATCTGATGAATCATATGGTAACTTAGATAATCACAAATTTATGGCGTTATGATTGTTGGATTTTTCATATCCCTATTCTCTACCACTCTCCATCAGAACTTGATGGTTAGATTTCTCTTCCATATCCATATTTTCACCAATATTCTCCTATGTGGATACACAGTGCTGAGTAAGTTTGGGTAACCGTTATATTTTTTACTTTAAATTTTTAAATTAATTTTTTGTATTCCTTTTTACGATTTGGGTTTCTATGAAAGAAACTTTCAAGTAGTTAACGATTTATAACCCCGATGAATTTCGAGAGCGAAATTCATTTTAAGAGAGGTAGAATGTAACACCCCGAGATTTTATGAGAAATAATCTTTTTAATTTATTTTATGTCTTGTGTTGTACACTACACCACGATTATCTTTCGATATATGTAACACCGTATTATCTTGTAGTATACGCAACACTATTCTTGGCTTGTGTTGCACACAGTTTCAAGTTCATTCGAATAAAATTAATTTTTACACAACACCAAGTATAGATTTTGATCAATGTATAAATTTACTATATTTTTATCAGTTTATACACAACACTAAAGAAATATTTTACTACATTCAACCCTAACTTGGCTTGCATTACATGCAATAGCAACATTCCTCAATAGTGTGTGTTGTACGAAATATCGTGTTTCACTAAACAATGATATATTATAATATTATTATTAACTAGACCTTGTGAATATTATTAACTGAATTTTGAATTTTATAACATTATAATTCATCTTACACATTTACTGGATCATGGTATGAGAACAAAATAAAATTTTTTGGCAAAATAAGTATTTTTCTATAAAAAAATGCAGTTTTCCGCCTTTTGAGGGCACACCCATTTTAAATATAGTTGTTGACATGTTTATAAGTTCAATTTGACAAAATAAAATTCTTATTTGGAATAAGGATATACAAATTTACTTTGGATAAATTTTTGATATTTGTTTGATAAGTTTCTTATTTTGATGAATAGTAAAAATACGCTAAATTTTAATTAAAAACAACTTTTTTCATCAAGATAATTTATAAGGATAAATTATAATATTGAATGGTTTTAAATTATAAATATAATATATTTTTACCATTTAATATAATACAAGTCACTATCATTAATTTTACATTGAATTTAAAGGTAAAAACATTTCACTCTTTTGCAATGTTTTAACTTTTAAAACCCGTTTTCTCAACAGCGGGATTAATTTTAAATTAAATACTGAAAATTCATTGTTTTGAATTTGGAAAAATGGATTCTATATTTGGAATCAGTAGGTACAAATTATTTTAATTGGATACTTTTTATTTTTAGACATTATGAATAGAAAATACGGTATATTTTATTTAATACAATTAAAGATAAATTGAGTAATTAAGGGTAAATATAACATTATAAAATTACCCTAACACTTGTCATAATATAATTTTATGACTATATTTCGTCCTAAAATATACGTGGGTCGAAATGGTATCTATTAGAACCCACTTGTATGTGATTAAGACCTTTTATTTATTTTATTTAAATGAAAGTGAAATATCTCTCACTAAACATTAATAATTAGATTATTTTTAATATAAGGTTATACAAAATATAAATTAGATTATAAATAGTCATTTGAAATATAATTTTTTTTTCTTTTTCATGGTAATTTATTTGTAATTTTTAAGAAATATTTAACTACCTTAATAGCTTATACATTAATGATGTAGAAATTATTTATTTAGTGAAAAATAAATAATATAGATTTTATTAAAATACTAATACACATAAAAAGGCCAAAACACCTAACCAAAACGTATTGGTCGTGTATATGTAAACCATAATCATCCAATGGTAAAATTCTTGACCATTTGAATCCTTATAAAAATGATAATGGCACTTATATTATTTTATTTTAAATAATGTCAAAGTTGACACCTTCATAATTTAATAAATATAACAATTTAAATTTTATTATTTTACAATGATAAATTAGAGTAAAAGTATTATTTTTAAATTTATTGTATTTATATTAATCATATGATTTTATTTTTAGTTTTTATGCAACAAATAAGTATATGAAATAATTATAAAAAATGTTATAGTAATTATTTTATTAAGAAAAATATCAAATAAATGGTTTTAAAAATATTAAAAAAATATTATATAAACTAATTAATGTTCTCCAAAAATTTTCTAGATGAATATGAAATATTAAGAATTTATTAAATATTTTTTTTCGAATATATCTTCTGTGGGTATTTTATTTAAATTCCAATAAATGAATAGTGTCAAAATTGACACTATTGATATTTTACAAAAATAACATATTATTAAATTATTTAAAAATCACAAAAATATTTAAAAATTAAAAATTGAAATTTATATGGTCTATAATGTCATAATTTATCTAATTATGTATAATTAACAACAAATAAGTAAGTATTTATAAACATTTAAAATTTAGAATATTATTACCCCAAATAAAATTAAATAGATTAAACAAGGATAAATCAAAATGATAAGATTTAAAATAAACTTCAAACATGTATAAATTTTATTTTTTGATGATATTACAACCCTATCTCGTCTCATATTTTAATTAAGACATTTTTGGAGGTTTTTAAGTGGGGTTTTATTTTATTATTAATTAATAATTTTGAGGATTCTAAAAGTGCCCCTCTCCTCTTTTATATATGGGCACCTCCTTCCCTCTCCTCTTCATTAAATTTTGAGCCTTCAAGCTCAGAAAACCCCTAATAATTCCTCTTTTCAACCTCTCTTGTTACATTATAGAGGTTCTGGTCTTCTCAAAAGACCAACTCTAGTGCCCTAAGAAGAAGTTTAAAAGAGGCACGTCGATGAAGAGGTAATCTCTTCTACCGATTATTTCAAGTTTATTTTTTCCTCTACTCCCTCTTATTTAGTTGTTTCATTATAAAGTAATAACATCAGTATCACTAATATATTGATATGTTATTATAAAAATGAAACAACCCTATATTCATCCTATGGAAAATGAAATCATCGTGCGTGCGTACGTATGGAATATCGTCTCCACGCTGTGCTGTAATATATTTTCCACCACCTTACTTTGAAGTGTATAATGGTAGAAATAATAAATATATATGATTATTATAACTTGATTATAATTATGATATATTATATAACCAACTAAAACTCTATTCAGTAATTATGGGAAGGATATCATCACTCGTGCGTACGTACGGATTACCGTCTCCACGATGTGATGAGATTCATTCTCCATGTTAACCATACAAGAATGATTATAAAGTATATATAAAAAATAATCATGAAAGATATGACATAATAATTATTATGTATTTAGGTACATATATGTTTCATTTACTTAATTCCATTCAATTCAATAAGGATTCAAAAATAGCGTTCATGCGTACATACGGCCTACCATCTCCATGAACAGTTTATTTCATTCCATTTATCGATCTATTATATATATATATATATTCTGAATATATATTATATATAAATTAATTTTTACATTCTGAAAGTAACTAATCATGATCTAAGTAGTCATATGAGTAATTACAAGTCAAAACACGTACGATAAATGAAATGATTTTACCCAAAATGATGTTTTAACACGGAATTGACAAATGAATGGGTAATATAAAGTAATAAGTGAATCATATAAGATATAATATATATTATTATGGTTCTATTACAGGTTAATAATATGTTTAAACCCACTATATAGGATTCTTGGACACATATGGATGAAATTGGACATAAGGTAAGGGATTATTTTGTCTCACTTTTATTTCTATGAGACATATGCCTTAATCACCATCTATTTATTTTGTATGGTGTTAATTCTTACCATGAATGTTTTATGATTTTTATTACGAAGGATATGGTATTTACATATGCATGTAATTTTTATTATTTTATGACACATATGATTTCCCCAATCTTAAATTGTTAGGAATAATTATTCCAATCTTGTTCTTAAATTGGAAGGGGAGGTTAAAGAAGAGAGAAGAACTCACATATGCAGTTTAAACGAGATCGTTGGCGAAGGAATCGGAGTCCTAGTGTACGATCGGGAGCTCCTCCAAGCTCTATCCCTCTCTCCCATGGCTCTCATTGAGTTCTAAGATTCCTCTATCAAAATAGGATGCTACTACCTATTTTAAGTGAAAAAACATAACTACATGGTGTGTAATATCAAGTAAACGGTGTGTACTTTCCTTTTTTAACTATTCCTCTGGTGGAAACTTTACACCATCTCACTATTCTTCTGTCGACATGATTACATGGCATGTATTTGTGAGTATAGGGCGTATACTTTCGTTCCGATGGTAGTCACTCCCACCACCTTACTGTTCACCTATCGACTGATTACATGGCATGTATATACTAAGTACATGGCGTGTAGTCAGTTTTTACACCCTTAATCGCCGAAAGGCCTACATGCCCTGTATACTCATCCCACACAGTCCAAGTACAGGGCGTGTACCCACCAAATTTTGGGATTTTTCTCCATTTTCCTTATTTTCCCAAAAACGCTTAAGGAAAAAAGGAAAAAGGAAACTCATACCTCAAGAATAAGAACTGGGTTCTTACATGTGGTAAATACTTCTTTCTCTTATTTCACTTATCCAACTTTATACTAGTTATACTCTTGTTCTCATGATTCCCTACGAACCATAATACTTAGAGAAGTATTTTCCTTGTCTCATTATCACATGATATTATATCCTCATATGATTTAAATGATTGGGATACTTGTTCACTTTGAAGGATTTTCATAAGACCATAAAATATTTTATACTTCTTAATATTTGGATCATGTGCAATGGTGAGGTTCACATTCCATCTATGAGGTTCCATTTATAAATGATGACACTCACTTGATTATATCATATCATTATGAAACATAATGTATAATCCAAAAACTAGTGAAATACTTAACATAAATTGAACAATATTTTCATAGTTAATCTCATAAAGATTGATTATTTAGGATGTCCTTCTATATTTATTCTAAACTTTTGTCTTAGGGCTATGTTCCTTAATCTATTTTATCCTAAATTTAGTACCCAAATTGTCTACTACACTTTCTATAATACCAACTATAAAGGCCTCGACCCAAAAATCCCATAGCTGGTGCCTTACTTTATTACATTGGTACTCAATATAAGCGATCACATCTCAAAGTACCAAATAGTTTAGTAGGTTTGGAAAACTAGAAACAAAAATAAGTTTTACATTACAACTTTAAATGGAAAATAAATAAAGAAAAGTCATTGGAAACATTTCTGTTATCCTAGATTATCCATGCATATTAATCATAATATACATCTTCGCATCCTAGGAAAAAACTATAACATAATAAATGGGTGCGCTCAAATGATAGGTAAGGTTAAACATAAAGTGTACTCTATGATAAATAAATATAAACAATAAGTCATGTTGGATAACTAAAAACACATTCCATTAAAACATAATCTTGACCATAATATGAAAGGAATAAAAGATGATCATCTATTTCCATATAAATAATCACATGAGAATGAAACTTAAACATACATATTCTACTAGTTGAGTAATCAAATGGATTATCAATAACTAATATCAGAATGAGGTAATTCATGATATGGGAAATTGTAAACATACTATCAAGCCTTTGTCCAGGACACCATACATAATCAAGTAAGACATCATCCAATACCCAAACTAGATTTTCCTATGAGTCATACTGATGCATCGACGAGATTTAGTGGGCTCTTCCCATCACATAAAAGTCAAATGAATTACTCATATGAACAGGGTAAATAATAATAAACATATACTTTCATATTGAATCTAGAATATGAAATAAATTTCTAAAAATAATAAACAAAATCATAAATCATCCAGTATAAATTCAATAATGGTATCAAATAGCACATCTATAGTCAAACTATTCATAAAAATTCAATAAAAATGTAGATGGTTTCAAAAGAGATTAAACTAAATTAAAAAAAATATCCAACCAAGATTTTTTACATAGATGAATTTACTCTAATAAAATCATTGAAAACTTCATGAGAAAAATTCCAATTTTACTATGAAACAATTTAATTAAAAAGTCATTCAATTATAAAAGAAAACATTTTATTTGAAATTTAAATTCTAAAATTTTAACAGATTACTCAATTTATTAAGGCATCATGAAATTGGTTAAATCCACTCATTTTTTATAAGTTAAAAAATCTTTTAAACTTTGAAAAAAGAAACATTTAAAAAGTGCGTTTAAAATAAACTTAGAGCATTCACCAAATGAATTGATTATGTATATCTTCCTTAAATCCACATAAAAATGTTGAAATAAATCATAGTATAATAAAAATTCATTTCATACATAATAATTGCAAGAGAAAATTATTAGAGTTTTATTTTAACCCAAATAATGGAAAATGGGTTAATAATTCTATTACCACTTTGTAATCAGTTAGACCATATGCCCCATAGAGGTTATAATTATCAAATAAAACATTGAATGCCAGGAAGGTAAAGGGATTCATTTTATTATATATCAAAGGGAATTATACACACACCACACACAAGGAATAAGTAGTGAATAAGGAATATCACATAGAAATAAAAGTGATATGAGAAAACCCTTATTTTATATCTGAAAGCATTCAACACTTGTACTTAATATCCTATAAAATCAAATTAGATTAATTAATTAATTAATTTATAAATTATTAAACATTTTTATTATTTATTAAAAAAAATTAAGTTAATTTATGTCTATTTTGATTAGTTTTCATGTCTAATTTCATTGATTTGGGAGCATTTGTTTCATGGTTTTAGGGTTGGTTTCCTTCAGTATAAATATTGGATTTCTTGTCAAATGGGAATTACTTCTCCAGAAGTAAAATTATTTAGTATTAATGAACATACAAAATTTTAAATGGTCGCATATATAATTATTTTATATGGTATGAGAATGATTCATTAGATAATATTTTGATGAAAATTCCTTAATTTATTTTGGTGGTTTTTACAACCATCACGAACTTGTGTCATTTTATTCAATATTATGATTATGTATGTCTTTTATAACATGATATGGCTTATAATATGTATATTAAAATTATATTTAACCATAATAATTTTTTATGACCGGATTTTAAGGTAGTAATAAAAAATAAAAACTCGTCGTCTATGAAGGTGGTGAATCGACACATTATGGAAAATATTTTTGTTTTTAAAATAAAAGGAGAAGAGAATAGATTTGATAATGATATTATAATAAACCAAAAAAATTATATTATATTTATGATACTGGAATTATCATATCACTTTTAATAGTGTAGGAAAGTATGACTTTAAAGAAATAAATAATTTAAAAATGGAAAGGTGGAGGATCTTACCAGTTAAAAAACATCTCATTGAGAACCACCTTAAGGAATGTGGAAACAGTCTTTTGGTGAGACCAATAAGACCATAACATGGGTAAGTGTCTTGGGAGGGAAATTAGAACTAATATTATCAATATAAAAATATTATAAGGTTTTATGAGAAGATGTGGTGAGTGGTGGTGTTTATAGAGGGAGAGAGGTATTTTTGATTATTTAATTCAATAGTTTATTATTTTTTATTAAGACTATCAATGGTGTAGATTACTGTGACTAATTAAAGTAACTAGTGAATTTTATTTCTAAATAATGTGTTGTTAAATTATCCATGACTAAAAAATTCATGTATTTTTTTTAATGTTAAATATCTTAAATTATCATATTTCACTATTCAAAAAAAATTCTGCTATTTTAGAAAAAAACAAAAAATAATTCTAACCATTTTTTTAAAAGTATATTTAAAAATGGGTTCCATTTAAGGAAAATAAATTTATAAACATGATAAATTTAATTTTTAATTTAAAACATAATTTATTTGAATAATATAGATTTTAAATTTATATTTGATTTTATAACACATTGTAAAATTAATTAAGCTCTCATAAAATTATCTTATAATTATAAGACAACAAAATATTAATTTATTAATATATTCTATGAAAATAAATTTTCTTTTAAAAAATAATATTCATTGTAAAATTATAAATAAACATATACGTTTCACAAAAATATAAATACTTAATTTATCATTTTTTATACATTGATTTACTTATTCCATTATATAAATATATTATATTTTCAGTAAAAACATGTTGTATTTATATTTTCATAGGTGAGGTCATTATTCTAATGGACATATTACTATTCCTAATGGTCACATTACTATTCTAGTGGTCATGTTAATATTTAATAGAATATTATGGTTTAAACTTGGTGTTGTGTGCTACATAAACTATCAAAGATGTCAAATTCGAAAGACACATACCATAAAATCTTGCGGTGTTACAATTAAATATTAAAAATTAATTACCTTGATAAGAAAAGTTCATTTATATTTTAAATAAACATTATAACTAATCATTGTATCTTTTTATCCCTATTAAAAATATTAAATATATTATAATAGAGTGGCATTTAGTTTATATTGTTTATTTAAAATCATATCAAGTTCATTATCACTGGAAATAGGAAAGAAAATATCATATCTTAGAACCTTAGATGTATATAGTCAAAAAAACGTATATATCAAAATTAATACATGTGTTAGGGCAATTTTTAGTCCTTATTAAATTATTTTTAACCTTAATTACTCGATTTACCCTTATCGAGGAGGAAAATATTTACCCGGATTATTATTCATAATAACCCAAAATAAAAGGGACATAATTAATATATTTGAAACTCTTGATTACAAATATGAAATAAATTTTTAAATATTCAGTTCTAAGAAGTATCAGAAATAAATTTTAATATAAATTTCTAAAATGAAATGCCAAACAATTTTTAGAAAAACTGCATTTTTAAGCCCAAAAATGAACTTTTACCAAAATCAATTATCAAGATAATTCTAATTAAATTAAATATATTATTTATAATTCAATGAAAAATATATTAATTTAATATCAAATTAAAATAATAATTTTAAATTTAAATAAAAATATATAATAGTTTTACAAAAAATCCCCATTTATCACAATTCACTGAAAAATCAGTCTTTTTAGAAGAATCAAAACGTTTCTCGCTAAGAAAATTTTGATATGATGATTTCAAAAAATAATATTCTTTTTATCCAATGAAATTTTTAAAAGTGTTACAAATTAATTATAATATTAACTCACCAAAATCAATAAATGTTGTTTTTGAAAAAAATGTATCTTATTCGTATCAGTCTATTCAACGACTATGTTTTAATAGTCATATATATATAATAATATTTTCTGGTTTATATAATCTTGGTGTTCTATTTAATGTTTTCCATCAAATAAGGTTTTCTTGTGAAATATTATGGTGTTACGTTATTGAGGTTAATTTTGATATATGATTTATTATTTATTGGATAATCTAAGTAGATCCTTGGGTGTTATTGTACAAATTTGGGATTTGAATGTATTATTTCTTTATATGAAGGTTTATTCATTTTGAGTATTATCTTACCATGTGATAAATATTTTGTATTTAATAAATATATGAGGATTATAATTTTATCCTTAACTAAATCTTATTGTATATTAAAATTGAATTCTTTCGGAATAAGAAAGATTTATCATGGATACTCATGTCTTGAAATGTAGAATTAGATATAGGTAAAAACTTATTAAAACATGAAACCAAAGGATGAAACATTGTTTATGAATTTAATGAAAATAAAGTAATTATATTTTATAATTTTCATAGTCAAGATAAAAAATAATGCATCATAAATTAAAAATGTTATCTTTTTAAAATTATTTCGATGAAATGATTCTCTTCTTTATCTCTTGTTTATTTCTAATTATTTGGCCATCAAATTTTACCTGATCACATTCTCTATCACTCCCATTGATTATTTGGACATTAATTTTCTCATCCACTTCCATATTTTTACTTCCCACTAATTTTCTATTATTTTGAATCATACTTATGTGTTATTCCTAATGACCTTAAAATTTCTCCTTCCCTTTCCAAAATGAATGTATTAATAACCCTTTTTATGATGTGGGTTTTCAATAAAGGAATTTTAAAATATCAAACCCTGAATTTTAAATCTTGATATCAAATTTTTTGGGATTAAATTTTTTTATGTGAGGAAGAATTTAATACCCTAGAATTTTAAAAGAATTCTACGTTCAATAGTGTACAAGACATGAAACACAAAGCTTAAACAATCCACAAAATAATATTATTTTAAAAATTACCATTGTAACATAGTATATGAAATACAGGGTATGAATAAGAGTTACTTAATTATAATATATGTATATATTTATAATTATCCTACTCAATAAATGTTTTTTTATTATTCATCAGAAATAAAAACTCAATTTTTAGTGAATTATTTTTATAGTTCCCGAATAATTTTTCATCAAAAAGTGTTTTCATTTCTTTTTTAGGAATATATTATAATTAATTTATTCCAATTCTATAAATTTTATTTTATAAAAGTTATATAATTTTTAGAAACATCATATCAAAATTATCTTAGGATATAATTGTCATATTTTTTAAAAAAATGTCGATTTTTTAGGATGTTTTGAAAATACCAATTTTATTAAAAACTATAATTTCTTTTAAATTGTTTTAAAGGAACCATTTTATTTTTCATTGGTTCAAAATTTGAATTATTTACTTTAGATTAATAATAATTCAATTAATTTAATTTTAATCATTATTACGCTTAATTTGGATATAAAAACATTTCTATACTTAAATAAACATTTTTGTATAAAATCATTTTTCTTCACATTTTGTGAGATTATTTTAAAATTAATTTATGTAAATTATAGGTATTTAATATTATAAAATATATTTCATATTTGGAATCATAATTCCAAAAAAAATATTTAAACTTTATTTTTTCTCATAATTAATAGTAACCTTGGAAAAAATATGTCATTACGATAAGGGTAAAACAGGTAGAATATGGTTAAGAATATGAAATAAGTATTCAAAATAATCCAAAACCTACCTATATATTATTTTATGATTTTAGATACACCAAAATAGTTATATATTAAAGAATATGTAATTTTGTTTTCAAATTTGTTTGATAAATACCTTCATATTATTTTAAGTAAAGGAAAATTTTAAAATGACTCTTTCTTAATTTTAATATCTATAATATTTTTTGAAGGGGACAAAAAAAATTATTAATGGTTAAAAACATTTATTTTTAATATGAATAAAATTTTTTATGATGATAATTTATTTTTAATTTTTAATGATAGAATTATTATCTTAAATTTTTACACAAAGTCGAAATAGTGTTTGTGGAAGAAGTGGAAAAAACAAGTAAATGGTTTTAAAATCAATAAAATATATATTTTTTGAGTAAGTTATGGTTTTAAAATATTATATAGATAAATATAACTCATAAATGATGTATTGAAATTTTATATTCTAATTACATTACTGTATTAACATTTTTTAATTTCAAATTATATTGATATTCTGGGAAATGACTTTAATTGAATTTTTGTTAAATAATGTTTCATTAAGTGATTTAAAATTCATAAGAATATTATATTTTGAAAAGTAAAAATTATATCATCTATAATATTAATAATTTCCCACTTATTAGTAACTTGTCCTTAAATAGTAAATTTCTTAACCCCTAATGAATAAAAAACATTGTCATTATGGTAATCGTTAAAAGGCTTAAAGTGGTGTTAGAACTAAGAGATAAGGGGTAAAAACACATTAACTTATATATATTTTACTGAGTGAGATTATTCAAAATTACTATATTAATAATATATCAATTTTTCCCATGATCCTTAAAATTAATTAATATTAATTTAATACTTTATCTAATTCCAAGGGTTCCCCTCTCTTCTCTTAAAAAACCACATTTTCTCTCCCATCTTCCACATACTTTTTCAGCCACTTAGATCAACTAAACCATGGAAACAATACATTATTACAATCCTTATATAAATTATATATGTTTTTTATTCTTAAATGATCTTCCTTAGGATTTTTATGTAGAGATCCGAAGGAGGTTCTTCAGAGACGAGGAAACCATTTTAACTGAGCGTTTTCATTTCATTTATTCTTCTAATTATTTCAATTATTTTAAATTAATTAAAATATAAAAAAAATTAGTGTCTAAAATATAATAATATATTACTATGTTAATTTAATTACCTTATTCATCTCCTTTTTTAATCAAATGGGAAACAAAACCATCATTCATGCATATGTGTGGACTACCGCCTTACAAACTGATATATTTTGATTCCCGTAACCGTCATCTATGGTTGGTTATTATGATAGATTTAATATATATATATATATGGTATTAATGAAATAATCATTATTCTATAAATATAATATATCATTTATATTCATATCATTCTAATCATTAACAATGAAATCATCGTACGTGTGTACGTATAGACTATCGTCTCTATGTAGTGATGTACTTTGTTTTCCCAAAAATAGTCTCTCATGTATTGTCAAGGGTATGTATTTTATAAAATTAGTTAATTTTTATAATATTATAATGATTATTTAAAGAAAATATTATATTTGTTTTCTTTATTTTATAACCAATGTAATGTGAAAACATCTCTCATGCGTACTTGCAGACTACCTCCATATGGGTGGCTGTATTTTTTTCATGAACATTCATCAGATATGACACTATAATTTTATTAAATGAATAAATATGAAAATTATTTCATGATTATTGTGGTGGATATGATGGAATAATAACCAATTTTACCATGATCGATCTACTAATGTTATTTTCAATTATTAGCTGAATTCCCTCAAAATTCTTGATATGGACTTAAATAATTATGTAGTTAAATATTTGATTGAAGTAAATGAAATAAATGGTTTAATTATAAGTGAATAAACCAATAAATTGTTCTTAAATAATTAAATAATTTATATATGTTTATTTTATAGGATTTAAAGTACATACATAGTAAGTATGGACTCGAGGTAATGGGTTTCTTAATTCAATTTCTTTTCACTAGGTTATATCTTTTCTTTATTGACTATGTAATGTTAAGATTATGTGACGAATTACCTATGATTATTTTATGTTTTATTTGTAATTTTTTATGTGGTTATACATTTTTTACACATAATCATTTCATTGATTAATTCTCATGCCAAATTATGATCATTGAAAAGGATTCTTGTCTCACTTTTGTTTTTGTGACACATATACCATATTCACCACTTTTTCATGCATGTGTTATATATACCAACATTTTGGTATGTTATATGATTAATCAATTTATAATAATTTTATTTAATTTTTCATTTAAATTTTTTTCTTACATGGGTTATGAAACAGAAGTTACCAAAGTTTTATGGGTTTTATGATACAATCTCATTTTTACCAGGATTGTCCAGGATTAAATTTCTGATAAGAAAATTATTTTAAATATATCTATAAACGATTATGTTTTTTATTATCCATTAATTTTATCTACAAAATATAAGTTTTAATTTTGTTTTATATCTCTCTATATTTTCAAAATTCAAAAAAAAATTAAAGAAACCCGGCTTTGTTTTTCTATTTAGTCATAAATATTTTTACTCCGAATCTATATTTTCTTTAAAAAATTATAGAATGTTTCTAATATTATATAATTATTGATTAATTATATCTTTATAAATATTTTTATTTATATAAAAATTTTTAAAATGAATCTTCTTTCCTTTTTCTGAATGAGGCCCTTTTACCAAAGGTGTGGATGGGATAACTACTTTAACATATACTGTATGAATACATTTTCCCATAATCAGAAATATTCCTTGATTTTATTATTCCATTAAATATTTCCATGGTTTGTATCAAGTAAAATAATTTTCCTACTATTTTTTAGATTTTTATTTTTTAACCAAAATAAAAGGTTATTTTCTCATGTTTTAAAAGAAACTTTTAAAATGTTCCTTTAAAGGTATTTTCATCTATATAAACATATATTAATGATTATATAGGTTTACTAGGAATATGATATTATTATACCAATCATATTATTTATTTGGAGGGATTACAATGATTTTTTAAAACATATTTTTTTGAAACCCATTTTTTTATGAGAAAATAAAATTATAATTGAATTCTAGTTGTTTTTAAGATATTGATATTTATAATGCTTGATTAAAAGTTTAATACTCATGTCAAAGAAATGTAAATTATTTATTATGATGGTTGATCTTGATATAGCTCATGATGATGGGTGATACTGATATAGCTTATACAATGGGTGAGCCCGATATAGCTCTCCAAATCATTGTGTAATGTTCTTCATCATTAATGGAAAGAATTAGGGAGTTAAATATGTATGTTTATCCTATAAATTTATCTAGGTTATATTTATTTTTAACTTGAGTGAAAATAGGTGATTAAGATGATTTTCAAGATACTATCACCTATGATTGAGTTTATAATGATTCATTTGATTAATATTTATTCTTAATGGCTCATGATTAAGGTCTCTTATGAATTAATAATTTATAAATATTTATACCATGACATATGCTTTATGATCTAGGATTTAGTGGGTATGAATTATCTTATGTTATTCTCACTATCTTCATACCCATATGATCATCTCATTCTCACTAAATATATTCATTTGTAAATTACTATGTTAACTTAATATATAATTTAAGCTCACCCATTTCTTATGTTCCTTTTCCCTAGGTTATAAAGAAATATGTTAAGTAAGATATGTATATAGGGTCCTAAAAAGGGTGATGATGAATACTTAATTAGGAATATGAACTTTTTGGTATTATGGGAAAATTATAAAATATAGACATGGTTATTCTTATGTAAGAGATTTTATTAATTCTCTAAAACTCTAAACCTAAAATGACCTTGGGTATGTAAGTGATTAAATATTTATGTTCGATATTTTATTTTTTTAGGGATAAAATCGGGTCAAATTTATCAGTAAGAAAGAAAATGAATTGAATATTATGTTTTTAGAACTGTATCAAGGAGTGTAGATTAGAAGTTGTAAAAATTTCTCTCTTTGTATTCAAAATTATTTACTTCTATTTTGATTAATTGGTAAATGAAATAATTCATAACCAATTCATCATTCACCCTAGTTTGAATGAAATTATGAGGTTTACCCAATACTAAAACTACTAATCAAATATTTTTCCTTTGTATGTGGAAAGATATTTAATGAAAACAAAATAATAAAGCAACATTGAACTACTCATGAAAGACCCAATTAGGTATGGTTTCTCTCAATAAATTCAAGGATATTTTACTACCTCAACACACATATCTAAAATATCTTGATACTAACCACATATTCTCTCTTATTATATCTAATGTAAAAAAAATTGAGTAGATGGATAATTATAATTATCAACCAAATGAGAATTCAATTAATATAAATAATAAAATAAACCAAAATGCATCCAAAGTAGTGTACTTCTAATCAATATAGAAATATATTTTTATGAATAAGTGTCTTATTTATGTATGTATAGACTAAATTATACAAAAAATGGTCTTATTCCGCTGTATCAACCACTAAGAGGTTTTTACACCTCTATTCGAGAGGTAATAGGTTATAAGAAATGTTAGAAAGAATAAAAAATTTTCTTATGGAATAAAAAATCAAAAGATAGATATCTTGAACCTATATCCCTTCATCCACCTATTCTTTTTGTACATTATTTATCATTACCCCCCCCCCAAAATTTTATTATCTACTTTTTGAATATAATTGTCCTCCTTGAGATCTCTGGTTGACATCCCTTCATCTTGTTTCCTTATTCTTGGTCAGAACTCATGAGATTCTTTCACCATTGAAGCTAAATAGCTTCTCTGATATTTCAGGTTTCCCATTAATCCACATATTTGAATTCTTCCTTTACATAATTAGTTTAAAATTGTACTTTAGGAATTCATTATATTCAGATTTGAATATTTTCTCTAAGTTTGGTTTTCATGTTTAGGCACTACATGTTTTCGAAATAATATTTATGACTATCATTACTTCTGAATATTTTAAAATAGTTTCCACTACATTGAATTCTTATCTATGGATATTACACATGTAGTGTCTCTATAGAGTTAATGTTACATATATAAGTAGGCTTCAGATTACTTTTATGTATCGATAATTGCCCTCTACACATCACCAGAATTAGATAATTTTCCACTACTTATTTTGAATGACCCTTATTCATGTTTCTATATGAATCATATCTATATAGGTAGGACAAGAATTTTTCTTTGCCATAAAAGGTAAAGACTCTTTCTCATATCAAGGCCTTAGTAGAAGGACTCTCATGAACGACTAAGTCCTTTTCCATACCTTCTCCTCACAACTTTAGTATGAATTTTTCACTTTAATTCTTTTACTTCTAGAGTGACTCATATGTATGAACATGGCCTTATTTTCTCTTCACTATTTTAACTTACTTCTTCACCTTTGAGATAAATAAATAAATAATTTGAATAGTTATTCATTAATTATATTGAAAAAAATAAAATAAAATAATTTCATTCAAAGTTTTGTCCATTTAAATAAATATTTACAAAATCTAATGTAATGAAAATTTAATCCAAAAAAATCATGAAACCCAATAATCAATAAATTTGAGGGAACAAAATGTATTGAAAATCATTGAAATAAAATGAATTTCTTGCCTCTATAAGGATTTATCATGAGTGTATGGATATTAAAAAGGTATTATATTATCACTAAAGAGGTGGGTGAATTAGGGGTGACCAAATTTGACTTATTAAGTTTAACTTAAATTATTCCTTACTTTTAGTCGATTAAACCTCTATTATTAGTTAGGATGTATGTATATTTAAATAATATCCCTCACCATTTTAATTTATTAAATAAATATTATGTCATTTAAATAGAACATAGGGATTTTAATAAGTTTTTGCATCAACATGAGATCTTACTCCTTATTGTTTCATCAACCATCGAGTCATAGATTTTTCATTAATATATCTTTCACAAATTAAAAATGGCATGGTAAGGAATCACCTTTAACCCATGTTATTCACCATATAATGAAAAAAAGGGATCATTATATTATAATCCCAATTGTTGAGCTATCTCTTGAAAATACCCTCCTACACCCTGACAGGTACTTTTTTTTATACTAGAACCACCAATATTCAAGTATTCTCCTTATTATATCTCATGTATTGAAATTTTAATTTCATTTATCTTTCATTGTACTCAACATACATGTCAACCCTATCCTCCTTCTGATATATTGAATATCCAGAGATCTCAATTCCCTAAACTTCTACATCTAAAACTTTTATAATTCAATGCTTTTTTATATCAGTTTATCCTATTTTATATATTTTGGTTCCAAATAACTCACTTAGTACTTATTAACATATTTTTCCAATCTTCTAAACATTAACTCATTTTTCCTTCTGATGGAAGTACTTCTTTGGTTTCTTCCTCTCCCTAACAGTTATCATCTCTCTCAATTCATCTCAAATTTTTACATCATACTCAACTAAAGCTGTGTTACCAATTTAAATTAAAATCTATCACTAATATATATGAGGAACATGTAGTCTTCAATTTGAAATAGCCACCATTTAAACTCTTAAATTTACAACCTTTTCAATCTTTTAAATATTTTGGGATTTGACTTCATTAGATATCCCCAAATACTTCTATTGATATCAATATCTGACTTGATTAGAGATACCTAAGAACATTGGATCAAAAATTATAAATTATTACTTATATCTTATCTTGAATCATGAACTTTCCTTCTAGGAATATTTCACTTTAAACTTTCATCTCATCATCCATAGGATGTTTGAATTTCTAAAAAGTAAAACTCATTCTTGAATCATACACTAAATATATTTACATAGAATTAACTTTTATCTTTATAGTTATATCTTTAAATTAAATCAATATTCTATAGCCTTTAGTACATAAAACATTCTCCATATTGATTCATGTTATTTTGGAAGTCTCCATCTGATACAAATTTATAAAGTTCAAAATGGACTTGTAGTTTCCTATTTTTATCGACGTAACTTCAACTTATGACATTAAATGTTATGATATTATAAATATTAAGACACATCTCATATCATGATCATAATAAATTTTTATCTACTTAGGATCCATCACGTGATACTTTTATCATCAATGCATTTGGTCTTCCTCATCTTCTTACATTAGATCAGTCACTTATACTTGAATTACCTTTTATACTTTGGATTTACATCAACTGAAGATTATTATTATGAATAAAAGTATTAACATCTAACGATTATATGTTTAATCCCACTTAGATTTTTAATGTCTTCATTGATCGTCCTTATATTAGTAATTTTATTAGGAACCTAATCATTCTTATGGTGCTTTAGTATTTTTTTCCCACCAATTCTCTATCTTCTAGTAACTTCAAAACTCTATAATTATTTATATACATTCTAAAATTTGGGGATTCAAGACATTTTAAATTCAACTCATCTTGTATCATTTTTAATCATCTAAAATAGTGCTCTTTTAATTATTGACAAGCCTATTATTGTATAACTTTGTTCTTATCAAACATTTAGTGACTTAAGTTTCTCAGTTTGTGATTTAAAAAACTTTAATATTTAAAATAAACCAACTAAAGTGTTTTTATTTCGTGAAATCATAAAACTCATTTTGCAATAATATTTTAGGATCTCATTTTATACTTATGAACACTTTATTATTTTGGGTTTCTCAACTTAATCAATATTATAATCTTCTAGAGATCATTCATTATATTTTGTTCATCCTATCTTCTGGTGTTGTTGCACTTCATTCCTTTTTTGTATCTATAGAAGAAACTATCTTTCAAATTTTAAGGTATCCTTATATTGATCAGGAATAAATTATAGTTACTTTTTACATTCCTCAATTTTTTTTATCCTTCTGGACATTCTAGTTTAATATCTATTCATTTATTATCTTCATATGGTTTTACCTCCATGCATACATTATTTAGTGGATCTTATTTAGAATATTTCGGTGAACATATCTTCTTCTAAATCTTCATTAGTTTCTTCAATATCCTCATCTTCTAGAATCATATATCAATGTTTCATTCTCACTTTCCCATTGAGTTTGTATTTTAATATTCTGGATCACCACATACAAGGTGATTACTTCTGCAATTCAATATGAGGTTCAAAGTGCTTCTTTATCCTTCATCACTAGTCATGAATACAGTGAAGATAAATTATACATTCATCTGATGTAGGTGGATACTATTGGATATAAACATTTCAGGGCATTTATCCTTCATCTTTTAATAAGACTAACTCCTCTCATATTTAATACTCTACATTATCTTCTAAAAGTATATTTTTCATCTACAGTTCTCCTAATTTTTATGGTTCCTGCATATGTAGTATGTTATTATGGTTCACATCTTCTTGAACATCTATAGGAATATTCTTATTCTTCAACTTAAAAATTGAATTTTCTATAAACTATTGAAAAAAATATATCATCATTATAATCTAATATAAACTCTGATACCCACATTGTATTTTTTATAAATATCAAATTCTCTTTAAATTAAATGAGATTTATCTCCCCATTATTGAAAATAAATTCAAAGTCTCTTTGATCTCCTTCTTCCAAGAACATAAAATGAGGGACCTCATTCATCAATTTTCTCTCCCTTAAATGATTTTAATATGAATACCACATCTTAGAGTAAGGGAGTAACTTTCATCACATATTTTATTATTCTTATTTTTTATTTTAATAAAGTAAATGTAAAACTTGAATTTCTTGAGAGAAAGATAAAATCAATTTTTTAATGTAATAAACCCTAAATCTAAAAACTATAAGTCTGTTTGAGCCACTATCAGTGTAAAAAACAAGAAATATTAACCCATACATTAGATTTTTCTATCAAATTAAATTTGATAAAAACTATTATAAAAACTTATTTTGTGGGTAATTTTATCATATTTTGATTTAACTAACATTCATTCATCCATATCAACATATAGATCAAAAACATTAATGCATAAAAATGAGTATGTTTCTCCCCCTTTTGAAGATAATTCTTATTTTTTCATTGACAAATCAATTTCTCCCATTTATATTTAAACTTTAGTTCTCATATAAATATGGGATAGGGTAGACAACATGCCTTAAGGATGATAGTAGAATCAATTTCCCATATTTCTTTTATCTAGAACATCATTGTGATCAAGATATTGTTCTTTTGGATACATCAATATACAATTTACTATATTTTATAGAATATAGTGTTGCACTACTTTGGTTGACCAGAATATGAAATTTTTACTTTGACTCATAAAGATTCTATAATAACTAGCATTGGGTTCTTTTTTGAGGAACCCCTGGATTACACCTACAATTCCCTTTTCAATAAAACACATAGATCAATCGAGAATATATTAGATCTCTTTTTCAATCATCAGTTAAAGTAATATGGTTGAGAAATTTTTCTCAATCCATAAACTTGTTTTTACTTTAGATCCATTTTTCTTCATGATTTCTCCCTTAGTTTTCAAAGAATTAATATTTATGGGGTACATGGATTTCGTCCATTTACCTTTATTTTTCATCTTTTGGGTGGATTTCTTCTTAATATCTACCTTAGTTTCTTTGAATTCCTACTTTACTTCTCTTACCAACTTCCCCTACACTAGTAATGTTATCATGAATTTTTTTGAGAGCATGGCCATCTATATTAAACCTTCCACACAACTTCTTATCTTATAGTAATATACTCCTTAGATTTAACTTCTGATGAAGTTCAACTACTTCATCTGGGATATCATCCACCACTCCAATCTACTTAGTTATTTCTCAAATTGACTAACATTTCTTCTTGAAATTCATTTTGTTAACGTGAAAAATCATTAATATTTTTATACTCTCCATAGAGTGGACTTATCTTTTATATATGTAGTATCTTTTCTTGGGCATGATATCTTCTGATACTTTCTTCTTGGTAGTAAACTTCCTTATAACCTCCAATCATTTAAACCTAAAGGTAGACTTATAATCTATCATCCTTTCATTTTCCATCTACTTTCATAGTCTTCTTATATTAGTCTTTACTGAGATTTTCTTAATATAAGTAAACTAGTACACTTCATATCCATGACTTATTCTTCCAAAAAACCCATAGAAATTTTAATGATATTACAATTTATTTGATTTCAATATATTTTACTTTTTCTATGAGTTTTAGGTGTACATCGTTTAGTTTCCATTACGATCTATTATACACCCCCTTAATGTTGGTATTAATTATTTTTAATATCATGTAATATTATTCCAACTCTCCATATCCATGTCTTCGAACATTCCATAGGAACAATAGTAGTTAATAATCTTTGGCTTCTTCTATTGTGTTGATTTTTGGATGGTGGAGACTTAATTTAAAACTACTTTCTTCCAGATACTAGCTTTATTTCTTAGAAGATATTGAGGGGATCTCTTTGTTTATTCTTCTATTTCTTCCACCATTAAAAAATATGTGGGTTTCTCACTTTTGTTCACCATTTTTTGTCTAAAACTAGAACCTTCACTATTTAATGTATAGAAATTAGTGCTCTATAATTCATCTGAATATGGGATTACCTTTTCCCTCAACTTATCAGAATATGGAACTTCAAAAAATATTATATTATTCCTATCACTAGATTAAGTATTTCCAGAATTAAGATATTATTTTATAATTTTAGTAGAATATTTTTTCCCAGCTTCCTGTGAATATTCAACTTGATTATATTCCATGTTTCTTATCCTCGCCTCCTACTCAATGAACATTAAATTTAAAGTGTTTATCTAATTTCCAAGACACCACCCTATATCTTCACATTCAAATTTTTACTTTTTTATCTTTTACTTATAAATCTTTGTCACCTACATCAAGGAATTATGCAATTATTTTAAATGATTTTTCTTGATCTCCAGATGAAAATTTTTAACATCTATAGTTTCTTTATCAGCATCTTTTAGAGAATTGATATTTTCCTTTACAATTTCATTTGTAACCACATTATTGTAAAAATAATTTGTAAATATTCTTATATAATTTTGAAATTTTCTTGAT
Organism: Viscum album; assembly: GCA_963277665.1. Classification (NCBI taxonomy): domain Eukaryota; kingdom Viridiplantae; phylum Streptophyta; class Magnoliopsida; order Santalales; family Viscaceae; genus Viscum; species Viscum album. Next base: position 1,169,139,786 of record OY728164.1, read on the forward strand.
AATTTAATACCCTTTCTTCCATTTCTTTTTTGAATCTAATAAGAGTTTTACACTCTTAGAACTTATTTATAGATGTATCCTTTTTCTCAAAAAACTTGGATTCCAACTATGAGTTTTCTTCATGTAATACATTTATAAATGAAATTATATATTTGATAGCTTCAATTGGGGAAGTTTAAATGTAATCATTAATTTTTGAGTAGAAATATTAAACATACAGACAAAATATTATACTCACTATAGATAAAATAAAATTATTCTAAAGGATTAATTTTATTATATTTGTAGGAATAATTACTATACATGTTAACTTATATTAGTGGTGGATCATATTTTTATTTCTTATGATATGGTGACTTATACTTATTCTGGTCATTTTTCTTCTTTGAGTTTATCAATGTTGCGTTCAAATCATTAATGTTTCTTCTATCAATAATATCTTCAAGTTTCTTCATCTCAACAATATATTCTAGTAGTTGAATCTATATATATTTTGGAAATATACACTTTACATAAGACATTTAAATATATCTAATAACAAAAACTTATAAATCCAAATAGTGTTAGCCTGGTTCTAATACCAATGAAGATTCCCAGGGGATCATGTAGCCACCTCGAGAAGGGGTGAATCAAGGGTGACTAAATTTTAATGATTAAAATCAACTTAATTTTAACCATCTATAAATATGATAAAACCTCTATTATCAGTTAGGATGAATTAATCTTTATAAAAACACCCTCACTAATTTTACCTTATGATATGAAGATAATGAAAAGTAAATAACACACATGGATTATTACAAGGTTTATCCCCAATGTGAGAACTCACTCCTTACCATATCGGCTATTATAGAGTTATGAATTTTCCACTAATATATCCATCAGGTATTACAAGTTGTGTGTGAAGGAATAAACCTTAACCCAAGTGCTTTAATATAAGATGAAATTAAAGGATATTTAAACCAGTATACCACCAATTGATCCATCTCTTAAAAATATCCTCCTATCTTCTGTTAGGTATATAGAATTTTTTATATTGGAACCACCATTCATCAAAAATTCTACTTAGACTTCTTCATAGATGATACATTTATTTCCTTGTATCTTTTATTATAATCAATATGCACTTCTCCCATATCTTTTTATAGTATATTAAACTTCTAGATCTCTCAATGCCTTGCAATTTTATGTCTAAAACATTCAGAAGTTAGTTTTTGATGTTGATCAAGTATTAATCCTTACTTCTTCTAGATCTTTGGAACTCACTAATTACATTAGAAATGTAACTTATTGTCTTCTCAACTTTAAACCATATGTTAATCCAATGGAAGTTCTTGGTTGGATTCTCCCTCTCTCTATTAATTATCATGTCTCTCAATTCTTATCAACATTTTCATCTACTACTCAACTAAAGTATTGTTCCCTATTTAAATATGAAATATTCCTTTATTGGATATGAGGAAAAAGTGGGGTTCTATTTGAAATACCAACTATATCAAATATTTAATTGACTTAAGATATCTATATTTAGCTTTATAAGACGTGCCACAAAACATGGTATTAATAAACATAAATTCTTCCTTATATCTCAGCTTAAATTATGAACTTTACTTCTATAAATAATGAATATTAAATATATGTCTCTACATCATCATAATTTTTTAATTTGAAATAATTTAAAGTTCTTATGGAATATTTAAATAAATTTTATTCTATAGAAGTCACTTCACTTCTTCTGAGTGTTCCTCTTCCTCAACTCAAGATTTTATAGCCTTTAGTACTTTTAAAATTATTTTGGTTGATTCATTTTTTCCTAGTAGTCTCCATCTAATGCACCATTATACTATTCAAATTGTTCTTCAAGAATCTTCCTTATATTAATTCAAATTTATCTAATAGCTTTGGATGTTCTGACCTTCCACTTATTTGGAATCAACTCATCTTCCAATTTTCATATCTTTTTATCAACTTTTCCTCCATCATATGATAATTGTATATTTCATTCATTTGATATTCCTTGGATCCTTAAATTATATCAGTCACTATACTTTAATTACCTCTGATACTTTGGATTTACATCAACTGATGTGTATTAACATGACTAAGTATCTTAAATTTATATTATTTAACCTTAAATACCTCTTAGAGTCAGTCATTCATCTTGTAATCACCCTTATCTTATGAATGTTATTGGGAACCTCATCATTCTTATGGTAATTTAGTATTTCTATTTCCAATGATACATCTTTCATTAACCTTATATATGAAAACTTGTATCATTAATACATCTAAATTCATGATTTTTTATATAAAGATACTCATAATACATTCTCAGAAGATCATGAGGCCAAGTGTCTTTGGGAAATGAGGTAAATAGTACATTAACTTGAAACATGGGTGCAATAACATTATTTAAATATTTCATAACATGCCCTTATATTACATCGATCTTCAAATACTGCACTAGATAACATGGGGATGTACATAAGATAAGGGTGAGCTACACAGCCTCGTAAGATAATAATTAAAGCATAACATGAAAAAAGTAATATATGTTATTCAAAAGACATATCACAGTGACATGAAAGGGGTGATAATCATAAACAACATAATTGAAGAATGATATAAGATGGTAACATCAAGGCAACATAATAATGTGGAAACAAAATAAATCAAGTCATCATAAGCATAAGTCAAGGATAACCACAAACACATCATAACATAGTGTTCTTAGGATAACCTCTCTTTAAAAAAACAAAAAATATCATGAGATAAAAACATACCAAATTCATTGGAGGGCTATGTAATTTTGTTCCCACCCATCACATTCATATCATGGACATGAATTTTTATGCCTTATATATGATAATAAAAATGAAGGCCTTCCATCACTTTTAAACCTCTGATTAAGTTGTGAGGGTTTGATACATGTAAGTACAAAATCAATGAAGGATATGTAAAACTATATGAATAACCTTGAGTGTAAATGGGTATGTGTATTCATAGTAAAAAATATTGGCATAGAAAATCACAAGATAATTTCAATTGTATAAAGAGTAAATAAAGATTCATGTAAGGGTTTAATTAAAGTGAAGTGTGGTATCCCATTACTTGGAAATCATAATGATAGTAAATGTATGTGTAAAAAACTTCTTCCTGCATGAACAACTAGAAATCAAAAGGCATAATTCAAAGAAAGTGCTTGAATAAATAGGGGGAATCCCTTTCCATGAGATAGAGATTCCAAAATATTGGGAGGGGCCTCTAGAGATATTATAAACACATTGGGTGGAATTTATAGAGTGATAGGGAGATTAAATTAATGCTTCATTGGTTCTTAGTGAAGAGGAGTGGAAGGATGGGTGGTTATTTATAGAAAAATATGGGGGATTCCTTATTAATTTTTAAACATAGATTTTGGACACTATATGATAATATAATTAAAACCACACTCCTTCTAATAGCCTATAGGCCATCATTAAATTCCTATAAGGCAGCAAAAATTTAATAAATAATAAAACTTAGATAACTAACAAAACAATTGTGGTGCTTGAAAACTCTAAGTTTAGAACCAATAATGATGGTATGTCTACACTTAATTAACTAATGAAATTGAACTTGAAGTTGTTTAGTTGATTAGAGAAATAGAAAAATACAGCCAAGATGGGGTTTTGAAATCCATAGGTGACACATTCCATGTTCAGTGGCTTTTAATTTTTTACATTATGTATTCAATTTATTTTAGGTTGATTCAAGTTTGGTGTCGGAATTAGTTCAATAGGGATCCTTGGTCTGGTTTCCCTACACTAATCATTTGATTACACCATTGGAATGGTTATCTACTAGGTTCAATCATAGAAATAGGTGACCCAAAATCCTATTTAAACATAATAGACCTAGGTTGCATAATTTTTATACACAAACTAGGGAAATTAATTGATCAAATAAAATAATAGACCTTAAAATGCATACAATTCAAATGAAATAATTTAAATAAGAAAAATTAGAATTAGGAAATATAGTTGCAGTAATTAATCCAAAACATGAAAAGGATATAGAAATAATCCTTAAAATTTACTTCTCATATTTTCACATCACCTAGCACAAAAAAAATACCTATCATGCTAGAAAAGATGAGAATGAGAACCATGGATACTTAATGAAAAATGGTGGTGAAGAACGAGAATGAAGTAGGGCTCCACAGTCACTCTTCAGTCATCTCCTGTCAACATTTGTTAGATTTCTTCATCCCAAAAGGTGCATTTGAGTGGTGAGTAAATAGGCATAGCATCAAAAACTGTCACACCAACACAATAAAGATCTCGTATTTCTAAGATGTTCATGATGTGTATACTTTACATGGCTATAAGTTGCAGCGATAAAATCTTATCCCAATCTCTTATGTCCCAAACTTCTCATGCCATGTATATAATATATGGCGTGTAATGGATTATCACAAAATTAATTACTTAAAAACATTCAAGTTGGTAGTGATGGCTCTTCATATGAACTCATATTGTGTATATTTTTCACACAGTGTGAAAATTCATTTCTCCAGGTGATCCAGACTACTTCAATATCATGCGACATTAGCCTCCATCTTCAAAATTCTAGTGTAGCACCATATTCATATTTTTCACTCCTTTTAAAAATATCTATTTTACCATACCATAATACACAAAACAGGTGAAATATTCCAAGAATTGGAAATATTAATCATTTAAATACATAAATTAAGGCCTAAAAACATTGTAAAGTGTATGCATAAATTACACTTATCACTGTACCATGGATTTTGCCAATGGGTTCTACCAAAGAGGAGTGGTTTTAAATAATTTATAAGTAAAATAACCAAAATCTTTAAAATAACACCCATGGTGATGGGGTAGTGTGTCATGTTTATAAATAATTGATTTTAAAACCTTGAAATATAATATAGGTTTTGGAAGATTCATTAAGGGATTATAAAATTAATCAAATCACTTAAAATCCAAATTATTTCAAATAAGAAACATATTTTTGGGAATTTATTCACTTTATTATATTTGTTACATCACTTTTGCGATATTATGAAGTCATAATACAAGCAGTATATTTATACCATATTTAATTTTTATCCTAAAATTCACCTATCTCATAAAATTATGAATAATTCACCATATAATAATTTCAACATGCTGGTTTTACAAATATTATTAATTTTATCAATATAGTTCCTATAATATGAGAATTTTCACTTTTAAATCAGAATTCTCATTTATTGAAAAAAATCTTTTTTTAAGACAGCAATATTTTTAGGACAATTATAAAGAATATATTGGACTTCACTAAATTGTATTATCATTTGTATATAAATAATACTTAAAATTAATATTATATGAAAATAAAAAATATTTCTAAATTTCTAAATTTATCCAAAATAGTGTTTTAATTAAAACCATATATTTTCCAAAAATACAATTGTGGTTTATTCATATCAAAATATAATTTTCATCAGCACATATAGAATTGTAATGATTAAAGTTATAAATATAAAAATTATTCTATTTAAAAATAAAATATAAAAATTTGTACTACTAAGGTCTAGAAACATAACCCCTTATTACACCTGTGTACACCCTAAGGGTAAGGTATAAAATGGTGTGGCTTTCTTAGGGTGGTTCGACAAACATGGTTTGGGTCATGATCTTGATATGCGTGAAATTTTGTTGTAAAAGGTTTCATTAATGCTTTAGTTTTTTATCTTTAGTATAGTATTGGTAATAGAAAAATACCAATGATATTATCTCTCTTGGAAACTCTGATAAAAGGGTTCCATATGGTATGATCCTACCAATCAAGGATGTCGGTCATTTTGTCTATGAAAATTAGACTTTATCATAACCCTTAATATATAAAAATTTTATTAGTCACTATAAAAAATCTGTATTCTCAATGGTTAAGATGATAAATGGTATTTTCAATTTTACATGTTATATTTTATAAATGGATTAAAATAAATAAATTAATGCATGTTCTTTCTATAATTATAATGAATTTACTCAATCAAAAAGGTAATTTTATTTATAAAATCTTGGTTTTTAAATTCCTTCATACATCAAAAATTTCACCCTCTAAATTTAATTTCATATACTAAAATATCTAAGTTTACTTATATTTCATCACCTCTTCTAGTTACATTGTTTTATCCTCGAACTTATGGTTCTTCCATACACTTCGACCAGGTGAGTTGTCTTGTTCCACAGAAATTTGTCTCTATGTTATAATATCTTCAGCAGTTACTTATCATATGAAATATTATTCTCCAGGAGTACCACCTAAGAATTTAGTACATGTGAGGGGTCCAATATGTACTTCCTCAATAAGGATACATGGAACACATCATGTACTTGTAAAAGGTTAGGTGGGAGTGAAAGTCGATAAGCCACTTATCCAATGTGGTCAAGGATCTCAAATGGGATATTGTATCTTAGACTGAGCTTTCCATTCTTCCAAAACCTCATGTCTCTCTTCCATAGTGATATATAAAGGAAAACATTATCCCCAACCTCAAACTCTAGATCACATTGATGATTGAATACATATATTTTTTTAATCTTTGTGAGGATTTATTATGATGTTGAATGATTTGAACCATCTTTGTTATCTCTTGGATAAAATCAAGTCTCATAATCTTTCACTCTCTAAATTCATCGCATCATGTTAGAGTGTGACATATCCTCCCATCTAGATCCTCATAAGGTATCATATGAATTATTGAATGAAAACTATTGTTATATGAGAACTCCACTAGGGGAAGGTTTTGATCCCAACATCCTTATAAATCTATTGAACATGATGTCATCTTATCCTATAGAGTTTGAATGGTTCTTTAAAACTAAACATTCACCTGAGGGTGATGAGTACTATTGAAACTTATCTCTTTATTGAGTTCTTATTGAAATCTTCTCTAGAACATCAAGATAAAACATAGATCTCTATAATATAAAATAGAGAGTAGTACTCCATGGAGTCTTACCACTTCCCTTATATATATCTTAGTGAGTTGTTCAAGATAGAAATATTTCTTGATAGTAATGAAATGAGCCAACATTTTAAGGTGATAAAATACCATCTAGATGGTGTATTTTCCATTGTATGTCTTGGAGAGTCCTATGATAAAATTACTCATTATTTTTTCAATTTTTTAAACTAGTGTGGGATATGTTTGAATCATACCCATACAATTATGTTAATCATCCTTGACATTTTGGCACACCAAACATCAAAATATAGATTCTACAATCTCCCTCTCTATGTTATCCCACTACAATTATTTCTTCAGAACTCTATACATCTTAGTGCTTCCTAGATGAATAAAGAATCATGATCTATATGAGTTATACATAACTTCCCTATTCAGTTTTTCTTTTTATGGGACACATAAAAAGGTTCCAAACCTTATAACACAATCATTAGAAAATTTTAACTAGATAATGTTTGTTGCCCTTTTCTTTATCTGCAAATAATCTTTTTGTTCCTCCTTGATTATATAAAGGATGGATATTTGAGGAGTTATTTGGTAAAGGTACGATGAATATCTTTTTATTATTTCTATGTCTATGTCACCTTGATATTTTTATGAAATATTTCTCTTAAAATAATTTCATTTCTTCAATAACTTGTGTTACATGCAACAAAAAGTTTAGATAAACCATGTAACATTAACAAAACATTATGTGTAAATTATCAATTATCCATTGGGTTTGTGGGTATGAATATTAAAAACTAAATTATTAAAAATATTTGTCTACACATTTATAAAATTATTTCATTACTTTGTCTAATGATTTGAATTAAAAAATTATTTGAAAATAAAAGTGTAGTTTTTTTATAAAAAAAAATTTGTTTATGTGGGCAGTGTATTTTTATATTAATAAAATAAATTAATACCCATGGGTGAATTATTTTAATGATATATATATATTATTTCCTAGATCAAGTGTTTTATATATTCAATAAATATTTTTCTAAGAATATGATAAGAATAAATCCACTTTTATTATTTAAAATGTATTTCTTTCTAAAAATTACTTTCTCTCAAAATTTGCACAGTTAATTAAAATATAATTTCTGGAATTTATAAGCATTGAACTAAATAAAATGAATTTATAATTTATAATCATGATCTTTAAATTGGGTAAATATGCCCATTTCATTTTTTTAGTTTGAATAATAATCACAGTAAAATATATCACCTCAGTAAAGTGTAAATGTGGTTAATGTAGATTAATAATAAATGATAAGGACATAATTGTTTACCCTAATTATCCTAAAATTTAATTATTTTAATAGCCACTTTTCCATGAAAATTATTTATATTTTTTTAAATAAAAAAAGTAACAAAATATCACTCTCTTTTTTAAATAGTTCTTATGTGTCCACATAGATACAAAAGTAAGTTATGAATGAATATAAGTATTTATTTTATGGTTAATAAATTTATTTTCATGATATAAATTTATTATTATTATTTAGTAATTATATAATGACCTTAATTTCGTATGCAATATGGGCATAATATTTCTCCATTAAATAAAAAAGTAAATTATATTAGAAATATTAAAAGTGATATAACATGAATGATTTAATATTATACATGAATTTTCTATATATATAGTATATATTACTGAGTTTTTAAAATCATTATATTCTAATTGTGACTTTTTAATGATGTATTTAGTGTTAAATTAAATAAATAGTGTCAAAATTGACAATAATGAAATTTTATCAAAATAATATTTTATTAAATTACATAAAAATCATAATAATATTGAAATATGAAAAATAGGATATTATATGGTCTAAAATTTCATTAATTGGTAATTTATGGGCCAATTTTCACCTTATATGTAAACATTGTATAACAACCCTTCTATTTATTACACAATTAAAAGTGATTTATTACATAAAATATTCATGTGATAAAACATTGAAGACTGATAGGTCTAGTGTCTTTGGGGATTAGGATCATTACATAACAACTTAAAACATGAAATACAACATCTTTATTGAAAACATCCTTTACATGAACACTACATTCCATCATACTTAGCATTGCATGGGATAACCTGAGGACATGCATAAGAAAAAGGTGAGATATAAATCCCAGTAAGAGAATAAACATGGAATAACATGAGGTATAAAATAAATTTTATAGAATAGGAATATAAAATGGATCAGAAGATAAACATGAACATAAAGGCTTGATAACGCATGATAATAATAACATCGAAATGTGGCAACAACACTTAACCTGGAATTATCATGAGCCATGGCTCATTGAACATGGAGCATGAGTAAACCCTCATTTCTCATGAAGAACGAGTAAAAACTCATTGCAATTGAATTATCATGATTCAACACCCATTGAACATGACGTATCATGATACTATACTTTACTAAATGAATTGGAGCGCTATTAGGGCGCACCCTTCTTAAACATTTCATTTCATGCATAAGTGTGTCACATGGATCATATAACATGTAATCAATAAACATCATAAGTTATTCCACTATTAAGTAATGTGGAATAAATAAATTAAATTACCATTAAATTTGTATATTTTCATAAAGGTAAATACCCTTGATAGAGATATGGGTATGGTATTCACTGCACAATGATCTTGGCTTAGAAAAATGCGGTGCAATTTTGGCAGCATAACGGATTGACATAAGGATTCATGAAAAATCTTGATGAGAGAGAAAAGGGTGTCTCATCATATGAACATTAAATGTACATAAATAGGTTCATATAGATACATGTCCCAAAAACATAATGTAATTTAGATGCATAATACAAAAGAATTACTTGGATGTAAAATAGGAGAGAGAAATTCATCAAGGAATTTCGACATGGTAACGGGTGTACATGGGACACGTTAATGAGAGAGAAAGGGGTCTCCAATAATCCAAAACATAAATAGAAAAGTATTTGGGAGGTTATAAAACATACCCCAATATTTTTAATTAAAAAAAAGTGCATAAAAACTTAAGGAAAATTGGACAAAAATGAGAAAGAAAGAAATCCCTTACTTTGAAGTGTGATCCCAAAGGATTGGGAGAGACATGATAGAGGCTTAATGGGAGATTGGGGAACCTTGGTAGGATTATAGAGAGAGGAGGGAGGGTTTTTTTCTAACTCCAAATTCTTTTAGTGAAGAGGAAGTGGGAGCTTGGGTGGGTTTATATAGGAAAGGAGAGAGAATTCTTTATTATTTAGGTTTGGGACACCTCATATTAAACTAATCAATACCACAACCCAGATCATGGTTTTTGCCCATGGTTTTTACAAAAGGGGAGTGTAAAAAATTATTTTATAATTCCAATGGATGAACTTCTTAAAATAATAGGGTGGCTTATGTGGAGGTGAGTCACACTCTCAAAGAAAGCAATTAAAAAAGGACAAAATGTTTTATTAGTCTTGGACCGTCCAAAAAGCTTTGTAAAATAAATAAAACAAATATAAAATCAAATTATTTTAATTATAAAAAATATATTTTCAAAACCTAATGTCAATAGTATTTTATTAAATAACTATTGGATCATTATTATGGAATAAAACATATTATATATTTAAACCGTATTTAATTTTTACCCAAAAATTTAACTGTCTCAAAAAATTATGAAAAATTCTCCATTGGATAATTTCAACATCCTGATTCCAAAAATAATATTCATTTTATCTAAATAATTTTATAAATATGTGAATTTTTACTTTTAAAATAAAAATCGATATTTACCGAAAATTCATGGGTTTTGACAAAAACAGTTTTCCAACATTAATGAAAATTACAATTGCATTCATTAAATTATATTATCATTTATATTTAATAAAAATTAATTTAATAATAATATTTTATTAAAATATTATTTAATTCAAAATACCATTAATTCATCAAAATAGATTTCTTAGTTGAATATGAACTAAAAATACTATTTGTGCTTCAAAAACTATTTACAAAGTAACAATAATAAAATAAATGAACACACTTTATAAAAAATTATTTACATAGTCATAGTGATAGGTTCTTGTTACATAACCCCTTATAACACATGTATAAGATCGAAGGGTAAGGTGTGCGATGGTGACAGACTCTTGGGGTGGCTCGGATAACATCGCTCGGGTGGTATTCTCTTTTAACTTCCACTTCTCCCGTAATCGGTTCCACTCAAGCTTAATGTGTTCAAGCTCAGCTTGGTCTTGGTTAAGAGAGAAGCCCAATGAAACCACTTCCTTTATGAGCTCTGGAAAATGGGCTTCGTACGGGGAAAGTATACTGGATTACGTAATCGCTTCCTTTATCTGAGTAAATTGGAATTTTTAAAGCCCTATATTTATACTAATCATGTGATCACTATTCAACGACTATATTAGAAATAGTCACAATTCATAATGGTATTTTAAAATCCAGAAACATAAAACCAATTAAGTTCACATTTCATAATAAGACATTTAATTAGATCAAGATAAATTTTCATTAATGAATGTTTTGGTCATTACAATATTCCCCCCTTAAAAAAAAATTCCCTTGAAATTTCCATTTTCCACACTAAAAAGATAAGGGTAACTCTGCTTAATCACTTTCTCCAATTCCTACGTCTCTTCTTCAAACTTGTGGTTTCGACACAACAAATTCACAAGGGGCATTGTCTTATTTCATAGGACTTTTTCCCTATGATCTAAGATCTTCCCTGTTTTCTCCTCATAAGAAATATCATACTCTAGTTGTACTGCCTTTAAAAAGAGTACATGTGAATGGTCTGGTATATAATTATTTAAGAGGGATAAATAAAATGCATCATGTACTTTGTATATGGTAAGTTGAAGTGCTAGTTGATAGGCCACAACCCTAACACGATCAAGAATCTCGAAGGGGCTGATGTTCCTTGGACTTAAATTCCCTTTCATTCCAAACCTCATGAACTTCTTCCATAGAGATATGCATAGAAATACCATGTATCCAACTTTAACCTCAAGGTCTCATCGAAGGTTATCTGCATAACTCTTCGGTGAACTCTGGGCTGCTTTGATATGCTGTTGAATGGTTTTCACCTTCTCCACCATTTCTTTTATCACTTCTATTTCTAGAAGCTTATGCTCATTAACTTCATCCCAACATGTAGGTGTTCGGAGCCTCTTCTCATAAAGGGCTTAATAAGGTGTCATTCAGATGTTCGAGTGGAAATTGTTATTATAGGAGAATTCATCCAGAGGAAGATGTTGATCCCATCTTCCTTTAAATTCCATTGATCATACTCTAAAAATATCCTCAAGTTTTTAGATAGCCTGCTCAGATTGGACCTCAGTTTGAGGATGATAGGTCGTACTGAAGTTCAGTTCAGTATCCAGAGCATGTTGAAGAATCTTCCAAAACATAGAGTCGAATCTTGGATCTCGATCGAATACAATAGATAGTGGTACTCTATGCATCCTTACTACTTCTCTGATATATATTCATGTCAGTTGATCCAATGACAAATCCTCCCAAATTTCATTGAAGTGTGTAGAATATTTATGATGATCCCCAATAACTCAAATTGCATTTTTTTCCATTGGATGTCTTTAGAAGTTCGGTGACAAAGTCCATGGTGATGTTCTCCCATTTCCATGCTGGTATGGTCAATGGTTGCATAATTCCCTTATACTTCTTCCTCTCTAACTTTACTTTTTGACACACCATGCACATTGATGTATACTCAGTGATATATTTCTTCATATTATCTCACCAATAATTCCCTCGGATATTCTTGATACATCTTTGCGTTTCCATGGAGAATAGAAAAAATTGAACAATGCGCATCATCCATAATTTCCTTCTTTACCTCCGAAATTGATGGAACACATAGTCTTTTCCCAAATCTCACAAATCCTTTTTCATTAGAATTGAACTCCGAGGATTTCCATTTTCTGATAGCTTCCAATCGCTTCTGAATTCCCACATCATCCTTTTGAGCATATTTTAACCTTTCCAAAAGAGAAGGTTGAGCAATCATTTGTGAAAGGATTGATGATGTTACCTTCTTTATGATTCCCATGTACATCTTCATCAAATATAAGAAGATTGGGTCCTTCTAAATTCTCATAAATGATATAATTTTTGGGTCCTTTATACTTAGATCATCTGCCACCTTGTTCACTTTCCCAGGGTGGTAATGGATTGAGCAGTCATAGTCTTTGATCAGCTCTAACCATCTTCATAGGTGCATTTCCAACTCTTTCTATGTGAATATATAGTTGAGAATTTTGTGGTCCGTATATATTTCACACATTTCTACAAAGAGATAATGCTACCAAATTTTTATAGCGAATATCACCATAGCTAAATCCAAATCATGTGTTGGGTAATTCTGCTCATGAACATTCAATTGCATTGAATCATAGGCAATGACTTTCTCATTTTACATCAACACACAGCCCAGGACCTTCTTTGAAGCATCACTGAATACCACCAAAAGATCTCCACTTGTGGGTAAAGTGAGAATGGGCATAGTGATATGCATCCTTTTTAACTCCTTGAATCTTTCTTCACATTCATCAATCCAAGCAAACTTTACTGCCTTCTGAGTTATCTTAGTAAGAGGGTTGGACAATCATGATAAATTTCTCACAAATTTTCGATAATATCCAGTTAACCCCAAGAAGCTATAGATATTTGTTACCGATGTTGGCCTCATCCATCCCTCAATTGCTTCTATTTTGGAGGGATCCATAGATATCCCATTTCATGTGTTGATATAGACCAATAATGAGACCTCCTTTAACTAGAACTCTGACTTGTTGAACTTTTCATAGAGATTATCCTTCTACAAGGTCTCTAGTATAGTTCGTAGATAATCCTCATGATCCTACTTGGTTTTATAGTATATCACAAAATCATCTATAAAGACTACCAAAAATTTGTCGAGGTAATCCGTAAAGACTATATTCATCAAGTCCATAAAGATTTCTGGAGTATTAGTGAGTCCGAAAGTAACTACTATGAATTCATAGTATCCGTATCTTGTACAAAAAGTAGTCCTCGGGATATCTTCCCCCTTCACCCTTACATAATAATATCCAGAACGAAAATCCATCTTGGAGAAGTATTATGCTCTACGCAGCTGATCGAATTATTCATCAATTCATGGGAGTGGATACTTATTATTTATTGTGATTTTGTTAAGATCACGATAATCGATGCAAAGGTTCATTGACCCATCCTTCTTCTTGATGAAGAGGACTGGTGCACCCCATGGTGAAGCACTTGAGCGTATAAACCCTTTATCCATATTCTCCTGTAGTTGTTTCTTCATCTCCTCATGCTTTACAACAGCCATTATACAAAAATTCATGGATATTGGAAACACCCCAGGTATAAGATCAATTAAGAATTAAACATATCTTCTTATAGGAATACCATAAAATTCCTTAGGAAACACTTTAACAAATTCCATCACAATAGGAATGTCTTAAAGGGTGGTTTCCTCCTTAAACTCAATCATCTAAGCCAGATACGCTTTCTCATTGGGAAGTAATATCCTTACTTGAGATGATGGAGCTAAAAAAAGATTTATCTTCCTCCTTGCAGTTGTATAGAATTAGGGGTCAATTCTCCACATGAAGAGTGTTTTCCCTCCCATATAAATTTATGTTGGCTCTATATAAGTAAATCCAATCCATGAAAAAAATTACATCAAATTCCACTAGAGGGAGTATGATGAGGTTCACTGGGAAATTCAATCCATAGATTATGATAGGAGAGGAGTTATATTCCTAGGATGCAATGATTTCCCCATTTTTCGTACTCACTGACATCTTTACTTCCATGATTTGTGGTTGTGCTGGGATTTTTCTACTAAAATTTTGGGATATAAAAGAATGTGTAGAACCTGAATCAAAAATTATGTTCTCTATTCTTGAATGAATAACTAGAGTACCTGTCACCACTTCGTTTTCAGCGTCCACTTATGCAGTAGTGATGTCAATATCTCTACTTTACTACTTTGGAGGTTGTTGGTTGCCTCCGGATACCCATATCTTAGGGAAGTGATTTTCAAGATTCCCCAGTTCTTTGCAGTTGTAGTAATGAACAAAAGGTTGAGCTTCGAACGGAGCGTTCCTCTCCTCTATTGCAGCCAATGGTTTTTCTTGTTGGTAGTTAACATCTAGTTTCCCTTCTCTTCCACACCTAAAGCATTTCCTCATCCCCTTCAGGCAAAAACTGGGGTGCTTCTTTCCACACCTTTGGCAAGTGGGGTGCTAGATCTTCTTTGCACCGTTGGATTTATCCATTAGACCACCAGAATTGAATTCCACCTTACTCTTCGTATCCCTATGATACCCCTGAGATTCTCTGATCTCCATTTCGGTCGTGAGGGAACATAGGACAATTTTCTCATAGCTATCAAAGTCATGGATTTCCAGCCCTTTTTGTATGCTAGGTTTCATCCCACCAAAGAAGAAGTCAACCTTGAATTCAGGGGTAATGACAAAGCCGGAGGTGTATCATCCAAGCCTTGTGAAGTTTACCTTGTACTCTCTGATAGATTTGTCATATTTTTCCTTGAGGGAATGGAAGTTCCTTTCCATATTAAGTTAGAGGGAGCGTGGAAAATATTTATCAAAAAACATCTTCCAGAAATCCTTCCATTCCAATGCCTCGATCTCTTTCTCAGGCTTCATATTTTTGATCAATGTCCACCATTGATCGGATTCACCTTCCATAAGATAAGTATCCAAGAGAACATTCTTCTATTCAGAATATTGAAGGATGGAGAAGATCTTTTCAATAGAGTTGATCCATAGTTTGGCAATTGAGAGATCTGACGATCCATTAAAAGTAGGAGGTCTTTGTCTCATGAAACTCTTGATAGAGACTTGTTCTTTCTTAGGGGGGTTGAACATTTCTCTTGACCCATGTTTCTATTCAAATATTTTTCTAACTGAGAGAGTAATGTGACAAATTTTTCGATTCCTGCTCCCATCAGATTGGGCATCTCATTAGCACATTCATCACATTGATCTTCACATTGGTTGTTAGCATGAGTCCTCCTATTACCGTCCATTGGCTGGAATAAAATAAAAGTTAGGGGTAACACATAAAGGGTAATCCAAGGAAAAATTGATGACTTATAAATAACTTTTATTTCCTTAACTTATGAATACATAGGCTTCAATCTATGCTATTCATGATCTACTTTCTAATAGATATTCTTTGCGGCATTTTTTTTAATTCCCTTAATAAGGGTTCATACTAAGCTTGTGAATTTACCAAAGCATATCTCTCGAGAGTGTCACAACCAAGAGTGAATCAAGTCTCATTGTCTTTTACCAGTTCCCATTCGAGTCTAGCTCAATGTAGTGTTTTTGCTGTTTTACCCCTAGGATACATATGTTCCAGAGCCGCCTCTACCTGCTTGTATCCAGACAGGGATGTATTTATTTGATAAACCACGTACTCAAAACTCACCAAAACTTAGGGATGTTTTTATTATACTTATTCTTGCCTCTAATCCTTCACTAGGGTTTTCTAATCCTAATCCCAAAAATAACTAAACCTATCCTCTGATACCAATTATGACAACCCTGCTCTTTATTACACACTTCAACCTGATTTATTACAGAAAATATTCACTTGATACAACATGGAAGATCGAGAGGTATAGTGTATTTTGGGATTAAGATCATTAAATTACAAGTTAAAAAATTAAATACAACATCTTTATTGAAAACATCCTTTACTTGACCACTACATTCCATCGTACATAGCATTGCATCGAATAACCAAAGGACATGCATAAGAAAAGGGTGAGCTATAATTCCCAGTGAGGGAATAAACATGGAATAACATGAGGAATAAAATAAATGTTAGACAATAGGCATATAAATGTAGAAAAAGAGAAACATGAACATAAAGGCATGATAAATCATGATAATCATAACATGGAAATGTGGCAACAACACTTAACATGGAATTAGCATGAGGCAAGGCTCATTGCACATGGAGCATGAGTAAACCCTCATTGCACATGAATCACAAGTAAAACCTATTTGAACATGAATTATCATGATTCAACACCCATTTCACATGATTTATCATGATACTATACTTTACCCAATCCATTGAAGCGCTATCAGGGTGCACCCTTCTTAAACATTTCATTTCCTGCATAAGTGTGCCACATGGATCATATAACATGGAATCAATCAACATCATCAGTTATTCCACGATTTAGTAATGTGGAATAAATACATTAAAGTACCATTCAATATGTATATGTTCATAAAGTTGGATACCCTTGATAGAGACATGGGTATGGTATTCACTACACAATGATCTTGGCTTGGAAAAATGCAGTGCAATTTCGGCAGCATAATGGCGTGACATAAGGATTCATGAAAATGGATGATGAAAAAGAAAAGGGTATCTCATCATATATACATGTAATGGAAAATAAGGGGGTCATATAGATATATGTACCAACAAACGTAATTGAATTTAGATTGATAATACAAAATAATTACTTAGATGTAAAAGAGGAGAGAGAAATCCCTCAAGGAATTTCAGCATTGTAACGGGTGTACATGGGACACATTAATGAGAGAGAAAGGGGTCTCCAATCATAAAAAATATAAATAGGTCAATATAGGGGAGGTTAGAAATCATACCCCAACATTTTTAATTATAAACAAAAGTTCATAACAACATAAGTAAAATTGGACAAAAATGAGAAAGGAAGAAATCCCTTCCATGGAAGTGTGATCCCAAAGGATTGGGAGAGGATTTGGAGAGGCTTCTTGGGATCTTGGGGAACCTTGGGAGGATTATAGAGAAATTAGGGAAGGGTTTTTTCGAACTCCAAATCCTTTTAGTGAAGAGGAAGTGAAAGGTTGGGTGGGTTTATATTGGAAAGGAGAGGGAGTTCTTTATTTTTTAGGTTTGTGACACCTCACATTTAACTAATCAACACCACAAACCAACCCATGGTTTTTTCCCATGGTTTTTTCCAAAGGGGTGTGGGAAAAAAGTATTCTATAAGTACAATGGCCTAACTTTTTATAATAATATGGTTTTTATGTGGATTTGAGTCACACTCTCAAGGAAAACAATTTAAAAAGACAAAACGTTTTATATGTTTTGAAGGGTCCACAAAAGCTTTGTAAAATAAATCAAAAAAATATAAAATCATGTTATTTTAATTATAAAACATATATTGTCCGAAAATAATGTTTATAGTATTATATTACATCACTATTGGGTCATTATGATTTCATAAAACATATTATATATTTAAACGGTATTTAATTTTTACCCAAAAATTTGACTGTCTTTGAAAATTTTGAAAAATTCACAATTGGATAATTTAGACATCCTAATTCCAAAAATAATATGAATTTTATATAAAAAATTTTATAAATATGTGAATTTTTACTTTTAAAATAAAAACTGAAATTTACAAAAAATTCATGGGTTTTGACAAAAACAGTTTTCAAACCTTAATAAAAATTACAATTGCATTCATAAAACTATATGATAATTGTATTTAATAAAAATTAATTTATTGATAATATTTTATTAAAATATTATTTAGTTAAAAAATCCATTAATTCATCAAAATATATTTTTTAGTTTAATATTAACTAAAAATACTATTTGTTCTTTAAAAACTATATACATTGTAATAATAAAAAAATGAATGCACATTATTTATACAAAAATTATGTACATATTCATTTTCTTAGAGTATTGTTACATAACCCTTATAACACCCACATAAGACCTAAGGGTAAAATGTGTGATGGTGACAAACTCTTGGGGTGGCTTAGATAACATCGCTTAGGGGGGTAATCTCTATTAATATCTACTTCTCCCGTAGTCGGTTCCGCTCAAGCTTAATGTGTTCAAGATCAGCTTGGGATTGGTCAAAAGCGAAGCCTAAGGACACCACCTCCTTTCTGAGATCTGAAAAATTGGCAATGTGTGGGGAAAGTCTACTAAAAGAGGCCATCGCTTCCTTTGTTGAGTAAATTGGATTTGTTAAATCCATATATTTATACTAATCATGTGATCACTGTTCAACCGCTATATTAGCAATGATCACAATTCATAACGGTATTTTAAAATATAGAAACATAAAACCAAATGAAGTTCACATTTCATAATAAGACATTTAATTAGATCAAGAGAAATTTTCATTAATGAATGTTTGGGTCGTTCCAGATTGCAACCCTTTAATATTGAATTTTTTTACCATAGTTAAAATTAAAATTGGTTAACTAAGGGTAAATCAAAATGATAAGGTTTAAAATTACAAAATATCCTGTATAAAATAAATTAGTTTGTGGGATTAAAACCCTATATTAAATTAAATTTTAATAAATGGACATTTTAGGCATAACTATTGAGAAATAATTTATTATAATTTAATATTTTTTGAAATTCAAAAAGTTCCCCTCACTTAAATTATTAAAAGGGAACTTTTTCCCTCACTTCTTCATACCAATTTAAGCCGTATAGCTCGAAAAAAATATAAATATTTCTATTATAAAATTTCCTATACATGTTTAATAGATTATTTTCTTCCCAAAATACCAAACCTAAATACATTTATAAGACATCTGAATGATTCATTTCAAAGAAGATGTAATCTCTTTACCTGATCACTTTCTATTCTATTCTCTTTTACCTCATATAAATCTTTGGTATGTATCATAAAATAAATATTTAAGTATCATAAATATTATTAAAAGTTTTTATAATTATTAAAAAACCATTATAAATCCTCTTTTCAATAAAATGAGAATTTAAAGTATCACTCGTGCATACATATGGTATACCATCTTCACATAGAGACACAATTCCTTTTTCATCACCATATTTTATGGATAGTTATTATAATGGTTTTAATGTTTATTTATTATATTTATGAAATAATTATACTTATATAATTATAATATTTGATTTACAAACTTACCATCCAATCCTTCTGTAAATGATAACATTGTTTGTGTGTCTGAGTGGACTAACCCCTCCATAAAGCAATGTGATTAGTTTTAAATTTATATTATAATTGGACGGTATTAAAGAAAATATTAATGAAAATTATATATATATATATATATATAACTATTATTATTACTATCAAATAAAGGTGAATTAATTTTTAACCTTCTTTCATTCCATTGATCAAAAACTGAAATCATTATTCCGGCGTACGTATGGTCTATTGTCTCTTTGAACAATGTAATTAATTTTTATATCTCTACATTTCATGGATGACTATAAATACATATATAATTAATATATATTATATTTATATCAATACTATTATTATATAGATTATTTAACCAAGATATATTTATATGGACATGAACTACTGAACAGAAACACGCATGATAAATGAAACAGTTAATACCCATAAATAACAATTTTGATAAGCAATTATTGATAAAATGGGTTGTTGAAATATTATAAATGTATTATATATGAAATTTTAATTATTAAAATTAATTTTATATATAATTATAATTTATTTTAATTTATTTTAATTTATTTTAAATTTGGATACATTACTTTTAAAGAAAGTTCAACTCTAGTTTGGGGTTTTATATTACAATCTCATTGTTTATCAATATTGTTTATGATTAAGTTAGGATAATGAAATATTATGACAAACCTCTCAAGATAATAATAAATTTTATTATCTTATATTTATTTATTGAAAATACATTTTTTCCTTTCATTTACCTTACCTTAAGTACTCAAAATACTAAAAATATTTTTTTAATAAAATTTGGCTTCATTTCTCTCTTCAGTCAAAAAACCTTTCTCTTTCATGTACATGTTTTACTAATATGATTTATAGAAACTTTTTACTAATATCATATGATTTTTTATATTCATTTTTACCCACTTTTAAAATTTTTATTTTTTTAAATAATTCTTTTTGTCATTTCCCAAATAAGTAACTTTGTGACCTTTCTAATAAAAGTATAGAAGTAATGTTTTTTAACATATATATCATTAACAAAATTTCCCACTATTATGATGCCTCATTTATTTAAAGGTTAATTTAAAAGTTTTTAAGTTTATTTTGAAAAAAATTCTTTATTTAATATGTTTGTGGTTTTTATATTTAAAACTTTACTTTTAAAGTGGACAGACTATTTTAGCCAAGAAATGTTTCAAGTGATTTTTCAAAGTCATTTTCCATAAAATATAACAACATTTGATGTTAATTAATATTTAGTACGGTTATGATAAAATTATTATTATGGAAATATTTTAATAAAACCTATTTTCTATCCATGGGTTATATTATGAGGAAATGTTTATAAAACCCATTTCTTTCTACGGGTTATTATATAAATAAATGTTTATAAAACATGTTTACATTCATGGGTTTAGATATGATGAATGTTTTATGATATTGTGGCACACATATGTATAATTCTCATTATGTGATATTAGGTACCTATATCTCCCTCTTATTCATTGGATAAATATTGATATATCAATAGATAATCAGAATTGTAATACAGAGTGAACCCAATTCAGTAAGATAATTTTTTCCATTATGATAGTCTGGGGAGTGAACCTTGACTATTATTATGGTTTTTGGAGTAACCCATTATAATATGATAATCTTATAAAATAACCTTAACTGCTAAGGAAATGATTTTCTATGCTTATTTATAAACCATAATCCCATGTCTTATGCCAATGTTATGCTTACATGGATCAAGTTTTTTTGTCCCATTATGATTTATGTCTTATGAGATTCCATTATTTATGTCATGAATTAAGATTATGATATTTGATAAGGAGGGTATGGTTTTCAAACATTAAAATTATTTTCTTATACCCTTATTCTCATTCTATTTTTTTAGTCATTGATATATCCCATGTGATCCCTTAATAAGAATCTAAGCTCACCCTTTTTTCATTTTTCCCTAGGTTACGAAGAATAGTATTAAGTATGATTTGTCTAAGAAGGATTATAGTTATCAATAAATAAGTGAGAGATGATGTATATTTTTTTATAAACCTATTTTTTATGTTTCTAGGTGTCTAAAGATACTAGACCTAAAATTTTCAAGTGTATATCAAAATTCTATGTAATGAATTTTCATCTATTATGATGTAATATCTATGTACGAAAAGTAGGGGTCGTTATCTTTGGTATCAAATTAAGTTTTAGTTAAAATTTGTGAAAAAGTATGGAAAAACATTATTAAGAACCCCAAGGATTATTCTAAGTATAGTATATAATCCTATGATTTTTTTAATGATAATGATTGTCCTATAATAAATATAAGGTATTATAGAAGAAGGATTCATGATTTATACATCCTATAAATTTTTTTTTGATTATTTGGTTTCCCGTAATGATTATTATTTCTCACACTATGATTTTTGGTTTTATTCATTGGATAGAACCTAAAGGAATCCTATTAATGTTGAATGTGATTGAAAATTTAATGATTATCCTTCTAAGAAAAATAATGTTAAGGTAAATTTAATTCAAAATATTGTTCTTATAATCACATAACTTTCTAATGATATGAATCTTGTTAATCTTCCAAACATGAAAATGAGGGAAAACGTTTTATTATGCCCTTTATAAGGAAAATTTCACCTTATTTTAGTGGTTACACTAATCCACCAGCCACAGAGTAATGGATTAGTATCATTGAAAAGATATTTTCCACTCTTCAATGTTCAAAACATGAGAAATTTATTCTGATTGTTTAACATTTTTATGGATAAGAATATTATTAGTGGAATGAAATCAATAACAATATAGAATAAGAAGAATTTTAATCTATGAAGTAGGATGAATATAAAAGATTATTTTTTAATAAGTAATTTTCTTATATATTTTTTGTAAAATGGATAAATAATTACTTAGGCTAAAGTATAATAATTATTAATCTATACGCACTTATAAGGAAAATATCACAATACTTGTGAGGTAATCTTATGGTATTACCATCCAACCTTAAATTAATATTGATCGATTCATTAGTTTCATAAAACAAAGTCTCTGAATGGAGTTATCCATAAGGTACTTTAATAGGTATGAAAAAATTGTTTGATGTGCTCTCAAGGTGGAGATGAATATTGTAGTTACCCATCAATCTCATGGTTTTGAAATAGAAAAAAAGAATATATATAGGTTATTTAAAAAATAATAAAGAGATAAAGATGAGTGTATCTTTTTTCTCAAAGTGCGAAATGAAACATGGGGTTTATTTTGTTAATGGAACTTTTAAATGTTTCACGTGTGGAAAGGAAGGTCATTGGGAAATATAATTCTAAATATATGGGATAATGTTATCTAATGATATGAATAGGATGAAATCTCTATAGAATGCACCAACCACACTGTACTGTTTTAAATGGAAGGAGTATAGAAATTAAGCTAACCAATGCCCAAATATAACATTTTATGACAATGATTGATTTAAACAACATCCTAATCCCATAGACAAATGTAAATATCGTATGATCACTATATTTTATGAGGGGTATGATAATGAATTGGTGAAAGGTACACTTACCGTATACTCTAGAACTGATAATGTCTTATTTGATTTTAGATATACCCAATATTTATACCGAAATAATTTCCTGAGGATATCATAGTACCATATCTAAAATTTGATATTGATTAATTATTAAAAACTATAATGGTATGATGTTTTCATCATAAGGCTATGATACTTCACTAGTTGAATTTTGTGGGAATGTGTTTCCTGAAAATCTTTTCATTCTTCCTCTAGTTTAATTTGATTTTATTATGGTAATGTATTGGATTAATTTACATAAATACTATATCAATTTTTGAGGAAGGGAAGTTATATTTTATATTATAATCCAAATTTTTATTGAATAGCAGTGTGATGATAAAAATGAAATTTTTATTGAAATTACATCCATTTTATGGGTCTCGATTCTTGTTAAAAATGGTATTTATCTTAGATGGTTGGGGAGAAACTCAACAACAAAAATATTCATATTATGTAGGAGTTTATTAATTTCTTTTCTAAAGATTTGTATAGTCTTACAAAAAATCATGAATTTGAGTTTTCAAGATCACTCTTAGTTGGTGATACACCTATTTCCAAGACTCCATATAAAATAGACCAATTTAGTTACAATAATAGAATAATAAACACCATGAGAATCTTGAAAAGGGATTCATTAGGATAAGTGTGTCATCTTAGGCTGAAACTGTTTTTTATAAGAATAAATATTTATCAATGAAACTTTATATTGATTATTTAAAATATAACAGGGTCACTCTCAAGAAAAAATATCATCTAACCCATATTGATGACTTTTTTATTCAACTATGTCGATCTCAATAATTTCCCAAGATATTTTTTCATTATGGATATCATCCATTGAGGGTCAATAAGGATGATATACCCAATACAAAAAAAATTTACAAGGTATATACACTCTGAATTTATAGTGATGTCATTTGGTCTTACTAATACCCCCACTGTATTCATGGATTTAATTAATAAAGTATTTAGAGATTACTATGATCATATTTTGGTAGTCTTTATAGATGATATTATTGTATATTCAAATATAAAGTAAGAGTATGAAGATCACTTGAGGATTGTGTTGAAGACCCTGGTGAAGAATAATATTTATTCAAAATTTAACCGTTGTGAATTTTGGAATCATAAAGTTTCATTCTTGGGTCATATAATATCAAGTTAGTGTATATCTATAGAACCTTCAAAGAGATAAGTTATTGAACATTAGACTAGACTAACCATTATGATTGATATCTATAGTTTTCTTGTTTTGGATAGATATTATCAGTAATTTCTAGAGAATATTTCATGAATATAGAATCCACTCATAATGTTATCTTGGAAGGGATCCAAGTTCCTTTGGAAGAATGAATGTGAGGAATATTTTAAGGAACTGAAAATAAGGCTAGTTAGCATATATGTAATTACACTACCCTATAGTGGATAAGGTCTTATAATCTATAGTCATGCATTAAAGAAGCTACTAGGATTTTTCCTTAAGTATATTTTTTTGGTTATATCTGATGCCTCATGAAAATTGAAGGCCCATGAGAAAAATTACCCAAATCATGAATTAGAGGTAGTTGTGGTAATTTTTTCATTAAAGATGTGGACGAATTATATCTATGGAGAAAGGTGTGACATATATATATTGATCATGAAAGATTAAAGTATGTTTAATCTCAAAAGGAGATGAATATGAACCAGATAAAATCGTTAGATATAATTAAAGATTATGACTATTCAATACGTTACCACCCTGGGAAAGCAAAAAAGGTGTAACATGATCTAATTCAAAAGGATAATGTTATATTATCTATTATGAGGATCACAAAAGAAAAAATATTTCTATACTTGCAAATTATGCATCTTGAAATAATGAGGTAAGGGGATAAATCCTATCTTTATCTAATGATTGTTCAACCATCTATCCAAGTAAAGATTACAGATCCATAAAGGGAAGATGTAGAGATAAAAAATAAGGTGATAAATGTTCTTGATACAAACCTTGATTGTAATGGAATAATAAGTTTTAGTAACCCTATATATGTCCCCTTAGTACCATATTTGAAGAAGGAGTTGATTGATGATGCTCGTAGTTCTTCATTATCTATTTATCCTGGAAGTATGAAGATGTATAGAGATTTTAAATCGTATTTACAGTGGGAAGGAATGAATAGAGATATTTTGGATTATATTTCTTATTTCTTGGTATGTTATTAAGTTAAGGCTATGAGATAAATTTATAAGGTGATATTTCAACCATTACCCACACCAGAATGGAAATGGGAAAACATCACCATGGATTTCGTTATCGGGCTCCCCAAAAAAACTAAAGGTAATAATGATATATGGGTTGTAGCTGATCACCATACAATATAACATCCCATACATTTCATATAAATATATAACATATTTTTATATTAATATCCATTATATAACATAAAAATCAATTCCAAAACTGTATAGATCTAGTGTATTTGGAAACTAGGAAGCATAATCAACTAGTTCATAAAACATTTACATTTTATATTTCCTATTTTCATCATAAGTAAAACCCTTTTTGAAAGATAATACTTAATAAATTTCTTCATTTACTAGGGAAAATAAACATAAGAAATGGTGATCTCATATACTCAGTAATGGTAAATAAGAGAGATAGCAATGATTTCATAAGTGTAATATCCCATTACTAATTTGACAGGTATGTCTTTAACCATGTAATGGTTTTTTTATTTTCATTTACTAGGTAGGGTTGATAATGAATTGGTAGAATAAATTTAATAGTTAAGTCATAGATTTTTTGGACTCTCATATGTAACTGACCATTTCTTCAGGCTATATTAGAGTTACATTCCATGTAACTAGGTTACACGTCGTGTAATATTCACCAGGTGCATACTGTGAGAAGGTTCATATCATGATAAGATTAACACTATGAAAGGATACACAATGTGATGAGACTTTACATTTTTTGAGACATTTAATCAATGGTTTTACATTTAATGAAACATTTTTTTTAGTGGTTATGAAATTTAACTATTTCATGATGTGTGATGGAATTAAACATGATATAATACACAAAATATACTTTTTAAATGGGTAGCATAGATGAGATCCTATTTTACCCTCCTCTATAGTTTCATTTATCTCAACCCAAATCCATCCCCAAGCAATTATAGATCCTTACAACACTTCTTGGTTCCTTCTTTCAGTGTTTGATCTTCATTTTTATAGTGGTGTGGATTCACAGGTAAGCATTCTCTTTATTATTTTCTTTCTATATTTATAATCCTTTGGGATTTCAATAGATCATATTTAAATTGATGTATATATACATCAGATTATTGGATATATATTTTAGTTTTAGTTTCAAGGTCTTCTACGCCATCATTCTCATTGACAGATTCTATTGTGAGTATTGGTTTTTTGGAAAAAGGGTAGGTGATTCTATTTGGTTTGGCCAAATTGATTAAATCTGAATTTCTTGATATATTTCAATTGTTTTTTTAAATTAATGTTCTAAAATTTTCTTTCAATTTATTTGATAAAACCCATTCTAATGAATTGGGATATTTAAAATAGTTTTGGCATGAAAATTGGGAAAACACTTAATTCCATTGAATTACGGAGAGTTTGTGAAAATACATTGATTCAAATTATTTAATTTAAATTGTAAATTTGATGGAAGTTATTTCAATGAAATTGTTTAATTTAATTATGTAAATATATTTTGAAATTTTTGTAATTAGTTTGGAATTTATTTCAAACTTGTGATAATGGATTAAAATGTTTTGATAGAAACCTAGTGCTTTTATCTTTTTAAAAAGGCATGTTATTTATTAAAACCTATTTTGTTTTCAAATGGAAAATTTAAATTTGAAATAGGGAATGGGATTAAATTACAATTTAAGAAATC
The DNA here is from genome assembly GCA_963277665.1 of Viscum album. Lineage (NCBI taxonomy): Eukaryota > Viridiplantae > Streptophyta > Magnoliopsida > Santalales > Viscaceae > Viscum > Viscum album. The sequence goes on from OY728164.1 coordinate 1,169,167,280, forward strand.
TAAAAATAAATTTCCCATCATTGATTGTGCAATATCACATGCAAGACTTATGTAGTTTGTGTGTTATTTGGACAAACTCTACGAATATTCAACATTTTAAAACATAAATGAAGTATATCACATCACTGATGGGATGTTGATGAGTCTCCTTTGGAAAATGTTAGAGGGATATTTTAATACACATATTTTCATAATCACGTAGAGAATGTGGAGTCATATATCCTATAATTTTTGTACCTTTTTGGAAGAAGAACATGTTGCTCGCTTGTTATATATTTGAGATATAAATATATGCCAACATTCTTCAACTACTTTAAATTAATTTTTAATTTATATAAACTATTTTATATAAATTTATTTAATCCCTTTTTTTATAAATATTCCATCACTTTTAAATTCATTTCTTAAAGTACTTTCCAGTATTTGAATTGTATAGCATGAATTGTATAAATATGATTTTAAATGAAAAACATGTTTATTCTAAAATTTAAATAATTACCTTGGTTAATCTATTATTAGTATATGATATAGATTACTTGGGGATACCCTACTGGGATTTTTTTCTTACACCCTACCTCTACCTTTGGGTGTTTGTAGATTATATCCTTCCATGTCTAAGAAGGGGGAAGGATCTTTTAGAGGTTGATCCAACAGTTGAACCTTGGACATTGTGAGTTTTGTCCTTAGGGACTTAGGTTATTTTTCTCCATTGTAGTACTTGGGTTTTAGTACATGGTGATTTAATTCCTTTTGTCTTTTGATACATTATTCCTAGTGGATTTTCATTTGTATACATATTGACTTGCTTTTATTGCTTCCAATATGTTTTGTGGAAAATTAATTTCCACTAGCATGTTGTATGATTTTAGGTGTTAGTAATCAACCCATGGGGATCTAGAAAACCCTTAAGAAAATGTCATGGTCGTCTTGGTTATCAAATTACCAAGGTACCTGGGATGGTTCATTACAAAATGGTATCAAAGGAGGTTTTTCTGATTTTGTATTGAATCCCTTAAGTGTTTTTAAAATCTTCTTGGGACTTATGAGTTAGTTATAATTGAGTTCTGAGCCAGATCCCACAATAATGAATATCAAGTTTTCAAGTGTGGTTAGGGAAAGACGTCTTATGGATTAGTTCTAGTCTTTTCCCCTTTTTTATTTGGATAGAGTAAAATCCAAATATTCTTTATACTATACATTGGGATTAATTTCCCTTGTTATTCAGTTTGAGTGATAATATAATTTATTTCATATAATTTGTTGATGTTGTGTAGCATCATGCCTCTAAGAATATGTGTTCATTGAATCTTGGAAGAAGTTATTTCTGAACTATATGGAGTAAATCCTCAAGTTGAGCTAAATATATTTGCGGTGATTATGAACATTTTCTAAGCTCTCAAATAGAAACCACCTTCAGTCCCCATTCAAGCTCTAGCTGTGGATCCTCAGGGGGTTGTTCTTAAAAATCAATATCAATATTTTCTTATCTACAATCCACCAGTTTTCAAAGGCTCTACTGATCATTATCATGCTAAGGAATGGTTGGGAGGGATAGAACATCTGTTTGAATTCTTTGAGACACCATATGAAATCAACGTAAAGTGTACCACCTTCATGATGGAAGGAATGAGTAGAAGATGGTCAAGTATGATGGTGATGGAAAATAAATAAGAGTCATTAGTGTATAAATACTTAAAGGTTCTTTTCACTATCTAGTTCTATCCAAATTCAATGGTGTTAGCAACGGATGTATAGTTTTTGAAGTTTGAACAGGCAGATAAAACCATGACTGAATATTCAAATTTCTTTGTAGATATCGTGAAATTTATGCCTGAGATTATATCTAATGAGAAGATTAAGTCATGATGGTTCATGTTAGGAATTAAATCAGATAAATTTTATTGGATTTTCCTTCTAAAGCTACCCACTTATGCTGATGTGCTGGATAGGGTGATAATGGTTGAGATGGACCTAGCAGGAAAGTCAAGGTTGAATGGAGTTTCTTTTTTTCCCAGTGGTAGCATCAGTTCCTTTAAGGGAAAGATAAATAATGATAATTATCATATTATTTCTCAATGGTAGTGTTATTTTAGATATCCTACATCACTAAGATGAATTCCCTTATTTTTTCCATCAGTGTGGAAAGCCAAAACATTCCAAAATGGTTTGCACTGAGGAACCCAAGAATCATAGCTCCTACAGATGTTTAGGACAATTATAGAGATTTTTCTTTTATCTTTTCTACTTCACATAGTGTAACAGTATCATCAAATACTCCTAAAACTTTGAGGCAAACAGATTCTTCATATTTAAATGGGTTCTTTCCATAGGCATTTGTAATGAAGCTACTTTACACAGTGGAAGAGTCTCCCAAGGAAGAAGACATGGTTATAGAAACTATGAGAGGTACCATTATTATAGATTAATTAATAGTGACTTCTCTATTTGACACTGATTCATATCATTCATTTATTTCAACCCATATTGTTAATCTACTAAATCTTTCTATAGATATTTTATCTTATACAATGGATATTACTACACCCCTTGGAACAAACAGATAGTAGGGTCTTTATAGTCCCTCTTTTTTCTTCTCTCTATTAGATGTTGAGATGGATTAGATATTTCGTTTCCTCGGCATGAAACCTCTTGATGTTATTTTTATATTGGATTGGGTCATTTCTAATAAAGGTTGGATTGATTGTTATCTTTGGTAGGTCTACCTTACTACACCATGTGGTGTGTCTCTTGTCTTCCAAGGAGAATGGGACCCAAGATAGAGTACATCCAAACCTTCTTATCTAGAGATGGGGAAATTAATATTAGTGTAAAAAATTTTCTGGAGCAAGAATCTTTAAGTGGTGATCTCCCACCAATTTTCATTGAGTTTCCTGACATGTTTCCTTCTAATTTATCTGGGTTTCCACCAGTAAGGGGAGGTCAATTTTTTCATTGACTTAATTCTTGGTACTCATCCAACTTTTATTCCCTCTTAAAACATGGATCTAGCTAAAATGAAAGAGGTTAAATCCCAATTGGATGATCTTCTTGAGAAAGGCTTTATATGCTTGACTATCTCTCCTTTGGTGATATCAGTTCTCTTCACTAAGAAATATGATGGTTCTATTTTATTATGTTTAGATTACTGAAATCTCAATCAATATATGGTAAAGAAAAAGTATATATTTTCATGGATTGATGATATGTTTCATCAGGTGAAGGGGGGAGAAGTGGTTTTCAAATATCGACCTTCAATTTTATTATTATCAAATGAGGCTAAAAGAATCTGACATTCCAAAAACCGACTTTTAGATCAAGTGTGGCCATTATGATTACCTTTTTATGCCCTTTGGTCTAAAAAATTATCCTATAGTTTTCCTATATTTGATGAATATGACATTCCATGAATATTTTTATACATTTGTGGTAGTCTTTCTGGATGAAATCCTCATTTACTCCATGTATGAGGAGGATCACATGCATCATCGTAGAATAGTTCTAAGTTTATTTTGATTACAATCATTGATAGTGTGATTTTCAGATTTTGGAAGTGAAATTCTTGGTACACGTGGTGTTTGAATAGGGTATATTAGTTGATCTTGATAAGGTGAAGGATATCATTTCTTGGGAGTAATCACCTAATGTCTCTGAGATTCAGAGCATTTTGGGCTTAGATGGTTATTATCGCCGGTTCATGAAGGAAATCATGAAGTTGTCTAATCCAATGACTACTCTAACTTGGAAGGGGTGAAGTTTACATGGAATGATAAATGTCAGAGCTATTTTGTTCAACTAAAATCTCTTTTGAAAATTGTGTTGGTGTTGACTCTTTTAGGGGCCGAGCAGGGCTATGTGGCCTTCAGTGATGCATCAGGTTCAATCTTGGGTTGTGTTCATATACAGGGATATCATGTAGTTTTTTATGGTTCTCATAAATATATACCACATGAGAATAATTATCCTAACCATGACCTTGAACTTGTATCTTTGATTCACATGCATACGATTTAGAGGAACTACCTTTTCGGTGAAAGGTTTACTATGTATTCAGACCGCAAAATTTAGAGTTATATCTTCTCTCAAAAAGATTTGAACCTCTGCCAGAGGAATTTAGTGGAATACCTACAATCATTCGGCTTTGACATCACCTACACCCAGTGGAAAGGGAATTTCATTATAGATGCATTGAGTAGGAAACTCTCAACCCAACCATTGATATAATCTTCATAAGAGTGTAATTTGATGGATTTCTTTGTATAGTTGAATATTGGAGTTCAAGAGAAATGGGATAAAGTTTATTTAGACAGTTTTCAATTTACATCCACTCTTCTCAAAATTATTCTTAAAGATAAATAGATTGATGAAAAATTATGTATCATTAAAGACTCTATTTATACTAGGATATAGTTTCCCAGTGTTTGTTCTCCAAAGAAGTTGTCATATGATATGAGGATCACTTTTTTGTACTTTTAGTAGTAAGAAAGGTTGTGATGGGGGATTTTCATAATTCTCAGTGGGTTGTGTACCTTGTAGAGACCCGAAGCATGACGTACATGGACATTACATTACTTTTGAGGAATACTTAATGCATAACAAAAACATACACACAAGGATGGTAATAGTTTAGTGTCTTTGGAAACATGAAACGTAATCTTCTAATCGTGGTGAAAGATCTTCAACATCTCCCATAAAGATCTTCCACTTTTTGTTTCCTTACCTAAAACCTTTCTTTTGATCCTGAGGGAAAATAAAACATAAAAAGGGTGAGCTAAAATGCTCAGTAAGGGTAAGCATGGATAAAATAAAACATACCATATACATTTGAACTTAAAAACATGAACATAATGTTTAAACATCAAAATCTTGAGCAACGACATAAAACATGGAAGTACATAAGGCATAGATCATAATGGAACATAAACCATGATAAAATAGAATGGGAATAAAACATGTAATTGTGGAATCCATTAAGAACATGTAATGATTTCCATAGTAGCCAAGTCATTGCTTCCAATACCATCTTAGTGGAAAATTCCCATTCTGAATCGAGTTCACTCCTCGTTTCAGTCCTGTAACACTGAACCGGATTAACTTACCATTCCTTCCATGTCTATCTCATGAGATATAAAATATTTACCCAATGTATTGGAGGGAGATATGGGTCCCACCCACATCATAATGATACCATTCTTATGTGTGCCACAAAATCATAAACCATACATCATAGCATAACCCATGTAATAAAAATGGGAATCTTAAACATCGTGACATCATAAAACAATTCATATAAGATAAAAGAATTCAGAAAAATATTTCCATCACAACATAATCAAATCCATGTAATATTATGGATAGAAACAAAACCCTTTATTATTTTAGATGGAAAATAATTTTGATAAAACACTTGAACTCCATTCTTGAGGAAAATATCCTATCTACTTCAAAAACACTTTTCCAATCTTAAAATGTCATACAATTCGAAACTCAAAGAAGTTGATTAAAAATAAACATAAAAACATGTAAAGGAAGCTTCTTGGAAATAATTTTTTAAAAATCCATTCATGCCGTATAAGTTAAAAAAACATTCTTCTCGTACTTTTGTCGGAAAAGTAAAAAAGTACCTCGTATGAAAAACGACAAAAGATTCCTTTCATATCTTATACTAAAATCTCACCAAAGGGTAAAATTGGATATAAACTATTGTAGAAGGATATAAATATTACATATTGAGGAAACATGGATGTGGATGATAAAATACACCCCAGTAAATACCAAAGTATAAACAATCTTGGAAAAAAATGAGATAGTGATATTTCCCTTACCTTAGGTCTGATTTGCTTTGTAAGTGTCTGAACATATTTTATAATGATTTAAATAATGTCATTGACTTATTCCAGAATCATACTCATTGTTATGATATCATATATGGTTCACTTATGACTTTATTTACCTGTCCTTTTGTAAATTCCATGTTAAAGAGCATTTTGGGTAAAATCGTTTCATTTGTCGTCCGTGTTTTGACTTGTAATTATTCATATGATTACTTGGATCATGATTATATAATTCCAGAATATAAAACATGATTTATATATAATATATATTCAGAATATACATATATATAATAGATTAGTAAATGGAAAGAAATACACCGTTCATGGAGACGGTAGGCCGTACGTACGCATGAACGCTGTTTTCGTTTCCTTATTGAGTTGAATGGAATTAAGTAGATGACATACATATATATACACATAAATCCAGTATCATTATTATGTCATATATTTCATTATTACTTATTATACATACTTTATAATCATTCATGAATGGTTAACGCGGAGAATGAATCTCATCGTGTCGTGGAGACGGTAGTCCGTACGTACGCACGAGCAATGATATCGTTCTCATGATCATGGAATTGTATTGGAGTGTATGTATAGTATTTCAGAATCTATATCACTTTAAAATAATCATATATATTTATTATGTACACCATTATACCCATCCAAGTAAGGTGGTGATGGAAAATAGATTACACCATGGCGTGGAGACGGTATTCCTTACGTACGCTCGCGCGGTGATTTCGTTTTCTGTAGGATTGATAGATGGTGAAATAAGGTTGTTTCATACTTATAATAACATATCAGTATATTAGGGATACTGATGTTATTACTTCATAATGAAACAACCTAATAAGAAGAAGTGGAAGAAGAAATAAAGTTGAAAGAATTGGTAACGGACATTACCTCCTCTTTGAAGCGCCTCTTTGAGATCTCCTTTTACGGCACTAAAATTGGTCTTTGAGGAATACCAGAACCTCTAGGATGTTTCTAGGGAAGTTTATAAGAGAATTTGGTAGGGTTTGGCCGAGTTTGAAGGCTCAAAGTGGTGTGAGGAAGAGAGGGAGGAGGTTCCCTTTTATAAGGGAGGAGAGGGGCTCTTTTGGAAAAACAAAAAATATTATTTTATTATAAAGCCAAATTCGGTTTTAAATAGCTCCAAATTGATTTATTTAGAATATAAGGTGTGTATGGGTCGAAATAATCTCATACAATAGAATTTAGACATGTTTTTATTCCTATTTTAACCTTATCATTTATATTTAACTTTAAGTTAGATAATTTTACTTTTACCGTGTCTTTTTGTGTTCTTACACTATAAGGTTAATAAACTTACTATAAGAAGCCAAACGAACCCCAACTTGTTTATTATTAATATATATAACCTTATCTAATTCATTTTTCCGAATCATAGATTTTTAGGAATAAAATAACAATTAATAATATAATATGTTTTTTAAAAACTATTTTATGTCAATTTTGACACTATTTAGTAATTGATTTTTTTGAAACTCGTAAAAGAATGATTAGTTCTAAAAAAGTTAATTAAATCAATAATAACATGTCATATTAACCTATAAAATTAGTTTAATTCATAAAAAGTCTCATATTACATTTATTTGTGTATTTATAACATCAATTATGTCAATATTTCATTAATAAGATAATTACTGCATCATCTTTGTGTCATAAATAAATTAACTTATTTAAAGTCTAAAAATTACAAATAAAATTTCATTATGTAGGAAATATTTTTATCTTTTAATGAATATTTATAGTTGAATGTATCTTATGTATAACCCTATAAAAAATGATTTTCTTATTAAACTTTGATTATAACTATTTTAACCCTTCTTTAAATAAATTAATAATAAATGTCCTAATCTATTCCAAGTGGGCCTAAATGGTCATATTGTATTCCTAAGGTTGTTTTTGGTCGAATTACACTTATCCAATAGAATTAGGACATGTGTTAGGGTAATAATAATATCATTTTTACCCTTAATTACCCTATTTACTTTTAACCGTGGTAAATAAAAGTAAAACAGTTACTATTCATCAAAAAATGTTTTCATCTCATTGAACCACATTTTACTTACTGACATCAACCGTGTCTCTTGGATTTTTTAAATTCCACTCACAGAAGCGGTAAAATTAAGTTTTATGAAAAAAAATCAGTTTTTTACCTACCACTTAGTGGTTTCACTATTCATCAAAAAATGAAAGTTTCCAGAAAAATACCAAAAATTTGGCCTAATCTATATTTGATATTATGAATTCAAAAATGATGTTTATTTTACCAAATTCAAAACATATCAGTTACATTAACTAATTGAAAAAAATAATTCTCGTCGTCAAAACAAATAGCGTGCTTTTAAGAGATAATAACTATCAAAAGATTGACACTTGTTTATGTCTGGTTTAAATATGAAATTAAATCCAATGAACAACATTGTATTAAATTGTGAAAATATATTCTAAATATAATTTAAAACCACTCAAATTAATAATTTATCACTATTAATTATTTTGATTAAAAAAGTTGTTTTTAATTAAAATTTAGTAATTTTCACTATTCATCAGAATTTGAAAGTTATCCAAAAAGTACCAAAATTTCACCCTAATCTAATTTCAATATTCCGAATCCAAAAATGAAGTCCATTTTGAAAAAAAAATTACAAAATTTCAAAAAGTGGTTATTACTATTCATAACGACTAGTTTTAAAATTATTTTAATTGCATATAGTTGTTTAGTGAAACTCGATATTGCATACTACACACGCTATCGAGGAAGGTCGTGATTGCGTGTAATGAAAGGAAAGTCAAGGATGCGTGTTGTGCAAGATCCTTTTGGTGTAGCGTACAACACAAGACATTAATGGAATTAAAAAGAATATTTTTCATAAAATCTCGGGGTGTTACATTATACCCCCCTTAAAATGAATTTCACCCTCAAAATTCGTCGGGTTTATAAATGGTTTACTACTCGAAAGTTTCTTTAATAGAAACCCACAACGTAAAAAGGAATACCAAAACCAATCTTTAAAAAAAAGCATGAAACGTAACGGTTACCCAAATAAACTAATCACTGGGTTTCCACATAGGTGAAAATATGGATATGGAAGTGAAATCTAACCATCATGTTCTGATGGAGAGTGGTAGAGGACATGGCTATGGAAAAGCCAGAAATCACAAAGCCATAAATTTGTGATGATCTAAGGTACCATCTGATTCACCAGATATAAGAGCACTAGGACAACATTTTTGGTTTTCAAGATCATTTCCCTAAAGTTGATGAAATTGGAATTAGAAGAAATACTTTCGTGATTTTGGTATAGTCTCACCGTTGGTCGTTCTTTGGACAATTTACACTTCATCTCTTAAAGAAATGAAGTTGAATTTTTCATTCATGATGTGTTAGCAGATCATGTGATAGAATGATGGGTCGTTCCATCTGTTTCAAATAAAAGGTTAGAAAAAATTATCAAATATACATAAGTCCATCTATGGTGAGATTAATCATATATGGTTCCTAAAATAGACTTATACTTCTTATATTATACTGCTTAATATAATAAAACTAATTTCTACTAAACAGGGACTTCCTATAGGCCAGTGGTAGGCGATAAAGGCCAGTCGCACTTCGGTTGTGGGTTCGATTCCCACAGCCTTGTCTGACGCGATGGGTTGTTGCCCGTCCTGCAGGTTGTCCTTTTTCTAAAGCTATATTACTATAACATCCCATCAATAATATCGAAAAAAGTTCTATCCTAACTTATGTCCAACATAATACATTACAATCATTAGGCTTATCTAAAATATTTCGGTCCAAGCTCATAGTATAAAGAAAATGATTACTTGAAATGTCACATAACAATCACGTGAATGCCATCATTTATCCCCCATATATCATAAGATATATCTTGTTGGTCAAATTACAAACATGTGAATATCTTAAACATGTATTCTCTTGAAGAATGAATACCCATTGAACCTTAGTGAAAACATGAATGCAGTCAAAAGTTAACTCTTTCCACATACCAAAATCCAAAAATTCTATATACTCAAACCATGATATAACCTTCTCCTTATATCAGTCATAAGCTCATGAATACGGTAAAACATTTCATTTTCTCGTTTTCCTTTCATTATGCGCATATCATCTTTTTTTCCAAAAATATCTCAATCAGATTCTATAGTTACCGGTACCATTGAAAACCACAATAGACCAATATATAAATATTACAATATTCCATGATACTATATACAACATTATTTTGGAATCCCATTACATAAACACTTAATCATTCCACCACATTGTTGTCATATTCAACATCGCCAATAGTGATCGCATGTGAATTCCCTTTGTCCTTTTCCTTAAGTTGTTGCTCCTGTCGATCATCACTAACCCTTGGATTAGGGAATTTATTAGCATAATGCCCCATTTCCTTGCACTTGAAGCATTGAAGTGTTAGTGGTTCATTCTCTGCAGTCTTTTCTTTATTCACATAATTAGAAATCTTTTTCCATTACTTCAACACTCAGCTGCTTGATAACCTTCTTTTACACACTTAAAACATTTTCTAGTCCCTTTAAGACAATCTCCACCATGCTTCTTTCCACACTTTGAGCATAAGGAAACATTCATCTTCTTTTCACCATTATTCTGAGATTTCTTTTTGAACTCCATCTTTCGTTTCTTGTCAAAACTATGAGATGGATAAGTAACACCAACTTTCATTTCTACCATGATAGAACAACGCACAATTTCTTCATAGCTACTAAAGTCTCTTATAGCTAATGACCTTAGAAGATTTGGTTTTAAGCCACTGAAGAATTGATCAACTTTACTTTCAGGTTGGATGATAAATCCAGATGCATACCTTGGAAGCCTTGTAAAATTCGCTTCGTATATACCAAAATATTTATCATCCTGTTTCTTTAGTTCAATAAACTCCTTCTTCATCTTTGTTCGAATAATACGATGGATGTACTTATTGAAAAATAAGTTCTTGAACTCGTCCCATTCCATGGACTCAATTTCATTTCTTTGCCTCGTATTCTTGATAAGATTCCACCATTGATCAGCTTCACCTTCCAAACGATATACTGCTAAGATGACATTATCATGTTCAGAACATTGAGGAACTGAAAATATCTTTTCAGTGGTACTAATCCATTGTTCAGAAACAAGTGGATCAGAAGACCCACTGAAAGAAGGTGGATGTTCCCTCATGAAGGACTCAATAGAATATTGTTCCCTTCTCTACTCATTTAGAAGTCCATAATGGTTCATAGCTTCTGTAAGTATAGCAATAAGATTTTTCACTCCATCTCCCATAACGTTTGTTTGTTCAGGAGGAAAATCATTGCATTGTCCATTGCATTGATCAACACGGTTCCTTCAGGTTTCAGCCATCGTCTAAAACCCAAAAAGAATAGTGTGAGAGGCAAAAATCATGCTAGGGAAAAAACATAATAAAGGGGGAGTACCTTCAATATCTAACATCTTGGGTTACCGTAATTCTAGTACTATAACCTATACTTATACTTAACCTTAGGTACATCCCTAGACATACCTTATAAATATCTCTAGGGATCTCACTAAAGTTCTCGCATCCTAGTTTCAAAAGGTTGACTAAACCTTTCATATGATACCAACTGTAGAGACCCAAAGCTTAACGTACATGGACATTACATTACTTTTGAGAAATACTTAATACATAACAAAAACATACACACAAGGATCGTAATAGTTTAGTGTCTTTGGAAAATTGGAACGTAATCTTCTAATCGTGGTGAAAGCTCTTCAACATCTCCCATAAAGATCTTCCTCTTTTTGTTTCCTTACCTAAAACCTTTCTTTTGATCCTAAGAGAAAATAAAACATAAAAAGTGTGATCTCAAATGCTTAGTAAGGGTAAGCATGGATAAAATAAAACATACCATATACATTTTAACTTAAAAACATGAACATAATGTTTAAACATCAAAATCTTGAGCAACGACATAAAACATGGAAGTACATAAGGCATAGATCATAATGGAACATAAACCATGATAAATTATCATGGGAATAAAACATGTAATTGTGGAATCCATTAATAACATGTAATGATTTCCATAGTAGCCAAGGAATTGCTTCCAAGACCATCCTAGTGGACAAAGTCCCATTCTGAATCGAGTTCACTCCTTGTTTCAGTCCTGTAACACTGAACCCGATTAACTTACCGTTCCGACCGTGTCTATCTCATGAGATATAAAATCATTACCCAATTCATTGGAGGGATATATATGTTCCACCCATCTCATAATGATACCATTCTTATGTGTGCCACAAAATCATAAACCATACATCATAGCAAAACCCATGTAATAAAAATGAGAATCTTAAACATCGTGACATCATAAAAAAATTCATATAAGATAAAAGAATTCATAAAAATATTTCCATCATAACATAATAATATCCATTTAATAATAGGGATAGAAACAAAACCCTTTATTATCTTAGATGAAAAATAATTTTGATAAAACACTTGAACTCCATTCTTGAGGAAAATAACCTTTCTACTTCAAAAACACTTTTCCTTTCTTAACATGTCATACAATTCTAAACTAAAAGAATTTGAATAAAAATAAACTTAAAAACTTGTAAAGGAATCTTCTTGGAAATAATTTTTTAAAAATCCATTCATGCCTTATAAGTTAAAAAAACATTCTTCTCGTACTTTTGTCAGAAAAGTCAAAATGTACCTCGTACAAAAAATGACAAAAGATTCCTTTCATATATTTTACTAAAAACTCACCAAAGGGTAAAATTGGATATATAATATTTTAGAAGGATATAAATATTACATATTGAGGAAACATGGATGTGGATGATAAAATACACCCTAGTAAATACCAAAGTACAAACAATCTCGGAAAAAAATGAGCTTGTGATATTTCCCTTACCTTAGGTCCAATTTGCTTCGTAAGTGTCCGAACCTCCTGTATAATGATTTAAATAATGTCATTGACTTATTCCATAATCATACTCATTGTTATTATATCATATATGGTTCACTTATGACTTTATTTTACCCGTTCTTTTGTAAATTCCATGTTAAAGAGCGTTTTGGGTAAAATCGTTTCATTTGTCGTCCGTGTTTTGACTTGTAATTATTCATATGATTACTTAGATCATTATTACATAATTCCAGAATATAAAACATGATTTATATATAATATATATTCAGAATATAGATATATATAATAGATCAGTAAATGGAAAGAAATACACCGTTCATGGAGACGGTAGGTCGTACGTATGCATGAACGTTGTTTTCGATTCCTTATTGAGTTGAATGGAATTAAGTAGATGACATACATATATATAAACATAAATCCAGTATCATTATTATTTCATATATTTCATGATTACTTATTATATATACTTTATAATCATTCATGAATGGTTAACGTGGAGAATGAATCTCATCGCGTCTTGGAGACGGTAGTCCGTACGTACGCACGAGCGAAGATATCGTTCTCAGGATCGTGGAATTGTATTGGAGTGTATGTATACTATTTCAGAATCTATATCACTTTACAATAATCATATATAGTTATTATGTACACCATTATAGCCATCCAAGTAAGGTGGTGATGGAAAATAGATTACACCACGGCGTGGAGATGGTATTCCGTACGTACGCACGCGCGGTGATTTCATTTTCCGTAGGATGGATATATGGTGAAATAGGGTTGTTTCATACTTATAATAACATATCTGTATATGAGGGATACTGATGTTATTACTTCATAATTAAAAAACCTAAGATGAATAAGTGGAAGAATAAATAAAGTTGAAAGAATCGGTAACGGACATTACCTCTTCTTTGAAGCGCCTCTTCGAGATCTCATTTTAGGGCACTAAAATTGGTCTTTAAGGAAGACCAGAACCTTTATAATGTTTCTAGGGAAGTGGAGAAGAGAATTTTTCAGGTTTTGGCCGAGCATGAAGGCTCAATGTGCTGTGAGGAAGAGAGTGAGGAGGTGTCATTTTATAAGGGAGGAGAGGGGCTCTTTTGGAAAAACTAAAAATATTATTTTATAATAAAGCCAAATTCGGTTTTAAATAGCTCCAAATTGATTTGTTTCGAAGATAAGGTGGGGATGGGTCGAAATCCTCTCATCCAATAGAATTTAGACAAGTTTAAGTTCCTATTTTAACCTTATCATTTATATTTAACTTTAAGTTAGATAATTTTACTTTTACCGTGTCTTTTTGTGTTCTTACACTATAAGGTTAATAAACTTTTTATAAGATGCCAAAAGAACCCCAAGTTGTTTATTATTAATATATATAACCTTATCTAAGTCATTTGGATGAACCTTAGATTTTTACGAATAAAATGCCAATTAATAATATAATAATTGTTTTAAAAACTATTTTATGTCAATTTTGACACTATTTAGTAATTGATTTTTGTGAAACTCATAACAGAATGATTAGTTCTAAAAAAGTTAATTAAATCAATAATAAAATGTCATATTAACCTATAAAATTAGTGTAATTCATAAGAAGTCTCAAATTACATTTATTTGGGTATTTATAACATCAATTATGTCAATATTTCATTAATAAGATAGTTACTGCATCATCATTGTGTCATAAATAAATTAACTTATTTAATGTAGAAAAATTACAAATAAAATATCATTATATATGAAATCTTTTTAGATTTCTAATTAATATTTATAGTCTAATTTATCCTATGTATAACCCTATATTAAAAATTATTTTTTTATTAAACTCTGATTTTAACTATTTTAACCCTTCTTTAAATAAATTAATAATAAATGTCCTAATCTAATATAAGTGGGCCTAAATGGTCATATTTTATTCCTAAGGTTGTTTTTGGTCGAATTAAACTTTTCCAATAGAATTAGGACATGTTTTAGGGTAATAATAATATCATTTTTACCCTTAATTACCCTATTTACTTTTAACCGTGGTAAATAAAAGTAAAAAGTTACTATTCACCAAAAATTATTTTCATCTCATTGAACCACATTTTACTTACTGACGTCAACCGTGTCTCTCAAATTTTTTAAATTCCACTCGCAGAAGCATTAACATTAAGTTTTTTGAAAAAAAAATCAGTTTTTTAACTACCACTTAGTGGTTTCACTATTCATTAAAAAATGAAAGCTTCCAGAAAAATACCAAAAATTAGACCTAAGCTATATTTGATATTATGAATT
The DNA here is from genome assembly GCA_963277665.1 of Viscum album. Taxonomy (NCBI): domain Eukaryota; kingdom Viridiplantae; phylum Streptophyta; class Magnoliopsida; order Santalales; family Viscaceae; genus Viscum; species Viscum album. The sequence goes on from OY728164.1 coordinate 1,169,182,366, forward strand.
CAAAAATGATGTTTATTTTACCAAATTCAAAACATATTAGTTACATTAACTAATTTAAAAAATTAATTCCCGTCGTCAAAACAAATAGAGTGTTTTTAAGAGATAATAACTATCAAAAGATTTACACTTTTTTATGTCTGGTTTAAATGTGAAATTACATATAATGAACAACATTGTATTAAATTGTAAAAATATATTCTAAATATAATTTAAAACCACTAAAATTAATAATTTATCACTATTAATTATTTCGATTAAAAAAGTTGTTTTTAATTAAAATTTAGTAATTTTCACTATTCATCAGAATATGAAAGTTATCCGAAAAGTACCAAAATTTTACCCTAAGCTAATTTCAATATTCCAAATCCAAAAATGAAGTCCATTTTGAAAAATAAAATTTACCAAATTTCAAAAAGTGGTTATTACTATTCATAACGACTAGTTTTAATAATATTTTTATAGCATATCGTTGTTTAGTGAAACTCGGTATTGCATACTACACACGCTATCGAGGAAGGTCGTGATTATGTGTAATGAAAGGCAAGTCAAGGATGTGTGTTGTGAAAGATCTTTTTGGTGTAGCGTACAATACAAGACATTAATGAAATTAAAAAGAATATTTTTCATAAAATCTCGGGGTGTTACATACCTAGTAACCACTAATATTTTTTTTGATATGCAGCGGTAGTTCTGGTGCATAGGTATGATATGGAGAATTGTTGATTTGGTTTCCCGTAGTTATACATTCCATCAGATTAAGGTCATGCATCAAAAACCTTCAGGTTTACTTCAGGAACTTCCAGTACCTATTTAGAAGTGGGAAGAAACCTCTATGTACTTTTTGGTTGGGTTGCCTCATAACCAGATAAATAATATTTTAATATGGGTTCTAATCGATAGACAAACCAACTCAAATCACTTCATACCAATTTATGATACAGCCAAAGTTGTGGATTTTGGAAATCTCTATGTGAGATAGATTGTTAATTTTTATGAAGTTCCAACTACTATAGTCTCTAATAGGGTTCCTCGGTTCACTTAATTATTTTGGAGAGTAGTTTATTAGGCATTAGGATCTTAGGTCCATTTGATCATGGCCTACCATCGTAGTCTGATGGCCAAATGGAATGATCTATCTAGATTCTTGAGTATATGTTTTGTGCTTGTGTTCTCAACTTTGGTGGGGCTTGGAATGATCACTTGGGACTGTTTGAGTTTTCTTGTAACAATAGTTACCATTATGTGATCAAAATGGAACCTTTTTAGGCCTTGTATAGATGAAATTTCAAATATCCATTGTCTTGGTTAGAGATTGATGAAATTTACTTATTTGGACTAATTTTTGTCTATGATACAACAAAAAATATTTAGTAAATTCATTAGATAATTTTGATGGAATAGAGCCAATCTAATTCTTATTTTGATCATCATCATAGACTATTGTAATTCTCAGTTGGTGACTAGGTTTTATTCAAAGACTCACCTTGTTTAGGTCATTGATTGCTTGGGAAGCAAGGGAAACTTTTTTCTCAATTTGTGGCACCTTTAGATGTTTCTGAATAGGTGAGGAATGTTGCATATCATTTAGGACTTCCACCACAACTGATGTTGATACACAACATATTCCATGTATCACAACTCATAAATTATTTATCTGATCCATCTCATGTTTTAAGCTAGAGTGATCTTGAGACTGAACCTGACTTTTCATTGACTGAGAAGCCAGATAGGATAGTTGGTTCGAAGACCAAGGTAATTCAGGCAATGATGATGCATTTTTTTTTATGCTATGGAATCATGGTTCTGAGAATAATGATATGTGGGAACACAAGGCACTAAGGAGAGAGTAGTAGCCTCATATTTGTGGCATGGAAGCCTCTTTATAGGCTTTTTGGGGGTAGAATGTTTTTATAGTGGGGAGATTGTAACATCCTGTTACTGATCTAACAGGTACTTCTTTAACCTTCTCATGGTTTTTCCTTTTTTTTACTAGGTAGGGTTGAGAATGAATTTATAGGATACCTATAATGTTGAAGTTATAGATTTTCTGGAATATCAACTATAACTAACATATTCTGCAGTCTTCAGTAGAGTTATACGCCATGTAACTCTATTATAGGTCCTGTAATACTCACCAGGTTCATACTATGAGAAGTTTCATGTCATGAGAAGATTAACACCCTAAAAGTTTATAATACATGATGAGAATTTACATGTCTTGATTCATTTAATGAATGGTTTTACATTTAATGAGATTCTTTTTTGGTGGTTATGAAATTTAATTATTTCATGACATGTAATGGAATTACACGTCATGTAATACCCCAACTGCAGTTTTCAAATGGGAATAACAGCTGAGATCCTATTTTCACCCCATCTCCAGTTTCATTTTTATTGACCCAAATCCTTCCCCAGGTGATCATGGAGCCCTCCGACCCTTCCTAGTTCCATAGTTTGTCATTTTATCATCATTGTACTTGTGGTGTGGATTCCCGGTTAAGTATTCTCTTCATTATTCATCTTTATCTCTTTCTCCTATTTTTGGATTTCAATGGATCATATTTAAATTAATGGATATATTCCTCATACAATTGGATCTCATTTCTAGGTTTAGTTTTGAGGTCTTCTGCACCTTTATACTTGTTGATGTGTTCATTTGTGATTGTTGGTTTTTGGAAAAAAGGTTGGTGATTCCATTCCATTTGGAAAAATTGATTGACCTTGAATTTCTTGATTTATTTCAATTGTTTATTTAAATTAAATTTCTCAAAATTTCAATAAATTTATTTTTTAAATTGCAATTCTAGATAATTGGTAGATTTGAAATGGTTCTGAAATGAAAATTGGGAAAACACCCCAATTCTATTAAATTAGGGAGTGTTTGTGGAAATTGGTTGAATTAAATTGTTTGATTTAAATTATAAATTCAATGGAAGATATTTTAATAAAATTTTTTAATCTAATTACAGAAATGGATTTTGAAGTTGACGTAATTGGTATTTAATTGATTTCAAACCTCTGAGAATGGATTAAAATATTTTAATAGAAACCTAGTGGTTTTATCTTGTTAAAAATGAATGTTTTTTTATTGAAACCTATTTTAATTTTAAATGGAAAATTGGGGTTTGAAATTGGGGAAATGGGATTTAATTTGATTTTAAGAAGTCTTAAAATAAATTTATCATCATTTATTGTGTAAGAGAACATGAATTTCTTAGGTACTTTTTGAGTTATTTGGATACACTCTATGCTTATACAGCATTCTAAAACATAAATGTCACAGGCCACATCTCGAATGGGATGGTGATGTATCTTTTATAGCCAATATCAGAGGGACTTGTGTATATATATATATTCATGATAACATATAGAGTGTATAGTGCTATGGCCTGGAACCTTTTCACCTATTTTGAAGATGACCATGTTTCTCACTTTTTTAATATTTGAGATATAAATATATGCCAATGTTTTTTAATTTATTTATATAACTTATAAATTTATATAAACTATTTTATATAAAATATTAATTTAGGCCAATGTTTTAAAAAATTTCCATCACTTTTAAATTCATTTCTTAATGTATTTTCCATCATTTGAATTTAGTATGATTATTTGTTTAAATATTATTTAAAATTAAAAACCACTTTCTTATAAAGTTGAAATCATTCCTTTGGTTAATATATTGTTGGAATCTAATATAGAATCCTTGGTGAGGCCCTAATGGGATTTTTATCTCACACCCAAATTGTACCTTCATGTGTTTGTAGATTATCTCCTTCTAGGTTTAGGTAGGGGGAATGGATATTTTAGAGGTGGATCTAGCTGTCAAACATTGGATGTGGTGGGTTGTGTCCTTGGTACTTGGGTTTTAGTACTATGGGATTTAATTCCAAGTTAACTTCTGTTAGATTACTCCTAGTGGAGTTTCTTTTGTATTCATATTGACTATATTGACTTTCTTCTGCTTTTTTTTGAAAATTCATTCCCGATTGCATGTTATATGATGTCAGGTTCTAGTCACCAACCAGTGGGGATCAGAAATTCCCTTCAAGCTATGTCAGGGTTGGATCATTTATCGGGTTTCTAGGGTACCTGAGCAGGTTCATGAAAATAAGCATAATATAATAATAAGGGTATAATAACATGAACACAACATTTGGAAATTATACCATTCATATCATATATCATTATCGTGAATGATGGAGTAAATCATGATAGTTCATAATACATTAATAATAAATAAATCCAAGAACATGAGCAATGAGATCATAATATTATAATAATACATGGAATTTTTGGCTTACATATAAGCATATAAAATCATTTCCTTATTAGTTAAGGCTCAAATCCAAGACCATCATAGAGGAAAAATCCATGCAATGAATTGGGTTCACTACCCATTCTATCCCTATCATACTGAACTAGGTGCACTCCCCATTCCATCCCTATCATACTAAGCCGGGTTCACCCCCCATTATAGTATTATCTATCTCATGAGATATAAATCTTTACCCGATGAATCGGAGGGACATATAGGTCTCACCCTTCACAAAATGAAAACCATATATATGTGTCCCATAAGAACATAAATCATTCCTCATATCAGAACTCGTAAAAAGAAACATCTTTCATAAACAAATCACCATTACATACCCCATGGAAAAGTAACAAGATTCATAAACATCATTCCATCATAAATATAAACCATCCTGGGTAAGAACAAGGATAGTATCCTGGGATCATATCCCTAGTTAATCCTATGTAACATCAAATAATTTTATCTTAGATGAAAATTTATTTTTAAAGATCAATTGAAATAATTATTGATGAAATTACCCTTTCAATTTTGAAAAGTTGTGAAATTACAAAGGAAAGAATTTTTATTTAAAAAAACCTTTTAATATTATATAGGAAGATTCAAAGTATTAAGGAATCAGAACGACATGAAAATAAACTCATGCTATATATTCTAAAAAACATTTATTTTTTATTTTTGTCGGGATAGTAAAAAAGTTCCTTGTATGGAAAATGATAAAAGTTTTAATTTAAAACTGGTTTGTAAAAAAATAAAACATGGTTATAAATGAATTTAAAAATTTATAGGAGAATAGTAAAATAAATTATGAATAAAAATTAATAAACATGGACATGTAAGAGAAATATTCCCTAGTAGACCATAAATATAAACAGTCTCAAATAATGATGAGATTTTGAAACAAACCCTTACCTCAAGACCTTCCTTTCTTAGTTCATGTTCAAAACTCCAGTAAATATGGATTTATTATACATTTATTCCATGAACATATTTATACCATAACATTTATTATTTAATTATAATTCTATTTAAAAAAAATATTTTAAAAGTGCTTTGCATTATCAGTGAAAGCTAAAAGTTTTGATAAAGGCACACTTCATCTGCGCTAGAAAAATCGCTAATAAAGTCTCCCTTTATCAACACTAAAAAAACTCCTAAAGGGGTTATTTATTATAACTAAAAAATATAATGATAAAGGGGTGTCTTTATTAGATCTAGAAAAAAATCACTGATAAAGACCCCCCCCCCCCCACCCCATCAGTCCTATTAAAAAATCGCTAATAAAAGGCATCCTTTTTCAACCCTAGTAAAAAGGAACTCGTAAAGGGGGATCTTTATCAGTGTTTTTTTACTAGCGCTAGTAAGGGGTATATTTCATAAAAAATTATAAATCATTAAAAGTAATATATTAACATAAAATATATATTTATATTGATATATATATAATATATTTTATTAAATATGATTTATACAAGGCTAAGTATGCATTTACACTTAACATATATGATATTTAGTGAAAATTGGTTATAAAATAATTTAAAAAATATTATTAATTAATAAATTCATAATTATTATAGATAAATAGTCATTTCATAACATTATGAAGACATAAAGAATAAAAAAATAAATAATTCTCTAAAATAAGTTAAAAACGTGAATTGAACATCAAACCACCATAAATTTTGATCCAGGTGTATTTTTGGGATCTACCACATATCAAACTGATAAATGTGATTAGATATATGACTTAGTGGCCTAAGGAAACCCTATCCAAGTTTCCTAGGAAAAAAAGGCCCATAAGGCCTCCAAGATTGAATTTTTAGTCGGGGTATCCCAAATATTTAACATTTAATGGAGTTTTAGCTTCGTTTAAGGGGGTCGGATTATATTTTTGGGGGGGGTGAATTTATTCTCAAGGTTAAAATTCATATTGATATTATTATTTTGATTTTTTATCATTTTTACTATTGTACTATTATTTGTAATCAAATATATAAAAAAACATTCATATTTTGTATATATTCACCCATAAAATTTTAATTTTATAAATAATTATGTAAACATATCTAAATATATAATATATTTCTAAATATATAATAATTATTTTATTTAAAATAAAAATGTATTAATATATATACCTGTATTATTAATTTATATATAATGTTTATATATATATATATATATATTTGCGTGTGTGTTTTGACAAGAATATATGTATTTATCTATATATTGTAATATATTTATATAAATATTAATATATAATGTATGTAAATAAATATAAATATGTATAATTATAAATATAGATTCACACATATATATATGACTATATATATGTGTGTGTATTTATTTATTTATTTATAAACAAACGCATACAAATACACACACCCAAAACATATTATATATATATACATTTGAAAATATATATATATAAATATATCGATCTGAAAATGTAATGAAATAAATATAAATATATAGATATATTATAAAATATAGAACAAAATAATATAGGGTAGTGGAAAAGGAGCGGGCATATGAGGGGGAGGTCTAAAATTTGAAACTCATTGTTGGTAGGGGTTCACACAGGAGGATTGAATTATGTAAAGTGTTGATAGAGGGATCGAAGTTCCTAGAAGAGTGGGTAATAAGTTCTAATAAAGGGGTGTGGCAAATGCTAATTAAAGGTAGAGTAGGAAGAGGTTCCAATAAAAAAATTATCCCCCTTTTCAGTGCTTAAAAAATGCTGAAGATGGTGGACTTTATAAATTATTTTTTAGTGTAGATAAAGGGGGACTTTAATAGTGCTAAAAAAGCACTAATAACCCCCCCCATAAGTGATAAAAAATAGATGATAAATTCCCCCTTTACCATGTTTTTTTTCTAGTGCTATTAAAAGGGGAATTTATCAGTGCTTTTTACGAGCATTATTAAAGCCAACTATTTAACATCACATGCATTGTCAGTGCATATATAGAAATGATAAAGCTCTACTACTAGAACTGTTAAATCCTATATTTGTTCCAATATAACTTATTATCACTTGTTTATTAAAAAAAATTATTCAAATTATTGTTCTGGGTGATAAGTGTTTTTTTCCAATCATGTTTTACTTTGACATTCTTCTTCCTTATACTTTGATCTCTCGTATCATCATTTATATAATGTAAATAGTTTTATAAATATAATATATATTAATTATATATATATTTTTAATCATTCATATAAATTTGATATAGAAAATGAATTATATCTTTCATGGAGACAGTAGGTCGTATGTATGCATGAACGCTATTTTAATTTTTCGATTGATGAAATGAAATAAAGTTAAATAATAATTTTTATTTAAAAATAATTATTATATCATATATATAATATAAATTAATTAAAAAAATTATAATAATCATCTATAAAATATTATTATGAAAAATTAATTGTATCGCTACATGGAGACGATAAGTCGTACATATGCACGAGTGATACTTTCATTTCTTGTTTGATTGGAAAGGGGTTTAAAATGGTGTTTTTGTAATCATAATATAATTTAATAATATTAATTATAATTAATTTATTATTTTATTATAAACATTATAGATTTATAGTTGGTGAGGAAGATTATAAAAAGAAAATAATTGGTTAGAGCGATTACCTCTTCTTCGAAATATATCCTTTGGATCTCTTCCAAAGGGCTAAAGGGTTGGTCTTTCGAGAATAACATCACCTCTATAATGTGTATAGGTAAGTTTAGAAGATAAAGTTTCAGATTATGGTTGATATATAAGTCTCAAATAGGTGTAAATAAGTGAGTAAGTAGGTACCCTTTTATAATTGAGCTGAGGGTCACTTTTGGAATTTCTCAAAAGATTAAACAATATTAAATTACTTTTCTATAAAAATACCACCAAATGGAATGGATTCAAAGATATGATAATATAATATTTTAATATCATCAACCAATATAATTTATAAATTTTCTATGTTATTTTAAATCTTATCATTTTCATTAACCATTAGTTAACCTATTTTAATTGTAACTACGATTACAAATTTTTTATATTAAAAAGTTGAAATTTTTACTTATATGGTGTCAATTTGAACATAAATAAAACATTTAGGACATCATAGATCATATCATTATCACTTTTTATTTTTCAAATTTTATTATGTTTTTTTAATAATTTAATAAAATATTAATCCCATAAAATATCATTATTGTCAATTTTGATACAATTCACTACTTTGACTTTTAAAAATATCAAGACAACATGTAAAATTATAATAAACTATTTTATTATGTCCCTAAAATATTAAGGTAATCTATAGAATTTGTGGATCACCTTAAATATTTCAAATTAGATTTATTTTAAAAAAAATATTATCACATGTTTTATTTTATTTTTTTGTTAATTAAATAATTATTGTAACAGCGTTGTGTAAGAATTTAGGGTAATTATTTAATTTGTAAAATTAAAAATAAAATATCATGATTAAGATAAATATTTTATATTTAAAGACACAATTTATATTCAAACATATTCTCTAGATAACCTCATATTAAAAATGTTATAGTTATTAAAAACCCCAATGATGCATCTTTGGATTTTCTTTAAATAAAATATTTTAAAGGTCTTAATCTCATACAAGTGGCCCAAAAAGTCATAAATAAATTTATAACATTAAACTAACGTTATTAATTTTAAAATAGACACTTAGAATCATTCATGTTTTACTTTTTTTCCCTTTTGGGCACATAAGTGATTTTTAAGACAAAGAAAGTTACATTTTGTGACTCTCTTAGATTTAAATAATATATAATTCATTTTCATGGGAAAGTTTCAGTTAAACTACTAAATTTTGAACAATGGGTTTTGAGGTTATAATTAAATTATTTCAATAATAAATATGATGAAAATATATGGCCTTATCAATTATTTTTAATCCATATTAACATGTTTTACCATTTACCGTGGTAATATATTTTACCGTAGATAATATTTATATTGACTAAAAATAAAAGGTGACTAATTAACAAAATTTGGAACTCCTGAATATAAATAATTATTTAATTTTATCCAGTTAAATACTGATAAATGTAATAAATTAATTTCATTGTAAGTGCACAAAATGTGAAAAAAACATCTTTTTTGGAGAAATACATTTTTAAGAATAACATTAGATTTATTCTTATCTTGATCCTAGAAACATATTTATTGATTGTTAAAAAAATTTGATCAAGTAAATAATATATAAATTTCATTACAATAATTCACCAAGATTAATTTAATATATTGATATAAAATTCATTACACACAAAAAACAATTTTTCAGAAAACATCACTTTTATTTAAAATAATTTTTATTTTAAATTATTATCATTTGATAACTAATGAATTTGTTTTATAATGTATAGACCATATATTTTCCATAATTTATTTATTAATATCCATACCTCCCAAGATAACAGTACTTGACAATGATCATATAATAATGTTACATGTTTTGTTTAAACTCATTGCATGAAACTCAAGATATTGATGAAATAAAATTAGAGAAATATTTCATAAAAATATCGAGGTGTTACATTTTAACCCCATTAAAATTATTTTTTCCTTTAAAATTAATCACTTTGATATAAAAATATGAGTATACATCTATCTCATCCCATCTTCAGGTTCCCACGTAGCTTCATCAAATTGGTGGTTTCACCACTAAATATTAATCATTCGAGTGGTCTTGTTTCTAATGAATTTTTATCTAAAATATATAATCTCTACTAATTTTTCTTAATAAGAAAGATATTTATCCATTAGTATGACCTCTGAGTTTAGTATATGTGAAGGATCAAGTTATTAATTTCACTGGAGAGATACGTGGAACACATCATGAACTTGTGAGAGATTTAGTGGAAGTGCCTATCGATATGTTATCATCCCAACATGATCAATAATTTCATAACGAACAATATACCTAGGTATTATCTTGTAATTATTTAGATATCTCATTACTCCATTCTAGTGAGATATTTATAAAAATACCTTTTCACCCACTTCAAACTCTAGGTCATTCCTTTGATTGTCAATATAACTTTTTTGTTGACTCTGAGTTCCTCTTAGGGGATGTTGAATGGATTGAACCTTGTCTACTATTTCCTTAACTACATCATGTCGCAATAGCTTTATTTCCACAACTTAAATCCAACATGTAAGAGTTCTTCACTTATTACCCTATAAGGATTCATAAATATCCACTTAAATGATGGGGTGAAAACTATTATTATAAGAAAATTCTTCCAATATATGTTTTTGATCCCAACCTCCTTTTAAATCCATAGAGAAATCTCTAAACATGTCTTATAGATTTTGGCTGGTTCTCTTAGAATGACCATCTTTCTAGGGATGATAAACAGTACTGAAACATAACTCTATGTCAAGAATTTTCTAAAGACTTTTTTAGAACATTAAGGTAAACTGAAGATCCAAATCAGATAAAATGGATAGTGGTAATCCATAAAATCTTAACACTTCCTTAAAAAATATTCTATAAATTTGATCAATAGATAAATATTATTTGATTTCAATAAAGTGTGATGAAATCATAAGGTGATTGAAAACAACCCATATGACATTATTCCCTTCATATTTTTTGGGTTTCCAATGACCAAATCCATGGTGATGTTTTTTTCCTTTCTATTATAGTAAGGGTAATGGTTGTAACATCCTATTTTAATTATATATCTCAACCTTAACTTGATGACATATAAAAAACAAAGAAACATACTCTAAAATATCTCTTTTAATTCCATCCCACCAGAAATACTATTTCAGGTCTCAGTACATCTTTGTGCTTCCAACATAAATAGAGAATGATGAACTATGAGCCTCATCCAATAACTGCTTCTTTAAATATATTATGTAAGTGAAAAAAACAAGGTTTCTAAACCTTATTATTCCATCACAAACAAAGTGTTTCATAGGAAACTTTCTTATCATCTTGTGCAGCTTTACATTTTCTTTATGGGGATCTAAAATATTCACTTGTAAAGATGGTTGAACATTAATTTGAGAAAGATAATATTTCTCCACATCCTTCATATTTCCATATCCAAAATTTTCAAATATTTAAATATTGAGTCTTTTGTGATCCTCATCATATATAAGCTAGCATGTTCCTTCTACTTAAATCATGTGTCAAAATCTATAACCATGAAATTTTTCATGAGAACACATCCAAATCCTTTATTATATGCCTCGCTATAGATTACATACACTTATCTACTATAGGATAATGTAATCATGTGAGCATTGATGAACTTTATCTTTAGTTCCTTACAATTTTCTTATCAATAATTCATCTAAATGAACTTTTCACCCTTTAAAGTTAACTTGGTGTGTGTATTGGACAATCAAGAAAAATTCTCCACAAAGAATCAATAATATCTATATAAACTAATAAAACTTCTGATCTTGGTCATAATTTTTGGTCTAGTCCAACATTTAATAACTTCCATATTTGATGGATCCACAGATATACCCTCTCATGAGATTATCTAAACCAAAAATTAAACATTATGATGCCAAAAATTCTCACTTTGTAAAAACAATTATAAATATTCTCATTTATTAGGGTCTTCAATACAAATCTCAAGTGATATTTATATTATTTTTATATCTTTGAATATAAAATAATATAATCTCTAAATAATACAACAAACTGATCAAAATAGTCTCTAAAGACTCTATTCATTAAATACATGAATATGTAGGGGGAATTAGTAAGACCAAAAGGCATCACTATAAACTCATAGAGTCCATAACTAGTACATAATAATTCCTTGGGTATATCTTCCTTATTTACCCTCAATTTATGATATCCATAATGAATATCAATCTTGGAAAATTATTGAGCTCCATGTATTTGATCAAATAAGTCATTAATACAAGGAAGAGGATGCTTTTTCTTGACATTAATCTTGTTAAATTCTTGATAATAAATATAAATTCCCATTGATACATTTTTCTTCTTAAAAAAATAATATGTGCACCCCAAGGTAATGAACTAGTGTGTGCGAATACCTTATCAATATTCTCTAGGAGTTTCTTATTCAATTATTACAACTCAATTGCGGCCATTATTTTAGTATTCTGTGAAATAGGCATAACATTGAGTATGAGTTCTATTAAAAACCCAACTTCATGATTTGGTGGAAGATCAGAAAATACATCAACAAACAACAATATAATAGGTTTATCCTTACTATTCAGTTTCTCCCCAATTATCTGTGATATATAACATTCATTTATAGGAATTAAGACCCATAAAATGGAAGTAATTTCCATCAAAAGTTCATATTAACCCTTGAATTGATAGATTATTGTGGGTTAAATCAGAATATGAAATGTGACTTCACTTATGTAGTAATTAATATGTGGCCTATATAAAGAAATATAATCAATACCAATAATCACATTGAATTCAACAAAAGTAAGTATCAAAATATTTAAAGGAAATAATTTCCCACAAACTTCAACTAAAGAATAATTATATACTTGATATGTGATTTTTGTTCCATTAGTATTTTTCATAGCTAAATCAACATCTAATTGTTTAGTTGATATGGTGATACCCTTAGAAATTATTTAGAAATAAAAGAGTTGGTCGGTCTATAATCAAATAAGACTTTAGGTGTTTCATAGTGGATGGTAATTGTACCATTCATCACTTCATTTTCATACTGTACATTTCAAATAGTGATATCATCTGATTTACCATTGTCTTTTCCCTTAAGAGGTTGATTAAATTGGTCATAGTCATTAACCCTTTGATTTTGGAACTAATTAGTATAATTCCCATTATCCTTACACTTGAATCACTAAAGTTTGGGGGGTTAATTTTTTTATCCTTCCCTCTATTTTCATTAGTATCTAACATCTTACAATCACTTTGGAAATAAGTTTCTCAATGACCTTCCCTTCCATAATTAAATAATTTATTAGACCCCTTAATAAAATTTCCATTATTCTTCTTCCCACGCTTTAAGCATAAATGAAATCTCATATTATTCTCTTCATGGATTTTAGATTTTATTTTTAAGTCCAACTTCCTTTTATTTTCAAAAATAAGAGAATGATACATAACTCCAACCTTCATTTCAACCTTTATTTATCATAGAATGATTTCTACATGGTTATTGAAGTCGCTTATGGCTAATTCCCTTTAGAGACTTGGTTTTAATACACATAGAGATCAATCAACCATACTCTCATTTTGGATGATAATTATGTAAATATACCTCACATGTCTTGTAAAATTTGGTTAATAGGTTCTAAAATATTCATTATACTTTTGAATTAACTTAGGGAATACTTTCCCTATTTTTATATGAAGAATATGAGGAAAGTACTTATTGAAAAAATAGTTCTTAAACTCTTCTTATTTCATGGGTTCAATTTCATCATCTTCCTCATATTATTGATAAGAGTACACTATTTACCTGTTTAATCATTGAAATGATAGAAATACAAAATGACTTTCTCATGATCTAAAAATTATAGAATAGAGAATATATTTTCAATAGTACTAACCCATTACAAATCCACTAGTGGATCAGAAGACCCACTGAAAGAAGGTTGACTCTGCCTTGTAAAGGAATCAATATAATCTTATTTCCTTCTTTTCTCATTTTTTAGTTCAGCATGATTCATTTCTTGAAAATGTTTTATGAGCATAGCATTAAGATTTTTAATTACATATCCCTTAACATTTGGTTTCTTGTGAGGAAAATTATCTCATTTCCCATCCCATTCAGCACTAACATGGTTCCTTCAGATTCCACCCATTAACTAAAACCAAAACACATAGTGTGATCAACACTAATAATAGTGGGGAAACCACATAATCAAGGAAATAATCTCATAAATTTTCAATCTATGACACCTTAGATTTAATCCTAGGTTATTCATGATCCATACCAAAAATCTATGATTGTAACTAATAATTAGACTTATCCTTATGTATATTAATAAGGATTTCTCATTTTATTTTCCAAAGGTTAAATAAACCTTACATTGACACTAACTATAACATCCCATACTTTTCCTACATATATATTACATCTTTTTAGATGAATATTTATTACATAACATAACATATTTATGTAAGAACCATATAGATCTAGTGTCTTTAGATTTTTAGAAACATAAATAATTGGTTCATAAAACATCTACATCATCTCCCACTTATTTCATTCATAAATTGAATCCATTTTGACATATCATACTTAATAACTTTCTTCATATCTTAGTGTAAAGAAATATAATAAAGGTAAATCCCAGATTCTCAGTAAGGGTAAACAAGGGAGATAACAATATTTTCATAAGCATAATTTTTTCATAAGGGTACTAGAACATGAAACTAATATTTGGAAATTATACCCTACATATAAAATATCATAATCTTGAAGTATCGAATAAATTATGGTAGTTAATAAGACATGAATTATAAGGAAATCAAATATCATGAGTAATGAGAGCATAATATTGGCATTAGACATGGAATTTTTGGCATACACATAAGTATAGAAAATAATTTCCTTATTTTTAAAGGCTCTATTCCAACACCATAATATAGGAAAAAATAATGTATTGAACCGGTTTCACTACCCATTCTAGCACTATCTTACTAAACCGAGTCCACTCCCCATTCCAACCCTATCTTATTGAATCGGGTTCACTCCATATTACATTCCTATATTTCTAAAGAGATATAAATATTTACCCAATACATTGGAGATTGATATGGATACAACACATCACATAATGAAAACCATAAATATTTGTTCTACAAGAATATAAGTCATTCATCATATCATAACCCATGAAAATAAATGTTTTTCATAAACATTTCATCATTGCATAACCCATGGAAAAGTAACATGATTCATAAACATCATGAAATTATAAAAATAAAACATATAGGGAAACAATATTGATTGAATCATTGGATCATATCCATATTAATTCATAAGTAACATCAAATAATTTTTTTTATATGGAAAATGATTTTGAAAGATCACTTCAATTAATTCTTTAGAAAAATACCATTTCTATTTTGATAACTTTTTATTTAAAAAACAATGAAATTACAAAGGAAACAATTTTATATGAAAATAACCTTGTAATATTTTATATAAATATTAAAATCATTAAGGAATCATGATACTGATAAAATATAATCGTGTTTGTTAAGTTAAAAAAACATTCCTTCCATATTTCTGTCAGAAGAGTAATAAAGTACCTTGGTTAGATAATGATAAAAATATTAATTTCAAAAAAAAATTATTAAAAAGACACACATGGTTAAAAATAAATTTAAAATTTTTTAGGATAATATTAAAAACATTTTTGAAACCATTTTTAGGAAACATGAACATGGAAGAGAAATATTCCCTGGAAGAGACTTAAACATAAACAATATTGAATAAGGATGTAATTATGAAATCCTCAAGAATTTATTTTCTTAGTTAGAATTAAAAAATACTATAAATATGGATTTATTATACATTTAATAAATGAAAATATTTCTATAATACCATTTATTATTTATTTATAACATCTTATCACCCATTTATTAATAATTTGTTATTAAAATCACTACTCTTGGTGATAACTGCTTCTTCTTCCTAGCATGTTTTGGTTCGGTAGTCTTGGTCCTTATACTTTGATCATTAGTAACATAATTACAAAATTTTAATAATGGTATAAACATAATATATATAATAATTTTATAAAAATTTATGACAATTCAATTTATATCTAGAAAAGTGATTTACATTGTTCCTAGAGAGGGTAGGTCGCACAAACGTATGAACAATAGTTTTATTTTTTGATTAATTGAATAAAAGAAAGGTAAATAATAATTAATATTTATATAATCATAATTATATCATATATATCATATATATTCATTAAACCTATCATAATACCCATCCATAAAATATAGTGATGAAAATGAATCACATCATTGCGTGGAGACGGTAAACCGTACGTACGTAAGAGTGATACATTCACTTCTTATTTGATAGAAAAGGGGTGTATGGTGTTGTTTTAATAAAAATAATAATGATAAAATTTAAGAATATTTAGGATATTAATGTTATTATTTTATGATAAACCTCATATATTTATAGGTGGTAAGGGATATTATAAAGAGAAACTGATCAGTTAGTGTGCGTACCCCTTCTTTGATACGTCTCTTTTGGATCTCCTATAAATGGATCATGGGTTAGGATTTTGAGAATACCAAAACCTCAATAATTTGTATAAGGAATTTGAGAAGAGAAATTTTGGGTTATGGTCTAGCTAGAAGGATAAAAGTTGTGTAAATAAGTGAGGGAGTAGGTTCCCTTTTATAATTGAGGTGAGGAGAACTTTTTAAATTTAACAAAATATTAAATGAAAATAAATTCATTTTCAATACAAATACCATAAAATGGAAATTTATTAGAATATAATATAATATAAGGTTTTAATATCATAAAAAAATAATTTATACATGTTTTTGTGTTATTTTAACCCTTATCATTTTGATTGACCCTCAGTTACCTTATTTTAGTTTTAATAATGGTAACAAATTTATCAATATTAAAAAGTTGTAATTTTTACTTACATGGTGTTAATTGGACCATAAGTGAAACATTAATGAAATTTTAGACCATATCAATATCGTTTTTTATTTTTTAAAATATTTTTATCCTTCTTAAATAGTTTTATAATATATTAGTCACATAAAATATCATTATTTTATATTTTGGTACAATTCGCTACTTTGAATTTTAAAAATATCAATAAAACAAGTAAAATTAGAAAAAAAATATTTCTATATATACCAAAAATATAAAGAATATTCTATATAATTCATGTATCACCTTAAATATATAAAATTATATAATTTAAATATTTTTACTATCATTTATTTGATCTTTCTATTGATTAAATCTTTATTATATCAGCATTATGTGCGCATTTAGGGTAATTATTTAATTTACAAAAATTATAAATAAATTATCATAATGAAGATATAGATATTATATTCCAAAATACATTTTATAGTCGAAAGTAACCTTTGTATAACCCCATATTAAAATTGTTATAGTTATTAATAACATTAATGTGACATCCTTGACTTTTTGTTACATAAAATATTAAAGGTCATAATCTCATCCATGTGGCCCCAAAAGTCATAAATAAATTTATATCACGAAAATAAGTTTATTAAATTAAAAATGGACACTAATATTTGGTAGTAACCTACTTTTTGTTTAAATTTAGGCACATAAGATATATTTAGGGTGAAGAACGTGATATTTTGTAATTTTCTTTTATTTAAATAATATATAAGTAATTTGCATAGAAAAGTTTCCATTAAACAACAATATTTTAATAAGTATCTGTTAATGGTATAATTAAATTAATAAAATAATAAATATGATAAAAAATTATAACTTTTTCACTTATTTTTATTCTATATTAACCCATTTTACCCATACTAAGGTAATAAATTTTATCATTATTACAATTCATATTGACTAAAAATAAAAGGGGACTAATTACAAAATTTTAACATCATAATTATAAATATTTAATTAATTTCATCGAATTCAATTACAATAAATGTATTGCATTTATTTTAATGTAATCACAAATAATATGACAAAAACTTTTTTTTAGGAAAAATACATTTTTAAGCATAACAACGGATTATTCTAATCATATGCTTAGAATAATATTTGTTGAATGTTTAAAAATATTTATCAATTAAATAATATATAAATTTCACTTAAATCATTCACCACGATTAATTTTATATAGGGCTATATAAATCATTGAATTCATAAACAATTTTTCAGAAAACATCACTTTTTTTTAAAATACTTTTTGTTTAAAAATATAATCATTTAATAACTAATGAATTTATTTTATAATGTATATAATTTATATTTTTCATAATTATTTATTAATATTCATACCCACAAAGATAAAATCATTATGATAATGAACATATAACAATGTTTCATGTTTCATTTAAACTCGTTGTTGTGTGCAATTCAAGCTATTGAAGAAATGAAATTAGAGAAATATCTCATAAAAATTATGGTGTTACATAAAAAGTAAGAACACTTCATTTACATTAGATAATATTTATCCCTTAATCAACTTACTTGGTTATACATTATGTATATTTTAATATTATAAGGTGTTCAACTATCAAATGTATCGGATTAGGATATGAGGTTTAACTCAAAGTTTTGAAGAAGTCTTCAAGAGGATCTGAATAGAGATCTAATTTTCAGCATTTATTATCATCCTCGGACATATGGTCAGTTTGAGAGCACCATTAAAACTATATATAACATGTTGAGATCTTTCTCTATGGATTTCAAAGGTTTTCGGGATCAACATCTTCCTTTTGCGTAATTTTCTCACACCAATAGCTTTCACTCCAGCAATCAGATGGCCCCTTATAAAGATCTCTATAGTAGAATGTGCATAACTCCTATATGATTAAATTTCATTATATAAGTAAACATATTGGGACCTGATATACCTAATGAAATGGTAGATAAGTTTAGATCCAGTCAATATCACATAAAAGTGTCTCAGAGTCAACAAAAAATTATACTAACAGTCGTAAAAAATATCTAGATATTGAAGTTGGTGATAAGGTATTCCAATGAATATATCCCTATAAGTGGGTGATGAGTTTGGAAATAAGAAATTTTTAATCCATAGGTATATCATTCCTTTTGAAATTCACTATTGTATCGAGATCATAGCTTATCAATTGGTGTTTCTACTAAATCCCTCTCAAGTTCATTATGTGTTCCATGTATCCCTCATGAAGAAATACATACTTGATACTTAACTTGTACAAAACTTAGAGATCATACCACTGAATCAAGATAATTATTTTGAGAAACAACCTGTACAGATAAAGATCATATAGACAAAGTTCTATGAAACAAGATTAGTCACCTGATCAAAGTTTTGTTTTGAAACCCCCAATTTGAGGAAGTTGTGTGGGAACCTAATGATGTGATGTGACAGAAGTATTGTCATATGTTTGTATAAAAGTGAAAAATTTAAATGTATAAATTCATTTTAAGGGGGTATAATGTAACACTCTGATGTTTTTATAAAATATTTCCCTTTAAATATTTTGATTTCTATGATAGCGTGTGTAACACACAACAAAAAGTTTAGATGAACCGTGTATCATTATTAAAATATTATGTGTCCATTATGGATTATCCATTAGGTTAGAAAAATGAATATTAATATCTCAATTATGAAAAATGAATGGCCAAAATGTATATAAAATTAATTCATTAGTTATAAAATGATTATAACAAAAAACAAATATTATTCAAAAATAAAAGTGATGTTTTTGCTAAAAAATTATTTTTATGCATGAAATGTATTACTATATTAATAAATTCAATTAAAATATATTATATAGTGATTTCAAAAAAAAATTATTTAATTTATAAAATTCTTTTAAATATTCAAAATTAAATATTTTTCTATGCATAGGATAAGAATAAATCTAGTTTTATGAGTAAAAATGTATTATTTTTAATAAGAAATTTTCATCTCATTTTTTACACTTACATTAAAATGAATTTATAAAATTTATAAGTATTGAATTAGATAAAATGAATTAAATATTTAGAATTGTTATATTCAAATTTAGAAAATATAATCCTTTTAATTTTTTATCAAAATGAATAGTAACTGTGGTAAAATTTATCACCGCGGTAAAGAGTGAATCATGTTATTATAAATTAAAAATAATTGATAAGGCCATAATTTTTATCCTAGTTATTATGGGATTAATTTTATTAAAACTTTATCACCTTAGGATAAAAATAAATTATCTTAATGAACACTTGTCTATGAAAATGATTTATATTTTATTTAAATCAAATAAAGTTACAAAATGTCACTCTCTTTGTTTTGAATATTCCTAATAGGTACAAAAGTAAGTTATGAATAAATATTAATGGTTGTTTTGATATTAATAAAGTTATTTTCATGAGATAAGTTTATTTTAATTTTTAGTAATTATAAAATGATCTTAATTTCTTATACAATAATGATGTAGCATTTCTCCATTTAGTAAAACAAATATAATAAATGATTGTAAAAATATTAAATGTGATATAATTTGAATGATTTAATGTTATATATATTAAATGTTAGGGTGTTTTTAAAAATAATTATATTTTAATTTTCCCATTTTCTAGTTGTATTTAATGTTAACATTGCTAGAATATGAGGCTATTCTAACGGTTTAAAACCATTGGTATAAGCTGGAGAACCGTTGGTATAGACTATACCAATGGTTATCCAAGCTGTTGGTTAATATGTCATTGTGAAATCCATCTACCAATGGTTTTGGAAGAACCATTGTTATAGGGTCATAAAAAATCTATTTGGCCAACAGTTTACTATGTATCGTTGGGATAGACCGATACCAATGGTTCATAGTAAACCATTGGTGTAATGTTATAAAAACGGTTATAAAACTGTTGGTATAGACACCCCACAATTCCACATAGAATGACCTCCATCCTCTTCCTAGAACCTAAAAAATAAAAAAAAAACCATAAACAAAAATAAAAAACTCACAGAACCCTACACACACTACCCATATAACCTGCAATAAACGAGAAACATGCATACACTTCCCATAGAACTAGTAGTAAACAAAAATCCAACAGAACTAAAGAACCTACAAACAAACACATAACCAAACTGATCAAATTTCCACAAGAATCCACACCATTACCCCACCTTAATTAATTACCAAATAACATACATCACCTGACAATATAAAAAAATGTAAATACAATGAAACCAATTAATGCATTCAACTAGTGATAACACACATACAAAAAATCACATATATTCATTCAGAACAAATCATCAAACATAAAATGTCATAAATATCAATCAAAAATGTAAAGGATCATTTGGTCCCTCATCGCCAACACTATCATCATCGTCATCTTCATCCTCATCCTTGGCCATGGCCTCGCCCTCTTTTCTACCATCATTCCCACCCTCTTCCTCATTATCATCCTTTCTATCACCATAACTAGAAACTTCATCATCCCAACCACCAATTGTACTCTTTCCCAGTGCAATATATAATGTATGCATCGTATAAATATATGAATCACAATCAATGATGGTCGCTGGTAGAAGTTATGGACATACAACTTCCATTGGTTTCATAAATTCAGTGTTTTCCCTTTAATTCTATTATTACAACTATATGGACCATTTTTTTCTTTTATACCTCAACCTAATCCTATTATACTCATGTATTAGCTTGTTCTAACTCTATGTTACTAAATCCTTCACCTAAAGTGATCCAATAACCCATTAGGACAATACTCTTCCAGGGTTGGCAGTGTACTCTACCACGGTTCAGGTCTCCCAAAACTTGATGTAAATGATCATTTGATCTAAATTTGTTAGGTTACTGGGCCCAAAGGGCCTCCAAATAAGACTATTAAAAATATAAATAGAATATTAATTTAACAAATAGATATTAAAATTTTACATCATCAAAGTAAAACTTACAATTTTTTATTATGTCAGTTCATTTACCGCGCTTCCATATTTTTTTCTTTCTGATCGAGAAAAATATTTTTTCTCAAGGAACACATCCTTCAATATTTAAAACATCCATATTCAATGACATTGAATGTAATAAACCATAATTAAAAATATGTTACAAATAATTAATTTAATAACTAAAATAAAATGGATATTAATTCTAAATGAATCTAAAAAAACATATGGTGGATCAATTATAACTAAGTATCAATGAATGGGTTATCAACATATATAACATATATATATATATATAAGTGAACAATTTATCACATTAGTCATTAATAACGTCCTTTTGTGATCACCATAATTATTGATAATATGAATAGGTATTACTATAACATAAATTAATATGCACGAATGGGTTATGGACACTCTAATCATGATTATAACATAATGGAATTATGTTTTGGTAAGATTTAATAATACAAATTGAATTCCCTAAATGATTATTTAGAAATTTTAAATGTATTAATTGATATTTTTTTATTTAATAATACAATTTAAATTTTTTTCTCCATCACATAAAGTCATAGTGTTCTTTGGATCCCCTTATTATATTACTGTGGTCCAAATCATGTCTACAAGAATTACTTTTCATGGTTTTTACTAATATTTATATAATCTAAGTTTATTTTAATTCAATGTATTTTATTCTAGTATATTTCCATTCTAATCATGTTTGGTCAATACATATTCATTCATGTTTACTAATTTTGATTTAGTCCAATTTGATTTGTTTCAATTCGATTATGTTTCGTTTGGTTTAAGTCTAGTTGTTGGTGGTTTAGGCCAGTTCAATTCATTATTGATCTATTTAATTCTTTTTTTAGTTTGAATTATTTTTTTGATATATATTCAATTCAGTTTTATTTTTTTAATTATATTTTATTTCTTTTTGGTTTGAATCAATTTAATTATTTATATTTATGTTAATTGATTTTTGTTTAATTAGATCAAGTTTCATTTCCTTCATACCAGGATGGTTCAATCCTACCAAATTCAGCTAAATCTACTTTAGTATAGACCAATTTGGGTTAATTTATATTTTTCCAATGAAATTTTGGTTTTCTTATTATTGATTTAATTAATTTTTATTTAATTTATTTTAGTTTAAGATTGTTCAATTTGGTTTAGATCTGGTTAGGTCTATTTATACCAAGTTAGTTCGATTTGGTTCAATACAATTTATCTTTATTTGGTTATATTTTATTTATATAAATTGTATTCTATATAATTCAAAAAATATATTTATTTTTGAATTGTTTGACTCTATTCTATATAAATTGGTTCATTGTGGTTTTCTTTGATAATATTTGGTTTTATTGGTTTTAGGTGGGTTTTATTCTTTTTAATACAAATATATTTGTTTATATTCAATTTAATTTGGTTTACATATAATTGAAATAGCAGATACATTCTTTTTGGTTCACTTGTGTTTAGGTATTTTGGGTTAGTTAATTTTAGTTCGATTGTATTTGATTTAGTTTAACTCAAATTTGATTCAATTCAAAATTATTCAGGTCTAGTTGATTTAGTTGTATTACACTAGATGTCATTCTGTTTTATTTATGTCGAGTAATGTTAAATAAATTCAGTTCATATCTGTTTGATTTAGTTATATTTGATACTATTCTATTTAGTTCAGTTTAGTTCAATTTAGTGTGGTTTGGGTGGAGTTGGGTCATTTTAGGTTATTGAATTTTTATTTTTTTAGTGATTTATATAGATCAATTTCATTTCGTTCTCATCGATTTAATTTAGTTTGATTCAATTTGATTTAGTTTAGATAAATTTGTTTTTATGTAATTCATTAAGTTTCTATAATTTCTTTTCATTTCGAGTTTTTCAACATGAATATGGTGCAGATTGTTTAGTTTTTTTAAATTAGTTTTTTTATTTGGTTTGAGTATGTTTGGTTTAGTTAAGGTATTTTTAGTAATATTTGGTTTTGTTCAGGTTGTCTTGGTTTTAATTAATTTATTCAATACCAAGTTAGTTTTATTATTTTAATTTTTATTTATTTAATTTCATTTTAGTTAAATTATTTTTAGTTTGGGCTAGGATAAGTTAATTTTATTTGGTTTGACACAGTTCAATAATGGTTACTCTAGTTTAGGCTATTTCTATTTGATTCCATTTAGTTTCGTCTTGTTCAGGTCATCATAAATTCCATCTTTATCATCATTTTTATTATCTTTATTTTATAGGGAAGTAAAAATTATGAGAATAACTCTATAATTCCTCAGAAAAAAAAAGTAAACTATAAAATATAAGGTACAATAATTCTTTCCCTCTAATGAAGGGATAAAACATAAAATTTATTATTCAATTCTAAGTAAGAAAAAATCACTGACTTTAACTAACTTTTTTCAAAGGTAATTTATAATCGGATTGGTCCCCATATTTGCAATATATATAAAAAAATTAATTACATCTAAATAAATGAGTGACGTACCTACTTCCTCTCATGGTCCAACATTGTATTCCACCCCAAAGTTTGGAGATATGTCATAGCATCCTTTCTTTTATTTTTTCCTGATAGTTACTAAAAAATTATATAATAAAAAAGTAATTATTAAAACAAATTATGGTAGTTTTCATTTAAAACCTCGAATTTGATTAATAACTTGAACTTGGTACTCATCCAATGATTAATAATTTTCCAATAATATTCTATTAAACATCCATCTGTGATAGTTGTGGCCTCTAAATCTGTGCCAACTCTAGTACACCAGCCACTATAAAATGCATGCTTATATCCTCTCCAAATACCACATAATTTCATAATTCATACAGTCCTTGCATCCTCACAATCAAGAAAACGAAAATGAAGCTAGCACCAAAATATTAATTCAAATAAATACAATAATAATATAATGTAAAATCCAAATTTTTGCCTATTTTTTGTCCAAGAATTATCATTTCTTTAATTTGGTAGGTGTCACTAAGAGAGTGGATGGATGGGAATGATGTCAGAGTATTTTTCAAGAATCTCCAAAAAACTCCTACACTCTCACAATGTTTCTCCAATAATTTTTTTGTCTTTATTGTACTCCATCGTCAACTGTGTGCAGTGGTTCCACACCACACACATGCATGTACACCCAAACCTCTTATCGATAGATCCAACTGTTAAATAAGAAAAACAAATATTACATATATAAATGTTATAATGAAAATAAATAGCGTTAAAAAAATTACTAGGGGTCTATATATATACCTGAGGCAGTTTGATTAGTGGGCATCGATGGATCCTTAGGAATTGAAGAAACATAAACCTATTCAAATGGAGTGGGTCCCAATGTATGCTCTGTATGCTTATAATATGTCGGAGTAGGATTCTAAGAATTAGGAATATAGTATCTTGGGTATAAGGAAGAATAAGGAAAAGAAAATGGCATAGATGGATGTGAAAATTCATAATAAGGATGACGAGTAGGAATCATCGTCGGATATAGAAAAGAGAGGCAAGGGGGTTGATATGAAAATAGAGGTACAAACATGGGTGGCCTAAATATATCGGGTGTCTGTAACGACATAGTAGGATCATAAGGTGGGGTATATGTTATGGTAGGGTGAGGGAAAGGGTGTGATTTATTATGCCTATTGGATCGCCTAACGGTAATACCACCCTACTCAAATCTCCAACCTAAGCACATGATCCACTAGGCCAGTTAGTGAATAACTAGAGCCTTGGTGGTTGATCCTAATTAAAAGTTAAAAACAAAATTAATCGTATGATATTATATGTTATTGATATATATTTTTGAAATAAAATACTCACAATGGAAACTAGAGGAGCAATTCTCATCTTACTCATTAAACGATTTTTGTTTGCCATATTTTTTCTTCATAGCATCTCAATGTTTTTTATTTCCAACATTTGAAAACAAATATGGAATTAATTAGAACTCCATAACTAATTTATAACTGAAATAACAAAGAATATGTGGCGTGAGTTAATTATGTAATACAACTTGTCAAACAAAATATAGGATATGTAGTGATATAAAAACATTTTATATCTAGTGGGAAGAATATCAAAACATAAGACATGTTATAGAAAAAACAATACTTTCAAATAATCATGTTTATAATGGGTATGATATAGTTTTATTCTATTTTCAATTCAATACAATTCAATTTTAGTTAGGTCATTTGGATCATTATGGTTAATTTCCTAGGTCATTTTTTGTCATATTTTATTTGGTTCATTTTTTCCAATTTATTAGGTCATTTATCTAGTTTGATTTGTCTTATGTCAGTTGGTTCATATTTCTGGTTAGTTCATTTTTTTATTTTTTTAGTTATGTAATTATTTTTATTGGTTTTGATATTCATATCAATTAGTTCAATATGTCCAATTAAATTAATCCTGTTTTTTGGTACTGTTTAATTGTTTCAGTTTTGTTTTGTTTGGTAAGTTTGAATGCAGTTCAATTCAATATTGGAAAATGTAACTCAAAGAAAATTGCAACCATAAAATATTGAAAATTCACATGAAGGCCGAGTTAGAAAAAAAAAATATTTGTAAATAGTATTAAATCAATTTGTATATCACTAACCTCAAAAACCCAAGTTGATATCAACCAAAAGAACTGGGAACATGGATGTTTGATTCTATATATTTCCCACCACGACTCCAGGTTCACAATAAACTCTAAAAACTGAAGTATTGGAGTTAGCATAAGTAATAAATAGATCAAGGATAATAGGAGAAGGGAGTGTGTCAATTCCATCATCACTATCATCAAAAATATTACTTGGGATTACTTCAATAATGACACCAAATTCAGGTATAAGATGATCATTTACATTAAAAAAACTTATTTCTCCATTGATGTCGATACATATGGTTAATTAGTATCAAGAGTGTGAGTCATGTTAATAACTCAAAATCCACAATCATCAATAAATATGTGGTGTCTCATCCTCAAATAAAACCACTATAATTTCATCATAATTACTCGACAATGAGAGTAATAATCTAATATTAGTGTTATCTCAACAACACTATAATAAGATACATTTTTAAATCAAGGTCTACTATCTAATGAACTAGCATAATAGCCTATCATGGAAGTTACCATAACACCATAATGGTGTTTCCTCATGTTATTTTCTCATTCAGTGTTAATAATTTTGTAAACTTTAATCACAATTTATTTTAATTCATCAACCACATAATTATACCCAAAAGTTAAAGATCTCATTTCCTTAAATAAAAATTTAATTGGAAAACTCAATACCTAAAATATAAATGAATATTAAATTTAATTAGATATTTATTTTATTAATTTATTACAACAATATTTCTACCTTCAATTTCAACCAAGATGAAAACTCTTTGCTATGAAAATTCTATCTTCTTCTCAATAATAAATAATTATGCTTTCAATTTAAAATTTTTTTATATTGCCTGACTAAAAAATAGAAGTAGTATAAAATATATGTGAAATAACAGGATATGAAATAAGATATAAATTTTCATTTTACTTAATTAATATAGTCATTGAACAAAACATAGTGAAAAAAACTATGTGATGTTCCATCTCCAGATATTCAAGGCTTAATGTCATCAATGTATATAATATGGGAATTCCCCCTGTTTGGGGAAGTGATGGAAAACTAGGTCCAACTTTCACATAATTTTCTTATTCATTTTTCATTGGTTTGTTCCATCTCATAGTTTGATCAGAAAAATATATTGAACATAAATCCATACATTCTTGATCCACACCACCTTTGATGATAGAAACACCATGATGATTTATGATCTGGATATAAGACTTTAATGTGAACATGTTTCTTTCAGTTTGATACATCCAAAAAAAGAAACAGGTCCTTTAGAGAATTATTTTGGAGGGAAGATAGATAGTTAGTTGAAGCATGCATATAAAAAATTATAGAGGAAATATTTTCTATAACTCACACAAAATTAATGGTGTCGTTATCATCAATTTTTCCAAGAAATACATATAAAACTTATTAACACAAATATCTCTAAAATAGTAGCATCAAAATTGAAAATAATTATATTTTATCAAAATAATATTTTATTAAATTTCTTAAAAATAATAAAAATATTAAAATAATAAAAATTATATATTATACAGTTTAAAATTTTATAAATTGGGTATTTATTTGACAATTTTCACATTATAAGTAAAAAATTTAAAATGTTTAGTATTGAAAAATCGGTTACCGTAGTAAAAAATTAAAATTGGTTAACTAAGGGTTAATAAAAATGATAAGGATTTAAATTAATCCAAAACTTGTATAAATTCTATTGGTTGATGGTATTACAACCCTATATTCTATTAGCGTCAAATAAATTTCTATTTGGGGTTATATGTCTTAATAATTAATTTATTTTAATTTAATCTCTTGAGAAATTCCAAAGGTGCCTCTCACCTCATTTATAAAAAGGGAACCTCGTCCCTCACTTATACACACCACATTGAGCCTTCTAGATCAACTAACCTCTATAAAATTTCCCTTATAAACTTCACTAAACACATAATAGAGATTATTTTCTTCCCAAAACACTAACCCTATAAACCATTAGAGGGGATCTAAAGGAGTCGTTTCAAAGAAGAGGTAATCAGCTTACCCGATCAATTTCTTTTCTACTCTTGTTTACCTCTAATACATTTATGGTATGTATCATAAAATAATAAATTTATTGTCCCAAATGTTCTAAAATTTTATTTTTTATGAAAAATCCATTATATATCCTCTTTACCATCAGTTTAGAAGTGAAATTATCGCTCGTGCGTACGTATGGCTTACTGTCTCCACATAGTGATATAATTTATTTTTCATCATCATATTTTATGGATTGGTATTATGATGGGTTTAATATATATATATATATATATATGATATAATTATACTTCTATAATTATAATATCACATCTAAATACTTATCATCTAATCTTATGGGAAACGATAGCGTCATTCCTAGGTACATATAGACTATCACCTCTACGAAGTGATGTGATTAATTTTTCATCAATATTTTACTTTGATAGTAATGAGGAAAAAATGAGTGTATATGACATATAGGATATAATAATTATCTAATAAAATTTAATTAAAATTTACCTTTCTTTCCTTCCATACATTGAAAAATTAAAACAGTATTCATGCATACATATGGCCTACAATCTCCATAAACGGTGTAATTCATTTTTCTATATATAAAGTTTATAGATGACTATAAATATGTAGATGATCAATATATATGATATTAATATCCAGATTAATATTCTAGATATAATGGGAACCAAATAAAAGTACAAGTACTGGAACAACTAAACTGAAATAATCATGATAAATGAAATAGTTAACACCCAAAAATAACAATTTTAATAAGAAATCGTTGATTAAAATGGGTCATGAAATGCTATAAATGTATCCTAAATAATGTTATAAGTATTAAAATTACTGTAATATATAATTATCATGGATCTTAATATTTTATATTGGATTTTAAATCACTTTCAAACCAAGTTGAACTCAAGGTAAGGGTTTTATGTTACAATCCCATTATTTATCTGAATTTCTTATGAATAAGTTGTGATGAAGAGATATTATGATCAAAATATGAATATAATCATTAATTTTATTATCCTATGATTATTTATTTAAAATTCCTGATTTAATATCATTTCTCTCAACTTAATTACTCAAGAGTCCAAAAATATTTTTTTATATAAAATTGACTTCATTTCTCTCTTTGGTCGAAAAACCTTTTTCTTCCAAATAAATGTTTTCTAAAAATGTTTTAAATAAGTTTATTAATATTAGGATTTGGTTTTATAAATTAATTTTTACCCATGTTTGAATTTTTAAAATTCATTTGTAAGGAATATTTTAGTGTTTTTCAAATGAGTTACTTAGTGGGTTTTCTTAAAAAAGTATCGAAAGAATGTTTTTTTACTTATACAGCATGAACAGAATTTCCCACCATCATGAAACATAAATTAAATAAATATTTCTTTAAAATTTTATAATGTTATTTTCAAATAATATTTTTTCCTTTAATATTTTAATTTTTTTAATATTTTAAAAAATGTGATTTTTAAAGTGTAAAGTCCATTTTCTTCACAAAATGTTCTAAGTAATATTTCAAAATAATTTTCTAACTAAGAAAATAATTTGATATTAAAAAATATTTACTAGGGTAATGATCCAATTATTATTATGAAAATATTTTTAGGAAACCTTTTTTCTTTCCATGGCTTATACAATGATTAAATGTTAATGAAACCCATTTCCTTTCATGAGTTATGATATAATGAAATGTTATAAAAATGATTTATTTTCATGGGTTCTGATATGATGAATGTTTTATGATATTTTTTCCCACATATGTATGATTTTATTTATGTTATAGGTGGTACCTATATCTCCCTCCAGTGTATTGGTTAAATATTGATATCTTATGAGATAAACAAGAGTATAATATGGAGTGAACCCATTTTAGTAAAATGATTTTTCCACTGTGATAGTTCTGAGAATGAACATTAACTACTGTGATGTTTTGGGGATTGATCCCCTTACAATTTTATAGTCTATTAAAACATCCTTGACTAATAAAGAAATTATTTTCTATGCTTATGTGTATGCCACAATTCAATGTCATATTCCAATATTATTCTCTCATAACTTAAGTGATTTGTTTCCTTTTTAATTCATATCTTATGAATTGACAAGAATTATTCCATAAATTAATATTATTATCTTTGATATACATAATATGGTTTTTAAACATTAAAATCATGTTCTTTTACCCTTATACATATATTATTATTATGAGATTATTTATATCTCCTTTGTTTATCCTTAATGAGAATTTGAACTCACCCTTTTCTTATGTTTCCTTTCCTGGAGTAATGAAGAAAGGTATTAAGGATGATATGTCTAAAATGGGTGATATTTATGAAAAAATAAGTGGGATACAATGTATATGTTTTTATGTTTCCATGTTTCCAAATATACTAGTCCTAACGGTTCTAGTGTGGATTGAAATGTTATATAATGAATAATAATCTATTAAGATATAATATGTATGAGAAATATGGGTCTCTATAATTTTCATCCTTTGTTTATACAATAATACTATATCCCTTTAAATCCTTATCATGGATAGGTTTGTAGGATCCTTTCTACACATATCATTTGCCACTTTCATTTCCTTCCCAATATAGAAATGGTTTGAATAATCAAAGTCCTTGATTTGTTCTAAACACCTTCATTAGTGTATATTTAGACCCTTTGTGTGAATAAATACATTAATATTTTATGATTTGTATATATTTCATACTTCTCTCCATAGAGATAACATCACCAAATATTATATATAAATATCACTACAGCCAAATCTAGATTATGTGTTGTGTAATTCTGCTAATGGATATTTAATTATTTGGTGGTATATACTATCACTTTTTCATTTTTCATGAGTACACATCACAATCCCTTTATTTATTCATTGATATAGATCAAAAATAATTCCCCACTAGTGGATAATATGAGAACAGGTTTAGTGATTAGCCTATTCATTAACTATTTTAATATTACCTCCCATTAATAATACCATAAAAACTTCACCCCATTTCAATTTAACTTATTTAGTTGTTTTGATTATCCTGATATGATTAATGATAGTGCCCAACTAATCCATGTAAACTATGAATCTCCATCATAGGTTTTGTTTTGGGCCATTTTTCAATTTCCTCTTTTTTGAAGGATCCATAGATATCCCATTGCTGGGGATAACATGCCCCAAGTAATTTTACTTTCTCCATCCAAAACTCATATTTATAGTACTTCACATACTTTCACAAAGTCTTCATTACATTATTAAAATACTCTTTATCTTCCTATTTTCCTTTGGAGTAGATAATAATATGATCTATATATTCAACCATAATTTTATCAAGGTAATACCTTAAGAATCTATTCATTAATTCCCTTAATATATCTTGAGCATTATTGAGTCAAAATGGAATCACTTTGAAATTTTAGTGCCTATACCTTGTATGAAAAATATTCTTGGGTGTATTCTCATTCTTCACCTTTACGTGAAATTTTCTTGACCAAATATCCACCTTAGAAAAGTATATATCTCCACATAGCTAATAAAAAAAGTCATCAGTCTGTGAAAGATGATACGTTTTCCTTTTCTTGTTCTTGTCAATCTCATCATAATCAATGAAGAGTTGCATTAACCCACCATTATTCTTATGAAAAGGATTGATTCACCCCATGTTTAAGCACTTGGTTGTATAAACCCTTTATATATATTCTCCTATATTTTATTATTTAACTATTCATGTTCAATAGTGTCATTATATATGTAATCCTAGAAATTGTAAAAGTTTTGGGTATAAGTTCAATTGAGAACTCAACCTCACAAATTAAAGGAAGGCCAGGACATTCTTCGGGAAACACATCAACATATTCTTTTACAATAGTCATGTTATCATGGATGATATTTTCTTAGTCTCAATCATTTTATCCAGATACTATTTCTCATAATTCAATAATATACATGCTTGAGATGATGATACCAAAGGATATTCATCCTCATCCATGAACTTGTATATAATTAGAGGGATATTTACAATAAAAAGGTTGATTTATTTCTCTAAAATATATGTTGGGTCTATATAAGTAAATTCAATCCATACCAAAAATTTAATTAAATTCTACTAAAGGGAGTATCACAAGATACACTAGGAAGTTAATCCCACAAATATAGAAAGGGGATATTTTATATACTTTGAATTTAATAATTTCCCCATTTTCTGTTTTCATATATAGATCTACTTCCATGTTTTGAGGTGGTGTTTGAATAGTTATACTAAAATTACATGATATGAAATAATTCATAGAACAAATATCAATTAGTATGTTCAATTTTCTTTAGTGAATACCTAGTGTGCTTATAACCACATAATTTTAAGGATCCACCCCATTAGTTTTGATAGAATAAGATTTCACTTACTCTCTATGATTTAGAAGTTGTTGGTATCAGTTATCATTGATAACTCTTGACTTAGTTCACTGATTCACAAAGTGTTTGTATTCATTGCAGTTAAAACATTAGATAGTAGTATGAGGGTTTATTGGAGCATTCCTTTATTAAATCACATTGGAGGGTTTCACCCATCAACATCTTCAAGCTAGTATCCCTTCATTCCCACACCTAAAGAATCTCCTTGTCCCCTTTAAGAAATTTCTAGGATGCTTCTTCCTGCAATTTTGACAATTTGGATGTTGGAATTTTTTTTCCCTTATGAGATTTATCCATTGCACCACTAGAATTAAAATCTATTCTCCACTTCCTATCTCAATACCTATGAGATCATTAATATTTACTAATTTACATTTATAATTTATGGGAATATCTGAAAATATACTCATATATATTAATGTCAAAAATCTATGAAGAATTTCATAAACCTGGATTTATCCCACCAAAGATTCAGACAACATTAATTTAAGGGGAGATGATAAAGCCAAAGGTGTAGTATGTATGTCTTGTTAGGTTAACCTCATTCACCTTGAAGGATTCATCATCCTTTTTCTTGATTCTAAGGAAATAACTATCCATTTTAAGTCAGGGAGTGCGAGGAAAATATTTATCAAAAGATGTTTTCTAAAATCCTTTACACTCTATCAGTTAAATATATTCCTTATCCATCATATTTTTTATCAATTTCTACCATTGATTAGTTTCTCCTTCTATATGATAAAAAATAAAACATAACATTCTTTTACTCAGAACACTAAAGGATGGAGAATATATTTTCAATTTATTTGATCCATTTTTCTATAATTAAGTGATTGGAAGATCTAACAAAATTTATTTTCCTTTATTACCTAAAGGTCTCATTTGAAACTTTATATTACTTATGGGGATGCAGGTTTTACCCCTAATTCAAGTTTCTATTCTAAAATATATTTAATTGGGCAATTATTTTCATGAAGTTCTTGAAACTTACTCTCATATAGTTGGGCATCTCATTTTTCTGAACATTATAAATCTCATCACATTAATCATTGAATCATTTTTTCTTATTCTCATCCATTAACTAAAATAAAGGTAAAATTAGGGATGAGAAATTTAAAACTACTAAACACATAAAATAGAAACTATGAACATTGATGGGGTAACTCATTAAAGACATAAATTTTTTAATCTATGAATTTTTTGTTTCAATCAAGTTATCCATGTTCTATTTCTTAACATAAAATTTTGTAGGAATATTTATTCCATTAATAATGGTTCATAAATATCTTGTGAATTTACCAAAGCATATCACCTAGGAGTCTCAAACCAGATGTACATTAAGGATTTTTTTATGCACAAAATGATGATCTAATCAATGCCTAATGCACCCTTTTGAAGTTATTACCCCTAGGTATAGTTGTGCCAGAGCCACATCCAACTGTAGTTTCTAGAAAGGGATTTTGTTTCTTAGAAACCACTTAATATATACTTTAACATAATTTAGTGATGTTTTCCTATTTGTATTCTTATACATAATGATTTCAATAAAATTTTCTAATCCCAATCCCTAAAAAAACCAAAATTTCTTCCCATACCAATTATGAAAACTCATATCTTTAATACACCTTAATTCATGATTTATTACCTAATGATATGAGTAATACAATACTTAGAGATTGTGAGTCCTAGTGTATTTTTTAAATTATGTACATAGTTAATTAACTTGAAAAATGGGTACAACAACATTATTTAAGAACTCCAATACATTCTCTTATATTCCATCGATCTTCTAATACTGCACGGGATAACTTGGGGATGTACATAAGATAATAGTGACCTATAACACCATATATGGGAATAATCAAAGAAAAACAAGATAAAAATAATACATGTTATTCAAGAGGCCTGTAAATGTAAAATAAAAGTGGTGAGAATAAAAATTATGATCATAAAATAATTATATAAGATGATAACATCAAGGAAAAATAATAATGTGGAAACAACATAAAACATGGAATCATAAGTATAAGCTAATGATAACTACCAAGATATCATAATATAGTGTGATTAGGATAAAATCTCATGAACCATACATGGAATCTCATGTGATAAAAAACACACTACTAGAAAATGGACCTATCCCCACGGTTTTCCCCAAAACCATGGCGATAGGTACCCTTATACCCAGAGTTTTTGAAAATCGTGGGGATGGGCCTTGAAAAGTCACCTATACCCACGGTTTTGGAAAACGGTGGGTATAAGGGTACTTATCCCCACAGTTTTCCCTAAAACCGTGGGGATAGGTCTGGGATAAAATACATATACCCACAGTTATGAAAACCCATGGGTATAGGTTTCCCGTGTGTGTGTATAAAATTTTTTTCCCACGGGAAATAATTTTTTTTGGTGGGAGTCCTATACCCACAGTTCTTCCCTCTATACCCACGGTTTATATAACTATATTCAACTAAATATAAATATATATACACATAGGTGATGTTAGGTTAGTGGTTAGATGCGGTGTTTTCAATGAAGAGGTTGCGGGATCAAAACCCGCTGCCTTGATTATTTTAGGATCTATACCCACGGTTTTGAAACCGTGGGGAAAAGCCTTTGACACTGTGGAAATTGGGTGTGTTTCATTGACACGGTGTCAGAACACCTATACCCACGGTTTTGAAAAACTATGGGTATAGGTTGGGGACCTATACTGTCGTCATTCCAGCCCACGATTCCCAAAACCGTGGGTATAGGATGTTTTTCCAATAGTGATATTACCCAATGCATTGGAGGGATATATAATTTTGGGCCCACCCATCACATTTATATCATGTAAATGCTTTTGTACACCACATAGATCATACAATATAATATTGTATTTCATAACTTTTAACACCCAAATTAAGGAGTATGAGTTACATAAATATAATTCCCTAATAAATGAAGGATATTTACATCTAGGTTAATAACATTGAATGGAAATGGGAATGGTTATTCACAACACAAATATTTGGCATGGAAAATTACATGATAATTTTGACAGTATAACAGGTGCATATAAAGCATCATGGAAGGGTTTAATAAGATTTAATTTTGGTCTGTATTTACTTGTAAATAATAGTGAAATTAAATGGATGTGTTAAAACATATTCAAACATGAGAATGTTTAAATAAAAATGGATAACACAAATAATGTTTTTGGATAAATAGGAAGATGGGATAATACCTTACCTTGATAGGGAGCTTCTAAACACTTGGGTGGAGCTTTTTAAGAGCATGATAACACCTTGTGAGGAGATTAGAGAGGGATGTTGAGACTAAATTCATTCAAAATGGGTTTTTAGGGAAGAGGACTCGGAGGATGGTTGGGTATTTATAGTAAAATAGGAATTCTTTATTAATTTATATTCTTAGGTTTGGGACTCTGTGTGATAAAATAACTAAAAAACCATCACATGGATTAATCAAATGTTTTCTACAAAAGGGAAGTGATTTCAGTATTTTTTATGAGAAATAACCAAAATCATTAAAATAATACCCTTGGTGATGTGTATTTTAGTCATGTTTATAAATAATTGATTTTGAAATCTTAAAATATAATATGGGTTTTGGAGGATTCATTAAGGGTTTATAAAATTATCTAAATACCTTCAAAAACAAATTCAATTAAATGAGAAACATATTTTTGATCTTTTATACCATTTATACTATTTATTATATCACTTTTGGTCTATTATGATGTCAAAATACATACCATATATTTACACCGTTTTTAATTTTTACACAAAAAAATGAATGTCTCAAAAAATTATGAAAAATTCACCATTGGATATTTTAAATGTACTCGTTTCAAGAATACTATTTTTTTATCAGAATAATTCTCTAAATATGGGAATATAAACTTTAACATGAAATATTTTATTCACTGAAAAATACTAGTTTTTATGATAATAACTATTTTATAACCTTTATTGATATTATGTTGGACTTCAATAAATTATATTATCACTTATATATATATATATTATTTAATAATAATATTATATGAAAATAAAATTTATTTCAAAATTATTTATTTTTTTAGAAATAGTTTTTAGTTAAAAATGTTTATTTTCCAAGAATAAAATTTTGGTTTTTTCATATCAAAATATAATTTTCATCAACTCATATAAAATTGTAATAATTAAAGGTATAAATATAATCATTATTTTCATAAAAATTAAAATATAAAAATTTATACTACTAGGGTCTATATAAATATCCTTTTATTACACCAGTATATTCTCAAGGGTAAGGTGTACTATGGTGGGGATTTCTTATGGTGGCTCAGTAAACAAGGTTTGGATTGTGATCTCGATAACCTTGAACTTATCATGTAGATGGTTTTTTTCATGCTTCAGTAATTTAATTTTAACATTTTCTTGATCAAGGTAAAATTTTAGTGATGTTATCTCCCTTTGAATCACTGATAAATGGGCTTCATAGGGTATGATCATATTAGTGGAGTTCATCGCTCCTTTTTTCATTGTAAACTAGACTTTATCATAACCCTTATTTTATATTAATCTAATTGTTTATTGTACAATGTGTACATTATCAATAATTAAGATTATTTTTGGTATTTTCAATATGATCGATTATATTTTATAATTCTTCATAAATAAACGAATTTGTGCATCTGTTTTCCATAACTATAAGAAATTTTCTCAATCAAAAAGGTAATTTCATATATAAAAATTTAGGCTATTGCATCAAAATTACCTGACGCTTTTCATGTATCCTCAAAAAAAATTTAGCATGATTATATAAATTCATCTCAGATTGGATCACTATTGGTATTCAACCAAATTGATGTTCTTATGATTAATGAATAGTTTATCAGCATCTAACTTTTTCTCCCAGCACCTTCAGTGGTTCAAGTTTTCCATTTTTTGCATCCATATAATTCCAACATCATACTACACCAAATACAGTGTTTATATTTGGTGAATTAATAAAAATCCTTCCCTGATCATCTTATAGAATATCCTTTTAGACTTCTGAACACTTTAGTATTTTGGGATTCTCAACTTACCTAACAGTATAATCTTCTAGAGATCATTTAATATATTATTTTTAACATATCTTATAGTGGTACTACACTTCATCTATTTTTTATATTTATATAAGTAACTCTCTTTGTAAGGTTAAGTTCACCTAATATGCCTCGAGAATTAATCATTGCGAATTCTTCAATCCTTTAATGAGGTTTTTACTTTCGATAATCCCATTTTATTTTTTATTCATGAATTATCTTGTAATTATTTTACTTTTAGGTATAAATTCTTCAAAATATATCATTCTAAATCTTTTAGTGAACATATCTCCTTCGAAATCTTCATTAGGGTCTTCAATCTCCCTATATGTCAGCTTCCCCAATAAATGGGTTTAGTGAAATTTCCCATTGAGTCGTTATTTTAATCTTTTGGATCACTACATCTAGGTAGCTTACTTCTTTAATTCAATGTGAGGTTGACAGTGCTTCTTCATCCTTCAATACTAGTCATGAATATAATTAAGATTGATTCTAAAAGCAGCTGATGTTTGTGGTTTCTTCTAAATATAAACATTTCCTCATATTTCTCCTTCATCCATCAACAACACTTACTACCCTAATTTTTATTACTTTTGATCATCTTTAGGAAGTTGGTCTTGCATTTATAGTATTCCTACATTTTATGGTTCCTTCATCTAGAGAATGTTCTTCTAGTTGATTTATTCCATAATATCCATAGGAAACTTATTCTTATTTAACTAACTCATTTTCCACAATAAAAAATTGGAAGCAAATACAATATATCTTCATCGTCATCATATTATGGAAACTTCAGTACACTTATCTCTTCTAGTACAAAACATATGATATTTTTAGGCTTATAATTAATCATATGCATTCTAGAGATGAACATAACTCCAATTTGAAGTGCTATTAGAATGAAGAGGAAATAAATTCATTTTAGGTAAGTTATTATTGGCATGAAAGGGGTAAAATGTTGAAAAAAATTGTAAGATGTAGTGTGTAGATAAGATTAACTTATAAAAGAGGCATGATAAATTTCAATGGTGGATGAATTAGTTTGTCTCATTTTCATTATATAATGTATATTAACATGGAAGGGTTATCATTTCTTATATGAATTATATGAAACTTCCTAATATTTAAATTAAATAAGTATGGGGGAGTGGTAAAATGATAAAATGACAAATTTTATTTGATAATAATTTCTAAATATTTCCCCAAATTTTCACTTTTTAAGGTTCACTAACATATTTTTGTGGATTTTTGAAGAATTTAGAAGTAATTTGACAAGGGATTAAATCCATAATTTTTAATTTATTTATCCATTTTTTTAATTATTTGAAAAAATACATATATTCAACTTCATATTTTGATTTTTTTTGTAATTAAATTTGAATTTGTCATAAATCATGTTTTTTATATTTTGATTTTGGAACTAATTCAAAAAAATTTAAACTTTTAACCTGGTTTTTTATGGATTTTTTGGGAGAAATATGTTACTTTGGAGTTTGAAAAGTTATTCTTGTAAGTTTTATAGAATTAAATCTCAATTTTTGAATGGTTTTTGTGTGATTAATTTTTTCTATGTGAAATTGAAATGTTTGTACTACTGTTGTATGTGAAAAAATCAAAGGGGTGGATCTATGTAAGAATAAACTCAGTTCCCAACACCTATTTTTGATTAAACACCCATGTAGGACCAATGTGTTGTATTAAGTTGGTCTGTATGGAACTCATGTCAGAATAAATGAGGGTCATGTAAGATTAAATTCTACTTGTGTGATATAAACCCTGCACCTCCTACCACTCATTTCAGATTAACACTCATGAGAAAATCTCTATATCAAATAAAACACGGGATTCCAATACCCATGTAATATTAATTAAAACTCACATTATAATAATTCCCATGAATCAAATATTGTGTGAGATTAATTCATAGGGAATATTATGTGCTAATTCAACCTCTACAAATAAATTTTCAGAAATCATGTAAAATTAAATCAATTCCAATATAAAATAAAAACAAGGTTTATATAAGAAAAATATAATGATTGATCCAAAACATTCTAATTTCCTAAAAAAATTGGGAAATCCCTATTTATAGGTATCATATAATCTATCTAGAAATATAAGGAAGTATATTTTGTGGATGATCTTATAATAATTTTGAATCATTGAATATTCAATAGTAAGTATGTAATGAAGAAACCCCTACCCCTTGTACATAACACATGGAAACAATCAAGGAGTGGATGAAATTCACTAGTATAGGGAAAAATACCCTTGATTCCTATAAGAATAGTTTTCATTTTTATTTTGAAGGATTCTGAAATGGGAGTTTTGTCCATGCATTAGATTATATGAAGTTATATTAATTTTTTTATTTAATTTTAATAAATTACACTATTATTCTTTTTTCTTCTTTTTCTCTATTTTTTGTTTTGTGTTTCATTCCCTATGATCTGTTATTCAATGAAAATAATGAACTAACTAACTCATGGGTTGATCCAAGGGTGATACATGATGCTTAATCTTGAATCACATGCTTTAATTATTCTAATATGATTCCATTACTTTCTAAGAAGTGGAGATTCTGATTAGATAATAGTGTAGGTAACAAAAACTATATTATCTTCTCATGGTTTCTCTTCAAAAAAATTTCAAATCAATAAACCCCTTTTTGGAACTAGCCAGCATACACTAGGATTTGGATAGGGAAATGTGGACATGGTATACACATGAATACCATGTATATGATGGGAACATTACAGATCAATCATTATGATTATATTATCATTTTAGGTGGGTTTAGATTGATTTGGTTGTGATGTGTTTAAAGGACTTTCACCCATTTGGGGATGATCCCAACCAACTCATAGAATTGAGGGACAAGTTTTGTTTCATAACATATTTTTTTTATGCTAGTATTTATAAATAAATAGATTAGGGTACATCAATAATTATTATTTTGGAAATATATTATATGTATTTGTATGTAATAAGATTGAATTAACTAATAAATAATTATATAGTGAGTATCACAAATATTTACTCAGTATATTCGACATTCATGCTAACTTTTTTTGTTTTCTTGTGATTTCAACCATTTTCTTCATTTTAATATATCGGTCTAAAAAATAAAAGATCATTTCCATGTTTAAATTTATTTTATAAAATTAAAAATCAAAAAAAAAATAAGTGAAAACTAGAGGAAATTGAGTGTTTGGTAATCCTGATTAAGAAAAAACTTAAGTCATCCATAGTGATATACCTTAGGATTTGAATTCTATTAAGAAGAAGTTTGTGATGAACTCTCTTCATCCAAAACTCATATTCAATAATATATAATTAATAATAATACATTATTTATAAATATTATTTATAATAAATAATGTAATTATCAATAAATAATATTAAAAACATTAATTATTTTAATTATTATTTATAATTATTATTATAACTTAAAATTAAATAATAATAATAAATAGTTTAATTAATAATTTAATTAATGAAAAGATTAATAGTTTAAATAACAATAATTAATAATAATAATAACAAATATTCATTAATAATATGAATAAAAATATTATTATAAATTATAATTACTGAATTAATTAATAAATTTCAATATATTTAATAATTAATAATTATAATAATAAAATTATTATTATTAGTACTAATTATAATAATATTGGTTTGATTACACCAATAATAATATATTAGGTCTTAGTACTAATTGTAATGGGTTTTCTTGGTTATGAGCTTATACTTGTTGGGCTAGCATGGCTAAACCCATACCCCCAAGTATAAGCTCATAACCAAGAAAACCCATTACAATTTTATGTTTTGAAGGATATGTGGCATGATAACACTTTCTCTTGATCCAAATACCCAATTTTTTTCCAAATTTTCTTCTTTGAATAGTAATTCTACAGTACTCATCACCGCTATAGTCCCAACCACTACTACAATTCCACTATAATACTCTATGAAATTCCTCCCCAATTTGAGGGTCATTGAGGGTTTAACCCCAATCCTCATGATGTTTGTTGAGGCTATACATGGAATAAAGTACTATCATTTTTTAAAATAAAATACATGATTAATGAAATTAATTTCCTAACTTAATAAATAATGAACATTAGATCTCAACCACATGACATCAACATATTCAATCATTTATCAGATTGAGATCTAAAACCAATATTCTTAGGTTTATATAAACCTCTTAGGTTGTGGATTTTTCTATAGGTTATTAAATTTTTGTAGTGTATTGGATTTTCCATGTATAAATTTTTAAATTTTATATGGAATTATTTTGAGACAAAGTACGGAGACAGCACGTCATTCTGAGGCTTGGTGAGCCCGGAATAGTGGTTTGACATTTTTTAATTTAAGTGAGTTGGCATGTGTGTGTGGCTGTGGTAGTTTCCAAACAGTTTCCAGGATTAAAAATAGGAGGGAACTGTTGTGTCTAGGATGATGAATTTACCTAAGAATGGGCATAACCTTGACTGGCGCAAGTCGAGGGAAAAAGTTAATTTTTAGATGTTTTAACTAATATAAAATAAGATAATGTAAATTGAAAAGTTTATTTTATTTTATTTGGAAATGTTCGATGCAGCTCAATGAAGGGGTAGTTATTTCGATAAATAATGACACAACATAATGAATCTGAAATATCAATGCTGACTCATTAATGCAGCTGCATAACGGCAGTGACTCAGCATGATGGAACAATGAAACACATTCCCTCCTTTTAATGGGTTAATCGAATGTTGGTCATTGGTATAAGATTGAGATAATCTCTGATAATTATTGGATCTTGGAGAGAACTATCAACAATTAATGATGACGAATCAAAAGTGTAAATCACATCACCAATGGAGTTGAAGGATCTCAGTGATGATGGTAGCATGATCCATTCACCGGCAATGGATCCCTCATCAAGTTAGGGGTTA
Organism: Viscum album; assembly: GCA_963277665.1. Classification (NCBI taxonomy): domain Eukaryota; kingdom Viridiplantae; phylum Streptophyta; class Magnoliopsida; order Santalales; family Viscaceae; genus Viscum; species Viscum album. The sequence continues at coordinate 1,169,225,405 of OY728164.1, forward strand.
TGTTTTAAAGTTTTTTTCTTCCCCATTCATTGAATTTAACGATGAACGCAGATCAACCCACGAACTGGTTGACCCATGAATTTTCATTCTTGTGGGAGGGCTTCATTAGGTTTATTCCTAGGGAATTTATTATTACATGTTTTATGGTTTCAATTTAACTCGTTTAAAACTTCTAACGAGTGAAAATTAATGTTGGGATGAATGATGGTAGAGGTTCGTTTCTCTTTTGTTTAATGTATTTCTTCCCCCCTCTTCCCTTCATTCTTCGTGTTCTTCATGGGGATATGAACGAAGAATTTTTACGCACCTATTTCTTGGAAAAATGATCCCAAAATGGAGATTCAGCGTTGTAATGACCCAAAAGAGGTGCAATGGTGATAGTGGTGGACAAATTGACATGGTTTAGGTGTTATCTTCCTTCGAGTGTTCTTCATGCGCGTGAATCAAAACATGTTTTTAGGGCCAATCAGAGGCCTAAAACTGACGGAATTAGCTTCGTGATATCGGGGAGACCTAAACCCTTGGATTTTGTGATGATCGGGCGACCAGATCAAGGATCAGAGCAACATCGGAGGAGCTCCAGGGAAGAAAAACGTTTCTGGAATTTTCTAGAATACACGGTGTGTATCTAGAAGAACACACCATGTGGGACTAGCTCAGTTACTTATAGGGTTTTATGATGCAGGAAGCGATGACATGGCATGTTTTCCAAAGAACACAATGTTTGGGTCCTTAAGCGGGACATGGAATGTATCTTGGATGATACACGGACATGGGGTGGAGTACACAACAAGTACTTCCCCACACAGATAGGCTAGGCCAGTTACGCGGGTTACCCCATGTGTCGGTTACATGGGATGGCCCACATGGGTTGAAGCTGTGTACGGGCACATGGATGTGGACATGGAGGGAACCGCGGTTACTCGAACATGGTGTGTGGTATGTCCTACATGCCGTTTACTTACCTTTCTATACAGCATGTCCCCTCTGACTTGGGCCATTACACACGACCAGTACCGGGAGTTGTGAGACACAGTGTGTGACCCCTTCTACATGTCGTGTATATCCTGGAAAATAAATTTATCCTCTTTTCTACCATTTCTTTGAAAGGTTTCATTTGGTTTAGTTCCCCTTTTTCTTTTTTCCCTAAAGTTCAAGTATCATTTCCATCCATTATAGTGTTATCCCTTCAACCGTACTTTCCGAGATAGAGTTAGGTATCCCTGTGAGAGACCCGGAGCGAGGTCCTTTATCTATTCTTGACCCTATGTAGATTTGGGTATCGATGTGACTAATCCTATAGAATATCGATCCTAAGCTTAACAGGTTAATCTAGATGGGTTGCGATATCTTCCAAGGCCTTGGAAATGATTATCATTTGTGTATCATGATCCTTCCCCACCCAGGAGTGTGTTCTCCCAGAATGAGTGTATCTATATCTCATGGATTTTCCCAATGAACGATACTTCTCTTAGAGACGTCATCAGAGCTATCAGACTCATGGAGTGAGTTTTACTAAAAAAGTGCTTCATGGAACCTTAGAATTGAATCCCTAGTGGGGGTATGCGGTTTTGTGACTTGTCTCTAGACAACGGGTCTGGGTTTTGAGTATATCTGGATTGTGTTTCTCTTGTAATATGTTCAGTAGACATATATTTTGTAGAGATGATTGTACCTTTACTTTGCATATTTATTTTTGGTTTTCTGGTTTCTCTACTGAGTATTGTTATACTCACCTATGCATGGGATTTTTCCACACATGTTGTGTCTTGTACAGACGAGCATCCTTTTGATGGAGTCTAGGGAGTACCAGGACCAGACCGAGATTTTTGAGTTCACTATAGGCCAAGGTGTTCTTACAGCTACAAGTAGCAATCTCAGTACCTATTTGTTCTTATATATTGGAATTTGTAGTTTGCAGTCTCTTGTTTTTGGTGGGATTGTGTTCTTCCCAGTTTTACTTTATGAACTTTACTTTTGTTGTACATTGTTATTTGGGTTTAGTTATATGCATTCATTTTGTTCCTTAGTGGTTTTTACATTTCAGAATTTTTGGGCTTTGAGATGTGTGGGTGTGTGTGTGTGCACAGGTACAAAAGAAATGCCTCCCATGTTAGTGATATTCCAACTCGGTGCTAGTCACCAGCCCCTGGCCTTTTGAGGTAGGCTTGGGGAGTCATGGAATGGGACCCCCTAGGACGAGTAGTGACATAGTGGTATCAGAGCGATTAGTTATACCTTAGGACCTAGAGTCTATGAGATTGGTTTGGGGAAACAGTGTTACGTGTTTTGAGCTTGGATTTTAGGACGGAGACTCCTGTGTTGGTGTGGGCGGCCAACGTATACATACACTAAGATTCTGATTACCTACTTTTCAACTCAGTACATGAAAACACTAGTTGCAAAGAAATAAAATAATGTTACATGAATCATATAAGAATGGGTTGTGTTTTCCATGTCCTTTAATGGCAGCTATCTAGATATACTCATTGACCATGGTACATATTATTTCCTTATATGATGCCTCTGTGATGCATACCCACTAGTATTATATAGCTCGATCATGAGGATGACCCCCTCATTGATGAGGATTTGATATAGGGACAAGTTCCCCAGGAGTTACATACTGGTGGTACACTTACAATACCACCACCAGTGGAGAATCTCGTGGTACCTACAGTATTGACAGATGAGGGGCACGGGATGATCATACTCTATGAATTTCAGAGACAGATACCCCTTTGGTTCTGATGCGAGCCTGAACCTCAGGCAGTTAAGGACTAGATTGAGGTTGTGACCATAGTTTTATTCTTGTGAGGACACCATCAGACCTAAATGTGATCCTAGAAGTGAGCCTTTTTTTAGGGTACAGTAGAACGATGGTGGATTCTGACCACACAGAATCACAATAAGGAGACTCTTTCATTGATGGAGTTTGAGCGACTCATTAGAGAGGAGTTCTCTCCAGTTACATTAAGAGAATTGCGTATCCAGGGGCTTCTTTAGCTTCAGCAGGGAGTTTGATAGTGGCTGACTATTCATCAAGGTTCACCAACCTCTCCAGGTACTCGATGGATATGGTTAGGAATCAGTACTTCATAGGTTAGACCTTCGAGCAAGGTCTATGATGGGATATCTGAGCTAGTTCTATGCCTCTATTCATTTCGACTTATTTTTTAGTGCTTGAGTGGACCTTGGTGATTGAGAGCCACTTGGAAGAATAGTGGCAGCTGATGGTAGTCAGTAGTAGGAAGCAGTTGCAGAGACCTCGGCAACAGGGAGTCAGGCACAGGGTTCGGGACGTGGGAGATGTCACAGGAGGACCCAGGATAGGGGATCGATAGTCTAGGGCTCTCGGGATGGATCCAGTCAGCCTAGGGAGAGGCGATGTTGCTCGTGCGATGATAGAGGACATCTCATTAGAGATTGTCCAACCTGTCGAGCTACTGATAGGGAAGTGGTGGATGGACCACTGAGGAAGTTGCAGAGAGTGGAGCAGACAGACCCACCAGGCGGCTTACATGGAAGAGGAGCAGGGAGAGCTACAGGTGGTGGTATATTCTTTGATCTAATTCCACCATCACCCCCAGGAGGTCCGCACTAGGCTCAAGGAGCTGGGGGATAGAGGCAGGGACAACTGCATGCGGTCAAGGCGTACGACCCAGGGACTCTAGGGATGATATGAGGTACGATTTATGTCTTCAATACCTTAGCTTCCATACTTAAACTAGTACAGTCATGACCTTTATAGATCGTCGAAATCCATTTATAAATATCTATAGAGGTCGCCTAGTGTCCTCCAATCGGTGGCCGCTTTTGGCCTATCGCGGTTTCTATCAGCGACCGCCATTTATCGGACGTTGTAGCCAAGCCGGAATGGGCTAAAGTGGCCGCCAATCGGCAGCCGTTGTAGGCCAGAGCTATAGCGGCCACCGAATAGTGGTCGCTGAATAGCAGCCGCCGAATAGGGGCCGCTAAATAGCAGCCACTATAGGTGGAGATGGAAACACCTATAGTGGCCGCCATTCGGAGGCCGCTATATGCTGTCCCTATAGCGGTCGCCATTTGGCAGCCTCTATAGGTTTTTAATTTTTTAAAAAAAATATCAATTAAAAAATAAAATATACCCACATAAATATCATAATTGATCTTCAAAGATCCACATCCATCATCAAATATAACTACATAACAAAAATTAATAACAAAATTAGTAACGAATAAAACCTAGAAAAAAATAATTGAATAAAATTAACATATTTTAATTCAAACTTACTGTAACAGATCGAAAGTATTTGATTTTAAAAATATATTCATAAATTTAATTACCGTTTTAAAAATTAAAAATCCTTAATCCTATGGTTCTAATTATATCTTTTTCCCAGTGATTTCAGGTCAATACGATGTTTTCCGCTATGAATTTGACCGTTAAATGCTCGTTTTGGCTGGTTATGATACCGGAACTGCGTTCTCGGTCACCACAGGCACATGGCACCTCCAATTAAAGTGATGTCTACTCGACCACTTCCTAATTCACTCACCCAATGTTTTCATCTGATTTCAGGCCATTCTGAATTCGTTCGGTCCGTTTGGACCCCCACGCCTATTTATGAAGCGCGCCCAACACTTAAAAAACGCATATTGAGCCGTACCGCATAAACCACACATCTGATTGACGTACTGTATGCGCTTACATGTCAAGAATAATAATTAGATTGTTTCACTATGATTTCAGGTCAATCCAATGTCATCCGCTATGAATTTGACCGTTAAATGCCCGTTTTGTCCGTTTATGACACCAGAACTGCATTCTCTATCACCACGGGCACACGACACCTCTGATTGACGTGTTGTCTACTCGACCACTTCACAATTCACTCACTTATTTTTTTCGTCTGATTTAAGGCCATTCCGACTTCGTTCGGCCCATTTGGACCCACCCACGTGCATTTATGATGTGTTCCCAACACTTAAAAAATGCATATTGAGCCGTACCGCGCAAACCGCACGTCTGATCGATGTGCTGTTTGTGCGTACATGTCACGAATAATAATTAGATTTTTTCCCTATGATTTCAGGTCTATCCAATTCCGTCCGCTATGAATTTGACCATAAAATGCCCGTTTTGGCCGTTTATAACACAGGAAATGCGTTGTCAGTCACCGCGGGCACACGACACCTCTGATTGACGTGATGTCTACTCAACCACTTCAGAATTCACTCACCCGTCGTTTTTTCCTGATTTCAGGCCATTCCAACTTCATTCGGCCCGCTTGGACCCCCCACGCGCGTTTGTGAAGCGCGCCCAACACTTAAAAAATGTATATTGATCTGTACCACGCAAATCATACGTCCGATTGACATTCTGTAAGTGATTACACATCACGAATAATAATTATATTGTTTCCCTGTGATTTCAGGTCAATTCGATGTCGTTCTCTATGAATTTGACTGTTAAATTCCCATTTTGGCCGTTTATGACACCAGAAATGCGTTCTCGGCCACCGCGGGCACACGACACCTCTGATTGATGTGTCATATACTCGAGCACTTCACAATTCCCTCACCTGTTGTTTTGTCTGATTTCATGCCATTCCGACTTCATTTGTACCATTTGGACCCCCCACGCATGTTTCTAAAACGTGCCAAACACTTAAAAATTTCATATTGAGTCGTACCGCGCTAACCGCACGTCCGATTGACGTGTCGTCTACGCGTACATATCACAAATATAAATTAGATTGTTTCACTGTGATTTAAGGTCAATCTGATGTCTTTCTCTATGAATTTGACTATTAAATGCCCATTTTGGCCGTTTGTGACACTAGAACTACGTTCTCGGGCACTACGGGCACACAGCACCTCTGATTGATGTGTTGTCTGATCGACCACTTCACAATTCACTCACCTATTGTTATCGTCTGATTTCATGCCATTCCGACTTTTTTTTTCCTATTTGGACCCCCCCCCCTCCCCCACCCACGGGCGTTTTTGAAGCGCGCCAACCACTTAAAAAACGCATATTGAGTCGTACTGCGCAAACTGCACGTCTGATGGATGTTTAGTCTACGCGTACACATCAAAAATAATAATTACATTGTTTCCTTGTGATATCAGGTCAATATGATGTCGTCCGCTATGAATTTGACCGTTAAATGCCCGTTTTGGCAGTTTTTGACACCGGAACTGCGTTTTTGGTCACCACGGGCACACGACACCTCTGATTGACAAGTCGTCTACTCGACCACCTCACAATTCACTCACTCATTGTTGTTGTCTGATTTCAGGCCATTATGACTTTGTTCATCCCATTTGGACCCCCCCCCCCCCCCCCACACGTGTTTATGAAGCGCACCCAACACTTAAAAAACGCATATTGAGATGTATCGCGCAAACTGCACGTCCGATTGACGTTCTGTCTATGCGTACATGTGAAAAAAAAAATTAGATTTTTTCCATATGATTTCAGGTCAATCTGATGTCTTTCTCAATGAATGTGACCGTTAAATGCCCGTTTTGGCCGTTTATGACACTAGAACTGTGTTCTTGGTCACCGCGGGCACACGACACCTCTGATTGACATGTCGTCTACTCGAACACTTCAAAATTCACTCACTCATTGTTTTCATCTGATTTCAGGCCATTCTGACTTCTTTTAATCCGTTTGGACCCCCCCCCCCCCCACGCGCGTTTATGAAGTGCGCCCAACACTTTAAAAATGCATATTGAGTCGTACCATTCAAACCGAACGTCTGATTGACATTATATCTATGCGTACACGTCATGAATAATAATTAAATTGCTTGTCTATGATTTTAGGTCAATCTGATGTCGTCTGATATGAATTTGATCGTTAAATGCCCGTTTAGCCGTTTATGACACCTGAACTACGTTCTCGATCACTGTGGGCACACGGCACCTCTGATTGATGTGTAGTCTACTCAACCACTTCACATTTCACTCACCCATTGTTTTAGTCTCATTTCAGGCCATTCCGACTTTTTTCGTCCCGTTTGGACCCCCCCCCCCCACACACACACACACACACTCGTTTATGAATCGCGCCCAACACTTAAAAACACATATTGACCCGTACCGTGCAAACCGCACGTTCGATTGAAATTCTGTCTGTGTGTACACATCACAAATTATAATTAGATTGTTTCCCTGTGATTTTTGGTAAATATGATGTCGTCTGCTATGAGTTTGACCGTCAAATGCCCGTTTTGGCCGTTTATGACACTGGAACTGCGTTCTCTGTCACCACGGGCACACGACACCTCCGATTGACATGTTGTGTGCTCAACCACTTCATAATTTACTCAACTATTGTTTTCGTCTGATTTCAGGCCATTCCGATTTCGTTCGACCCGTTTGGACCCACCACGCGCGTTTATGAAGTGCGCCCAACACTTAAAAAACGCATATTGAGCCGTACCGTGCAAACCCCATATCCGATTGATGTTCCATCTACGTTTACACATCAAGAATAATAATTATATTATTTCCCTATGATTTCAGGTCAATCTTATGTCGTTCGCTATGAATTTGACATTTAAACACTCGTTTTGGCCGTTTATGACACCGGAACTGTGTTCTTGGTCACCGCGGGAACATGGAACCTCTGATTGACGTGTCCTTTGCTCGAACACTTCACAATTAACTCACCTATTTTTGTCGTCTGATTTCAGGCCATTCTGACTTCGTTCGGCCCATTTGGACCCCCCTACGCGCGTTTATGAAGCGCTCCCAACATTTAAAAAAAAGAATATTGATACGTACCATGCAAACCGCACGTCCTATTGACATTCCTTCTACACATACACATCACAAATAATAATTAGATTATTTCCATGTGATTTCAAGTCAATATGATGTCGTCCGCTATGAATTTGACCGTTAAACACCTGTTTTTTCCGTTTATAAAACCTGAACTACCTTTTCAATCACCACGGGCACACGGCACGTCTGATTGACGTGTATTCTGCTTGACCACTTTAAAATTCACCCACTTGTTATTTTCGTCTGATTTCAGGCCATTCTGACTTCGTTCGGCCTGTTTGGACTCCCCCACGCGCGTTTGTGAAGCGCGCCCAACACTTCAAAAATGCATATTGAGTCATACTGCATAAACCCCATGTTCGATTGATGTGTCGTCTGTGTGTACATGTCACGAATAAAAATTATATAGTTTCCATGTGATTTCAGGTCAATATGAAGTCGTCCGCTATGAATTTGACCATTAAACGCCCGTTTTGGCCGTTTATGACACCAAAACTGCGTTCTCGGTCACCGCGAGCACATGGAACATCCGATTGACATGACATCTACTCGACCACATCACAATTAACTCACCCATTGTTGTCGTCTGATTTTAGTCCATTTTGAATTTTTTTTTGGCCCATTTGGACCCCCCCCCCCCCACGCACGTTTATGAAGCGCGCCCAACACTTAAAAAATGCATATTGAGAGGTAACGTGAAAACCGCATGTTTGATTGATGTTCTGTCTACACGTAAACATCACGAATAATAATTATATTGTTTCCCTTTGATTTCAGGTCAATCTGATGTTGTCCGCTATGAATTAGACCATTAAATGCTTGTTTTAGCCGTTTATGACACCGAAACTGCGTTCTCGGTCACCGCAGGCACATAGCACCTCTGATTGATGTGTTGTCTCCTCAACCACTTCAAAATTCACTCACTTGTTGTTGTCGTTTGATTTTAGGCCATTCCGACTTCCTTCGCCCGGTTTGGACCGCCCCACGTGCGTTTCTAAAGCGCGCCCAACACATAAAAACGCATATTGAGTCATACCGTGCAAACCGCATGTCTGATTGATGTGTTGTCTACATTTACACATCAAGAATAATAATTATATTGTTTCCCTATGATTTAAGGTCAATATGATGTCTTCCTCTATGAATTTGACCGTTAAACACCCGTTTTGGCTGTTTATGACACCGGAACTACGTGCGTGGTCACCGTAGGCACACGACACCTCCTATTGACGTTCTGTCTACTCGACCACTTCAAAATTCACTCACCCATTGTTTTCGTCTGATTTCAGGACATTCCGACTTTGTTCGGTCTATTTGGACCCCCCCATGTGAAGTGTTCCCAACGCTTAAAAAAACGCATACTAAGTCGCACCGCGTAAACCGCACATTCTATTGACATGTTGTCTACTTGTACACGTCACGAATAATAATTAGATTGTTGAACTATGATTTAAGGTCAATATGATGTGTTCCTCTATGAGTTTGACTGTTAAACACCCATTTTGGCCATTTATGACACCAGAACTGCGTTCTCGGTCACCGCGGGCACACAACACCTCTGATTGACGTGTCGTCTTCTCGACCACTTCACAATTAACTCACTAATTGTTGTCGTCTGATTTTAGGCCATTACGAATTCTTTCGGCCCGTTTGGACCCCCACGTTCGTTTATGAAGCGCGCCAATACTTAAAAAAGGCATATTGAGCCGTACCGCACAAACCGTACGTCCAATTGATGTTCTGTCTGTGCAAACACTTCACAATTCACTCACCCTAGAAAGCTACAGATATCGAAAGAGTTCTTGGGATTTTCACAAGAAACAACTTCCTAAAGTTTCTCTCAATCCAATGTCACACCTTCCTCTGAGATTATTTGTCCCAATAACTATACCTAATCAATACAAAAATGACATATATATAGCTCTGCCTATAGTCAATGCTTTATAAGTGTAATATGTAAGATGTCAACATATTGGGTATGATCATCATCTATCTTGGAGTGCACGATGATGTCATCCACAAATACTAAAACAAACTCATCTAGGTAAAAATGGAAGATTATATTCATCAAGGATATAAAAACTTCTAGAGAATTCATCAACACAAATGAAATCACCTCATGCATGGGGTTCATTCTCATCTAGATCACCAATATCACTGTGATATCCACCATCTGTATTCGGAGCCTACAATATATATCAATATTTTTGTATCTTAAACATATCAATAAAATTCAATCTGAGTATGGTTTGTTTTACTGTTTACCTATGGTGCCACTTGTTGCATCGTCATTTCATCGATACGTGATGACATCTGTGACAACCTCTCCACATACTCTACACATAACTGCTGAAACTATGTATCAAAATTGCGCTACATATCCAGCATGGAAGCATCTATCTCAGTCTGTGTGTGCATCCCTGAGTCTCTGCATGCACCCATCACATCTGCTCTAATAACTGCATGTCGTGGGACACCACCACCATAAGTCAAATAATAACCATGACTGTCACGCCTCACGACACAGTGATATATTTCATCTCTACACACAGTACTACGACATTGCTCCTCTGGAAACTCTACTAACTGAGCATCAAAATGAGAATGTATCATAAAATGAATCAATGAACAAATATGAATAATTTATATAAAATAAAAATACATTTATTAGTAAATAATTTTCTTACTATAACACTGGTAACATCGGGATCACTCGCCCTACGAGTCCTCACCCATATGGACATCTGATCGATTGGCTTGTCACGTTGGTGTAACTATAATAAAGGGGTTCACCATATTATACTACAATATTTTTAAAATGTGAATGAAATAGTGAATTCTAAACTTACATCATGTCTGATCTGTGACACATGTCGAGTTCCAAGTCTGGAAGGCGGGCCCTGCATCGCCCAATTATGTGAATGACGAGAAGAATCGGTCTACATTCAATGTATTTACTTAATATACATTTGAAAAATTAGTCATTTATAGATTAAAAGTAATAAATCTTACCATAGCAGCCTTAGTCGACCAAAACGCAACCAAATCCTGCCACTGCCTAGGAAGAATGCCCGGAGGGACTCGCTGTAGAATGTCTAGCACACCCGCAAATGGTGTCCAGTGATCTCTCTTCACCCTTAACTTGTAATCCTTCCATAATTTTTGGGATTTGGACATACATACAGCCCGAAACTCATCTAGACAGGTTTTCAAATTATCCTGTTAAAAAAAATTTGTCAGTATATGGGACAATAATAATAACAATATCCTGAAAAATTAAACATTGAATTTACTAGAACCTCCCTCCATAATCTGTCAATCATATCCTTGGGGAAAGAACTCCATTCATGAGTCGTCATAGGGAATCTATGTGAGTCTCGTATCATATTCCCAAACTGACGACTCAATACAGTATCACCATCTCCAACTGGATGAAATGTGTCTTCAAATAACACATCCAATCGGGCTCCAGAGTTCTAGGATCGAACCCCTCTATCATGACCCCTGCGTCTGCTGGAAGATGCACTAGATCCTGATAAACATAAATTCATAATTCAATTACAATATAAATTAATGATTATAAATAGTTAGGGAAATATACACAGAAAATTACAATCAATTAATTTAGAAAAATGAAAACATACATACCGACAACATTAGGGGAACCACTGTGACCACCCTGTGACATACCTACATTAAAAGAAATTATAGTTAAATCAAGAAATTTTTATACATATATAACTCATAAATATTTTTACAAATAAAAACTGAGGATATAATTACAATTTTCACTAATCATGCAAGTCTATCATATCTCCATCAACTATCTCTTTGGCCCATTGTATATCTTCATCTCGTACAGCTACTTTTGTTTGGTCAAGTGTTTTATTAGGAAATGTGACAACATCAGGTTCCTCTTGGTCAATCAAAAAAGCCCCTCTTCTAAACATTTTCACCACAACCTTCCAATTAGAATCAATGCTGACAAAGTAAACTTTTTCTTCCTACGATGTCAGTATGAAGGGCTCATTTCTTACTCGGTCATCCTTATATAGCATATTGTTAAAGTTTACTAATGTAAATTGGAAGTTATCAACTTTCGTTCGACGAACCGGATTGACCCAATCACACCTTAACAATATTTTTTTTAAGCCACGGCCATAAATAACCTAAATAATATCTCTCAGCAATCCATAATAATAACCTGTACCAACAAAAGAACAACCAACACCACTATTTTTTGTGGCTCGGTTCATGTCAACATCGCTAATATGAAATCGGAATTTGTTATCATCCAAATACATGTAGAGATGATCTATAATAAATGGACCATCAGCTATTTGGTTGAGTTCTTCGCTCATATGATGAGTTAAATCACATAACTTTTGAATCTGTAAATTTCACATATATAGTTTAATGGATAAAGGACTGTGAAAATACAACTAAGTTTCACTATAAAAATATTAAATCAATTATACATACATGAGTCTTGAACCACTCATGAAATGTGTTGAAATGGTGTTTTTGGATTTGATAGTCAGTTGCACGGGGCCTTTCACATTTCAACTCAGCGATATGCATCCAAAATCACAAAACAATATAAGGTAAGAAATAAAATAAATATAGAAACAAAATACACATCAACTATGAAACTTATTGTATCAATGGAATAAATGATGGAGTGTTGAACAACACATATTGATGAGCTTGAACCCACTCATCTTTCTGCATATCAAATGTTATTCCTTATCCAATTAGACCCTCATCATTTGGGGATGGTTTATCTATCATTGTCTCAACCTCATCAATATATGAAGCATAGAAATTAGTACACTCATCCATTAAATATCCCTTGGAAATTGAGGCTTCCAGAAGAGATTGTCTGCCCACATACCGTTTCAATGTATTTAAGTATCGCTATATTAGATACATCCACCTGAATTGCACGGGACCGCCACCAATGACTTCACTAGTCAAATGCATGGTCAAGTGAACCATGAAATAAAAAAAGAAGGCGGAAAGAGTTTTTTTGGGTGACATAGTGCAAGTACAATCATATAATGCAGCTTCTTCAAATCACTCATGCGATGATTCCTAGAATAGATTTGTCTGAAAAAATTAGAAACTCCAATCAACGGCTTAACAAACTGGGAAGGTAAACAATCACGAATTGCTATAAGAATTAACTATTGAAGCAGAATATGATTATCGTGACTTCTCAAACCCTGTAATGCCATGCTCGTCATATTCATACACTTCGAAACATTAGATCAATAACCATCTAGCACCTTAACAGTCTTCAAAATTGATAGAAATGTTTGTTTTTCTCTTTTACTCATTGTGTACTGTATAGCAGGCATGTATGCATGATTACCTTCACCCAACTGTAAATTTAAAGGTTTTCTCAATACCATTACTTGAAAATCACAACGATCATTAGCATTGTCCTTTGATTTCCCCTTGACGCCTAAAATGGTGCACAGAATATTATCACATAAATTTTTTTCAATGTGCATCACATCCAAATTATGTCTTAAAATATTATATTTCCAATAAGGAAGTTCAAAAAAATACCATGTTTCTTCCAATTATGACTTCTTTGTCTATTTTCAGAAGGAATAGAAGGCAATGTAGGAACCAATAAATCTTGAAAATCATACATTGTACGAATTTTTTCTTGATAAAGTTGTTCACAAATTTCAACCCCAAACAGTATTTGTGGTGATGGGTCATACTCTCTATTCCCATCAAATGATACATGGACTTTTCTGAACCTGTACAATAGAGGAAAAAAGCATATGTGACAAAGATATGTCCACTTTCTACAGTGATTAATCCATAGAGATTTCTTACTCTTATTACAATAAGGGAAATAAAATTCTCTTTTTGTACTCCAATATGATAAGTTAGCATACGCTGGGAAATCATTAATTGTCCATAACAAAGCGGCCTGAAGTCTAAACATTTCATTAGATTCCAAATCAAAAGTCATTACACCATTGGCCCCAAATTATTGCAGTTCATCAATCAAAGTTTGCATATAAACATTGATTTTATCTCCAGGTCCTCTCGGTCCATCAATTAGAATTGACAGTAACAAAAAAGGTTTATTTATACATACCCATGGGGGAATGTTGTATGGAACCAACAGCACTGGCCATGTACTATGTGTCGCACCAAGCATGGACCTAAATGGGTTAAAACCATCTGCTGCCAAACCTAGTCGAATATTACAATCATCTTGGGAAAATTCAGGGTGTCTTTGATCAAACTCTTTCCATTCCAAAGAATCTGTCGGGTGAGTTAATTTATCAACCTCTTTATTTCTCTATGAATTCCAAGTCATCAATTTAGAAATTTTAGTGGGCAAGAAGAATCTCTTTAGTCTAAGTTTCAGTGGGAAATAACGCATCTGTTTAGAGGCAACTTGTTTCCCTTGATTCAAGACTCTCCCAGGAAAAATCTGACTACCTTGATTAATCTCATTGGTCTTCCACCTATATGTATAGCAAATAGTACAAATATTTAATTGTGCATTCTCTTTTCTGAACAACATACAATTATTGTGACATGAATCAATTGTATCATATGTAAAACCAAGATCATCAGTCAACTTGAGAGCTTGATAGAATGACTCTGGAATCTTCACTCCAGTAGGGAGTACCTTCTTCAACAATACCAACAACATGTCGAATGAGGTGTCTGAACACTGGTTCAAGGCCTTCAGGTGTAAAAATTCAACGATGAATGACAGTTTACTAAATTTAGTGCATCCAGGATATAATTCAGTACGCGCATCATCAAGAATTTCGAAGAATTTCAATTTTTCTCCATCTGCATAAGAATGGAAATTACTCAATCCAACATCATCATTTATGACATTACTGTCTTCAGGTTGAAACTGACGCATCATATCATTGAGAATTATGTTAATCGGATCAGCTGTTCTCAAATTAACATTCATATTAATACTTTCTGAGTGATGACATGAAACAGAATATTCTCCATGAAGTTTCTATGACTTATAGTTTTTAAAAACCCATTCAAAAACAAATCTTATATAACACTATCTCGTTTTAAGAGATATCTATTTACACATTTTCTCCATGGAAAACTAATCATATCGCTTGAAAAAATGTTGGTGAAATCCATAAATCTCTTAATCACCTCATAATATTCAACTGAAAATCTATCTTGCAAATCAATCCAACTTCTATCCATATCTGTATTTAATATAAATCAAAAGTGAAATATCCTATTTAAATTCTAAAAAAAACACATATCATTAAAATTTAAAAACAAAATTTGAAGGATGAAAAAAATTACCTACAGAGGACTCAACCACGGGTAATGAGGTGTGACTCGATTGCGTATCCATGACGGTGCAACGACTTTACGACAGGGGTTTGACGACCGGACTCAAAAGGGGCGGGAGGGTTCTACACGAAGGGGCACAACGGACCGGGAGGGTCCAACGGAGGTAGGAGGACTTGTCGGAGGGATGCAGTGGGGCAGGGAGGGGACGACGGCAATGGGATTGTCCAAATGTGCAGTGCAGAGTTAGGGGTGGGGGTTGTTGGGTCACAGGGGTGTCGGGTACACGGGGGCGAAGCACGGAGGCAAGGCAGTGGGGGTCGCCAGGGTTGTGGGTGGTGCAGCATGGAGGCATGGGGTTGGGGTCACCGGGGGTGGGGGTCGTCAGGGGTCGGGGTTGTCGGGGGTTGTCGGGGTCACCAGGAATCGCCTATCTGGGTCATTGGTCGTCGGGGGTTGGGGTTGCCAAAGGTCGGGGGTCGGGGAGGGGTCTTCGGGGGTAGGGTCGGGGTCGCTGGGGGTCAGGGTCACCGGGGGTCGGAGGTCGGGGTCACCGGTGTAGAGACCCAAAGCATGATGTACATGGAAATTACATTACTTTTGAGGAATACTTGATACATAACGAAAACAGAAACATAAGGACCGTAATAGTTTAGTGTCTTTGGAAACTCAGAAAATAATCTTCTAATCGTGGTGAAAGATCTTCAACATCTCCAATAAAGATCTTCCCCTTTTGTTTTCTTACCTAAAACCTTTATTTAAATCCTGGGGAAAAGAAAACATATAAATGGTGAGCTTAAATTCTCAGTAAGGGTAAGCATAGAGAACATAAAATAATCCATAAACAGTTGAATGCAAAAACTTGAACATAAAATCTAAACATCAAAATCATGAGCAACGACATAAATCTTGGAAGTACACAAGGCATGGATCATAAAGGAACATTAGTCCTGATAAACTAGCATGGTAATAAAACATGTAATTATGGCATCCATTAAGAACATGTTATGATTTTCATAGTAGCCAAGACATTGCTACCAAGACCATCTTAGTGGAAAAAGTCCCTTTCTGAATCGAGTTCACTCCTCGTTCCAATCCTGTAACACTGAACCGGATTAACTTACTGTTCCAGTCATGTCTATCTCATGAGATATAAATCTTTACCCAATGCATTGGAAGGAGATATAGGTACCACCCATCTCATAATGAAATCATTCTTACTTATGCCACAATATAAACATAAATCATTCATCATAACCCAAAGAATAAAAATGGGTTTTATAAACATCATCTCATAATAACATAATCCATATAAAACAAATGGATATCGTTTCATCATAAGAAAAGAGAAACCATGTAAATCATAGTTACATTATACTTGAAACATACACATATGAAATAATGTCATATTAGATGGAAAATGGTTTTGATAAAACACATGAAATGGATTCTTGAGGAAAATATTCTTTCTTCTTCAAAATCATTTTCTTTTTACAAAATTCCATGAAATTTTAAAAGAAAAGGATTTTGTTGAAAATAGTCAAGAAATATTGTATATTAATCTTCTTGAAAATAAGGATTTATGAAACTATAAAATTCGTTCATGCCGTATAAGTCAAAAAAACATTCTCCTCATACTTTTGTTAGAAAAGTCAAAAAGTGTCTCGTATTGTAAACAAAAGAAATATTCCTTCCAAACCTTGTAGTAGAAGTCATAAAAGGGTAAAAATGAATCTAAAAATACATGAAATAATACTAAATATTTTATGAAAAAAATTTAGAAAACATGGACATTGATGATAAACAGAACCCCAGTAAATACTTACGAATAAACAATCTCAGATAAGAATGAGATTGGAATAATTATCTCTTACCTTATGTCTGATATGCTTCGTATGTATCTGAACCTCCTCTTCTTCGGCACACCTCCTTTAAGCCTTCTCTTAAGGAAGTAGAGTTGGTCTTTTGAGAAGACCAGAACCTATAGAATGTTTCTAGGGAAGTGGAGAAGATAAATTGGTAGGGTTTGGCTGAGCTTTAAGGCTCAAAAGGGTTTGAAGATAAGAGGGAAGGGGTGCCCTTTTTATAAGGGAGGAGAGGGGCACCTTTGGAAAACTTAAAATATTATTTTATAATAAAGTCATATTCGGTTTTTAATATCTTCAAATTGATTTATTTCGAAGATAAGGTGGGGATGGGTCGAAATCCTCTCATTAAATAGAATTTAGACAAGTTTAGGTTTCTATTTTAACCTTATCATTTAGATTTAACTTTAAGTTAAATAATTTTACTTTTATCGTGTCTTCTTGTTTTCTTACACTATAAGGTTAATAAACTTACTATAACAAGCCAAACGAACCCCAAATTGTTTATTATTAATATATATGACCTTATCTATGTTATTTGGCCGAACCATAGATTTTTTAGGAATAAAATTATAATTAATAATATAATATTTGTTTTTAAAACTATTTTATGTCAATTTTGACACTATTTGATAATTGATTTTTGTTAAACTCATAACAGAATGATTAGTTAGACAAAAGATAGATAAATCATTACTAATATGTCATATTAACCTATATAATTATTGGAATTTATAAAAAGTCTCAAATTACATTTATTTGGGTATTTATAACATTAATTATGTCAATATTTCATTAATAAGATAATTACTGCATCATCATTGTGTCATAAATAAATTAAATTATTTAAAGTCTAAAAATTATAAATAAAATTCCATTATGTATTAAATCTTTTTATCTTTCTAATTAATATTTATAGTCAAATTTATCCTAAGTATAAACCTATATTAAAAATGTTTTAGTTATTAAACTTTGATTTTAACTATTTTAACTATTCTTTAAATAAAATAATATTAAATGTCCTAATCTAATCCAAGTGGGCCTAAATTTTCATATTTTATTCCTAAGGTTATTTTTGATCGAATTAAACTAATCCAATAAAATTAAGACATGTTTTAGGGTAATAATAATATCATTTTTACCCTTAATTGCCCTATTTACTTTTAACCGTGGTAAAAAAAGTAAAAAGTTACTATTCACTAAAAATTATTTTCATCTCATTAAACCACATTTTATTCCTTGATATTAACCGTGTCTCTTGGATTTTCAAAATTCCACTCACAGAAGAAGTAAAATTAAGTTTTATGTAAATTTTCAAATTCTCTTAGGAGGTGGGTAAAAGACGGTGAAAAGTTCAATAAAAATTTTATATATCTAAAATTATTATAAAATGACTCCAATAAATTACATTAAACTTATATAAGTATTATGTATCAATTTTGACCTAAATAAAATTTAAATAAAATAAATAATTATTTAAATAAAAAGTCGGTTTTTAAATAGCAACCTAGTGTTTTCACTATTCATCAAAAATTGAAAGTTTTCAGAAAAATACAAAAAATTCACCCTAGGCTAATTTTGATATTTTGAATCCAAAAATGAAGTCCATTTTGAAAGATACAATTTATAAAATTTCAAAAAGTGGGTATTACTATTCATAACGGCTAGTTCATAATAATATTATAATAATATCTCGTTTAGTGAAACTCGGCATTGCGTACTACACACGCTATCAAGGAAGGTCACGATTGCGTGTAATGTAAGACAAGTTAGGGTTGTGAGAAGTGCAAGACTCCTTTTTGTTGCGTATAACAGAATCCAACCATATTTCATTTATACATTGAATATATATATATATACACTCAATGTTGCATATAAAATAATCAAAACTTATTTCATTTATGCATTAAAAAAATCTATACTTAATGTTGCATAGACTAATTTCTACAAAACAAACTTGAAATTGTGTGTAACACTTTCCAAGAATAGTGTTTCGTATACTTCAAGATAATACGGTATTGCGTATAGTACATACTAATCTTGGTGTACAATAGAAGACATCAAAGAAATTAAAGGGAATATATCTCATATAATCTCAGGGTGTTACATTCTACCCCCCTTAAAATGAATTTTTCCCTCGAAATTCGTCAGGGTTATAAAGGGTTTACTACTTGAAAGTTTCTTTCATAGAAACCCACATCATAAAAAGGGATACTAAAACCAATCTTTAAAAACTAAAGTATGAAACGTAACAGTTACCCAAATTAACTAATCACTAGGTTTCCACATAGGAGAACATAGGTGAAAATATGGATATGGAAGAGAAATCTAAACCTCATGTTCTGATGGAGAGTGGTAGAGAACATGGCTATGAAAAATCCAACAATCAAAAAACCATAGATTTGTGATAATCTAAGGTACCATCTGATTCATCGGATATAAGGGCATTAGGACAACATTTTTGGTTTTAAAGATCATTGAAAGAAATACTTTCATGATTTTGGTACAGTATCACCATTGGTCATTCCTTGGACAATTTACACTTCATCCATTAAAGAAATGAAGTTGAATTTGTCATTCGTGAAGTGTTAGCAAATCATGTGATAGAATGATGGGTCATTCCATCTGTCTCAAACAAAAGGTTGGAAAAAGTTATCAAAAATACATAAGTCCATCTATAGTGAGATTAATCATATATGGTTTCTAAAATGGACTTATACTTCATATATCATACTTCTTAATATAATAAAACTAGTTTCTACTAAACAAGGACTTCCTGTAGGCCAGTGGTAGGCGATAAAGGCATGTCGCACTTCAGTTGTGGGTTCAATTCCCATAGCCTTGTCCGACGCGATGGGTTGTCGCCCATTCTGCAGGTTGTCCTTTTTCTAAAACTACATTATTATAAATTTCCATCAATAATATCAAAAAATTTCTAGCCTTAAACAATACTAACTTATGTCCAACAGAATCAATTCCAATCTTTAAGATTATCCAAAATACTGCTATCCAATCTCATATTATAGTGAAAACGATTACCAGAGAGTTCATATAACAAGCATGTTAATACCATCGTTGATCCCCATATATCATAAGATATGTCTTGTTGGTCACATTACAAACATTCTAAGGCCTTAATCGTATATTATCTTAAAAAATGAATACCCATTGAATCTTAGTGAAAACATGAATGCTGTCAAAAGTTAACTCTTTCCACATACAAAAATTGAAAAATTCTCTATACTGAAACCATGATATAACTTTTCCTTATATCAGTCATGAGCTCATGAATACTGTCAAACATTTCATTTTCTTTTTATCCCTTCATTATGCGTATATCATCTACTTTCCAAAATATTTGAATCACTTTTCATGGTTATCGGTACCATATTCTTATAGAAAACCAGAATGGACCAATACACAGATATTTCAAAATTCCATGATACTATAAATGAGATTTCATGATACTATTTTGAAATCCCATAACATAAAAACTTAATCATTACACAACATCATTTTCAAACTCAACATCACAAATAGTGATCACATGTGACTTCCCTTTATCTTTTTCTTTAAGAGGTTGCTCACATTGATCATCATTAACCCTTGGATTAGGGCATTGATTAGCATAATTCCCCATTTCCTTACACTTGAATCATTGAAGTGTTGGTGTTGTGTTCTCTGCAGTCTTTTCTTTATTCACCTCATTAGCTACCATTTTTCCATTACTTCGACACTCAGCTGCTCGATGACCTTCTTTTGCACACTTAAAACATTTTCTAGTCCCTTTAATACAATCTCCACCATGATTCTTTCTACACTTTGAGCATAAAGAAAAATTCATCTTCTTTTCACCATTATTCTAAGATTACTCCTTGAACTCCATCGTTCATTTCTTGTCAAAACTATGATATGGATATGTTACAACAACGCACAATTTCTTCATAGCTACTGAAGTCTCTTATAGCTAATTACCTTCAAAGACTTGGTTTTAAGCCACTGAAAAATCGATCAACTTTACTTTCAGGTTGGATGATAAAGCCAGATGGATACCTTGCAAGTCTTGTAAAATTCGCTTCGTATATACCAACAGATTCACCATCCTTCTTCTTAAGCTCAATAAACTCCTTTTCCATATTTGTTCGAAGAATATGAGGGAAGTACTTACTAAAAAACAAGTTCTTGAACTCATCCCATTCCATGGATTCAATTTCATCTTGGGGCCTTGTATTCTTAATTAGAGTCCACCATTGGTCTGCTTCACCTTCTAAACAGTAAACATCTAAAATGACTTTTTCATGTTCTGAACAGTGAAGTATGGAAAATATCTTTTCAATGGTATTGATCCATTGTTCAGCAACAAGTGGATCAGAAGACCCATTGAAAGATGGTGGACATTGCCTCATGAAGGACTCAATAGAATATTGTTTCCTTCTATGATCATTTAGAAATCCAGAATGATTCATAGCTTGTGTAAGTATAGCAATAAGATTTTTCACTCCATCTCCCATCATATTTTTTGCTTTGGACGATAATCATTGCATTGTACATTACATTGATCAACACGGTTCCTTCGGGTTCCATCCATCGTCTAAAACCCAAAAAGAACCGTGTGAGAGGCAAAAATCATGCTAGGTAAACAACATAATAAAGGGGGAGTACCATCAATATCTAACATCTTAGGTTTAATTCTAATATCGTTACCATAATTCTAGGACTATAACCTATACTTATACTTAACCTTAGGGACATCCCTATACATACCTTAGAAATATCTCTAGGGATCTCAATAAAGTTTTCACATCCTATTTTCCAAAGGTTAACTAAACCTTTCCTCTGATACCAACTGTAGAGACCCAAAGCTTGAAGTACATGGACATTATATTACTTTTTCGGAATACTTGATACATAATGAAAACAGACACACAAGGACCATAATAGTTTAGTATCTTTGGAAACTCGGAAAATAATCTTCTAATCGTGGTGAAAGATATTCAACATCTCCCATAGAGATCTTCCCCTTTTGTTTTCTTACCTAAAACCTTTCTTTAAATCTTGGGGAAAAGAAAACATATAAAGGGTGAGCTCAAATGCTCAGTAAGGGTAATCATAGAGAACATAAAACAATCCATAAACATTTGAATGCAAAAACATGATCATAAAATCTAAACATCAAAATCATGAGCAACAACATAAATCTTGGAAGTACACAAGGCATAGATCATAAATGAACATTAGTCATGATAAACTAGCATGGTACTAAAACATGTAATTGTGGAATCCACTAATCACATGTTATGATTTCTATATAATCTAAGGAATTGCTACCAAGACCATCTTAGTGGAAAAAGTCCCTTTCTGAATCGAGTTCACTCCTCATTCCAGTCCTATAACACTGAACCAGATTAACTTACCGTTCCATCCATGTCTATCTCATGAGATATAAATCTTTACCCAATGCATTGGAGGGAGATATAGGTCCCACCCATCTCACAATGAAATCATTCTTACTCGTGCCACAATATAAACATAAATCATTCATCACAACCCAAAGAATAACAATGGATTTCATAAACATCATCCCATCATAACATAATCCATATAAAACAAATGGATATCGTTTCATCATAAGAAAAGTGAAACCATGTAAATCATAGATACATTATACTTGAAACATACACATATGAAATAATGTTATCTTAGATGGAAAATGGTATCGATAAAACACTTGAAATGGATTCTTGAGGAAAATATTCTTTCTTTTTCAAAATCATTTTCTTTTTACAAAATGCTCTGAAATTTCAAAAGAAAAGGATTTTGTTGAAAATAGTAATGAAATGTTGTATATTAATTATCTTGAAAATAAGGACATATGAAACCATAAAAATCCATTCATTCCGTATAAGTTAAAAAAAATATTCTCCTTGTACTTTTGTCAGAAAAGTCAAAAAGTACCTCGTATTGTAAACAAAATAAAGATTCCTTCCAAACCTTGTGGTAAAAGTCATAAAAGGGTAAAAATGAATCTAAACATACATGAAATAATACTAAACATTTTATGAAAACATTTTTAGAAAACATGGACATGGATGATAAACATAACCCCCATAAATACTTACAAATAAACAATCTCAGATAAGAATGATATTGGAATAATTATCCCTTACCTTATGTCTGATATGCTTCGTATGTATCCAAACCTCCTCTTCTTCAACGCACCTCCTTTAAGCCTTCACTTAAGGAAGTAGATTTGGTCTTTTGAGAAGACCAAAACCTCCAAAAATTTTCTAGGGAAGTGGAGAAGAGAAATGGGCAGGGGTTGGCCGAGCTTCAAGGCTCAAAAGGGTGTGAATAGAAGAGGGAAGGGTTCCACTTTTTATAAGGGAGGAGAGGGGCACCTTTGGAAAACTTAAAATATTATTTTATAATAAAGTCATATTCGGTTTTTAATAGCTCCAAATTGATTTATTTAGAATCTAAGGTGGGGATGGGTCGAAATCCTCTCATACAATAGAATTTAGACAAGTTTAGGTTTCTATTTTAACCTTATCATTTAGATTTAACTTTATGTTAAATAATTTTACTTTTACCGTGTCTTCTTGTTTTTTTACACTATAAGGTTAATAAACTTACTATAACAAGCCAAAAGAACCCCAAGTTGTTTATTATTGATATATATAACCTTATCTAAGTTATTTGGCTGAACCTTAGATTTTTTAGGAATAAAATAATAGTTAATAATATAATATTTGTTTTAAAAACTATTTTATGTCAATTTAGACACTATGTGGTAATTGATTTTTGGGAAAATCATAATAGAATGATTAGTTCAAAAAAAGTTAAATAAATCAATACTAACATGTCATATTAACTTATAAAATTAGTTTAATTCATAAAAAGTCTCAAATTACATTTATTTGGGTATTTATAACATCAATTATGTCAATATTTCATTAATAAGATAATTACTGCATCATCATTGTGTCATAAATAAATTAAATTATTTAAAGTCTAAAAATTATAAATAAAATACCATTACGTAGGAATTTTTTTTATATTTCTAATTAATATTTATCGTGGAATTTATCTTATGTATAACCCTATATTAAAAATGATTTAGTTATTAAACATTGATTTTAACTATTTTAACTATTTTAACTATTCTTTAAATAAAATAATATTAAATGTCCTAATCTAATCCAAGTGGGCCTAAATGGTCATATTTTATTCCTAAGTTTGTTTTTGGTCGAATTAAACTTATCCAATAGAATTAGGATATGTGTTAGGGTAATAATAATATCATTTTTACCCTTAATTACCCTATTTACTTTTAACCGTGGTAAAAAAAAGTAAGAAATTACTATTCATCAAAAATTATTTTCATCTCATTGAACCATATTTTAGTCCTTGATATTAACTGTGTCTCTCGGATTTTCGAAATTCCACTCATAGAAGCGGTAAAATTGAGTTTTATGTGAATTTTCAAATTCTCCTAAGAGGTGGGTAAAAGACGGGGAAAAGTTCAATAAAATTTTTATATATCTAAAATTATTATAAAATGACTCAAACAAATTACATTGAAATTATATAAGTATTATGTATCAATTTTGACCTAAAATAAATTTAAATAAAATAAATAATTATTTAAATAAAAAGTCGGTTTTTAAATAGTAACCCAGTGTTTTCACTATTCATCAAAAATTGAATGTTTTCAGAAAACTACCAAAAATTCACCCTAGGATAATTTAGATATTCCAAATCCAAAAATGAATTCCATTTTGAAAGATAAAATTTATAAAATTTCAAAAAGTGTATATTACTATTCATAATGGCTAGTTCATAATAATAGTATAATAATATCTCGTTTAGTGAAACTCGGTATTGCGTACTACACACGCTATCGAGGAAGGTCGCAATTGCGTGTAATGTAATCCAAGTTAGGGTTGCGAGTAGTGAAAGACTCATTTGTTGTTGTGTATAACAGAATACAACCATATTTCATTTATACATTGAATATATATATATATATACTCAATGTTGCGTATAACATAATCAAAACTTATTTCATTTATGCATTAAACAAAATATATACATAATGTTGCGTAGAATAATTTCTACAAAACAAACTTGAAATTGTGTGTAACACTTTCCAAAAAAAGTGTTTCGTATACTGCAAGCAAATACGGTATTGCGTATAGTACAAACTAATCTTGGTGTATAATAGAAGACATCAAAGCAATTAAAAAGAATATATCTCATAAAATCTCGGGGTGTTAAAACTAGGTCGTGGGGTCGGGTTCGCCGGGGTTCGAGGTCGCGGGGTCGGGGAGGGGTGGGTCGCAGGGTCGGGTAAATGGGGTCGCGGGGGTCGGGGAGGGGAAAATTAGGTTTTTCTGTATTAAAGTGCTGGAGCCGCCATTTGGCTACCGCTGTTGATAGTATTAGCGGCCGCCAAATGGAGGACACTATAAGTCCCCCGCCTCAAAAGAAAAAAATTCTAGTAGTGGTATAGACACATGTTCCTATCATTCCTTCCTTTCCAAATGTATTTTGTGAAACCTTGAGATACTTGTAGAGTCATTGACTTGACCCCTGTGCTTGGAGACACCTATGGGAGGGGACTCAATGATCACACACCTTTGCAGGTAGTTTGATCTTACCCTTGGAGGTGAGAGTTTCGGTTGGAACCTCTTGGTAGAAGCATTGAGGCCTTATGAATTCATTCTCAGAATAGATTAGTTATCATTGGTTCATGTCCGGATTGATTACTTTAGGCAAAGAGTGTGGTGTGTCCGCAGTGATGGGGCAAGGTTTTCCTTTTTTGGTGAAAGGAGACCCAGATAGCACAGAATAGGCTCATGTATATGAGGGTGCAGCTGATCACTCGTGATTTGGCTATCCTTACCCTTGGAGTAGTAGATGTTGTGATGTTCTAGTTCTCAGCAGTCATGGTAGAGTACAAGGATATCTTTCTCAAATATGTTCCAAGACTACCTCCCATCGAGAGATCGACTTCTACATAAACTTACATCCTGGGATGGCATCTATATCCTCACCGACATATCGGATGGCTCCCTCAGAGCTTTACGAGCTGAGGGTGTAGTTGGAGGATTTGTAGAGTAAGGAACTTGTAAGACCCAGGGTTTCACCCTGGGTATCTCAATATTTTTTTCAAGAAACAAGATGGGAGTTTGAGGTTTTGTGTGGATTATTGGTGCCTAAACTAGGTGATGGTAAAGAAAAAGTATCCACTTCCATGTATCTACAACCTCTTCGATCATCTAAGAGGGGCATAGTGGTTCTCAAAGGTTTACCTTCGATCGGGATACTACCAGTTACGAGTACGGGATGAGGATATACTGAATAAGTCTTTAAAATTCTGATACGGTCACTATGAGTACTTGGTGAGGACTTTCGGTGTGACATATGACCTCGAAGTGTTCATGGGGCTTATGAACCAGATCATCCAACCATACTTAGACTCATTCATAGTGGTCTTCATCAACGAAATCCTTGTGTACTCAGTGTAGGAGGAGGAGTACCGAGATACCTATGGATGGTTCTAGACATACATTTAGAGCACCAAATTTATGGGAAGATCTCGAAGTTCTAGTTCTAGATTCATGAGGTCCACCTTCTAGGACATT
This sequence comes from Viscum album, assembly GCA_963277665.1. Taxonomy (NCBI): domain Eukaryota; kingdom Viridiplantae; phylum Streptophyta; class Magnoliopsida; order Santalales; family Viscaceae; genus Viscum; species Viscum album. The sequence goes on from OY728164.1 coordinate 1,169,252,010, forward strand.
TCATCTCAGTAGATGGAGTGGTTGTGGGCCCAGCCAAGTTGGAGGCAGTGTTAGCATGGGTGCCACCTTGGAGCGTGACGGAGGTGCGGAACTTCCTTGGGTTGGTAGGACATTACTATATATTCATTCCTAATTTCTTCTGGATATCATCACTAATGACAGCCTTGACAAAGAAGGAGAAACCCTTTATATGGACAGAGAAGGTTCATTAGGCTTTTGAGCATTTGAAACAAAATTTTATGAGTGCAACGATCTTGATATTGTTGGAAGAGGGTGTCGAGTACCTAGTTTTCTACGATGTATTAGGGACTAGGCTTGGTAGTGTCCTGATGTATAGATAGGTGATGATTTATTATGGTTTGCGCTAACTAAGGCCGCATAATAAGAACTATAGAACCCATGATATTGAGTTGGAAGCGGTATTCTTCACGTCGAATGTGTGGCAACACTACCTGATGGGTGAATGGTTTATCGTCTACTCTGACCACAAGATCCTCAATTAAATCTTCTCACAAAAGGATTTGAATTTGAGGTAGAGGTTATGGCTAGAGTTCCTCCAAGACTACAATTTTGAGATCATATGCACTCTCAAAAAGGGGATCCAAGTGGTATATGCTCTTAGCAGTAGATCGAGTTCGTAGCTACGGAATGAGGTGACAGAGTATTTGGCCTTGTTACAGTTGTCCTTCGTGGACAGAGAGGATGCAGGTTACCTACAGTTGATGGTTGTCACCCCTCCACTCTTACAATGAGTTAGGGAAGCGCAACTTGGGGATGTCGACTATGAGTCTCTACGTGCTCGGTTATCCACAGGACATGCTTCTTATGGATATTTGTAAGGTGGGAAGAATTTCTTCCTTTTAGAAGGATGCACTGTTGTACCAGTGGCATTGTAGGATGAGGTCTTTAGGTAGTTCCATACATCCCCCTTAGCGGTACACCCTAGTGTGTAAAAGATATACCAGGATCCCCGATGATAGTTCTGGCGGTCAGGCATTAAGAATGAAGTAGTGGAGTTCGTTTCTTGACGCCTTACCTACTAGTGTAAAGACCCGTAAAATTCAAGGGAAATTTTTTCTTAATTTTCTTTGGGATTTTACAAGAACGCAGTTTCTGACGACACCTGATTCCGAGGACTGGTGATCCCGGAATAATTTTCCAAAGTTTATCTCGGGTACGTTCAGTGAATGAAGGAGAGGGTTTTCCTAACTTTTGAACCGGTGCTCGGAATCGAAATCTGAGGACACCAATGGAACTGCAAAGCCGGTAATTGCTTAAAAAGACCTTTACTGGGGTTGCGTTTGCTCGGGAGGAGTTGTTAAAAATTGTGGAGTAGATGAAATGTAAAAATAAAATTGAGCTACAATTTTATTTCTTTTTACTAAGTGGTTATATACTATGAAAGGGAGTTGGAGTGGGACCCACTGATAACCTAACTTCTAGGTAGGATATTAGTGAGGTGGGGGCCACACAAACCCCACCCCTTCATATTCCCAAACTCCCTTAACTCTCCATTTAATTTTTCAACATAAGTTTAATTAATTAAGTGGTTTTGTTTTTGAATTTTGTAATTTTGAAAAGCATGGCATAAACAATTAAAATAAGGGGTGACCTTATTTTAATTTGGTTAGCTTTTTGTGAGAGGATTAGGGGAAGAAAGCTCTAAGTCTTGAAGTTCTTCTTCCTCGACAAAAAACATGAAGAATGTCGAGCCTTCGATGAAGAGCTCTGTCACCACAAAGGGGATTTCATCGTAACGTCTTCTTCCCTCTCCGCAGCCGGTGAGAGACGCCATCCTTGGAGATCGACGATGCGACACCGTGTACCGCGACGCCGACGATTCTCTTCTCTGGGACACTGTCGACGCTTACAGAGTCTTCTTCCGCGACGTTCTTTTCCGCGACGAACCTTCATTCAACGGAACCTTGAGGAAGGGGATTAATTGTTTTTATTCGTGAATATTTTCTTCACCGTTCATCATTTTCTGAATTGGGCTGCCTGTTATCGCAATAACGGGAGGAGGTTGGACCGCACGAATACGGCCGACTCTCCTCCCCCCTTGATGTATGAACCTCTGGCGGCATGAGGAAAGGTAGCGCGGTGCCATTGAACCGTGTGGAAACAATGAATAATGGGCGAAGAAGCGCGGAGCCGTCGCGCCGCGCCGTTGAAGTCGAACAAGCCGCAGCGCCGTCGCGCTGCGCCGGAGAACCTCGAAGAGGCCACTGCCAGAGCGGGGTCGCGGCAGAGGGGCGCGGCGCTGTCGTGCCGTGCCGATCGGACAATGTCACGGCCTATGGACGCGTTGGTACGGGGAACAGTGGCCGGAACTGCCGACTACCGAAGCAGGAGTGCGGGACCGCGACGGTCCCGTAGTGGCAGCAACCGGCCGGCAGGACCGGGCCGGCCGTTTCAGGGAGAGACCGGGGGTTCGTACCCCCCGACTGGATCAAAGAGAGGCCCCCACGTGGGGGGGCCGCAGTTACACAAACAGGGGGGGCAGTGCCCCCCCCTGTTCCACTCAGCTCGGCCAGCCGAGCTGGCCATGTGGGCCGCTTGAGCGCGCCAGGCTGTCGGGTCGCCCAGGCCGCGCCGCGCCGCGCCGGCCGCGACGGGTCGTTCAAACGCCCATAACTTGGGCTACAGACCTCTGATTGACGCACCGTCAGTTGCAATACAATACTTTTATTGAGAAAGTAGTTTCAGTATATTACACTCAAGGTTTCAGAGAACTTTTAGTTTGGATGGGTTGGTTCGAACACGAAACCAACCGGGCCCTCGAAGCGGAAACACTTATAACTTAAGTTCTGGACGTCCGATTAACGTGTCGTTGACTTTGTTGGATTCCTCTTAGTGAGACAGATCTTTTGTCTTACTCCACTCGAGGTTTGGATGTAGTTGGAGTGCGGTCGGGTTGGTTTTGACTTAAAAACCAACCGGGCCCCCGGAACGAAAAACCAATAACTCTGAGACCGGGCGTCCGATTGACGCGCCGTCTTTCATGTTGAGTTCCTTTTGACGATACTGAACTTTGGGATACATCAAATCCGGACTTCGTGTCAGTTGATGTATCAACCCCTCAGCTCGTGGAGCGGACCCTCCCGAAACGAGCTTGATGTGTGCCGAAACCCTAGAGCTGGCTGCGACTATGACGACGATGACGACTGTACAGAAATCCTTCGTGGGTTTGACAGCGTTGACTACAGCACTCAGCGATCCTGTGTGGATCAGTGCCTACCAATCCTGTGTGGGTCAGCACTCAGCCGTCCTGTGTGGGCTAGCATATACTGATCATGTTTGGGTCAGATCCTGTGTGGGTCATTGCGGGGGTTAGTACCTATCGATCCTGTGTGGGTCCGACAGCTTAGATGAATCAGTGGCTACATATGATCATCTCTATCGTCTTACGAAGAAGTATTCCTTTGTGAGATGATTCTTGACTTCAATCAATATCTTCGATATGATTTACTTTCTTTCATATGTGGATTGAGTTGTGTTATCCTGTATGGATTGGGTTGTACTCCTATATGGACGTGATCAAAATTGGAATGGATGCTGGAGACGAATGGGAATTGATGACTTAGTTATATGTATGGGCATATACCTAAGTAGTGTTGGATGTTACTTCATGATTGTATCTTTCCTTTGTGGATTATCCTTTGTGGATTTTGGGACACCTTTGGGGTCTCGGGGTCCCTACTGAGTAGCGTATACTCACCCCTGCATGGGCTATGCCCGCACTACGTTGTGTTGGTTTCAGACGATGAACAGCACTGATCGTGGTTGACGCTTGCGGAGCAAGTCTGTACCTGGAGGTGGAGCACTGGGTGGAACGTACTCAGAGCAGACGGCTGGACCCGAGGAGCTGAGGAGGATATATGTACTCACCCTTCAGGTGGGACTTCTAGTGGACGGGTTGACGTTGCTGCTTTACTTTTCTATTGTTGTACTTACTTTTCCAGTTGTACTTTACTTTCTGTTTGGGTTTGTATTCTGGCCCACTTACTTTTCCGCACTTACTATTGTACCCAGTTTTACTTAGTGTTTACTTATTCTTACTTACTCTCTGTGTTTGTTTACTTTATAAAGGCAATGACTTCCCTTTTTATCGGTAATTACGCCTTGGTGCTAGTCGTCAGCCCCTGGCATATGGAAGGTAGTCCTGGGGTAGTCACGACATGGGCCTCAAGGACGGGTCGTGACAAATTGGTGTCAGAGGAGTTCGGTTCTACCACAAAACTCAGGACTCTGATCTTTTTCTATGTGAAACAATAGTGTTAAGAGTATTGAGTGTGGTTATCAGTCCAGGGAGTCCAGTGTTGGTGCGGCGGCCGACCTATCTGTACACCAGGACCCTAACTTATGATTTCCAACTTAGTGCACAAAAACATTGATTGCATGTGTGTTTCAAGTTTTCTTTGTGATTACTTTGTGTCAGCTCATCAGGTATACTGTATTAATTGTGGCGCACTTGTTTCTTTTCAGGATGGCCCCATGATGGCAGCCAGCTTGGGTTCTGAGTTTTGTACGTGACGACAGCTCATTGAGCGACGAGGCCTCGGTGCGGGGCCCTATTACTACGGAGGCACAAGTAGTACCACTACCCGCCGAGACACCGATGCTACCAGCCCCAGCCGCTCAGAGTGCACGTTGCCTTGGTGCACTGCACAAGTTTCAGCATCAGAGACCGTCGAGGTTCCGTGTAAAGACGGACCCTCAGGAAATTGAGGATTGTCTGGAGGCAGTTGTGTGAGTTTTCAGGTTAGTGGGGACACCAGCTGACCTCATGGTGATCCTCACAGTGAGCCTCCTGCACGCGGAAATAGGAAGATGGTCGAACATGATGCTACAGGTGCACGATGAGGCATCACTCCTCTGGACGGACTTTGAGAGCCTCTTCCGCTCGGAGTTCTTCCCAGCCACCCTCCATGCAGTGCGCATCCAGGAGCTTCTACAGCTGCGGTAGGGCAGCATGACGGTTGCCCAGTACTCGGCGTGATTTACCGATCTCTTGCGCTATTCGACAGACATGGTACGGGACCCATTCTTCAGGGCCCTGACCTTTGAGAAGGGACTGAGGCATGAGATCAGAGCATCGTTGATCTCCCTCATCATTCTGACACAGGCAGGGGTACTGGAGCAAGCCCTTCTCATTGAGATATTTCTTGTTGAGCCTACATCAGCAGTGAGACCTACCGCAGGGCGGCACGTAGCAGAGACTTCTGCAGCTGGAAGTCGACGGATGACACATGGGTCCAGGCGGACCAGAACCTCAGGCGGATGACCTCAAGACACTGGCTCACAGGTGCGGGGCACACAGCGCAGAGCCAGTCTTTCGAGAGGCAGACAGTGCTACACATGTGGTGGGTAGGGCCACATGGCTCGTGACTGCCTGACCCACCGTGCGGAGGAGTAGCAGACGGTTGAGGGACCACCCAGGCAGAGACAGAGGGTCGACCGTGGCGGTCCGCAGGGAGCAGGTGGATGCGGCAGAGGAGCTGGCCGGGCAACAGGTGGTGGGAGACGCTTTGAGGCTCTACCACCACCACCACCAGGAGGTCCACCCCGACTACAGGGAGCTGGTAGGTAGAGGCAGGCACAACTCCAAGCAGCGGAGGCCTATGACCACGGCGCACCCGAGATGATTCGAGGTACTATATGTGTCTACTCCACCTTTGTTGTATTTCTTATAGACACAGTAGTGAGTCATTATTTCATTTCCGCTGCCCTTGTTTGGAGCATGGAGATTCCGACGGAGCTGTTGGCTCGATCCTTACGGCTAGATACTCTTACGAGAGCAGACTCGGTGATTACGTACTGGTGCCAGCTGTGTGAGCTTACTCTAAGAGGAGAGAGCTTTGGCTGGGATCTTCTTTTAGCGGCGTCGAGGCCTTATGACGTCATCTTGGGCATGGATTGGTTATCTACAGTCCATGCTCAGATCGACTACATTAGGTGAAAGGTGCGATGTGTTCACACCGATGGGAGCAGGTTCAACTTCACCAGTGAGAAGGGAGTATTTGCAGCGTAGGATGGACTTGCGCAAAGGAGAGGGCAGCCCATCACTCATCAGTTGGCTAGCCTCATCCTAGGAGAAGTTGACGTGCAGAGTCCGAGCTTACCTGCAGTGGTGGATCGGTATGTGGTTGTTTTTCCCGACGACGTTCCAGGACTACCTCCTCGCAGAGAGGTAGACTTTTATATTGACCTATACCCCGGGACAGCCCCGATATCCACCCCAGCATATCGGATGGCTCCCGCCGAGCTTCGAGAGCTACAGGTACAGTTGGAGGACTTACAGGGCAAGGGATTCATCCGACCCAGTGTTTCACCCTGGGCTTCCCCGATTTTGTTCGCCAAGAAGGCGGACGGGATCTTGCGACTGTGTGTCGATTACCGTTGCCTGAACCAGGTGACCATGAGGAACAAGTATCCACTACCGAGGATTGATGACCTCTTCGATCAGCTCAAGGGAGCATGGTGGTTCTTGAAGATAGACCTCAGGTCAGGCTATCATCAGCTCAGAGTTCGTGATGAGGACGTGCAGAAGACGGACTTCAGGTGTTGGTACGGCCACTATGAGTTCTCGGTTATGTCATTCGGCGTAACCAATGCTCTATAAGTGTCCATGGGCCTCATGAACAGGATCTTTCAGCCTTACCTTGATCGATTTGTCATGGTCTTTATCGACGACATAGTGATATACTCAACGACTGAGGAGGAGCACGCCTACCACTTGCGGGTTGTGCTGGACACACTCCGAGAGCACCATCTTTATGGTAAGCTCTCAAAGTGTCAGTTCTGGATACGTGAGGTCCACTTCTTGGGACACGTCATCTCTGAGGTGGGAGTTGCGGTGGATCCTGTGAAGTTCGAGGAAGTGCTAGCTTGGGATCCACCCAGGAGCGTGACGGAGGTGCAGAGTTTCTTGGGTCTAGCTGGGTACTACCATAGATTTGTGCCATACTTCTCCAGAGTTGTGGCACCACTTTCAGCTTTGGCGAAAAAGGGGAAACTCTTCGTGTGGTCAGATAGATGTCAATATAGCTTCCAAGAGCTGAGACAGAGATTGACCAGCGCACCTATCTTGAGGCTACCGCAGGAGGGAGTAGGGTACGTATTCTACTGCGGTGCATCATGGACCAGACTAGGATGTGCCCTGATGTAGGAACAGGCAGTGACAGTCTATTGATCATGTCAGTTGAGTCAGAAAGAGCAGAAATACGCTACCCATGACCTGGAGTTAGCAGCAGTGGTCTTCGCTCTGAAGATGTGGTGAAACTACCTAATGGGTGAGTGATTTATAGTCCACTCTGACCACCAGAGTCACAGGTAAATCTTCTCACAGAAGGACCTGAACCCGAGACAGCGGTGATGGTTCGAGTTCCTCTAGGACTATGAATTCGAGATAGTCTATACTCCTGGAAAGGGAAATGTAGGAGCCGATGATCTCAACAGGAGGACGGAGATTCAGCTATTTGGGGAGGCGACAGAACAGATATTTGCTTTGCAGAAATCCTTTGTGGATAGTGATAGAGAAGCCTTTCTATAGTCACTCACAGTCACTCCCCCACTTATTCAACGGGTCAGAGAGGCACAGTGTGGGGACGATGACTATGAGACACGACGTGCACAGATATGCTCAGGATAGTCACCTAATGGATTCTCTGTGGGAGGAGAGAACGTCCTCCTTTTCAGAGGATGTACCATGGTACCAGCTGCTTTATAGGAGGAGGTGCTGAGGGAGTTCCACACTTCCCCATTAGCGGTACATCCAGGAGTGGAGAAGATGTACCAGGACCTCAGATGACAGCACTGGTGTCCGGGTATGAAGAAGGTTGTATTAGAGTTCATTTATTGATGCCTCACCTTCCAGTAGGTGAAGGCAGAGCACCAGGTACCAGCAGGCTTGGTATAGCCTTTGAAGGTCCCGGAGTGGAAGTGTGACGGGATATCTCTAGATTTCGTGACTTTACTTCCACGTACTTCTAGAGTTCACGACTCCATTTGGGTGATTGTTGACCGACTCACCAAGTCGGCCCACTTCTTACCCATCAGAGAGCAGGGCTCAGTGGAGAGCTTGGGATGCCTCTACGTTCAAGAGATTGTACGGCTTCATGGTGTGCCATCATCTATCGTCTCCGATCGAGATGCTCTCTTTACTTCCCAGCTTTTGAAGGGGTTATAGGAGGCATTCGGGATGCAGCTACGCCTGAGCACCGCCTTTCACCCTTAGACAGATGGTCAGATGAAGAGGACCATTCAGACTCTCGAGGACATGCTTCGTGCATGTGTCCTCAACTTTGTTCGTAGCTAAGAGGATCACCTACCCTTGGTGGGGTTCGCGTACAACAACAACTACTACTCCACCATCGGGATGCCACCATAAGAGGCATAGTACGGCTGACATTGCAGATCACTACTGTGCTGGACAGACCCTAGGGAGTCAGCACTTGTGGGATCGGAGATGGTCCAGGCCATGACAGAGAAGGTCCAGGTCATCCATGAGCAGATGAGGACAGCTCAAAGCCAGCAAAATTCTTATGCTGACAGGAGGCAGAGGCCACTAGAGATCGAGGATGGCGACCACGTCTTCTAGCGGGTCTCACCTCGACAGGGATTAAAAAGATTTGGTCGAGGCATCAAGTTTTCTTCGCGCTTCATCGGACCATTCCAGGTCATCAATATGATTGGAGAGGTAGCTTATCTCCTGGCTCTACCACCTCAGTTGCACCGAGTGTACGATATCTATCACGTATCTCAGTTGAGAAGATACGTGCACGACCCGACGCATATCATTGACCATGGGGAGCTGGACATTGATGATGGGGAGACTTTTGCGGAGGTTCCACTGGAGATCGAGGATCGATAGGAGCGGGTCCTACGTGGATGGTCGATTCCTCTAGTTCACAACAAATGGCAGCACGGGAACCTCCAGGAGATCACTTGGGAGCGGGAGGCTCAGATGCGTGCTCAGTACCCACATTTGTTCCCCTAGTTTAGGATGTATCTTTACGGGGACGTAAAGCCCTGAGGTGGGAGTAATGTAAAGACCGGTAAAATTCAAGGGGAATTTTTTCTTAATTTTCTTTGGGATTTTACAAGAACGCAGTTTCTGACGGCACCTGATTCTGAGGCCCGGTGAGCCCGAAATAATTTTCCGAAGTTTAGCTCGGGTAAGTTCAGTGAACGAACGAGCGGGTTTTCCTAACTTTTTAACCGGTGCTCGGAATCGAAATCCGAGGACACCAATGGAACCGTAGAGCCGTTAATTTCTTAAGAAGACCTTTACTAGGGTTGCGTTTTCTTGGGAGGAGTTGTTAAAATTTTTGGATTAGATGAAAAGTAAAAATAAAATTGAGCTACAATTTTATTTCTTTTTACTAAGTGGTTATATCCTATGAAAGGGAGTTGGAGTGGGACCCACTGATAACCAAACTCATAGGTAGGATATTAGTGAGGTGGGTCCCACACGAACCCCACCCCTTCATATTCCCTAACTCCATTAACTCTCCATTTAATTTGTCAACATAAGTTTAATTAATTAAGTTGTTTCGTCTTTGAATTTTGTAATTTTGAAAAGCATGGCATAAACAATTAAAATAAGGGGTGGCCTTATTTTAATTTGGTTAGCTTGTTGTGAGAGGATTAGGGGAATAAAGCTCTAATTCTTGAAGTTCTTCTTCCTCGACGAAGAACGCGATGAACATCGAGCCTTCGACGAAGAACTCTGTCACCGCAAAGGGGAGTTCGTCGTACCGTCTTCTTCCCTCTCTGCAGCTGGTGAGAGACGCCATCCTTAGAGATCGACGATGCAACATCGTGTACCGCAATGCTGACGATTCTCTTCTCCAGGATTCCATTGATGCTTACGGAGTATTCTTCCACGACGTTCTTTTCCGTGACGAACCTTCGTTCAACGTCACATTGAGGTAGGGGATTAATTGTTTTTATTCGTGAATACTTTCATCGCCGTTCATTATTTTCTAAATTGGGCCACCTGTTATCACAATAATGGGTGGAAGTCGGACCGCACGAACACGGCTGACTCTCCTCCCCCCTTGATGTTTGAACTTTTTGCAGCACGAGCAAAGGCAGCACGGTGTCGTTGCACCGCGCGGAAACAATGAAGAATGGGCGAAGAAGCACGGCGCCGTCGCGCCACGCCGCTGAAGTCGAACAAGCCGCAGCATCGTCGCGCCGCGCTGGAGAACCTTGAAGAGGCCGCGGTTGGAGCGGGGCCGCAGCGGAGGGGCGCGGCGCCGTCGCGCCGTGCCAATCGGACAAGGCTGCGGCCTATGGCCACGGTGGTGCGGAGAGCGGCAGCCAGAATCGCCGACCGCCGGAGCAGGAGGGCGGGACCGTGGTGGTCCCGCGGCGGCAGGAACCGGCCGGCCGGACCAGGCTGGCCATTTCAGGGGGAGACCGGGGGTTCGTAACCCCCGGCTGGATTGAAGAGCGGCCCCCACATGGTGGGCCGCAGTTACACAAACAGGGGGCAGCCCCCCCCCCCCTATTCCGCTCAGCTCGGCCAGCTGAGCTGGCCACACGGGCCTCCCGAGCACGCCAGGCTGTCGAGACGCCCAGGCTGGGATGGTCCGTACCCTAATGGGACGGACCCAGACCCAGTTCGGGTCGACCCTGGGGGGGTATCGGGCCGGGTCGGACCGGGCCCAAACCCCCTATTTTCGGATAGAACCGTTCAAACATCAATAACTTGTGCTACAGACCTCCGATTGATGCACCATCAGTTGCGATGCGATCCTTGGATAGAGACGGTCGTTTAGGTATATTACACTCAAGGTTTCAGAGAACTTTGGGTTTGGCCGGGTTGGTTCGAACACGAAACCAACCGGGCCCTCGGAGCAGAAACGCTTATAACTTAAGCTCCGGACGTCCGATTGACGTGCTGTCGACTTTGTGGGAATCCTCTTTGTGAGATGGACCTTTTGGATTACTCCCTCAAGTTTTGGATGTTGTTGGAGTGTGTTCGGGATGGTTTTGACTTAAAAACCAACCGGGCCCCCGGAACGAAAAAGCCAATAACTCTCAGACCGGGCGTCCGATTGACGTGTCGTCTGTCACATTGAGTTCCTTTTGACGATACGGAACTTTTCGATACATCAAATCTAGATTTTGTGTTAGTTGATGTATCATCCCCTCATCTCGTGGAGCGAACCCTCCCGAAACGAGCTTGTTGTGTGCGGAAACCATAGAGTTGGCTGCGACTACACTGACGATGACGACTGTACAGAAATCCTTCGTGGGTTCGACAGCGACGACTACAACACTCAGCGATCCTGTATGGATCAGTGCCTACCGATCCTGTGTGGGTCAGCGCTCAATAGTCCTATGTGGGCCAGCGCATACCGATCCTATGTGGGTCAGATCCTGTGTGGGTCATTGCTGGGGTTAGTACCTATCGATCCTGTGTGGGTCATTGCGGTGGTTAGTACCTATCGATCCTGTGTGGGTCCGATGGCTTAGATGAATCAGTGGCTACATATGATCATCTCTATCGTCTTACAAAGAAGTATTCCTGTGTGAGTAGAGTCTTGACTTCAATCAATATCTTCGAAATGATTTACTTTCTTTCCTATGTGGATTGAGTTGTGTTATCCTGTGCGGATTGGGTTGTACTCCTATGTGAACGTGATCGAACTTGGCATGGATGCTGGAGCCGAACGAGAATTGATGACTTAGGTATATGTATGGGCATATACCTAAGTAGTGTTGGATGTTACTTCGTGATTGTATATTTCCTTTGTGGATTATCCTTTTTGGATTTTGGGGGACCTTCTGGGTCTCAGGGTCCCTACTAAGTAGCTTATACTCACCCTTGCACGGGCTATGCCCGCACTACGTTGTGTTGGTTGCAGACGACGGACAGCGCTGATCGTGGTTGAGGCTTGCGGAGCAAGTCGGTACCTGGAGGTGGACCACTGGGCGGAACGTACTCTGAGCGGACGGATGGACCTGAGGAGCTGAGGAGGCTTTATGTACCCACCCTTTAGGTGGTACTTCCAGTGGATGGTTCGACTTTGTGTCTTTACTTTTCAGTTGTTGAACTTCCTTTTCCAGTTGTACTTTACTTTTTGTTTGGGTTTGTATTCTGGCCCACTTACTTTTCTGCACTTACTATTGTACCCAGTTTTACTTAGTGTTTACTTCTGCTTGCTTACTCTGTGTGTTTGTTTACTTTATAAAGGCAATGCCTTCCCTTTTTATCGGGAATTACGCCTTGGTGCTAGTCGCTAGCCCCTGGCCTATGGAAGGCGGGCTTGGGGTAGTCACGGCACGGGCCCCGAGGACAGGTCGTGACTGCTAGCAGGTGAAGGTTGAGCACCAGGTTCTTGTAGGGTTATCTCACCCCTTAGAGGTACCTGAGTGGAAGTGGGATGGGATATCTATGGACTTCCTGGTAGTATTACCATGAATGTCCAAGGAACATGACTCCATATGGGTGATCATTGATTAACTGACCAAGTCGGACCACTTCCTAGCTATCAGGGAGCAGAGTTCCATAGAGATCTTGGGATGCCTCTATGTGTAGGAGATAGTTCGACTTCATGAACTCCCTTCGACAATAGTCTCAGATCGAGATGCCCATTTCACATCCTAGTTGTTTAAGGGATTTCAGAAGTATTTTGGGACTTATCTATGCTTGAGCACAATGTTACATCTCCAAACAGAAGGTCAGATATAGAGGATCATTCAGGTTTTGGAGGATATGTTGTCAGCCTGTATCTTGGACTTTATTCACAGTTTGGAGGACCACCTACCAATAGTGGAGTTTTCACACAACAACAGATAACACTTCACAATTAGTATGGAACTATTCAAGTCTTTATATGGAAGACCCTTCTGGTCACCTCTTTACTGGACCAACCTCAGAGAGTCAGAGCTCATGGGTCCAGGGTTGGTGCAGGCTACCACTGTGAAGGTGCAGATCATCCAAGAGTGGATAAAGACTGCATAGAGCCGGTAGAAGTATTATTATTATAGGATATGGAGACCTCAGAAGTTTGAGGAGGGAGACCACGTCTTCCTTTGGGTCTCACCTGGATGAGTGTTATGGAGATTTGGTCGGGGTGGAAATCTATCTATGAGGTTCATCGGTCCTTTCCAGATACTGCATAGAGTTTGCGAGGTGGAATACTGCTTATCTTTATCATCGTAGTTGCAGCGGTTACATGATTTCTGTTGGGAAAAAATCCCCCAAGGCATCATTGAATCATTTTTTAGGTGATTGTGTTTGTTAAAAAAGTGTACATTTGTGTTGTGATTGGTGACAAAGCAAACCATGACATACAAATTTGTTGAGAAAGGGGATTTCTTTATTGAATGTCGAGTTCAAGGGATGTGGTTAACGATCCATGTTTGATTCATGAATGTTGACAAGGGAATGGATGATATGGAGGCAGTACACAAAGAGTATATACAAGGCGACGCCATTTTCCAGTGTTTGCCAAATTTTTGGGCCTGAAAATCGAAAAATGAAGAAAAGTGGTTGTTGGTAAAGGGACTTGTGCATTATGTACTTGAAGGAGTGGAAACTTGCGCACCTAATGTTTTTCAGGATCAGAACATCAAAAAATGGCAAAGGTATAAGGGGCTCCCAAGTTTAGGGTTGGTCACGCAAGTGGATTGCGCGCCGAGACTTGCGTGCCGAAACTTGCACATCGAGGGGAGACGTGTGCACCGTCGCGCAGGGTGTCCAAATGCCTATAAATAGAGGTCTAACCCTCCTCATTATTTATGAGTTTAACACATAGAGAAAATCAGATCTCCTGTCGTGCAGGTGTAGTGGTCGCGGAAGTAGAAGTTGTGCGCCAGGTGATAGTTGTGCGCCCAAGGTGGTTTGGGTGAGAAGGGAAGGGAGTCACCCATGTTTAGAGTTGAAGAAAGAGGTGTTTCTCAAGCGGTTTGGTGACACTTTCTTGCCAAGTTTTGAAGAACCACTACAGGTTGTGGTTGTGCGCCAAAATTGGTTTGGGAGTAAAAGGGTGTGTGTCACGCAAGTTTGGAGTTACAGAAGCTTGTGTCACGCAAGTGGTTGAGGTGGACTTGCGCACCAGTTATAACTTGTGCAACGATAATTGTGGGCCAATTTGGAGAAGGGAACCAGGTAAGGTTGATTCACGACAGTGATTTAGGGCTGCTTGAAAGCTGGAAGATTGCTCGATACCTTCGGTGCAAAGTCAGATTCATCTACGGGTGAAAGTTGGACTTCAACAGAGCATACACATACAACACGGGATGTATTCATTAGAGATAATGAAGTGAACTACAGGCCTAAAAACTGTGAGTGAATCCTTTTCAGATTAGTGAGCAAAGTAAGAGGAAGATGTTGATCCTGTCCACCAGCAGTGAGCCAGGGAGAGAGAAACAAGGAGTGACCATTTGGAAAGTAGTGAGTTGACCCTAAACATTGTAAAGGCAGTGATCCTGGGAATAGAAGTGATCTATCTCAAACCTTGTTAACAATAGTGTTCTTATAGTGGATTTGGTAAATTGTCACATTTCCAGTGTATGCTCCTTGGACTTAGCACAGTGAGGGTGAACCGAGTAAAAATTGTTGTGTCATGTGCATGCTTTACTTTCTATTTATATTGTGCAATGGTAAAGAAAGAGAAGAGTGTTTTTCTTAACAGTGAAACAAGATTAGAGAGGGATTTAATTTTAAATTAGTCATACCCTGATTCACCCCCCTAAGAGTATTCATCCTTGTGGACCTAACAATTGGTATCATAGGGAAATGTTGATATCAGTACTTCTCTTTCAATGGAGGTCACCAATCCTAGCGGGATTCCAATCTTCGACGGAAGTAATTTTCAGATATGGAAGAATCGAATGCAACACTATTTCTGATCCATAGGAATGGATGTGTTTACAGAATCTATGCATGGTACCGTAGATGACATCAACAGTGGATCATTATCAGAATCTGAAAGAAGGGAGCTAGATACTGGTGCTAAGGGTATTAATGCTTTAGGTGTATCCATTTTTAATGCTATCTATACAAAGGTGATGTCATGAAAAACGTCACATGCTATGTGGGAAAAGATTTTGAACGTATATGAAGGGGATAAAAAAGTCAGAGAGGCAAAGCTATAAGTTCTGTGGAACAAGTATTAAGATTTGATAATGAGACCGAATGAATTTGTTGATGCATTTTTCGATAGGGTAAATGTTGTTGTGGAATACATGTGGGGTCTTGGAGAAGTCATCGAATATATAAATATTGTGAAGTATATCTTGAGGAAACTTCCACCTTGGTTTAATCTGAAAGTCTCAATCTTGGAAGATAAAGACCCAAAAGAGCTGACATTGGATAACCTACACAGTACCCTTGTTTCATATTAAATGAGGACAGATGACAATGATGCTAGGGAAAAGGGGAAATCCAAGGAGGTGGCATTTAAGTCCATGAAGAATATGACCATTGAAGAATCTCAAGAGGAAGAAGAGACAGATGAATTGATGTCATTCCTTTCCTCTAACTTTCAAAGAGGAAAAGGAAAGTTTAAAGGAAAACTTACACTTGCATGATTTTGATGTGGAAAGGTTGGACATCTCACAGCAAGGAGCCCAAAGAAGTCTCAAGATAATGAATATGATGAAGTTTAAATCCCCAAGAAGAAGTATTCAGCCTATGTGAAAGGAAAGAAGCAATTCAAGAGAAATTTATTCAAGAAAAGGAATCTTCTTTCACAAGACTATAAAAGTTTAGAAGAGACAGTGGTTGAAGAGGTTGAAGAGATTGAAAACTGCAAAGATCGGGGGGAAAATTCCATGGTGGTAGTTGTTGGCAGTTCTCAGAAAAAGGAAGAAACTGACACTAGAGAAGAAGAAGAAGTTGAAGGAAGAGTTGATATGGAATCCGAATTGGAATCATCTCTTAATGAGATAGACGTTTGGAGAACCAAAATGAAAAAATCCAATAAAGTGGTTTGTGATGCCAAACTCTATATGAAACAACAGGATGAAGGAAAGTATGAGCTGTTAGAAGAAATTGAAAAACTAAAATATTCAACACCAAAGAGCTCAGAAAATATTTTTGAGTATAAGCTTAAAATTGAGGAACAAAAGAATAAAATCGATTGTTTGACTAACACAGGAAAGGAGTAGGTCAAACGTATCAAAGAACTTGAAAAAGAAGTTGTTGTCCTGTGAATAGGGATTAAGGATCAAGAAAAACTCTTGACACCTAGTACAGTTCCAGGGAAAAAAATTATTTAGAATACTGAAAAGTTATAAGTGGAGCATAGACCACCATCGGAAAAGAAGAAACAGTCATGTTCCAATGATAATACTGGTATGGGACATGAATGAAAACAGAAATTGGTCATGGATGAAGTCAAACCGCAAGAACCTGCTCTGATAATGAAGATAGATTTGGGTATGAAACAGAATCAGAATATTAGCAGATCCCAAGGGAAAACCAGCAGTGCATAAGTGACACACAGGAATGCTCCTTACATTAGGTACTATTGCTGTTGAAAGATGGGACACTCACAGAATGTCTTTTCTATATCCCAGAGATATCGAAGGGCACAAGAACAGTAGTGGAAGACAAACATAGCTCAATATTATAGAACATACTATGAAGGTCAATGTTTTTGGTGTGGAGGATTTGGGCACATGGCTAGATATTGCACATCAATCATACAAAGGAATGCTGCAACACAAAACTCGAGCAGTCGTAAGCAGCAAGTTAGGTAATCGACAAGTGAGCTGAAAACACAAAATCGATTTGTAGCTCCACATGATGAAGCTGGTCCATCACACTCTAAGGAAGATCAACTTCTCCAAACCACACCGAGTGTGAAGTAGAAGACATGGATCAAAAAGAAAAAGGATGAGAAGGCAGTTGGTGCGGAAATTACCCTTAATGCTTCAGATCGCTCAGGAGTATGGATCCTTGATAGTGGTTGCACATCTCACATGACGAGTAATAAGGATTTTGTTAAAGGCATAAAATATGACAAAGAAGGAGTTTTCAAGTTTTTAAACGATGAAGGGATGAAGATTATTGGTTATGGAAAGGCTAAATTTGGGGAAAAAGAAATGAGACGTGCTGATGTCTTGGTAGTAGAGGGCCTCTGTCATAACTTACTAAGTGTTAGTCAACTATGTGACTCTAGGCACTCTATCCAATTTACCAAAAAGTTGTGTGTTGTGAAAGGAAAATATGGAGAAGTTTTTCTACTGGGAAAAATGAAAAAGGTAAATCTTTACCTTGTAAGTGGGGAAGAAGATATGTGTCATTTATACAGAGAGGAAGAAAACAAGTTGTGGCATAAGCGACTTGGTCATCTATGCCAACCATCTATTGAAGATATTGTAAAGTGTGATGTTGTTAGAGACCTTCCCAGATTATCATGTGATCACACTCACACATGCGATGCTTGCCAACAAGGGAAGATCGTCAGAAAGACGTACAAGCCAAAGGAACAGAAATCAACCAGAGTGCTTGAATTGGTGCATGCTGATGTTTGTGGACCTATCTCACTACGAGCCATAAATGGGAAAAGGTAGTCATTTTCATTGATGATTATAGCAGAATGGCTTGGGTATTTGTCATTACCCATAAGATAGAAATGTTCAGTTGTTTCAAGGAGTATAAGAGGGAATCAGAAACGATGCTTGGGAAAAAAATTATGATGTTTCATACTAATAACGGTACAAAATTCATAATTAGTCAAGTGGAAGACTATCTTGAGAAACATGGGATAAGGCATCAAGTTTTATCAGTGGGAACTCCCCAACATAATGGATTATTTGAAAGGAGAAATTGGATCAACAACATCATTGATAGAACAATGCTTATTGAAAATGACCTACCAAAGAAATTTTGGAAGGAAGCAGTTTTGACATAAGTCTATATTTCGAATAGGGATCTGTTGTGTCCAAAAGAAGGGAAGACTATGTATGAAATGTGGTATGGAAAGAAACCAACATTTAAATACTTTCTAATCTTTGTAAGTAAGTGTTTCATCCTTAAAAAATAAAACCACAGGATGTTTGAGTCATGGGGAGATGAGGGGATATTCCTTGGCTACTCAAGTAAAAGCAAAGAATATAAATGCTTCAACAAAAGGCTGGGAAAATTTGTTGAGAGCAATGATGTCACTATAGTTGAAAATGAATAGAATACTCAACAACCTAGTGAACAGTTTCTGTATGAATGTGATGAAGAGGTAAGCAACAAAGGAGGAGTAGAAGTGGGGGAGGTTGACTCAGAAGAAGATACTGATGATGAGTAAGAGGGAACAAAATCTGAATCTGCTAGGATGCCAAATAGTCGAGCTGAATTTGATAGGCAAAATATCATTGGTGATCAGACACCTTCAGTTCAAACTCGAAGAATGAAATCATTGTAGCAAACATATTTTTTATCTCAGGAAGATCCAAATAAAAATTCCGATGCAGCTGAAGATGAGTAATGGGTTCAGGCTATGAATGAAGAATTAGACCAGATTGAGAAGAATCATACGTGGGAGATTGTTTCAAGGCTAGCTGATAAGAACGACATCGGGACTAAATGGGTTTTTCACAACAAGATGAATTAAGATGGCGCATTTATTCGAAAAAAAAGCATGATTGGTGTGTAAAGGATACTCCCAAATAGAGGGCATTGATGTTGAAGATACATTTGCACCGGTTGCAAGGCTGGAGATAATCATATTATTTTTTTTCCATAGCAGTGCAAATAAAGTTAAAAGTGTTCTAGATGGACGCCAAATCTGCATTTCTGAATGGTTTTTTACAAGAAGAAGTGTACATTGAGCAGCCGGATGGTTTTATCATTTATGAAGATAGGAATAAAGTTTGTTGGCTGAATAAGGTGTTGTATAGACTAAAACAAGCCCCAAGTTCATGGTACTCAATGCTTGACCATTATTTGAAGAAGCTTGGTTTCCAGCGTGGTGGAGTTGATTACAATCTATATTTCAGCAATGATAGTAATCAAAGGATGATGGTGCTAGTTTATGTTGATGACATAATATTTGGCAGATTAGATGAAGTTCATTGCAGACAATTTTCTGAATTCATGAAAAGTGAGTTCGAAATGTCAATGATTAGAGATATAACGTTTTCCTTGGTCCACAGGTGACACAAGGAAAGAATGGGACTTTTATTTCTCAATCCAAATACGCCAAGGAGGTTCTGAGAAGATTTGGAATGGAAAGTTCCAAGGAAATAAAGACTCTGGTTTCTACCCGGATGAAATTATCAAAAGATGAGCATGGAAAAGCAGTTAATATCACAGAATACAGAAAAATTATTGAAGTTTGTTGTACATGACCGCAAAATGGCCTGACATTGTATTCGGTACATACAAAGTAGCGAGATATCAGAGTAATCCCAAGGAATTCCACATGCTTGTAGTGAAAATAATACTTCGGTATATCAAGGGCACGATGGAATTCAGCTTGACATATAATGACAGATCTCAGACAGAGTTGTTGGGATATACTGATGCAGACTGGGCCGGTTCAGTGGATGATATAAAATCAACATCAGGTGGTGCATTCTATGTTGGTGGATTGTGTATTTCTTGGATAATCAAGAATCAATATTTCATTTCATTGATCACCGTAGAGGATGAGTATATTACGGCCACTCAAGCTTTCACATAGCTATTATGGATGAAGCAGCTACTTGAAGATATGGGAGTTGAAGTGAAGTCTCCGATTAGAATCTGGTGTGATAACTCAAATGCTATAAATCTTAGCAAAAATATCTTCCATCACTCAAGGACAAAGCACATTGATATAAAGTATCATTTTATCAAGGAGAAAGTTGAGCAAGGAATCGTGAAGTTGGAGTATGTGCCTACAGAGCTACAGGTTGCAGACATTCAAACAAAGGCCTTACCCAAGGAAGTTTTGGAGAGTCATCGACTGGCTCTAGGAGTTCAGTTGACTCCCCGCACTTGAAAGAGTGTGGATGTCAAATACCCCCTCTCCCCGAGGTATGATGTGTTTTCCCTAATGTGTTGATATGTGTTCTCTACTCTGTTACAGACTGCAAAGGAGTGACCTTTGGGTTCGTTGACAAAGGGGGAGAAAATAGTGATTGTTCAAGGGGGAGATAGTGTGTCTATTTAAAAAATCATTATTGATATGGGGAGACGATTACAGGTGGAGCTGTGAAATAGGGGGAGCAATGAGAAAGGGGGAGCGTATTGAATCTGACGGTGCTAGAAGTGATCGATCAAAGAACAGATATCATGACTGTTGAGGATCGTGATAAAAGAAGAAGAGTGGTGTTGGAATGTGGTAAGAATATTTCCAAAAATTGATATCGCTGTGGTGTCAACAGTGGGTGTCAGATATGAAGTGATTCATTGATGAACTTTTCATTTACTCTTGTTTCTCACGCCGAGCATTGCTCATGTGGGCTTAGAGTATGTGTTGAGTAAATCCTTGATCGCTATCAGAATAGAAATGGGTGAATCATGGATGAAGAATTAACGATGTATCTTTTTATGGAAGAGTTATCAACAAACCCAAAGGGGGATATTGTTGGGAAAAAATCCCTCAAGGCATCATTGAAGCATTTTTGAGGTGATTGTGTTTGCTGACAAAGTGGACATCTGTGTTGTGATTGTTGACAAAGAAAACCATGACATACAAATTTGTTGAAAAAGGGTGTTTCTTTGTGGCTTTTTGAGTTCAAGGAATGTGGTTAACGATCCCTGTTTTATTCATGAACTTTGACAAAGGAATGTATGATTTGGAGGTGGTACAAAAAGAGTAGATACAAGGTGATGCCGTTTTCCAGTGTTTGCCAAATTTTTGGGCCTGAAAATCGACAAATGAAGAAAAGTAGTTTTTGGCAAAGGGACTTGTGTTCCATGTACTGGAAAGAGTGGAAACTTGCATGCCTAATGCTTTTCAAGATCATAACATCAAAAAATGTAAAATGGATAAGGGGTTCCAAAGTTTAAGGTTGGTCGCGCAAGTGGATTGCGCGCCGAGACTTGCGCGCCAAGACTTGCACGCCGAAACTTGCTCACCAAGGGAAGACTTGCACGCCGTCGCGCAGGGTGTCCAAATGACTATAAATAGAGGTTGAACCCTCCTCATTCTGTATGATTTCAACACTTAGAGAAAATTAGAGCTCCCGTCGTGTAGGTGTAGTGGTCGCACAAGTGGTGGCTTGGTCGCACAAGTAGAAGTTGTGCGCCAGGTGATAGTTGCGCACTCAAGGTGGTTTGGGTGAGAAAGGAAGGGAGTCACCCAAGTTTAGAGTTGAAGAAGGAGGTTTCGTGCAAGTTTTTTGGTGACCCTTGCATTCCAGTTTTGAAGAAGCGTGACAGTCGGTGGTTGCGCGTCACACAAGTTTGGAGTTACAGAAGCTTGTGTCGCGCAAGTGGTTGAGGTGGACTTTCATGCCAGTTATAACATGCATGATAATACTTGCACGCTGACTTGGAGAAGGGAGACAGGTAAGGTTGATTCACGGCAGTGATTCGGGGCTGCGTGAAAGCTGTAAGATTGCCCGATACCTTCGGTTCCATGTCAGATTCATCTATAGGTGAAAGTTGGACTTCAACAGTGCATCCACATACAACAGAGGATGTATTCATTAGATATAATGAAGAGACCTACATGTCTATAAACTGTGAGTGGACCCTTTCCAGAGCAGTGAGCAAAGGAAGAGGAATAAGGTGATCCTCTCCACTGGCAGTAATCCAGAGAGAGAGAAATAGGGAGTGACCCTTGGGAAAGCAGTAAGCTGACCCTAAACATTGTAAAGGCAGTGAGCCTAGGAGTAGAAGTGATCTATCCCAAACCTTGTTAATAGTAGTGTGCTTATAGTGGATTTGGTACATCGACACATTTTTGATGTATGCTCCTTGGACGTAGCCCAGTGAGGGTGAACCAAGTAAAAATTTTTGTGTCTTGTGCATGCTTTACTTTCTGTTTATATTGTGCAATGGGAAAGAGAGAGAAGAGTGTTTTGATTAACAGCAAAACAAGATTAGAACGAACATTAATTTTAAATTATTCATACCCTAATTTACCCCCCCCCCCTCAGGTTATTCTTCCTTGTGGACCTAACAATGTCTTCCACATGTCGTAGCTGAGGAGGTACGTTCATGACCCATCGCACGTCATCGACTGAAGAGAGATGTACATCGAAGATGGGGAGACCTTTAATCAGTACCCAGTGGATATTGACTATCGGTAGGAGGGGATCCTTCTTGGGCGATCGATTCCCTCAGTTCATGTCCAGTAGAATCATGGGAACCTTCAGGAGATCACGTGGGAGTGGGAGTGGAAGTTTCCAAATGGACACCCGAATTAAAAACAGAGGGCACTGTTTCATTCGAGATGAGGAATTTACCTAAGAACAGGTATAACCTCAACTGGCATGGGTCAAGGGAAAAAGTAAATTTTTGGAAATTTTAAGTAAAATAAAATAATATAAGATAAATTGAAATGTTTATTTTATTTTATTTGGAAACTTCCGTTATAGCACAACAACAGGGTAGCTATTTCGATAATTAATGAAATAGAAAATGACTTTGAAACAGCAGTGCTGACTCAATAATGTCATAGCATAATGGCAATGACTCAGTATGACAGAATGCTGAAACATGTTCCATAATTTTAATGGTTTAATCAAATTTTGGTCTTTGGAAGGATATTGAGATAATCTTTGGAGAATTATTAGAGCCTGGAGAGAACTCTCAACAATGAATGATGACAAATCAAAAGAGTGAATCGATGTGCCAACGGAGTTGAAAGATCTCGGCAATGATGGTAGCGTGATCCCTTCATCAGGGATCGATACCTCCTTGAGGTAGGGGTTACCTTTAAAAGTTTTTTTCTTCCTCATTCTATGAATTTAATGACGAATGAGGATCAACCCATAAATTTGTTGACCTGCACATCATCGTTCTTGCAAGAGGGATTCATCGGGTTTGTTTCTATAGAATTTATTATTCCATGTTTTATGCTGTTAATTTACCCCATTTAATCCTTCTAATGAGAGTATATTAATTCTGTGACGAATGAAGGTGGAGGATCATTCCTCTTTTCTTTATTGGATTTCTTCCTCCCTCTTCCTATCAATCATTGTGTTCTTAATGGGGATATGAATGAGGAATTGTTGCATGCCTGTTTCTTGGTACAACGGTCCCAAAATGAAGATTTTCCATAATAATGACCCAAGAGAGGTGAAAAGATGATAGCATCAGATGAATCAACATGGTTCAAGAGTTCTCATCCATCAAGCGTTCTTCATTCGGGTGAATCATAACGTGTTTTCAGGGCTGATTAGAGGCCTGAAACTAACGAAATCAGCTTTGTGATGTCAGGGCGACCTAAACCCTTGAGTTTTGCAATGATCAGGCTACCAGATCAAGGATCAAAGTGACACCAGAGATGCACTGGTGAATAAGAGCATTTATGAAATTTTTTGAAAAACATGGCATGTATCCCGAAGAACAGGTCGCGCAGGACTGGCTCTATTGAGGCTAGAGTTCCATGGTGCAAGAATAAATGACACGGTGTGTTCTCTTAAGAACACATCATGTGGGTCCTTAAGTAGGACTCAGCATGTATCTCAGATGATATAAAGACACAGGGTGGAGTACACGACATGTACTCCACCACACGACCATACTAGGCTGGTTACACGGGTTACCCCATGTACTAGTTACACGGGATGGCCCACAAGGGTTGAATCCATGAACGAGAACACGACTGCAGACATGAAGGGAACCCCGGTTAGTTATATACAGTGTTTTTTCCTTCCTACACATCGTGTACTTACCTTTCAACATGGCATGTCCCCTGTGACTTGGGTTGTTACACACATGTAGTACCCAGAGTTGCGAGACACGACATGTGACCCCTTCTACATGTCGTGTATATCCTGGAACATGGATTGATCTACTTTTACACCATTCCTTGGACAAGTTTCATTTGGGTAAGTTTCCCTTTTTCTCATTCCCCTAAAGTTTAGGTATCGTTTCCATCCACTGGAGTATGATCCCTTCCGCAGGACTTTTCGAGATAGAGTCAGGTATCCCTCTCAAAAACCAGGAGTGAGATCCTCTATCCATTATTGACCTTAGGTAGAGTCATGTATCGACGTGAATAATCCTATAGGACACTGATCCTCTACTTAGAAGGTGAATCTTGATGAGTCGGGGTATCTGCTAAGGACCTGGAAGTGATCCGCATATGTGTATCATGAGCTTTTCCCTCTCAGAAGTGTGTTCTCCTATAATGAGAGTATCTATCTCTCATGGATTTTCCTGATGAATGGTACTTCTTAGATGGACGTCATGAGACCTATCAAACTCATGGAGTGAGTTCTCCCATATGAGGGCTTTGTGGAACCTTTGAACTGAATCCCTAGAGGGGGTATGTGGTTGTGTGACTTGTCTCTAGACCACGAGTCTGGGTTTTGAGTATATCTGGAATATGTTTCTCTTGTTATATGTTTAGTAGGAATATACTTTGTAGAACTTATTGTACCTTTACTTTCCATATTGATTTTTGGATTTTGGGGTCCTCTACTAATTATTTTTATACTCCCCCATTCACAGGCTTTGCTCGCATGTGTCGTGTCTTCTGCAGGCATGTGACCTTTTGATGGAATCTAGGGCGGACTAGGACCAGACCGAGATTTCTGAGTTCCCTACAAGACGAGGTGTTGCTAATGCTACGAGTAGCATTCCTAGTACCTATTTTTACTTAAATATTGGACTTTGTAGTTTTCAATCGCTTTTTTTGGTGGGCTTGTATTCTAGCCAAGTTTTACTTTCTGCACTTTACTTTTGTTGTACTCGGTTGGTTGGGTTTAGTTGTATTCATGAATTGTGTTCCTTAGTGGTTTTTAGATTTCAGAATTTATGGGCATGGAGATGTGTGCCTGTGTACAAGTACTTAGGAAATGCCTCATATGTTAGTAATATTCCTACTCGGTGATAGTCACTAGCCCTTGACCTATTAAAGGCAGGCTTGGGGAGTCACGGCATAGGCCCCACTGGGACAGGTTGTGACAATTTTTCAATGACTTGACATCATAAAGAGGTGAGGAAGTTGAGGAAAAAAAATTCAATATATCTTTTTTCCTAGGATTATAAACACCTACATTAGTAATTTCCTTAGAGAAATATTAAGCCTCATTTATAGAATCAATGATCCCATAACCTTGAATTATAACCTTAACTGGTATTCACATACCCACCAACATGTTTACTGATACCTGAGATAAGTCATTAGCATCAAACACTATCTAATTATCCTAGGAGTCTCCAAAAGTGGCCTAAATAACCATGCCACTACCCTATTTCCAACTTTCTTACCCTCTTTATGAAGATTACATCTAAGATTTTGGGATATCCAAACCGATGAACCAAATTTATCAAGGGTCATGGAGGTCTCATATCTAAAAGGTGTTTCCTCCATTACCAATAATTTAGATCCAAAACATGATTGGGTTTTCTGTAAATTATTATTTTGACCGGTAACTTTAGTAAGAGAATTGAATTCATCTCATGTTTCATTCAAAGTAGGAGTAGAGGTATGATCAATTCCCTATGATATTTCCATGTCCACACCATGTTTCTTCAAGATATCAGGGTTAGACTTGTTATAATCATTTCTAAAAAATACCATATGCAATGTCTTGTAATCCCTATACTATTTGGGAAGTTTAATTGGGGTATAAACTTGATCTGACCCATCAATAATCATTGCATAAGGGAGATTCACATAATTTAAAATCACATCGTGGTCAAAAAAATCTGCTCCTACTGGTGATTACATTGACTTCCCCCATTCCTTAGAGAAGCTATCTCCTTCCTATGGATAACCTTTTCATCATCAACATTTGGGTTTAAAATATATTTAGCATCAACCTGAATAGATTTTGATTTATCTATGGACAGGGAGGTAATATTCCATGTTCCCTTCTATTTTATAGACTTACTCAATTGAACAGGAGGACTCACCTCTGATTCATCACTCACAAGTTAAATTTTTATTAATAGGAAGAAAAAACAAACGTCTATGGACGAAATCCTAAGGGGGTATAAAATAATGGAGACCAATCTGTTCCCCTACAATCATATTAACACCCTTTGAGTCAAGCTGAAGAGCATTCGAAAAGCAAACAACATTGGAACCTTGCTCTACCACAGCCATGGAGGCAAGATGATCAGCCACACTATTTCCCTCACACCGCTTGTGTGACACACAAATATTATTGATGTTGAGGATGGATTTACATCTTCAGATAATATAAGAAATAGACCAGGGGTGGATCCTTTGTCATTCATGGAATCATGAATAATCATGGAGTCAGTTTCCATCTAGTTTGTGGATAATCCTTCTTGAAAACATAATCTCAGACCCATAAGCATCACTCTAGCCTCATATTGAATAGTGGTACCCCTCCCATAGAAGGCGGTAAAAGAAAGAAGGGTGATTCCCATATAATCTCGAACCACCCCTCTTATGTGCATTAGGCCCGCAAGACAAGATCCATCCAAATTTAGCTTTAAACTCGTAACCGGTGGAGTCCATCACACCCAGTGACCCCTCTGACCTAAGAGAGAAAGTCGTATCATCGCCCCATTCATTTGTAAAGCTCTCAAAGAGGTAGAATCATATCATCTATTGAACCCATAGACCTTGTCAATAATAAGATATTTAACTCTCACAATAACCGACCTTCCAGTGGTTGCAACTCCTTCAAATCAATCCCTATTCCTGGCCTGCCAAAAGCACCAACACCCTGTAATAAGAATAACTGCTCTTGCCTCCTTTTCTGGTACTGAGATGTGCAACCCATGAAACCATTTATCCATGAAGGTATCCCTGGATAGACAAGTGGAAAGAAGACCAGTAAATCCACCAAAAAACCCTAGACATCCGTATCCCATTCACCCTCAAAAAAGAGGTGATCAACGCTCTCCTCCCTATGCACCATGAAGTAGTGGCATCTGGAGTCCAAGCTAACACCCATCCTCTTCACATTGTCATATGTGGGTATCGCATGGTGTCTTACCCTCCAGGTATGAAAGTTGAGCTTTGTTGGACATTTCCCACACCAGGCCACACTGCTCCAAAAATCCTGATGCTCTTGAGGGGCCATAGTCCGATGGAAGTCCTCTAAGGAGAAACTCCCAGAATTGGAAGCAGTGAACATAAAAGAATCTGCCTCCTCATTCAGAAAAATCAGGCTGAGCACCCCTTTCAAATCCTCATTCAGCACTGCGTTGGTAAAACTGGGATACAAACTATCCTCCCAAAAGGAAATCAAAGGATTCAGGTATTCTCATAAACCAATAACTTGCCTGACTAGTTGTGATGCCAAAAGTAAATGTCGCCCCTCCCCAAAATCCATTAGGTGTGATGTCAGATAGTTGGTATGATGTTGAGGATCCCATACCAAAAAGGATATGTGTGACCCCCACCATCTGCATTCTCTCTAGTTTGAGTTGACTTGATTTCCCCCCAAAGCGTATATTCCTCCACAACCTCCCATGCAAGCCTTGCCTGCAAGTAATGAATAGTACTATACAGGCTTCGCATGTTGATCCCACCTTCCTGAATAGGTCTCTCCAGCTTATCCCATGACATCCAACGATTTTTACCCTCTGATTGATTATCCCAAGTAAAATTATCCAAGATTCTTCCGATGTAAGTAATGACCCCCTTGGGCACCTTGGTTACTGACATATCATGTATCAGAATGGCTGAGAGTACATTGTCCACAAGAGTTATCCCATCTCCAAAAGACAGGAAGCGATTCTTCTAATTGAGCACATGGCTGGTAATTTTGTTCATAAACATTCATAATCTCAAATATGAACCCCCCCCCCCCAGGGGAGATGGGGCATACAAGATAGTTGAAAGGAAACAGACACTTTTTCATGCCTAGTTTAGTTCACAGGGAGATAACCTGTTGGGATCTGAATTTTTTTGAAATTAAGTTACAGCTCTTGGATTTGTTGATAACCTTCCCACTCCAAAAACAATATTCCTTGAGAATCCTAATGAGGCCATCAACTGATCTATTGTTGGCATTGATAAAAAGGAGGGTGTCATATGCAAATATGAGATGAGAAATGGAAATATAGCCTTCATGACTTTGGAACGGTCGAATAATCTCCCTGGATAGACTTATGTTAATGAGCCGGATGAGGGTATCTTGTAAAATAATGAAAATAGTCAGGGATAAGATATCCCCTTTTTGGAGACCGCGAGTAGCCTTAAAAACCATAAATTTTCCCTAGGAAGGAGATGACCATCCATGCAGAACTGAAGCATATATAGATAATATCCACATCCCATGGAGAAATACCCATACCTGAAAGTACCCTATTGATGAAACCCTATTCCATTATTTCATAGGCCTTATTCATATCCTATTTTAGGGCCATGTTGGATCCATGAGTTTTGAGATTGATATGCCTGATCATTTCTTGATCCAAAGCAGTCACCCCCTAGATTGGCCTATTCTTAACAATGCCATGTTACTCTAAAGATATCCAATGAGGAACATGGGTAGACATTCTGGAATTAACAATGCTTGACAGAATCTTATAGGGAAAATTGCACATACTAACCGGTCTATAGTCATTTATAAAGGACGGGTCTTTAATCATTGTCAGGAGAACAATAGTAGTTGTACCGGCCACAACTCATTAGATATTATTAAATCATCATTACCATTTATAGATAAAATTAAAAAATTATTACCATAATTAGTGTTTAAACTAACATTTAATTTATAGAGACCCACCTCATTTTATCGTCTAGCTTGATTCCTTTCCTTTTTGTCTTTTTTAGAATGTGATCCTATTGATCGCATAATTTTTGATTTGTCAAAGTCAAATTAAAATTAAGAGTCCCTTCCTATTAGTAACAAACTCCATTTGAGTCTCTTGTTTGATCCTTTAAACACATATCCATCTATTTTCAATGATTCATTTCACTAATGCAAGTTCCTTAATTATTCTATTTTATAAAATAATCCATAGAATGACCCTTCACCCTATAATAATTGCAAACTAATTTCCTTATAAATTTATAATCAGAGTTCCCTATATTGTTAAATACTATAAAAAAACTTATCTATATTTTCATTATCTATAATAAACTATAAATTTTGTCTATCAACAATTAAAATAACAATTCTAATGATGGGGGAGCTAAGGTCTACAGTCACTAAATAATGAGAAAAAAGAGAATACCTTTATTTTTCTATTTCTTCATAAATTTTGATAGGAACCATAACAACCAAGGTTACTTCCCAAAATATTTTTGGATGATAAAAAACCAAACTCAGTCCACAAATTCTAATCCAAATATTGGTGGTATACTTATTCACATTCAATGGATTGAAAGAAGTGTCCCAATAATTGATCCTGAGAATATTAGCCCTCAAATTAAAAAAATTATCCCCATGATTTAGATTTAATATTTGAAAATGTGAAAAAATGTGAAAGAATACACTTCCAATAAATAGAATTCTCCAACCATCAAATCACCATAAATCTATAAGATAGCTTCTAAGATCAAATAGGATTAACCTATTATCTTTATCTTATTATGATAAATGGGTGAAAATGGAATTATTTCATTAATTAATACTAACCACGAGGATACCATATCTTTCTTCAATGAAATTTCTATGTAATTTCTTAATAATATTCTGAGAAAATAAATTGGATTTATTCTGAATTCCTTAAAAGGTTATGTTGTTTAATACACGCATAGTGTCTTGAAAAAACTTTTGATCAAGGCATAGAGCTACCACACATGAATCCTCAAAGACCAACCTCAACCTAGTAATTTATGAAGACATTATAATAGAGGATATAAAAATGACTCAATCATAGAAAATTATATACACATTCATCCTAGAATCCACAAACTGCACCTTCTTAATAGAATCATTTTCTCCATTTGTATAAAATTTGTTAAATATATTAGTTTACCTATGTTTACATTAATTAAATCTTATGAATCCATTAGATCTTCCTTTATCAAGATTACCATTCCTTTAAGATTCTTGACCGTTGAATCAAAGGGAGCCTAAAAACCATATATTAGACTTCCATTGGAGGAATCAAAAATCTAATGGTATTTTTTTCAATTTTAGGATCCTAAATTTTATAAGAAACACTTCTCCTTCAAATAAAAAGAAACCATATGAGGAGATGTGAAACCTTCCACCTTGGATACCTTTGATGTAGTAATATCGATCCCCTTAAAGCCACATAACTCAGTCTTTATGGAAATATCTCAAGTTCATATATTCCCATCTTCTCAATAAAAAAATCATAATAATAGTAATAATATAACAAATCTTAATAATAAATTATTATTAATTATTAATTTTTATAATTAATGATATACTGATTAATAATTGATCATTAATAATTTATAATTTATAATTTATAATTTATAATTAATAATTTTTAATTAATAATTTTTAATTTTTAATTAATAATTAGAAATTATTCGTTATTAATTACTCAATATTAATTTAAAATATTTATTATATTATTGTGGATATATCCATGACTGGGTTTCGATCTTCGGTGCCTGTACATTTTTCCACAATTTTTTGGGGGAGTGCTTTTTCATCCTGTATGAGAATGTGTGGCATCGACACATACTGACACTAGTAGGCACACCTTAATTTCCCCTCACACAATAGCCTAGGTCAAGAATTTAGCATCCCACCCATGTGGAATGTGGCGAATAGTGGGAACTTAGAAAGGTGTAGGGAAGAGAGGCCACTTGATATGTCCCCTGGTACATGGGAAATGGAGGCAGATGATGTATACCACTAGTTAATAGGCTAAAACAATAACAAAATTGGTATTTGGGAAATTGGGCCTTCAGACTACCTCTCATGGGCCTTTGCGACCCTTTCATATCATCCATAAGGCAACATAATATTGTAATCAAATGCCATTATGGGTACTTTTCAATGTGATTTGGGGATTATCTGAGTGGAAAAGTCACATTGTAATCATGTATGAAACCCTTCCTCAAAACATGGTGGGAGTGAATTTTAATAGGTACTATAGTAGTACTGTAGCATTTTATCAGTGTGGGTGATATAGAAGGTACTTAAATAGGGTACTATAGTAGTGGTAATATTCATCTTGAGTAGACTTTTAGGGGGGAATGGGCCTTTGTTCCACATGTCCTTTGGTCCATCAAGGGCCATAAGGCCTCTAGACCATGGAAAATCTCAGGTGGAGTGTGGGCGGTGGAGGTTTGGTGAGTCTAAACATGGGGAGTCCATTGAGGGTGTAGTGTTTGTGTTACTGATATCTATAAATATGGAATATTTATAAATAACACTGAACAAGTCAATACAGGTAATTTTGGGGAAACATATATGAAGAGCTGGTGAAGGAAAATGAAATTTTTACAGAAAGAGTTGTTTCAGTGTAATCCTTATTTCATTAGGCCTTTAGGCCATGTAATTTTAAGTTATTTTAATCTATGGGCATTTGGTTCATGTAAAGGGTTCCCTCTCAACCCACTTAAAAAGTTTTATCATCTAGAAATAAAATAAAAATATAATTGGACAAGGTGTGTTTCTATCCTAGTAGGGTGGGATGGGGCCTAAACCACTAGTGTACATTAGTGCATTCATCCTTCAAGATTATAGTCCCTTCAACCAAATAAACATTAACTTTATTATTAATTATTAATTATTTTAATAGCTATTAATTACTAATTTTTTGTGTCTTGAAACAGTGATGGGTGCATTGGCACCGATAAACTGGCCCTCCTCCCGCATGGATTTTCAATATAGGAAAGATTGGTGGCCCACCATTTCAGAAGGGGTGGTGTGACCTTATGAAATTTGACATGGTGTGATTATTAATGTTGTGGGTAGTACAATGAAAGACTGATTAATCGGTATGATACAAGATGCTACTTCATACCTTTAGGCCATCTCCTCCAGGAATAAACTTTGGGCCAAAATTAGTTTGGCCTTTGGGACATTTATAACTTGGGTCATCAAACCACTCCATGTAACAACATAGGTCCAATGGGTGTCTTCCATTCCATGTGGTGAGGGATAAGTCTTGACCTTCTAAGGTGTATGGGTGTGTCTGTTGTTTGCAGTTTGTAATCCCTTTTAGCTAATATATATTAATTTATAATTATTAATTATATTATTAATTATTAATTATAATGGTTATTTATAATTAATTATAATTATTTTTTATAATCGTTAACTATTAATTATATTATAAATTAATTATTAATTATTAATAAATACAATATTATTGGATAATTATATTATGATTTATTGTTAGTTAAATTATTAATTCAATGTTAATTATTAATTATTATGAGTAATTACTGTGAAAATTATTATTATTAATTACAATTTCAGTTATCATAAATTAAATTTTTAACTATTACTAATTACTGTATAAATTTAGTTGTTATTATTTTTTTATTCAATATAAATTATTAAATATTATTTTATTATTAATAATTTTAGTTGTTTCTATAATTTATTATTGATATTAATCATTTTCCACCCACATTGGGGTGGGGTGGGTTGGGGGTGGGGTGGGGTGGGGGAAAGGGTGTATCACAGGGTCCAATCCCCTTGTGTGTTTTCTTCTCTTGTGTGGTGTGTTGTTTCAGTATATGTAATGTTACTATATTATTTATATTTACTATTATTATTAATTATATATTATTAATAATAATATATTATCATTATAATACTAGTATAGTTGAAAAAAAAATCCACATCAAAGATCCTTAAAAGGTTTCAGGGGCCACTCCCTTGTTAATGGGATCCCAAAGTAGGGTTTTTAGTTATATCTTTGGATTAATTAAATATAATTAATGATGAATATTATAATAGTTAGAACAATTTAAAATTATATATATATAAACAATATAAAAAGATATAAAAAGATAATAATAAATAACATAATTCAAATCTAGAAAAAGCGGCTTATGTGAATGTTGTTCATCAAATTCACTTCAATAATGAGTAGTTTTCATTATCAGAGTTCACACAATAAGTGACCCGTACTGGTAAATACATTTTACCCCAATCCTTAATTATATGTTTTTTTTAAAAACCTAAATGAAACTCACAAACCACCCTAGTATGAATCACCATTCTTCCTTGATCTTACTTAATAGTCTTAAAATAAATATCATTTATTATTTATTATTCATATCAAACCTAACGAACTACCATCAAACATTGTAGTGTATCATATTTTTCTTTTGTATTAGGAAAAAATGAACACATCACTACAAAAAAATGGTTTAAAATTAAACCTTTAATGGTGATTTTTCACAATTTATGATAAATGTGTATTTTTATCAATGATTTAAAATAAAATTGATAATGGTGGGACTTTATATATTCTTTTAAAAAGAGTTGATAAAGTCCTCATGATGTGCACATTTTATCAGTGCTAAAAAAGTACTGATATAATGTGTCCTTTATTAGTGTAATTTTTATCATGGATATAGGTTATCCCTTTATTAATGCAATAAATAAGGGTAAATTATATCATTAATAAGAAAATAATTGATAAAGATTTTCCTTGTTTTTAGCATTGACAAAGGGAAACATTTATTAGTGATAAAAACAAGGGCATCCTTTATCAATAATTTTTTAGCACTAATAAAAGGTACACTTCATAAAAAACTATATATATATTATTAAATATCATATTTTGATATATAAATACATTTATATTGATTTAAAATTAATATATTTACTTAAATATGACTTATATATACCCAATATGCATTTATATTTAATATATAATATATAAACTTAAATATGGTTTACAAAATAATTAGTAATTAATATTAAATAAAAAAATTATAATTAGAATTTATTAATAAAAATTTAATAAAATTTCGAAATAAAAAATTTTAATAAATAAATTAGGATCTTAAGAGAAGTTGAAAATAGGATATGAACTTCAAATGACTATAAATTTTGATTTGGATGTCTTCTTAGAGTCTACGAGCTTTCAAATTAAAGACAGTGATGAGCTCTATGATATTTAATATTGGTGGTAGCATTAACCCCATTTTTTCTTTATTAAAAGTGGTTTGAAATACCAATAAAACTATTTTTTTGTTATGATGCCCTAATTTTAGAACATTCAATGGAATTTCATCTTTGTTTAAGATGATCTTGTTACTTTTTTTAGTAAAGACTAAATTTATTCCTTAAACATAAATTCATATTGATATTATGATATTTAAGTTTTATATATTTTCATATAATGGTGTTATTTATTTATAAAAATATAAAATATATAAATCTATTTGTATATATTGAAATATAAAAAAACAATTTTATAAATATTTATATATATTTATATATATAATTCTCATTTAAAAATATAAACCATGTTAAAAATATAAATATATAATTATATTTAAATATATATAACATTTATATATAAATATATCCTTGAATATATAATGTACACATATAAATATTAATATATAAATGTATCATTATATAACAAATAAAATTGTGAGGACAAATGTTAAGGTGACTTGTTGGGAATGTGTAGGGTATGAGTTCAATTCTAAAAAACATTGAATTATTTTTGAATTTTGCAAGTGGGATTGAAGAATAAGCATGGGGTATCATGATCTGGGGTTGTTCTTGGCTCACATAAGTGTTATGGGGTTGTGTTTGTGTGGCTAATGCAATATTTTTTAACAAAAAGTTTTTATAAAATATTTTTAATATATTTATCAATGCTAACTTTTAGAACTGATAAAATAGCCTTTTATTGGTACTAGAACTAGAATTGATAAAATCCTTACCCCTTAAATCAATATTGGAAACATCATAGATTTTTTACCACTGATAAATACTATTTTGAGATCTGATAATAGCCAAATTTGTTGTAGTGTATTATTATTATTATTGTTGTTGTTGTTGTTGTTGTTGTTGTTGTTGTTGTTGTTGTCGTTCTTATTGTTGTTGTGGTTTTTGTTGTTGTTGTTTTCATTATTATTATTATTATTATTATTATTACCCTCATGGGATTTGATAGTAGTTGCGCCTTTGTGGGATCTCTAGGATATCACATGTTCGAGTCTCACTAAGTACTTTGTAGGCATTGGTAAATTTTATTTGTAGTTTTTAATTCCCCCTCCTTGAACAGGTGGTTATAGAATCTCCATAATAATACATCAAATAAGGTTTGAATACTGGTGTGGGAATAATTTTTTTCATTCTAGTAGTACTATAGTATGTATTGTGGTGGTACTGTAGTAGAAATACTACTCACCTGATTTGGGATTTCGGGCCACGTATTTGGGCCTTTGGGCCACATGGCCTCCGATCCTTAAAAGGCCATTAGGAAATAGGTACTCTATTCCATCATCAATGGGAAGTAGTTTACATAGAAAGACCAAAATAATGACTTAGTACAAAAGGCATGTAGTGCGTCATGGTGACACACAAACACCACAGGGTGGGTGATATAAAAAGTGGGATAGGCATACTGGAACCTATAAACTAGCCTTATGTCCTCATAGATTTTTTATGTGAGGTATATTGGTTCCCTACCATGTGACTATCTATATATTGGGACTATCCTGATGATGTGGCATGTAGGGTAACTGATGTAGTGGGGAAAAATGAAGACATAATATGGTGGGTGAATCAAAGGAGTGATGAGTGTGTTGGAACCTATCATTCATCCCTCTTCCATCATAGATATCCATAGATGTATTGATGGGTGGCCTTGCATAGTGTGTTATAAACTAGTATGATTCAATGATTTATGGTAGGGGGAAAATATATTTTAGACTGGTAACATAGTGTGATGACCCCTGACAGGGGTGAGATGTTTTGTAAAAGACTAGTGACATGGAATGATGATGTCTTCTCACCCAGAAATTTATGTCATATCCTCATAGGCCTTCGTACCATGTTTATATAGACCTTAAGTCCATTAATATGTAAAAAAAAGATATAATGGTTGTTTTCCCTTCCATGTAGTGAGGGATGAGGATTGATCCACTGATATGCCTAGGTATGTATGTTGTTTGTGGTCTATAATCCTTTTAACCTAATATATATATATATATATATAATACAAGAGATATCACGGGTGAGTGATAAATATGTGGGGTCTTTTAAAGGTTTTAATTAATCTAATGAAATTACTTAAATACAACTAAAGAAATATAGAAACCCAAATACAAGATCAACCATGAAATAAACTAAATCATTTATACCATAAAATAAATAAATCATTTATACCGTTAAGTAAATAAATCATGTATCTTTCACCAAAGATAGTCTCTAAATCTATGTTCTTCCCATGTGCTTGATGAATATCACATGATAGGAACCCGAATGACATCCCTCCTCCAGAGGTATTGATTGGCTATGCAAAATCACTCATCATATGAGTGGGATTCTTATACCCCTATAACATGATAGAGCTTCAAGTTATAAATGAGGTAGGAGAGTATAGATACAATAATAATAAGTTCAACCAAAACTTATAAATACCTTATAACCATCATATGGAAGTATTCCCATTAAATATCCCCTAAGGAAACTCCTTGGGTGTTTATACATTCCCACAAATATTATGGAACAAATTAGTTAAAATCATTATCAATTACAACTATTGTAACTCTTTAATATTAAAGCCCTCATAAGTTTTATCTTATGAAACATGTCCATTTATTAATAGCCAGATATAGAATACTCTTAAATGATAACTATTAACATTTATCTTCCAATATCAAAAGATGATAGTGTATACTATACCTTATGATTATACACATAAAACTCTATATAATTTCACCAAATCATGCAATATGATTAGATATGGTAGTGGAATGAAATATTCATTTCATGCATTATGATATACACAATCATCACCAGTGATATAGTCATCATATGTTATATTTATATATACTTTAGGGTATATCTCCTTAAAACTCCCACTTACACTAAATTATCACAAACTTGGTTTTGTTTCACCTTTTACTATATTATAAACAATAACTTGGGAAACCATACACAAAAGTCCTTCTGGATATTTTCCAAAACATTTTTTGAAATATATCATTAATATCATTTTGTATAACATTATATGTGATGACTTATGAATACGTAACAAAACCATATAAAAATTAATAATAATATCTTCCACAGATAAAACTCATGGGATCAAAATTAAATTAAATTAAGAGAAGGAGATTTACCAATATCAAGGAATAAAAGTCCTCCATAGACCCTATAGCATTCATGAACAAGTTACAAGCCCTTGACCTAACACCAAGGTTATAGAGAATATAAAAAAACTAAATTACCTTCCAAAAAAATATGAGATACAGTAAAATCAATTTTTGGATATTAGAGCAAGGAATCCTCTTATATCACCACTGGTCTCCATGAAAGAGAATTTTTTCTAATATGAATGGAATATACCATGAATAAGTAGTCTAGTTCAAGCCAAATATTTTTAAAAATATTATAATTGGATATTTTTAACCACCATGATGACTCCCTCAATCACTACATCACATTCCACCACTATCCCACAATCCTTCATGAAGAAAGAGATGAATCCACCACTAGAATATTTGAAAAAAACCCACATCCTAAGGGTCCTAGATTCCCTTTTAAAGCACCATAAATGTGTATTTTGATCCAACTTATAATATAAAATTTCTAAATAATATAAATAAATCCATTATAATTCTTATAGTTTCCATGGATACCCAACCTATCAAAGATCACCGACTCCCAAATAGGATTTCTAATAAAACCAAATATCATAGAAGAAACCAATATGACCACCAAGAGAAGTTTATTCATAAAAATATTGAGATTAAGAAGATTCCCATCAAATATGTTTGTGTTTCAGGTCTGAAAAATTAAATACCATGATTTAACGATCAAAATTATAAGAATATTATTTAGTTGAGGATAAGCCTTCTGATTTTTATAGATATCCATTAGGCTATCATTTTAATAAACATGGAAATACACCACTTAAAACAAGATTCATACAATTCTTCAATAAAAAACCATGAAAAAGAGTAGTAATGAAATATATGAGATATGGGGACCTATCCAACCAAGAAAACACTACAAATCAAGCATAGAAAAATCAAAACTTTTATAATAATATCATCCGTGGGTAGTCTTTTCTTCAGCACTCTCTAAATGAAAAATATACCTAAAGGGATATACCCAAGGCCTGTATAAAGGAATAAGATATGAACAATCTCTCATTGTCTTATCCCAACTATGTTTTTAGAAGAGCTATTTGTTTAATTTGGAATGCATTTTTGGTTCTCACACAAGGGTATACTTTAAAGGAAAAAATTTGCAGGGTGTACATCATACTGGATTGAGGAATGTTCCCTAGGAATATAGAGATAATATTTAATCTTAATATCAAAGTCTCTAGTCTATTCATGTACATTTTCTATAATAGGTGTCTCCAACCATTTTTCCCCACCAGAAAATAAAATTGGAGTTCATAGATACCATCCACCTGTTAAGTTTCATCACCAAAGAATATATTCTATTATTCTATGCCATGAAGAAGAGAGGAGATATCTAGGTTTACAAGAGTAAGAAAATTTTATAATATTTCCTTCAAGAATTTTTTATAGTTAGAGTCATCAATGAGAAGTTTCTAAATAAATTGTCTTCAAAGAATCATTAAATAGAGATAAATTTTTGATCCCCAATTTACATACATTAATAGTCTTGTAGAATTGATTCCATTTTATAGTGATTTCCTTCCTCTCAAAGATGGATATAATATAAATGAAATTCTTATAACACTAATTAATAAATTTAATTATATTAGTAGACCATTTATATACTAAAAATGAGAATACCATCCTAGGAATAACAATCCCTTTAACAATGGATATTCTATTATCCAAAGAGAGTGATTTCCCTTTCAAAGATTCGAGTCAGTTCTTTATTTTATCAATAAACACCCTAAAATAGATAGCCTTATGCCTCTCCCATAAAAGGGAAATTCGAAGGTAAATGAAAGGAAAAGATCCTTCACTGATATTAAGCCTCATTTTGATAATAATTATCCTATTTTAATTAAACTTGTGACTAAAGAATATGTAGGATTAATTCTAGTTGATATGGTAATTGTATAGAGAACTATAATGGTCAAGAAGCCTTATGATATCTTTAAAGTTTTTAATATCCCCATATAGAGAGAGAATTAAATCATCTACATAGAAGAGGTGGGAGGGGTTATTCACCCCTCTTCCAAAATTAATGGTCTAAAGAAGGAATTTGTTCACCATATCAATGATACACCTACTAAGATCATCTTCAGCTATGTTGAACTATATATCAAGTTGGATATCACATTCTCAAACTCCAAAGTTGTAGGAAAAGTATCTACGTGGACTGCCATTAACTAGACCAAAAACCCTAAAAGACTATTTTAGAAGAATGGGAACCTTATAAAAGGAACAAGCCTCCTTTATTGAATAAAAAACTAAATCATACATGTATAATTTTCCTAAAAACACCATTTTCTTAAAAGATATAATGTCATCAGGTACATTTTTTATCCAGGTTAGATCCCGCAAAGTAAACCATTTGTTATAAATTCCATCCACCAAATAATTTTCTTGCTGATAAGCATGAGTAATGATGTAATTCATGGATGAAAGGCAGTCCATACAGTTGCTCCATTGGGAAGTCATCTTCAATGAAAGTTGAATCATACCATTTCTGATAGTTTTCACAAAAGTGGTGGAATCAAATTCAAGCCACACGTTAATGTATCCATGTTGATTTAAAATTTCTACCACATTAATAATACCATGAATTTGAACATATTTTATGTGTAAATACCACAAGGACCATAGTAAATCCTAACAGCTTTAAAATATAAGAAAATCATAATAATGAAAGCATCATTGAAACCAAGCCTATGGATATATTCTTCTAGAAAGCCCCAATTGATAACATCAAAGGTCTTGTGAATTTAGAATTTGAGAAAAATAATTCCACCAATCACCATTTTTTGATGTAGATTGATGTATTCATAAGAAATAATGTAGAAATTTTGAATTTTTATCCCATAAAAACATCATACTGACTAGTAGTGACCACCTCACTAACAGTGGTGGAGATCCTAGTCTCTAATATTTTTCTCATAATCTAATACACATCTTTGGATAGATAAATAAACCTAAAGGATTTATAGTTATCAACCTCACTATATTTAGGAATAATAATTAGAACCGGGGAGTTTAATCCCTTCAAGATAATTCCATTTTTGGAAAATAATGTAAATCAAATTAAACAAATCTAGATAAATGATTTCCCAATACTTCTAACAAAATAGGTTAGAGGAACTATCATGGCTAGAAGAACTCCCAAAATTAATGGAGAAGGTCAACACCTTGACTTTAATAAGATATGATTTTCTTGTAAGAATTTAATTATATCAAGGATTAATAATTTGATGAATGGAATCTATGAAATCATTAGGATTGATTATAAACCTTCTGTTAAACAACTGTTTGTAAAATTGGACAATATGATCTCCAATTTCTTTCTTTCTAGTTATAACATCATCCCCATCCTTTATGTAAAAAATGGACCTTGAATCTATTATAATATTCTATAAATTATTGGTGAAATTTGTGTTCTTTTTCCCTTACTATAGCTATTTTATTATAAAGATTTACCTTATGACTTATTCTTTTAAATCCATCTTCTTATTCAGTTCAGAATCCATATCAATTTCACTATTTAGATGTTTCACATCAAATCCCTCATCATTACTATTTTTTAAACTCTACCAAGCACTTTTCCAAGTCGATAATATTTCAATATATAGCACTAAAAACTTTTTTACTCCAATTTCTTCGGTTCTATTTTAATGATATCAACTTATAAACAAAAGAATACAAATCATTAGTGAATTATTTTTTATAATGAACTTCTTAAATAATCCTTCTACAATATGTATGTTTAATCAAAGAATTTTTCAACCTAAAGGGTAAAATACCCCTATCCTTTGTATCAATGATAGTATTAACACTACTATAATACAGCCCAATAGCGACCGCCAAAAGCGGTCGCTATAGGTCTTTAGCGACCGCTTTGCGACCGCTTTTGGCGGTCGCATTTGCTCGGTCGGTAAAAACCTTTAGCGACCGCTTTTGTCGGTCGCTAAAGGTCCTTTTAAAAATAGCTGGTTTCATGTGCCCGGGATACTAGGTGGGCGCGACGCCGGACACGCGGGAACAGTACAGTGGGCGCGAGGAGGAACCAGAGCTTGAGTCGTCGGCCATGGCGGACCTACGGCGGCCGGAGGGAGGGGCGGGTGTAACGACATGTGAAGGAGGGGTGGCCGGAGGGTTGTAGGGTGATGGCGTGTGAGGGAGGGGTGACCGGAGCTGATGAGAGATGGCGATGGCGGTGACTGAGGGTGGTAGGGCGACGGCGGGGTGCGACAGCAGGCATCACCGGCGGCAGTGGTGATTTTGAGGAAGACAACAATGATGGGGCGGGAAAAATCCCGCCCATTTATTTCAGTATTAGCGACCGCCAAAAGCGGTCGCTAATACTTTCAATAGCGACCGCCACTGGCGGTCGCCCGAACCCAGAGGCGCAAAAACCGATTTTCCTAGTAGTGTAAAAATGTGATAGTGGTCAAAATTTCTCTTTTTGATAGTTCTAGAGTGTATCTCTTCCCATTTATCCAAGGCAATAAAATTAACAAAGATTTATTCCATCTTTCTATCCATAATCCCATTTAGAGATATCCTATACCATGTAAATCTATCCCCATGTAATTTAATTTCCATCAGGACATTTGAATCCATATATTCCCTAAATTTATTACTAGTAATTGGAAGATTCTTCACACGCCTCATTTTATGATATCTCATAACAACATTGAAATAACCTATCAAGATCCAAGTTTGTTGGATGATTTGATTAAGATTCCAAATATCCTCCCATAAGTCCCTTCTTCCATGATAGTTTCTAAGGGAACAAATTATAGTGAAAAAAAGGCTAGTTCCATTAATAGTGAGCTCAATAGTAATCATTTTTTGACTTCTATAAAAATGGATAAAAAAAGAAACCTTTCTAGAAACCAAGACATAGAGGGTTTCCATACGAGATAAATATTAGATAGACCAAAAAAACTCATTACATTTAAAATTAAAATATGGTCCTGTGAACTAGTTCAAATAATATTTGTTTTTAGCAATTCTAATTATCTAACGATAATGGTTATGAATAAAACACTTAAGCTTGTAGGTAGTAGTTGGGTTAACTAGACATAGGAAATTGATAAAAGAATATTCATCACTTACTATTCTTGGATTTTAACTTCCATGCATTTGAGGATAGATACCTAGAGGTAGAAGATCCCATGAATTTACCTTTTTTACCCACCTGTTACTTTGGGGGTGCTTCCATCCTTAGGATATTGTTTATTTTCTAGGGGATTCTCCAAGGAATAAGATTCAACACTTGAAATTATGTAAACAATATTTATAGTTTCAACAAAAGATGGGACAAATGGTCTTTCTTGACTTTGATGGATATTATCTAGAGGTGTCCCTTTGTTCTTAATAGCCTATTGATTATGTGGAATATCCTTTACCTCCTTAATAGAAATACCTATCTTATTTCTAGATGGATGGGTATCCATCATAAGAAGGATATGTTTGGAAGCTTCAACTTTGATCCCCAAGAATTCAGGTGACCTTATTTATCACTAGGCCTACCATTATTTTTAATAGTTCCAACATTATATAAGTATTTCTCATCCACCTCATCGGAATTATCTAGGAAAATCATTCCCTAATTAGCAGAAGACAACCCATTTCCCTTATCACAATAGGTTTCCTCATCAGGAGTTGAAAACTTCTTTTCTTTATTGGATTTTCTTCCCATATCCTTTCCATAGGACTTTAGAGGAATTATATTGTGGGAATTTTGTTATTTTTTCTTTAATCCTTTGAACTTGCCTATATTTGGAAAAATCATGTCCCACAACTTTACAGTGAGTATTGAAATCTGAAATTACCTCATATTCTAATTCAATCTCAATTTTCTCACTATTGGTTATGAGAGAAGCATTGTTTGGAAGAGTATTGAGATTATCTACATCCACCAGAGTATTTCTATGTGTTTATATTTTTTCTAGGAAAGGAATAATATTATTTAAAATATTCCTATTATGGTGGTGGAATATAAATTCCATATATTTTAACAAATTTATGGATAAACACTGTTATACTAGATAAAACATTTTTATCATTTTCTTCTACTCAAACATGTTATATAATATAATGCTTTATAAATAATGTGTATATAATATATAACCTCATATTATTCATAGTAACTCTTTGTTTATATACAATTTATCTTATCATATAAGTGAAAAAAATACTATAC
The DNA here is from genome assembly GCA_963277665.1 of Viscum album. NCBI lineage: Eukaryota > Viridiplantae > Streptophyta > Magnoliopsida > Santalales > Viscaceae > Viscum > Viscum album. The sequence goes on from OY728164.1 coordinate 1,169,295,489, forward strand.
ACATCATTTATTAAGATTCATCCAGGCTTGATAAATTTCCCTTATATTAAAATTTTTCATATAGTAGCTTTTTGCTTCATCTCTTAAATGAAAACAACACAATATATCAATTATTACCCTATTTTTGTACTCCTGTATATTTACAAAAAATTAATAATGCACTAGGTTTCATATACCCTTAAAAATTGATTAATTTATTTCTATAACACTGATACCTAATGTAGAAATTCCATAGTGTTTCACAATCTTATTTAGGTATCATGGACAATTCCATCACCCCTACTTCCTAGTATCTTTAGGTTTCAAATAACCACGATTAGATTATTAGAATAACAATGTTATACTTTCGACCTAACTCATATAATTTTAATTTTAGGTTTAATCCATTTATATCATCAACATAACACCAAAATAAAAACATCACATGCCTAGTTCATCTATTCACACCACTTTGAGAATATCATGTAATTTTTTTTGAACGCATTCACATTACAAAACCAATTTTTTTAATGAAAATAGGATGAATTCTATAACCAAAACAATCCTTATTGGAAATATATAGTCTCTATAAGTCATTAGCATACTCAATAATATTGATTATATGAGAAGAGACTAAAATTTATTGGGTTATCATGCATTTAATGACTTTGAAATCTTATGTGAATCTTTTTATTCTCTAATAATCATCTAGATTCACCTTTTGAACATCTTCAACACTTGGTTACTCTAGAAGATTTATTTCAAAAGATATAATTTCATTTATTTAAGAACTTTTATTAATTTTCCAACATTGGATTTCCTTACAATAATATTCTCCTAGTATTGATTTCAATGTTTAGTTTAATGAAGATGATTCTATTATCTATAAAAAAATATTTTATCATATGAGCATAAAATTTTATAAACATTTAATAAGGTATTTTATTAACTGTACTCCCACTAAAATGTTTTCCCCTTTTATACTCATAATATCCACTAGTGGTCCAAGATCATCATTTCCCTAAGAAATGAAACTGATTTTGTGTTTCTATCACCACTTAGTTATTTAGGTACGGAATCATACTATTCATATAATATATGATTCTTGAATAGTATATGGGATAAATATTTGTCAAATCTATCATATGGATAAACCCAAATCTATTTCTCTAGTAACCTAATCCTATTAGGGTCTCATATCTCAATGTAACCCAAATAAAACACCAATAGTAGGAACATAATCATATTATGATGACCCATTACTTTTTTTAATTATACAATACAATCTATGGGTTCCCAGCTTTGGTGTGACCTACCCAGTTGGATTATCGAGATCATGAAAAAAATTAGTTTAGAAGGAATGTAACACTATGTTTTTTATCTCTTTATCTTATCTCATGTTATCCATTTTATATGTTTTCATCCTTAAAATAATCTATATTTAATTCATATTCTTTATACCAAGTCAATATGGCCAAACCATATTAATGCGTAACTATTTAAACAACTCATAGTTTGTGTTACTCATCAAAAAATAGAATCTAAACATATATTCACTATATGAATATGGTATATGAACATTTTATGTAATGGTTTAGAATTATATGAAATTAAAAATCCCCATATGATTAAACCTAGAACCATAGATATCCAACCCCCGCCTTTTTAGAATAAGGCATAAGCCTCCAGGTTAGTGAGAAGTTTGACCAAGATTCCCTCCACCCATGGATACTTTACATGAGAGAGATTGGAACTCATCATACATCTAATACCTAATGTGTATAAACTAAATTAAATAAAAAAATAAAGTTAATAACTATAATTATAAACCAAATTCAAGGTAGATGGAAACTAAATTCATTATAATACCATGAATAAATCTCTTTAGATGTGTGTATGATAACTTAGAATCTGTTTAAACGCCTTTAAAATAAATCATACATTCATTCATAATATAATAATTATATTCCTAAATAATTAAGGGAATAAATTAATTAATTAAAACTCACGTATTTAAACATGAGATAATCAATTTATGAATTATTCATGAATAATGATTAAATAAACACTATAATTAATCTATGAATATAAACACTTTATATTCATTTCCTGATATAATCTCTTTGATATTAAACATTATATGGAATTTAATTTATAATATATGATATTACATGAAATGTAAACATATGATTTTTAAATTTCTAAATTTTAAATTATTTTACATAATATAAAAATTACATATTCATATTATTTAAAACTTGAACAAATCAACCATCAAAACTATATTTTATTTGGTTTAAATAATTTCTTAAAATGAGTCCCTTAATTTGAAAATTTCAAATTAAATATTATGAATAATTCATAACATAAATATAAACTCTTGTATATTGTTGCCTTATTTTTTAATTTATAAACATTTTATAAATTACTCTTATAATGTTTATATTAACATATTATACCTAAATTATAAGTCATTCCATATAATTTAAAAAGTATTTTTAATATTAACACTTAATATAATAGAATATTGGTTAATAAATGTTTTAGAAATATGTAATTAATTAATTATAAAAACTTTAACTAATTTATAAACAATTTTATAAATTAATAAATATCCAAAAATTAGATTTTATAATAATTTATAAACAATTTATAAATTATATATTTTAATTAATAATAGGATTTAAAAAAATTATATTTTCTCTTCAAATAATATATAACAATTTGGGTGGTGTCATAGAGTGTGATATATATAATTATAGAGATTAATCCTTTTAAGTGCTATTAGAGGAAATTTATGACTGATATTCCAATCACTACTTATGATAATCAGGGAGTGTAATGTTTTTTCACTTTTTCAACAAAGGCAAAAACTTATGTATTGAGGTAAACAATGATAAAACCCTTATGTATGGAACCCTTATGCATGTAACTTTTACATATCAAAGAGTTCTAGAATTATAACCCTTATGCACAGAGAATCATGAAAAGGTGGTAACCCTTATGTATCATAGTTTTAACTTTTATGACAATATAAAGGACCTTTATGTGTCTAGAGATCCAGTGGTGTGACCCTTATGCATTTTAAGATTGATCCTTATATATCAAACTTTTAATTTTATGTATTTTAGACTTTACCTTTATTCATTAACCATATTTAATGATTGAAATTGAAATCTCTAAGGCGGTATGATTCTATTTTTCAAAACTCGTGAAACAATGCTATTGTTTAATATTATATATCATTGTTTTACACTACGAATAATATAAAACTAATGGATTTTTATTGAATTACCGACTATGATATCCCATATCATAAGTCATAACTCAATCATACAGAATAAAATGCTCAATTTTATTTGATGATATGGATTCAGATAGGCATTATGACATTAAAAACATCGCTTTTAGCAATATTTCAGGAATACGATTTCATAGTAAGGCTTTGATACCACTCTAGGGGCTCAAAGTATCTTAAGACACTAATTAAATATAGTTAACGAGATATAGAAACCCTAATAAAAGATTTATTGTTATGACCTAACCCAACGGGGCTCGAGATGCAACTACCAAAAGCCCACCCCCATAGGCCAGGGGATGGCAACAAGCACTAAAAGGAATAACTAGTATGGGATGAATTTGAATAATGTTCTTTTATGTATACAACTGGCCATCTAAATTCATAAGTGAAAAGGAATAATGGTAAAAGGAAGAAATATCTAGAATATAACCATTCAAATGAAAAACTCTAGGGTGGACAAGAGTATGATAGTGCAGAATGGATGTAAGGGGGAAAATTCACACCCAACTAGAAAAATTTCCTAACCTGAAAAAAATTGGACACTAAACTTTCTATGAGAGACCATAATCTGATCTCCAAGATCTGACCACCATATGTGGTATAATTCACCAGGTATATGCTCATTTGTAGTCACTTTTGACTTGTTCATCATCTATATAATACATTACACATGTGGGAAAATCCCATGTTGGAGTGAGTATATACATACCCAGTACAATACCCTAAAAGTTGAAGGGGGAGTCGTAAGAGACATGATAGGAATAGATAGACATCTCAACCCAAAGAAAGAGGATACAAATACAACAACATGGAGAGAGGAATATGTGTGTGTGTGTGTGTGCTCAAACAAATAAATCAAAATGAAATACATGGGGATCTCTATCTCACAGTATATCACAAGAAAAGAGTACCATCAATTCTTGAAGTCCATCAATGATGTCCATAATCTCACGTTTCTTTACTAATAATTAACCGTGTGAAAGGACTTCACCTGGCTACACTGCTGCATAGACAAGGGGGCACAATATCCACAAAGAATACCCACACCCTTGTCCATCAGGTGGATGCTACTCAATATAAGGAGGACCCATGCCCTATTATATAGGGCTTACGACATAGTGGGTAGAGGTCCCTCACCTTAGTGCATCGGTGGGTTCCACTCAGTGTAAGGAAGACTCACTTCTTATCTGATAGGGGGTACAACGTGGTGCGTAGAGGACTCACACCCTAGTGATTTAGGGGATTCCACTCAGTAGATAGAGGACACAAATCCTAATTCCATAGGGTGGTACTACATAGTATATAGAAGAACCCCTCCCTAATACTATAGGGTGGCACCACTCAGTAGATAGATGGAGGACTCACTCCCTTGTTTGTCAGGGGTACCACTCTAATGACCCCTCCCAATCAATCTTATCATTGAGATCCACCAAAATAAGCATAATGCCTAGAAAATCTCTAATTTTATATAAAAATCCACTATATAGGCCACTATTGTGCTCTAACCAGTGAAAAACTAAGGATAAGATACTCATGATCCAAACCCTAAGTCCAAATGAGGGAGATACATGAGGTAGAAGGTTCCTCATAAATGAAGAATTGGTACATGGCGTGTAAGGGAACAACATGGTGTGTGGACTTGTTTCTCTTCCTAGAAATGTCCCTACTGGAACATTTCTCACTAACCATGTAGCACTAAACAACATGTAGGTGGACTACATGGTGTACCTCAGCCAACCAGAATCCTACCTGTGTCCCTGGATGTGTCCTTGTAATTCTTCTTGTATCTGTATACATTAATAAATTTCTTATCCTTCCACACAGAGACCTTCCCATCTTCTCTTTCACATGGCATGTAACTCAGTCTCATGACATGTGATCCTTAACGATTCTAAAACCCTAAAATCGCAACTGTAGGGGTACTACACGGTGTGTGTTCACCCATGTGCATGTCATGTAGTCCAGATTTTTCCATTAGGTTTATATCTATATTTTTGTGTTATATATCTGAGTTATATTCTTTTAATTTTACCTAAAATCCTCTCAAAATTTATGTGTAATCCTTGGATTCATTGTTTTCGTCCTTCGGGTGGCTGGAAATTGGATTCTTAATTCACCCGTATGAACCCCTATGCATGTTTTCACCCGCCATTGCCCATGGTGATGCTACTACCTCTCCAGAATCAATGTGTCCATGTTGGAATCACACATATACCTCAAAACATATTAATCTATCACTTATTCATCAATAAAACTTTCATACGTGAATATGTCATGAATCTGGGGATCCAATCGGGCTATGTCCCGCCCAACAATGTCGAGCCGAGACCCCGTAAGACATTTGGTGAAGAACATAGAGAATAATTTGGAGAAAAGTACCAAAAAATGTGATTTTTCTTCATGTATTCTTGGTAAAATAACAAAATTTGGGATATTTTTGGGTGAGAAACAATTGAATAATCAATTAAATATCGATGTCCGGGAATGTGCAGAGGCTTAATTTAGTGCCGATCAAAGAAAGAGTAAGATCATGCTCAAAAAATTTAATTAATTGATGTGGAATAAATAAATTGATAAGAACTACCTATTTTTATATCATTAATTATCGAAAAATGTGCTTTCCAAAGAAGAATAGTAATTATTATCTTCGAAGCATCTCGATCTGCCTGGATCCAGAGTCTCGTCATCGTCTCATTCTGATTCACCAACAAAGGGTGGAAGGAACCTCACAATTCTCTGATGTTTTATATGGATAAACCTATAGAATTGGAATAATAGTATATTTTATGAAATTTTTATTAGGTTATTTTAATTAATTTAATAAAAAAAAATTATTTAACTAAACTCACCCACTAATGGATGCCTTTATCTGAATTTCCCACACAAACCTAGGTTAGGTCACACCTAGGGTAAACCTCATATTTCGTATTCAAACATGGTCTCAGATTTCTGATACAAGATTAAGTTTAATAGTTTTCTCATTTTAATTAAGAAGTTGCACATGTTTAATATAAAATATATTTAATATTTTAATAAAATTAATTTTTGGAACATCAAACTTTAAAATCACACATCGTGTCAGCTCCTGGATCTGAAAGTATATCTAAAAATATTTCAAAGTATTAAATAGAAAAAATGGTGTATCTATATCATTCTTTCCTTCATATTTTCATCCTTAAAAAGAAAAAATAAACCAAAATATTGGGATACTAAGCTCAGCTCTTGCTCTACCACTTATAAGAGCTCTTCTGTATGCTTTTGTGTTGCCACAAAACATGAACCAAAGGGATGGTTTGTCCATGTAAGGACCTCTCCTAACAATCCTTGATCTCCACCAGGTGATTCCCAAAAGTGGATTCATCTTTGATATCTAACTTACCTCATTCAATAATGTGTGTGTGTCATGCATTTATCTCCTCATCTACGATATGTGGAAGAATTCATGCACCCTCTCTAACTGGGGAGGTTGGGTGTGGTGGTAATAATCCACTTCATCCCTCTACAAGATCTTGAGATTCTCAATGAACCTAGGGGATAGATTGCCTCCCTAGCTGAACCACTTCAATCTTCATCATGGAGAGACTCTAAGAAAAACATGGTCTCCCTACTCGAACTTCAAGGGACTATGATGTCAATCTGGGTAAGATTTTTTCCTGCTCTAGGCTATCCTCATCTAATCATGGATGACCTAGACCTTCTCAATCATCACCTACACCATCTCTAAACAAACAATAGATATCACATGAATCTTTTTCCAACATAAGGGTGACTTTTAGGGTCTCCCTTATAGGACCTGAAATGGTTTCATGTTGATAGTATAGTGGTAGATATTATTTTATTCAAACTATACTAAGGGAAAGTGATCCTACTAACTCTGTCCAAAGTCTAACATGCAAGCCCTTAGTATATCCTCTGACACCTAGATAGTGCGCTCAATCTTACCATATTTATGAGGGTGGAAGGTTGTAATCATCCTCATATAGGTCCTGAATGCCTTCTATGGGATTTTCCACAACCGTGATGTGAAACATGAATCATGGTTTGAGACAATAGTTAAAGTCCCACCATTAAGGAAAATAATATACCACACATAAAACTACCCCAAACTATCCACTAAACTCTTCTCCCTGATTGTAAGTAAGTGTACCGACTTCGTGATTCAATCAAATATCACCCAGATGGATTCATGACCCTTCATTGTCCATGGAAACCCTATCATTAAGTCTATGGATATTACATTTCATTTCCACTCAAGAATATCAAGAGACTACAACAAACTTTCTAGAACTCAGTGCTCATCCTTCACCTAATGATAGGTGAGGTGTTATGAAACAAACTCATCCATGCTATGTCTCATGTCATCCCACCAAAACTTACATTGAAGGTATTTGTACATCATTAACACAATGATATTTATATCCAAATAAGAAGTGTGTAACTCTCTCATCACCTCCTTCTATATTAGGACTGAGACCACCATCTGTCCCTGGAAAATGATGATGTGATTCCCTCCTTAAAAAACTCTATTGGGTGAATATCTTTAGGATATCTAGTCACAAAAGACCTCATAGTATATTTCTCCCAACTGGGACTCTATAACATGCTAGAGGAGAGGTGGATTAAAAACCATCAACTGAAGTAAAACGGCTCCCTTCATCTCAACCAAGTTAGTTGTAAGGAAGCCAACTACTCAGAAGCCTCCTACACCAAATGATCCTCATACTTCCTGCTAAGGATATCTACCGCCACATTACCCTTCCCTATAGTATATACTATATCAAAGTCAGAGTCTCCTAGGAACTCCATCCAAAACCTTTATATTAGGTCTAGGTCCTTATATGTGAAGGCATACCTGAGTCTCTGATTGTATCAGTAAACCATAAAGTGCTCTCTCAAAAGATATTTCTTCCACATCCTCAGGGTGAAGACTACCACTACCAGATCTTGGTCATGATTTAAATAGTTCTTATCATGTGGTGTAAACTTCTTCAACACATATATGATAATTAGTTTCCTTTACATAAACACATAGCCAAGCCCAGCTCTTGAGGCATCACAATACACTACCACCTCCGGTAGCCACAAAATCTGAGCACTTGTCACCCCTGTCCTCAACTCCTTGAAGGCCCACTAGCACTGCTCAATCTTGGAAAATGAATTCCCTTTCCTCATTATGGCAGTAAAAGGGGTTACGGCCCTATATAATTATACCACAAACCTTGGATAGTACCCCACCAAGATAAGAAAAATCTACACCTTTGACACATTATTGGGTGGATCCAAGGCAAGCACTATATCTATCTTCACCAAGTCCATGGATAAAACATGATTAGAAATGAAATTCCCTAAAAATTGAACCTCATGGATCTATAACTGACACTTAGAGAGCTCACCATAAAGCTAAATCTCCCAAAGAAAATCTAGAACCATCCTCAAGTTCGTCACATGATCCTCCTCTAACGCAGAGTATATGAATATGTCGTCGATGAAGAAAACCAAAAACGGGTCTAAGTATAGCTAGAGGATCCAGTTCATAAAATCCATAAACATGGTAGGTGAATTAGTCACACCAAATGGAATCACCAAGAACTCATAGTGTCTATAGAGATATTAGAATTCCATCTTTGAAATATCATCCTCACAAACTCTCAACTAATGATAATTAGACCATAGATCGATCCTCAAAAACCATGTCTCACCTCACAAATGATCAAATATATTATAAATCCTCATAAATAAGTACTTTTTATTTATCATATCCTATTTTAGGTGATTATAACCTATAAAAAAATTAATCTTATGTCTACCTTTGGTCATAAACAACACTGGAGCTGCCTAGGGGGACACATTGGGCCTGATAAAACCCTTCTCTCAAAGCTCCTCCAACTACAACTGTTACTCCTGAAGCTCTGTAGGGTCCATATAATATGATATAGAATATATTGACATAGTCAGGGGATTCAAGTTTATACAAAACATCATCTCCTTCCTTGAAGGTATTCCTAGAATGTCCTTGGGGAATATGTCCATAAAATTCTCCACAACTAAAGGAATCCAAAATGGATGAAGAGAATACTTCACAAGGAAATACACTCACAAACTAATGGGTAATGGGTTGAAATAACCTTCTTGAAAACCCCACTAAAATGACCATGATATATCTCTCACCCACAAAGGAGAATCACATCCCATCAGTGAAAAGGCATCTGACTTGTCTGCGATGATAGTAAATTTGGGTTCAGACCATGGATAACCAATACAAACCTAAGATGATTACATATGGTTCCATATATATTATTAAAAGGCCCCATGAGAACCTCCCTCCACCAAGTTATATATCTAAATATAGGTGGATAAATGATATTAAAGAAGCATTCCCAGTATAAACCTCAAGACAAAGCTATTGGGATAAATCCTCAACTGGGAACTCCAACTCCCAGACCATGAGTAAATAGATAAAGGAATGACTCAAACCTTTGCCTAATAACACTAAATCAATAGTAAAATAAACAAATATTTTACCATTTATCATATCATGCATTTTTGGTTTATAAGTGTTCATCACCAATAGTTGTCGCAGCCCCAACTGCGAGTTCCCTAAGCCTGATGTGGGTCACTTAGTGTTGGTGGTGGAAGGATATCATAGCATCATCCACCAACCATAGCTCCTTCTACTCTTCTACTAGCTCTACCTCCCTGGGGTCCACCCTTCCCTCTCCTGGGAGATCCTTAATCATAGTGTTATCTCTATCATGGTGGCCCATCAGTTATTTGTCTGCCCTCTTCAGCGCATTGGGTCAGAAAATCATGCACCATGTGATCTCTACCATCACAATCATAGCACTACCCCTATTTGGGAAACCCTGATCCTATGTGTGGTCTATGTGTATCACAACCACATGCCTAAGTATGATCATGGAGTGGTATCCAATACTAAGATCATGTCGATTGGCGTCTGCTAGCTGCTGCAAATGACTCAGTCCTGTAATGCCCACTACAAACTCTAGCTGCATGGAATCCATTTGAAAGGAGGATCTCCATCCCCATTACCCCCTTCAACACCCCAACATATGTGGTAATTCACAAGGGTACTACACTAGCATGGATATCTCTGCCGTGACCCTAATCAGACTTCCACATTCAGAAGTAGTCATCCTGGATCATGTTAGGGGAGTACTATGTAAGGACTGTGAACCTCACAGCATACTCATCCACTATCATCCCTCCTTATATAGCTACAGAAACTCTTGAATACAAACTTATAATAAGAATAAGTATTGGTACTCCTCAATAAATATCTTATGAATGTTAGTCCATGATATTTTCTACTCATCATGTATCTATGCAACATGACTCCTCTATCACCCAAATAATCCATGGAAAATGCTAGATTCTAGAGAAACTGCCTAATTAATTAGTTTCAAGATAATATTAAAAACATGGAAAACCGACTGTAGGAAATCCTCTACCGCTTGTTAATTTGGATCACAGTGGAATCTCAACAGCCTTTGGCACTGGAACTCACGGAGTGCGCTAAGCCTGTGGACATCCTCAGTTTGTCTTGCTGGTATAATCGGTTACTCGAAAGGAGAAGGTGTTGTAACTTTTCCACCAAGAAGACAGATCTCATAGGATATACCCTGAACTAAAGCCTCATCACTCTTCATATCATCATTATGATATGGAGCAGGTAACTTGGTTAGTTATCATCACATAGGAATCCTAAAATTTTAATATGGACGTACCATGGTAAGATAACCATATAAATATATAAAAAAAAAGAAAATCAATAAGTACTTCCAAAAACTCAATTCTATTTGATTCATGTACCCTTTCTTCTCCACATCCATTGTCTTGGTATGGTGAGTTCACATGTGGGTAATCAAGGTCCTAGTGAATGGATATGTCGGATACCGCACTAACACTAGATTATCTTCCACAAGATCTGAACTTGAGACACTTTGACACTATTTACCTAAATCCTAACCAAATAATAGTAAGGGGATACTCCTAACACAATCCCAATGAATGTAATTTTCTAATACCAATCTGCCATGACCCGACCAAATGGGGATCAATCCATAACTTCACCAAGCCCGCCTCTATAGGCTAGGGTTTGGTGATAAGCACAGAAAGGAATAACTATTATGGGATGTGTTTTCTTAATGTACTTATAAGAACACACTCGATCATCTTAACGTAGAAGTGAATATGAATAATAATAAAAAGATACAATATCTAGAATATAATCATGCATATGAAAAACTCTATGGTGTATAAGAGTAAGAAAGTGAAAACTGAAAGTAAAGAGAAAAAATAAATTCCCAACCAAAAATATGCCCAAACCTGAAAAAATGGAAAGTAAATGTGTTGAGAGATCCAATATCATGATCTCTATGCTCCAACCACCAAACACATTCTAATGCACCAGGTATCTTTATTCTCCTTTTTAATCACCACAAACATATCCTTTATCAGTATAAGATAGTACATGTGCGGACAAAGACCGTATATGGATGATTATATGAATACCAAGTAGGACAACCTAAAAGATGAAGGAAGGAAATTAAGATACAATATATGAATAGATAGATAGCTCAACCCAAAGAAAGAGGATACAAATACAACAACATGGATACAGATATGTGTGTATGTGTGTGTCTATTTGCGTGCTCAAAAAAAGAAACCTAAAAGAGAGAGAAGGGGATCTCTTTCTCATAGGCAAGCCTAGTAAAAGTGTTTCATATGATTTAGACGTCCATAAATTATTCCAAGAATCTCATGGGTTTATCCAATGAAGTAATCGTGTGATGGTCCCACACCTCGCCACTATGCCACACACCTGAGGGGGCACAATCTCTAAATAGAGTACTCACACCCTGGTCCACCAGGGGGTCCTACTCAATGTAAGGAAGACCTGAACCCTATTTGATAGGGGTGAAAATAAGTTGGTATAGGACCTTATCCCTAGTGTATCAGGGGTAAAACTCAGTGTAAGGAGGACATTTGTTCTATCTAATAGGGGGTATAACTCGGGGGTAGAGGACTCATTCCCTAGTGTGTCAGGGGTCTTCCACTTAGTAAATAGAGGCTCTTCACCCTAATTCTATATGGGGTACCACTTAGTAGATAGAGGTCCCATTCCCTAATTCCATATGGAGGTACCAATTAGTATATACTTAGAGGAATCACACCCTAATCCATCAGGGGGTGCCACTCTAATGATCATGCTTGGTCACTATCCACATCGAGTGCCTCTTAAATTATAATCACAGCTAGAACATCACATATTATATATCAAAAGCCACTATGGAGGTCAAAATCATGTTCTACATGGAAAATAACTAAGTATAGGCTACTCACATGCTAATATATGTGTCCAAATGAGAGAAATATGATAGGTAGAAGGTTCCTCAAAAAGGAAGAAGGGGTACATGATGTGTACGGGACCCACAAGGTATGTGGTCCTAATTCGTAGCCTGGTTGTATCCCTTAAGATACATGTATCACTAACCATGTATCACTAAATGTAATTTAGGAGGACTACATGATGTCCCTCAACCACTTGGGGTCCTATCTGTGTCCCTAGCCATGTTTGTGTAAGTCTTCCTGTGTTTGTGTACTTCAGTACAAATTATTTCCTTCTTCATGGGGACCTACATGTGTGCTCCATCACATGTATTTTTTACCTGAAGAGGGTCACAGATCATGGGACCTAGTCACATGGTGTGTGACCCTTATCTTTTACAAAACCCTAGTTCCACAGTCGTAGGGGTACCACACGGTGTGTGTTCATCCATGTACACACTATATAGTCAGAATTTTTTCAGAAAGTTGAGATCGACACCTACTCATCCTAGATCTAAGTCCAAATATTTGAATATTTCCTCCAATCCTCTTAGAATATAAGGGGGTCCTACTATTCATTGTTTACAGCCATCTAGTGGCTATAAATTGGATACCAAATTCACCTATATGAACCCATATGCATATCACTGACCGTCGCTTCCCATGGATATCCCACTGCTTCACTAGAATCAACAAGTCCATATTGTAATCACCCATTTCCAAAAAATCATTATAATCTATCACAAATTCATAAATCCACCCCTTTCATGTGAATCAGTCATGAATTTAAGGGTATGATTGGGACCAGTCACGTCCGACAACGTCAAACCGAGACCTCATAGGATAGTAAGGGAAAAATGTGAAGAATAATTGGTAGAAAACACCAAAAAAATATTTGTAAAATCATTTTCCAAGAGTTCTTAGACAATTAACATAGTTATGGATATCTAGGGTGAGAAATAATTTAATAACCAATTAAATATCAATGTGTGGGCATGTACAAAGGCTCAATTGAGCATAGATCAAAGAAAGAATAATATCATGCTCAAACAATTTAATCAATTAAAGAATAATCCCCAAATTGTTGAGTCCTGTCAATTTTTTAATTGTTAATCATATAAGAACATGCTCACCAATGAAGAAGAGTAATTTTTCATTTACAGAATCTCGATCTTCCAAGATTTATATTTTCATCATTTTATGATTTTGATTCACCAGTGAAGGGTGGATGGAACCTATAAATTCCCATTGGGTTTATGTGGATAAGACTATAGACTTGGAATAATAATGTTTATAAAAGAATTTTTATTAAGTAAATTTATTTAAATAAATAAATAAAATTAATATTTTATTTAACTAAATGTACCAACAAACATCTAATTTTATCCAAATGTCCCACGCAGACCTATTTTAGGTCACATCTAGGGTAAAAATTATATTCTAGATTCAGCCATGGTCTTAGATTTATGATCTGAGATTTTGTTTAAGTGTTTTTCCATTTTTTTTAAGAAACTACAAAAATTTAATATAAAATATATTTAATATTTTTATAAAATTAATTCTGGGAACACCAGGCCATATAATTACATGATGTATTAGTTTATTTCTCCAAAAATATATCTAGAAATATTTTAAATTCTTATAAGGAAAAATAGTCTCTCTAAATTGACCATGTAGGAAACTGAATCATGTATACTATAAAAATAATGGTTAATTCTTACTAAAGATAGACCTTTCAACTAACTCCACCCCATGTGCTTGATTAAGATCACATGATAGGTGGTCAAATGATATCACTTCTTTGGGAGTATCCATAGTTTGAACTAAATATTTCATCATATGAGAATAATTCTTTTACCCTCCACAACATGTTAGCTCCCCACGGTGTAAAGGAGGTAGTTGAAGAGAGATACGAGAAGGGAATGTTTAGAAAGGACTTAGAAATAATTTCATATTAACTATAACATGGTAGTATTCCTTTTAAATATATTTTGAGTAAAATTATTGATTGTATGTTCATTCATTCATATATTATGAACTATACAAATGGATGATGTCATCATTTACAACCATTGTAACCATCATCCATGTGAACTTCCATACATTTCATCTAGTAAAAAATATCTATTCAATGATGTCCAAACATGGAATACTCTCAAATGATAATTATTAACATTAAACTTCCTAGATTGTACAATGTTAGTGAATATCACACCTTATGATTATACAAATAACACTCTATTTTATATCACTCAATCATATGATACATTTGGATGGGTTATTTGAATGGAATATCTATGTCATGAATTACTATATGCCCAATAATCACCTAATATGTGGATATAATACATAATATGTGTCTGGGATTTAGGAAATATGTCTTACATGTTTGGATGTTACCCGCCCGGGTTTATGTCCTGGGGGATCTTCTTTATTATGTCATATTTTATATTGAAAATGTAATATAATTTTATTATTATTATTATTTATAGCATGTACTTTAGTTGATTGGTTCATCTATGGATTCTATATCTAGGTAACCCAGGATTAAATCCCATCTATATTCTTATATGATTCCTGATATGATGGCAGTTTCTCCTGGCCCATATGGTCATGTATTGTGCTGGTATCACCAAGATTCTAGGTAATGGTTGAAAAGGAATAAAAACTCATAAAAATATGATAATGGGCTACATTTCTAGTATTGATTATAGTGTTGGTGAACTGCCACTCAATAGTGGGGATGGTGTCCCTGAAAAAATGTGTGGTGGGAACATGTTACTACATGATAATTGTCGGTTCAATAGTAGGTGAAGTCAAAGGTGACATGGTTGTGGGTAACACGCAACCCATGCATGGGGTCTGATTGTTGGTGCGGAGTGGTAGTGGGTTTGGTTGTTTATAGCTGGATCAGCTTTGTGGTAGCTAGGTGGCATGCATATCATGCACAGGGAGGGCTTCAAGCTGGATCATTTGTGGCTTATGGGCCTGATTTGAGGGGAGGCATTCGATCTATCAATTTGTTCCCATGGGTCATTCCTATGTGGTTAATTTTAGGAATTCCATAAATAAGGGACTATGATATTATATATATATATATTATAAATATTTTCTTATACTTGGTACTCATCCCTTGGGAGAGTTAACTAGATACCTAGAATATGGGTGATGTGGGTGTGTGTGTGTGATTTTTCATAATTGTACCTCCAATAATTTTATAAATCATCATCATCATCATCATCATCACAGTCATCATAATTATCATAATCATTTGAATCATCATCATAATCATCATTATTATTAGTTTTGGTACCACATCAGGAAAGTTTGGGGATCAAATCCTGACCAGTTATAATTTGACCCACATAGCAGGTGTATTGTTTTAGGGTGGCATGCTTGAGGGGATAGATTTAATAGCGATAGTTAGTTGAATAGGGGTCTAGTTGAGATGATGTTGGTATTTATGAACAAAATTGGATAGTACATGCAACATTGGGGATAGCTACAGCCATACTATGAGTGTGATTCCATCGACATTTACAATGAGGACCTCATTTTCTAAATCTGTCAGCAATGACCTCAGGTAGTGATCATTATCGACCTTATGAGAGGATTACCTTGTGAAAATTTTCACCAAAATGTGGGAGTTATTTGGTAGTAGGTTCATGAGGTTGATTAATTACTCATGTCAAAACAAGGACCCATTGGCTGAGTGTTAGTATAGCACAATGATGGATGAAAGAAGGTGTCCCATCTTGACTATGGGGGTGGTGATGGTGGGGGGTTGTGCCTTGCATGGATGGTTACATATATCCTCCCCTAAATAGTGGGTTATGGTTATGGATGTTTTTAAGACTCACGTAGCTGGTGATAAGTGGTTAGAAAAGGGAAAGTAAGTTGCAACTTACACAACTAATAATGAAGGAGGGAGGTGATGTTTAGGGGTCATGCTTAGCACAAACAGTGATAGAGATCCATGCCTCAATGGTGGGTATGGAGATGAATTATTCCTGACTTAAATGGTTAGTTAAGGTAGATATAGTCATTTTAGGTAGTTTGGATGAATTTGGGATGGACATGATGCAAGCAGGCAGAACTAGACGCGATTTGGGAACAGCCAGGATAGGCTATCTTGAAGGGGAGCCTATGGGCCATTACACATCATGGGCCTTTTCAAATACTTATAAGAAGACCTAAAATCCATTTATGGTGGACCTTTGGTCCTTTTATAACTATGGTGGGTCTATAGGGCATGATGACTAGGGCCTTCAGGCCATTAAAATTTCAATGTAAGCGTTGGGTAGATGGATTATCCCTTTAAGAGGGATATAACCAATCCTTATAGAATGTGTGCATGGTTTTGGGTATTTGTTTCAATAAATTTCACTCTTGATAAATAAATTATATTATTATTATTATTTTTTAGAAACCCCCTTGAAGTGATTTATGATGCTGGAAATGATGTGGGTGATGATACAGGCAGGCGGTGATGCAATTATGATACAGACAAGGGTGAGAACCCATATAATGTCCTTCAAGCTACTTATCCTTCAAACCAATCATTTTAATGGTATTTATATAGATTTGGTAAGCCCTTTGAGGGGGTGACCTGTCCTTGTGGGACCAAGGGTGTGTGTTTTTTTCTTTATTTATAACCTTTGGGAGCTTAATAAATTATTGTTATTCTTATTATTATTATTATTATTATTATACCTTGTGGGTTGAAGCTTTGTGGTTGTACCCCTATGATGATTTTGGGAGGATTCAGGTTCGACCCCCTCCCCCCATGGTGTACATGTTCTTTGTAATCCCCATTTTTACTCTACTCAAGTATGCTAAAATTATTATTATCGTTATTACTTAAAGTGGATGGATGAGTTTGTGTATCAATCTTTTGAGAACATTGTGATTAATAATTCATGGTATATGGACTTTCCACTATATATTGAGGTTGAATTTCTAGAAAAATTTCCTCTCACTACTTCATAATCCTCGATTGACTCTTCATCAAAGGATAGGGTGAATATTTCCCATTACAATGATATATAATTCAAATAGGAAGGAATACATCAATGTAACTTTAATTCATTAAAATATAAATTTCTCAGTCATATAATAAAGAGTGGTAATACAATGCATATTTTTTCAAATCAAGACACACTTTTTATAGATTCATACTTTATAAATTTTGGATCATTTCTATAATGGTCTTTCCTATAGGTAGTAAATTGTGGAAGTTCTATAACCTATTTCACCAACTCTCTTCAATTTGGGGTTTCATGGATTGGAAATTTATCCCAAAGGGTAGGTATTTTTTTCATATGTTGTTCCTATATAAATAATTAAAAATAATTTCATGGGGTTTTAAATCAATCTATCTCAAACCAAGTTCATTTTTTAAATAGGAATGGGGTGATCGGTTCAATCCATTCACATTTATGAACATAAGGATTCAAACCTAGGTTGGGGTCTTCAGTTTTAATTGGATATTTTGAAATCCTAAAATCATGTGTGAAATTACTTTGGAAATAATTGTTCCTATTAAATTTTATAAAACCATAGAATATGTGTGTTTTGGTTATTTTTCTAGGATTTTAGTTGAAGTTAATATTAATCTTATTATGATAGAGAAGGAAATTTTTTCTACTATTTATAATGATATTAGTTTGGAGGATTTTTTGAGCATAGAGTGGTGGAAAAATATATTTTAGTTTAATTTATTGGAAACTCTTAGGGAAAAGCTAAAAATTATTTGTATAATATGAATTAGGGACCTAAAACCCTTAACATTATGGATAATGATATTTTTGAGAGTCATGTTTTATCTTTAGATCTTATGCAAGAGATAAATGGATATTATGATGTTATTTCACCTTTTTTATAGGGTGTAGAGTCTATGTAAAGGGGGTTATTTTTTTATTTTGGGGTATGGTTCAATAGTGGAAGGTTTGGATCCACTTTCTACTAATTAGGGTTCTTTGAATACCTTTTACAATAGTGATAAGGTCCAAATTAGAGATGGTTTTGGATAGATATAGGGTAAATATGAGTCCTTTGATAAAGGTTTGACCATAAATACATACTATAATATAAATTATTCTTATATTATTAAATTTATCTCTCTTTATTACAGTTCTCCATGCATCAATACTGGTTTTCAAAAACAAAATGAAACTCAAACTCTTTTGCAAGCTAGTTTGGTTTGGGATTGAGATAAATCCAGTGCTATAATTCAATATGGTTCTAACACTAGATGCACAGGGGAAAAAATGGGAACTTATTGAATGGTTTTAAATAAATCTTCCACATAAGAAGGTTTTTGTATCCCTGACCTTCAGAAAACTATTAACTCTACACAACTTAAAATATTTAATATTTTACAATTATTGGGTTCATAGGATGTTAAGGCACTGAAAAAGGGAGATGTTTTGGTCTTAGTTGTGCAACCTACACAAATGGAGGGTTATTTTAAAGATGTTTTGTACAAGGATATAAGACCCCCTAATTTCTGATCACCCTGGTTATGTTTATGTCTATGTAGATGGGAAACACCAGGAGGAAGTTGGTTTAGGTTTGGGACCATTGGAAGTGGGAAATCACAAGTTCAAGTATCTTTTGAGTAAAAATAGAAGTATAATTGGTATGAATGAGTTGTTTAGATCTGGTTAGGTATAGTAAGGTTTTTTTGGGGCTAGTGAAATGGTTGACAGTGTTATCCTTTAATAGGGTAAGGAAGTGACTGCCTCTTGATGGTCATAGATGGACTTATCACAGAAGGATAGTCCTCAACATTCCAAAATCTAAGAGGAGATTAATAATATGATGTATCTTTATTGAATTCAGGTAATTTGAGAATACATGGAAAATAAATCCATAAAAATAACCTATAAAAATACTTTATCAAAGGAAAATAAATTCTTAGTTGATGTAGAGGGGTTTCGGTCAGTCCTTCAGAAGAAATCAATGCATATAAAGGAATTCCCTCATATTTATCTATCTATGATCACTAAATATCAAGGACCGTTGAGATATGACTTGGAGTGGTATTAGTACTTTTAATCATATAATTATTTATACTATGATGTCTAATATATTTTCCTTTTTCTTTTCTATTGTCTTTTATCCTTTAACTTGAATTAAGAAAGGATTTATTTTTCTAACCCCATCCTCCTCCCATTTGTTTTTCTATTTTTAATAAAAGGGGTCTCTAATGATTTCATATTTCAATTTTTGTTATTTTTTGTTTTGATATAATAAGGGGTTACAATATTTCCATCTCTAATTTTAACCTATACACCAGAGGCAGTGTGGAGAGCCCCTCCAACCTTCTAGTCACTTCTCAGTCTATCATGGTTTATTCAAGGTAGGATCATATATATTTCTCTTCTTTCTCTTCCACTTCTCTTTATATGATTCCTCTTACTCTCATATATAAATTAGGGTTCATAAGATATTTGTAGTTTTTAAGTGTAAGGAACACCCCCTAAATTTTATAGGTATTTTGATGTTATGGTGGCATAAAACCCATTTCTAACTCTAGTTTATCCTCATTTGATGAAGGCATCGAGGTTGTGTTGACTTTCGGGTATATGGTTCAATCCATTTTATTATTTTATATAACCAAAGGTTCTTGGGTGCTTTAAATAAATTTCATTCTAATAGAATTTTTTTATAAATTATTTTATAGTCTATGGGAGTGTTTTTATGTTTCATTACAAATATATATGATGTTAAAGGGTTTTTATTTGAAATTTTATAATAAAAAAATCTCATTTATTTCAATAGACACAAGGTTTTTGATAAATTTACAAGGGTATATATCATGTTATAAATTTTAGTTAGGTTGATTATTTTAGTTTTTATTTATTTTATAAATATAAATTTATTGGTTTTAAAAATTCATTTAGATTATAAAGAGGTGTTTGGATCACTTTAAGTTGTTTTATTAAATTTTTAGGTTGAACTATAAAATAAATTCATTGTGTTTTTTCCTTTTTTACAGGGTTTATGTTTAATATGATTTATAAAAAAAATTATTACTACTCCCTTACCTAATTTAAAATAATAAATCCTTATTTGGAATGTAATGAAATAATTTTAATGTCTTTTTTTATACACCCTTAATTTGGTAAACCATGATGATAACTATTTCAAATATGGAAATACATTGTATTATGTGTTTTGATTAATTTTTGATATTGATATGTAGTGGTTTTTTTATTTTATGGGTGTTCAGGGGTGTGATATTAGATGTGAGTTTATTTGATGTATTATATTAAATTTCTATTGAGATAAAGTACTGAATTTTTTTCTCTCCTATATTTAGAAAAAATTATAAGAATATATTGATTACATGAGTAGGGTATTCTAATGATAAGAACATTGCTAAAAATTATTATCTTCCTAGATTTACCGAATATAGCTTAGTATTCCACTTCAACTAGTATAGTCTATTTTAACCATCCGCTATAGTTGGTTCCATTATTGGAATTTTCACTAATTTAGGATTTCACTCTGTCTAGTAGCTTTATTGACTATTTTAGGATTCTTCTATAACTATTAAACTATATATAAATGATTGATGAGTTTATTGTTATAATATTATAGTTTTTTCTTCGGTTTTAAAGTTATTTATCCCATGATACTTGGTGAATGGTTATTAATACTTAATAATAATTTATTTTCCATGGGCCCACTAGTGGAAAAATTAGATATGGACATGGGACCATATCCATGTTCGGGATGGAATCTAGCTATAGGGAAGATTTAACTAGGAAAAAATGTGTGTGTGGCTATAACATAGACTACGTACTCCCATGAAAAAATTATTTTTTTCCAGAAGTAAAAAATAAAAGGGATACGACCATGTTAAGTTATTCACTATGGTTATAAGTATCCCTATAATTGAAAAAGACCGTGTTCAACCACGATCAATGGTCTTAGGTGTCCCTAAAAAAATATAGGCACGATTGACCATAGATTGTGGCCATAGGTAAGAACTACTACCATTGTTTCCCATGAATTGTGGTTATAGGTGATGACGCCTACCAAATAAGCATCAAAAAAATCATAAAGGAAGAAATACTTGAATAGGGGTATTACATTCCCCACAAAATCAAAGGATTCGAGACTTGAAGATTGCATGATCCTCTAAGGACTCGCGATCATGTGACCATTTCAAGGTCATGTGAAGACTCTATGTGTAGCACATAACCTCCAATGAATCCTGTGGAGCCCCCTTCAACAGAACTTCCTTATCTTGTTAAGGCTCTCTAAAAAAACAAAATTATTTCCCCCAAGCCACATGGTTTTTCATTGGTAAGTTTATGAAAAAATATCTGAAATTATTCCAAGAATAAGCAAGAATAATTTCCAAAGGTAGAGAACCCTAGTGAACATAAAGCTCATGTTCCATATCATCGTTGGGAAGAATAAAATTGCTTGATGATATCAAAGAAAACTCATAAGTCCCCTAAACCGTTATGTAATAAAAAAAATAAGATAAAGGGGGGGATTTTAGAGGTACTCATGGTCTCTAAAAGACAAGAGACACACCCCAAGAGACCCACAAGACACTGTAAGACCTTAACGACATGTCCACCTTGTCTTGAAAAAACCCTTTTTCTTTCCAGCCTCACTGTGCGGAAGTCCTAGGGTATGTCCAAGAAAACTCTGCACTTCCCCTTTATCTCTCTAAGAAAAAATGGATATATTTTTCCACAACATGCTCTCACATCTTCATATGACCCATATTGGTCATTCTAGGCATCATGAAAAAACTGAGTATATATCCTTGATGTTACTCATGAAAACTCTTGTAATCCCTAACCTTTGTAAAATAAAACAATGGGGATAAAAGGGGGGAGGAGATATCTCTCTTGGTTGCTAAATGACATATGAGGCTCCAGGATGTCCACAACATGGCCCAATGTGACCTCCTGACAAGTTAACCAGATATCACAAAGACTCCTTGACAAGCCACCCCTGCCCCATGAATTATTCTAGGAAATGAATCGAGCTCTTGCAAAGGTCCCCAAACATGTCTATAGGATAAGATGAATGTTCCTTTAACATACTTGTGTAATCAAGAAAGATTTAATCAATAAGAAATAATTCGATAATAGAGGTGTTGAAGGAAGAGACTCGTGATTGCTGAAAATCAAGAAACACACTCAGAACGACCCATGGAAAAGACTCACAAAGTCATGTGTTGCTAGCCCTATTCATTGACTCCAACCGAGATTCATTCTAGATATTCCCTGAAAATCGATGAACATTCGGGGTGGAGAGGCCTATAAATTCCCCACCCCAACCTCTAAGAGGATAATTTTTTATCTCAGAAGTCATTGTGCCTATGAACAGAAGAACTCTTGGAGTATCGCATCGGCACTAGAGAGGATTTCATAGAGAAAGTGATCATGTGACTGGCTAACCTTTCATCCATTAATATACCATTGGGTATCCATAGTATTCATGCGTTAGGCATGACACACTTTGAGTGATCATTCATAGATCACACGAAGGTTCTCTGGTATACTATGTGAAGAAAAACCCACATGCCCACTAGATCACATAAGACTCAATATAAATTGAAATTAAATAAATCTAAGGAATATTTAAGGAAAATACTGGAATAAAAGACTAAAGGTGGAAAATTAAATTAAAATATGTTCATCGGCCCATGTTTTCTTCATGTGATCCTACCAAATACCCGTGATAGCACCGAGACATGTCACCTAGATATCATGAAACTCCTTAATCATGCTACATGAGTTATATGAGGCCCTCTGGATATGTCAAGGAAAAGTCATACGACCCCTTTGGATGTACCGCCATAGTATCACGAAAGTCCCCATGGACTTGCCTCCCAAGACTCATGATGTCCTTTAGATGCATCACTTGAATCATATAATGGAACATGATCATGACGTCAAAATCTTGTGAGAGCACCTCGGCATAACAATGGGCTCTCACAATATCCTCCAGACATATTATACATGACTCGTAATACCCTATAAGGATGTCATACAAGACATGTGACATCTTATGTACATGTCAACCAAGTAACATGAGAGAATCAGGTCATATAAATGGGTTCTTGTGACATCCTTTAGGCATATCGGCCAAGACATGCAACACCTTCTAGACATGTCCATAAGGATATGTGATAGCTTATGGAAGAAACTGTATAG
The DNA here is from genome assembly GCA_963277665.1 of Viscum album. Lineage (NCBI taxonomy): Eukaryota > Viridiplantae > Streptophyta > Magnoliopsida > Santalales > Viscaceae > Viscum > Viscum album. The sequence goes on from OY728164.1 coordinate 1,169,319,309, forward strand.
AACTTGTGTTGTCCCTCGGATGGTTCAATTGGGTCATGTAACACCTTCCAAACAAGTGGGGATAGAGCATCAAGGCATCCTGGGATTTGATAGCCTCATACATCCCCGATGTGTCAGCCCCAAATAAAAGGGAAACATCATAGTGTAAGCTCTAATGAATGGAACTTTGATAACTCAGATTCCTTCTATATTCTGGATACATAGGCCACCTCTTCAGGGTTCGAGTTCCATATTGACCATCTAGGGTGATCCCAGTATCTAATCCCCTTACACAAAGAAATAGAACTAGTCACTTACTAACCATTGTTTCTCACAATGAGCATGGAACATGTGGTCTTAGGTAGTTTCATTGATCATTTCATCTGCACTATACAGCCTAGGGTTACAAGGACAACCTCAGATCAAAATCTCCAACTATAGACATCATATATAATTTTTCTAATCAATAGGGAATCCATCTCAATGTAAGCCCCTATCATTCCTAAAACCTCAAAGACATTCATTATGTCCTTGAGCATGATCATCCACCTTATCCTGTCATAAAGTTAAGGGATAATCGAACTACAATGAATTTGATTCCTGACAAACATAGGATACATCAGATGCCTTCTCAAGGCCCGAGCTCTATACAAAACTCCCCAAGACTATCTCAACACATAAGTAACATATATACATTCCATTAGACTAATCATCTATTCCCCCCTGTTTTTCACAAGGAACGCAGCTCGCATGAGCTTAAGGAGATGAAGTGGACACCTCATTAGGAATCATGAATTTCCACTAGCTAGGGTGATCCCAATATATAAGCCCTGATGAGTGGAATGGTACCAACACCCCTCATATAAAGTCATATACCTTGGGGCTGGTCCCAAGGGAATGATTGAACTATGATGATTCTGATTCCTTCCATAAATAGGATACGTAGGATGACTCACTAAGACCCAAGATCAAACATTTTGTGTCTCAGTACCCACACATATGTCTTCTCTACATGATGCTAAAATTCATGGGATTATAAAACTATGTGGTTTTTTATTTTTGTAATAACTAGGGTACATATGATTCCTCATGATTGCTCAATCCCCTTCTCATATTATTAACCACTCCTAGAATGGTAGTGCATTCTAAAGCATTTGTTCATAAAGATTAAGTACATAAAGTATATATTCACTATAAGGAAAATGGATGATGAACCTCAGATACATACATATGGATTCACTAATGATACTACACTCCCCTCAGTTCATCAATGAGACTCCCCTTCTTTGTTTAATGATGTAATTAATCAATGCGTTGTTTTTTCAAGGTAACTGATCTCGTATCAGGATTAGGAAGAGATTCACAAACATATATTAAATCTGTATAAGAGTCCTATAGTATGAAACAATTCCCCCCAAAAATGGTATGATGATCTTAACCTCCCATCCTCTCGACCAATGTGAGTCCCCAAGTGTCATTGAGACTAAAAACTCAGATGATTGCCTGACTTTAGAAATCAAGCATATACCCTGCTGTAGATGGGGGAACCATTGGGAGTTTATGGAAAAAGTGAATATGGTATCCCAATGAGTGAAACCCATTTCACACCTTAAAATCTCGATGAAAAAAATGGTGTACTCGACATGAATATCTCCAAAGAAAAAATGACTGGTTGTTATCCTTTAGGCCATTTCATTTTCCCCTATATGCAAGAAAATGGTAAAACTGATTTGAATCTCGGTAAAAACAGAACAATTGGGTTATAATGCATCACAAAATTTTGTTTTTCAAAACATATAAAAAAATATTAAGATCGGCATGATATTATAGATAATATTCTATAACCAGGGTTCTCATGAAATACATCCATCCTCATTTTGACAAGTCCAAATGATCCGAATCTGGGAATACTAGGACAATTTTTTTAACCATTAATATTTGATTGATCACATTATTACTACAATATTTCACTAACTGGTAACCATATTACTTGATGTCTGGATGACATTAGATATTGACAACATCCTGATTTGAGATAATGTCTTCAACATCCATCATTCGCTTTGGTAAATAATATGCGACTACAACCCCCGAAAGTTACAAAACGATATTACCTACAAGAAAAATCTAAAAACAGGTCTGGGAGTACCGCCAAAATGGTACAATCCCAACCATGGAAGTTCATCATGAAGTTCTCAAAGAACAACAACTAGTGAGTCTGTATCATTAGGGAAAGGGTTCTTCTAATAAAATATCCTTTGTTGCTATGACCAATATCTTCGGGAGCTTATCCCTAGAGTGTGACAACTTCCACCTTTCATATTAGATAAAGGGAGAATAGGAGGCCAAATACAGATCCCTTTCAGTTTAGGTGCCACCGAGGAGGCCACCTATCAACCGCTATCACCAACACCATCTCCTTGGTACCCATCAGTCGTCTACTGAGGGTACCATCCAACACCCAACTGCCTCTAATTCCCATGAGCAGGATATAAGGAATACTTATCAAAGGAGGAAGGCATTGGATATCTAGGAGAGGGGTCATATTCCCTCTTCTTCTAAAAATGATTGGAATCATAAAAATGGATGGACTATTAAGTAGGCTCATATCCATGCTCATTTGGAACAAGTCAATAGGCATTTCCCTATAATAAGTATGGGGAAGACTCATAATTCTACCCCCATGCACAAAGCCCATCAGCATATTCTAGTGGCATAAGGGGGATAGAAGTGGGAACATATCCCCACTTCAATTGAAGACACTTTTATTTTATCACGAAGATAGAAATTATGTATATTCATATCCTTTCACACAATTTTCTAAAATGCCAATATATTTTAGCAATATCTGAAGAAATCAGATGGAATATTCTGGAATTGTTTTAGATGAAGGGATTGGTTTATACTCATATCCCTATAGCCAAGAAATTTCAACACTCTGATCATCATGAACAAGTGGTTGTACCAGAGGAAGTACACACTCTTGTTCCTATCCAGGAGTATTATCATCATATTATGATGAAGGGTGAGGCATTGGACCGGGTTCATATTCCCATTACAACTAGGGATCACCATGTGATAGTGGAACATGCCTCAGAACATGGGTACATACTTTTCAAAGAAGTCTATCGGCATGTTCCAAATCCCCATGATCATGATCATATCCCAATTCAAGTTATGGATCACCATGTGAGAGGGGAATATGCCTCTGTATGTGATTATATTCCTATAAAATAAGTCCAAAATCATACTCAAATGGCCCAAGATTGGGCTCATAACCCTATTCTAGCTTGGGAAAACCAAGTGAGAATGGAACAAGCCTCAGAGTAGGCTCACATTCTTGTCCATGAATTTTCCCAACATATTATGACAGATTGAAAAAGCTAGGCATGTATTCCTACTTCCTCCAATGAATGAATGTACTAGCATCATTACAAGGAAATATAGGGGAGGCTCATATTCCTTCTCCCATTATGGAGGTATGTTAGCATATTCTGATGGGGAATTCAAATATGGACTAGGATCATATTCCTGATCCAATAGAGGCCCACAAAGTGAGATAAGCACATGCCTTGGGGAAGGCTCATATTCCAACCAAGAAAGACTAGTAGCATATTCCAAAGGCTTGGGATACGGCTCATATTCTCATCCTGATTGAGGCTCACTAAGTGAAAATGTCACATTCCTCGGTATAGACTCATATTCCATTCAATAATGAGACATATCAAAATCATATTCTGGTAGCTTCTTAGTATTAGGATCATACTTCTGCATCACCATATGATTATATACAAGTTCCAGAAACCGTCCCACAGAAGGCTCATATCCCTACACAATTACAAATGGTAGATCGTCATATTTTGACCACAACACTTAACATTTCCAACACTCCAAATCTACTCAATGACAATGTCCTTGATGTTTTTTGAGACACATTATCAACACCAAAAGGGTCATTAGACTCTTCTATTGGTGAGGAAGAAGAAGATGTTCATTATCATGATATTCATCCTCGTGGTAGTGTGAAGAAGGATTTCATGGACCTTACTACTAAAATTTATCATGGTTAACCTCACCACAAGAATATCACATATGGTTAAGGTTATCCTTTATTTTTTCAGACACCTTCATAAAGAGAGGTGTTCAACACTCCAACACCTTTTTATAGAGAGGTTCTCAAATCATCAGGGTCAACTATATATGATTCCACATCAACTTCTAGCAACACCCCACTCCCGTCATCAGGAGACCATCAGATCCATATTCTATGGTTTGACTAGATTGATGAATATAAGTCTAATAAGGGGGATACTGACATTGAAATATTTAGAGAGTTAGCTAGAAACAACCTCCCCATCATGTTCTATCCCATTTCTACTTCTAGCTATAAGATCTCAGATGAGCTAGAAAAGGAGTTCATGTCTTACCTAAACCAGAATATATGGTTTAATCATCAAAAAATAAATAATTGGCATCTCTCTTATCCATGATACAAGTTTTACCTTTATAAAATCAATATACTCTATTTTCAGCTTGACCTGGCATCTATCTCCATCACCTAGGATCCAAAACCGAAAAAGCACAGCGCAAATATGCATCATGATTACCACCATTTCATTACAATTATTCAGTGGATAATCTCCAAATACACGTCATTCATCTGTATTCGAGGGTGGGGATAGTATAGAGTGTTACACTTTGACACTCCCTTGGAATATAAAATCCCCTCACATGCGGAATCCTGCAATGTTATAGCCTCTAGTGAAATATGGGTACTAGGTAATGCTTAGTCCGGTTGGTCACCGCAATAGAATTCCCCCACTTCAATGGTTACCAAAAACCATAGATGGGGGGAGAGGATAGAAAAAATGATTTCAAAATGGCCCCCTCAAGATAATAAAAGGCCATTCCAAACATAGAGACTGAAGTTGCGATCACTCGGACAACTTCCCGTAAGGAATGGTTCTCACCATGGACTGTTATCGCACACAACTCCTATATGATCATAGATTCCCCACATCACATTAACCACAGTATTAGATTCCATGGTAGCCACCAAGGAGAGGACTTAGCCCCCTGGGCTAGCAAAATATCTACCACCACCTACACCCCTCAGATCATCAATTCCTAATAGGATTCAATACATACCCTCAGCAGTCGTAGGTGAACCCCATCCCACTGGGATGGGGGGATTTATAACTCAATCTCCATATTTAGGTTCTTTATCCCCTAATATAACCATAGAAACATCAGTGGTGATTCTAGATCACCCCAACCCACTGGGTTTTAGGATTTCATATCATCATGTTCATCATGGTAATCATCAAGTCTCCAACTGGAGTCATTGGATCCTCAAAAAACTAGACTAATCCATTCCAATTGCGGCCCCAAATGACCCCCACCCCATAGGGATGGGAGAATTTTCATCATCGACACAATCATAAAGAGATTAATTCTTCTCCAGGTTGAGAGGAATCAATCAACGGACTTCATTCCACCAACTCCTCCCATAAAAATACATACCACTATTGGTTGGGGCATGTTTGGAAACCACGACTTCAAAAATCCAGTGCATAATAACCCAAAAGGAACAAGGGTTTGAATAATGACCCTAAAGAAGACAATATATAATCATCCTATTGCATCGAGAGTAATGGAACTAACACCATTGCCCAATATGCCCTTATAAATTCTTTCACTCTCAACATGGTAGATATTGATCAAGACACAAGTGCAGAAGTCCGTGACATGGAAAACATGCCTCGAGAGAAGGGTGTGACTTGGATTCACCAAATGAGTCTATTCACTAGGAACCAAAGATGGCTCCCAAACATGGCACCTATTAATATCAAGTTTCCACCTCCACAAAAAATTATTACCAAGGGGATGTGAACAGCCACATCCCAGTCACCTCCCTGATGAAATTGGATTATTTCCCTAGGGGAACAGTTGTCACAATATGAGAGAGAAATAAAAACTCTCCGACAACTCAATGAGAAGCTACTCATAATAAATATTCTTGTTGGGTGTCTTCATTAGGTAGAGATGAACACACTTCCCCTATAGAAGATCAACCAACAAGAGTGGTATCTGAGCATCAATTTGCATCTAGATCTTGACATATGGTCCAAAAAAATGAGGAATTTGAAAATTATTGTGACATCCCTCCATTTCAAAAATATCCTCTCCTTCACCGGGAAAACCATTTAATATTGTGACAAATCTAAAATTGGTAGGAGATAAAATTGGGGTCACCTCGTCACCACCCCCCCCCCCACTAGCTCCTTATGGATGGGAGATGGCCTAGGAAATGGTGCCTCTGGAGTTACTTAACATCATTGCGTCCTTGGATACTCAAATGGAAGTCATGGAAGGGAGATGTATTCCTATATAGCCTGAGAGAAATCCATATCCCAATTGGGTGGAAAACACTTTTCCCCCACCCAATTTTATAAACCCTACCTTCTCTACATTTGACAGTGCGGGAAACCCTGAACAACATCTCACACACCATGTGTCCCAGTCTGAACCAATGAAAGGCCCTCGAGATCAACAGAAGGTAATAAAGATGAGGTGTTTTGTACAGACTCTGATAGGGCCAGCCTTTTTTGGTTTAGTAGTCTACCAGTAGGATCTGTGTTAGGATGGGGAGACCTTTTTCAGAAATTACTTTATCAATATAGTTCTATACTGAGGAAGACAATGATCATCAACATTAAAAACAGCAAAAAAAACATGAAAATGAGAGTATTTCTGACTTTATATAATGGTTTAAGGGTTTAACCTACTCAAATGGAATCTATCTCTCATAAGAGAAGCTACTGGAATTATGTGTTGAAAAGATAAAGGATGAGTTTTAAATGCCTATAATTCCAATGAAATATCCATGTGGATTTTATGAGCTTGCTGAAATGGCCCAATTTTTAGAAGAATCCATCTAGTGTACTTGATCCAAAAGTTGACTCATTCCTGAAACATAAGGGAAAAGGCTAGCTAGATAAGAATCTATAGTCGTCACTCTCAAGCCGACAGTGGCACCCATCCAATTACCCAGGCAGGACCCGAACTGGCCAACACCTTCTATCATGAAGCGACAACCACTTAATCACCCTCATCCAGAAGCACAGAGAAATCATGGTCATCCGGGATTTGAAGAATGGATGAATAAGTTAAACTTTTTCTGGAATGAAAAAATACTCAGTTATTTCTTGGCATCCAAGGATAATAACCTGCCCACGCTCCCTCAACCTAGAAAGCCTGATGAGTTCAACCTCACTAACCATCCTAATTACTGCCCTTTCCACAAAAGTATAGGTTATAATATCCAGAACTACTTCATCTTTAATGAAATATTTCAAGGATTGATTGATTATGGAAAAGTGTTGTTAAACAACTCCCTATAGTAGGTGGCTTTCATAACCATGATCCAATCAGAAGAAGAAGGTGATTGGAAAAAAATCTCGGCCAGAAATGCACAAAAATTCAACATCTGGATGACCTAAAAGACAGCTGATCTAGCCCATGACACTCTAAGAGCACAGTTGCATAAACCTGAAATAGATCTACCACCTGATAAGGAGACACCAAATTAGCCTTCAAAAGGTGGGAGTTACCACCAGAAGTTGGAAGAGAAAAAAAAGTAATAATCATATTCTCCTCCAAAGTGAGCCATAAATCTCACAGATTTCTTCCCTACGGTATCTGAAATATGGGAACTTCCCCACCAAATAGAACCCTCATCATAAAAATAACTCAAATTTGGTTCTATCAATATGATACACTTTTTAGACCCCTTATTCGATGATGATTTTTCCTCATATCATAAGTTTTCCACACAAAAACGGGGAATGGGAGGTCGCATTCACAGGAACTGAGGGTACAAAGGACAACACGAGCATGGTCAGACCCAAATAATATTTCCATTTCCCCATGGAAAATGAATATGAAGCTTATAATCATGGTAAATCACTCCATAAATGGCAGTGAGGTGTCTCATAACCCGCAGGTAGCCATTTTCACCCAATTGTCTTGCCTGACCGATTAGTGGGGGTTCAATCATCCGAGCATCCTAGATAAAAGGGAAGACCAGGACGACATGCACCACTGGTAGAAGATTCTCCCACAACACCTACAAAAGAACTGGTTTTATCCACCCCAAATGGATTGGATCCTCAACCACGGATCTAGGATCAACCCCATATCGGTAAGCACCAATCTCTAGTACAAAATTACGATGTTATAAAATATATTTCGGGGTTCCCAGCCAAGTTTTCTATCCTCAATTCACTCCATATTTCAATAAAACTCAAGAAGGCACTTGTTAAAGCCTTATGAATCCCACAAGAGCTTGAGACAGAAGTTGTTGCAGTCAAGGTTTATCGAGTGGAGACCATGGCATCAAAATTTCATGTTTCCATATTATTCAATGATCAAGATAAATAAGAATTCCTTTAAGTACCCTTCAGAATCCTATATATCTTGAGCAGACTCAATAATGTCAATATCCAAAGGGAACTAATTGATAATGGATTTGGGATAAATCTTATCCCAGTCTGAACCCTAAATTGTTTGGGAAATGGATAAGGGTATTTTTCTCCCACTAAAAAAACCATCCAAGGGTATGATGAGCGTGAGAAAAGACCCCTCGGGAAGATCAATCTCAAAGCCCAGTTTGGGGATATTACATTTGATGTTGGTTTTATGGTAATATAGAAAGACACCATGTATAACATCCTTCTCATAAGGCCCTGGCTCAATAGCCACCTGGAGATACCTTCAACATTTCACCAATGACTGAAGTATCCCATTAATGGAAAATTTGGCATACTACATGGTGATAGTGCTCCCTTTAAGACTTTTTGGGACACATATACTGAAGAATATTTTTAGAAAAAGGTAGGAAAACAACCAATTGTGGATGATGACATACAGGTGGCCACTCCCAATGGCTTGGGGAACGCCCATATGAATCCTTTTAGTATGATTTAAAGTTACTATGTGCTCCCTATAAACTTGTTCTAGGTCACAGATATAATTCTAATGGTCCAAGACCCTCCTTTGCTCAGTGATATAATTGAAGAATATCATCCATGACATCTCTTTGAAATGACTCAATCAACAGGGGGTGACAATGTCTCTTCTCATGGAATCTCTCACCCTGATAATGATAGTGGGGCCCCCTGATTGATATCTTCATTTGAAAATGTCTCCATATACTCAGAGATGGAAGAATATGATTCTGACCATAGAAACACCCCTCTATCATTTGAGGAAGGTGTCTCCACCACCATTTATGAATTTAGGTAGATAAATCAAGGAACGGAGGAAGACCTATGGCCTACACTGATTAGTTTTTCCATGCCTATTGAATAGAAAGAGATGTGCATTGCATTTATAAATAATCACTAATATGTGTTCACATGGAACTACATATAAATTCCCAGACTAAATCAAGATGTTTCTACGCACTATCTCAGACAAGAAGATGAGCATCAAGGCTTCAAGTAGGCAGTCAGGAGGTCACACCCATTGCATTCCACCAATATAGAGGCAGAGGTTGATAAGTTGATCGAACCTAACATTGTCCAAGAATTGAAATACCCAAGATTTCCTGCCAACATCGTCCCTATCAAGAATAAGAAATAGAATATTACGGTCTACATTGATTTTAGGGAATTTAATTGGTATTTATAAAATGATGATTTTCCTTTTCCGATCACATAACTCTTGATCAATGCAATTTTTGGTTTCTATGCCCTTTCTTTCATGGATGGGTACTCGGGGTACAATCAGATAAATATAGACCACAAAGATGAAGAAGTCACTACCTTCAGAGTGACTCAATGTATCTTTTCCTATCATGTCATTCCATTTGGTTTAAATATTTTTGGTGCCACATATCAAACCATGCACCATATCTTTAATTCATTCCAATAAAATACAGTTGAATGTTACATCAATTAATTACTGGTTAAATCTTGATGGTGATGTGATCACTTCATGGACCTTCAAAAAAATTCGACAAACTGTGATATAATAGTCTGAAGATGAATCCACTAACATGTACTTTTGGGGTAACATTAGGGAAATTCCTTGGTTTTTTGGTATACCTCTGTGGCATTGAGGTTGACCTAGATAAGACTAGTGTTATCTTAGCAATGTCACCCCCCATAAATCACAAATAATTGAGGGGCTCTAAAAGAACCTCACTTACATTCAGCAGTTTATTGCCAACTGGGCTAGCAAAGCTCTCCCCTTTATTGGGATAATGAAGAATGGAATCATCTACCAATGGGATGATGATTTCCATATTTTTTTTTGAAAATATCAAGTAGTAGCTCCTTCACCCACCGATCTTCATGCCCTAGTGGAATGGAGGCCACTCATATTATATGTGGCCACCGTGGAATGCTCATTGGGTGCCCTCATTGCACAAAACAATGATGCAGGAAGTGATAATAGCCAGTATTACCGCAACCAACCTATGCTAGGTATTGATAAGTGATACTCTAATGTTTAGAAGAACTGCCTCACACTCATCTTCATAGTGAAAAATATGAGGCATTACTTGCAGCACCACAAATTCCAATTGGTCTCTAGTATTGATCTGCTCAAGTAAAAACATGGTAATCTGATGATAAATGGGTGCATGGCCCAATGGGCGGTTATTATTCAGCAATATAAAATTCAATTTGTGTCACATAAGTCAATGAAAGGACAATCCCTATCTAATTTCCTTACATCACATATTTCCTTGATGAATATATCGGAAGACATTGAGCTTCTAGATGAAGAGGTATTCTACGACCATGACACTCCCCAGACATGGGAGATGTATTTTGATAGTGACTCAAGAAGTCTTATCAAAACAGGGATAGAAAACCCAAAGCACAATTGGGTTGGCCTATGGATTTTATTTATATCTCCTAACAAAGCAGTTTTTCCTACTATTTCTCCCTATAAGAAGGGTGTACAAATAACAAGGTAGAATACTAAAGCCTCATCGCTGACTTGGAATTATCCCTATAGCTGAAAACAACATACTTTATTATCAAAAGGATTTAGAGTTAGTGATAAATAAGGTCAGTGAATATTCCATCAAAAATGAGGAATTAGACCCTCTCATATGCTATATTAAGGTATTGCATAATTCCTTTTTTAGACTACATTTCATCATTTTCCCTGGTCAAAGAATGCTCACACTAAAAAATTGGCCAATACAACCACCATATTCGTCGACACTAATCATAAATAAGAAATATTTTGTATTATCCATTGGAGAATGGTCTCAGTAATCATCATCTGGGATATGAAAGAAAAAAATAGTTCAACACTGCATCAAGGAGTAATGAACCAAAAATCACCCTTGGATGGATGAAACCCACAATTTTATATCTAAAAATTTGGACTCTCTTAATGGATAGAGCTGGAAGGGAATAGATTCAGCATCATGCATTGTGATTTACCCTACAGGATGGTTTAAATGAGAATAAAACCCTATATAACCATGGTTTCGAAGGGATCCTCCTCATATTCATTGTATAAGAATATAGTTCTGTCATCATGGAATAAGTACAGGTGGTGTCTTACAGCACCCATAAATATGGGACTAGGATCTCCCACAAGATCATGAGGTTAGGATATTAATAGAAAAACATGATATAAGACTATGTAGAATTCACCAAGAAATTTAATGCATTCCAAATCCCAGAAAACTTCATTCATCAACCTCCATAATTTATACATACAGCTAAATATTCCTTTCAATTTTACATTTGGGGTATGGATGTCATGGGGTCATATCCCCCAGCCACATCTAAGTAGTTCAAGGACATCCTTACTACTACCGACTTCTTTCCCAAATGGGTTGAACAAATACCCCTCAAGAAAGTTGGAATGTATAACATCATCAAATTTATAAAGTCTCATATCATCACCATGCTCGGTGTCCCTCACACGATATTAACGGACTAAGACACCAACTTCTATTTAGGGGAATTGAAGAAGTTGTACCAAGAGCACAATTTCAAGTCCAATAACTCATCTCACTATCATGAAGCAGAAAATGGATAGATATAGGAATTCAAAAAGACTATATCAAATATACTTAAAAATATGGTGAATAAGGATAATAAGTATTGGAAAAAAACTCCTACATTCTTTTTTGGCCTATCATACTACCATGTGTATGGCTACACAAGAAACACCATACTCACGGGTGTATGGGACCAAGGCAGTGTTACCCATGGAATTTAGGCTTCCCTAGATCTGAGTATCCATCTACGGCCAACTCTCAAATGATGAGAAATCAAAAAACTGAGTAGATGAATTTGTAATGGCTTGGTGAAAATAAGTTGCACACACTACACAACCATGAGGTTTTCTAGAATTGGATCTCATGAGACTTCAATGAAATGGTTTGCATCCACTCATTTAACCATGGGAAACTAGTGTTGGTCCTCATAACCCTAATGATACTAGGAAAGAAGCTCCAAAATCTAGAACCCGAGTATGATGGACCTTATATCATACATAAGATCTACCAAAACTAGGCTTACTCATTGGCCATAATATATGGGGAGCGTTTCATACCTCCCACCCATACAGTATTTCTTAAGAAATAATTTACGTAGCTATCCACACAATGGCGTCCACATTAGTGTAAGTCCCATATTTCATCCTAACCACACAACATTAAACTTTACGGAATTTTTCCTAACAACATGACATTAAACTTTATATAATTCATCATAACCACATGAGGTTAAAGTGTATGGAATTAAACCTAACCACATGATGTTAAACTATACGGAATTTATCCTAATCACATGAAATTAAATTGTATTGAATTCATCCTTACTAGAAGACGTTAAACTGCATGGAAAATGTCCTTACTGCATGGCATAAAACTATATAGATCCATGATATCCATCTCTATTCATGTTGATTCACCTACGTCATTTCCACAAGACATTAAACTTCTCGGTTCTTTTATAACTAGGCATGGATTTATTCACATTTCCAGTAAGAGATGTAGGGATGTCACGATCCTATATCTTGGTCCATCCACCGCATGATACAAACTCTCCTTGTTGTAGCCTTAATTATCTATGTATTTTAGTTAAACCCATTTCATTACTTTTTTCTCACACTGAGGATAGCTAATGTGATCTTATGAATTTTGGCAGGGTATTACCCTCATAAAAAAGACATAAAGGTAAAAAATAGGTCTATTATGGTCCTGAATACAAGACCTTAAAAGGTATACCATGATTCCTCACAGCATGATGTTAAACTGCATGGTAAATGTTCTTACTGCTCGACCTTGAATTGCATGGTTCTTCAGAACTATGTGTGGTTTGATTATCATTATCATGAAATATGTAGTGATGCCAAAACTTCCACCCTTTGTCCCAAATATAATATTCCCATCAATTCAAATTAGTTCATCTCTATCATCACCCTATGATGTTAAACTACATGGTATTTCTAATAACTATATAAGGTTTGATCCTCATCCTCATGAGATACATAGTGATGCCTGGACTCCTATATTTGGGCTCAAATGCAACATTCTCATTTATTAATGTTAGTTCACCTCATCCTCATCGCATGACATTAAACAATATGGAACTTCAAGAACTACATGCATCTTGATTCTATCATCATATGATATGTAGTGATTCCTAGATCTCCCATACTGGGCCCAACTACAACGGTCAATAGAAATAATTCCCACCTCTACATATGGGTCAGACCTTCATAGAGTATTTCTCATTCAATAACTATGTAAGACTTGATTCCATCTCTCACCAGATACGTAGTGACATTTGAATTTTTGACCTTGAGCCCAATCACAACAAAAAAAAATCCCTCCCCTACATATGGGTTGGACCTACCTAGGACACTTCATTTAGAACTATGTGTGGCTTGATTCTCATCCTAATGACATACATAGTGATGCTCGAGTCTCTATATTTGGGCCCATCTGCAAAATTTCCACACATTCACATTAGTTCCCACATCCTTACCACATGACATTAAATTGCATGGAAGTACATCCTTACCGTATGATATTAAAATACATGGAAGTATGTCCTTACCACATGAAGTGAAACTACATAGTAGTACATCCTTACCACATGATATTAAATTGCATGGAAGTACATCCTTACTACATAATGTTAAACTGCATGGAAGTACATTCTTATCACATGAGGTTAAACTGCATGGAAGTACGTCTTTACTGCACAACGTTAAACTAAACAAAGGAAAGTACATCCCAACTACATGAAGTTAAAAAGGGAAAACCATCACTCATCATCCTTCCTTATAAAAGGACCACAAGATCCTTACCTCAGCCAACTAGATAATGGGGTGCTTTCATCATCTTTTTAAGAACCTCAATCCATACACCACTCTTCATGTCTCAAACATATCAGGTCATCTCCAACCTTTCATTTCCCATGAAAAAAGAAAAAATATCTCTCTATTTGACCATGATACTGATGTAGAAGGGATTAGACACATCAACCAGAGACATCATGGCCTAGTATAAATGGATTTCTGATTCTCATGATCCTAACATTACCATGGAGGAACCTAGAACCCCATTGTGTTTTAGGTTATCCCCAGATTTATTTTCCCATATCATCACTCATGTCCTAATAACATTGATCTATGATTTACAATGATTTCAATTCTTGCTCATAAGGAAGTTGGAGTTCTTTTGACCTTGGGAATCCTAATTAGGCTCTTGTGTAACACTTCCCATAATTAATTCCATAAGTTTCATGACCTTAAAATGCTCACACTTTTTTCAAAGTTTCATTACCTAAAACTCTAGCCTATAATAGTCTGAATCTCAAGAAATTAAACTCCAAGTGAAAGAGACACAAAAATTGTCACGTTGAAAACCCGCAAAGGGATGCCTGAGTAAAAATCAATCCTTCGCTCATTAAACTCTTCATCTTCATATTTTAGGAAAAAATTAGGGTGTAAATAAATAAGGCATAAATCTCATAGGGTCTACCAAGTAACCCTAGTAAAAGTTATGCTATGCTTGCTAAACCCCCTAGTCTAGGAAAAAGTTAGATTAATAGTTTTTCATATCTGATCACCATGAGAATATGTTCATTAGGTAGTGGCACAAATTTTAGGGCACTCAAAACCTCTTTGGATTTTACACTTTTCATAGATTACACTTCATGAGTTGGGGTGTCTCAAGTCATCATAACCTACCATAGACCTTGAAAAGGATATCCGGCTTCAAGGGTCCTTTTCTTGACTATGCATACATGCTCATGGCTCCTGCATATGCACCTATGGCTATCAACCAAATGTGTTCCTATGAAAAAGGACATTACAATCCTTTTGATCCATGACATCATCGCACCACACTCAAAACCTCATCGTGTTTGAACTACTCCTTGTATGACTGTCCCATATCATTCTCCTGACTCATGTTCTCTAGGTCATGATTTATAATCAACACACCAAACTATATAAGTGGATTTAATATCCTTGATGTTGTGTCATCATGTTTTGTACCCTTTCTCAAGGATGGAATACAACACTTCATTACATAGCCTTTGATGGCCCACACCTTGTTATTCAAAACCACAGAGCATAGGTCTTAAGCTTTATGATTTAAGATATAATTCCCATAGGGTGTCGTAACCCTTCTTGTATAGCCTTCCTTCTATACCCAACATCATCATCTGAATGTTTGAGTCCTCAAAAAACTTTCATGGCCCTCATAAAGGAGTGTTTATTACCTTTCTCTTGGCATGTTACCGATGAATAAGAGCCTTAACCCACCAACTGAAGGAATATTCTCCTTGTTAGAAAGAATCTTCAATACTTGTGAGCCTTTGCAACACCACGGTAGAACCTAACGTCTCATAATGTTAAGGTACGTACCTAGAAAGTTTTTACCATCTCATATTAATGGACTCAAACTTTTGAGTTATGATTTATATAACCTGCACTTCAACTATCTTGGAAGACCTAGATTCCCTAATATTTTGTCCTTAACCATATTTACTCCATAAATATTCCATATCCCCTAGAAAATATACCCATCTTCAAGGAACCTTTTCTTGACTATGCATGCATGCTTATGGATCTTGTATATGCACCTATGGTCATCAACCAAATGTGTCACTCAGTAAAATGGGCATTCTAATCCTCCTGAGCCTTAGCAACACCATGGTAAAACCTAAACCTCATATTGTTTTAGGTCATTCCCGGCATGTCTCCACCATATCCCATGATCATATAGAATCTTTAATCTAAAATAAAATAAACTAAAAGAAACATTAGGTCCAATATAAAATAACTTAAAATAAAATAAACATTAGGTATGAGCTAAAATACCTTAAACTAAATAGATAGATGTTCTGAGATGAAAGACCTTAAACTAAAATTAATATCAAGTCTGAGATAAAAAACCTTAAACTAAAATAAACATCAAGTCCAAGATAAAAAAACTTAAACTAAAAGATACATCAGGATAAACCTAAAATTCCTTAAACTAAAGCAATATCATGTCTGATCTAAAAGACTTTAAACTAAAAAAGAAGCATTAGGTCTGATCTAAAATATGTTAAACTAAAGTAATACTTGGTCTGAGCTAAATGACCCTGAACTAAAGAATGATAGTAATTCGGTCTATAAAATCTTGAAAGGCATGCCATGTGACCTTGAAAATCAATCTATTCTTATCAATTCTATCATAATTTAGAAAATGGTAGAGAATTATCTCCCTGATACATATATTCTTCAAGATAATTGAAATAGATTTATCAGTATGGGATACCATTTTAGTGGGAATTCATGAGAGTTTCCCGAAAAAAATCTCCAGATCCATACATTCAAACTTTATTTTTTTTTATGAAAAGGATGGTTATCATGAGTTATTAACATAATATTAGATTAATGGGATTATGAGAATATCATGGATTAATAAAATTCAGATAGAAAAATGAAAATTTCATAAGGTACTTTTGTATTGCTCAGAAAGGGAGGGAGGAATGTACAACATTTTGGAGTCTCTCCGAAGCTTCAACCAAAACATGATGAATTATAAGGGTCAAACTATGAAAAATTCAAATGCTCACACCATTAAGGTAGGTAATAATCTGACGAGAAGAATTAATAGAATGATGGAGTGCCACTCTCCCCACTTCTTCTGCTTATGCTCTCGGATGAAGAGTCTCGACCAAAGTAGTCAACTCTTCAACCCTATTTTGAGAAAAATCCAATGAGGATGAAGATGTAGAGATATCATACTTCAAATGAGAAATGAATTCATCATAACTACATGATTTTATGGTCTACATATCCAACTAATCCTACAATTCAGATATCAGCTAATGACCCTGCTTCAATGCCTCTGATGTCTCCCTCATTTTCCTAGAAAGGGTAGATTCATTGAAAAGTTCATGAAGATCTTGTTCACTCATGGACAGATCTCACTGAATCAAAAAAAATATTCATAATTTCATATAGATGTTGATGGTCAAAACCATATGACACCAAGTCATGAAATAATTGGCCATGGAATTCCCCTTGGTCATGAAATACCTCCAAGGGGGTTTCGCTGATCAAGGCTTGAATCTGTTTCTAGATCATCCTACATCTTCCCTGAGATCCTGCAACCAGAGGAGTATGATGGATGGATGGAGGGGTAGTTAGTCAAACCAATGAAAAGGTGGGAGAGGAAGGCCCATAAGCTCTCCTCTC
The DNA here is from genome assembly GCA_963277665.1 of Viscum album. Lineage (NCBI taxonomy): Eukaryota > Viridiplantae > Streptophyta > Magnoliopsida > Santalales > Viscaceae > Viscum > Viscum album. The sequence goes on from OY728164.1 coordinate 1,169,337,033, forward strand.
ATCAGGAATATCATTCACAGCTTGTATGGGGGGATTAATCTCCCCAATAGAATCTGATCCACTCTCTAAATAACTATCATCATAGTGGGATCGCTTCCATGACACCTCAGTTGGATCTTCAATAAATTCCATAAACACTATAGATATAAAATTCGGTGATGTAAAATGCTTTTCCACATGATGAACCAATTGTCCTAACACACCATTGGGATAAGTTTTTACCCAATCTTGTGCATATTCCTAGGTAAGGGAAGTGGAAACATTTTTATGTAGAAGTATGATCTCATCTCCAGTATCATCATGTGACAGTATCATTCATAATTGTTTAATGATTGCAGGATGTCGTTCTCCTCGGACTCTAACCAAAGGAATGGGAAGAATTCTTTGAACACAAAAAAAACTATCAAGTGAATCAATACAGTGTATAAAATTCATAGATGATCAGTTCTTCTAACCTAGCTATAAGAATACAAACACGAAGGGAGATCATATAAGATCTTTCATTAAGAGAAATTCCATCATCAATAATCAGTCCACCCGGTGCACAGAAAGTAGCAAAGTCGAAACTATCAGATTGATATAATGTGCCTTTAACCTCAGTATGTCTTAGAGACATAGTCACAACCCTAGAGATTTTTATCAATCTAGGATAGGATGGGGAATCTGGAGTCTTGGAATCATTGTATTACTCATAATAATGGAATCTCTCTCCTATCCATATGAACAGGAACTAGAGAGGACTACTAATTCTGTATGGAGTGTTTCCTTATTGGATATGGCCCAACATCTGGTAGAGGTGAGCAAGGATTTGTACTTCCAGGTTAATTTACCTCCCTTATATAAGTCTAACTTACGTCACCAGTTTCCTAACACTAATTCATATGCATGCATCCCAAGTCAGGAAAATCCACCCATTCAGGAACATATCTAGAAAGCCTACCAACCTAAGGTCAAGAGAGACCTCTGTGTTCAACTGATAACCCCATGAGGTAAAGTCTCCAACTTTTAGAATTTCCTAATATGATCCAACATTATTGTGGAATTTTTTAGAAGCACACTGATGGGGACAAATAACTATTGGTATATCCCCACTTCCATATAGAAAAATATTGATCTAGTCTATTAAAAAAATAATTGATCATAGCTTCAATTGTTTCCTCAAATTATCCTTCACGATAGCAAGAATATACCTCTCCAAAATACGGGTCTATAGGGAATCATCCCATAAATTTTCAGAAGGAATGAATTCATCATACATCTCTCTAAGAGGAGGGATACTGCCTAGTTGATAAATATCCTATAACTCGTTACCCACTTCACTATGAGGAAGATGAAATGTGTTGGTCCTAGAACACCAGTGACTAATTATTCCCCGAAGGAGGTCAAGCTATCAGTAAATTATGAATTTAGAGATCCACAAGTATTTATAATGATAAACCCTATATAATTCATTCGCAAACTCCAAATAGATTTGCCTCACCCAAAATAGTCATGCCCATTATTCAGAAAAATTATCTCGAGGGAGGAGATACCATTTCGAGTACCATACTTCACTTTAAGTATCTAGAAAAGAAGAAATTATACTCAAATAACTTTGAGAAATAGGTTGTTAAGAGAATTCATGACTATCCAGACTCAAGATAGAGTTGTCCAATAGATAATCCAAACCCTGGTTTTGAGATGTAACAAGCTAACCGTCTTTGGTAATTATCATCTGAACATAGTCAGGGGAATCTAACACCCAAAGAGATGGAATATTAATGATTGGGGGATGTATGGTGGTTTAATCTAGAAATAAAAACTCATATAGATGGAGTCTATGAGACAAGGGGTAGTTACGAAGCTCATGTGAGAGGAATCCCTTTAGACTCTCATTAGTAGTATGCACACATTAATGGGGATCAACATTATAATTTATGGAAATCATGTCCATTTGATTGGATGAAACTAAGGGACCTTGATGAGAACTAGAATCCATCTAAAAACAAGTAAGTCACACATGTTATACAAATAAAATAAATATTTTGAAAGCATGACAAGGACCAGTGGCATCAAGAACATCGCTGGACTCAGTGAGGGTTTCACAGACCACCTAAGAAGTTCATAGATCGCCTAAACTCTAAAGGACTCATAGGTTGCATAACCCCTGTAGGGCATCACATGAACTACATGAACCCCTTAGAGACACATGACCGCATGACCTAAACATGATCATGCAAGTCACAAATGATCGAATTATTGGTCCAATGGATCTTGTGAAGTCCTTAATGCAACCACATCCCTCATAGATAAAGCTAGAGAAGTTACCAAAGTATGATTTGTTGTTGAATCATACGAGCATCTGAGTGAGAAATAGTATTGCAGAAAAGATCTAAGGAGATGGAATTGTGGCATATACTCATGGATGAGGCTCATGATTAGGGTTTTCAAGATGGTCTTATGATTTAGGTACTCGAAAGAGGAAAAAATGAGAGCACTCTAGAGAAGGGGTGACTGATATAATGAATTCCCCCCCCCATATATATGATGTTTCACGAGATACCAAACATCAACCGGTAGACCAAACGCCACCTGAGATAACTGGATGGTGACACTACCAAAGAATTAGGTGGGCATTAGTTTTCCTCAGAACAGATCCCTTATCACCACATACATAACTCTAGAGGGGGGTATTTGTTGATGCCCACCAAATAATCATCAGTAAAAATAAAAAATAAAAAATAATTGAATTGGGTTATTACCTTCCTCACAAAAGAAAATGATTCAAGACTTGAAAATTACATGAGCCTCCAAGGGACTAATGATCTCATGACCTTTTCAAGGTCATGTAAATACTCCACATGGATCATATAACCTGTGGTGAATCCTGTGGATCCCCCTTCGAAAAACCAACCTTTTATTGTGTAGGCTCTCAAGACAACCTAATGAGTTCCCCTAAGCCACATGGTTTTTCATAGGATGTTCTTTACAAACCATCCAAAATTCTCTAAAGAATAAGGAGGAATAATTTCCTAAGGGAGAAAACCCCATTGTTCATAAAGCTTGTATCCCACATCATTATTGGGAAGAATAAAATTCCTAGATGATATCCAAGAAAACTCACAAGACCCCTAAACCTTTCAAAAATAAAACAAATGATATAAATGGTAGGAGGTGATAGGTACACATGGTCACTGAATGACATGTGACACGCCACTAGAGACCTTTAAGACACCACAAGACCTCAGTGACATTTTTAACTCATCTCATGAAATCCCTTTGGTTTTTCAGCCTCACTGTGAAAAAACACTTGGGTATGTCTAGGAAACTACTTACTTACCCTTCGACACTCTAAAGAAAAATGAATAGATTTGTTCACAACATGATCGTACATTCTCATATGACCCATAGTAGTCAAGCGAGGAATCATAAAAAAAATTGACCAAATATCCTTGACATTACTCATGAAAACTCTCATAATCCTTGAACATTGTAATATAAAACAAAGGGGATAAAAGGTAGGAGGATAGATCTCTCACTATCATTGAAATAAATGAAACACACTAGGATGTCCATAGTGTGTCCTTACAAGACCACCTGACAAGTCGACAAGATCTCATGAAGATTTATGGACAAGACACCCTTTCCCCAAGAAGTATTTTATGTAAGGAATCAAGCTCTCATGAAGTTTCTCATACATGTACATAGAAAAAGATGAAAATTCCTTTGAAATACCCATGTTATCAATCAATTCTTCATCAATCAGAAATAATTTGATAAAAGAGTCATTGACGGAAGAGACTCACGGTCATTGAAAATTAGGCGTCGCTCTCGGAAAAACCCACGGCAAAGACTCACGAAGTTGTATGGCATCATCCCCCTTCAATGACTCCATCCTAGATTTGTACCAAATAAAACATGAAAATCTGAAAACAATAGAGGTAGAGAGACCTATAAATTCCCCACCCCATATTCAAAGAGGGAAATGTTTGATCTTGGAACTTACTATGACTATGCATGGAAGAAACCTTGGAGTCTCATGCCGATGCCAGATTGGATTTCTCAGAGCAACTGATCACGTGATTGGGAAACCTTATGTCAGGTATCATACTGGATGGAATCCCGAGTAGTCATGTTCCAGGCCTGAGAAACTTCTCATGATCATTCATAGATCATGTGAAGGGTCTCTGGTGGGATATGAAAGGAACATCCCACACACCCACTAGATCATGCGAGAAGCAATATACACTAACATTGAATAAAACCAAGTCATCCACAAGGAAAAGGTAGGAATAAAAGACTAAATGTGGAATAATTAAATCAAAACATGTTTTCTGAGCCATGTGCGCTTTGTGTGAGCCTCCCAAAGACACATGATAGCACCAGGACATGTTTTATAGATCTCTTAATGACTCTTCAGCATTCTACCAGGTTTATATGAGGCCCTCCATACTTGTTGAGGAAAAGTCACATGACCCATTTAGACATATCACAATAGTCTCATGAAGGTCCCCATGGACTTGTTACCTAAGCCTTGTGACATCCTTCAAATGCATCACCTGACTCATATAATGGTGCATGCTCATGTTAACCAAGTCTCGTGAGATTACCTAGGCATAAAAATGGGCTCTTGCAACATCCTATGGACATATTATTAAAGAATCAAAATTCCCTCTAGGGACATTAACCAAGAAATGTGACATCCTCTAGACATGTCAACCAAGTCTCGTGAAAGCATCAGGTAATATAAATGGGCTCTTGTGACATACTTCGAGCATATCGTCCAAGACATGAGACACCTTCTGAACATGTCAGCAAGGATGTGCGATATAATCTGGAGGAAACATCTAGATCTTGAGATGTACCTCATACAGGTCAATTGGGTTAGAAAACACCCTCCAAAATAGTAGGGACATTGAATCAGAGAATCTTGAGATTTGATAGCCTTATCCATCCCTAGTGTGTAAGCCCTGAATAAAAGAGAAACCTCATAGTGTAAGCCTCGATCAAGGGAAATATGACTAATCTTATTTCTACCATATTTAGGATATGTTGTTCACCACTTCAAGGTTTGAGTTTCATATTGAACATCTAGGGATATCCCTATATCTAAGACCCTTACCCAATGAAATGGCACTAATCACTTGTTAACCCTTATTTCTCACAACGATCATGGATCATGTGGTCTTAGGGAGTTTCACTAATCATTTCAACTGCACTATGCACCCCAGGGAAATAAGGGTAGGCTCAGTGTATAATTACCAACTTCTGAAATCATATAGCATGTCCCCAATCAATAGGGAATCCATCTCATTATAAGCCCCTAACAATCCTGAAACCTCGAAGATGGTTATAATGTCCTCAAGTGTGATCATCCACCTTATTCTGTCAGCAGGTCAAGGGATAACCGAACTATGATGACTTTAATTCCAACCATACTCAGGATGTGTATGATGCCTTCTCAAGGCCCAAGCTCTATACCAAACACCTCAAGGACTATCTCAGTACTTAATTTCCATATCTATATACAATGAGATTGATCATCTATTCCCCCTTATTTCTCACACCAAGCATAGCTCATGTGGTCTTAGGGGGATGTAATGGTCACCACATTAGCCATCATGGATTTCTACTAACCAGGGAAATCCCAGTATTTAATCCTTGATGAGTTTCATGGTATAAAAACCCCTAATATAAGGGAATATACCTTGGGGATAGTCCCAAGGGCATGATTTAACTACAATGACTCTTATTATTTCCATAACTTGAATACGTAGGACATCTCCCTGAGACCCGAGATCAAACATTTTGTGTCTTAGTACCCATACATATGTTCTCTCCACATGATGCTAAACTACACTATATTAATTAACTATGTGGGTCTTGATTCCTAAAAAAACTTGGATACATAGGACACCTCGTAATGGATCAATCCCCTCTTCAGAATATTAACTACCTCCTTATGTGGTAGTGTATTCTAAAGAATTTGTTCATACAGCTTCAGCACATAAAGTATCTATTCACTATTAGGAAAATGGATAAAGAACCTCAGATACATACAAATGGATTCACTAATGATATCGAACTCCCCTCATTTCATCAATGTGACTTCCTTTATTTTTTTAATGATATAATTAACCAATGAGTTGTTTTTTCAAGGTAACCCATCCCGTATTGAGATTACGAGTAGATTCATGAACATATATTAAATCTATAATAGAGTCTCAAAGTAGGAAACATATCCCCAAAATGAGGGTATGATGAGCCCAACCTCCCATTCTCTCAACCAATGCGAGACCCCAATAGTATTTGAGCATGAAAACTCAGATAACCACCAAACTTTTGAAAGAAGGAATGTACCCAGTTATATATGGGGGAACCATTATGGGTTTTTTAGAAAAGTGAAAATGGTATCCCGACATGAAAAACCCATTTCATGCCTCAAAAACCTGTTAAAACAATGGTTGTCCCTAGAAACGACTACAACCATGGTAAGTTGGGGACCATGATTGTGGTGTATTTATAATGGGATGTGACCATGATATATATTCAACCATGGTTATAGACCTTTCCAAGGACACCTATGGTCAGGGCATATGACTGACCGTGACCATAGGTTCTCGTAGCCAAGGCCATTTGAATTTTTCTAAAATATATAATATTTATTATTATTATTATATAAAATTATATATATACATACATATATATATATGAATATGAATATATTTATACATATTTTTCATTATAATATAGTCATAAAGTAATAGATGAATTAGATGGTATGTCCTAGGATCAAATTCTACTACTTATTTTTTTAAGGCTGCAGCCATAGTCATATGTGACTGTGGCTATAGAATCCCCCTAGAAGTGGCTATAACCATGGTATTATCCCATGGAAATAGCCACACCAATAGCCTCCACAGGAATTCTATTCATGGCTATAATTTATAGTCATGGTAATAAGGGTTATAGCCACGGGTATGGCCCATTAATATAGACAAATCTTACCATAGTGTCCCTTATTATTCCTTAATATTTAATATAATATATATTTATTTTATAATGTCATATATTTTTATTGGTTTTTTATTTGGTGAATCATTTTCATTTATAAAGGGAAAATTTAAAAATGGATTATGAATGGAAATTAAGGTTATAAAATTTTTCCCTTTTGAAAATTAATGTTATAAAGACTTGATTTTGTATATTTACTCACTCAAATAAAATAAATATATAATTTTTTTATTTTCATGCAATAATTTTTTGTTTTTATTTTAAAAATAAATGGGAATAATATTTATGGAATCTTATTAGTATTTTACACACACCCTACATACACACCATGTGTGTGTAGTATTCTCTTCTCTTGATTTTGTTTTCAAGTATGGTTGATGTTTTCATTCATAGGAGTGAAACATGGGTTTGATTATAACAATATAGTGGTAGTGTAATATAAAAATGACCATGTGTCATGTGCTGATAGTTGGGTTCTTTATTTCACTTCTGTATAGACATTTTTAATTAGACCTATATACTTGTTTTCTATATTTTGATATGCATTTTGTACTTTTTATGGTTTAATGTTGGTTATTTAGTTTATTTACTATTTGGTATCATTTATTATTTATAACCTATAAAGGGTGTATTACACTCACTATTTACATTTATACCCTTAAAACATTATCCAAACTATAGAGATCGAGAACATGATTTAGGATGGTAGAATGTTGGTTTAGGTATGATGGAAAGATATTCAGGGTGGAGGTAGTATTATCATAACATCGGAAATAATAAAAAATATGCCTGATCACCCTCCTTATAAGGGAACATCAAGTTAGTGGGGGATTTTGGGATTGATATATATCATTCAAGATTTCAAGGGTTTCTCTTTTCAATTATATTCTATAGTGTGATATGTTGAACATTATTGTTCAAGGCATGAAATTATTATTTTTGAAAGGTTTCTAGGGATCAAACGACACTTGTTTGAGGATATAGAAGCAATGAGAAGCTTAATCCTAATATCAACCATGAAATGAAACTGAAACCATGAAATTGTAAAATAAATATCCCAATGTACCTTTCACCAATGTAAACCACTACACAATCTTCATACTCAAGCATGATCAAGATCACTTAGAGGCAACCATTGGAATCCCTCTTATATTTTGTATCAACAACCAAATATGAATCACCCAATGTCTGGGAATTATCATTCTTTACTCCATGATATGCTAGTATCTGACTAGTAAAGGAGGAAAAATAAAGAGTGATTAAAGGTGAGGGAGAATCAACATGAATTAAATAATTATAATATAACAAAATCTTGATGGTGTTTGCCTCTTTATATATCCCTCCGGGGGTCACTATGCATTAACTCATATGTTATGAGTTATGCATATGATTAGAAATATATTGTAATAGTAAATCATTATTAATCACCCATGTATTTCATCTTAGAAAATTCTTGATAGTAATAATAGCCAATATAGGGATGATTTGAACAATAACCATTAACATCCCATTTTCATGTCAATCCAATGGTTGTGATTTCATTATATCATATCCAATGATATTCCAAATCCAAAATATTAAAAATTTATTTCATTTATATAAGAATTAATTTGTTTTATATATATCTTACCATACTATATAACTATATTTGACCTTAAAATATAATCCAAAACACATTATATGTGTGAATGATTTAGGGAAAATCTCATTCAATATTCCACTTACACTAAATCCTCATATACTTTATTCCATTTCACCTTATATTTTATCATATAAAATAATTTTTAAAAACATATCCAAAACTCATTTTAGATATCTCCAAAATACATTTATAAATATATAATTATGTTAATATTGTATCATATCATATGCAATACTTTATGAATACACATCAAAAAATCCATTTGGATAACTCATTCACATTTCAGAGAAACTCTATGAGTCAAATTCAACCACTATTTTGTCAACCATAATGTAAGACCCCATAGAATAATGTATCATTGATAAAATAATCAAAAATCCTTAAATATAACTAAATATTTTATTTTAGAAGATAATCAGTGCAACTCAAGCTAAAAATGGATCTAGTGTGATCTCCATTAAACACTTGCATCTCTATACTAGTGTTTATCAGCTTCATCATATGCAGGTATGGATTTTTATATGACCCTTTTTCCAAGATACCGAGTAACCATGGGATATAGAGTATTTCAATCCCATATAGCTACTTGTACATTCTCAATTATATAAGTATAGACTAACTAGGTCAATGAATACACCACATAACATTTTCCATTATGAAAAGAACATCACATTCTCCACTTCCAGTAGATAATCACATCACATGTATTATCTAGGTATGTCTATGTACTTACTAAATACCACTCAATCAAGGGCTCAAATTTCATACTCCTCATATGAGATGAGAAATCCTATCTTGGTTAAGCTCCAATAGATGACATGATCAACTATATACCCAATCAACCCCTGATTAGCTATGTTTTAAGAATTTTGTAAGAAATGTAAAAAATATATAATGGTTATCATGATAGTTATCTCTTCAATATTAAGAATTTAGTAAATAAAAATATAAACCATACACCCCTAGTACACAAAATACATAGTATATGACACTCTATAAGGTATACTTCATGGATAATACAGCAAACAAAGCCCATTTTATACCTCATGAGGATATTTTACATCTTAATATAAGAATTTTACTCATTTTAAAAATAAAATTTTATGTGAATATATAATACTCAATAATGAACATTTTTTAGGGATAACTCAAAGTCATACTTTGAGAGGAAAATTATCATTTCACATTGGGTAATATATAAATCCAATATGAAATTATGATAAATTAGAGACAATATTATGTATAGTATGATAAATTTTATGTTCTTAAACCCATTAAATAATTTAAAAAAATATAAATAATTTTTTATCCCATCATATCACATGTGATATAATACCAAATCAGACATATGTTTTTTATAATTTTGGGGTTTTTTATACTCATTAGTTCTCTATGTAATTTTTAACACATCTCTATGTGGCCATCAAACAAAACACTCCCACTAAAATCTTTAGTGAGAAACATATATTAATAGATTTATTAGAATAATAATGAGACTTAAGAATCATATTCCCAATGTTCAAGTCATTGAGAATAGTATTCAACCTCTTTAACTTCAAAACATCTAATATTATGATGTTGATAATTTTTTTGTCTATTTATAATTATTTCAAAGTCTATCATCATCATCATAATTCTTGGGATCTTTTCCATAAAACTTTTCCTTAAAATCTATAAGTAACTAATATAATTATTTTCATTAATATTTTACCTAGTTACCCTGAAATTTTTATGATATAAAGTGGAGTTAACTTTGTATTTTGATAGTAATAATCATTTATTTATTAGATTTGAAATTATTTAAGTCTATATATACTCTCTCCAGCCTCTTAGAAACTAAATTCTCTTCATTATATCATGACAATATTTAAAAAATCCTTTGGGCTTAAAAAATTACTCTTATTTCCTTTAGTGATAATATTTTACAAATAGACCATTGTATCCATATCATATATGGTATTTTATGTGTTTGGATATTTTTTTATTAAAATAAGACATCAGTATTTAAAATATAAAATATGTTATAAAATCTAATGAATCATAAACCATGGGAAAAAGTCATATCATATTGTTTATAGAAAATCCTTGTTTATAAATAACTTATCTTATCAATAAAAAAATAATATAACTATACACATCCTTTGTATAGATACCATTATTCTCAAAACATTCCCTTGCATTCTAATATAATATTTAGAAACCATTTTCTTTAACATTTTAATGCAAACTACATGCTCTATTAATCCTTTCCTTGATTTTAAACTCTTATTAATTTACTCTATTTATAAAGTATACATTTAGTATCATATATAACCTTTAAAATAGAAGAATTAATTTCTATAACATCAATACTTGATGTGTGATTTCCATATAGTTTCAAACCCCTTTATATAGCCTATAAAATTTCCATATTATGAAAACATTATCATTCCTTCTTAAAATATATTTTAGGATTCATTGACCAATGATGACTATTTGACAAATCTAATATTCTTCTAGCATAAAACTTTACCCTTTTTTCTTATTAGCATAACACCTAAGACTAAACATCACATGTCATTTTTATTTATCATTAACACATTTAGAAAATAAGGTAAATATTAATTGAAAATCTTTAACATTTTCATTACATTTATAACAATGAAAAAAGAGTTAATTACATATCCATAACAATCATTAATGAAACTTTCAATAAACTCAAGCCATTAATATACACAATCATATTGAATATATGACGGGACACTAAATTTCCTTAATTTATCTTTAATTTTTTTATTTTGAAAACTAGAGTGAATTATTGTATTCTTCTTATAAGCATCTAGTTATACTTTTTGAACAAATTAAATATCAGGTTTTTCATGAAGGTATGGATTTAACACATAGAATTTTCTCTCTTTCTTAATAACAATTCATAAGTTTTGATAACTGTATAAGAAGTTTATTAAATTAAAATTCTCCTTTTATATATATTGAACTTAAATTATTATTTTATAATGATGATTCTATTTATATGTGAAAAATTATATTTTCTCATATGAGTATCATGCATACTTTTATTTAATAATGAATTTTATTAAATGTGATCCCACTAAAATAATGAACCCTTTTAAGCTCATCATATGCATTAGTGGAACAAGATATATATTACGCAAATCAATGAAGCCCACATTGTAATTAAACTCATCACTTTATCTATTTAGGTAGCCAGTCATCTCAATCATATCAGATATGACTCATGGATATTTAAGAAAAAACTCTTTGTATAATCCACCACATAGATAAACTCAACACCATTCCTCTATTATCCTAACTTATATGGTTTCCAAGCTAAGTTAATCATAAATAAAATGCTAAAAATGAGCCACCTTACTATTATGATCACCTCAATACTTTCTTTCCTTATGCAAGATAATCTAGGGGAAGTCGACCTTGGCATAAACCTACCCAGTTGAATGATCAAGGTCTTGACAAGTGAATAATTATTAATGAATAATGAATTTACTATTTTTAAAGTGGGTTTAATCTCACCATATTATCTCTTGTATTCATTTTTCATGTATTCATGCTTCTGGTGATTTAGTTTAGAATCCATATCCCTTTCACCAAATCAATATGTTCAAACCAAATTGATATATAACTCTTTACATGACTCATAGAATTTTTTATTAGAACAAATTAAAATCCAAATATATCTATGAATATATAAATGCATCTTGTGGATAAGTTACATGAAAACCTTTCATGAAAAGTCTTTGGATAATATTAAATTACAAATCTCTACATTAGTAAGTTTGAAGTGATATATATTTAACCCCACATTTCTATTCTAGAAATAAGTCTCTAGAAAAATGAGTAGTTTGAAAAAAATTCATTCTACCAAAGGATACTTTACTAAATAGTGTCCTTAATTTCATCATAATTATAACACATAATAAGTACAAATCATAATAAACAACTTAATTCATGTTAATAACCCAAAACGAGAAAAATTCAAGGTATAAAAAAACTAAACAAATTATTATTCCAACCATGTAACTCTTTAGATTTATATATAAAAATTTATTGAATTAGTTTAACAATTTAAATAAAAACATAAATCATTAATAACATAAAAAAATACATTCATAAATAATGTATAGAATAAATTAAATAAATAAACAATACATATATTTAAACATGAGATAAACATTTTATTAATAATTCATAAATTTAAGAAATTATAAATAGTTTATAAATAAGCTGTACATTATATAAATAAATAAATATAAAAACTTTATATTTATCTCTAATATGAAATCCTTCTTATTATTCTTTTATATTCCATTTAAATTTAAATATATGATGTTAAATTAAATATAAATATTTTTTATTCCAAATATTTTTTGTAAAAAAATTTACATAATCTAAATATCGCATATTTAATATTATTTAAAAATTGATCTTATCAAATATAAAAAATCCTTCTGATATGGTTTAAATAATTTTATAAATAATTCCTTCTAATTTGAACAATTAAAATTAAATATTGTGAACAGTTTATAATATAAAATATAATCCTCTTTATATTTTTTCCTTATTTTTTATTTTATAAACAATTAATAAATTACTCTTATAATTTCTATATTAATGATTTATATATAAATTATAAGTTATTCTATATAACTTTATAAATTTATTTTAATTTTAAAAATTAATATTATGGAATATTTATCTAAAAATATTTCATGAGAACTTAATTAATTAATGTATCAATATTTTATAATTTAAATAAACATTCAAAAATACATGTTTCCATAATTTATAAAAAAATATAAAGGATAAAATTCAATTCTAAATTGAAATTTAGAAAAATATAATTTTTTTCATTATACTATTTTTAATGATATATGATATATTGTAATAAATGGTTGATAGGTCAAGTCATGTAAAACAATATGTAGCACTATCAATCATATTATATAATTGATAATCACATTAATGATAAGTGTGGTAGTCTATATAAGATAAACTGTGTGGCATAGGGAAATTGTATCCTATGACAGGAACCTATGAAAGATTAAATCATCATTGAGAGTTATATTCTGTGATATGTTTTGATATCTCTTATATGATATGATACTCAATTTTTCACCCATGGCATGGTGCATTTATACCGAATGATATCATAAATTGTATACTATGATACAAAAAAACCAAAAAATACAATTGAATCACATGCTATGATATCACATATTATTTCATACAATCCAATCATGGATTCTGATATCATATATTGTATAACCATACAAAAAATAAAAACCATATTGTTTTCAGTGATATCAAATATGAAATTAAAAAATATATGTATTTTCTTAATTTTTTAACATGATTTTGTAAATCAAAGCACATGGTGAACCTCTAATGCCACTAATGGTAGTCGAATCTCTATTCCTCAAATGAACATGTCCAATGTGAAAAAATATGAACCTACTAAAGAACCTCATTTCCCCAAATATTTGGGCTATGAAACTCTTTGCATCGATAATAAATATCTTAAGTGAAGAGACACACTTCATCATTATTCATGTGTGAGAGTTACAAGGAATTGTTTAACTCTTTAACCATTTATTTAATAGAACTAAAATGATTCTAGGTATTTAATGAAACTTGTTAAAGGTAGTGTAATAAATTATAAATATCATCCCAAGATCAACTATGAAATGAAATTGAGACTATGAAATTGTAAAATGAAGAACATAGTTTAAATTTTACAAATGTAATATGATACAACAATAATTATACTCATACTTTATGAAGATCCCTACGATATACCCATTGTAATCCATCCTCCATGGTGTATCCTTGGGATGATATGAGTCACCCAAAATTTTGGAAAAATCCTTATTCACTATACAATATTCTAGTATCTCATCAGGTAAATTAGGAATAATAAAGAGTGATTTTATGAGAAGGGGTCAATAAGAAAAAAATTAAAGCTAGTATAAAAAAATATAAATGGTTTTTTCCTCCTTATATAGCCCTCGGGGCACCCTAGAGTCACCATGAATTAATTTATATGATAATAGTTATGCAAGTGGTTAAAAACTAGTTGTAACACTTTTTTATTTATAATCTCCCAATAATTTATCCTTATAAAATTAATAATAGTAATTATAACCAAAAAAGGAAAAATTTGAACATTAACCTTTAATGTTCCACTTCCATTCCATGGAAGTGGTTAGAATATCATTATTTCATATCTAATTATATGCCAAAACCAAAGCATTAGAAATGAATTTGGTGTATATATGTAATACTATACAACTTAGAGATATTATACCTTATGATATAACCCAAAACACATCATATATGTATAGGATTTAGGAAATATATCCTTAAATTTTTAGATTTATAAATAATTATTTATTTCAAATTTATCAGCTGCCTCTTATATACATTTGGTGTTTTCCTGAATGGTTATCAATGGTATTTTGATTTACTAAAACAATCTTTGACATCTCTTGATATGTTTTCATTTTTAGTCCTATGATATGTGTGGTGATTACATTATATATTGAGTGATCCATATATAATTATATATTTGTAATGATGTATGGTTGTTTTTTTTAAAATTTAGAATTTGAGTTCCTATATAGAAGTATTTTTTTTAAAATTTAATTGAAATGAAATAACACTGCCCAGGTTTGGGTTAGATTATTTAACCTCAACTGGTTTTTTTGGCACCCTCATATCCTCAATGATCTATCTCTTCGCATTGGTACACCACTTAAGGTGGACCATAGAACTTTGAATGGGGATTTAGGGTTATATGCTAGGGTACTTGTTGAAGTCAATTTAGAATCAAATCCCCCTCAATCTATCACTTTCATTGCTCAATATTATAAAACTATAGTGAGGCTTGAATATGAAAGATTACCCTATTGTTGTGAGTATTGCAAGCTGGTTGGACACTCTATACATCAATGTAGGAATGTTCACAAGCAGCCTCCACAAATCAATAATCTGGGATGGATGGAAATTAAAAAGAATAGGAGGGAGAAAGAAAATGTTGTTGACAAACCTGAAACGTCAAAGAAAAAAGAGGAAAAATGGGTTTCCAAAGTTAATTCATTCAGGATTTTAGATTCTACTAAAGGGAAATCTTGGGTTGTACTTGTTGAAGACCAAGAATTGGAAACTCTTATACATAATTTTAAAAAGGGCATTGAAGAGGATTTCCTTGACATTCTCTCTCACCCCATCCCAGATTCTGTTCCAACAGAACTCCCTTCAGAACGCCCTGCTTCTTTGGTTTTAAAGCTTTCCCCGATTCTTGACAATGTAGTTAAGGAACACCCCTGCACTCCTTTGGAAATTGATAATGCTAATCCTGAAATCATTATCACTAATATGCAGCATTCTGAAACTCGACCTTCTCTTGAAACCGTAGACAGCCCCAAGCCTGTGCATAACTACAAGGCTGCCCTTCTGTCTTCACCTCTCGGTAAGGATAAGGGGCGGGATTTCAGTGGGACTCCTCCCTTGCAGGACCCCTGTAAACCAGATGCTTTGCATCTAGAACCTGCATCCAAACAACTTTCCTCTGAATCTATTCCTCCAGCTTTGCCAACTCAATAGTCATTGAACAACAGGCAGTGTAATCCCTCAAAAGAGGAGGTTCCTGGAGTTAAAACCAGGGCAAAGGCCTTGGCCTCCAAAAAGAAAGGGGACAAACCCACTGAAAAGAGGTCTAAATGAATATTTTATATTGGAATTTTCAAGGAATTTCTAACCTTGACACCTTCAATGTTTTAAAAAGATTCATTAGAACTCATTCCCCAATTCTTTTTGCTATTGCTGAACCTAAAACCAACTTTGCCTCTAGATTACACCAAACCCATTTTGGATATCCCTTTCTTAGGGCTTGTAATAATGGGACTTCTACTAATTCATTATGGATTTTTTCTCATTCCTCTTTGCTAAATGTTAGTATTTTTAAGTGCTCGAATAAAGAAATCACATGTGAATTAATATTTGAGAATGAACCTGTCTACTCCACTTTTGTTTATGCCTACACTAGATACCAAGATAGGAGGGATATTTGGAATTATCTCACCCACCTTAGTAATTCTATTAATCAGACTTGGTTTATTGTTGGTGAATTTAATGCTATTCTAGCCCCAATTGAAAAGCTTGGACCTTCACACGCCCCTATATCCTCTAGAGAATTACATGATTGTATTGAAATGAATAATCTTGCAGAGATCAATATCTTGGGAGCTAAATTTACCTGGTATAGGAAATATTACAATAGAATCATGGCCAGAAAACTTGATAGATCCTTTACCAATGTCCATGCCCTGGATAAATGGGATAACATTTCTAGAATGACTCTTGTGTTGATTGCTTCTGATCACCACCCCATCCTCCTTTCCTTCTCACATAAATCTAATAAACTTAGGGCCCCTTTCAGATACAACATTTCTTGGTCTTCTGACCCAGAATGTGTAAACATCATTAAGAATAATTGGATAAACATGCATGGGAAATCTGACCCTTTTTCTTTCCCGGTGAAGTTAAAATGCTTAAGCTAACTCTAAAAAGCTGGTGCAAATTCAAGGTTAGTAAAATGGACAAAGACGTCAACCTCTTGGAAAAGGATATTATTCAATTCCTAAACACTAACTCTTCTTCAAAATTTTCTCAAGACTCTCAACATGAAATTAACATATCCTCAAAGCTTATCTCTCTGCTCAACTTTAAAGACAATCTTCAAAAGCATATTTTTAAAGCCAAATGGCTTAATGATGGAGATATGAATACTAAGTTTTATAATGCCCTTCACAGAATCAAAAAAACCTATAGACCCCTTGCTTATATTAGAAATGGGGATCAGATTCTTGACACTGATGAAAGTATTACTAATCATATTGTTTCTCACTTTCATAATATCTTTAATGGTGATAGTATTAATAAAGACCTTATGCCAAAAATCATACCACCTTTAGTTACTAGTGTTGATAAATCCTTGCTAAACAGCATCCCCTTTGACCACGAAATCAAAGACACTGTCTTTAGTTTAAACCCAGACAGTGCTCCTGGGCCGGATGGTTTTAATAACGGTTTTTACCAAAAACACTGGGATGTCGTCCAAAATGATGTTTGTAATATGGTCAAAGCTTTCTTCTCTAGAGGAATTCTCCCTCATGGTCTTAACTCTCAATTTCTTGTTCTCATTCCCAAAATCGAGAATGCAGATGACATCCAAAGCTTCAGGCCCATTGCGCTCATTAACTCTCTTTTCAAAATCATCACTAAATTAATTTCATACCAAATTACTTCCATTATTAATCTAATTGTTTCTTGGAACCAATTTGGATTCATAAAAGGCAGATCTATTCAAGACTGCATCTATATGGCCTCTGAATCCACCAACCTTCTCAACAAAAATAATAGAGGTGGAAATGTTGCCATTAAACTAGATATTTCTAAGGCCTTTGATACCATTGATTAGATATTCATGTATAAAGTCTTCATGCAATTTGGTTTTAATTAAATTTTTATTAATAGGATCTATTATTTATTCAATTCATCCCATATCTCTGTTCTAATCAATGGATCACCTAGAGGCTATTTCAATTGTTCGAAAGGAGTGAGGCAGGGTGATCCTCTCTCAGCTATTCTCTTTTCAATCACTGAAGACTACCTAAGTAGGCTAATCTCTCAAGCGATTGATAAAGGTTTTATAAAGCCTATCTCTGCTTCTAGAAACTTGAATGCTCCCTCACACCTTCTCTATGCTAATGAAATAATTCTCTTTACTCATGGGGGTAAAATAAACATTCTGGCTCTGAAAAATATCCTCCTTCACTACCAGGAAGTCTTTGGTCAGCATATAAACTGGAATAAATCATACATTTTTTTTGGAAAGGACTTTTATTTGGGGAGGAAGATTACCATCACTAATACTTTAGGTGTCAAATAATGTTCACTTCCTTTCACTTATATTGGAGTGCCCATCTTCTGGGGAAAACCAAAAGTGAATTATTTTTCTCTCATCACTGATCAAATGCTTCATCATCTTTCCTCCTGGAAGGGTAAAAATCTTTCGATGCCTGGGAGAATTTGTTTGGTTAAATCCACCATCATTTATAAAATGGTTTACTCCATGATGGTTTATAAATTGCCAAAGAGTCTTTTAAAATGCATTGATATTTCTATTAAAATTTTTATTTGGACTGGAAGTACGTTGGAGAGAAAATTGGTGATTGTCCCATGGATCTATTACTGCAAACCTGTTGATAAGGGGGGGATAGGCATTAAAAATATCTCTAATTTCAATGAATCCCTTCAAGATAGTCTTATGTTTAATCTCATTCATAATACCTCTCCTTCCATGGATTTTTTTAAAGTTCATTTTCTTGATAAACTTAGGAATAACCATACTCATTTCCTTATGTCCTCTATATGGCCCTCCATCAGAAACACCTTTACTTATATTATGAATAAATCTAGATGGATGGATAATAAGGATTCTGACTTAAAGTTTTGGCTTGATAACTGGACTGGTGTTCCTCTAATCTCTTTAATGGAAAAAAAATTTCTCCCCCCACTCTTAAGACTCTATTAAAACTGTCATGCATATGCAAAACCCATGTCTTCCTAATCATAATAAACAAATCGTTGACAACTATAACTTTATTAATACAAATGATTTCCTCATTTGGGAACCTACTTGTAATGGGATTCTTGATTCCAAAAGTTACTACAATCATTTACGCAATAACATGGACAATGATTTTTCTTGGTTAAGTAACTTTAATAAAGCTTGGTTAAAACCCTCGAGATTTACACTTGTCTGGCGAATTGCTCATAATAGACTTCCAACGGATACTTGTCTACAAACTTTTGGAAGTATTATTTTTTCAAAATTCCGCATGTACAGTGAACATAGAGAGGATATAAACCATATTTTTCTTTCTTGTGACACGGAAACTGCTCTTTGGCATTAAATTATTGACATTTTTGAGTGCAGATGGTTTATTTGTGATACCATTATCATGCAGATACAACGATGCTTGGACTTGTCTATTTCCCAACAGCTCAAAAATCTTTTGCTTACCACCATAGCGAAGCTTCTTCATGTAATCTGGTATGGTATAAATGACTTTATTTTTTGTAATAACTCTTTTAGAATCAATATAGGAAAAGCGAGAATCCTCATGGCCATCCGTGAAGCGGCTTCGATCCAAAAAGATCATTGCAACAACTCGATTCATGACTTGGAGATCCTCAGACGTGTGAGGGTGAAAGGGAATTATCCCTGCCCTAAATATACTTTTGAAGTTTTTTGGCTCCAACCCCCCCCCCCAGTCTAGATTAAAGTCAATGTGGATGGAGCCTCTAAAGGAAACCCTGGACCAGCGGGCTGTGGCGCCATCTTCAGAAATCATTTGGACCAGACACTTGGCTACTTCTATGGCTCCTGCGGCTTCTCTACTTCCCTTGAAGCTGAGATGATGGTCGTCATTCATGCCATTTCTTTTTCCAAGCTTCACAATTGAAACTACATCTGGATCGAGAGCAACTCCACTACCATCATACAGGCTATTTGGAATGGCACCATCCACATTTCTTGGACTCCCACTTCATGTTGGATGGATTGCTTGAACTCTTTGGCTGGTCTCAGCTTCATCGCCACCCACACTTACCGTGAGGCTAACAGAATTGCTGATTGGCTTGCCAATTTAGGTTTTACCCATGATCTGTATTGGAGGGATGATATTCCTCCAGAGTTACTCCCACTTTATGTTAGGGGTGTTAACAAAATCCCAAATTTCATACTCGTGTAATCCTTTTTTTAATAGTATTTGGTGTTTTGGTCTTTGGCCAGAACACCACCTTTAAAAAAACCCCACACTATGTCACTACCTTAAGTGGATCTTGGCAATGAAATCACAAAATATATAGTGACATCATCCCATTTCTACTCCGAAATGAGAAATGGTCATAAAATTCCTTCGAGTCACTAGTGTTATGTCTTCACTTATTGATGGGTGGAACACCTAGTAACAAATCTAGCTATCTATCTTTTCATCCTTCGCCACCAATACTAGTATTGTAAATCATGGTACATCTTTATAAGTATTGGGTATACCACCCAACTAGAAGCATTATATTCTATCATAAATACTACATGCATGTCTTCAAGAACCCAAATGCTCTCATAAAGGTGTTTTATCTCATCCCCATCAACAATCCAACCTATAAATGGGTCCCCAACTAAAACACTTTCCCTTACGATCAAGAACTCTGATTCTGATAGTTGACTCATTTTCACCCTATCTCAAATTGAATAGGCCACTACTAAATCTATAAGAATAGGTTTCCTATTAAATTAATATACCTCCATATGCATCTCCAAAAATAGCATCATCAACTGCCATTCACTACTGGCCTTCTGTACTTCCTATGTATGAGTCTTTTACCTCAAATTATGAGCTATGACATTAACTTTATTGGTTTTATAAGAAAGATCAAAGTCAAATTACTATACGTATTTTACTCATCATCATTGTTTTATATTTTATTTATGCTAGTTAAATATGTATTTAAGGCTCTTGTGGTCTATATGTAACACAAAGTGTTCTCCTAGCAAGTAGTGCCTCTAATAGCACAAGTCGTGTACTACCACTACTAGCTTGAGATTGTACATTGGGTAATTGTTCTCATGAGGAGTCAACTCTTGAGGCCCATATGCCATGACATGGTCTCCTTCTATTAGAATGGATACCAACATGATGCTTGACACATCAAAAAAACAATATAGTTTCTACTTGGCTATAGCATAATCAAGATCAGTGCTGATATCAACTATACTTTCAACTAAAGTCTCTCTCAAATGCTTTAAATAATAAAAATTTGATTCCCTTATTATTCAAGACTGTAATAGGTGCTACTAGCCAGGAAAAATCCTTAATTAAGTGAATATAATTTCCATCTAACCCCAATAAACTCCATAAGTTAAAAACATTTTTAGAATGATCCCAAAGAACCACTACACCAACCTTATTTGGATCCATACTCTTGATTCTGATATGATATAACCTAGGAAGTAAAATTTACAGATCCAAAATTTGAATTTTGAGATCTTATAAAATAGTTGGTGCTCCATCGGTGTACTCAAAATTATATCAATGTGTTTTTCATGTTCATGTTAAGTATGTGAGTACACCAAGATGTCATCCATGAAAACTACCACAAAAAAATAAAAATAGGGTGGAAAACATGATTCATCATAGCCATAAAAATGATGGACCCATTTTTCAAATCGAATGGAATAACTAGATAGTCATAAAGTCCATAACTACTTTAAAATATTTTATAGGTTATGTATAAATTCCTAACTCATACATGATGATAGCCAAACCTCAATTTGATCTTTGAGAAAACCCATGCTCCATAGAGCTGGTCCAAGAGGTACTTTATACGAGGCAGGGGATATCAGATCTTAACTATAAGATGATTAAATTTTATTTAATCTAACTAATGTATGAGGTTATAATCCACCTTCTTGGAGAAAATCATGGAAAACCCTCAAGGATAGGTTTTGGATCATATAAACCCCTTGGCTTCAAACTCCTTTAGCCACTTCTTGAGTTCCTGAAGCTCGGTAGGAGCAATATTGTAAGGAGGAATAGATACTAGTGCTACTCCTGGAACTAGATAAATAGTAAATTATATCTATCTTCCTTAGGAGGTGGTATTGAAGTGTCATTAGGGAAGATATCCCTAAATTTCTCCACCACTGGAGGGAAGTTGGTACATTTCATTCCTCGATCACTCATACAAATACTAGCAATTTAGTTTATCACTCCTCCCAGTCCATGACACTCTGATCTAGATCTACTAGTCTAGACATACCACTCACCCTTATGAATATAAGTACCACCCTTTATTGATGTGAAAGGAACACTTCTATGATAGAAATAAACTTGATTGTGATAGAGAACCAACCAGTCCATCCCAAGAATGGTTTCAAAGCCCCTCATCTTGAGGACAAAGAGGTTCTATAGGAAATGATAATTACCGACCCCAACAGAGAACTCTATATATTAGAATAAAATTTTTGACCATACTTTTAATAGTGCATCCATAGTCATCAATCCATAGAAATAATGAATTTTGATCCCAAGGCTTTCCATGATATATAGGGAGATAAAAAAACATAATGTTCTTATATCAAAAAGGGAAGATAATAAATTAGATGATACCAATATTGTACCTCATACTATTTATATGCTAGAACCCTAATCATAAATTATATGTTTTACTATGTATATATGGCCTAATCCATGGCCCTAATCTACAACCATAGTACCTAGAGTAGGTCCACTCGGTTGGTACTGCATGTCTTGAGTTTGGCCTCCCTAACAACATCCACCTCCATGACCTGTACGGCTAGTGGTAGTCCAAATTCCATTCTAGAATGTATTTACAAATAATTTTCCATATTGTGGATCCATTGAAGATCCTCATTCACTGTGAACATATGGAAATGTCTGGAAAATCCTATAAAGGTTCCCTATTCTGCCACAGGTTTGACACTAAACTGGTTCTCAGTCACATTGAGTCTTTACAAGACTCTTTCATCCACATTGATAGAATATTATAGAACTACCGATTCAGATACTCTGGCTTCTAATACTCTATTTGGAACCCTCCAAATGGAATTTATTACTACTTCATGAACTACTACCTGGCCTTAGTATCACACCATTGTGACTTGTACTATCATCTTCCCTCAAACTGTGATCAATGGTTAGGTTATATTTTATAATCCTTGAAATGGTAGTTAAACAAAAGAGATTTATCTGATACCAAATGGAATATTTGAGTCCATCCTTAAATAATCACACTCCTGAAATCTCATCACCTGTGAAGGAAAGTTAAAAACACTAAATCTCATTAAAATGAGCAGAATAGTCAATAACTGACAAGGATCCTTACTTCAAGAGAATAATTTCTCAAGCTCAGTCATCCCTCAGTGACTTTGTAAATATATAGTCATATAAGGAAGCCTAAAAGTCTCTCTAGACCATATCTTGATGATGATGTCCCTAGGTAGTAACATCCCACAAACTCTAGGAAGAACCACAAAACATATAAGCTACAAGATTGACCCTTCTTTCTAGAGTAATCTTCAAATTCTCAAAGATAAACATCATGTCCTATATCCATGTCTCAGTAGCTTGGGGGAAACTATCCCCCAAAAAATAAGTGGATGCTGGTGTTGGAACTCTCACATTAGCTCTTACATATTAAGGGTAGGTTATAGGGCTCCTTCTATGGACTGGATGAGCTATAAAAAACCCTCTTGAAACCAGTTTTGGATGCACGAGTTAGGTATAATTGGAGGTTCCTCATGTGGAACTACTAGAAAGTTAATCCCCACCACTTCAAGAGTATGTTCATCGCCACCTTCCTATATGTTGACCTGATTCTATCATGGAGTTATATATTTATCATTTCAAATCACATGCCTCAAAACTCGATAAGAATCTAAAGGAAGTTCTCCTAATACAAGGATAAGCATAAGTTCTCACTGCCCAAAAAATTATAACCCAACTACCTAATATCTAAGGTTAGGGTATTGTTCAGGGTCCAATTATTAATTATAGGAGTTCTTGTAAATTGATTTTCAATGAAAATTTACAAAGGAAAATGACATTTAAGTTGTAATTGGAATCCCCATTTAACAAAGACCAAATTTTAGAACTCAACAATTCAGAATTATGTCTATGTGTATCCCCATATATATATATATATCAAGGTCCATTTAGATGTTTCTTTCATTCCCAATTTATAAAATTTTATGTTTTATAAGTTTTAATTAGTACTACATGTAACTAAAACTAGGATGTTATGATTGTTCAATTAGATGGACCACTATTCCCAATTTATATAGGCACACAATCTTTAAATTTTAGTTGGAATCCATGTAATTTTAACCAATTAATGTTTCATCCTATATAACCAATGGCCCAGGGCATAAACACACTAAAATTAGCTAATTAAGGTTCTTCCCTCAAGAAAAATGGGAAAACATAGTTTAGGATGATGTAGACACTTTAACTAATCCAACTATTTTATCCTTGTATAAACATTAGCACAAACTCAAATATAACAGTCAAGGCACTAGAAATATGCATCAAGAAATTAATGCAACAATTAAACATGGCATGGAATAATTCATGACATATCAGTCCTCATGTTCCAATAAAGATGCATGAGACACTGCCTCCTCACCGAATCGGGACAAGGGTAAAGATAAAATTACCAAAAATAATAAAAGAAAAAAATTAATTTTTTCCACCCAATAGTGAAATCATTACAACCATAATAGGAACAATCCCAAACATCAAATCCCATTCTAGGAAATTTGTCCCTTTCTCCATACATGGGTTAGATAATCCCAAGAATAGACTCATTACCAAACACCAACATGTCCTAATCTCTTATATACCATCCTAAATACTAATGTAAGAAAAATAAAGTCTCTAATGCCACTTTGTGATGTCCTAGACCTAGTCCACTCATAAGTAACAGAACTCTATTGGTCACACAGCCTCAAAATCATATCCTTATATGGTAGAGGATACAAACTAGTAGTGAGGTTCTAAGTTGGTACTACGGGGAGACTATACCCTTGTGATCAGAGTGGAACACGGTGGTATAATAAGTGAATGATAACAGCATAAAATAACAATAAATACTAGATCATCGAAAAAGATAAACATCAAGATAAGATAAATATATTGAATAACAACAATTTCCATTGTATATAAAATGATGTCAATTTCATGATGTTATACAAAAATGAATAGGCATAAATGGAAATAGGAACACATGAAATAAAATTATATTAAAAGAATAAAAATACTAGAAGTAATATCTTGAATATTATCACAATAATAAGCTTGGTCATGTGATCCTAATCTCCTATGCTATAATAAAATAAAGAATACATTACCAAGAACATAATTTTATCCCTACATGCATCCATGAATTCTATCTGGGTACCAATCAGTGGCCCAAACAGGGTGTGAGATATGATTAGTAGGCCACCATCAATAGTTTTTATAACAAGTTCAATCTGTATAAAAATGTAACATCATGTAGGTTTAAGAATAAGAAGTGTAATAAGATGTGTGAAATAATAACCATGTCAAACTCGACTCCTCATGGGATGCTCGGCCAACCATACCTACTATAGACTAAGCTATATGAGTCTGAAGAAGTGACATATAAATATTTAGGGTCTAATAATATAACCAAGGCATCCATGTAGAATATATATTTAAATTAGGACTTAAGGTGTAAGAAAGGATAACAAGTAGTGATAATAGAAGGATAGGGCCCAAGGTGGAACCTAGACGTCCTTGACCTTAGAAGGTCATGTCCCCTCAGATCCATAAACTATGTAACATAGATATAATAGTCTAAGTGTAATAAAAATGGCACAACCTAAACATTCTACTAGAAAAGTGTTGAACTAAGTCCATGGAACATGTCAACATTAAATCCTATGCTAAGCATGACTGGATCCCAAGGAGAGAATCCAAGGTGTCATGTGTTTGAGAATTTTAAGCTAATTCCAACGAGTGTATCCAATGAATTCTAATTTTCATATATTAAGTGAGTGAATCATTGATGTTATGTTGAAGAATTAATGTACTAAAGGAAAATAAAGAATTCCAATGTGGGTATCTCTCTTGGAAACTTGCTCAATGAATCAGGATGTTGTCCTTTAAGTACTCAAGGAATTATTTAGGGAATCCATGGGTGGCCCAATTATTATGACTCATTTAAAAATAAAAAGTCCCATAGAAACAATACGAACCTTACATTTAAATAAAACATAAATTATAAGTGAGAATCATTCCAGTGTACCATTATCATTTCATTCAATCCATTTACTTTTCATTTATAAATGACAAAGGCTAACAAGTAGTGTCATACCATTAAACATCTCATTATAAAATAATTATTTCCAAGTGAATCATGATTTGTCTATTATAATGAAAGAGTTAATTTATTTAAATTAATTAATTACCTTTTTGAAATTTAATCCAAAAAACACCAATGATTGTTTAGGTTAATAATATAAAGTAGTCATATAGGAATATACATGGAACACCTAGAGGGGTGGCTCATGTTGAGATCATTAACCTTCAGTGAGGGCAATGGGGTCTATTAGTGTATTTAGGTTCTAGTTATGAAAATAATTTAAGATAAATTAATTTTAGATGTAAATAATAGGTAAAACATTAATGCAGCACAATGATAACAAATATAAATTATGAGACCTGATGGGAAGTTATAGACTGTCTATATTATAGTGGTAGAAAAACCCTCAACTAGTATCATCTTTCGATTTGGGAAATGATGGAATAAAATTTAGAAATAGAGAGATACACAGAAAATGAGGCATATTATCTCACATATAAATAACATTGAAGATGGAGAGATAAACTAAGAAAGTAAGGTAATGGATTTAATCACTTATATTGTCTAACCAACATGATGAAGGTCAGTCTGATCAGAGTCTCGTTAGAGGAGGAGCATCAATGACTAACTTGAGGTACAAGGGAAGATCTAAAATGAAAGGATATGTGTTTTTCATGAATAAGAAAGAAAAATATGGGTGAAAATATATAAATTTTCAAGGTGAAAAGTTAATTTTATCCTTCTTTAAAGGGGTTCATAGTTTGGTTGCACGATTTGGCAAAATTGTGCACCAACCATGTGGGCTCACTACCAAGGTGGAACTGATCATACTGGTTAGGCACATGGTTTTGGAAATTCATGTGAAGCTCGTACATCCATCTTCAAACCCTTTGTAATACCCTACATGGTTTTAACAAACTATGAAATATCAAGTGTACAGTTTAGAAAAACCATGTGCCTAGTTTCTATTCTCTAAAACCCAGAGATCTGAGCTTAGAATAAACCCCAAACACTCTTGGAACCACCATAGCCTCATTAGGAATTTCTATAAGGATAAAACTAAATATTAAAACTAAAAATTAAGGGATATATACCTATGATAAAAAATAGCATCTTACACCTAAATTCTCGAAAACCTTATTTAAAATGAAATGTTTTGTTATAGACTTTTCAAATGTTATAAGATAATGAATTTCAAGTGGTATGGTGAAAGTGTTTTAAAGAATAATAAGGTTTTAAAGTAGTGTTGAATTTTTTTATAATATAATAATTTTATGTTTTCCTTGAGTTTATAATATGGTTTTCATTAATGAATTTTAGTTTTAAACATATTATATTGGGCGTATTTTGATTGAGTAGTGTATTGCTTTTAAAATTCATTTATTTTAGTAAGTTTGTTTTCTTCTGTTAGGATTTAATAAAATAAGATCGAAATTATGATAATTTAAAAGTCACTAAATTTGTTTAATAGAAAATGAGGAGTGACTTATTTTAATTTTTACATATTCTAAATGGGTTACCAGCTCATTTTATATAGTAATGTGTTTTTTATAATTATAGCTGATGAAATCAGTTACTATGAGTTTTTTTATGGGTAATAAGTTGAAAATTAATGGATTATTTTGTTTTTTTACTCTTATGGTATGGTTTTGTGGGTAAAATAAGTTTTCAAAAAAGTACATTTCATAATTTTTTAATTTTTGTTAGGTTAATTTATACAAACCAATGGATTAAAAATATATTCTAAGTAATAAGTGTTTACTTTTAGCCTTATTTTTAATCAACCATGTTTTTTAAATCAAAATTATTTGATAACTTTTTTTATGATGTTTTTTTTCTAAAACTCATTGGGTATTTTGATGAAATTAATTTTTTCTTCACAATGATTTTTAAAATGGTTAATATGTATATAATTTAGTGTAAATTTTTTTAATTTTTGTATTTAAAATTTATATGCATTAGTTTTTGGATAAATGTGATTTTATTTAGTCTAGGATTGAATGGTTTTTCATTTACATAGTTCAAAATTTTCTCTAATAATGAATTATTTCATTTTATTGTTTTCTTTTGAATGTTAATAAGTAATTTAGTGAATGTGTATTTATCATTTTTATATAAGTGACCAAAATTTATATTTTATATGTATTTTATTTCAAAAAAATACCTTTTAGTGTAAAGTATTTTAGTATTCATTAAATGGATGATGGTATTTCTAAAAGTGGGGTAAATTAGTTTCTATGGAAATAATATATATATATATATAATAAATATTTTATGTTATCTAAATTATTTTTTTAATGTTTATAAATCAAACATATGGTTTTATATTTATTTGGGTAGTGTTTAGATAGTTTTGATTTGGAATAATATGGTTTTAGAGTTTTATGAAACTAGGATTTCATTATAAATAATTAATTCCAAGTATATCTAAAAGATTTTCAAAATTTGTTTTGAAATAAGTGAGTTATTTTACAATGTATTTAGAATATTTAGTCACTTTTGAACACATGATATATAATATCTTGTTTTGGTAAATGGATATTATAAGAAAGATATGTTTATGTTGATGAAATTTTGAAAATATTATTTATTGTGAGTGAGTCTAGTTATTATTAATGGTTTCATGTTATGAAAATTTTTTGGGTGATGATTTTATATATAGATTTTTATGAATTTTTTTTCTTATTCTTTTTTAAGAGGTTATTTTATTAATTTTTTATTTCCTTTTTTCACACCATTGCTGTTAGATTTTAGTTTTGGGTATTGGAAATGATTTAGGATATACATGTTAAAGTTTTGTATAATGGTGTGTTTGGAGTATTAAGTTTACTATAAAAGTATTTATTTTTAATTGATTACATTAGATTTGAGGGGTATATATATTTTTAGGTTTCATATGGACTCTAAATTGATAATTAAAGTTTTAAAACTATGTAATATGCTCATATAGGTATATTTGTTATGTTTTTGACTGATTTTATGAATTAATTGTGAATTTTTCATATTTATTTAATGAATATATATGAACCTTATGAAGTATTATAAATAAAAAAGTGATATAAAGGGTTAAAATCATTTAATATTGTTTTTTGAAGTTAAAAAATATCTATAATAGGGTTGTTTTAGTGTCCAAAGTGTCTCTGAAAGTTTCAGATCAAAATCATAAATCAATCAAGAATCTTTAATTATTTCCTGTTACACTAGGTAAAGATAAAGATCAGGATGTGTATGTACCCGATCTAGTTCACCTCCCCATATTCTAGAGGTTTTCTACCAATGGTGAGGGTCTATTTATAAAGTGGGGAAACTATACTCTCTTTAGTATTGATAGTTATAAATCATAGTGGAAGTAATAAACCAACCAGTCATCAAAAGATAAACCAATAAAATTAGACATCACATCTAAATGCCATCAATAAATAGATAAAAACTCCCACACTGTATAAAAATGAGTATCAGTAATGTCATGAATACATACATAAATGTATAAAAAGGTCACCCATATATAGACCATAAATATGATACCAAAAATAAAAATAAAAAGTTAATGAGTCTATAATAAAAAATGGGTCTTAGATCTCTTCCCAGTATATTATCCTAACTCCATCCAGACTCCACCTTCTCAATTACCCAAATTTGGGCCCTAACCCCACCAAGAAGTCTATTTGGGTACCAAGATGCCTAGTATAACTCAGTAGTCTACCATAAATGGTGTCTCTAACATATCAAGTATATGAAAGTTCACATACTGTGTGATATTCTCATAGATAAAATTAAATAGAAAATTGTGATAATAATAAACATATTGAATCCATGAGGACTACACAGTCACTAAGATGTGAAAATACCTACTTTGGTTAGTGTAGAGGTGTATCTGAACATATCACCCCCATAATCATGTGGGAATTACATTACAAATCATATTAAAAGGTCATATTATCACATCATATCACATTAACCAATAAATGGAATATTATATTGGTAACAATTTTAGAACAGTGGTCATAGCATCCTTCTGGCATCATAATAATCTATACATGGGAAGTATATCCTGATAAAATAGACAAATCTATGGGTATGTAATCCATGTGATATCTTAATGATCCATTCATGAAATTTTTGTCTCAATGATATAATTTTAATGGTAGGCATAACATCTCCAATCAATCATGTTCAAGCAGACATCACATACTAACTATAATATCAATTGAGGGAATAACATTCCTAATAGCCATATACAAGTGATAATTATGTCCTAACTATAATCTAAAGTGAGGTAACAACATCCCTAGCCATAGTAATAACCATAATATGTAAAAGAAACCCTGGTACCAAGACACATCATAAGTGAGGGTATCACATCCCACAAGAAACCATTATCATGTGGGCATCACATACCTTTATAAGTATCACACATGGGTAATACTCTCACTTCCAAGGGTAATAGAAAATACTCAGGCATAGTATCCCATTATTGATATTAGCAAGGTCGCATGATCATTTAGTTCTATGTCTTAGTGGTAATTACACCCCCCCCCCACTGATGGGCATCATGTCTTTGTTATTATCTCATCGTATAATGGGAATTTTATCCCTAAAGAGAATATCATGTGATAAGTGGGAATTTAATCCCATGCCTTATCCAAAAAAATGAGCATGGAATCCCATGTTATAGGTTTCATCGGTGAAAATGGAACATTTTTCCATAGTGTCATGAAAGATAGAAATTGGGAATGTCAACCCATACCATATATATATTAAAGCAATTAGGTAGTACATTTGTAGCCATAGACATGTAAAATAATTGTTATTTCATCCTCAAACGCGTTATCACATAATAAGTGGGTAATTCATCCCACACCACACATCACAATGTCACATTGGTAATGTCTTACCATACCTTAACCATCATCAAAAGAAGTGGACATATAATCCTATTCAATAAGAAACATCAGAGTGGATGGGATGGTCATATCACACCCATACAAACAAATCAAACAAGGGGTATCTCATCCACCTCATAAGAATACAATAAAACTAGGAAAATCATTTTTTGACATAAAAACACATACTATCATAATTAATAGTTTAGGAAAAGATATATAAGTGAGAATATTTAGGTTGGCATCACATCCAAATCACTTTATGTTTAGTCTAGGTTAGTCGTAACATGCCCAACCCACATCCAAATTCATACCCAAAGTATAAATCACTTGGATATTTCAAGACATAAGGGGGAGGGAATAGTCACCCGATGCATCAGTCAAATAATTAAAAAAGTCTGAAAAGGCACCACTAATGAACCACTTAGGTTAATAATCATGACAACCTTACATAATTATTTCATCTTCTACTAATGTGAAGCTAAGGGAATCTATTGTTGATCTAGTAGGCCATAATCTTCCAATGTGACATTCCTCTTAGTTCTAGAGACCATGATCTTTAGCAATTTAATTTCACTCAGTGTTATTTGGTGACCATGGTATCAAATTACATTAAAATTCAAATACAAACATATTCCTATAAGAACACACTCACTCTAAAGTAGTAAATGGAACATACTATGTAGTGGCTTCCACTTACCACCCTCATTTCCACACCTCTCTTATATCTAAGGAAGATAAAGTCACATAAATTTGGTCCTAAGGATCATATCATAACTCAAGGGAAGCCCCATTAGGTCCCAAATAAAAATTCTATTACAATTTAATTTGACACTATGAGCATACATGATAAATGACTCAACACATAGTTCTAGTAGGATCTATCATGACCCTAGAAGTCTTTATCTAACACGTATGAGTCAAGGGAAAAAATTGAATTTTTTTAAGGTCAATCACATGTGGTGGTGATACTTCATATCACATGTCATGTGAAACAATGCATAAACCATTGGAAAAATAGGGACCACCTACCTTAAGATAGAGTCAACCTCTTAAGCAAAGCTCATCCACCATCTCCTAAGATTTTCCATGCCCATACAAGATCTCAACCACATCCATGATTCCTGATATCAATAAAAAATAATTATAATTAGTTATAAAAAATTATAATTAATTTGGAGAATTAATTTCATAATTAATTTTATTTTTATACTCAATGGATAGCTCACCAGATGGTGTAACAATGCCAAAACCTCAAAAAACCGAGCATTGATCACGCCGGGGACACCCATGATCATATAGCCCATAAAATCCGAAAACAAATTATATTTATTCATTTATAAGTTCAATCAAAATTTTATGGAAAACAAAAATAATAATTAGGGAAATTTCTTACTAATAATTAAAAGGAAATCTACTACATATGATCACCTCTCTGGGGACTCCTCTATCTAGTCCGCACAAAAATCCCCATCATAATAGTTGAATTTGAAATAAAAACTATAAACCACTAAAATTAAAGGATGTTAAAGGAAAATTATAGTAGAGGCTATGGTAGAGAGAACCAAAATCTATTGGCACACCAAAATCCTCTATATCACCTAGGGTGAAGAGGGAAAGAGGAGGAGGAAGAGAGGGATGGGGTGTCAACCACGTCTCTCTATGTTCCATATATGGTATTAGTTTTCTGTATCCCTCCCTTTATATTTTATATGGGCTCAAAGGTGTCGATAGGGTATTTGGAATCATTTTGGGGGTGAGAGTGGAGTTTTTTCCCATATAGAGGGCCATTATGCCATAGTGGTTGGAATATCACTGTTCATGATAACTTGTTGAATTTTAGCCAGGGGAATGCCATTTTTTGTTTTCCATTTTGGGGCCTTGGGTGTTTTGAATTTTTCATTTGGTGATGATGTGTACTACAGGGTGTGAAACACCCAAGGTGGTCATGGTGGAAGGTGTTTTTCCTTGGAAGTTTCCCTATGGGAAATGGAGAAAAGAACCATTACCATATTGGAGGTCCTGGTGTCATGAGGTGCTCAATGAGTCTCCCTATGGGAAATGGGGATACCACCACATCGTTCTAGTGGTTTTGGTGGTTTTTGGTTGAGTTTCACTCGTGTTTCATGTGGTGGAAGGTAATAATTGAGATGGGTCTCTTCACATAGAAGTCTTGGATGTGGTTAGATAAAATAAAAATGGATTTTCATTACACTATCTCTCCCTTATAACCCTAACTAACTCTCAGTCCTCTATTTCCTCTCCAGTATCTTACCTTCAGGGTGTAAACCTCTTGGCTCATTGGTAAGAAAATTTCTTCGATCAAGGTAATATATTCTCTACTTATCATTATATCACTTGTTTTCTTTCTTACCAGAGTTTCATTGTGGTAATGTTTCTCTATATTGGGTCAATATTTGAGCATGATTTTATGGTGGTTTGTTTTTATCAGGTTTCATAATGGATTTATTTTTTTTTCTTTTGTTGATACACATTATTCCATTCTCACTCATAGATCATTGAAATATATAATCATGGTAGGGGATTTGTTACTTCTCCTAATTTATGTGTCGGCATGAGATTATCATGCTTTAATTTATTTCATAATGATGGAATTGAATTAAATTAATAAAATAACCATGATTACAAATGAATTGTAATGGTATTATGATCTCATGTGGTGGTGTTATTTTGAATATTTTTCTTTATATTTTATAGATTGTGTTTCATATATATTTTTGTAATTATTTTTTTATCATCGAAGATATGCTTTAAAATGGATAAACAATATAAATCTTGTAAATATTAAGTGAATAATGAAAGAGGTATGTGGATAAAATTATTCATATTCCCTTAAAACTGTTGAATATAAAATTATTTCTGGAATCATATTTATGGTTGATTCCTAGCCATTGTTAGCTATTGATTATAGTTTACTTATTGTTGAAGCCAATTCAAAATGAATATCTTAATTCAATACAATAATGACATGATTTTTTTTAAATAAATGTTTTAGATTTTTCAAGCTCATAATTATTTTCTTAAGGATTTTATACCTTGGAGTTTTGGCCCTGATTTCCCCTTTAATTTTTTTGCTAGAAATAATTTTATTTCCATGTATGAATGTTATATGATATAAAAGCCCGTATTATTATTGTTGTGAACCTAGTATGGGTGGAACATTTAACAAGGAATCTATGGGAATATATGGAACAGGTTGAGTGATAGGATTTACTATATTCCAGGTTGTAATGATAGATTTTTTTAGTTGGTTTATGGTTATTTATTGAGATATGGGATTTCCCATGTTACTTGATATTTTTTTTAGATGGTTGGGTATTCATATAGTAATTTGGTAGGTTTCTAGATGACTGATTTAATTCATTTTGTGCATTGTGAGTGTATATTTTTTATGTTATCTAAGGATATATCCTAGAATACATATATTATGCAATGTTAAATGAAATTATAAATGAACATGTGGGGTATTTGTTAATGTTGGTAATTTTTAATAACGGGTACCATGGAATGGTTGGAATGAATGCTCTAAGATCATGTGATAGAAACCTTGATATAGTAGAGTGAATTTTTAAATTGAGTTGGATTGTAATGAAGTGAGTTGATTAAACTAGAATCTATTATGGGTTTAATTAATTAATGAATAGTTTTTTACAAATTACTAAGTGAATGTTTTTAGATGAATTTTGGTGCTTGTGTGCTTGTGTGAAATCTAGTTTCTTAAACCTTAGTAGTGGAATCATAGTGTAATGAGTGAAAATAGCTATAGTTGAATCCAAGGATATGAAGTTACCCATATTTTGAGTGTGTTTTATATATAATCTTATATTTTATGATTTTATACCCTCCTCCACCCAAGTCAGGTGGGTAGGTGACACCCAATTTTTTTGGGTATGGGTTTATTACCTATTATCTAGATTAGTGAGGGAACAAATTGATAACTTATCTCTCTTCCCCACACTATCTTTATTATATCATGGTGAGAAGGTGTATTTGGGTTGTAATGGATTAAGATATAGTCTGAATATCTATATAGGTTGGGATGAATCTTAGTTTTACAAATATATGTATGTGCAAGTTATAGTAGCTTGAGGTTACAGCACATACTTTTATTTTGGTATTAGTGATTGTGGTTTCCTATAGGTTCACTTTCATGAGATGTGATGGATTTATGCATAATGAATGTTACATGGGTGTTAGTGGCTTCCATGCTTACTACTTGGTTATGAGATGTGGTTGTCATGAGATGCATGATATATTGGATGATAAGGTTCTGATATGTATGCAAGTGGTGCAAGATGTCTTATGGAAAGAATTATAGCATGGGAAATTTGGAATTGTGGCATCATAGAGAATAACCAATTGGGAAGTGGATGTGAGGTACCACTATTATGTATATGTTTTAATATGGATATGCTTGTGTGTATTTGTTACTTGGTGAGAGAGCCTTAGTGAGGATGAGATATAGTTTTACCTGTTTAGGTAATGAGTTGGTCTCATTTTCTTATTCAGTAGGATTTAATATGCTTCTTTCACATTTGAAAGAGTGGTTTTGTGGAGTATCCTACTGATTATACCAATATTCCCACCCTATGATTATATATAAATTGTTTTTTAGGATTATAGGAGATGGTTAGTGATCAATTCGGGAATTAATAGCTCATCAAGTTGTTCAAGTACTGTTAGAGTTTCCATCATCACTGCCTAGGATTTGTTTTTTGGTATTTCTAGTTATTTATATTGTGTATGAAATTATATTTATGCATTGGTATTGGTATATTTTTATGCTATATAGTTTATTGTTGGATCTTTTCTTATCTCTTATACTTAAATTTATATAAATATGATAATGCCTTCAATTTTTATGTATTTTGTAACCTTGGTGTTAGTCTCTAACATGTAACATATCAGTGGAGGTCTTTGGGTTTATATCCATATTTACTACATACATATAAGAGGTACCAGTGGAACGGGTCATTATAGAGTGATATCATAGCTGATGGTTGAGATATAGGATGTAGTTTAGAGAGAGGAACTGTTCAACATTTCATTGGTTGGTCGGGTAAAAGAATAATCTTAACATGGTATGTGATGTAAATAAGGGATAGTATCTAGGAAATGAGTATTTAGGGTCCCCTATGATCTGACATATGTACCTTCATGTTTAAAAATCATGATAGGAAAAGTAATGCTACATGTAGGGTGAGACCTAAATAAGGATCATACAACCTGATTGTTTATTTTTGTTTTTAAATTGAGTTGACAATGGGAACTAAAATAAAATTTAATTAATTAATTAACTTTAAATATTCCATATTTTGGTTTTAAGGGTTCATAAAATTTTTTCATTTGTAGAAATTAATCCAGGTCAATGTCTTTATCAGGTTCATGCTGAAGATGTTTAGTAAGATATTCTATAAGATCATCATAGAGTTTAGTTCAATGATTAAGAAGCTCAAAGGAAGATACTTCAAGAGTTTTAGTTATAGGATTAGTAGATGTATTAGGGATTCCTTTTGGATTAGAAGATATATCTTTGGTTGGAGAAGGTGAATATTTACTTTAATTTGATCCACGATTGGAGGGATCACTGGATTTAATTAGTTGTGATGATGTTGTGTGGGGTAGCTTGGTGATAGTGTTTCTTGTTTTTTGAATATCTTGAGGATTAAACCACTACATGGGTGAAGTTCCATGATCAATTTACAGATGAGTTTCTTTCTTCAACTGTGAATAAGGATTACCATCATGGGATTCTTACTCTCCATTAGGAAAATTATTGTGTGTGTGTGTTTAGTATCTAGTATAATAACCTACTATATTATGCCTTGGGCATTCTTCTAAATTATGAGGCTAAAGAAATTTATTTTAATAATGATTTACATTAATAGATCTAGTTCCAAGCTAACTTATTCATTTTGTTGACATATCTAAGGTGTTGTAAAGGGAATAGGTTGTTTAGATGGTTCTAGAGAAGACCAGATCGTCATGGGAGGGGAGTCATCCGAACTATCTACAGAGCATAGCTATTGCCAGAAGTTCTCTATTTCCATGTTAGTAGAATATTTAGAAAACTGGAAGTCAGTTACATCCTTCTTCATCTAGTTTTATTAGGTCTTTTAGTTCTAAAAAAACTACCAGCAGATTATGTGTGGTTATTTATTCATATAAAAAGTCATGGAAATAAGAATCTTGAGTGCTCAACCTTCCTCAGGAGTCAGCATAGAGATGAAGACCCTCTTCAGGCTCAGTCACTATAGTAGTATCCTCTAAGGTAGCAGTATCAGCATTAGGGTTCTCTATATTTTGATTAGTATAGAAGGGATAGATCGTGTTGAGTACATCCCTATGATTCCCATCATCCTCAGGTTTAGTGAGTGGAGCACGATCATAGAGGTGGTCACCGTCATATTTGGAGTGGTCATGGAGTATTTTGTAGTCAAATACATTCCTTATAGTTTTCAGATTGAATTGATCTATACGTCAGGAAAAGTATTATCTACTTATATTATAATTAGGTGTATTCCTTATTTGATGTAGTAGATACACACTCCATCATTGAACCTTCCCCACTCCAAGATTAGGAATTAATTAGAAGATACATCTGGTACCCTTGGTTCTAAATAATATAGTTAGAAGTTGAGATAGCTTATATGATGTGTGAAGAGACTATGAGATGATTCTAGGGAAGACTTAATCCATGGAATATTTTATATTTTTATTGATATATCCAAACAAAATCATCCTCAATATATTATAGTTGTATTTGGTAAAGGCTATTGTGGATTTTTATAGGATGAATTCTATATTTTTCAACTTTGATGGAGAGTGGTCTATTTTTTTAGTGATTAAGAACCCCAAATGAGGGAGAGGTGTGTTGAATTCTTATCTTCCTTAATGGTCTAGCTTATATTGAATTCATTAAAGTATCGATTGATAATGTTTCCCAAGGTTATGGAAGAGTAAACTGATGTATTTCTATAAGAGTTTATAACACTCCCCCCCCCCAATGCAAGATTGAGCATTAGATAGAGTTTTAGTTGGTTGATAAAAGAATATTTTTTTCCTTATAAGAATTTGAAATATATCAAGGAATATTTTCAGAGATAGGTGATAATATGGTGCATGATTCCAAGTCCCAGTGAGCTCAAAATTAATTTTATAAAAAATATTAAATATATTTTTTATCAAGTGTGCACAGTTTTTCAGAAATAATAGAATATCACCAAAATAGAGTCTCAAACAAGAAATATGATACCATGATTGAATCCAGAGTGTAGTATTTACCTTAGGTGTGACCTAAAATAGGTCGGCGTGGGATTTCCAATAGAGGTGGTTGTTTGGCAGGTGCCTTTAATTAAAATAAATAATCTATTTATTTATTTAAAATTAAATGACCTAAACTATTTTAACTACATAAATAGTTAATTAT
The DNA here is from genome assembly GCA_963277665.1 of Viscum album. Taxonomy (NCBI): domain Eukaryota; kingdom Viridiplantae; phylum Streptophyta; class Magnoliopsida; order Santalales; family Viscaceae; genus Viscum; species Viscum album. The sequence continues at coordinate 1,169,375,989 of OY728164.1, forward strand.
GGTGAGTCACTAGGGTTAACCGCATAACCCTTTTATTTTTTAGAGGATGATTCCACCATTCCTCATTGATTGATAGATATTGAACAATGACCAACAATCAGATCAAGGTGAATTGAGGTGAAGTGAACACAATGGGTCTTATCCATCATTGTTAACTATGTTATTCAATAAATAATGATCCAATACAGAGGTAGGGATCATAAATTGTGTTTTATTCCTTGATTAAAATATTGAGTGTGATCTAATTCATTATTCGTTGATCTGCTTCTAAATTAAACCTTCATAAGAGGTCATGTGTTGAAATAAATTATTCTTTTGATTTATTTATTAATTATCCCATGAAATCACCTCTATAAATTCATAATTCAATGATAATTGGCCAATAATTCTTGGCCATAATCTCTATCACCTTTGTTCTTGTTCCTTTCCCCACTCATTCTACACATTTTTCATCATTTGACCATGGGGTCACGATTCGACTATTTTCGAGTGGGTTTGAGCATAATATAACACTCAGATTCATGGTGGATGTGTGCATAATGACCAAATTAGAGTTTTGAGTATTATTTAGAGAGTATTTTAGGTATCTATGATGGATTTATAGATTCGAGATTCAATGAAAAGAATGAAGCGGCACGGGAGTTGCGTGAGGCGGCTACAGGCTTCGAGTGGAGAGTCGAAACTCCAATTTCCAGCCACTTGATCCCAGAAGTCAATTATTAGAGATGGATTGAGCATGGAAAGCCTTAGATATATGATTTTTTGTATGATTCAGGGTATGAATAGTGGCAGTGGAGGTGTAATAATGATGTGTGTAGGAATCTTGACCTTCTATGAAAATTCCACAACACAGTGTGTACATGGAAGAACGCTCATCGTGTAGTGACCTAGTTGTGGTAGATAGGGTGATCAGGTGAGTAAAATATAACACACCATTTGGGATTCCCACACACCAAGTGAATCAGTATTGGTGTCCTGGAATTTACAATGGGAGTACATGAACATAGACACGGGCATGCACACACCATGTAATGGCACATGGCCAAAGTACACTAGCATGACCAAGATCACATGGGTAAGCCTCAAGCAGCTGATACATTCCATCTAGTACTAAATTTCTAGTTATTTTTCTACTAGTTTGGAAACAACCAAGCATAGGAGTGAGGCTGCAGACCGTGTGGAACCCCTTACATGTTGTGTACTTCTTGATGTATCTTCTACCTCACATATCTCATTTTTCACTCATATTTTGGACTCTTAGTAGAATACCTTATTCTTTTTCCATTTAGAATTTTATGGTGAACTTATTAGTGGATTTTGAGATACAATGCAAAATTTTCCATGCATGAAACTTCTTTAGGCAGCACTCGATGATGGCAGTGATTATGTAAGATCATTATAAAGAGGCCAAGGTTGGAAATCCCCCATACTTCTCATACTAGTTTGAGTGTAACCCTCCTATTATGTCAGAGCATGGGTCTTATATCCATAGAGTGGAACACTTCTATTGTATTGGGGCATGGGTCTTCTATCCACATAGTGGAACCCTACTACGATGTTAGGGAATGGGTCCTCTATCCATGGAGTGGAACCATCCTATTGTATCAGGACATGGTTCCTTTATCCATATATTAGAACCCTCCTATTGTATTAGGGAATGGGTCCTCTATCCATAGAGTGGAACCCTCCTACTATCTTATGGAATGGTTCCTATATCCACTGAGTGCAACCCTCCTATTGTACTACGGAATGGGTACTCTATATACTGAGTGGAAACATCCTGTTGTACCAGGTCATGGGTCCCCTACCCAAATATTATGTCCTCTTGACTCAGTAGTATAGTGAAAAGGTGTGGATCCACACTGTTACTTCTTCAGATAGACATGTGAGATTTTGGGAATCGATGATGGACTTTTGGAACTATTGGAAGACTCATCATCCTGGTTTGGGCTGTGAGATGAAGATACCATTTCTCTATCATCTATGATTATTTTATGAACACATATATATTTGTGTGTGTGTGTATTGGATTTCATTCCTATATTGTTATGGGTTGAGTTTTCTATTACTATTTTGTATCTAATTACTCCCCCTCCAATTCTTGGGGTATCCTAATGGGAATGTATATGCTCACCCCTACATGATATCTTCCTGCACATGTCATGTCTTACACAGATGATGGATAGATCAACAGTGATTTTAGAGGATAATAGGTATACCCAAGTTAATTTGACAACATATGTTAGTTGGGTCTTGGAGACCTAGAGTTGGGATCTCTCAGCATTTACTTTTCCAATTACTTTTAGGTTGGTATATCTTTTCTAATTGGGTGTTTATTTTTCCCATTTAATTTAAAATTGTGATATCATACTCTTGTGTATTTCCTAGAGGTTGTTACATAAATTTTTATTACTATAGATGTTATTGTATTTTCATTTTATTCATATGCTCTTGTGTATGGACATGGTTGGGTTGTGTGTACATGTACATTAGTCAAAGGCCTCCCATATTACTTATGCCTTTCGACGCTTATCTCCATCCCCTACCATATGGATGATGGCTTGGGGTAGTTGTGGCTCAACCTTCTTCCGTTGGCTAGGTAGTCTCTAAAGGTTCAGGTCAGGACAGATTGGTATTAGAGGTGATTCATTTCTTGGGAAGGTTTTTGGAGTTTCCCCCTTACAAGGATTTTGTTGAGACTTATTGAAATAGTGTCAAAGTGTCACGAGTTTGGATTTCAATCCATGGAACCCAATGTTGGTGCAATGGATAATGTACCCATGCATCAAGACTATGAACACCTACATGTCAACTTAGAATATTGAGACATTTTTTGTATGGAACATTGGTATATGAATCATATAGGATTGTGTCTTTTGACTATCCTTCTTGAGTTAACTCTCCATATATATATGCCCATCTGATCATGGTATATCATGATTAAATTTTTAGGATGCATCCATGAAGACATCCATCCAAGTTACTGATTCAATATTTCTATGATGATCAAATTAGTCGTGAGATATCAGTACAGGGGCCATAATGTGATATCCTTCCTTTGGTTGGGTAGGTACTATAGCCCCTTCCTGTTGAGTAGAATAGTATACCAAAAAAATAAGACTAAGTATGTGTGAAGGCTTAGCATACTCTTCCAGTTCTAGTTCCAGAGGACATTGTGGTTATGAGGTGATCCAGATCCTCAGGCAGTGGAGGATTGGCTTAAGTTAGTGGTTTTAGTTTTTAGGCTTTTGTGTACCCATAATGATCACATGGTTGTTCTGGAATCTAGACTTATCCACAGAGTAACTGGGTGTTAGTGTAGTTTATTCATGTAGACGCATGATGAGTCAACAATCTCATGGTCCAACTTCCAGTAGTTATTTCATGAGGGGTATTACCCCTCATTCCTGTTATTAATTTTGATTTAGGATCTTTTAGAGCTATAGTAGTAAGGTATGATAATGTTTGAGTATGTTTTGAGGTTCACTGACCTTATAAGGTACTCCCTCGACATTATTTGAGATGGTTACTTCTTGGTGCAGATGTTTCAGCAGGGTCTCTATAGATACATTCATTCCAGTGTGGTACCGTCATGCATTCACAAATATATTGGAGTGTTAGAGTGGATTTTAATGAAGGAGAGCATTTTATCTAAGGGACACCATGAAATAAGAGTTGGCATTGTTCATCATAGAACTAGTTCATCTGTAGTAGCTATCAATCACCAATCGAAAGTTTCTCAATGTTGGATATCTTATCAAGACCATACTGAGTCATGTAGTCTTGAATATTAGGGACCACACATAGGATTCGGGAATACCATAGAGGGTAAATGTTATTAATGTGGCGACTGAGTTCACACATAACATGATTGATAGGATCAACATGTTGTGGAGGGTATACATAAAGTAGATGGACCACCATGGTAGAGAAATCATCATGATCATGGTTCTCCTAGGCATGGCCCGGGCATCCCCCAAGGAGGTGGAACTAGAAGAGGAGAGGGTGGGGCTTCAGGAAGAGAAGTTTCTGGTAGTGGATGATGTTTTGAGTTACTTCCACCACCACCACTAGGCATCCCACATTAGGCTCAAGGAGTTGGCGGTCGAGGTTGTGGAAAACTACGGGCTATGGATTCTTATGACTTGACAACTCACGATATTATTAGAGGTATGATATATGTTTATTATATACTTTCTTCAAAACTAGTAGATATAGGTGTGAGTTATTACTTTATCTCCTTACTCCTGGTGTGAGATTTGAAGCTCCTAGTAGAGACTTTAGCCCAATAGATTTTCCTTGAGATTTCTATAGGGAATGATTCTTCAATATTTTTCATCTATAATAAGTGTGAGATATCTCTTGGTGGAGAGAGTTTTACATAGGACCACTTGTTCATCACAATATAACCTTATAAAGTTATCTTGGGTATGTAATGGTTGTCCAAAGTTTGATCCCATATTGTATGTCACCACATAAAAGTCAAATTCCTTCAGACGGTTGGACAAGATTATCCTTTGTGGGTGAGAGATATTTCATGGTGGAGTGAGTGGGTCTTGTAAGAAGGAGGATGAAACCCATAATTTGGAAATTTTATTCCCTAGATCATAGGTCTCTTTAGGAATCTAAATTCCTTAAATCATTGAGTATTATATAGACATCTTCCCTAAGTATGTTTCAGGATTACCTCCAAGGAAGAAGATGGAGTTTTGTATCAACTTGCACCGTAGTACCACTTTGATATCTTCTACAACAAATCAGATGGCCCCTACCGATATCTAGTAGATGAGGGTGTAGTGGTAGGACCTTTGAGAGAAGGTTTTTATCATACCGAGTATGTCCTTCTGGGAAACTCTAGTTTTTTTGTGAAAAATGTGGATGGGAACTTGTGAATTTGTGTTTATTATCATCTCCTGAACTAGACCATGATAAATAAAAAGTATCCCTTGATGAGGATTGATGAACTATTTGACTAGTTATGATGCATGAGACTGTTCTCAAAGATCGATCTTAGTTCTATCTACCACTGGTTGAGAGTTTTTTACGATAATATTTTGAAGATGGAATTATGATGTTGCTATAGACACTTTGAGTTCTAGGTGATGCCTTTTTTGTGAAAAATTCCCCCATTTTTTTATGGATATAATGAACCAGATCTTCCATCAATACTTTGACTAATTTTTTATTGTCTTCATTGATGACATACTCATCAACTCTACATCATAGGAGGATAATTTAAATCATTTAAGGATAGTCCTAGGCATTCTTTATGAGAACTAGATTTTTATTGAAATATCGAAGTGCTAGTTTTGGATCCACGAGGTTCACCTTCTTTGGAATTTTCTTTCTGAGCATGGATTAGTTGTGGTCCCAATAAAGATTAATGTAGTTATTTCTTGGGACTCCCCCAAGAGCATGTTAGAGGTGCTGAATTTTATTTGCTTGGAAGGGTACTATAGAATGTTTGTGGTGGAATTATCTAGGATTATATCCCCTTTGATCATCATGATGTGGAAAGGGAATTAATTCACTTACATTGAGAATTTTCATAGGTCCTTTTAAGAGTTATGGTTGAGGCTGATGAGTGCTCTTATTTTGAGTCTACCGAAGCAGGGTGTGGAGTAAGTAGTGTATTATGATGCCTCTAGATATGGTATCAACTATATATTGATGTGGAGGTATGGAGTGATCATATATAGGCCGAGGTAGTTAATACTTCATGAGTATAACTATGTGAAGAACAACCTAGAGTTAGTAGTGGAAATATTCTCTCTAGGGAAGTAGAGGCACTATCTTATAGGAGAGTGCTTTGTTGTGTACTCAGACCATTAGAGTCTTGGTTATCTCTTCACATAGAGATACATAAACCCTATATATAGGCTCCTTTTGGAGTTCATATTGGACTATGATTTTAAGATAGTATATACTCTTAGGAATGGAAATGTGCTGTCAGATTCCCTTAGTATGAAGACTCATTCTCTCCTAGTTAAGGAGGCAATTGAGTATTTGGATTCCTTATAGATAATCCTAGTTGAGGAGGAGGGTTCATCTTTTCTTCATTGATGGTGTTGAATTTTCTGCTTCTCTAGCGTGTCAGGGAGGCTTAGTTGAGAGACATCAATTTTGAGGTCATATGTGATCATATAGCCTCAGGAGATTCACTATATGGACTTTTTTAATGAATGAATCACATCATCCTATTATTGGGATGGATGGTGGAACCAGTCATGATGTGAGTGGGGGTGGTGATGGATTTTCACCCATCTCCTTTGGTTGTATATCCTAATGTATGGAAGATGTAAAAAGGACTTCATCAGTAGTTTTGGTGGTTTTTCATGTGGTGGAGCATGGCTGAGTTCACCTATTAGTGTCTCTCATGTTAGCAGTTGAAGGTTGAGCACCAAGTTCTAGTAGGTTTTTTACAGCCTCTTGAGATCTTGTAGTGGAAATGGGAAAGAATATCCATGGACTTTGTGATGGGTCTTCAGAAGATAGTTAGAATCCATGATGCCATCTGGGTGATAGTTAACTAACTCACTAAGTTAGCAAACTTCCTTGATATGAGGTAGTAGATATTGGGGGAGAGATTAGGGTATTTTTATGTGTGGGGTATCATCAAACTTAATGGATTTTCCTTGAGGATTTTATCTAACCATGATGTGTGATTCACATCACAGTTGTGGAGAGGCCTACAGGAGGAATTTGAGACCCAAATGAGGATAAGTACACCTTTTCACCCCCAGTTATATGGGTATACCAAGTTTACTATCCAGGTTTTGAATGATATGTTTATGGATTTTGTTCTATGCATTTTCTATAGAAGTGAGGATCACTTACTTTTGGTAGAGTTTTCATATTATAATATTTTTTACTCTATTATCAGCATACCACCTTTTGAGGACCTATATGGGAGACCCTGAAGGTCACTCTTATGTTGGATTGAGATCAATGAGACATCTCTTATTGTGTCAGAGATGGTTTATCAGATGACACAGAAGGTCTTAGTGGTCTTTTAGAGGACAAGGATAGCCCAAATTTGACAAAAAAACTTATTATAACTGATATTTTAGTCCCTTAAAGTTTGAGTAGGGATACCACATTTTCTTGGGAGTATCCCCACTATGAGGATTGTGGTGATTTGGATGGGAAGGAATGTTATCCCTGAGGTTTTTCAGGATGTTCAAGATCTTGAAGAGGGTTGGATAAGTTTCTTACCACCTCACCTTACCCCCGTAGTTGGATCGGGTTCATGACATCTTCCATGTGTCACAACTAAGGAGATACATGCATGATCCAATGCATGTTATTGACTGGGCGAGATCTGGACATTGATTATGGAGATAATTTCACAGAGAACCTAGTGGAGATTGAGGATCATCAATATAGGATCCATCATGGATGGATAATTTCTTTGGTTCAGGTGTTTTGGTGGTATGGGAGCATGCAGGATGGCTCATAGAAGCAGGAGATCCAGATGTGGGCTCAGTATCCCCATATTTTTTCTTACTTTTTGATTTCAATAGAGGAAAATATTGAAGGATGGAATAATATAGAGACTCTCTTTTTTCTTTATAATACTTTTAAATATACAAAATAATATTTTCAAAGCCAAACACTGAGATGTTGCATGATTTCAATGCCCGGTGAGCCTGTAATTAATTTTATAAAAAATATTAAATATATTTTATATCATGCATGCATAGTTTTTCATAGATAATGTAATGTCTACTAAAAAATTATCTAATTGTAAATCTAATACCATGTTTGAATTTGGAGTGTGGGGTTAACCTTAGGAGAAACCTAAAATTGGTCGATGTGGGATGGTCGGTAGAGGTGTCTGCTGGTGGATGTGTTTAATTAAAATAAATTATTTATTTGAAATTAAATGAGCTAAATCTTTTTCATTATATAAATAGGAAATTATATAGAATATATAGGTTGATTTAAATAATTATGGGATATTTGAGAGGTGTATTCCACTGTTCCCCATTAGCGGATTGAGATCGAACGATAACCAACAACCAGATCAAGATGAATCGAAGCACAGTTAATGAAATGGGTCTTCTCCATTATTTGAAATTGAATTCATCAAAAATAAATGATAAAATATAAATGTAGGGCACATTAATTATGGTTTCATCCTTGATTAAAATATAGAGCACGTTCTAATTTATTATTCTTTGATCTGGATATGAATTAAACCTTCACATGGTCCAGTTAATTGAAATAAATTATTCTTTTGATTGATTTCTTAATAATTCCATGAAATCACCCCTTTCAATCCCTAATTCTAGGATTTTAATCCAATAATTCTTGTTCATGAAGTTCTCACCATTGTTCTCGTGTCTTTCTACCATTCTTTCTTCGCATTATTTATTGTTGGACCATGGGGTAATGATTCAACTATTGTTGGGAAGGTTCGAGAATGATCAGACCCCCAGATTCATGGTGAATTTTCACAAAAAACATATTAAATTTTTGAGGATGAATCATAGATCATTGATAGTAGTGATTATGTCTTCATGGATCCAAGATCCACAACGAAAAAGGCAGTGGTGTGAGAGGCACATGACGCAACTACAGGCTTCGAGCAGAGATCTGAAACTCCAATTTCCGGTCACCAGAGCTCAGAAATCGATGATCAGCGATGGATCAGGCATGGATGGACTTATATCCAGAACTTATGGGGTAATTCACTATGTGAATGGTGGAATAGGAGGTGCTACAAATATTCATGAAAGAATATCGTCCCTCTATGAAAATCCTAACTACATGGTGTGTACTAGGAAGAACACTGGCCATGTAGTGGCCCAGCAATGGTAGATAGGGTTTTTGGGTGATTTAAATATCAACCACCATGTGTGACCCCCACACATTTTTTGACTCAGTGTTTTCATCATAATGTGTATTCTAGGACCACATGGACACGGACACGGTCTGACACATGTCATGTAGTGGAACATTGATGAATTACACGAGCATGGACAGGATCACATAGGAAGGCCTCTAATGGTTGAGACACACCATGTTGTACCCTTACACGGTATGTAGTACTACGTAGCTAGTGATATGTATACTGGTGAGGATTTGGATAGGTAGAGGAGTGGGGCCATATGTCGCGTGGACCCCCTTACATGTCATATACTTGTTGACGGATCTTCTACCTCTCGTATCTCATTTTTTTTACTCAGATTATGGCTTGTGAGTATCCTATACTGAGTTTTTTCACATGTAATTTTATTGTGTAATTTGAAGTAGATTTTGAGATATGATGCAAGATGTTATTTGTGTTATGCTTCTTTAGGCAGTGCTCAACGATGGCATTGATCAGGCAGGATCATTAAAGAGAATATGTGGTTAGAAATCCCAAATACTTCTCATACTAGTTTGAGTGGAACCTCCTATTATTTTAGAGAATGGGTCATTTATATATAGAGTGGAACCCTCCTATTTTATTAGGGCATAGTTCCTCTATCCATAGAGTGGAACCCTCCTACTGTGTTAAGGAATGGGTCCTTTTTCCATAGAATAGAACCATCATGTTGTATTAGGGAATGGGTCCTCTATCCATAGAGTGAAACCATCCTACTTTGTTAGGGAATGGGTCCTATATTCACAAAGTGGAACCCTCTTGTTGTACCAAGAAATGCGTCCTCTATCTACTAATTGGAACCCTCCTATTGTACCAGGGCATGGGTCCTATACCAAGATATTATATCCCCTCAACTGGGTGGCATTATGATGAGGTATGCCTCCACTCAGTTACTTCTTTGGATAGAAATGTGATATGTTGGGAGTTGATGATATAATTTTGGAATGGTTGGATAACTCATCATCTTGGAATGGGTTGTGAGATGGAAATCCCCCTTTTCTTTTGTTTGGGATTCTTTTATGAGCACACATACACACAGATATATATATATATATATATATATATATGTGTGTGTGTTTGTGTGTTGTATTTCATTCCACTATCATTGTGGTTTAATTTATCTATTTTTATCATGTTTCTTATTTCTCCCCCTTCATTTTTTGGGTAATCCTACTAGGTATGTATATATTCACCCATGCATGGGATTTTCCTGCACTTGTCATGTCTTATGAAAACAACGGATAAGTCAGTGGAAATTTTAGTGGAGCATATGGATACCCAAGTTAATTTGACCATGTACAGTTTTCAAGGCTTATATTCATGGATCCCGACTCTCTTAAAATTTAATTTTCTAGTTATTTTCAGGTTGGGAAATATTTTCTAGTTGAGCATGTATTTTTTCCCTTTAAATTAAGATTATATTGTTTTAATATTTTGTATTCTCTAGAGGTTGTTGCATGAATTTTAATTACATTAAATGTAATTTTATTTTATTTTTATTCCTCTAAAATTATTCATGGGGATGGTTGGTTGAATTCATATAGGTACATTAGGAAAAATCCTCCCACATTATGTGTGTATTTTGGTGCTTATCGCTAGCCCCTGGCCTATGTAATTGTGCTTGGGGTAGTTGTGGATCGGTCTTCCGCCAACTAGGCAATCCCCAGTGGGTTGGGTTGTGACAGTTGTCTATCTAATATCAATGTATCTATATATAGTGTAACCTTATGAGTTGTGAGATATGTGGATTTAGGTTTATTGTATTCAACGATGGGTTTTTAATTCAGCCTAGTGTATCTTTTTAGGGTGATCTAGTTTTTTTTGCAAAGAAGTTGGATGGAATTATGTTTCTAAGTAACAATTACCATCTCTTAAATTAGGTATTAATGAAGAAAAACTATCCTATTTCATGTATTGAATACTTATTTGATCATTTAAATGGAACTAGATATTTCTTGAAGATCAATTTGTGGTCAGGATATCTTCAAATACTAGTGAAGGATGGTAGTATTATGAAGGCTGAAAGTTATTATGAGAATTATGAGTTATTTTTAATTTCGTTTAGTGTTACAAATTCTCCAGTCATGTTCATAGGGATAACAAATTTCATGCTCCATGAGTATCTTTATTGATTACTAGTGTTTTTTATCGATGAAATCATTGTGTATTCTGCGTTAGAGGAGGAGAATGTGGAGCACCTTTGAGCTATTTTTAGAGTTTTTTCGTTTCATAATCTATTTAAGAAGATATTTAAATGTGATTTATAGTCATTTTAGGTCCATTTATTTAGTAATATCATATATTAGTAATAATTATCCATGGATATTATGAAGATTGAAGTGGTTGTTTCTTTGGTATCCCCCAAGAATGTTGTAGAGGTGTAGAGTTTCTTTAGTCATATAGGTTATTAATAGGGGTTCCTTCCCAAATTCTCTTAGATTAGGAATCATATGGCATATTTGACTATGAAGGATTAGGTTTTTATTTGTAGTGACAAGTGGTAGCCTTATTTTGATTATTTTATAGAGAATTTGGTCAATGCTCATGTTCTTCATTTTCTATAGGAAGGTGTTTCACTTGAAGTTTATTGAGACAATTTTCATCTTGGATTGGGTTTTCTTAAAATGCAGTATAGATGGGTTATTTCTTATAGGTACCAAAAATTATAGCCTTGATAATTTAACTATGCCATCTACTATCTTGATCTCTTTTCGGTCATGTTTTATCTAAACTTAGGGGTACATTACCTCATTAGTGAATACTTGTTGGTCTTCACTAATCACAATATCTTGATGTATATCTTCTACCAGAATAATTTAAATTTATAAAACTGATAGTGGATGGAATTATTATATTATTTTGACTTTGATAATTTCTATACACTAGAGAAATATAATTTCTTTGTTAATGCTTTGAGTAATAATTCGTGTAGTGGTGTGGTACATGAGTATGGTGATGTTTAGAGGGTGATAGAGGATATCCCTATGATACACCTTGATATGGGGGTATTTAATGTTAGAAGGCGTCTCTATGAGATTATGGTGTAGTTTTACTTGGTGTAGTAGGTGGATGAGTCCCAATTAGGGGATTCTAAGGCATAGTTTTGGCATGACTGAGTTATTTTTAGTGATTCCCTTGAGGGATGGTCTAAGGTTGACCAGTATCAAGTGTAATTTTAGGGGATTCTTTTCACTCCTTTGTAATTGTGTGATTTTATTCTCTATGAGTTCCATGGTTCACCCTTGTTGGTACATCCTAGTGTTTTGAAGATGTATCATGCCATTAAATTTTGGTTTTGGTGGCCTGGGATGAATACATCAATTGTAGAATTTGTGTCTTGATGTTTGGTTTTTAAAAAGGTGGTGGTTGATCATCATGTTCCTAGAGAGTCTCTTCAACTACTTGATATTCCCTAGTGGAAGTGGGAGAACATAATGATAGACTTTTTCACTATTTTTACCCAATATCAAGGATTATATGATTCTATTTGGGTGACCATGGAAAACATGATGAATTCATCTCACTTCTTAGTGATTAAAGAGTTGAGATCTATAGATTTGGGTCAAGGAAGTACCTAGAATAGGTAATGAGGATTCATGGGGTTTTGAATAAAATAATATTTGATCATGATCCATATTTTACCTATAAGGTTTAGATAGGTATTCGATCTTTTCTTGGATCTCAATTGTGGATTAGCATTGATTTTTATCCACAAGTGGAGAATATGAAAAAATAGACTATCTAGATATTATAGGACATGTTATGTAGATGCATTCTGGATTTTGGAGGTTCATGGGTGAGGTTCCTACCCTTGGTGGATTTTTTCTTATAATAAAATTTGTAACTATACTATTATTATGGCCTCAATTGAAGCATTGTATGGATAACCTTACCAATCTTTTTTATATTTAACTGTTGTTTGGAGATTTATCTATTATTAAACTAGATTTGGTGAAAAGCATGATAAAGATGGCATAGGTGATCCAAAAGTGAATGAAGGAATTGTAGGATCATCAAAAGTGTTATATTGATCATTGGATGAAGCCTTTGGTGTTTGATGTTAGAGATTATGGGTTTTAAAATGTGCCTCCTCATTATAGGAAATGAAGGTTTGGTTGTGGGAGTAGGTTTTATGCATAGTTTTTTTGGACCTTTCTTCATGTTCATGCATGTTGGGTTTGTTAGGTATTTGTTAACGCTATCCTTATAGATGATCCATATCCATGATTCCTTTCATGTTTCGTGGATTCATGGGTGACTTGATGATGATTATCATTTCATTTAATAAGGTGAACTAAAAGTTGAAAATGATCTCACATTTGAGAAATGAACTTTTGAGATATAGGATCATTAGGAAAAGATATTGTGTGATCATTTTATTCCCTCAGTTTGTGTCCAGTGGAAACATGATGTCTTGGATGAGTGTACTTGGGAGAAAGAGTCGTAAATCTATACTCAATATCCTAATAGGTTATATGTTTTATATTTTATGATATTTTATGTATAACCTTTTCTTATTTTTTGATATGGATGTTGTTTTATGTATATGCTCTCTTGACTCACGATTTATCGGTGGTTTTATATTTTTTTAATAACCATGAGAGGTATCTCATGAGGTGGTTATTTAAATTCATATTTCTCTTTCATTTATGGGTTTTGTTTTAATTTTTGAGGGTGAGAATTTTTTGAGAGGTGTATGATGTAAGGGAATAATTTTATAAATCCCTCCCTTTACATTTTCTTGAGGCTTGGATGTGTCAAGAGGGATTTTAGATGAGTTTTGGGGGTGAGAGTGGAGTTTTTGGCCACATATAGGGTCACCGTGTCATGGTAGTGGGTGTAGTCCAAGATATAGTGAGTTATTTTAAAGTTTATTCATAGTCAGGCCATTTTTTGTTGTCTATTTTAAGGCATTAGGCATTTCTAGTTAGTCTTTTGGTGCTGGGTCACACCATGGGGAGTGAAATTCCCAGAGTTTGTATGGTGGAAGATATTTTTACTTTGAATTTTCCCTATGTAAAATAGGTAAAATATTCACACCCATAGTGGAGGGAATGGTGTCATGAGGATCTTGATGAGTCTCACTATAGGAAACAGGGATACCATCATGTCAGGATAGTGGGTGTGGTGGTCCTTGTCTGAGGAACACTCAAGTTTCATGTGGGAGAAGGGAAATGTTGATCTTGATCTCACTATACCAAAGTCTTGTACATGGAAAGATAAAACATTGAGGGATTTTTTCCTACACCAGGTGGATGTCTATGGGTTAAAATGGTATACTCCACTATGTGGATCATCATATAGTCTTGGTTACTGTGTCTAAATGTGGCTTTCAAAACACATGGGATTCGATATATCTATTTCTAATGTTGAAAAACTATATCTCCTTTTACTATGGGAAACCATGATTGTATTGATGGAAATTATGTCATGGTGCAGTCTGGTTGAACCTTATCTATAAAAGGGTTCTTGGCTCCCCTTGGTTTAACTTTTTATCTCTCTCTATAAACCCTAGTCAACTCTTGATCCTCTCCTTTCTCTCCATTCATTTCCTCTAACTATATAAACCACTTGGTTCATTGGGATCAAACTCTCTTATATCAAGGAAAAAATTTATTCTCCTTGTCTTCTTGTATTATTTCTTTCTAGAGGTTTTTTATAGTGGAGTTTCTTTATTTTAGTTCAATATTAGATCATGATATAATGATGGTTTGTTTTCTTTAGGTTACAGAGTTTTTTCTTTCAAGTTTGATGGTGGTTAATCCATTACTCTTTAGAGAATATTGAAAATTCTAATCGAGTCATATGATTCATTACTTCTTCTTATTTATGTGAAAGTTTCAAATTATCATAACATTGTTTCTTGGGTCACGATGGAATCAACCTAATGGTTGATAATAACTAGAATTAAGAATGAATTGAAAGGGTATTGTGATCATATGTGGTGATGTTATGTTAATTATGTCTATTTATATTTTCAATATAGTTTTGTATCTATATTTTTGGTATTATTATTGTTGTTATATTGGTTGATATACTTGAAACTGTATAAACAACATAAATCTAGTAAATATGAAGAGAATAATGAATGATGAATGTGAATCTTATTATTATACTTCCCTTAAATTTTTAATATTAAAGTGTTGCTTGAAGAATTTTTATAGATGATTTATAGTTATTATTATCTATTTATTATTGGTTTTTTATTATTAAAACCTATGAATAATGAATTTTTTAATTCAATATGGTAATGAAAAGTTTTTTATAGGTGTTTGCACCAATATTTGTGCATTTCACACTTTGTCGGTTAATATTCAAAGACCATGAAATAATACTTGGAAATGGAATACACAAAGTCTTGGATATAGAGGATATCACATTGAAACTTATATTATACTAAGAATTTTATTCTTATTAGTTAAGGTTTTTCTATTACCACCCTTAGGAAAAAATATGGCTAGCCACCAGCCATCCCAGCTAACTCAACTCTAATAACCCGTGTTTTGGACCGGGTGGTTTTTACAAGGGTTTTTGAATTTTTAAAAATTACTGGATAAAAAGAATTTAAAACCAAGATTTGGAATGAAGTTATGTGAGTTTTAATCTTTAAAACCTATGTTATCAGGATTGAGTAAAGGCTTGATGAGTTTCCCTGGAAGTTGAAAGGGTTTTGGGAGCATCAGACTGGGAAAATCAGGTTTTCAAGAACCTACAAAGTGCACGTATTTTGTGCATAGTCTTCCAAACCCTAAATCTCATAGAAGTTAACTATGCAGTTTATTTCTAGGGGATAGATGATTCCTCATGTCCTATTCATGTTTAGACTAACTGTGTGGGACAATCCGTGTGAAGGGGGTTTCTTAAATAGAGGGGTGTCGCGTGGTTGTCGCACCGTGTAGCTTAACAGTGTGTGACACCCAATTTTTTTAAAATTTTATTTATTTTAATTTAATTAAAAAGAAAATAAATCACTCTCTCTCTCAGTCTCTCTCTCTCTCTCTCTTATCCTGAGATGAACCCCAAGGGGGTTTCCCCCTCTCATGCGCTCAACCCCTCCTCCCATATCCCTCTTTGTCTGTCGTTTTGACGTGTTTTCTTCATGATTTTTCCAAGAATCTTCAAGGTATGGGTATCTAGTACCTTATTCTCCTTCTCTAGACAAGTTTTTGTCTATCTTGTCACCCTACCTAGCTTGGAAGAAACCCTAGGGTTTGGGGATAATGGTTTTTATTTTTCTTTTGATCTAAGGTGGTGTGAAGGGTATCTCAAGACCCCTTCTTACGTGTTCTACCAACTGATGCTGAGGGTGAAGTAGTTCTGGTCTGTTCGGTCCACTGTATTCGATTTGAGGTAAGGTTTTGTACCTGTGTTTTTCTCCTCACCTTATATTAAGGGTTGATAGGTATTATTAAGACTCGGAGAAGTTGTTGTAGGATGTTGTGGTCAAATCTAGGGGTGCACGCACATTTTTACCAGGTATATAAATAAATATATATGTATGTATGTATGTATGTATGTATGTATGTATGTATGTATGTATGTATGTATGTATGTATGTATGTATGTATGTATGTATGTATGTATGTATGTATGTATGTATGTATGTATGTATGTATGTATGTATGTATGTATGTATGTATGTATGTATGTATGTATGTATGTATGTATGTATGTATGTATGTATGTATGTATGTATGTATGTATGTATGTATGTATGTATGTATGTATGTATGTATGTATGTATGTATGTATGTATGTATGTATGTATGTATGTATGTATGTATGTATGTATGTATGTATGTATGTATGTATGTATGTATGTATGTATGTATGTATGTATGTATGTATGTATGTATGTATGTATGTATGTATGTATGTATGTATGTATGTATGTATGTATGTATGTATGTATGTATGTATGTATGTATGTATGTATGTATGTATGTATGTATGTATGTATGTATGTATGTATGTATGTATGTATGTATGTATGTATGTATGTATGTATGTATGTATGTATGTATGTATGTATGTATGTATGTATGTATGTATGTATGTATGTATGTATGTATGTATGTATGTATGTATGTATGTATGTATGTATGTATGTATGTATGTATGTATGTATGTATGTATGTATGTATGTATGTATGTATGTATGTATGTATGTATGTATGTATGTATGTATGTATGTCTGTATGTATGTATGTCTGTATGTATGTATGTCTGTATGTATGTATGTATGTCTGTCTGTATGTATGTCTGTCTGTATGTATGTATGTATGTATGTATGTATGTATGTATGTATGTATGTATGTATGTATGTATGTATGTATGTATGTATGTATGTCTGTATGTATGTATGTCTGTATGTATGTATGTATGTCTGTCTGTATGTATGTCTGTCTGTATGTATGTATGTATGTATGTATGTATGTATGTATGTATGTATGTATGTATGTATGTATGTATGTATGTATGTATGTATGTATGTATGTATGTATGTATGTATGTATGTATGTATGTATGTATGTATGTATGTATGTATGTATGTATGTATGTATGTATGTATGTATGTATGTATGTATGTATGTATGTATGTATGTATGTATGTATGTATGTATGTATGTATGTATGTATGTATGTATGTATGTATGTCTGTATGTATGTATGTCTGTATGTATGTATGTCTGTATGTATGTATGTATGTCTGTCTGTATGTATGTCTGTCTGTATGTATGTATGTCTGTATGTATGTATGTATGTATGTATGTATGTATGTATGTATGTATGTATGTATGTATGTATGTATGTATGTATGTATGTATGTATGTATGTATGTATGTATGTATGTATGTATGTATGTATGTATGTATGTATGTATGTATGTATGTATGTATGTATGTATGTATGTATGTATGTATGTATGTATGTATGTATGTATGTATGTATGTATGTATGTATGTATGTATGTATGTATGTATGTATGTATGTATGTATGTATGTATGTATGTATGTATGTATGTATGTATGTATGTATGTATGTATGTATGTATGTATGTATGTATGTCTGTATGTATGTATGTCTGTATGTATGTATGTCTGTATGTATGTATGTATGTCTGTCTGTATGTATGTCTGTCTGTATGTATGTATGTCTGTATGTATGTATGTATGTATGTATGTATGTATGTATGTATGTATGTATGTATGTATGTATGTATGTATGTATGTATGTATGTATGTATGTATGTATGTATGTATGTATGTATGTATGTATGTATGTATGTATGTATGTATGTATGTATGTATGTATGTATGTATGTATGTATGTATGTATGTATGTATGTATGTATGTATGTATGTATGTATGTATGTATGTATGTATGTATGTATGTATGTATGTATGTATGTATGTATGTATGTATGTATGTATGTATGTATGTATGTCTGTATGTATGTATGTCTGTATGTATGTATGTCTGTATGTATGTATGTATGTCTGTCTGTATGTATGTCTGTCTGTATGTATGTATGTCTGTATGTATGTATGTATGTATGTATGTATGTATGTATGTATGTATGTATGTATGTATGTATGTATGTATGTATGTATGTATGTGGAAGTTTGTGCGGGCGAGCGAGTAGCGGCTTTGAGTTAGAAAGCTTGGCTGGTCCATCTTTTGAGGTAGGTTCCTGAACTTGACTTTTATTTAAGAATGCATTAGTTGATTATAAAATTCTTCTTTATTAGTTGAATTTAAAATTCTAAATATAACTACTTATGAGTAATAAAATGATTTTTTGAGAACAAAGTCATTTTTTCATAATAAAACCCCTCCAATGGAGGTGCACTGCCTTCAAGCTAAATACGCAGTGAGTAGACTGTTTCATTTGCTTGTCTAGTGATATGTGTTTTTCTATGCTTCCTAGTTATAGGAATCTTGGTTAAATTAAAGGAATATAGTTCTCATATATGACATGTGTTTACTCCTTCGCTTGTTGATGCACTTTAATTAAATGTTTCTAATGAACTAGTATGGGATTCATGGGTGGTTAAACCCATGTAAAATGAATAAGTATCAATGGTATTAAATGGGTGGGTATGAGATGCGATAGGAATGTTTTTGAACTGTAACAATGAGTGGGTATACTCTTTGGTTTCATGGTTTCTGAATGGGAATTAATGAAAGGGTAAATTCATTATAATAAATCTATTTCATTTGATGCAAGTAATGGATAATGGGTGGGTATTCTCATTATATACCTTAAGTGGTAAAGGGATAAACCAATGGGTAGACTCATAAGAAGTTTTTAAATATTAATTGTTAATGTGAGAGGATATTATCATTGGTTGACTTGTGATTTAGTTAATTATGAAATGGTGATATATGGGCGGGTATCCCCATATGACATTATTATAAAGGAATTAGAAACATGTGTGGGTTTACTCCAGTTATGGGTGATGTAGTTAGTGGGTATACTCACTAAATGAATTCTATGGTTATGTGGTTGGGTATACCCATATGCTTATGTTAATACTTGCATTGAATTTTGTTGAATGGGAAGGTAAAACCATGGTAAATGTTTGAAGGGGTGATATGAGTGGGTATACTTTATATGGAATTGAATTTTTAAATGTTTATATGAGTGGGTATACTCATATGTTTTATTTTGATAACTAGTTTTAAATGAATAAATGGATTGATAGATGCCATAGACTACTCTCCGTGGATTTGGAATACGGTTTTGGATGCCCTAGGTTGATTATTTCCCTTGGGTCTTGATTCCATGGGATGCCTTAGGCCTTCTTACCCCGTGGATCTGGCTTTCTTGGACTTGTGTAGGATATGTCGGTACATATGCGCTTGAGGTTATGTGGTGAGTAGTTTGGCTACCAGTTTAGTGGAAAGTCAGGTTGGGATGTTACAAAGTGGTATGATAGGTTTGTTTTTTTCTTTTGTCTTATTGTTTAGGATGGTATACAAGAGATTAGAAATGTGTTGGCGCTTGGTAGTTATTCTTATCTGGGACTGATCACCCTATGTATAGGAAATGACCAGGTGTTTGGGGCTGGGAATTGATGTTATACTATTGATGTTACAATTGATGTGATTTCACCTTTGGTGAATGTTGTATTATCCCCATATTATGGATTTATGGAGTTTTGTAAATTTTCTCTTATCCTGGTATGAAAAGGATGGATCATGACATGCATCAAATTAGGCACTTAAAAATTTACATGACATGAATATAACATTCCATGTAGTTGCGTTAGTAGTATATCTAGTAATTTTGGTTGTGTTCCTTGGGTGTAATGTCATGCCTTTGATTTTCCTATAGCATGCCTACTTATATGACATGTTTAGCTGATTTTATTCCATGTTGCCTCTTCTTTTAGCATGTTTTTCTATTATTTTATGCTTCTGTGTTATATAATGCTTTTGTGTTACTGATTATGATAACATACTAGATATTTTTTTGATATGTGGAAATGGTTTCATGGGAAAGGGGTAAACCATGTATTCGAACTATTGAAAAAAGGGGGCTACTATGATTAAAATGTTAAATGGAAATTTTATGTGATTAATGGGATCTAATTTTCAGTTTATGAAGTGTATGGTTGCTTCATGAAATGGAAAATGGAAACCCATACTAAATGAAAAGGCGTGATACATTGAAATGGTGTAATGTGGAGGCTGCTAAATTTTGAACTTAAATGAAATTATTTGATTAAATGGGATCCAAATTACACCTGTAAAGTGTATGGGTACTTTATGGATTAGTAGATGGCCACTCATGTCATTGGACTATTATTTATATGGGCATGTATTTATGGAATGAACTATTATGGGGTTTCTTTTTGAAGAAACTAGGTTGAATAAATGGGACCCTCAGAAGTCTCTTTTTGTTTAAAAGGAATTTAGATGCCAAATTTCCTATTTATGATGGAATTACTTTCAATTTTAACTATTTAAAAAGGTATTTTGTTGTAACTTGTCTATTTTTTCGATGGAAATTGTTTAAAACTAAGTTCCTTGTTCACGAAATGGTACTTGTAGGTTTTTTAAAATTCTTTCCAATGTTTTAAGGTTGAAATGAATTAATGAAATGAATTTAAATTGGAACCTAAATTGGTTTCCTTTATTTGAACCCTTGTGTAGGGGTAGTTTTAAATGCTTCATATGGTGTGCCTCAGAACAAAGATGTGAGCGATCATCTGTAGGCTACCTCTTTTTAGTAATAACTTAAATGAAAATAAGTTCTTAAGTCTAATGAATCTATACTGTATGACCAAGGGATAGGGTCGATGTGTATACTTCGTAAGGGGATATCCTATGGTAGGTAGTACCCTTAGATACTGATATGCCTTGCTTCTGCTGTGAGATTTTTGTCCCTGGTGTCGTTGTCCCTAGTAGGACTTTTGGGATTTTAAAAGGACAGTCTTGTTTGGAGGGGTGTTCATTTTACTTTGACTCTTTATGTGGGAAAAATCATTGAGGAATGCTTGGTTTGGTAGGTTATACATGCCTTGGGAATGGTTATATATTTAGGAGGTCATGTGAACCTCGCTTTCTTTGGTGATGAATGACTCATTACATCATCATTCGAGTTATGGTTTCTTGAGATGGTGTGTCGTTGAATTTTGAGAACTGGGGGTTGTATGTGTTGACATGAATAATACTATTTATTGTTGAATGATTTAACAAACTGGTTGAGTTTGGTGTGATTGTAGAGCCTTGTGAGTTTGAGGACGTTCTTGGGTTAACTTCGGGGTACAGTGACTGGGGCATTAAGGTAAGTTTGTCCCAATTATTGGGAGGACTTTTAGGATTCAGGTGTTTTGACACTCTGGTTGGTTTTAATTTTAAATTTCATTCCAATTTCATGATGTGATTGTCATGGTTCTTGGAACATCACACATGCGTTTATGGTGTTCTGAGCTATCGTTTATGAGCAGTCGATATTTTCTTTCGATGACATGGACACTCCTAAGGTGGGTATCATCACATCGGTCCTAGTGTATGTGTTGGTACTTTCTTGGTATCATGACTTCGATGAGGTTGGTATTGTACTCAACCCTTTAGAAACTCCATTAGTTTTTAGTGTTAAATCTTGAAAGAACATGAATTCCTCGGGTGGTATAAGCATCGGGGTTTAGTTGATGATGTGTTCTAAGGTGAAGCTGGGCTGTTGTAAAGAGTCTACCAACAGTGGTTTGGATGATCTTCTTGGATTACTCTTAGTGTAATCTTCTAAATGAGATGAGCATGTCCCCTATCTTGAAATCATCATGGATTCACTGGGAGAGTGTCGTTTATACATTGCGCTAAAGTTTAAAACTTGTGGGGTTGTTGGGTAATCTCTTTCTGGGTTGTATGTGGGATGTTTGGTTCTTTGGGTTATCCCTTTACTCATGTTGAGTCATGACTATTTTATAATTTTCTAGTGATGGTTTGGTTTGGGAATGTCATCGGAAGTTGGATAAGGACTTTGGTGTGCATGTTTGTGTTAACTGATGAATGCCATGGGAAGGAAGGCATTGTGGTTCTGTTTGGGAGGCGTCGACCATCTAAGTTGGGCATTTTCAAGGATGGTGAGCCCAATGTGGCTTGGTTTGTTTCCTTTATTTCTTATTGTGTATGGTTGGTTATGGAACCATCTAAAAGAGCACCTTTCAGGTTTAAGTGTGAGTGTGGGTTGTGAGTTGCCAACGTCTTTCAAGGGAAGTGCATGCAGCCAGTTAAATTCCAATACCCTTGGTGGTAAGAATCAACAGGAATATGGTTAAAGAGAAGATGATGAGATCATGTATTTGGTTATGTGGGCTCAATTAAACACCACTTTGATGTTTTCGTGTGAGTTTGAGCTTTTTCTTGGGTTTTAAAGGCTTAAGTACCTTGGGTGTGTGAAATGGTTAAAGGTGAATTTGGAATTTTGAAATGCAACACGATCGTTTGAACTAAACCTCACAACCTCTTTTGGTTGAGTGTTGTTTTCATGGTTTCTAAAGTCTTATCGGGGATGATAAGTTTTAATTTAGGTAGATTGTAAGAACCTATGTTTTTAACCGGGTGGTTTTTACAATGGTTTTTGAATTTTTTTCAATTCCTGGATAAGATGAATTTAAAACCGAGATTCAGAATGAAGTTCCATGATTTGAACTCTTTAAAAGTGTTTTTATCAGGCTTGAGTAAAGACTTAAGTATTTTTTTCAGGTGGTTTAAAGGGTTTAGGGAGCGTCAAACTTGGAAAAGAAGGTTTTTAAGAACTTGTAGAGGGTGTACAGTTTGTGCACAGTTTTCCAAACCATACAGATCATAATAGGTAATCGTGAAGTCTATTTCTGGGTGGACAGAGGATTTTTCATAGACTTCTCATGGTTATGATAACCATGTGGGAAAATTCGTGCAAAGGGGGTTTCTTAAACATATGGGTGTTACATGGTTGGCATACAGTTTTCTAAACCGTACGACTTAACCATGCGCAACACCCAAATTTTTTAAAATTTGATTCATTTTAATTTAATTAAATTAAATTAAAAAGGAAAATAAATCACTCACTCTCTCACCCTCTCTCTCACCTAACCCGTGACACACCCCAAGGGGGTTCTCCCCTCTCACGCTCTCAACCCCCCTCTCAAATCCCTCTCCATCTGTTGTTTCGATATGTTTTCTTCCCGATTATTCCACAGATCTTCAAGTTATAAATCTATGGTACCTTATCCTCCTTTTCTCAGTTAGTTTTTGGACATCCCATCACCCTACCTAGCTTGTCCGAAACCCTAGGGTTTGGGGCTAATTATGTTTCAGTTTTATTTTGATATAAGGTAGTGTGAAGGGTCTCTCGGGACCCCTTCTTGCGTGTACCAACAACCTCCACCAAAGGAAAAGTGGTTCGAGTTGTTTTGTTCCACCACCATCAATTTTAGGTAAAGTTTTGTACCCTCATTTTTCTTTTCACCTTATATTATGGGTTATAGGTGTTATTAAGACCTATAGAAGTTGTTGTAGGATGTTGTGATCAAATCTCAAGGCGTGCATGCATTTTTTCCCTGGTATCAAAATATAAATATATATTTTTTCCATGTGCAGGTTTCCTCATGGAATTTGTAACACAAACATTGGTTTAAGTATATATATATATATATATATATATATATTTGTGTGTGTGTTTATGTGTGTGTGTGTGTGTGGAAGTGTGTGTGGGTGAGTGAGCAGCAACTTTGAGTTAGAAAGCTTGGTTCGGCCATCTTTTGATGTAGGGTTCTGACCTTTCCTTTTATTTAATAATGCATTAGTTTATTATAAAATGCTTCTTGATTATTTGAATTTCAAAATATGAATTTAACTACTTATGAGGAATAAAATTATTTTTTGAGAAAAATCATGTTTTCATAATAAAACCCCTCTAACGAAGGTGTGTAGCCTTCAAGCTACAAACATAGTGAGTATAATGTTATGTTTTCTTGGATTGTTATATGTGTTTTTTATTCTACCTGTTTAGAGTAAGCTTTATTTAATTAATGGAATATAGTTCTTATCTTGGACATATGTTTCCTCCTTTGCGTGTTGACGCACTTGAATTAAATGGTTCTAATGAACTAGAATGGGATTCATGGGTGGGAAAACCCATGTAAAATGAATAAGTATCAATGGTATTAAATGGGTAGGTATTCCATTTCATAGTAATGTTTGTGAATTGTAAAAATGACTTGGTATACTCATTGGTTTCATGGGTTGTGAATGGGAATTAATGAAAGGGTAAATTCACTATAATGAATTTAATTCCTTTGATGCAAGTGATGGATAATGGGTGGGTATGCTAATTATATTCCTTAAGTGGGAAATGGATAAACGAGTGGGTAAACTCATAGGAAGTGTTTAAATATGAATTATCAACATGATATGGTATTCTCATTGGTTTACTTGTGATATAGTTAATTATGAAATTGTGATATATAGGTGGGTATACCCATATGACTTGATTAAAAATGAAATGGACACATGAGTGGGTTTAATCATGTTGTGAGTGATTTAGTGAGTGGTTATACTCACTAAATTAATGTTATGTTTATGTGGGTGGGTATACCCATATTCTTATGTTAAGACTCATATTGAATTGTGATGAATGGGAAGGTAAACCCATGGTAAATGGTTAAAGGGATAATATGAGTGGGTATACTCATATGGAATGGAATTGTTAAATGTTTATATGTGTGGGAATACTCATATGGTAAATAAAGAATGGTTTTTATGAGTGGGTATACTCATATGTTTTGTTTTGATAACTTTTTTGAAATGAATGAATTGATTGATAGATGCCATGGACTGCTCTCCATGGATCTGGAACGCGGTAGTGGATGACTTGGGTTGATTATGCCCATTGGGTCTTGATTCTGTGGGATGCCTCAGACCTTGCTACCCTTTAGATACGACTTGCTTGGAATTGCATAGTACATGTTAGTACACATGCTCCTTGGACTCCAACTAGTGCCTAGACAGAGTTTCCACTAGGAAACCTATGGGACTTGATATGGATTCCTTGGATGAGTTCCTTGGATCTGGACCTACATTGTCTAGAATTCTTATATGGATTCCTTGGATGAGTTCCTTGGACTTGGCCCTTCTTGGTCTACATTTATTTATATGGAATGACCATGAGGTGTGTGATGCACTCGAATATATGGCTTGGATGTGGTAAATTGTGACATGTTTGGATGAATTTCAAGTTCATGTTATTTATTAGAGCATGGATTATATATTCCTTATTGTAGGAGGTTGACTAACTTGTATAGGGGGCTTGATGGGATATTTGGGTATCACTATTAGTAGTTACATTCCATGAGAATATCTTACTTATATTTAATTCTTACGTAATTACCTACACTCTGCCTATTTATATATTTCACATATTGTCTTGGGTGTGATGCCTTGGGTGTCGGCCTACTGAGATGTCATCTCACACCCTTCTTGGGTACCATTGGTGCTAAAGTAGACTCTTCTTGTTTGCAGGGATATGGATCTATGCTTATTCTATTTTCACTTGTACCTGGGAGTTTGGTGAAAAGGATTGAGCTGGATCTCAGGATGCTAATGGTGATTACCTTTGGGATTTTCTATCTTTTATTCATTATTTTATAGAAATGTAAAGCACATTGCATTGATTACTGCTTTAGAATTATGTATCATCATCATCTTGAATGCATTGTATAAAATGGAATTGGCCATATTTCTATATTCAGTTGATATTGCAATTTTATTTCACTATTGAGTTTTATTATCTGGTTACCAATGTGCACACTGAGAATGAGGGTTTAGTCTCCCCACTGAACTACCTTTACACACTCACTACTAGTCGGAAGCCTCTGGCATACGGTGAGATGCGCTTGAGGTTATGTGGTGATCGAATAGGCTACCGATTTAGTGGAAATTTGGGTTGGGATGTTACATCAAGAATAGGCCCATGTAGGACTAGAGGTCAACCACACCCAGTGGGAATCAACCTGGGCTAGTCAGCAGACCAGTGGAGGAGCATAGATCCCATAATAGGAAGTTGGCCTTGTCTATAGGGCGCTTGGTGCTTAATCGCAATGGCGCTTGAACATAGTCTGAGCCATATACTCATTGGACTGAATACCATGGTGGAAGTGATGCATATAGTACAGGTACCAACCTCATTTTCAGCTTGAACCAATGGCATCCATGGAATGGATTATATACCAAAGAAGAATTAGTTTGGGAATTAGATGTGGGACATGATATTTTTATGTTGATCAAACTTAGGCCATCTGATCATGTCACCCAATGATCCACACCATCTGATCGTGCCTCCCATTGATCCCATCCATCCGCTTCAAACCAGCACCTTGCGAATTCTTATCAAACCCGATGCTTACCACACCTCGCGAGTTCTAATCATGTGACCCCACACACCATGAAACTCCATCTTCAACCTCCTACACTGTAATTTCTAATTTGACATGGTTACTCGAAGAGAGTTGCATGATCAATCGACACTCTTCATCGTCACCATCACCGGTCCTTTATAGATTGCATGAGTCTGAGGAAGCTAGTAGAATTCACCATGTGACCCAAGCATGGAAGATAGTGGCCTTCTATAAGAACCCCCGATAGAAATCGAGTCCATTTCATGATCATTCTTTGATCTTGTGACTGAACCAAATAAAGAAGAGGTGTCGCAAGTAGTTTTACGATTGTGAACCCCTTCCACCTACGATGTATTTTCCATCTGAATTAACTAAGATATTTTTAGAGCACTTGGTGACATATAAGGGAGTAGATTATGTAATGTGATCATCCTTTGATCATGCGATCGAGGTGAAGAAATGAATTTAAGACGTTGAAATCATTTCAGCAACCACATACCCCTTTTTCCTTTGATGTATTTTCCATCTGAATTAAATTTGATTTTATTGGATCATGAGACATCGTAGAGAGAAATAGAGGCATCACATTATCATATGAAATGATCATGTGATGAGATCTCCACCACCACGCTGGTGCACGCGCCCTTCGTCCTATGAAAAGTGACACCATCATCAGCCTCCTACGGCCTATATATACTAAGCTCATATCCATAAAAATACATACAAGAAGGGAGATGAAAGAGATCCAAAAAGGAAGGAAGGTGGAGGAAAATGGTGCTTTAGCCACCACCCATCAAAGGTCATCCTCAGGTGATTTTTCAATACCACCGCATGTTTTTAGAATGATAGGAAATTTCATGACAAACTATGCATCATGTGATTCCCGGTTTATATGGGGTGCTCATAAGATCATGTGATCCCCTCCCCTTTGTTGAGTTATTTTGTGATAGTGCTAGAGAAGAACCTTATCTATGCAGATTATCCTAGTGTGTTCCCTTATAACTCACTATAAGAACACCCCAAAGAGTCCTCATTTTGATCAAGATATTACATAAATGAATAAAGTTCATGATACGTAAAAATACATGCCATGGAATACACAAATCACCCATACTGGTGCTCATGAATATGATCTAGCATGCATGAAGACCCTTGGGTCACATGAATACTACAAGAATACCTATATTTTAGTGATCACATGAATGTCATTGATTATTAAGTGTCATGGGTCCTTCTCCATGAAACCCAGATATCAGTAGACATACACGGTCCCTCAGTTTTGTGATGCCCAAACATATGGAAGTAGTGGCTTCAATAGGGAATGGCTTGCAAGTCTCTGGGCATGTAGAGGAATTATCGAGGATATGAACTCCATGCCTGAAGGTACGTCAATAGTCCTCGACCTAGTGTCTCCCACATGATACCATAGAGATCACGTCATCGCATGATGGTTATGTGACCATGAAATGTATGGGTAAAGATTGTACGAGTGCCTCTTTCCCATAAGAAGTTAAGAATCCACACCCCAAGTCTCATGATGGAACCTCTACTCAGCCTCATGGTGAAAGTATTGGGATGTTCACCCCTCCTCCTTTCCATGCAGTGTCCACCATTACCCATACATAAAGGGTATTTGACATAAAAACCCCACTCATGACCCTAAAATCCCTCGCAATACCTTATTAAAGTCATGCAAATCGCATGAAAAATGGAGTTCCCTGTGAATCCCTCATGTGGATATCCCTTAGCCTATGTATGGCCTCAACCTAGTGAATATCTCAGGACAAGACCCTCTTATAGTCGTGCATCCCTCTACATGGAATAATAATCACCCATAAAACTTAAGTCATGATCCCTTTGGACATGCAATTGTAGAACTTGGATGAGCGCAAGACCCTAGAAAAATCCACGATACCCCACCATGTGAATGGTTCAAGGACACATAACCGCAAGACCCTTCTATGGTCTCTCAATGTCCTTGGTAAACCTTGGAAATTCCATGTTGATCACAAGATAGGCCTCAGACAAGCTGGGATGACCTCGTGACAACCCTTTGAAATGTCTGCAACAATCAGGATAATCATGTGAATAACCTTAGAGCTGCTCGCCTTGATCATGTGAATACATCCTATGAAACAAACTCTGATCATGTGAAAGATTCATTTAAATGATATAATGATCATTTGGTTGTCCATATACATGTCCATATTGACATGAAACATTCTGAAGACAATTCAGGTCGATCATGCGATAGCGCATGATCATATCTACTATTATCATACACAAGACTCTAGACATGTCTGTTTCGATCTAGAAAATACATCTGAGATAAGTCATTTGATCATGCGTTAGACCCCAGATATACCCTCTTTGTTCATGAGAGGATTCTTAGATATGATGCTTTTCCGATTTGAAGGTATACAAGGCATGCCAATTGACTAGGCAGAGACCCTTGGATGTGTCTACCATGTTGGATTGATGCCCCAACATATTAGGTAGACAATCAAGACATTCCCAGCATATGGAAAAGATATATCGGATAAATCCCTTACGACATGAACACTTTGTATGGTGGACATTCTTGGACTCATGCTATGTGGACCCCAACTAGTAATCTTCATCCACATTCCCCTTTTATGAGGGAAGTGTCCTTAATTAGCTGGGGTCATGGACTAATGTGACCTTACAAATATCATGCTCTCGGATAAAACATCATGGTCATCACCACCTCTATTTAATTTCTAGAGGAGAAATAATGAGTAAACCCATCAGTTATTCTAAGTGCGTAAGCCCCAACCAATTGGGAAGCCATAGTGTAAGCCCCAAAAATTTGGGTAGCCTCAATATGTAAGCCTCAACTACCAACATAATGTAATATGTCCCTGGTTATATAGAATCTATCTTGGTATAAGCCCCTATCTTCCCTAAAACCTTAGAGATGGCCATAATTTCTTTTAGTGTGATCATCCACCTTATCCTATTAACAAGTTAAGGAATAACTGAACTATGGTAACTCTGATTCCCACTAAAACTGGGATACGTAGGAAGTCTTCCTAAGGCCCGAGCTCTAATAGGAATCCAATTTGGTGTAGGTATCTTACCATTCCAATTATTCTTAGCTTATGGGGTTAAATTATCCCATAATTATTCCATTATTCCTCATCTATCAATGTATGAGAAGAGGACTCACACACGAGCATAATTTTAAGTATAAGTTCTGATCATGCCCTCAAGTACCTCAAACCCATCAGCAGGTATGGGATGAACTGAACTATGAGAAATCTAATTCCCATCATAACTAGGATATGTAGAAAACTTTCCTAAGTCCCAGTATCCATACTATATCTTCCATGATATGGGAAATCGTACCTCTCAAATGGAAACTTTAATGTGTAAACCCAATACTAATATTCTCACATGCAATGTGTCTGATCTACCACTATCTCTTGTTTCTGACACTGAGCATGGATCACGTGAGCTTAGAGACTAGTAATTATTGTACCAATAACATTATGATAATTACCTAGTGAGTAATCACTATTGGGATGTAATCCCGATTACATGTCATCTATTCTCAAAAGGTTATATTCCCGAAGAAGCAATCCAGGGAAGTATCATTTGAAAGTCCCGCCTAGGACCTCTATTGTCATATCTCTCACAACACAGATTCCCATCATAATAACTATGTAGACTCTAATTCCTATATTGAATAGGATACATAGCTGATGTCAATGAGTTCTTAGCCTGATATTCTCATCCTTACCATATGATGTTAAACTACAAGGATGGGTCTAGTCATATGACATTAAACTATGTCAAATTAACTATGTGGGTTTTGATTCCTATTTTTATAGGATACATAGGATGCCTCATAGAGGTTCAATCACATCCCCAAGACACCATCCCTCTCCTAGTATAGAAATAAACTCAATAGTGCTTGAACATGGCCATGGCCCAAATTATCATGAGTAAATAATAGAACGATAGAGAACTTGTGACATACATGTGATGGTCCCTATCAATACATATTCATAATAAAGCCATTGAAATGGGGGTAACTAGTCCTATATCAGAGTCTGGGAAGGATTTAATGAACATATCTTAAATCTATAATAGAGCCTTGGAGTATGAAACATTTTTTCTCAAAAGGATGTGATGATCCCGACCTCCCATCCTCTTGACCAATGCGAGTCCCTAAGAGTCGTTAGGCCTGAAAACCAAGATGACCTTTAGCCTTTGGAAATTAGGTCTATACCTAGATATGGATGAGAGAACCGTTGGATGTTTTTTGGAAAGTTTAAAAAAATGGTAAACCCTATGCAAGTGATTAATAGAGGCCTTAACCCCCTGTAATCAAACCATCGAGCGAAATATATTCCATGCCTCTTAAAACCCAATTAAACAAAATGGTGAACCTGGTGTGAATCCTTTAACTGTGTCATCCCTTTCATGGGTTGAAAATGATAGATTTCCTAGTAACCAATTGGGACAATTTATTTTGTTCTCTTCACACAATAAAATGATGAATCTGACATATTTATTTTAACCACACTGAACCGTGTGAAAAAATAAGGCACTTCCCTATTTACATTTTAACTATGAAATTTATTGATCGAACATGTACTCTTATGTATTATGATACACTAATAATGTTTCTCATATTATTATTAGGACCTCTCAAGATTCTTTGAAATTTAAATGAATTCATCAGATATGCTAACGGATTCCATGATCACTAGATAAATTCTTTGATCCTGATACTCTGAGGTACATTGTCACCAACACACCACTTCTGTTATCGATTGGTGAATGTATTGGGTTAGGAATACCACATCAAAATCTCTATCCCAACTCTAGAATACTCGCATCAAAACCCTCATAGGTTGATCCCCCACTAGTCATATTTCCTACAATAGGCCACAAAAGAGTAAATGGTGCTTATTACCACTTTCAACCACTTTATGTGCCTATCCCTAGAGTAAAAAATTTCACACAATCCCTAACTTAGAGAGGTGGATGATGATATTAAACATGACAACTAAATCACTCTGGAGATACCTAGGAGGTCTCCCATCCATCCCAATAATCATCATTAACATATGACCATTAATCCATAAGGAGTTGTAGAGGAAGTTGTTCCTACACCAACTGACCATGTTGGGACACCCACCATGACAGCCCACCAGGGGTATCCAAATTATGCATCTTTAAAGAAGTCTTATATCCCTACTATCACCAATATGTATGAGGCCCACCAATGTATCCTAAAAATGGCACGAAATTACTCCCAGATCATCTTTATCTAGGATACTTTGACTTCATCATAGATAGCCTCAATGACTGCAAAATATCAGGGAACACCCTATCCCTTAGGGATAGGGTAATTTTCATCATATTTTACCCTGGGATCATCTTCATCATGGGAACTGACCCCAAAAATAGTATCATGGGCACCAACCCCCCAAACGGTATCATGGGAACCGATCCCTCAAATGGTATATCAAGCACCGAGCCATCAAAAGAGGTACTTCATCGAGGAGGAGCACCATCCTTCATGTGTATTGTTCATTGTGATATTAATTAGATTTGAAGACTCCTCATCAAATCTAGATGGGCATAATACTGAAGGGTAAAATCATACCTTCTAATAGTAATTTGAGTCATAGTGGGTTATCCTACCTTCTACCACTGGAACAAGAGTGGGAAGGCTTGGCGGTATCCACAAGAATCTATATAAGGTGTTTTCAACTATGTTGGAATTTCAGAAGATAATAAAAATTAATCACATGGATAGTGGTAGTAATGGATTTAGTCTCTAGGGTCCACGTTGGAACTCTCATCATCATCCACTCACCCTAACACTGATAGAGAAAAGGGAGTTTTCATGGATCCTATTAGCCAAACCCTTGAATATGATATGGAAATTTATTTAGAAGAATAGATCACCCAACTCTAATAAGAGAACTAGAATCTTCAGGGGATAGTAGTGATAATACTCCTGAGGTATCTATCTCAGGATGATGCACCAGTGTCTACCTATGAAATCCAACCTTGTAATGAAGTTCCCTAGCCCATAGGTCTGGGGGCATTTTCCTATTTTTTATCCCCTCATCATGAGAAATCCAAACATTGTTCCACCTTACCTTATCCCATGTGGATGGGGTAATTTTCATATTTTCCACCTCCACATTAAGGATATTCTGGAAACCACATGACCTTAGGTGTCACCATAAAACCTTCAAGTGAGTCTGGACCTTTTTATTAATGGGAATTGTCTTCTCCATCCAAGACCCCCAATGATTCAGCACCTACCCTCATATCAATAAATAATGGGACTCTATATCCCAGACTCCATATTCAGTCATACACCCGCACTGATGGTGTCATAGATAAAATGCAGGAGAAGCAGTCTGGTCACCCATCTCTTGAAGACAGTTAGAAAAAAGTATATTACATTCAAGAAAAACATGTTCTGGGATATTTCAACTATTACATGGAGAATGGTTTGATAAAGCTCCTAATTATGATAAATACAAGTGAGGAAGGGCTGGTAGGCCATGCTAATCATTTCCACTTCCATCAACATCTCAAATACACTATAGAAGGTTGATTTTCCTTTAAATATTGTCTTCTAGTGTAGATAGACATTGGGATATTGGAACCAACAGCACTTGAATCCCCACACCAGTCACCAAATCACTCTAAACAGGGAGCACTGATAGTGTAGAAGAGCTTGATTCACCTACCTCCTAGAGATAAACGACCATCTTTTAATGAAATATTAGACAAAACTTATTCCATCCCAACAAATCATGTCTCTAAATATTTTAATTATGCCATGGAAAATGGTTTGATGAACCTCCCAAATATGAGGAAGCTAGATGAGGTAGAATTGATAGGCCATGATGATTATTGCCCCTACCATCAATATCTTGGGAACACAATTGAAAGATGATTTGTCTTCACGGATCAGTTGGAGGAATATGTATCTAAAATCTTGATAGTGTTGAAAGATACTGAAACTCATGAAATATGAATAAGAGTTTTCCAAGATCCATTGTAAGATCCACTCTCTTGATAGGTTATTTAACCCTTGCCATTATCGCAAGACATTAAACTTCATGTCCATCATCCTTACTACAAGATGTTAAACTGCACAGCTAATGTCCTTACCATAGGACATTAAACTACATCGAGTATATTTTTTTGAATGAAATTAAACTACATGGTTATTCAAGAAGTACATATGTCTTGATTCTCATCCTAATGAGATACATTAGGATGCCTGGATTCTATATCCTGGCCTAACCACCCATATTCTCATCCTTACCACAAGGAATTAAACTGCATTTATAATGTCCTTACCATAAGATATTAAACTGCATGGACCACTTGCTAACCACATAATGTTAAACTACATAGATTATAACCTTACCACAAGATATTAAACTAAATGGATAACATCCTAACTGCATGATGTTAAAATGCATGGATTATGTCCTTACCATAAGATATTAAACTACATGACCATCATCTTTACCACAATACATTAAACCGGATGGCTAATGTTCTTATCGCAAGAAATTAAATTGCATGGATCACATCCTAACTTCATTACATTAAACTGTATGGAGTATGCCCTTTCTGCATGAAATTAAATTGAAAATTTATTCAAGAACTATGTATGGATTGATTCTCATCCCAATGAGATATGTAGGGATTCCTGGATTATATATTTCAATGTAGCTACCCATATTCATGTCCTTACCACATGATGAAAAACTACACGAAACATGTCTCGGTCACAAGATGATAAATTGTGCAGCATATCAATATTTGGTAGACATAGTTAGCTTCAAATGATAAATTTTTCATACCACATGGTGATAATGCCCCCTTTGAGACTTGTGGAGCCACATATACTGAAGTAGATTTCTATAAGAAGGGAGGTAAGAAACCAAAGGTGGATAATGATATACAGATTGCAGCTCTCAATGGATTAAGTGATTTCCCCTATGAATCCCTGGAGTATGCTCGACATCAACTAGGTTCTACCCATAGGCCCAGTCGAGGTGGAATATCTAACCCTAGAGGTCCAATCCCCGCTTATCCTTAGTGATCGTGTAAAATGAAATCATCTCTCACATCCCTCTACAATAACTATCATAACAGGGTATGATAATGTCTCCTCTCATGGCCTCTCTCATCTTGATAGTAACAAAGGAGACCCCATATTTCTGTCCTTGTCTAAAAATGTCTCCATAGACTTAGAGATAGAATAAGATGAGGCTGAACTCAGGAACACCCCTCTAGAATTCATGGAAGGTGTCTCCACCACCATAGATGAAATCAGATAGATAAATCCGGGAATTGAGGAAGAATCACAGCCAACACTGATTAGTGTCTCCATTCCCCTATAAGAGTGAGATATGTACATATCATTTCTAATGTAACATCGATATGTGTTATTTTGAGACTACACAGAAATGCCTGAACTGAACCTAGATGTGGATATTCACCATCCCGAACTACCCAATGAGCATAAAGGCTTCAAGAAAGTAGCCTAGATGATGTACCACTCTCATGTAACCAATTTAGAGGAAATATTTGACAAATTTATCAAATCCAACTTCGTCCGTAAAATTTTAATACCCAAAATGGATTATCAACATCATCCCTGTTAAGGTAGGATGATGAATACCAATAATCCTTAAAAAGTATCAAGATATAACTAATGCACCCACTAGTCATAATTCCTTCAGTGGAAAGGAGGCCATTCATTTTATATGTGGACACCATAGAAAGCTCATTGGGTTCCCTCCTCACACCAAGGACTGATGTGGGAAATGAGAATAGTCTCTATTACCTCAGTTTTACTTTCCTAGCTATGAATACCAGATACTCTTATGTCAAGAAGAACTGCCACGCACTCATCTTCACAGTGATAAAGATGAGGCATTACATGTATCACCACAAAGTCCAATTGGTCTCTCATATCGATCCACTCAAGTACAACCTTGGTCAACCTATTTTGACAAGGCTCTTGGCCCGATGGGTGGTGATTCTTCTGTAATATGACATTAATTTTTTGTTACATAAGTTAGTGAAAGTACAAGCCCTAGTTTATTTTCTTAGAGCACATCCTGACCTAGTGAATATACCAGAAGAAAATGAGCTTCTAGATGAAGAGGTCTTATATTCCCCTGACACTCCCCAAACATGGGAGATGTATTTTGATGGAACCTCAAGAATTACTATCAGAACTAGGATGGAAAAACCAAAGCTCAATTGGGTTGGCCTAGGGATTGTATTTCTCTCTTCTAACAGAGTGGTTATGCCCTAATATTTCTCATTATCTAGAGGCTATACAAAAAATGATGCAGAATACCAAGCCCTCATTGATGGCTTGGAATTAGCCCTATAGATGCAAATAGCCAACCTGGACATCAATGGGGATTCAGGGTTAGTTATAAAGTAGGTCAATGGTGAATACAACATCAAAAAGGAGGATTTAACCCCTATCACAGGTTACGTAAGGGAACTAATAACAGAATTCCTTTTTTATCACATGTTGCATCATGTTCCCCAATTAAAGAATGCTTGTGCCAATGGATTGGTCAATGTGGCTACCATCTTGGCTGACCTTGATTAGGAAGAAGCAATCTTCCATATTACACATCATATAATGGTCGTAGTAATCGTCATCTGTGATATGGAAAAAGATAAATCAGGTCAACACCTCCCAAGAGTGTGATGCATCAATAATCACCCTTGGATGGATGGATCCCATAATCATCTATCTGAAAAATGGGACTCTATTAACAGAAAAAAGGTGAAGGGGAACAGATTCGGCATTGTGCAATGAACTTTACCCTGAAATATATATTGAATGAGAAGAAAACCCTCTATAAGTGTGGATTCAATGGGATCATTCTCAGATGTATAGTAGAAGGATATATTTCTTCCGTCGTGAAAGAATTTCATCTGGGATATTGTGAAACCCATAAATATGGGGCCAGGATCTCCCACTAGATCTATAGGATAGGATATTACTAGAAAAACATGATATAGGACTGTGTAAAATTCAACAAGAGATGACATGCATGCCAAATCCATGAAAAATTCATCCATCAACCTCTATAATTTATATATACAACTAAATATTCCTAGTCATTTTCTATTTGGGGGATGGATGTCATGGGGCCATATCTCCTAGCCTTAGCTAAGTAGTTCAGGTACATCCTTACTACTACCGACTTATTTTACAAATGGGATAAGGTGATACCCATCAAGGAATTAAAGACAAAGAACATCATCAACTTCATAAAGTCCCATATCATCACTAGGTTTTGGTTCCATCACACAATATTAATGAATAACAACACCAATATTTGTTCTTTGGAATTGAATAATATGTACTACGAGTACAATATCAAGTCCAATCACTCATCTCACTATCATGTATCATAAAATGGATAGATAGTGGCCTTCAATAGGACTCTACAAAATATAATCTAGAATATAGTGTATAGGAATAAGAAATATTGTCCAAAAAAAACTCCTCCATGATTTATGGGCCTACCATACTACCATGTGTACTGCTACACAAGAAACATCATACTCATTAGTGTAAGGGATTGTGGTAGTGTTACCTATGGAGGTCCATCTTCCCTCACTCTGAGTAGCCATCTGCAGGAAACTCTAAAATGATGATAAATATAAAAAGAAACTAGATGAATTGGAAAGTCTTGACGTGAATAGTTTGTGCACACTACATAACCTTGAGGTCCACCAGAATTGGATTGCATGAGACTTCAATAAAAAAGTTCACCTCCTCTCATTTCTCTATGGGGAACTGTTGTTGTTCCTTAGAACCCCAATGATACTGGGCAAGAACCCCCCAAAGTTGGAACCCAAATGAGAGGGACCTTAAATCATACATAAGTTCTACCATAATGGGTCTTACTCACTGGACACAATGGATGTAGATCATGTCACACCACCCACCAATGTTAGATTTCTCAAGAAATAATTTGTGTAGTTATCATCATAAGGGAATCCACATCACTATAAATCCCATCACTCTTTCTAGTTAGGTGACATCAAACTATAAAAAATCATCCTAGAAGAAATTATTTAAATTACATGGAACCTTTTTTCCTTAACACAGGACATTAAACTACATGGATAATATCCTTATTTCATGACATAAAACTGCACGGATCTGTGATATCCATCTCTATTCACATAGAGTCACTTATGTCCAAGTCACATGACATTAAACTGTACGGTTCTTATAGAACAATATATGGCTTGATCCTTATTTCCAATGAGATATGTAGGGATTCAATGATCCTATATCTTGGTGTAGCCACTACATGATGCAAACTACCCTTGTTGTTCCCTCAACTATCTATGAATTATAGGGAAAACCCTTTCCAATCTTTCTTTCTTACACCAAACATAGATCATGTGAGATTAGGAATTGTTATAGGGAATTACCCACACAAGAAAGGCATAAAAGTACACAACGCATACATTATTGTCCTAAACGAAAGACATTAAAAGGCATACCATGATTCCCCACCACACGAAAATAAACTACATGGTCAATGTACTTACAGAACAACTCTAAAATACATGGTTCTTTAGAACTACATGTGGTTTAATTCTCATTATCATGAGATACGTAGTGATACCCAGACTTCCACCCTTGGAACTAACTACAATATTCCCATAAATTCACATTAGTTCACCCTCATCCTCACCACATGATTTTAAATTTCATGTGATCTCAAGAACTATTTTTTTGTTTGATTATCATCCTCATGAGATACATAGTTATGCCTGAACATCCATATTTGGTCCCAACTACAACATTTCTATTTATTCACGTTAGCTCACCCTCATCTTCACCACATGATGTTAAACTACATGGAACATCAAGAACTATGTGTGGCTTCAGTCCTATCAATCATAGGATATGTAGTGACATTTGGATCTCTAATCTTGACCTAACTACAACGGTGAATGGATATAATGCCCACCACCACATATGGGTCAAACCTATGTAGATTAATTCTTGATTCAAGAACTATGTCTAACTTTATTACTTATCTCATATGATATATAGTGACATTCAAACTACCAACAACGATCCTAGTCACAAAAAAAATATAACCCCCCCCCCTCATTGTGTATGGGCCAGACCAATGTAGAAGACTTCATTTAGAACTACGTGTTTCAGGATTCTCATCCTCATGAGATATGTAGTGACACTTGAGCCTCTATATTTGGTCCTAGACACAATATTTAAACACTTTCACATCAGTTCCTATGTCCTTTCCACATTATGTTAAACTTTATGGAAGGAAATCCTTACCACATGATGTTAAATTTCATGGAAGTACTTTCTTACCACATGATGTTAAACTCCATGGAAGTATATCCTTACTTAATGACATTAAAGTACATGGAAGTAAATCTTTATCACATGATTTTAAACTATATGGAGGTAATTATATACCCACTACATGTTGTTAAACTAAGGAAACCATCATTCATCATCCGTCCTAATCAAAGGACCACAAGATCCTTACCCCGACCAAATAGTGAATGGGGTACTTTCATCATCTTTTTAAGAACCTAAATCCATAAACCACACTTAATGTTTCAATCATCTCAGGTCATTTATAACCTTTAATTTCCCTTGAAAAATAAAATATATCACTCTATTTTACCATGATATTAATTAAAGGGCTCAGACCCACCGACCAAAGAGATCTTGCCCAAGTATAAATGGCTTTCTGATTCTCATGATCCAGATGCCACTATGGAGGAACCTAGCACCCTATTGTGTTTTAGGTTATCCCTAGAATGATTGTCCCATATCATCACTCATGACTTTAGAACCTTGATCTGTGATTTACAACACATTCACTTCTCTCTCATAAGGATGTTGGAGTACTTTTAACCCTAGTCATCCTAATTATTCCCCTGTGTAATATCTTCCATATTAGGTACATAAGTGTGTTAGGACCAAGCTGAAGGAAGAGATGGTTTGCATGAACTTTCTTTTGTTGATCTTGAGGAAAATTTCATAAATGAAAGACACTTTGAATTTCTAAGAATTCGGAAGCTGGAAGTTTGAAGATTCGGAACCGATAATACTGAACATTCTGAACCTGGTGTTCGAAGAATTTGGAGTCTGGAAATTGAGATGTTTGGAACTGGGAAATTGCAAATTCTCGAAATCTGGATGATAGGATATGTGAAGGTACTCAATTTTTATGATGCTTTTCTGTTTTGTAACTCTAATTTGTGATTATAATAAAGTACTCACAATGCAAGCAAAAGTTGGATCGAGAAGTCATACCGAGAATCTAGTGAAGTTGTTCCAAGAATCAGGAAGATCAGTTCCGAGAACTTGAAGTCGTACTGAGAATAGAAGAAGTCATATTGAGAACCAAAATCCATCCTGAGAATCAGGAAGAGCCGTTCTGATAACCCGAAGTCATACCAAGAACCATAACGTTGTACCGAGAACTGGTGAAGTCGTACCAAGATCAAGAAGAGTCATACCAAGAATTCAAAATCTCTGGTATCGATGAATGAAGAGGAGTCGTACCGAGAATCCAAAAATGGCCATACCAAGAAGTGATGAAGTGTTTGTCTATGCTGTAGAAGATTCATGCCGAGAATTGAAATTGTGTCATGTCGAGGAAGCAATGAAAAGCCATACCGAGAAGTGATGAAGAGTCATACCGAGAATTGAAATGGTGTCATGCCTAAGAATCAGTGAAGAGTCATGCCGAGAATTGAAGTGATGTCGAAGACTCAAGTAGGATGGATCTGAGAAAGTGATTCCAAAGAATTAGGAAGGGTGGATCTGAGAATATGATGATGGGAAGATAGATGAGTGAATCTAAGAAAGTGAATCCTAGAAAACAGGATCCGAGAATGTGACACTTATAAACTTGTGTAACAAGGTTGGATCCAGAAAAGGCCAAAGTTATAAATCAAGAGAAGTGGAAGAAGATTCGAGAAGATTCTAAAAACATTGACAAAGTCTTAATTACTCCGATATTTCAGGAGAAATTAAGATTTGGGTGAAACTAAGTGAGTAGGAAAATATTTTGGTTTCCCGCCTAAGCACACTTTGGAGCACCTATAAAAGGAGATCAGAGTACAAAGTAAAAGTGTGATGATCAAGTAGTGAGAGAAGATCTGATAATCTAGAGAGAGAAAGAAGTGTTTGAATGAAAGAGTTTCATTTCAGTCTCAATTGAAATGAGAATTTGATACTGTTTGACACTGTATTGAGTTTCTCGGATTGAGAAAATTCAGAGTGAAGAATTTTCAGTGGAGATTCGGAATGGGGAATCAGTACTAGTTGTCACTGTATTAAGTTTCTCATACTGAGGAAGACTCGGATTGAATAATCAAAGAGAAGAAGAAAATTCAGAGTGAAGAATTCACAGTGGAGATTCGGAATGGGGAATCAGTATTGGATATCATGGTATCGAGTTTCTCAGACTGAGGAAGACTCAGATTAAAGAATCAGAGTGAAGAAGAAATTTTGGAGTGAAGAATTCAGAGTAGAGATTTAGAATGGGAATTTTATATTGTAATTGATCTATCACAAGTCCAAGAAGTCATTGCCTTTCTTCTGGGTAAGGAAGTGAAGATTTGTACTGAACTTTCTTACACTTGTGTATTTGAAAGGAAGTGCAGGTAACATAAGTTGTTACAAGAAAAGAGACTTTGCCCTATTGTGTTACGAGGGTGCACACGCACTAGAGTGATTGTTTCACAGTGCTTCATCAGTGTAAGTGTATATCCTACTCATTGTAATTCAAGGATTGTTTTCTTAGTGGATTGTATGGTGCTGGATTTTTTCCAACCATACCAAGGATGTAGATATTCTTATTGAATAGTGAACCTTGTAAATTATTGTGTTCCTTTAGATGTGTGTTTGTTTGTTTTTCATCAGGGAAATATATATTTAACAATAGACAAAGGTTTTTCTCATTTTAAGGGAACATAAAAGAATGTAAAGGGGTACCACTAATTCACCCCCCCCCCCTCAGTGGTTCATTACTCCAACTGGGTCCTTACAAGTGGTATCAGAGGGAGGTTGCCTTTGTTTTTCTTGCTGATGAAGAATCTGAATTGTGTGAACAATAAAGGCATTCTGGTATTCGATGGGAAGAACTATCACCTCTGGAAGGATAGAATGCTAC
The DNA here is from genome assembly GCA_963277665.1 of Viscum album. Classification (NCBI taxonomy): domain Eukaryota; kingdom Viridiplantae; phylum Streptophyta; class Magnoliopsida; order Santalales; family Viscaceae; genus Viscum; species Viscum album. Next base: position 1,169,417,993 of record OY728164.1, read on the forward strand.
CTTATCTCATTTCTATTAGTTATGAAGTTCTTGAAGTTGCAATAGTTGGGTTTCCCCCCATTGAATATAATGTTCCACTTACACCTGTTGACAAGAAGTTTCTTGAGAATGATGGAAGAGCCAAGAATGCTATATTGTCTTCACTTTTTGAAAGTGAATTCTTAGGAGTAAAAGGAGTGGCCATAGCCAAAGGTATATGGTACAAACTGAAAAACATATATGAAGGCAATACAAAAGTCAAGAAGGAAAAACTTCAAATCTAGAGATTGAAGTATGAAGAATTGAATATGGGAGAGCATGAATCTGTTGGGGATTTCTTCACCAGGGTAAACAATATTATTAGTACTATCAGATGTCTCTGTGAAGAGATGAAAGACTCTACTATGGTGGAATAGATCTTGAGGATTCTTCCTAATAAATTTAATGTGAATGTATCTTCATTAGAAGACAGAGATTCAAAGACTCTACCTATTGATGATTTTCATAGCACTCTCATTACTTATGAGATTAGAAGGTAAAAGGCTATGAATACAAAGACAAAGGTTGACAGAGAATTATCTTTCAAATCCATGAAGAAGTAAAAGTCTAAGAAGATCTTGTTTGACGAAGATGGTGGTGACTCTGACTCTGAAAGCAAGTTATGTAAAAATCTTAATGATATTTTATCCTTGTTTTCAAAAAATGTTAAAAGAGGCATAGAGAAATACAAGGTAAAACTTCCCATGAAGTGTTTTGAATGTGGAGGCATTGGCCACTTTGCAACTAACTATCCTCAAAGGGTGAAAGAGTAAGACAGTGATGAGGAAGAAAGAAAACCAAGAAAGTTATGGAAGAAGCAGTGTGTCAAAGGAAAGTCAGAGAAAGAAAAGAAGTTCTTCAAATCAAAGATAAAAGGCTTTCTATCTATAAATGAAGAAGATGAAGAAAGTGACGATGAATCCAAAAAACTAGTTGAGCATGGTGTGGAAAATACTTTCATTTCAATAGTGAATGGTGAAGATTTCGGAAGTAGCATCTCGGAAGAAGAAGAAACCTAGCTTGAGATGCATCTGAAAGAAGAATTGAAGGAATTTTTAAGGAAGATCAGAAGCCTAGAGAAGCTTAACAAAAAGTTAGAAGATGAATGTTTCTCAGCATCCAATCAAGTCAATGATAAAGAAGAACTTGAGAAAGAGCTTGAATACTTGAAGAAGTCTCTTGAAGATGAGAAAAATAAAAATGAACACATGAGAGTTAAGTTGAAGGCAAAAGAGGTAGAATTAGAACTCGTTCAAAAGAAGATATCAAAAGTTGAATCAAAAAACATTTGTTTTCAAAACTCAACTACTGATGTTGGTGAAGGCTCTCAACAAGCACATTCTGAGAAAATTCAACATAAGAATAAAGTGGTTGTTGTGAAGAAGAAAGCTGAGAAAGTTACTTATGTGGCCAAGACCGGCGTTACTGGAAACTCTGAAGTCTCAAGGAAACCTAAGTCTAACACTGGTGAAAAACAAGAAAAATCAGAGAAGGTAGAATTCCAGCAGAGCAATCTTTCTAATAAAAGAATGGTTGGTATGGATTAAGAAAGAGAAAAAAAGAAGTATCAGAACAAAAGATTTAGAGGAAGGTACTCCTTCTATGGGTATTGTTGGTATTGTGGTGGATTCGGGCATACAACGAATATGTATTGGTTCAATAAAAATTATTACCACCACCCCACAAGTTATTAAAGGCAGAGATTTAGGGGAGTCAATCTCCTCAAATAAAGAAGAGTGAGAAGGTTTTATTGAAGAAAGTTGAGAAGAATGAAGTCAAGACAGAAAATAAGTTCCAGCCTCTGGAGACCATTTGTGAAAGGTGTGAACAACCTGGACACCTTGAAAAAGGTTTTCTTGTACTGTTACCAGCTCAACAAAAATTTCTTAATTCTCAGAAGCTGAAGGTGAAGAAAGAAGTGAAAGAAGAAAAATCTCTTGTTGTTGAAACTACTCTAAAAGTTACAAAGGAAGAACGACCTTGGATACTTGATAGTGGGTGTTCTTCACATATCACAGGAGACATGAAGTTTCTAAAGAATATGAAGAAGTTTAAAGAAGGCACAGGGAAATTTGGCAATGATGAATCTTTAAAAATCAAAGGTGTTGGATCATCCATCATTGGAAAGGAAAAATTAAAGTCTAAGAAAACTCTGTATGTTGATGGGTTGAAGCACAACTTTCTGAGTGTATCACAATTTTGTGATGAGGGTAACAAAGTTATCTTCAAGAAAGATGGATTTATTGTGAAAAGTGAAGAAGATGGGCAGATTGTTACAAAAGGCCAATGAACCAAAGGAAATCTATTTCAAGTTGGAAATTCACAAAACTCTTGTTACATGAACATAGTGGAAGAAAATAAGTTGTGGCACAAAAGACTTGGACACATGTGTCAGAGAAATATGAGCAAGTTATCTCAAAGGGATAGTGTTCGAGATATTCTAGATTTTCCAAGAAGAAGAGATTGGTGTTGCACTACCTGTCAGAAAGGAATGATTACAAGTGTTGTCCATAAGAAGGTTGACATTTTTCCAAAACAACCCCTTGAACTAATACATTATGATATATGTGGGCTGATGAGAAAACAATCAATAAACAGAGATAAGTACTTCATTACCTTTATTGATGATTTTACTCGCATTACATGGGTCGTGTTTATGAATCACAAGTCAGATGCCCTGAAAATGTTTAAAATCTTTAGAAGGAAAGCTGAGAAAGAATGTGAATACTCTGTAAAGAAATTGAGAACATATAATGGTGGTGAGTATATAAGTGAATAATTTTAAGACTATATTGAGAATCATGGGATTCAGCATGAATATAGTGCTTCATATACACTTCAACAAAATGGGGTTGCTGAAAGAAATAACAGAAGCTTGGAGGAAATGGGAAGAACCATGTTACTTGAACATGTCCTTACTCATTACTTTTGGAGGCAAGCTACAAGTACAGATGTTTATATTCAAAATCGATGTTTCTACAGGCCCTAATCAGACAAGACTCTATATGAAATTTTCTATGGCATTAATCCAAGTATGAAGCATGCTAATGTTTTTGGGAGCCCATGAATCATAAAGAAGAAAGGTGGAAGTAGTGGAAAATTCGATCAGAAAGGAGAAGACGGAATTTTTATTGGTTATGCTCCAGAAGGAAGAGTTTATAGATTCTTTAACAAAGAAACAGGAAGAATGGTGGATATAGTTGATATAAAAATCTTTGAAAATTTGGAGAAAGATAAGCATGTCCAGACAGACAAGGAAGATAAGGAAGATGAAGTTGACTATTCTGATAAGGATGCAATGAATTGTAATCCTAATCAAGATGAAGAATCGTATTCAGCCATATCAAGTGATGAGGAAGGCATGTGAAAAACTTATCCAAGGCTGATGAAACAAGTGTAAGCTCAGAATATTATTGGTGATCAATGTCACGTGATTCAAACAAGAAGAACAAGTAATTATATATCACATACTTCCTTGTATTCCAAAGTGGAACCAAATGATGTTAAAGAAGCCTTTGAGCATTCGGAATGGGTTCAAGCCATGAATGGTGAATTGGATCATATTGAAAATAATGACACATGGGAACTCGTACCCAATCCTGAAAATAAGAACATTATTGGCACCAAATGGGTCTTCTGGAACAAGTTGAATGAAGAAGGTGAAGTTATTAGAAATAAAGCAAGATTAGTTTGCAAAGGCTACTCTCAGATTGAAGGAATTTACTTTGAAGAAACTTTTGCTCTGGTAGCCAGATTAGAAACTATCCAAATCTTTCTTTATATTGTTTCACAACGAGGCTACAAAATCTTTCAAATGTATTTTAAATACCCATTTATTAATGGTGATCTCAAAGAAGAAGTTTATATTGAGCAACCATGTGGCTTTGTTGTTGGGAAGAATGAAAGTTATGTGTGCAGGTTGAAGAAAGCCTTGTATGGGTTAAAGCAAGCTCCAAGAGCATGGTATTCCAAACTGGACACTTGCTTAAAGGATATGAACTTCAAGAAAGGAAGATTTGACATCAATCTATACATCAAGGAAAGCCAAGATCTTTCTCTCATTGTGATTGTCTATGTTGAAGACATTATTTTTGCTGGGAATGATGAAAGAACCTGTGAAAGGTTTGCTGAAGAAATGAAGAATGTCTTTGAGATGTCCATGTTGCGTGAAATGAGATACTTTCTTGGGTTACAAATTTTGCAACAGAAAGAATTCATTTCTCTATCCCAATAAAAGTATGTTAAGGAACTTCTTAAGAAGTTTGGGATGGAAAACTAAAAACCTGTATCAACTTCTATCTTAGAGGGAATGAAGCTAAGCAAAGATGATGAAGGAAAAGAAGTTGATCAGAAAGAATATTGAAAGTTGATTAGAAGTTTGTTATACCTAACTGCATCAAGACCAGATATTGTTTTTGTTGTTACCTTATGTAAAATATTCTAGAGTGCTCCTAAAGAATCACATATTGTTTCTAGAAAAATAATTCTCAGATACATAAAAGGCACAACAGAATTCGGAATCAAGTATAGTGGCTCAAATAAAATTGATTTGTTTGGATATTCAGATGCAGATTGAGTAGGAAATGTTGATGATAGAAGATCCACATCTGGTGGAGTGTTATTTATAGGAAAAAGTTGTGTTGGCTGGCACTCAAAGAAGCAAAATTCTGTGACACTTAGTACGGATGAAGTTGAATATGTTGTTTCCACCATGGCCACTACTCAATTTATCTGGATGAATACACGGTTGGAAGATTTGTTAGTTGAAGTGAATCTGCCTTTGCTCTTGGGCTGTGATAATAAAAGCACAATTAATATTACCAATAATCGAGTCCAACATTATCATTCAAAGCATATTTACATCAAATATCATTTCATCAAAGAGCATGTGGAAAATAATGAACTTAAACTTGAATATGTTTCATCTACTGAACAAGTTTCTGATATTTTCACGAAACCTATGCCAAAGGAATCATTCTGAATATTGAGGTTGAACATGGGTGTCCAACCTCTTTATCTTCAAGGCTAAGGTATGTTGTACCGTCCCCTATCTCTTATTGCCTTTGGATTGTTTTGTAAAGGGGGATAAGTTGTTTGTATCATAAATATATTGTTCAAAGAGAGAGTTGTGGGTAAGCTGTGAACTCAGTATTTTTTGTGTATGTGAACTATTCTAATTGTTTGTTGGAGTGGTTGTAGGAAAGAACTTTAAGTTGTTTATAGGAAGTATGAAGCTAAAGATGTTATTTTCACTACCTATGGATAGCATGGTTTTTCTGTCAATGATTCTTGTTTCCTACAATGATTTAGCTCACGTAGGCTTAGAATTATTGATAAGTAATCCATTGCTTGAGGTTTCCAAGTTTGGTGATTTATGGAAACTTGGTTGACAACAAAATCCAAAGGGGGATATTATTAGGACCAAGCCGAAGGAAGAGATAGCTTGCATGGATTTTATTTTTTTGATCTTGAGGAAGTTTTCATAAAGGAAAAACACCTTGAATTTCTAAGAATTCGGAAGCTGGAAGTTTGAAGATTCGGAACTGAGAATATTGAACATTCAGAACCTGGTGTTTGAAGAATTTGGATTTTGGAATTTGGAGTCTGGAAATTGAGAAGTTTGGAACCGGGAAATTGAAAATTCTCAAAAGTTAGCTGATAGGATATGTGAAGGAACTCAATTATGACGATGATTTTCTATTTTGTAACTCTAATTTGTGAGTATATGCAAGTACTCACGATGCAAGAAAAAGTTGGATCGAGAAGTCATACCGAGAATCTGGTGAAGTCGTTCTAAGAATCAGGAAGAGCCGTTCCGAGAACCTGAAGTAGTACTGAGAATCTAAGAAGTCATATCGAGAACCAAAAGTCATCCCGAGAATCAGGAAGATTCGTTCCGAGAACCATAAGTCATACCAAGAACCAGAACGTCATACCGAGAACTGGTGAAGTCGTACCAAGAGACAGAAGAGTCATACCAAGAATTCAAAAATCTCCAATATCAATGAATGAAGAGGAGTCATACTGAGAATCCAAAAATGTCCATACCAAGAAGTGAAGAAGTTTTTGTCTATGCCGAAGAAGATTCAAGTCGGGAATTGAAATGGTGTCATGCCGAGGAAGCAATGAAAATCCATACTGAGAAGTGATGAAGAGTCATACCGAGAATTGAAATGGTGTCATGCCGAAGAAGCAGTGAAGAGTCATGCTGAGAATTGAAGTGATGCCAAAGACTCAAGAAGGATGGATCCGAGAAAGTGATGCTGAAGAATCAGGAAGGGTGGATCCAATATTATGATGCCGAGAAGACAGATGAGTGAATCCGAGAAAGTGATGCCGAGAAGATAGGATCTAAGAATGTGATATCGAGAAACTTGTGTAACAAGGTCGGATCCGGAAAAGGCCAAAGTTATAAATCAAGAGAAGTTGAAGAAGATTTGAGAAGATTCTTGAAGCGTTGACAGAGTCTTAATTACTCTGATATTTCAAGAGAAATTAAGATTTGGGTTAATCTAAGTGAGCGGGAAAATATTTTGGTTTCCTGCCTAAGAACACTTTGGAGAACCTATAAAAGGAGATCAGAGTACAAAGTAAAAGTGTGATGATCAAGTAGTGAGAGAAGCTCTAATAATCTAGAGAGAGAAAGAAGTGTTTGACCGACAGAGTTTCATTGCAGTCTCAATTGAAATGAGAATTTGATACAGGTTGACACTGTATTGAGTTTCTCCGATTGAGAAAATTTGGAGTGAAGAATTCGGAGTGGAGATTCAGAATGGGGAATCAGTACTGGCTGTCACCGTATTGAGTTTCTCAGACTGAGGAAGACTTGGATTGAAGAATCGGAGTGAAGAAGAAAATTCAGAGTGAAAAAATCGGAGTGGAGATTCGGAATGGGGAATCAGTACTGGTTGTCACCATATTGAGTTTCACAGACTGAGGAAGACTCAGATTGAAGAATCGGAGTGAAGAAGAAATTTCAGAGTGAAGAATTCAGAGTGGAGATTCAGAATGGGAAGTTCGGACTGTAATTGATCTATCACAAGTCCAATAAGTCCTTTCCTTTCTTTTGGGTAAGGAAGTGAATATTTGTGATGAACTTGCTTACACTTGTTTATTTTTAAGGAAGTTCAGGTAACATAAGTTGTTACAAGAAAAGAGATTTTTCCCTATTGTTCTAAGAGGGTGCACACGCACTGGAGTAATTGTTTCATAGTGCTTCACGAGTGTAAGGGTATATCCTACTCGTTGTCTTTCAAGGATTTTTTTCCTAGTGGATTGTATGGTGCTGGATTGTTTCCAACCATACCAAGGACATAGCTATTCTTATTGAATAGTGAACCTTGTAAATTGATGTGTTCCTTTGGATGTGTTCTTGTTTGTTTTTCAGCAGGGAAGTATATCTTTAACAGGAGACAAAGGTTGTTCTCATTTTAAGGGAACTTAAAAGAAGGGAAAGGGGTACCACTGATTCACCCCCCCCCCCTCAGTGGTTCATTACTCCAAATGGGTCCTTACAAAGTGTTATGAATATAAACTGCTTTCACTTTGGTCAAAGTTGTACGACATTAAAATCTATCCTATAATAGTCCAAATTGAAATACTTTAAACTTTTAGTGAAAGAGACACAAAACTTGTCAAGTTAAAAACCTGCAAAGGGATTCCAAATAAAAATTCAAGTCTTCACTCGCTAAACTCTTCATCTTCAGAGTTTAGGAAAAAAATAAGGGTATAAATAAATAAGGAATAAATCACATAGGGTCTACTCTATATACCTATTAAAAGAAAATCTATGCTCATTGGATCCCTTAGTCTCAGAAAAAATAGAGCAATGATAGTTCACATTTTCTCACCATGAGAAAGTTTTTGAAAGGTGGTGGCACAACTTTTAGTGTGCTCAAACCCTTCTTGGATCTTAAATTTTTCATAAATCACACTTCATGATCTAAATCATCTCAATTTGTTTCCAACCTTTCATTTCCCCTGAAGAAGAATGAAGATCTATCTACTTAGCCATTCTATTGATGCAAGGGCTCAGACCCAACAACTAGAGACATATTGCCTAGTTTAAAGGGCTTTATGATTCTTGTGATCCTAGCATCATCATAGTAGAACTTAGCACCCTATTGTGTTTTAAGATATCCCCAATGTGGTTTTCCCATACCTTTCTCATGACTTGAGTGATTTGTACTTTGATTTATGGTCACTATATCAGACTATTCTAGCAGATATGATATCCCCGATGTTGCATCACCATGTTTTGTACCCTTTCTCAAAGCCAGAATGTGACCCTTCATTATTGAACATTTTGATGTCTCACACCTTGTGATTTGAAACCATAAGGCATAGGGTTTGATCTATTCGATTAAGAGATAAGTTTCCTTAGGGTTTCATAACCCTTCCTAGATATCCTGCCTTCCATACCCAACTTCATCATCTAGATGTTTAAGTCTCCAAGAATATTTCATAATCCCTGTAAAGGAAAAAAGATCTCTCTGTTTGACCATGTTATCGGTTCAAGGTCTTAGACCCACCGAACAGAGAAATTTTGTCCTGATATAAAGGGATTCCTAATTTTTGTGACCCTCAATGAAACTATGGTGATACCTGACACCCCATAGTGTTAAGGGACATACCTGACATGTTTACCTCATTCTATACTACTTGGATCAAACTTTTGGATTGTGAATTACATCACCTACATTATAACTATCCAGGTGGGACTAGCTTCCCTTGTATTTATCCCTCATTCATATTGACTTTCATAAGTAATCCATATCTCTTGTAAAATAGTGGAGATAAACTTTTCTTGGACATGATATCGATGCATAATGGATTTAACCTTCCAACTAACGGCATATACTCCCTGCTAGAAAGGAACTCCAATCCTTGTGATCCCTGGAAACATCATGCAGAACTCAGTACCCCATAGTGTTTTGAGTCACCCTGGTCTTCCATCCCCATATTCCGTAAAAGTACTGGAGGTAAGAATTTAAACTATATGGAATCCCAAAGGTTTGGTCTAGAATACCTTAAACTACAATACACCAAAGTTCCAAGATCAAAGACCCTAAAATATAGCATAATGATGGTCTATCTTGTGTTACCTTAAAACATCAAGAGAAATGATACTCACCAAGATGAAAACCCAATAAGGGAATCCTGGAAAAAAATCCAAGTCCATGCTCTCTTAAACTTTCCCCATATGAAGCTTAGTAAAATGTAAATAAAAAAACAAATTAAAAAATATATAAATCTTGTGGGAACCACTATATGGACTTTGAAAAAATCAAGCTATTCTCACTAAGTCCCTTGACTTAGGAAAAATTTAGAGCATTCAGGAAGGATATCATGTCCAAATCATCCTTGTAAATCAAACGAACTCAAGACTACTGGAGTTGGTTCACCAATGAAGAACTTCTTGTTAATAAAAATTCATGAACATTTCTCAAAGAGTGACCTATTGAAAGTAAAGCACTCAAATCCAAAGGATCGGATTGATTTGGTGTTATGCAGAAACGATGAGCATCATGGTTGATCTGATCAACATCTACACCAATACATGGATCTCTACCCAGTATTTCATCACAAAACAATGACATCCCCCTCCTATATATGAGTTTGATCTACATAAGGATATTCATCATAGAGTTATTTATCTATGAACCTATGTATCATATGTATGAGTTTGATATGAATAGTGGTATATTTAATAACTATGTGTGGCTTGATTAGCATCCTAATGGGATGCGTAGAGACATCCAAATTCTTTATTTAGGATCCATCCACAAGTTCCTTTCCACCCAATCCCTATTCCATTCTAGAATTCATATACATTCCATCTTTAGGGTATCCATTCCCCAACCCAAATCTACTTCTGATTTTGGATTCAGTAGAGAATTTTTGGCCAAGTGTATCAGAATTATAACACTTAAGAGTTCCTAAGATATACTAAATATAGATCCTCTTAGGAAGTTCAGTTCCATGGATCTTCGAACATACAGATATGAAACAAAGTGATCTACGTTTACCTTATAATCAGGTTCTTTTCATTCCTATGAATCTAATTATAAGGGAGGGATTTTTTTGCACCAATATTTATGCATTTCACACTTTTCCACTAAATATTCAAAGACTGTGAAATAATACATTGAAATGGAATACAAAAAGTCTTGTATATAGAGGAGATCACTTAGTGACATATATTATACTAAGAATTTTATTATTAGTAGTTAAGGGTTTTCTATAACCACCCTTGGCCAAAAAAATATGGCTAGCCACTAGCCAGCCAGGCTAATTAAACTATTGTCCCATGTGGGACCAGAGGTCAACCATAACCACTAGGAGTTAGCTTAGACCAGCCAACAGACCAGTAGAGGATCACAGATCCCACAAGAGTAATTTTTTCCTGTGTATAGGGCCCATGGTGCGCAAGATCGTTGGTGTGTGTTCATATTATGAGCCATAGACTCGGTGGGTTGAAGCCCACAATATAAGTGATGAATATGGTCTGAGTGTCGAACCCATTAGTGCTTAAACCAATGAAATCCATGGAATGGTTTATATACTAGAGAGGAATTAGTGTGTTAATTAGATGTGGGACGTGATATTTTCATAGTGATCAAACATGGGTCATCCAATCATGCATCCCAACGGTCTGCATCATCTGATCACACCTCCCACTGATCCTAGTCATCCACTTCAAACCAGTGCCTCGCGAGTTCACTTAAAACTCGAAGTGTCCCACACCTTGTGAGTTAAAATCAAGTGATCTTTCACACCATGAGACTACATCTTCAACCTCCCACACAGATGTTGTTAGTTCGACATGAATACTTGAAGATAGTCACATGATCACTCAATGCTCTTCATCATCACCATCACCAGTCCTTTACTGATAGAATGAGTCTGAGGTAGCCAATAGAAGTCACTATGAGATCTGGGTGCAGATGCTAGTGTCCTTCCTCAATATCCCTCGATAGTGATTAAGGTTATTGTATGATCATTCTTTGATCATACGATCGAACAAAATACATAATAGGTGTCGAAAGTATTTATAAGACCATGTATCACTTCCACTTACAATGTATTTTCCATCCAAATTAACTTGTATTTTTCTAGAACATGTGGTTCCATAGAAGGGATTCAGGGTTGTTTCTGGATCATCCTTTTATCATGCGATTGAGGTGAATAAAGGAAGTGAATACGTCTCAAGAATTTCTGTTACCGCAAACCCCTTCCACTACTGATGTATTTTCCATCAAAATTAAATCATATTTTCTAGGATCATGCGATTACATAGAGAGAAACAAAGGAATCACATGATCAGATGAAATGATTATGCGATCGATGAGATCTCCATCGACTCGCTAGTGCATGAATCCTTCATATTGTGTAAAGTGGTTCCATCCTCAGCCTCTCTTGGCCTATATATACCAATATCTAATCCATAAAAATACATGCAAGAAGGGAGGAGAAAGATATCATAAAAGGAAGAAAGGTGGAGGAAAAGGGTGTTCTGGACACTGCCCATCGGAGGTCATCCTCATGTGATATCTCAATACCTCTGCATTTTCTTTGGAAGGACAGGAGATCACATGATAAAATTAACATCATGTGATGACTAGTTTATGTGGGTTTCTCATGAGATAATGTGATCCCCTCCCCTTTGTTGAGTTCTTTCATGACAATGCTAGCAAAGACCCTCTTTTGTGTAGATTATCCCAGTGTGTGTCCTTAGAACTCACTAGAAGAATGCATATAAGAGTCCTCATTTGGATCAAGTGAGCACATTAATGATGAAACTTCATGCAACGTAACAATACAGGACCTAGAATATGCAAAGCACCCATACTGGTGCTCACGAATATGATCCAACATGAATAAAGACCCCCGAGTCTCATGAATGCCATGAGAATCCCTACCTTATGGTGATCACAAGCAGGTCCTCAATTATTTAGTGTCATAGTTCCTTCTCCATGTAACTCATTATCAATAAACATGCATAGACCCTCTGTTTCATGATTCCTGAACATGAGGAAGTAGTGGATTCAGTATGTAATGGCTCACGAGTCTCTGGTGATGTGGAGGAAGTATCAAGGATGTGAAATGCATTCCTAAAGGTGTGCTGATGGTCCTCGACTGAGATTCTCCCATGTGATCACTTAGAGATCATGTGATCGCATGATGGTTATGTGACCATGCAGTGCATGGTTGAAGATTGGAAAAGTGTCTCATTACCATAAGAAGTTAAGAAGACACACCCTGAGTCTCGTGATGGAACCTCTACTCAGCATCATGGTGTAGATCATGGGATGTTCACCCCTCTTACATTCCATGTAGTTTCCTCTATTACCCATGCATGATGGGGCTTTGACATACAAACCCCACAAATGACCACAAAAACTCTCATGAGACCTTATTAAAGTGATGTGAATCACATGAAGGATGGAGTTCCGTATGACTCTATCATGCAGATATCCCCTAGCCTTTGCATGGCATCAACTTGGTGAAGAGCTCTTGAGTATACCCTCCTATAGTCATGGATCCCTTTGTATGGAATAATAATCTCCCATGAAACTTATGTAATGATCCTTTTGGACATGAACTTTTGGAACTTGGATGAGTGTAAGACCCTAGACATATCTGTGAGACCCCACCATGTGAATGGTTCAAGGAAACGTGATTTTGAGACCCTTAGATGGTCTCATGATTTCCTTGGGAAACCTTGTACATGCCATGTTGATCATAGGACAAGCCTCTAACAAGCTAGGATGAACTCACAACAACCCTTTGACATGTCTATGACAAGACATACTAATCATGAAAATCACCTCAGAGCTACCTACCTTAATAATGAAAATATATCCTCTAAAACACATTATAATCATGTGAAGGAGTCATTAACATTCCATAATGATCATTAAATTTTCCATAGATATGTCCATATTGACATGCGATAGTCTGAAGACAAGTTAGATCGATCATTTGACAAAGAATGATCATATCTACTTTGATCATATGAAAGACTATAAACATGTATGCTTCAATCAAGAAAATGCATATGAGATAAGTCATTTCATCATGTGTGATACCCCAGTTATGCCTACTTTGTCCATACGAGGCATCTTGGACAGGATGCTTCATCCATTATAAGGCATACAAGGCATGCCAATTGACTAGGTAGACACCCTTGGATGTGTCTATCACATTGGATTGATGCCCCAACATAATGGGTGGAAAATCAAGACTTTCCCAGTTGATGGGAAAGACATGTCAGGAAAATTCCTTATGACATGTCCACTTTGTACAGTAGACCTACTTGGACTCATGTCATGTGGACCCTAGATATGAATCTTCAGCCGCATTCCCCTTTGATGAATGAAGTTTCCTTGATGATCTGGGATCATGCACTAATGTGACCTTACCAATATCATTCTCTTGGACAGACAATCATTATCATCACCACCTCTATTTAATTTTCCATAGGATAAATAATGAGCGGACCCATCCAGAAACCTCAGTGTGTAATCCCCAACCAATCATCCATCCATAGTGTAAGCCCCGACTAGTTGGGTAGCCATAGTACATAAGGCCCAACTACAAAAATAATATAATATGTCGTCAGATATTGGGAATACATCAAAGTATAAGGCCCTAGATTCACTAAAACCTTGGGTACAACCATAATGTCTCTGAGTATGATCATCCACCTAGCCTATTAGTGGTTTAAGGATTAACGGAACTATGAGAACTCCGATTCCCAACATAACCATGATACGTAGGAAACATTCCTAAGGCCCGATCTCTAATAGGCATCCACTTTGATGTAATCCCCTTCCCATTCTAATTATTCCTAGATTTTGGGATTAGATCCTTCTATTTTTCTTCCATTATTCTTCATCCATCAGTGTATGAGAAGAGGAATCATGCATAGGAATCATTTTAGGTATAAGTCCTAATCATGGCCTCAAGTACCTCAAACCCATCAGCAGGTTTGGGATGAACTGGACTATGAGAACTCTGATTCCTTCCATAATCGGGATATGTAGGATTCCTTCCTAAAACATGATATTCATACCATATCATCTATGAGATGGTAAATTGTACCTATCAAATATAAACTTTAATGTGTAATCTCTATACGAATATGATCACATGCAATGTGTCCTATCTACCACTATCTGTAGTTTCCCATTCTAAGCATGGGTCACATGATCTTAGAGACTTGTGATGATTGTACCCATATCATGATGATAATTATCCATTGAGTAATCACCATTGGGATATAATCTTGATTACATATCATCTTCGCTCAAAGGTTTATATTCTAGAAGAATCAATCCAGGGTAGTCTCATATGCATAAGTCTCGCCTAGGGCCTTTATTGTCACATCTCTTATGACCCAGATGCCCGTCATAAGAACTACGTGGACTCTAATTCCTATATTGAATAGGATACATAGGATGCCTCATTGAGGTCTTAGCCTAATATTCACATCCTTACCATATGATGTTAAAATACATGGATGCGTCCAGTCATACAACCATAAACTATGTCAAATGAACCACATGGTTTTTGATTCCTATTTTAATGGGATATGTAGAATGCCTCATAGAGGTTCAATCCCATCTCTAAGACACCATCCATCTCCCTGGATGGCAATAAACTTCAGAGTTCTCAAACATGGCCATGGACCAAAGCATTATAAGTAAATAAGAGAGTAATAGAGAGCTCATGATATACACACAATTGTCCCTATCAATACATGTTATAATCAATCCATTTAAATGAGGGTAAAAGGTCCCATATCATGTTATGGGAAATATTTCATGAATATATCTTAAATCTATAATATAGTCTTGAATTAGGAAATAATTCCCCCGAAAATTGTTTGATGATCCCGACCTCCCATCCTCTTGACCAATGTGAGCCCCTAAGATTCATTGGGCTTAAAAACTTAGATGACCATCGGCCTTTGAAAAGTAGCTCCATACCTAGTTACAGATGAGGGAACCATTTGGAGTTTCTAGGAAATTTGAAACATATGGAAAACCCGATGAAAGTGATTTAGCGAGGCATTAAACCCCCCCCCCCCAAAGAAATAAAAATATCGAGTGAAACCCATTACACACCTCTTAAACCCTGATGAAAAAATGGGATATAATTGCTTGGGGTTGTGTGAGACCATCATTTTTTAATTAATTATTGTATTCCTTGGAGTTATGGCCTTAGTTTACCCTTGAATTTTTGTATTGGAAATACTTTTATTTCCATATATGCATGATCTATGATGGTTGATCCCTTAATTTGATTATTTTAAACATGGTATAGTTGGAATGATTAGATATTAATCAATGGGAATAGATAGAATTGGTTGAGTGAGATGTTTTCTTATTTTTTGAGTTATTATACAAGGGTTGTTGGTTGATTGATGGGTATGGGTTAAGATTTTGGATTTACAATATTTCTTGATATTTTATTTATATTAATAGGTTTCCATATGATTATTTTTTTTGGTTTCCAACTTCTTATTGCAATTGGTTTTATACACAGTGAGTGGATCTCCTTTATGGTAGCTTAAGATGAGTCCTAGAATACCAGGATTAAGGAATGGTAAATGAAATTGTAAATGAACTCATGGGATGGGTGTTAATGTTGGTGGTGTTGCATAATAGATACTATGGGATGGTTGGAATGAATTATTAAAGAGTATGGGGTGGAAATATGGAAACTGTAATGTGAATTATGAAAGAAAGTTGTCTTGTAATGAAATAAGTTGATTAAATTATAATACGTGATGGGTTTAACTAATGAATGGATAGTAATTTCTAAATTACTAAGTGAATTGGTTAAGATGGATTATGGTTCTTGAATGATTTTATAAAATCTAATTTCCTAGAATTTAGTGGTGGCATTCAATTTTCATGAGGGATGATGGCTATAATTGAGTCTAGTCTAATTCTAGGTGGTTTACCTTAGTTTTGGTGTTATATATATATATATATATATATTTATTTATTTATATTTATATTATTATTTTATTTAATATTCTCCACCACCTAAGTTGGTTGGTAATCCTACACCCAAATGTTTTGGGTATGGGTGTTTTCTCTGACATCTAGATTGGTGACGATATGGATGGATGACTACTCCCTATTCCCCACTCTCCCTTTGGCATAGCATGATGAGTAGGTGTGTATGAGAAGTAATGGATTAATTTATATGGTATATGTCTAAATGGGTTGTGATAGATCTTGGTTAATACATTTATGATTTCTATATAATGTCTTTAGGTTATAACACATACTTTTATTTTGGCTATAGTGACTACAGTTTCCTATAGGTGTACATTCACGGGCTATAATTGAATAAGGCATAATTCATGTTACATGAGTTTTAGTGTCTTTAGAAGTTACTAATTGGTTATGAGATGAAGTTTTGATGAGTTTCATGAGATTTAGGATGATATGGATATGATATGTATATAAAAGGTATCAGATGGATTGTGAAAGGGATTGTAACATAATACATTTGGCATTGGGGAGTGAGAGAGAAAAACTAGTGGGGAAGTGGATGCAGGATAGAGTAATCATGTGTATATTTTTTATATTGACATGCTTATTTATATGTGATACTTGGTGAGAGAGGATTTCTAAGGGTGGGATATAGTTTTACCAATTTAGGTTATGAGTTAGTTTCATTTTCTTAGTCATTGGTCTTTAGTATACTTCTTATATATTTGAACAGTTGGTTTTGGGGAGGATCATATTAAGAATACATATATACTCACCTCATTTATATATATATATATAAACTATTTTTTCAAGTTTGTAAGAGTTGTTAGGTGATCGATTCAGGTGTTACTAGATTGTGGAGTTGTTCAGGAGCTGTTGAAGTTTTTGTGGTCACTTCATATGCAATTTTTTGGTATTCATAGTTGTTTCTATTATGTATGAAATTTCATTTATTTATTGGTATTGGTATCTTTTTATATTATGGATTTTATTTATGGATATAATATTATATAAAATCCTTTAATTTATATTAATATGGTAATTCCTCCCATTTTTATTCATTTTATACCCTCAGTGTTAGTCTCTAACCCATGGTCTATCAAAGGTGGTCTTCAGGGGTCATCTTTGTCTTCACAACTGACCTATAAGAGTTACTAGTGGATTGGGGGTCATGACACACTTTTCTTATATTAGAGAACCCCAAAAGGGTTCCTAATTAAAATTGGTAAATTTGTAATTTTTTCTCCTCTATAAAACTTTCTTAATCATTTATCAGGATCCTAGTGTCAATCCACCAAGTTTCTAGTGTATTGGTCAGTGGGAAAACCCTCACTTCGCAACTCAATGAAATACTGATGGACTCCCAATGGACTTCCAGTTCCCACCATGGTTTTTTAGTCCCCCATCAACCTCATGGTGGAGTTTCTAATGGTCTTTTTTCTCATCCAATGGAACTCTTATGGCCTCTAGTAGGGTTTTGGTGGATATTAATTTATGCACCCAAAGGATTTTTGTTCGACCAATTCCTAGCAACTCACCTCGTTCCTTTTACACCCAAACACCCATCTCAAAAATATACTCTCATTCATTTAAAAAATTCCTAAAAATACCAATTCTCAATAAAAAAACTTAAAATTTAATTTGTACCTGTTTGAAAACTCATTGGAAGATGATTTATCTCTAAATCTACCTACACAAACCAATAAAAGGTGTTAAAACCTTCCCATAATAATAGTCCTCATTCTCAATAAGTCTTCATGGGAATATATCATGAACAACATGGATAAATAAAACCCAATGCATGTTCTGAAACCATATCTCTAACTAATTATGATTGTGCCGACACCGCACCTGAACTAGAAAAACTACATGACACCCTAGATGACTCATGATTTAACCCATCATTAATGATGTTCATTACCCAAAAAACTATTGTAAATCCTCATCTGATACATGATAATTGATCACATATGAAAAGTGTAATATGTTAACTCACTAAACTAACCACTTTTAAAAATCCATAGAGTTCTGAGAATCACAACACCATCTAATTCTTCCACCTCCCCAATGATACCACGCCCTAGGGGGACTTTGTGCATTCCAAAATTATTAATATATTACACCCAATTTTAAAATAATTAGCCTAAACTAGACCACCACATACCAAAAACTACACTTGAGCACCTTCAAAACATCTAGGCCTCCAAAATACAATCCCACACATGAGACTTGACCAAAAAATAACCATTACACCAGGATTCATAATCCCCATGAGTAGAAACATCCATCGACCTGGTCCCCCAACCAGTCAGGTTTCTAAATTTACACTAGTTAATCAATGAATGAACTTTACTACTCCATCACCATAATCTAGTAATTAAAAGTGGTTATCTCCCACTAATTTGATAGTATATACACATAGGATACTTGTATCCAAACACTGATGTAGAACCCTTACCACTATAAATATAGGTATTTTGTATTCATCACAATTAATGGTTGTCATAAACCACCTGAATAAGGGTTGAAATAGAATCTGTTTTAATGTTGTCTCTCCACCATATAATTTTCCACCTTATTGGTCCAACATTTTTATGTCCTCATATCGAAAAAAAACCAGTTGAATGCTTATCCTCATGATACTATGTCTGCCATATCCAGTTAAAATTTCTCAATAATCCTCATTCTAAGGCATATAACACTATGGTGATCCATTCAAATGCTATCTAGAATCATCAACCATTCACTATTACATACTTAGTCTCAATAAGAAACCCCAAAACCAATGAATTTTCTTATTATAATGTGAATTTCACATTATAACCTATTACAGACTCCACATAACTCTACTAGAAGTCTCACAAATCCAATCGGTGCCTAAATTCCCATTAACATGGTCTATTCACCACCTAAAACATCCCTAATCAAGTTTATCCTCTAGAAACCTCATCATCTTGCTAAATCCATTGGTCATGTCAATGGTTCCCCATCATGTAAGAGGATATACTTAATGCTCCTATGTTGTTCAATAATAGAATCATCAAGGGACAATAACCTTAGATGGAATAAGGTGCCTCATGCCTTTATGTCCCCATATCATACCTAGTCACACCCTAAGGGTTATTTTTCATTAGTCCATTGATGTTCCTTAACCTAGATCTAAGTGGCTGGTAAAGATAAGGAATCCTTGGCCCCACCACAATAAGAAGGCACCTCACAAGGTCATATACCCCACATAGGTATCAAGGGACTAACCAAGAATACTTATAGGCCTAAATTAATACTATTGAGGTGCTAAAAAAAGGAAACACTAACCATCAGCAAGGTCATCATAACATAACAGCTGGAGTCATGTGACCCGCATACACACTCTATCTAACCTAGAGAGTTCCCAAAGTCTAACCATGGGCATATCCCCCATGACATATATGGTTGATCATACCTACACCAATACTATGATCAATATTCCTAGGTCGATATGTAACCATATCCATCGTAAATTATACACACATATCATGAAAAAATATCCTCTTAACTAAAAGCAAGGTAGGATTTATGAATTCATGTCTACAAAAATGCACATATCTATCACTATTAATCAAAACACAAAACCAAATAAGAATACACTCTAGTTATACACTATATATAACCTAAATCACATAATTAATAGTTGAATTCTAATAATCCTAGGCTCGTTGATCTATTCAAAAATTGTCTATGCCTCTCATTCATGCTGATCAACTCACCACATAGAGTATCACCAATTATTTCATATCAAAACACCTCAATAAATCTCTCATGCTAAGCCAATATCCAATCACACATCACTCATGTGTCATTTGCATCATATATATCATGAAATAATCTACCCAATCTCATTATTCTAAAGGAATCCGCATGTATGGGTCTCACACCTCTCTTAGATTTCCCTCACATCATCACAACCCATCAAGGGTATAAGTAGTAAAATCACCCTACCACACGGCTAAAACTCAACTCATTGGGATCCTGATCTAGAAACAACATCACTAGGCTCTTAAACCTATATTTTAAACCTTATCACATTATAATTAAAACCTATAAAGTATATCACATGCTTTAGTCTCAAATATCTAAGGCAAATCACATGTCATCAACCAATTCTGAGCCTTTATCAACAACAGAAAACTTTATACCCATACCAATCCACCCACTATAGGGTGGAAATCATCACTGGGTACCCACATACTAGAATACCCCCTCAAGTATTATTATCACATACCTAGTCACATCGATGACACTTCCCCAAAAAACACATCCCACTATGCCCTTAAAAAATAGAAAATGTTTAGTATCATTAAATGTATCTTTTTACTCCATACTCATCCTATAACATTAAGGGCCCATGTCACTAGGGTATAAATCAAGCCCAACCTACCCACTATTGAGTCAGGTATCAAAAATATAAAGGATTAAGCTCTTTAATAACTAAATTTTAATAACATAGTCAAAATATATGTTTTTCGAAGTAGAATTACATTCTAAAGTTATATAGGGACACACTATATAAGTTATTTCTGAAATATTAAATAAACAGATCTCATATCTTAATCATGGTGCTAAATCATAGGAAAGATTATGAATTTCATGTAAACCCTATATACCAATGTGATTCATGAACCCACACCTATTTCCACCCCAAGCCAAGATAAAAACCAATAAACCAATAATCCTATACACCGTAATTTTCATAATCAAAACAACTAAAGTATAAAAATGAAATCCCAAAACAACAATACAAATTTCCTAGTAACTTTTATTTTCACTCATGCAATTGTTATCCAGAAACAAGACATGGAATCCATCCCATGTTATAACTAGTCCTATATCTATCTACCATATCCAAAATAGTATGACAAAGAGAAACAAGGTTTAGATAACACTTTTTAGTATCCTTGGTCCAATTCACCTCCATTATGACTAAACTAGGTTCCACATATGTCAATTGTGCCTCCCCAAATACCAGAGGCTACTAACTAATAGTGAGGGTCTCTATATAAAGTTGGAAGACTATACCATCTCTGGTACAGATAGCCATAAATCAATTTGGAAGAAATAAAACTAAGTTTTCATCATTATATAAACTAATAAAAGGAGACATCATGCCTATTTTCCATTAATAAGTAATTAAAAAATTCAAATCTATAAAAAAATGTGTATTAGTAATGTCATTTCATCATGCATAATGGAAAAAAATGGCCACTCATTGGTTATCCATGAACATGGTTCCAAAAATAATTAAACATAGTGAAAAATTATATAGAAAAAAAATGTGACCTGAGTCTCTTCTAATCCCCATATTCTAACTCATTCCAGACTCCAATTTCTCAACTACTCAAAGTTAGTCCCTATCCCTACCTATGCTTACAACAAAGAGGTCTACTTAGGTACCATGTTTCTCAATCATGGTGTGACTAAAAATCATTAATCCGCCACTAATGATTCCCATAACTTATATATTATAAGTAAGTGCATGTAAAATATGATATTCCAATACATAAAAAAACAAGGGATGATAATAATAATAAACATATCACAACCATAGGTTCTAAATAATCACCCAGATGTGACAATGCCTTTTTCTGCTTGTGTCAGGTATATTTGAACATATAACCTCAGAATCATCTGAGAATATCATCCCAAGTCATATAAAAAGGGTATATCAACTTATCATAGTACATTAACCAGTATATGGTACTGTTTTTTGAAAGCATTGTTAGAATAGTGGGCACA
This sequence comes from Viscum album, assembly GCA_963277665.1. Lineage (NCBI taxonomy): Eukaryota > Viridiplantae > Streptophyta > Magnoliopsida > Santalales > Viscaceae > Viscum > Viscum album. Next base: position 1,169,439,796 of record OY728164.1, read on the forward strand.
ACATATATGTCATACCATAATAATTAATATATGGATAGAAAGTCCTGATAAAATAGTCAAAAAAGTAGGCATAGAATCTCTATGATATAATAATGATTCATATATGGGTATTTTGTCTCAATGACATAATCATCATAGTGGGAATAAAATCTATAAGAAATCATGTTCAAACAGGCATCACATACTGACTACAACATCAAGTGAGGGAATAACATCCCTAGAAGTCATATATAACTGAGTATTTCATATCAACTATAATATAAAATGAGGGAATAATGTACCTAGATAAGAATATAACCAAAATAGGGAAAAGTGTCCCTATTCATGGGTCGGATAATAAGAGAGGTAATATATTCCCACAAGTAACCATTTTCATGCAGTCATCATGACCTATCCTTAGAAGTATCACACCATGGGAAATGTGTCCTGCATTCAAGGGTAATATTAAATACTCATGCATATCACCCCATTTTTTATATATATGAATCCACTTATGCATGTGTTCAATGATCTGGTGGTTATTATATCCCATAGTAACACGCATATCATCTGAATCTTATGCTTGTCATATAATGGGAATGACATCCCTCAAAAATATATTATGAGATAAGTGAGAATTTTATCTCTTACCTTATCCAATAACACAACGAGTATGTTGTCCCATGTCATAGGTTTCATCAATGTAATCAGGTACATCATCCCATAGTTTCATTATAGATGGAATGTGTGTGTGTCATCCCATACAGTAGCGTCATATTAAATAAATTTGGAAATACATCCCTAACTAGATGTATATAAAATAATGGGAATAGAATCCATGAACACGTTATCATATGGTAAGTGTGTAATGTTTCCCATATCATATGTCACAGTATCACATGGGGCATGTCTTCTCAGGCCTTAAGTGTCTTAAACACAAGTGCACAAATCATCTTAGGCTATAAGAAATATAAGAGTGAATGAAAAGGTCCTCCAATTCCTAAACAAATAAATCAAAAAAGGGTCATATTGTCTACTTAATGATATAATAATACAACTCATCAATCGTCCCACAATAAAAAAAAGAACTTAATTTCATAATTAATAGTTTATGTAGAGATATTTGAGTAAGAATCATTAGGTTGGAATCACATCTGACTCACTTTAATTTTATTATGGGTTAGTCCTCAAATGACCAAAACACATCCAAATCCATACCCAAAGTATAACGCACTTGTTTAACATAATAAATAATAGGGAAGAAATAATCACCCCATACATCAGTCATATAATCCAAAAATTATAACAAGGCAGTTCATCCACTCAGGTCATGACTTTTTCTAACATTACATAATTCTCACATATCCTACTAATGGGAGGATATGGCTTCATATTCTAGGTCCACTATGTCATAATCTACCAAGGATACATTCCTCTCAATTCTAGATACCATAATTCACAACACTTTAATTTCACCCCATGGCCTTCAATGGTCGTAGTATCTAATTAAATTAAAATTGAAGTCAAAACAAAGCCTTCATAGCACACACTCACACTAAAGTGGTGAAAATAACATACATGGTAGTGACTCCTAAAGACCACCCTCATTTCTATAACTCTACTATGTCCAAGAAGACTAAAGGAATCTAAATGAGATTTTATGCATCCTGACATAACTTAAGAGAAGCCTCGTTGTGTCCTGAATATAAAATCCAATACACTTTAATTAGATCCTATGACCATTGATGGTCAATCAATCAAGGTATAGTACTATGAGGGTCTATCATAGACCTAGAAGTCATTTCCCAACACACACGAGTCAAAGGAATAATTTAATTTATTTTAAAGACAATAAAACATAGTGAAAAGACTATATATCACATATCATATGAAAAAATGCATAAACCATCAAGAAAGATAGGGACCACCAACCTAAATATGGAGTTAACCCCTTTATAAAATCTCATCCACTATCAGCTAAGATCTTATGAGCCTATATCGGCCCATGAACTTATCTAAGCGCCCCTAGTTCCACAAAAAATATTCTAATTTATTATATACCATCCTAAATAATTTATAAAATTAATTATATAATTAATTTATTTGGAATAATTAGTTGAAAGCTCACTAGATAATGTAGTGATTCCAAAACCTCAAGCAATGGTATGAAGATCACTCATTCCACACTTCCAATCCCATAGTCAACAAAATCCCTTACAAATGATACCAATTCATCCATCAATTCAATCATAATTTGATATAAAACCTGAAAATAATTATGGTAGTGGATTACTAATAACTAAAAGGTGATTTATCATGTGTTATCACCTCTTTAGAGCCACATCTATCCAAGACATATGAAATATCCATCCTAACAACCTGATTCCACCATGATCTAGTGAAAATGGTACGAAAAACCCTAAACTGGGTTCATTCACTTTTAAGAGAGGAAAGGAAGAGTGGATAGAGTTTATAAGTGTAACACCTAAAGATTTTAGTATCAATTTTTCTTTTAATAAATACTATGTTTAATAGCTTTATTCACACACAACACCAATCTAAAACAAACTATGATATATTTTACTAAGATAAAATTACAAATAGTAAATTTAAATATTATAATATAGTTGTTAAATTAGAGGGTATAAATAGAAGCAATCATATTATGAAATATATACAGAAAAATAAAATGAAGGTCATCGAGTAGTATAAGTCATCCTTATGAAGCTCATTTTTCTGAGCTTGGAAGGGATGTAGCATCTCTAGGGTTTACCCTAGACCAAGCCAAATTCAAACCCTAACAATTACTATTTTAAAGAAATAATTTGTGAGATAAGTTTCGGATCATTGAAATTTCCTTTTGATTCATGATAGCTTAACTACCACCTGCAATTTCCATAAGATATTATCTTGTCTTTAGGTATTATGTGGAGATCTTGAGGGGTTATGTAATTAGAAATTAGGATGATACAAATATGTAATTATTAATGAAATAATTTATATATATATATATATATATATCACATGTATTTTATATATTTTACATTTCAAATTATAAATTAAAAAAGTTCATTTCTAATACCAATGCACTGATGAAATTCAATTATTACAGTTAAACAACTAATAAGATCATCCATGCTTAAAAATATATTTTTCAAAAAATTACCTTTTATGTGTTATGCATTTTTTTAAGAAACTAAATATATTGTGGTTAAATGATGATAAAGTATATTTTTATATTAATAATATATTAACAAAAATTTAATTAAAAATTTATGGGAAATAATATTATGAATAGTTAATATTTGAAAAAAAATTAGTTTCCAATAAAAATAGTTTTTATTATATTTTATGTTTCCATTTAAAAGTTTAATGTATAAAAAAATAAATTTAAACTTGAAAAAATGAACTTCATTTTTGGATTCAATATGAGAAAATTAGTTATGATGGATTTTTTATATTTTTCTAAAAAAATTAATTTTTTGTGAATTGTGAAAAATACCATATTTTTCAAATACCATGACATAATTAGGATATAAGTCACACCTTGAGTCTCTAGAACTATTATTATATTAATTAGTTTTGGGTTAATTTAAATTTTCATAAGTTTGGGGATTTTTATTTTTAATTTTTGAGCGATTTTGTTCTATAAAGGCTTTTTGTATGGTCCCCGAACAATTAGTTGAATCCATGTGGATGATGCTTCTATAGAATTCCTAAGGAGTACATTTTGGGGTGCACTATTTTAAGACAAGAAATGAAAGTTTCCCTTACTTAGGGCCTTCTTATATCATTTTTGAATGTTCACAGTTAGTTTTCATGGGTAGCTCACAACTAGGGGAGACCACATTGGGTTACCCTTCTAAGAGAGTTTTTTAGACAATGTTTGTGCATAAATAGGAGAAACTATGTGAAAAATGTGTGAGAATGTTATTTATTTAAAAATAGATATTCAATATTGTTGGTACATAGTTTTTTAAACCGTGTAGTAACCGTGTGATTTTTCCAATTTTTTAAATTTTGGATTTCCCATTTATGCCTCATTTAAATTTTAACTCGATTTTCCTTATTTCTTCTCCTCTTGGTTTGACCGAGTTACGGTGTATGAGAGGGTTTCACTCTCTACTTCCTTTGATTATTCCAAGCTCCTTCCTCTATGTTTTCATCAATTTCTCAAGGTAAAATCCCCCATTCCTCATTATTTATTTTTTCCTCATTCCCCTTACCCTTTGAATTCTGTTTTTTCCCTCCCTATGATCACTAAGGGATTATATATTTGGATTTTGTGTTCATGATAGCATAATCTACAAGGTTTTAGTTGCTAGGTATTGTGGAGGCTTCCTTGAGGATTTTTTGAGCATATGATGTCATAGGCGATGACATACAAATTTATTTTCATTAAATCGATACAGATGATTTCATGTGTTTGCTTAATTTGGGATGTCATTTTATTCATGGTGTTTCTAAATGCTTTATCTACCAAGTTATTCCTATGTATGATATCTAAAATGGATATTATGATTGTTTTGATAGGTTTCTATCTTAGCATAAGGCTTTTACTTATCATTTCAATGGACACTTGAAATTCCAAGTATTAAGAAAATTATAAAAGAATATTTTTAAATAAATTATGTTGTTTAAAGAGATTTTACTCCATTTTGGTCATCAAATAAATTTAAAAGTGGTGTTTTGGACCTTTGGGGGTTTTAATAAAAAAGTGATTTTATTCTTCAAGGGGTTTTCAAATGGATTTGGAAAATTTTATTATAAAATATTTTAGAAATGAACTTCATGGTGTTGATTTTTAAAGATTCATTTGAAATGTAATTTTAAATTACTATAAATGGATTAAAGTTACAATTTGTTTTAATAAAGGATCATTTGGAATTTTTGAACGGTATTCAAATGGTTTGGGTTTGGGAGACCCACTTCAGCATCTTGTTGAATCATGAATCCTAATGGGAATATTATATATGGATTTTGGCCCAAGGGGAATGGTCATTGTTATATATAATACAAACAGTGTGATTCGGGATGTTTATTATGAAGGAATTGGAGGTGATGTGAGATTTACAATTTTTATTTTATGAATCTCTTTATTGGTCACCTCTTATTACTTACTTCATGGGGATATTAGGCATCTTAGTGAGGGATGATAGATGTTTCCATCTAGTCTTGAAGAAATGGACTAGATCCACTATAGTAATGAATACTATAGGGGAGTTCCACCAGTGAGGCTATTTTAGAGTTGTCGATTGTTTAAAGACTTATGAATGAATTGTAAACCTGTATATGGTTCCAAACCAAGTATGTATAGGTTCACCACATGAGATTTTTAATAATTTCGTATGATTACTTAGTGATTATTCATAGAGAACTTCCTCTATTTTATGTTCCCAAATTTTATTAACATCTATGATGTAATTCCCCTTTGAAAAAAAAGTGGGTTATGTGTAATAGTTTGTGCCTTCTCGGTCTATTACTTTTCCAGTTTTGGTTGTTAGAGGACTTTAAAGGAGGCTCAGAAGGAGTCAGGAGAAGTTTGGTTTCTTAAGTCTAGAAGTAGGGAGATTACACATCATGTAAGTGTATTACACAACATGAAAGATAGTTTCACGAATTTTCTAAAGGGTTTCATGACATGTACACATTTTAAAAACTGTGAAAAAAGGGTTTCACGACATGTAATATTTCAAGGTTTAAAAATAAATAATAAAATGAAGAGGTGATATTTTTTTTGGCAGAAACTGAATCTCGGGTATTACACGACATGAAAAAGGATTACATGTCATGTAATACCTCGATCCAATGCAGTTTTAAATTTTTTTCAGGTAGAACCCTCATTTATTTAGACATTATTTTTTCTTCATCTCATTTTGGGTGAACCCTAGGCACCATGAGGTGTTTTTCAAGCCATATTCCTCCATCTTTGATTTTTTTTATCATGGTGGTTGTTCGTGGGAGAACCGTGGTCAATATTTAGTGAGTTATCTTCTTATTATCCCATGTTTTCTTCCATTATTATCTCATGGATCTAATGTGGTTATGTTTCTTTGGTTTGGGGTAAATTTGGGTTATGTTTGTACCACCTTTGGTGTATTTTAGGTTGATATGTGGTTCCTTATGGTGCGGTTATTGTTTCCTGGTAGTTTCTTCTTCGCCCTATAGTGTACAACAAGTTGGAAAGACTCTTTGAGGTAGGATTTCCCTTATTTCTCATTATTGTGTATCATGTGGGAGGGGTTTTCTTTCATTTACCTATGATATATGGTTGTGCTGTATTAAATGAAGATAAAGAAATTTTTTAAGTTGAAATTTAAGGTTAAATGGGTTTGTTTGCATGTTTTTATAGATTTATAGTTATTGTGATGTGATGTATTGTATGGGTTAAATTCCCAACTAAAAATTGTGGTCATTAGTGGTTTTGTTTGTGCTATTTGAAATGTGTTGTGGAAACCTTGTTTTTTATGATATCTCCCTGAATTGAAATTAGTTAATTACTTATACTTGGATAATGAAATGGTTTCCCCATAATTTGTTTCTGCGATAACACCCCAAATAATTAATGTGTAATGTAATAAAAGAACCCCTTTTTAACTCTGGAAAATGATCTTGATGTGTTGTGATGTGCGTAGTTGGGTCTTCTGGGGCTGATGGTTAGTTTGGTCATGCTTTTAGGGCGATGAGGGTATGCTTTGTTTGGTCATGCTTGTGGGGTGGTGAGGGTATGGTTTTTTTGTTCATGCTTGTGGGATGGTGATGTGATGGTTTTTTAGCTATTATTTTTTGTGGAAAGGTGATGGTTAGTTTTGCTGGTTGTGAAATGTTTTAGATGCTCGATTAGTTATGGAATAAATAAATGGTTGTTTAATAAAGTTTGGAATGACATGAGTTGGTTTGGTTAATGGTATTAAAATAGTTAATGGATAATTAAATGATGGTTTATGTTATTAAATGTGCTTGATGATAAATAATGAAAAGAATGGAATGATTAAATGGGAATTGGCTGGGAATATGAAATGACGTTGGTGGCTTGTAGTGTGGTGTTATGAATTTAGAGGTGGTATAAAAGGTGGTAGTGTTTTGAGTTGGTTGTTTGTTTGATAACCCATAGGTTGGGATTTAGTGTTTGATACTATATATATATATATATATACTTGTATATTCTTTTGATTTCTACATGCACCCCACCCACATTGAGCACTATGTGTCGAACACCCTCATAGTCATGCGGGGGGTGTTTTCCCCAATATCTAGTGAAGAGTATTGATGGATGGGTACCCACTCTTTTCCACTCTCTCTTCGAGGAAAGGTAGGTATTACATAGTCAGTGATGGTCAGAAGTCTGTCAGTGCATTAGATGATGGTTTTGGTATCATAGGTGTCTTTGGGATGAGTTGTGATGTGTTTTCCCATGTGTACTTGGGATGAGTTATGATATGTTTTCCCAATTGCCTTTAGTATTAGTTGTGATGTGATTTCCTAGGTTTCTTAGGGATGATATTTGATATGATGTGATGTGTTTTGAGGCATAGTTGTGTGTGGGAGGGATGGGTTGTGAGACCCATGTGTCTATGGGTGGGATGTGTTTCGAGGCCTAGGTGTGTGCGTGTAGGGTGTGATGTGGTATATGGAAGGGATGGGAGTGCCAAGACTTACAAATTTTGGAGAGAGCATCATAAAAATGGGAAATTGGTGTGGGGTACCCTATCATTGATGTTCTCTACTTTATATTATATTACTTGAATTGTGTAACTTAGTGAGCATTCCTTGGTGAGGTTGGGATGGTTAGTATACCTTGATAGGTGTTGTTTGGTTCTGTTGATTTCTCATAGAGGCATTTGTATGCTTCTTTCACATGTGAATGAGAGACTTTGGTTTTCCAGATGAGTATACATGTATGCTCATCCTATGTATATAAAAAAAATCAGGTTTCCAGGAAGATTATGTGGACTGTGTTGGGTGTTGCTAGCTCAGGCCATGGGATAGTTGTTGTGTCACTACATTAGCTTTACTTTTGGGTATTTAATTTGGATATTTTTTTTTGTATCAGTTCTATTTATACATGCATTGTGGGATGTTTTTTGGGTTTTCTTATATATATATATATATATATTGGATTTATTATGGATGATTCATCTTATATCCTGATATTTTTTTTCTTATAAAGGGTAATGCCTCCAATCTTGTGAGATTTGTACACCCTTGGTGCTAGTCGCTAACCTGGTGCCTACTGGAGGCGGGACTCAGGGGTTATTATCTCTCTTCCCTCATAGTGGTATCTTTTGAGGGAGGGGTCATGAAAGATTGATATCAGAGATGATGGTTGAGAGATAGGATGGAGTTTGGAGGTAGGCACAATGAGGATTGCATGGGGTGGTATGGAAATAGTTCCATTTGACCTTGGTACATGACTTAATCTAGGTATACCGACTATGAAATAGGACTTTTTGGCCCCATGTGATCTAGTCAATGAACTCTAATATTATTGAACAGTCAAGTGAGATGGACCTCCTTGCAGGGTAAAGACCAAGGAAAAGTGCATGTATCATAATGACTTGTGTTATTATTTGAATTGGGTTGTTTTGGGAAAGTTTAAGTGAAAAAAAATAAATTAAATAAGTTAAAATTAATATTATAATGAAAATACATACTAATTGGGATTAAGAAATCCTTGTTTTCCTTTTAGTTATGGATCTTGGTCATCGTTTGTGCATGCCTTAGGCAGTTGAGGTTAAGCAGGCTGATTTGATTGATAGTAATAGGTTAAATCTGGTTGAGGAGGATGATTAGTGGTAGAGGATGTTTCACGATTTCCAATAGAAGGCTTTGGGGAAGTATGAGGGAATTATTTCATATGTGGAGACAGAGAGCTGGTTGGAGGAGCTTGAGATCACTTTCAGTTTGATCTGATCCTCAATGGAGTACTAGGTCTCTTTGGAAATCAGTTAGATGCGAGGATCTATGAATTAGTGGTGGATGTTGAATCTGGGAGAGCATAAGAAGACAAATGTTTTCTGGTATGACTTACAAAATGATTTGTAGGTATTTTTCCTTTAATTGAACATGAATGAAGTAAAGAGGAAGTAGATTCATTCTCTTTGGTAGGGGAGCATGTCAATTCAGAATCTAGGAATCGAGTTCAAGGACCTTATTCATTATTTTCATATCTCTTTCTAGATGACGAGTCTTGTGTGAGACATCTTGAGGAGGCACCCCATCCTTCTATCTAGTATACAGTTACTCCTTTTACATTGCCAACATATCTGGAGGCTCATAAGAAGGCAGAGGTGATCGAGAAGATTCACTCATGAGAAGGTAGACTATGAGAGGGGATCTAACATGGTTCTTTGGGGTTCATGTCCATCATTAGATCTAGTGCCTAGTGGTCCCCTAAGATCTGTGTTATGGAGGTGGAAAGGTTCAGTGCCAACCTTAGTAACATTTTCTAGTGAGGTCATTTCTACTGTATTGGCAGTAGGTTTTTTCCCCACCAATAAGAGATGGAACAGGTATAGGGTGAACTCAGGATGTTCATTATCTTCAAGGATTGCATCCTAAGCATGTCCATGGAGGTGGTCACTAGAAGACAGGCGTAGGAGTTGTGTGTGGTCAGTTGCATGTAGTGGAGGTAACAGTTCCAGAGGGGGTAAAAATTGTTAGAGTTAAGGTCAGTTAGTTTAGTACCCTAGTTTGTGACTTTTTTTATTGAAGAGCATCACAACCCTTTGTTTCACCTGATATATACCATGTTATAGAACAAGATTTAGTGAGGCTTCTCATACCCCTAGTGTTGACTATTCAGGAAAGATTCCATACAAACTTATTTGATGTGTGTTGGGGGTGTAGACTGATGATGGGGATACATTAGTCCCATGGGGATCTTTTCTTGTTACAAATGAAACTGTGTGATGTTATTCTTGGCATCAACTAGTTGTATTATGTATGTGCTCTCATCGACTGAATCTGAAGGAGAGTTATGTTTTCAGACATGGATGGCCAATGTGTGGTTTTTGTAGGTGAGTGCAGTTGTCAGGTGTGAATTCGACATATGGATCCCCTTCTTTCCTTGTTGGATGAGTTATTAGCGGAATTAGTAAACACTTGGATGGTATATATTCCCAAGGTATTTGGGAAATTCTTTTATGTTTTCCCCAAGGAGGTTGTGATGTTATTCCCTCGATGTGATTTCATGTTCAGGATAGACTTGCATCTTGGTTCTTCTCTTATTTTGATGGATACTTATCATATATCTCCTTCTGAGTTGTGATAGTTGAGGATTTAGATGGATGATCTGATGCATAAGGTTTTTATCTAGCCTAGTATTTCACTATGGGGTGCTCTAATATTATTCACAAAGAAGGCATATGGTGTTCTAAGGTTTTGTATATACTACTGGAGGTTGAATCAGGTGATGGTTAAGAACTATTGCCCTATTACAAGGATATAATATATTTTCAACCATTTGAAAGGGTGATTTGGTTTTCTAAGATTGATCTGCAGTCTGGATATTATCAGTGGAGGGTAAAGGAGGGTGATATCCCAAAGACTGCCTTTAGATGTAGGTATGAGAACTTCTAGTTTATATTCATGCTATTTGGTGTTACGATAAAACCATCTGTGTTCATGGGTCTTATAAACTTCTTGTTCCATGAGTTCCTATATTGTTTTGTCATCATATTCATCAACGATATCTTGATCTACTTGAATTTAGGGGAAGACCATGTCAAGCATCTCATAACTATCCTACATGTTCTTTGACACCACTATCTCTATGGAAAGTTGTCCAAATGTAAGTTATAGACACAAGAGGTTCTTTCCTTGGGTATGTGGTGTCTCAGCAGGGTGTGGTAGTAGACCCACCGAAGTTTGAAGCATTTTTTCCTTGTTTATCACCCAAGAATGTGGAATAGGTTCACAATTTCCTTGGTCCCGCAAGCTATTATCAAAGTTTTTTACCTGATTTATCTCGATCTACAGCCCCATTTAAAGCTTTGACTAGGAAGGAACAAGCTTTTTTGTGGAGTGATCAATTCCATGTAGCGTTCGGTCACCTAAAGGGGAAGTTAGTCAGTGCTCCAGTGCTTCAGATTCCAGAGGAGGGGGTGTTGTTTGAGGTCTTCTGTGATGCTTCCCATCTAGGCCTGGGATACATGTTGATGTAGTAGTGGGTAGTGATCACTTATGGGTATGGGTAGTTATGTCCCCATGATCGTAACTACATCACCCATGATCTAGATCTAGCAATTGTTGGGTTTGTGCTAAAGTTGTGGCAGAATCACCTCATTGGGGAGTGCTTTTTGGTCTTTAAAATTCATAAGAGTTTGAGGTATATATTTTCCAAGTGTGATTTAAACTTTAAGCAATAAAGGTGGATGGAGTTTCTAGAGGATTATGATTTTGAAATATCCTACACCTCAGGAAAGTGGAATTTTGTGGCCATTTTTTTGAGCATAAATTCACATTAGGATGTTGTCTAAGAATCTAGGGATTCTTGGAGAGTAATTGATGAGTTGGAATACTTTCACTTTGATACAAGAATGGATGTTTTTAGAGGATGTTTTTTTCATATGATGGTGCAGTATTCTTTGATGTATCAATTGGAGGAGTCTTAGTGGGGATACTCATAGGTAGAGGTGATGCATCATCGTGTAGGAAATGTTGATTCTCCAAAGGGATCATCAGAGGATAGTCAGAACTATATTTTGTTTCATGGGAGTCAATTTGTTCTAGTGGTAATTCATGATGTATTCCTTCACGAGTTTCATAGCTCATCTTTGGCGGTACACCTAGGAATTTACAAAAATGTACCGTGTATTGAGGACTCATTTTTGGTGTCCCAAAATGAAATAGGTAGTGGTGAAGTTTGTAAAAAAGTGCTTGGTTTTCCAACAAATAAAGGTTGAACATCATACTCTTTGTGGTTTGTTTCATCTCATGGATGTCCTTAAGTTGAAATGGTATGACATATGTATAGATTTATTAATAGGGTTACCTAGAGATCAAGGATGTTGTGATAATATTTGGGTGGTCATGGATCAGTTGATGAAATCAGCCCACTTCTTAGTGATCAAGGAGTTAAGAACAGTGGATTCTATGTCTAAGAGGTTCATGGAAGAGGTGGTGAGGTTTTATAGAGTTATGAGCTCCATTTTCTCATGTTAGGATGCAAATTTTACCTCACGAGTCTTTAGGGGATTACAACATTCTTTTGGAACTTAGTTACACCTCAGCACTACTTTCCACCCTCAAACAGATGGGAAAATGGAATGGACCAACCAGACATTAGAGGATATGTTGTGATCATGCATCTTAAAAATTGGTAAACCTTGGGTACAACACCTAACTTTGTTAGAGTTTTATTATGACAATATTTATCACTCTTCCACTGGAATGGCCCCATTTGAGTCTTTTTATAGGAGACTGTGTTGTTCACCATTGTGTTGGATAGAGGTTGGGGAGATAGTAGTTATTGGTTCTAGTGTGGTTTAGAGCATGATATAGAAATCTCAGCTCATTCATAAGAGGAATAAAGCAGTACAGGACTGGTAAAAGTCTTAAAACGATCATTGAAGGAGGCCCTTAGAGTTTGAGCTTAGGGAACACTTTTTATTGAAGGTTTCCCCTCGACATGGGTAACATAGGTTTGGTAGAGTTTTAAATCTATCTCCCTGTTTTTTTGGGCCCTTTGAGGTGTTGGGTAATGTTGGAAAGGTGGCCTATTAGTTCTCATTTCCACCATAGTTGTAAAGGATCCGTGATGTCTTCTACATCTCTCAGCTTCGTCAGTATCTTCATGATGACTCTCATGTCATTAACTGATGAGAGTTGGATAACAGGGATGATGCGAGGTTTGTTGAGAATCCGGTAGAGATCCAAGATCATCAGAATAAGGCACTTCATAGACAAAACAATTCTTTGGTTTGTGTGTTGTGGAGGCATAGTGTCTAGGAGGATAGTACTTGGGAGTGAGAGACATAGTTGTATGCCTAGTACCTGGAGTTGTTTTTGAGTTTTTCTTTGCTCTATCTTTCTTTGTGATGTAATGTTTGGATCATTTTTTTTATGATATGAACTATTTTCCTTGATTTTTGATGTTCGTGGTATGATGTGTGATAAATTACAGACATATAAAAAGGGGATGACTAGATTCCTAATCAAGAAGAGTTAACTTTTATGTGATTAAACCCATGCGATCAAATCAGTGCCACCTAGAGTAGATAGTATCTTGACATGGAGGATGGAACTCTCTAATTCATGTGTTTGTGACAGTGTGGTTCATTGGTTATAGAAAATTTTTTTAGGATGCATGGAGGTTGAGATGGTTGTGCATTGGTTATTTGGAAGTGTGGTTGTGTGAGAGAAGGAGGATTTTGGTTATGGTGACGCCGTTGTGTTGTGTGTTTGTGTTTGTCTGGGTTGTCTTGTTTGGATGGTGGTAGAGTTTTTGGTATGATGAGATACTTGAGAGGTATATCATGGGGTTGTTTTTCTAACCACTTGCCTTTTGGTATTGGTTTTAGATTCTTGAGGTTGAGAATTGTTTGAGAGGTATCTCATGTAATGTTACATGCCTTCTTTGTCTGTTACTTTTCCATTTTTGGTTGTTATGGGTGTTTGGAGGAGGCTTAGAGGGAGTCTAGATAAGTTCAGTTGCTAAAGGATGTAAAAAAAGAGATTAATCATCATGTAAGTGGATTACACGATGTGAAAGTCAATTTCACAGCTTTTCCAGATGGTTTCACGATGTGTACACATTTTTAAAACTATGAAAAAGGGTTTCACAATGTGTAATATTTCAGGGTTTAAAAATAAAAAATAAAATGAATAGGTGACCCATTTTTGGAAAAAAAAAAGAACCCCGAGTATTACACAACATGAAAGGGGATTAAACATCAGGTAATATCATGATCCAGTGTAGTTTTAAAATTATTTTCCGGTTGAACCCTCATTTATTATGCCATGCTTTATTCTTTCTCTTGTTTTGGTCAAACTCTAGGCACCCCGAGGTGTTCTTTAAGCCCTATTCCTCCCTCTTTGATATGCTAATCCTAGTGGTTGTTTTTTGTAGATCTATGGTTGATTAGTGGTAATTTCTCTTCTCATTATCCTCTATTTTCTTCCATTATTATCCTGAGTTATTTGGTTTGGGGTATATTTGGGTTGTGTTTTGGTGCGGTGTAGGTTTATTTGCAATTCCTCGTGGGGAGTTTGTGGTTTCCATGTGGTCTCTTCTTCATCCTCTAGTGCACAATAAGTTGGAAAGCTTCTTTGAGGTAGTATTTCCCTCATTTCTCCTTATTTTGTATCATGGGGGAGGGGTTTGATTTCATTTACCTATGAGATATGGTTTTTCTTGATTAATTGAAGATAAATAAATTAGTTAATTTGAAATTTAATGGAATTGGTTTGTTCGAATGTTTTTACAGCTTTAATTATTGGGATGTGATGGATTGTGTGGGATAAATTCCCCCACTAAAAATTGTATTCATTTGTGGCTTTTTTTCCATTGTTTGATATGTTTTGTAGAACCCTTGTTTTTTGTTCTTATTGTGATATCACCATAAATGGAAATTGGTTAATTAATTATACTTGGATAATGAAATGGTTTCCCCAAGATTTTGGTTTCTATGATAAAACCCTAAATAATTATAGTGTAATGTGATAAAATACCCTTTTTAAATCTAAAAAAAGATCTTAATGGGTTGTGATGTGTGTGGTTGGTACTGGTGGGGATGATGGTTTGTTTGTCCATGCTTGTGGGGTGGCGAGGGTATGATTTTTTTGGTTGTGCTTGTGGTTCGGTGATGGTATGGTTTATTTTCTCATGCTTGTGGGATAGTAATGTGATGGTTTTTTTGTCATGATTTTGGGGAGACAAGGTAACGGTGTGATTTTCTAGTTCGTAAATGTGGTTGTGTTGTGCTAGATGCTTGAGTAATGATGGAATAAATAAATGATTGTTTAATAATGTTTGGAATGACATGAGTTTGTTTGGTTAATGGGATGAAAATGGTTAATGGATAATTAAATGATTAGTTGTGTGATTAAATGTGGTTGATGCTAAATAATGAAAATAAAGTATTGATTAAATGGGAATTGGATGGGAATGTGAAATGAGGTTTGTGTCTTGTTATGTGGTGTTATGCATTTAGAGGTGGTAGCAAAGGTGGAATTATTGTGAGTTAGTTTTTTATCTTAGAACCCATAGGTTGGTCTTGAGTATTTGATACTATATATATATATATATATATATAATTTTATATTATTGTGATTTCTACATGCACCCCACCCACATTGAGAACTATATGTTGAACACTGACATAGTCACGTGGGGGTGTTTTTTCCAACATCCAGTGAGGAGTATGGATGGTTGGGTACCCACTATTTTTCCTATCTCTCTTCTAGGATAGGTAGGTATTTTATAGTTTGTGATTGTCAGAAGTCTGTTATTTGATTGGATGATGGTTGTGGTATCCTAGGTGTCTTCGGGATGAGTGGTGATGTGCTTTTACAAGTGTCTTTGGGATGATTTGTGATGTGTTGTCCCAGGTATTTTCAGGATGAGTTGTGATGCACTTTCTCAGGTATCTTTAGGATGAGATGTTGTGAGATGTGATATGATGTGTTGTGTTATGAGGCCCAAGTTTTTGTAGGAAAGATGGGTTGTGAAGCCTAAGTGTGTGTGGGAGGGATTTTTTGTGAGGACAAGGTGTTTTCGAGCGAGGTTTGATGTGGTATACAGAAGGTATGGGGGTTCTAGGACATACGACGTTGGGAGAGAGCATTATACTAGTGTTAAAGTGGTTTAGGGTACCATATCATCGATGTGGTTTATTTTATATTATATTACTTGACTTTTTTTACTTGGTGAGTTTTCCTTGGTGATATTGTGATAGTTAGTATACCTTGATAGGTTTTGTTTGGTTCTATTGTTTTCTCACAAGGGGATTAGTATGCTTCTTTAACATGTGTATGAGAGACTTTCGTTTTCCTACTGAGTATACCTATATGCTCACCCTATATATATAAAATTGGTTTCTGGTTTCTAGGAGGATTACATAGACCATGATTGGAGTTACTAGATAGGGCCTTAGGACAATTGTTGTATCACTTCTTTAGCATTACTTTTGAGTATTTACTTTGTAGACTTTATTATTTTTGTATTAGTTCTGTTTACACATGCATTGTGGGAAAGTTTTTGGTTTTCCTTTATATATATGTCTTGGAGTTGTTTTGGATGATTCATTTTATCTCCTGATCTAGTTTTCTTATAAAGGGTAATGCCTCCCATCTTGTGAGATTTTTACAACCTTGGTACTAGTTTCTAACTCGAGGCCTATTGAAGGTGGGACTTAGGGGTCATTATCTCTCTCCACTCATTGCAGTATATTTGGATAGAGGGATTCATGAAATTATATTTTAATTTTATTCCTTAATCATGTGTATCTTGGTTTGTTTTATCTATTTGAGAGGTCATAGGTGACTTGGGGTCGTTTTTTGGGAAAGGACCCTAGCCTACAGCTAGAATGTTATACCACAACATTCATAGCATGAACATGGTGTTCACTCAATGAATGTTTCAAACATAACTATAAGCCTTCTTCCTATAGTAATTCATGGCATGAATCCCTATTCCCACTGTGAATAGTTTGGTTTGGAGGGTGTTTGTGCAAAGACCACTATGTTCACATTGTGAATGGACTCCTGACTAGTTTTTTAAGAAGGTTAAAATCATAACTTCTTCTTGGACCCCTATTTGAGTTACCACTTCACTCACTTCTAACCTTATGTGAACTGTATGTGTAAATAGGCTTCTCTTGGTTGATTTAAACTCCATACTCCTCATACCTTAATGGTTTGAAGTGACACTCGTTATAGAAGGTTTCTCTTGGTGAGTCTAACCCCATATATACCCTAGGTGCATATTTTATTCTATGTTTATTGTTTTTCTTTTATAAAACCCTAATATGTGAATGTTTGGGTAATTTTTAGGGATTTAGTGTAATTGTGTTGAATTGGGGTTTAATTCATGATGATTTAGATTCACCACACTTGAGTTAGGAAGTCCTTACCATTTTATGGATTTCATATAAATTTATATGTCTTGAAGTGCATGTGTGGATGTGTGTAGTCCATTGAGAACTCTTCTTGTGGAATCAAAGTGATTGAAAAGGTTGGTATAGATGTGGTTGATAATTTAGAGGAGGATTAATGGGTTATGACTCAATTAAATTGGGAATTCTACCTTGATTCATGGTTGATTCTAGGTCTTTCCACTCAGTAAATATGACCTTGAAGGATCCATTCAGGCTTAGTTGGGGCTATAATGACTTGGTAAAATAGTTGGGGATTTGGTGATGAGTTCCCTTGGTTATTTTAACTTGTCATTCATGATACTATCTTTTTCTTGTTGATTTATGGGTGCACCTTTAGTGATAAGGTGTGACTTGGTATGTGATGTGACCTCCCTTGAGTGAGAAGAGATGGGTCAGGTGTACTTTATGTGACCTCCCATGAGTAAGAGGGGATTGTTCGGGTGTTCTTGATGAGGTTGTTTCATGAGAGACAAGGTATGGTTCATGTATTGTTTTGGATACTGATGTAACAAAAGACACTTCCTTCTAGAATGAATATGAAGTAGGTATGGTCAGAGATTCATGGAAACATGGTCAACACATGATGACCTGGAAGGTATTTCATGTTTATTTATTAATTTAGTTTTGTTGATGCATTCAATTTTTTAAATATGTCTCACTTATTTTAATGGATTACTGTTCATATATTACTTTGTTTATTCTCTTTACCTATTTGGGAATCTCTAAGCATGTTCTGACTTTATGGTCATATATCCAGCTAAGGGAAAGGGCCCTATGAAAAATAGATGAGTATGTGTTGGTGGTTGGGGATTGAGGCAATACCGAGACATGCTCTGGTATCTTTTGTGTCAATTCCTCATTTTATATTTTTTTCTTTTGTTCTTATTAAATATTTATATTCCACATGCAGGGATATATTATGACTTAATGTACTGAGAATTGTATGCTATCTTGATATTCCATGAGTTTATGTTATTATAATTGCTTTAGTTATGTAACCTTCTACTATTTACACTTATTATTATTACTTCCATTATTGTGGTACTCTAATGGTTATCTAATACTAATGGAATGGTCTCCACATAGTTTCATTTAGACACTTTCTACTAGTTTTAATCCTCATACATATGAGGAGGCACACATGAGGACATGTAACCCTTGATCCCAGATTTGGTGATTCAAGTTGGGTGTCACAAAAAGGTAATAGTTCCCATTTTTCTTTTGAATTTATATTTTGGGTTTATTAAAATAGATAAAGGATGGAGGGGCCAATTAAAATATTATTCTTGTTTCTAAACAATTCTTGTATAGTGGATAACTAAGTTACCATGGTAGTGGGATTTCTTTTATTAGTTGTGATGTTACAGATTCATGATATTCCTTTAGGATTGTTGTGTTATTACCATTTATGGGATTTTGTCTTAGGTTAATTAGCGAGAGTAGGTTAGTTAAATAATTATGTATAGGCATGCAGGTTCACATGTCATCCACTTTTTTTACTATGGTTGATAGTGGTTTAAATTAATTAAATTTTGACAATAATATATTCGATGTTTTTTCAAATATATCATTAGTGATATTGAACTAATTTAACCTAAGCAAGCCTATATTTTTTCTATTATGACATTAACTGATGTAGAGGTTCTAAATACTTGGTTTTAGGCCTTGGGTAAGCCCAAAGAGTTATGCCTATAGGTTGTGGGTAGTCCTTTAAGGTTTTTCCTAGGATTAACATTGTGTGTGTGAACACATGTTAATTACAAGGGTATTTTTAATAATTAAGTCATTAATTTAATTTCTTAGCATCTATTTTGGAATTACTAATAATGATTCATTATTGGTGTACCATGGTGTCATTAATGTACTAGGTTGAGGATGGTCTCAAGGAAGTAAATGTCCTTGTTGTACTTATAAATGTCTATGAGGGTCGGGCTGAGCATACCCTGGATGTCACTCCTGTAGTTCAAGTAGAATAGTCTCTTAGGCTAGGTGTTTTTTTATTATGATTTTTGGAGGTGGAGGTTCCCATTTGGGAGTTCTGAAATGGTATATTTTTTTTCAATACATCCTATAATAGTCTAGATAATTAGTGTTCCTTGGGATGTAAAATATTTGATCAAGATTCTTGATGTGATCCTTGAGATTACAGAGATTCATATTGATCATATGGTGAGGTTGGTGAAGTATACACTATAGTAACCTATTAGTTAGTGGCGGGGCTTGATGATCCAATCTTAAGGACATGAGGTTCTATCATGGGTAGCTTTTAAGGACCTGCTTTTCAAGGATTTATTCCCTAAGATGCTAATTTGGATAGATCTCAAGAGTTTATAGAGCTCCATCATGGGATCATGATTCTGGTTGAATATATAACCCATTTTAGGAAGTTGATCTATTTTACTTTATTTTTGTCTAGGAAAGAGGCTTAGAAGTCCAAGAGGTAAGTTGATATTTATATATAATTGAGTTTCTAGGTCTAGAAATTTGACCTTACCTCATATTATAATGTGTTCTATAAGGATCTCAAAGTTGAGAGGGGCTTAGTAGAGGAAAACATAGTATGAATTCCTCCCTTATTTAGTGGGCCAAGTGGTGGCCGTCAGAGTGGGGATATTGTTACATCTTCCAATGGTAGGAGTAAGAGATCTATGGAGATACTCAAAGTTATAAATACATAGTTAGGGAAGGGTAGGGTTTCATCTCTTCTAACTCTAGGAGGGAATACTCCTATGTGTTTCTAGTTCAATCGGTCTGGGAACTACTATCACATGATGTGTACTAGTTAGCTAAGGGAGTGTCATTCATTAAATAGAATAAGAAATATCTATTTCTTTTGTTCATGTTTCTTCCAATAAAGTGTGTGAAGAGGCTTTGATCAAACACAAGCCTCAAGGTATTTAATGTGTAGACCCCAGTTAGATAGCCAAGTTATATCTAGGTGGTGGGGCCATGGGGCTTATTGAGGTTCTTAGGAGCAGTAGTAGCAGCAAACACCTCAAAGGTTAATGATACACGTGAGTTAGGGATCATAGGGTAGGTTTGTGTATTTGAGTTGGGTTGAGTTTATGATTTGGTATAGGTTATATCTAATGTATTTTAAGGTCCTTCGATAATACAAGGTATAATTTTGATTACCTCAATGATTTACTTTTCTCTATTTCATATTAAAGCTTCTCGTTCATTTATTTTTCTTGATTCATATCTAAGTTGGGTTTTACTAAAAAAATCCCCTAGTTTTTTGTCAGTTTATATGCCTCTTGGGAAGACGATAGAGAATGTTTAGAGATTTTGTGAAAGTTTTTTACTGGTCAGTGGATATATAAATTTATGGGATTTATTATTCTTAGATATGATTATATTTTACATTATTTTTAGGATTTAATGGATGACACATTTTTTAGATTTAATTAACTACTATTGGATGTGGGTTTATTTTACTTATCTTAAAAGAAAATAGTATTTTCTATTAGGAGAATGAGATGTAGAGTAAAGTATGAATGGACTTGATTTTAGTCAGGTGGGAGCTATTAAAACACATGTGGTGGGTTTGGTTATTCTAACATCACAATTGACTATTCTACAAATTGTTTCTTTGGTTATGGGCCGATTCCGATATTTTTTTTTTAGTATTTATCAATATTTAATCTTAAGATAGAGATTGGGTTTTATTTTGATCTAATATTGGGTTCAATGTCCATATTGATTCCAACTTATCATGGAACTAGCCAATTTAAAAGAGATATAGTCATAGCTTAATTATCTTGAGGTGAAAGGTTTTATCTTCCTGAGAACCTATCCTTGGGGTGATCTAATTTTATTCTCCAATAAGGAATATGATGGCCTCAGTTTATGTGTATATTATTAGAAGTTAAACCAAGTTATAGTAAAGAACTGATATCCTTCATCAAGGATCATCATCTTATTTGACTAGTTGAGGGGAACCTGATGGTTCTCTAAGCTTGATCTATGATTAGGTTATCACCAATTTTGAGTTAGAATAGAGGATTTACCAAAGACTAAATTTAGAATTAAGTTCAATTTTTATTAGTATCTCATGATTTTATTCAACTTGAAGAATTATCTAGCAGTGTTTATGGATCTCATGAACTGATTTTTTTCACCCCTATATTGACTCTTTTATCATAGTGTTTGTTAATGTAATCTTGGTATACTCATGGAACCAATAATTTCATGTTGATAACATTGAGACAATTTTGAGTTTGATTCAAGTAAATCAAATTTATTCTAAGTACTCAAAGTTTCACTTTTGGATTTAGGAGGTTCACTTTATCAATCATGTGATCTGAGAGGTAGGAATCTTAGTTAACCCATAGAAAGTAAAGGGGGTAATGTCTTGGGACTATCCTAGGAACATGTTTGAGATAAAAATATTCCTTGGTTTGGTTAGGTATTAAAAGATATTCATCCATGACTTATCTAAATTATAATCACCTATAAATAGGATAACTAAAAATTGGTTCAAGTTTGTGTGGTCCAATGAGTATGAGGAGGATTTTTAGGAACTCAAGAAGAGGTTGGTGTCTACTCTGATTCTGAATATTCTAAGCCCTGGGATAATTTATATTGTATTTTTTATGCCTCATAAGTTAAACTGGGAGTTATTATAATGCATAAGGATCGGGCAGTCACTTACAGGTCTCACCAACTATGACACCATGATCATAACTACCTTATCCATGACTTAAATGTAGAATTTGTGGTTCATGATTTCAAGTGTTTGTGACAATGTCTCTTTGACATGAGGTTTTTCATCTACACCGACCTCAATATCTTGTGATTTATATTCTCCCAAATATATTTAAATTTTCAAAAACATTATTGGATTGAGTACTTTCATACATTCAACTTCGAGATAGAATATTCCTTATGAAAGGGGAATGTTGTTGTGGATGCATTGAGAAAGAAAACCCAGGAAGTGGGAGTTCAGACTTTTATAGAGGAGTGGGAACTAATTAGATTACTTAGGTATTATAAGATATACATGTTAGTGGATGAAGAAGTGGTGATTTTTACTCTTTTCACTATCACCTCTTCACTCAAGGATCAATTGAAGGTTGGTGAGATGTCTGATTCAAATTGCTTTATGATGTGGGAATAGATCATGAAAGATGATCCTATTAAATGTTGGACCAGGGATGGAGATTATGTGTTGTTAATACATGGAAGTTTGTGGTTTACACCATGATGAGGGAATATCTAATGAGGAATTATCATACCTAATAGTGATCGATGCATCTGGGTTAAACTAAGATGTATCAAGATATCAATTGGATATTTTGGTGTCCAGGTATGTGTAATAATATTGCAAGGTTCGTCATTGGATATTATACTTATCAAAATGTAAAATCATAGAACTAGTGATTGAGTGGTTTACTTCAACCCCTTCTAGTGCTAGTATGGAAATGGTATTAGGTTACCATTGACTTCATCACAGGACTATCTAGGACTTCATAGAGTGTGATGCAGTATGGGTGGTAATTGACTAGTTGATAGAGGTTGTTCATTTCTTTCCTATTTTTGAGGCTCAGTCTATGTATGAGTGAAGAAAATTATATGTTCACGTGATAGTAGAGTAATATGATGTGAATATAAGTATAGTGTTAGATTGGGATGTACACTTTAAATTGAGATTCTAGTAAGGCCTGTAAAAGTCTACAGGGGTCTCAACTTAAGATGAGTATATCTTATCACCCATATATGGATGGATAGTTAGAAAGTATGGTTCACATAATAGAGGATATTCTTAGGATGTGTGTGCTTGATTTTATTAGATAATGAGATGATCATCTAACCTTGGTAGAGTTTGTGTGAAACAACTACTTCTAGGCCTTGATTTGGATGGATCCCTTTAAAGATCTTTATGGAAGACCATGCCTTACATTATTTTATAAGTTAGAGTCAGGTGATTCAGCTATGATCAGACCAATATTGGTGAAAGAAACCCCCAAGTGAGTGCAGTTGATCTAGAATCATTTGGTTACTATTCAAAGTAGGAAGCATTCATATGCTGACCAAAGGTGGTGACCCATAGAGTTCATCATGGGTTACTAGGGGTTCTTATGGGAATCATCTAGGTTTGGGAATCAATGTTTGAGAAATCGACGTAAGATCACACCATGGTATGTTAGTCCATTCGAGGTTATGGAATGGATTATGATGATGAATTACCAGTTGGATATTCCTACATTACATTGAGTTATTCATGATGTGTTTCATGTGTCATAGCTTTGCAGGTATGAGTTGGATCCTACATACATAATTTATGATGGTGATGTTGAGTTGGAGGAATATACTTCATTCAAGGAAAGTTTAATTTGGATTGTGAGATGGATTTAGAATGCACTACATAGAAAGATTGTGCCTATTTTCTAAATTTTATAGTATCATGTGTAGGCCCAACATGAGACTTGGGATCAGAATTCTAATATGTAGGAACTGTGGATGGATTTGTTTATAATAAACCCCTAAAGGTGCTTCTTGGGGATGATAAGTCCTTAAAGGGGGATTTTATAATGCCACTAAAAATTAAAAGTGAATTTTGGTTAAATTTTTTACTTACTTGTGTGTATGTTGGTTGTTTTTAGCCATTTTAGGGGTTAAGAGTGTCTCAAGGGTCAAGTTTTGTAAAATACTTGGGCTTGTATTAGGAATACCTCAGTAAAAAGCATTAATAGTGTAAAAATAATGTCCACACTATGAATGTTTTGAATATAACTATAATCCTTCTGTCTATAATCATTCAGGGTGTGAATCCCCATTCATTCCATGAATGATGTGGCCTAGAGGTCATTCACACTGTGGCCCCTATGGTCATGATGTGAATGGCCTCTTGGGTGGTTTTTTAAGAAGGATAAAATGGTAACCTTTTACTAGACCCCTATTTAAGTTCCACATCATCTCCCTTAGACCCCTACACATCTTAGAAATGGGAATAGTCTTATCCTTGATGATTTTGTCTCCCTCTTCATCTCTTGATGTTTTTAAGTGTCGGCTATTCTAGAAGTATTTTCTTGCTAAGTTTAACCCCATATATACCATAGGTTACCCTTTCCTTCTTTATTTCTTATTCCCCTTTTTGAAAACCCTAATATGTGAATTTTGGTGATGTTTTTATGGATGTAGTGCAATTTTATTGAACTGGGTGACAATTCTTGATGATTGAGCTTTATTATGATTAAGGAATAAATTACTTACCATTTTATAGTTTTGGTATGAAATTGCATGTCTCAAATTGCATACAGGTGTGTGTGTGTGTGTAGCCATGAAAAATATCTTCTTATGATGTAAAAATTATTAGGAAGGTCTATATAGATGTGGTTATCCATTTAGAGTGGTATTGATGGGTTATAACTCAATTAAAGTTGGAATTACACTTCAATTCATGTGTGACACTAGGGATTTCCACCTAGGAAATTTGACCTTGAAGGGGTCATTTGGGCTCTGTTGGGGCTAGAATAACATGATAAAATGGGTAGGGTCTTGGATGATGAGTTACCTTTCTTTTTCGAACTTTTTATTCATGATAATTCCTATTTTAAACCGATTTTATGATGCATCTTGAGTGATAAGGTGTGACAAGGGTTGTGATGCAACCTCCCTTGAGTGAGAAGGTATGGGTTAAGTGTGCTTAATAAGGTCATGTCCTAAACAATAAGGTTTGGGTTGTGTGTTTTATTAGATACTAATTTACTAATGGACACTTATTTATATAATGGATATGAATTGTTTATGGATAAGGATACATGGTATCTTGGTTAGCACATAATACCTCAATGGCTATTTCAGGTTTATTTATTTATTTGGTTTTTCTATTCCATCCACCTTTATACATTTGTTTCACTTATTTTAAGGGCTCATTGGTGGTTTCATACTAGATTTATTCTCACACCCCACAGGTTCATCTCAATGTGTGTGGTTACTTTATGTTTAGGGATCCAACCAAGGTAATTTTCCCTATGATATACTACAATGTAGGTGTTTGTGGATGGGGATTGAGAAATATCGGGACAGAATTTAGGATCATTTTCGATGATGCCTCACTTTTTATTTTAGTTCTTTTATTCCTTATATATATTGATTAATTGAATTTTGGGGTCTATTTTAACTTTATGTACTAGATATTTTATACCATATTGATATTTCCCAAGTTGATGTTATTATTATTGATTTTGTTATTCAATCTTCTACTGTTTACCTTTATTATTGTTATTTACACTATTGTGTTACTCTGATGGTGATTTGATACTGAATTAATAGTTTCCACATGGTGTAATTCAAGACTTCTCCACTATTTGATATCCTCTTATATATGGGAAGGCATGTGTGAGTTCATGTGACACTTTCTCCCTAACTGGGTGATTCGGGTCGGATTATTGTATAGGGAATTGTGCCTTGTTTTATTTGTTTAGAGATATAGTACCTTACTGATTTATATTTATTTATTATTATATTTATCGTGTGTATATAAATGTTTCTAAAAATATTTAAAAAAATTTATTTTAAAAAGTTACTTTTAAAATTGGATGTAAACTGTTTGTTTAAGAAAATGTGGTTTAGGCTAAATCAATGTTTTCTAAGTGATTGTTTTCATTTAAAAGAAAATTAAGATAAAATTTATAAATGAAAATGTATGTGATTATGGGTTTTATATACCTATTTTCTTATTATATTTCAAATTAGTATAAATGAAATTTCATTTGAAAGGAATAGCATGAACTCCTTGGTGGGATCATACTGAGATCAGTTTCTATCACACCCGCCATGCACTATTTAGTGTATGGAGCTGTTATGGTTTTTTTCCTGTTCTCTATCTTTAGTATTATATTTTGGGATGTTGGGTGTTCAAATTGTTCATATGATTTGGATTAAGATATGGAGAGTGACCATGGGTTACATAGATATTATAGTAGCAGTTTGTTTCGGATTTTATTTTCTTTTCTTTTAGGATGTATATATATCGGTCTGGATGGCACATATCTTGTTCTTATTACTTATTTATTCTCCATTGTATATGTTGGGGATTCTTTTTATGGTTTATTTTATGTAATTTATCCTTATTTATACTATATACTCTGATTGGATGTGTATAGTGATATATCAAGGGTGAAATCATTCCCATTTGATTATACTTTGATACGCTATCATTGATTTCTAACTTGTGGCGATTGGGAACACATCTCAGTTATGTCATGGGTAATATTGGGTGCCCATTAAATGGGTTTAATGTGTTAGTTTTTGAAAAAATGGTATCATATAATTCCCTCTTTCTATTTTGGGGTGTTTTAGGTAGTATAGATACAACAATTATCATTATAACTCAAGAGGTGGGGGCAGAGCGAGTGTCATGATATCTTTGTTGCCTTAATCCTTGAGTTTAAATTGGTATTCAGGATTTTAGTCTTGATTTTGAATTCATTATTGGATAATTTTTTATGTATTTTGATATGTTATGATGACATATTAGTCCCTTATGAGCACATCAATCATTTTAGAGGTTATTTTCAGTTTCGAAGGAAAAAGTGTGGAACAAACTAGAGGTTTACAGTTAGCTCAAATGGTCTTTTAAACCATGTGAAGACCATATAATGGGTCTATAAACATTATGGTGTATATCATATGATTATCATATGGTTTATCAGCCTGTGCGGCCAAACCATATACATTGTAGTTTCTCCTCTAAAATTGTTGTTTTTCCTCCCTTTCTTTCTGAAATGATCCCAAAGGTATTTACCATTGGTGTGATATTAATTAAGGTATTTTTATGATTAATTGATGTGATTTAATGTGGTTTGATTCAAGATTTATATTGTTATGTTTGGTTTCATTTTTTGAAGTTTTTTTAATGTTTTTGAAGTCGGGTTTGAATGTAAGTTGTATTGAATACTTTAAATTTTTTTCTTTAAAATTATCTTAGGGGACTTTTTTGGTAATAAAAAGGTTTTTTAGTTTAAAAATTGTATTTTTGAAGAATTAAATTTTAAAATTGGATGTTAAAATTGGGTTTTTGAGTGTTTTTAAGGATAATCAATTTTAAATTAAATTTTTTAAAGAATTTATAAATGTAGGAGAATTTAATATATAGGGTTGTTTAAATTTTAAAATCAAACATTTTTATTTTTTTTCAATGAAAATTTTGATTTTGGTTGATTATTTATGAGATAAATTGTCTTTTGAAAATGTTTTAAACTATGAGGTTCTATAATAAAAGTGGGAGAGTGTTTTTAAAATAGAATAAAATTTTTATGAAAATTTTTAGTTTTATTGTAAAAAATACATAGGATGATACAGTTTTGAATGTGGGTCCTTTTAAAAAATATATTAATTGATGATATTTCTTTAGGTTTTTTTGATTTAAGCGATGTGTATTAGTAAAATAAAAGTTTTATTTTGGGTAGCATGTTTGTTTCAGTAGATGAATTAGTTTGGTTTGTCCATTCAGTTATGGGATTGCTTTATTTGATTATAAATCATGATAAGTAAGGTTCATGTTTTGCATTAGTTGTTATATGACTCCCTAGGAGAGGTCATTTCATAGTCCCTTCCACTTCTGAGAATTAAATTTTCCTTATTATTAACTCTACCCAGAATCCAAGTGGAGTGGTAGATATAGCCCGTTTTTTACTCTCTATGACTTCTTATATTAGTTTCCTTCTACTATTTACTGTGATCTAGGCTCTTATAAATTAAAGGATCCCTTATAAAGTATTATTACTTCCTCTTGGTGAGTTCGGTTAGGTTTAGAGAATGGTGGTAAATTGTTTGGGTGTTTTCTTGGGGGATTATGTTTTTCCTTTAATGGTTATTTATTTTAGGGGACTTCATTTTGGGGTGTATCAAGGATTTTTTTGTATGTAATTTTGTGGATGGTGATGAATTATGGATTAATGTTTTCTTTGTTTCTCAGAATGTATATTGGGTTTTTTATACCTTTAGGATGGGGTTAAGGTTGGGTTGAGCATGGGAATCCTTAGAGTTGTTACTTCGGTAACTAGGATGATATTTTACTTTGGGTTATTGAGAAATCGAGGGTTCAGGCTTTATTCTGATGGGATCTCTATGATATGGTGTTCCATATTTTAGGTCCTAGTTTACCCATTGATTATAGTGACCCAGGTCTAGTACCCATGGTGTTCCTTGTTGAGTGTGGTTATGAGTTTTTATTCATTAGTTTTGTGATGAGATGTGTGTTGTTCTTAGTTATGGGTTTTTTAGGGATATCTAGTTTGCCTTGGGTTTTGTGTGTAACACCCAGATATTTTAAAAAAGAAAACAATGTTCAATGGTATATAATACATGTAATACTGAGCCTAAAAGAACCATGAAATATTTTTATTAAAATATCATTTTTATAACATAATATTTAAATTGGAGGGTAATAATAGTTTTAACAAATGTATTAAATATATATAAATTTCCAACTCAACAAAAATGTATTGAAAAATTCCTAGTAAATAATCACTCAATTTTTAGTAAAGTCATTTTAATCTTTAAAAATATGTTTTCTTCAAAAATGGTTTTTATTTCTATTTGTGATAGAATATTATAATTAATTTCTAGAAATTTAAAAAAAAACATTTTATAAAAATTATATAATTTTAAAAATATGCATATCATAATTTTCTTATAGTGAAATTATGATATTTTTCTATAAAGTTTGATTTTCAATAAATAGTAAAAAATAAATATTTTTTGAAAACTATATTTTATTTCGAAGTATTTAAAAAGTAAAATTCTATTTTGGTTTATTTTTAAAATTTAATTAGTTCATTTTTATTAAAAATTCTAATTATAGTATTTAGAATGAATTTTATACTTCAATTTGGTATAAAAATATTTTTATACTTAAAAACCATTTTTCTGAAAAACTATTTTTCATTATATTTTGTGTTTTAATCTTAAATTAATTTATTAAACTTATATAAATTGAATCTTTAAAAAATTAAATTCATAATAGGAGTTAGGATGTATGGATTTTTTAAATAGTTTCCTTTTACATTTTTCATTATGAATAGTAACCATAGTAAATAATTGTCACCATGGTATGGGTAAATCGGATAATCAAGATTAAAAATAATTTGATAAGGACTAAAAAATGACCCTAATACTTGAATTTATCCTATTGGATAAATTTAGTTTGGACATTTCCATCTAATTTTTTTTAAATATTACAACTTATTGCTATATTTCTTTTATTTTGATATTTATATTATTTTATGTAAACAAATGTTTAAAAGAATCATTCTCTTTATTTTATAATCTCTAAATTTTTGGTAAAGGGATAAATAGATAAAATTTTCATTAATAAAAGTTTTATTTTAAAGATAAATTTTTTTTATTTTAATTTATTTCAACTTTTTATTGATGAAATAATTACCTTAAACACTTACCCAACACTGAGAGAGTATTTATTCAATTAATATAAAAATGAAATAAATGAAAATAAAAATATTAAAAGTAATATAATTTGAATGAATTGTTTTATTTCATGAATTTTTTAGATAAATATAACAAGTGAATTGTTTTTAAAAAAATTATATTCAAATTCCTTTATGTCATATTGTTCTTAAAGTCAAATTAAATGAATAGTGTCAAAATGACATTAACAATATTTTATGTTAAATAATATTTTATTAAATTATTTAAAAGTCATAAAAATATTTAAAATGGATAATTATAATTATAAATAGTCAAAAATTTCATCCCTCTTCCATTTATGATCCAATTTTAAACTTATAAGTAAAATTATAACCCTTTAATATTAAAAGATTTGTTATCATGGTTAATGTTAAAATTAGTTAACCAAGGGGTTAATCCAAAATATATGGTTCAAAATGATATAAAAACCAATAAAAAATTTATTATATGATTATATTAATATCATATATTCTTTTTCTTATAATTCATGTTATTTTTTAATCATTTTACATGAGTTAGACACATATTATATTATATTATTTAATGTATTTCCAAAAATGACATAAATGATATTTTATAATAAACAATGTTTTATTAAATAATTTAAAATTACTAAAAATAATATATTCAGATAATTTACTATCATATGGTTTAAAATATCAACCATGGTTTATTTATTGTCCAATGTTCCTTTTATGATAACTATCTTGACCCCTAAAGAGTAAAAAACTTTATTGGCGTGGTAATCGTTAAAAGGGTTAATATAGTGTTAAATAAAAAATATAAGGCTGAAAATTCACCTAAAATTGTCCAATTTTTACAATATGAGATTATTTAGACTCATAATCATCTTATATTCAAATTTTATTAATTTTTATTCATTTTAAAATGAAAATCAATTTATATTAATATAATACTTTAAGAAATTCCAAGAGCCCCCCTGTTATAAAATGGAACCCCTTATCCTCTTATCTACACACTAAAATATCCATTTAGTTCAGATAATACCTAGAAAAATACCTTCATAACATTCCTTCTCATGTTCTATAGGTCATATTTTGGGCATAAAACCAACATTTGAGTGCTTAAGGTGTAAATCAAAGGAGGTTGTTGGAAGGAGGTATAGTTCTTAACCAAACATTTTCATTTTATTTCTTATTAGAAAACATTAAAATATTATTCAATAATACTAAAATAATAACAAAAATATATTCCATATAATTATATGTGTTTATGTAAATTTCATACCCTATATTTATCTCTTATTCCATCAATTGGAAAACAAAAATGTCATATGTGTGCACAGAAAACTACCACCTTGTGAACTTATGTAATTTTTTTCCATAACCACCTATCATATATTGTTATAATGATGGATTTAATGTTTATATATAATATTAATCACATATCTATAATTATAAAAATATAACATATCATCTAATTTATTATCTTTACATCTATTAAAAATGATGACTTTGTTTGTGTGTACATGTGGACAACCACCTCCATGAAGCAATGTAATTATTTTTCCATCACCACATTACATGGATGATATATGTAAGTTTATTAAAAGAAATAATATTTTATTTATGATAATGATATAAATATAAAATATTAATTATCTTCTTTCCATCATGATCATTGAAAATTTATAATATTACTCATGCGTATATACGACCTACAGTCTTCATTATTGTAATGTAGTTCATTTTTTCATCCTCATATTTCATAATTAGTTTTAAAAGTATAATTTATTTATAAAAATTATAATTATATCTTAATTATTATTTTGAGATGATTTAATAATTAAATCTTTCTCTATATCCAAACTACCTAGTTTATTTTGGGAATATGAGTCTAATATCGTTAAAACATCCAATGTGAACTTTATTAGTTAAGTATTTGTATAAAACATTGTAAAAAATGAAATAAAGGGAACAATAAACTGGAAAAGTTTATTAATAAAGTAAATAGTTAACATATTTTTATTATTTTGGAAGATAAATAACGTATATGGATAGTTGGACTCAAGGTAAGGGATACTTTACTTTAAAACCCATGTTTAAAATATTTTAAATATTTATTTTTGAAATATTTATATTACATGTCCATATTATTAAAATAATTTTATTTCTGTATTTATTAATTAATAATGATATTTTATATCTATTTTTTACTTTCTTTAAATGGTTTTTAAAAGAATACTCTAACATATTTTATATATTACATTTTGACTTTCTTTATAAAATACAAAAGGAATCTTCTATTATAACTTATATGGAATAACATATTTTCCCACCACTACAACCATTATTTAATTTTTGGCTTACATTATAAGATTCCATGTTTTATTCAAAGAAAAAACAACCTTATATTTTTTCTGGTAATTTATTTTTGAAAAAAAAATTTTAAAGAAAAAGGATATATCAAGATCCAAAAATGTTTTCTTATAGGTTAAAATAAAGTTTTTATGGTGTAAGATTCCATGTATTGTGATTATGTTATGGTTCCTTTGAATTTTTTATAGTGGCATTTGGTTTCATTATAAACCAAGGATTGGTGGTTCTATTATAAACCAATAACATTTTGTTTCATTATAAATGAGGGAAGAGTGGTTCCATTATAAAATAGGGATGGGTGGGTCCATTATAGCCCTCTAATGCCTTTGGTAATTATTATGCCTAATTAGACATTATGTATAGTATTAGGGAGTAAACCTAATAAAAAATGAGACTACATAAACCATGTGATGTTGTCTTGAAAGTTATCCTTTACTTATTCTTATTTCAAGTGTTTTGTTGCTACTACATTTTCTTTACGAGTTTTATTTTCCCTTAAATATTTCTTATGAAATTTTTTATGAAAATATTTGGGAAAAAAGTTGATTTCTTGGGTAATGAAATTTTTATTTTTAGCCCAAATTTTTTTTCATGAAACGAATTTATTTTATAAGTATTCATGAACTAACATGTTTTTTTTATTTCTTTTTATGTCCCTTAATAAAATTTTTTGCTCATCCTAAGTTTAAAAAAATCACATGGTTTTAAGGATGAGTAAGGACATGGATGTGGTCAAGATGAAAATTGTGAAGATATTTCATGAAAATAAAACTTTTTATGTCATAAAATTTTTGTTTTGTGGTAAAAATGGATACTAAGTGTAAGTTTCCACATTTTAATGAAATATTTATTTTTGTAAGAGTTTTTCTTAGTTATATAAAACTCTAAAACTAAAAGATACTCTGGTATGTAAGTGATATAATATTTCTTTTTGATTTTATATGTTTTGAATTGTTGAAATTGGGTCACATTTATTGGTATCAAAGATAGAAATGTAAATTTTATGACTTTAGCATCATATCTGGAAGTACAGGTCATGTGATATTATTGTTGGTAGCAGAGCAGAGATTATATAAATTTAGAGATTATGATGTTTTCATGTGAGGTTATCTTAAGAGTTACTGATAAAATCATGGGTTTATAAGTTTAAGGTTGATCATAAGTTAAAAGGCTCATACAACCCTTTTTGTTTTAGGTGATGATATTTTAAGGTGAAAAATGATATTTTTGGGAAACTTTTTATTAGGTTTAAGTATATGTAAACCATAGATAAACATAAAGGATTATTTCAAAGGATCGGACACCCCTTTCTATTGTTTTTTTAATGTGCTTCCATATTTCTTATTTATAGTTGAGAAGAATAATTTTACTTGACTTGTAAATCCTCCAATATTCAATGTTTCCATATATAATGAAATTTATTAACATTTCATTTTATTTAAAAAGGATTATTGAGTAAAATTCACTATAAATACATATATTTATTTTAATAAATTAGTGTTAAAAGGGGTATGTTATGTATAGTATTATTATAAACAAAATCCAAGGGAGGATATTGTAACAAAAAAAATTATGTGTTGGGTTTTATAAAACAATGGTTATATTTACTTACAAGGACATGTATGATGATATTAAAATTAATGGTGAATAAAAAGTTGAAAAGGGGAGTTATAAGATATAAGGGATCCACATTTATATTATTCAAGATGTATAACAATTATTCATTTTGGTTTTTTTATATTTTTACAGGTTTCATAAGAATAACTATTTGTGGAATTTAAGATTTCAATTATATGGATGTTCAGAAGTTGATTATGGTTGTGGAATTGAATATTTTTCATGAAGTTTTAAGAAGTTTTCTTAGAAGAGGATATAATGTTGTCTAGAAGTAAACTGAATGTATATATGTTATTGAAAAATAGAAAGTTTTTCTTGATGATTAAATAAAAGTTATGAGAGTAATTGCATCATGTTTATATCTTTAATATATCATGTTTTTCTTGATTCTCTATGGTCTTTGGGTGGGTTATGAAGTCATTGTTAGAAGACAAGTATTTATGTTGTGAATAGATTCCATGAAAAGTGAACCTATACCCCAGTTTAGGTGTTTGTGGCATTGTTTGTTTAAAAGGTTTATGGTTCATGTTCTGGTTAGATGTTTTATTTTGGTGTATTTACTTTCTAAAATTGGATAAAACCATGTCATGGTTTATTTTCAAGGATAGAAAAATGACTAGTATAATAATTATGTCCCTTGAATCTATTGTCACTACTGATGTACAATTTCATATTTTTACATTTTAAAATAATTGGTAAAAAATGGTTTCGAGTACACAAGGGAAGAAAAGGGAATGGTGTTACTCATGTGGGATTTTTGGGCATGATTCAACATATTTTATGAGCTTTTATATGACATCATCCCATCCATATTATCAAATTTAAGAGGATAAATACATGGGAAGTTATGGAATTTAGCCTGTAAGCGATGAGATATTCTCAAATTCAGGTGATTAAGGTTAGAGGGATAATTTTAACTTGTATTTTATGGATGAAATTAATTTACATAAAGATAAAAATTATGAAACTAGAGTATGTTTATAGCTTACTTAGAGGAAAAATTTAAGGTTTCATAGAGGAAGAAAGTTAAATTAAATAATTCTATATTTATTTTAATTGAGGGGTATTTTTAGACCATTAAGTAAGGGAGAACTAAACTATGAAAACATGAGAAACAACCTTCAATTATAGATCATAAATCCAAGGGTACTGAGATTATATTAGATCATATTCAGAAAACTCAATCCAATCATTCAATAAAGGAAGAAAGTATGTGAAGTTCCATCAAAACCACACAAGATCATATCCAAAATACTCAAACAAAATTGACCAGAATAGATACAAGGATGAATAAATTATTTCAAAATACTAAATCATGTATCAAAAAAATTGAAACCCAAATGGATATGTTACTCAAACAATATAGTAAGATAAATAAATAAATAATGTTAATCAATGGTTAAATATACCTAATGAAATGTGGGATAAAAATCACTATAAATAATGGGAAGAAACATGAGGATAGAAATCCAGAACATTTAGATCATGAGATATTAAATGGGGAAAAGGCCACTGAGATTCCAAAAATGAAGTAATCCAATGAAAGAGAAGTTGAGGAAGAGTTAGAACCAAAAAAATAAAGGGGAAATAAATAGAAATTAGGCAGTAATTACTGAATATAAGCTTAAAAGAGATTGGCCTTTTGTACCATTAATAGGAGGAGACATGGAAGTGGATTAAGGATTACTTATTAACCTTAAAATAATTTTTTAGAAATAAAAGAAACTAAAATTGATATAAATAATGGTGTTGGAACCCTTGTTTTAGTGATCAAAAAAACATTTTTATTATGATTTTAATAATTTTTATGTTTTATGATGGCATTTTATAATATAAGGTACTTTGGTAAAATTTTGGCTAAGTATTAAAAAGGATCACAATTAAAGATGAGTCACCACTAGAAAAGACTCACTGTTGAAGATGAGTTACTGCTAGGAATGTATCACCACTAGAAAAAAGTCACCACCAGAGAAAATTCGCCAGTAGAATTCACCTACTGCTAAAGAATGCCTACTGTTAGATAAGCCGCCATTGAAAATGAGTCACCGCTAGAAATGTATCACGGCTGGAAAAGAGTCACTACTAGAGTAGAGCCACAACCAGACCTAACCAAACATTATATTACCTACAACCAGCCGGACTCACCATTGGCCTGACTCACTATAAGACATGAGTATCCATCATAATGAGCCACCATCTATATTCTAGGATGTTTGAATTAAATACTTATAAAAGATATATTATTGAATATAATGATAAGGACTATTTTAATGATTGTTTTTAAACTATTACAGGTAACATTAAAGGTTATATTATATCTAAGTATGAGGATGTATAATAACTATATGATTTTTATTTTAAAGTTCTCTCCATTCTATATCACTATATATTCAAATAATCCACCCCCGTGTATGTGTGGCATGCATGATGGCTAAGTGAAACCATGTTATCAAGTGTCCCACTTACTAAGATCCTTTCATGGAGAATTTTTACCTACAGTTGACTATAGAATAGTGAATCACATCAAAAATATATTTCCATTCTTACCATTAAAAAAATAGAGAGCTTACGATACTCTATTTTACTCTTATTTTCTGAGAAAGAACTCAATATCCTCACCAAGTCACATCCAATGAAACTCAAGCTTTCAAAGCACTTCAGGTCGAGTAACACTACATTATCAACATATTTATACCTACTATTTTGATTTATTGCATTTATATTCAATTAGTGTGTGTTTTACCCTGTTTATTGAACACACACTATCTCATGTAATTTAACTGAAAGATACAAGATATCTTCTTCACTCTCATTACATTATTTTACCCACGATGTTGTGTAAGAGGTCCATGTGTATATTTTGTTTATTTTATTCCCATGGTTATTGTAAAAGTGGTACCATCTTGTCTTGGATATCTGGTTAGTTTTTGAATATACTTGATCAAAGTTATGGACAAGATTATGTTGATATAATCTTCATGGTAACAAGTTATTTACAAGTGGATGGTATTAGGTATCTACTTGAGACTGATCCCCTTGTTTTAATTTTTTTTGTGTTTTTTTTTGTTTCTTTTCCAAGAATTAAACTAATTTCTTATTAAACTATAAACAAAACCACTACTTTGATAGTTAATCTTAACTAGTGTTTATATAAGGTTTTTATTGAGTAGGTTTATTTAATGAGTTGGAATAATTTTCATATTATTTTAACTTAGACATAATTACTCTTTGAGAAATCATTTAAAAGATCAAAACTTATATCAATCTACTATTTTTATTAACTGGGTTATTTTAATAAATCTAGGGGATTTTATTTAAACTTGTTTTAATAAATATGTTTATTGGGTACTCAATTCACCCTCTACTTAAGATACTCTCTATGGACAACAAATGGGAAATTCATATCCTAATAAGAAGGAGAAGAAAAAATTTAGAAAAATATTTCTAAAGAGATTAAAAATGAAAGGTTAACATAAAAAAATCATTTGGATTAAAGTGATAATTCAGTCTTGTATGAAATGAAAAGGTATTAAATGCTTAAAGAATTTATTATCATTTTAATATAGGTCCTTAATAGGTCTAGTCCCATGGGAAAGTTCCTCTAGCCTACATTTATGGGATGATATGAACTAAAAAAATAGCACACATTTTAAACAATATTTAATGGACCCAAGAAAAAATATCACCTGCTTAAGAGAAATAAACCTAAAATATGTGGACCATCCCACTTTCCAAGAATAAGGTTATGGTAATTTTTTTACTAGATAAAATTTCATGAAACGATGGTGATTTTAATAAGGTTGTATTCTAAGATATGGATGTAATGTATATTTTGGTCAATGAAATGCCTATTAATTTGATTAAATACATGGTAAAGGTTATCTATCCCTTCATCATGGGTAGAATGATATTGAACTATTCACTATTTTTAAATAAATTTAACAATTTTTTAATAAAGGAATTATAATTAAAGAAAGTGGTTTATAATAAACCAAAAATTTAAAATAATCTTTCTAGACGAGTTCTAAAGTAAATGGGTATAGAAGGAGGGTACTATTCAATAGGTTAGTAGTTTTTAAACATAAATAGTAGAATTATTATAATAAGGGGGATGGATAATGACAATAAAGTAAAATTTTAATAATTTATAAAAAAATCTTGAATTTCCCTTAATTAGGGGGGTAAATTAGTAATGTTATACAAGAAGTTTGAATATCTACTAAATAAGAGAGAGCTGCAAAATAGAATTTAATAATTGTTAAATAAAATATCAATATTGTAAAGGCTCCCACGAAGGTTTAATCTATTTTTGGGGATGATTATAGAGTAATTTTTTTACGATCAAAATGTTATTATAGAAAATTTTAAAATTTATGAAGAATGAAAAGATCAGTAATGAATCAGTTACAAATGAAAATTATTAAAGAAAAGTATCCAATGATGATGTTTTTGAAGATTTGAATTTTAGAATGATTATAATACTATTAAATTATAAATAGAAGAAAAAATGAAATATTCTAAAATGGATTTTTTTAGAATAAATGAAAATAATGAATTTTCTAAATAGATTGATAACACTATTTATGATATTATTACTATGAATCATTAGGATACTAATAATGGATATGACTATTTATTTCGAAGTGTAGATTATGAAATGAATGAGTGAGATATTATTGATAATAATAGTGATGAAATTTTTATAAAAGGAATTATTATTGAAGATCATAAATAATATTATGTTCTTGAATTGAAAGTGAAATACAGAAAAGGAAAATGAAAAGGACCTTGAGGAGTTCCCTATATAACTAAATTTCATTGAAAATAGGAACTTTATAGTGTATAATATTTAATATCATCTAGAAATAAATATTAAATCTAATCAGTTTTGAGCATATTTTAGTAATTTTATAATATCCCACACATAATGGTAACTTGAAGAGAATATATAATGGTTTATTTTAACTTCAAATCTGAAAAAGTGTAGAACATTTAATGTTATACATAAAGGTAACAAGTAAATATTTAAGGTTCATTTTGAGAAGATCTTTATTATAATAACTAAACTATATATAAATCTAAATTCTTAAGTTAATCTATCAACAAAATATTATTTAATATATTAAATATCAATGAATAAAAACTAGAAATGATGCTATAAAATTCTAAATAGAGTGGATTATTTCACTAATTTTTTTCCATATACATGGTTAGAAAACTCATTAATAATCTATTTTTTCTCATAAATATATTATAATGTTCCTAAATCAACATGTACATCAATATAGTTTTTATGAAAAAATTTAAATGAATATATATAATTTAAAATTGAATAAATTTAATTTCCATAATTTTATTTAAATAAAAAAGATATATGAATAAAAATCATAAATCACCATGTATAAAAAATCCAACATGGAAAATTTGATTATGAAGAAATAAATGATTAAAATAGAACCTAATGGTATCTTAATTTCTCTAACTTTCAATCCAATAAGATCCCATTATTTGACTTCATGTATATGACCTCTAAACCTTTAATTTGAAATGTTTTATATCCTAGAGTATTTTTCCATATTATGTGTTATATTATTATTTAGCGATATCATGTGCTAAACAAGTCTGATTAAAGTGTTTATTGGTCTATTGGAAATTTTATGAAACTACCTAAATATAATTTAATTTGGTCAAAATCTAAATCTATAAACTATATGGTCTAAAAATTCACTAAATCATAA
Organism: Viscum album; assembly: GCA_963277665.1. Taxonomy (NCBI): domain Eukaryota; kingdom Viridiplantae; phylum Streptophyta; class Magnoliopsida; order Santalales; family Viscaceae; genus Viscum; species Viscum album. The sequence continues at coordinate 1,169,479,003 of OY728164.1, forward strand.
AATGATAAGAAATACAAATTTTCACAATTTATACCTAATTAAAAAAAGTTTGAAAGAAAAATACATTTTTCATCTCATGTTTGAGCATCGTAGTCCACCGTAAATTGTGGACGTATTTCATAGCATCCTTATTTTTTATTTTTTTTGGATGCTTCCTAAAAAATATTTTTCAATAATAAAAAATATATTATTAATGTAAATTGCCATAATTTTCATTCAAAAACCTCAAATATAATAAATATATTAAACTCATTACTCTTCCAATGAGTAATATTTTCATAATAATGTGTTTTTAGACACACATTCATGATATGTATGGCCTCAAAATCCTTTATAACTCAAGAAAATCATCCATTATACAACTCATGATTATATTCTCTCCATAGCTCACCTGATTCCATGAGTTGTGCAGTCCTCACAGCCTCACCATCAGAAATATTATAATGAATTTTCTACCAAAATATTAATTCATATAAATATAATAATAATATAAAATTAAATTTAATGAATTTTTGTTTCCCATATTTTCACTCATGGATTATCCTTTACTTCATTTTAAAGGTGTCTCAGGGAGAGTGGCATGTCAGGAAAGATGTCAGAGTATTTGGAAAATCATTACTATAAAAATATTATATTCTCATTATATATTACCAATCATTTTATTATTCTCATTGTACTCAACCATCAGCTGTGTGTGGAAGTTCGACACTTCATGCATGCATGTACTCCCATGATTCCTAGTGATGGATCTAATTGTGAAAGAAAAAAAGACAAATATTATATCAATAAATATTATAATGGAAATAAATTATGGTAAAAAAATTACTTGGTTTCTATACATATACCTGATCCAGGATGGTTAGTGGGTATTGTTGGATACCTAGTCTTTAAAGGATCATCGACTTGTATAATAGTGGTGGGGTCCAATGTCAGATCTTAGGTATAAAATTATGTCAGAGTAGAATTCAAAAAATCATGAACATAAAAGTACAAAGATAATGAAGTATTAGGAAAATAATATTTCATGGATGTATATGCAAAAGTATAATATGGATGGGGATTGGGATCTATCATTGGGTAAGGAAAATAAATATAAGTATTAGATGTAAATTTTTTTGATAGTGTAGATGGTCAAAATATCCTGGGTGCTTCTAATGATACTATGGGATAATAAAATGTGCTAAATGGTATATTGGATGAAGTGATAGGTTGTTATTGATAAAAAATTTGGTGTGAGTATCTATAGTACCCCCCCCCCCACACACACACATCATCATCTAGATAAGAACCACTTTTACTAAGTTGGTTATCTCCTGGGTGGTGGTTCTGGATTAAAATTTAAAAAAAAATTAATGAGATGAAATTATATGTTATGAATATATATATATATATATAACACTCACAACAATCACCATAGGAGGAATTCCCATCTCTCTCATATAGAAATTATTATATGACATCCTATTCCTTCGTAACTCTTCAATGTTGTTCATTTCTTTCATTTGAAAAGAAATAATCATTTAATTATTTTATCATGAAAATGAAAATTTGATAAGGGAAAAGATCATTTAGAAATAATTCAAACTATATATTTATCACTATATCCTTAATTTCATAAACAAATCCCCAAGGATAAAAAAATACTATATATATAAAACCATAATATTGAATTTAATTATAAAAATGACTAATAAATATACACAATACCATAAAATAAAGTATATATATGGAATAATTTACAAAAAAGTTATTGGGAAACAATCCCTTAAGATAACTTTGTAGTGTTTTTTGGTTGATTGTGTTTGTTTTTAGAGAATGTGTAAAAGGTTGTTTTTGGAGTCCTAGCATAGTTTTTGGCTAGTTGTGTGGAAAATATCCAAGATAAAGGAGTGTATTCCCCAGAAGTGGCACAAAAAAATTTATATACAAGGTGGTGTAGTTTTCCAGTATTTTCTAAATTTTTGGGCCTTAAAATCAGGATTTTGTTTTATGGAAAAGAAATGATTTCTTCATAGTAGATGTACTATGCAGACTGAAAAGAATTTTGTGGACCAAAAAAGGTGTTTTTGTGGATGAAGGAAATGGATTAAGTCCACCATAAAGGGTGTTTCTTTTACAAAAAAGGTGGTGAATTAAGTTCACTGTAAAGGGTGATGTGCTGCGTGAACCTCGTAACAATATCATTTCATGAGAGGCTTATCATTTATGATATAAGAAAATGAGTTAATTTTCTCCAAAAAGTTATTTTCATTTGTGGATGAGGACTATGATTTTTAGAGTTTTGTAGAGGAATAAATGTACTATGTGTACTATATAGTAAGTTTATTACATGGTGAAGGCTCATCCGCAAATGAATTTTGAGTAATTATGATTATTGGGTTTTGTGGATCCCTTTTTCTATATAAAGGACCCATAATCACAGTGTTAAAAATAGAGTTAATTTCCTTATATAAGATCATCACTATAATAATTAGTCTAAGTTTGAAGTGGTTCGTGAAGGAGGCATTCTGCGAAGGACGTGATTCTCGAAAGAGGTGATTTGTGAAGTAGTACTTTGAGGGTCAGTTCATAAAGGAGTTAGTTCATGCAGAAAATTTTTAGAATTATATTGTGGGACATTATAGATCAAAAAGTAAATGGGGTCAAAAAGCATTAGTTTTCCATGGAACAAAGATAGTCCATGAAGCAGGGCGGTCTGTAAATTACTAGTGTTATGTGGGATAGAGGTTTTCATGAAGGTATTAAGGTAGTTTATGAAGGGTCAAAAATAGTTCATTAAAGGAATATCCGCAAGGAAAATTCTATGTGTTGAAGTTTATTTAATCTACTCGGTGAAAATAGGGCTTCATGGAACACTCATATATGTGCAGAAAAAATTATTATATGTTTCAAAAAAATAGAAGATTCACTTGAAGAATTAGTGAGCACACTTCAGTTGATAGATCATTGATCTTTCAAATTGTTTTTTGTTGTAAACAAGGAGGGATAGTGAGTCCACTCTAGACATTATATTATCAGTGAGCTTTAGTGTGTTTGGTACATAGTCACATTTCCTTTGTATGATCCTTGGACATAGCCCAGTGAGGGTGAACGGAGTGAAATTATTGTGTCTTGTGAAATATTAAATTCTCATAATATTATCTTTTATGTGAAGGAGAGAGAAGAGTGTTTTGATTAACGATGAAACAAGATCAAAGAGTTGTTTATTTTAATCTATTATACCCCGATTCACTCTAATAGTCAAAAATCTACACTTCTGGATCCACTTCTAAATAAATAAAATTTACAAATGTGACCTAATTTTTTCATAAAAAACTTACAATATCAAAGGAATATATTGGGTCACTTACATACTAAAGGATATTTTACATTTAGAGTTTTAGAGAATTAGGGAAAACTCATAAAAATTGGGTTAAAAAACAATCGGTTCATAAAGATCATCATTATATCCCACTACACCACACTTTTCTTATTTCACATTAGTTAATCAACATCATCCATGTGAAATTTATCTAGATAAAATTCTTCTAACATATTTCCTCATAAACTGGGAAAAAGAAACATAATAAAATGGTGAGCTCAGATACTCGGTAAGGGTAAACATGGGATATGTATAAGAATAACATAAGGTTATAAGAACATAAGCATAAATTTTTTAGATCATACCTTTCATGTCAAAGATATTATACATGAGTCATGGCATAAATATTAACAGTCCATAAGGCATGAATCATAAGGGAATCAAAGAACATAATCCATGAGATCAGAACATTGAAATGAGACATAAAATTATGAAATACACATAAACATATAATATCATTCCATTTAATTCAAGGCTCATTGATAAAACATATTAGGTTACTTCATGGGGACTACACCTACTGGGCGAGACACACCACCATCCCCAGTCTTAGTCCTTTCCTTATAGTGGATTGGGTTTCCCCTTCTTCTCATAGTGGATCAATCCCTTTGACTTGTTTCCCACAATTATCTCATGATATATAAATCTTTACCCAAAGTATTGGATGTATATATAGGTCCCACCCTTCACATAATTAAAACCATACATATATATACCTTAAGAATATAAATCATATCATAACCCATAAAAATAAATGGTTTTTATAAACATTTCATCATAACATAACTCGTTGAAAATAAACAAGCTTCATAAGTATCAATCAATCATAAAAATAAACCATTTAGATAAAGAATAAGAATAGTTTCATTGGATCATATACTAGTAAAACATAAGTAACATAAAATAACATTGTCTTATATGGAAAATGATTTTGAAATATCATTTGGAATAATTCATGAAGAAAATATCCTTTCCATTTTCAAAAATTCTATTTAAATCATAAAAAAATTATCCAACCTTTTTAATTGAAAATTACCTTGAAAACTTATAAATTTATCTTTGAAAACTATTTTAAACATATTTTAAATCATTTTCATTAAAAATTCCTACAAGATAATTTAAAACACTTTTAAAACATTTTTAGAAAACATTAATTTGAAGGAACATATATTTCTGACCAAAGAGAGAATAGATTTACATGAAAATTATAATATCATGAAAATAATTATATTCAAGATAATACATTTTAAATGGTGTTATATACACTTTGTAAATGAATATAGGTTCATAACATAACATATGTCTCAAAGAAATCAAATTGAGACAACATTACCTTACCGATTTGGTAACTTTTAAACCGTAAACTACATTAAAGGGAGATCGTAAAATAGATATGTAAATACCCATAAATTTAAGGTTAATGATAATATATTACATAAATGGTTAGTATATAAACCACATGAAATAAATTAATGTTGAATATGGCATAATTCTCACATAAATAAAAGTGAGATTGAAATCCCCTTACTACTAGAGTATCTTTTGAATCGTCATCCCCATGAAATAGTAACATCAATTGAAACTTTTAATGTCATGAAATAAAGTGAAATAATTATATAATGTTTCATAAGTCAGTATATACACCACACAAAAAAAAGAATAAGTGGTTAATATATCATATATCTCACAGAAATAAAGGTTAGACGAGAAAACCATTACCTTAAGTCTTGAATTTCCTCATATATGTTAAAACATACTATATAATATGTATAATTTTATTATAAAAGTATATTATTATATATAAAACGATATATTATTCTATTATGACTCTATATTACCCATTTATTAACAATTTTATGTTAAAGTTACGTTTCAGGTAATAATCGCTTTGTTTTTTTATATGTTTTGATTTATTATATTATTTGTACTTTTACTTATATCATGATATTAAGAATTTAAACCATTAGGTATTATATATATTAAGTATATATGTATTTATAATAATCTATAAAAGATATAAATATGAAATGGAATACACCATTCATGGAGACGGTAGATTATATGTACGCATGAATGTTGTTTTCGTTTTATTATCATATTCAATAAAGTAAATGAGACATATGTATATATATATATATATTAATATTAAAGTAGAATTATTATTTCATATATATCATATACGTTTAATAAACTTGTCCTTAATACATTCCATGTAATGTGTGAATGAATCATATTGATTTGAGGAGGCGGTAGTCCACATGTTCACAAACGAAGTTATCATATTCCCACAAAATGGAAAGCATGAAGGTATGTGTTATATAATAATTAAATAATAATAAATACGTAATAAATATCATATATATCATATAAAAATAGAAATTATATCATTATTCCCAACCTTGAAAGGTGGAAGTGGAAGAAAAAACAACCTCGGTTCGTGAGGCGGTAGTATGTCATACACACGAATGATAATTGTCTATCTTGTTTGATGAAAGTACGTGTGAGTATAGGTTTTACCCTTAGTATAAAAACATATCATTATATTTAGGATAATTATGTTATTATATAATAATTTAATAAGAATAATTTAGGGTTGGATAAACAAACTAAACAAAAGTTCTTGTTGAAGGATGTTGCCTCTTCTTTAGGTAACACCTTTTGGTTTTCACCAAAGGGATTCCTTGGTTGCCTTTATGCCCAAAGTGATCCCTATTGAATGAATTTAGAGAATTTGTGAGGATATTTGGGTAGGTTTTGCTCGATAAAATGGTTTGATATGTGTGAAAAAATGATAAGAATAGGTTTTCTTTTATAAGAGAGGGGAGGGTCACTTTTGGAATTTCCAAAAAATATTAATATATAATAAATTAAATCTAAATCCAAATACCTAAAAAATACCATTTATTAAAATATAAGATATTATAAGTTTTTAATATCATTGAACAATATATTTTAGACAATTTTAGTGTTATTTTAAACCTTATCATTTTGATTAACCCCTAGTTAACCTATTTTAATTTTAACTATGGTAACAAATTTTAAATATTAAATTGTTGTAATTTTTTACATATAAAGTTTCAATTGAAACATAAATGAAACATTTATGATATTTTAAACCATATATCATCCTATTTATACTTATATAATATTTTTATGATTTCTAAATTTTTTAATAAAATGTTATTTTCATAAAATATCCTTAGTATTGATTTTAATACTATTCATTACTTTGACTTTTACCAAATCAATAAAGAAGGATAAATTAGAAAAAACTAATTTAATAAAACCATATAATTTTATATTTAATTATAAAATTAGTTTAGAACCTTAATTAATTAAAATTATATTTATTTTAATATTTATAATATCATTTAATTGATTTTTTCATTAATTGAATAATCAATGCATCATCATTGTGTAATTATTTATGATAATTATATCTTTAATAAAAATTAAAAATAAATTTTCATTATGTATATAAAACTTTTATATTTCATAATAATATTTACAGTTGATAATTTCATCTATTTAACCTTATATTAGAAATATTATACTTATTAAAAGTAAGAGTGTGGTATTTTTTCACTCTCTTTGATTTTAATAATATCTAAGTAGTTTTCATAGAAAATTGTTCATTAAATAATTAAATTTAAAAAATTAATTTATAAGAGTCTAATTAACTTAATCCAATTACATTTGAGAAATATTTATTGTAATTATCTAATATTTATAATATTATTTTTACCCTTAATTACTCGATTTACCCTTAACCGTGGTAACAAAAAATTACCTAAGTTATTATTCATATTGTCCCAAAATAAATGGGACCTATTTAATAAATTTGAAACTTATAATTACAAATATGGAATCAATTTTTCAAAATTAAATTCACATTATATGCATAAATTAATTTAAAATTAATTCCACAAATGGGATGAAACAACAGTTTTAATGTAAAAAATGTTCAAAAGTTTAAAATGTTTTTATATCTAATTACAATGTGAAATTTATTAATATTACCCAAAATGTATTTATTAATGTATAATTAAACTATTTATACTTTAAAATCAATTTAAAATATAATTTATTGATATAAATAATTTAGACGAAAAGTCAATTTTAAATTAAAATGCAGTATTTTTCACTATTCATCAAAAATGAAACTTATGAGAAAAATATCAAAAATTCACCCTAAACTAATATTATTATTTGGATTTCAAAAATGAATTTTTTTTTTAATATAATTTTTAAAAGTTCCAAAATTTATTTCTATAATAGGTGCTCTATTAAAAGGCGATAAAACCGCTTTTCAAAAAATATAGTTTTTAAGCAAAAAACTGGATTTCTTTTTATATAATATCTATAAAATGCATATAATGAATGTTAAATATTATATTAAATATATATAATTAATATAGTCAAATAATATTTATTTTTTATTTATTGGTATAAAAAACACTTGTGCACATTTAAATAGTTTGAGTTTTTAAGAAAAACATTTCCTTTTATTTTAAAAAGAGTTTTATTTTAATTTTTAATTAATTGGTCACCAAAGAATTAATTATATAAACATTTATAAACTATATTTTCATAATTCATTTAATCTTGTTCATACTCATCATTCTAATGGCTAGGTTATAATCTGTCTTGTTTAAATAATTACAATAATAAAATATTTTTTCAAAGAAACTCAATGATGTGTGTAACGCAAGCTAAGTAGGTGTTTCATGTATTTAAATATTAAATTGGTGTATTTTGTAATGAAATACATCAATTAATTTTAATTTATTCAGTAAAAAAAGTTCATAAAAACTGGGGTTGTTACATTCTACCCCCCTTAAAATGAATTTTTCCCTCGAAGTTCGTCATTCTGATAAAAAAATGATGATACTTCTTCCTCGTAATATCCTCAATTTCCAACATAACTTATTCAAATTGGTCATTTATCCATAAAACTTTTTCCAAGTGATTGGTATTATTTTTTAGAACTTTATCTCTGTGATCCATAATTTCTACCAGTTTTTCTTCATAAGAAAGATCTTTCTCCATTGGTACGACCTCTGAGTTTAGTACATGTGAAGGATCAGGTATGTACTTCCTCAGAAGAGATACATGAAATAAATAATTAATTTGAGAGATATTTGGTGTTAGTGTCAATAGATAAGTTACCATTTTGATGAAATCAATAATTTAAAAGGGAAATTTCACCCTTGAAATTTAAAATTCTACTTCAAAATTCAAAGGTTGATACTTGAAAATTATTTTTTGGGAAACCCAAATCATAAGTAGAGTTAATAAAACATCCTCATAATAATAAGAAAATCGAAATGAGAAGGCCACCAATAAATTATTATTTTGAATAGTATAACATTAGTGAAAAGAGAAAACCATGACATGAAATAGAAATATAACTATAAAGTTCTCATGGAGAGTGATAAAAAACGTGGTCTTTATAAATTTAACCATAAAAGACCATAAATTTTTTATTGGTTAAAAGACCATTGGTTTCTTAGAAATAAAATTAAAATGATAATGTTTTTGTTCCAATTTCCTTTTCCTAGAGTGGAGGAATTATTTTACTACTTAGTGTAGAAACATAAGGAAGTATACTTACTTAAAAAGTAGAGTTTTATCCTTTGATAAATTTCAACCACAAACTCCTATTTTTCTCTTATTATGAGTATTTATAATGAATTTTTCATTCATAAATCATCAAATTCATCTTCTAAGAATCAAAAAATTCACAAAATAATATAATAATATATTATTTATGTCTTTAGGTATTTATCAAAACCAAAATAATTAGTACAAGATAAGATAACTCTCCAAAAAGAATAATCCATTATATTAGTAATATCCAAAGTTCAACATTGATCATTAAAAAAATATCTACCCTTAAAATTCATCAAAATTATTCAATACTAATATTGAAACCCAAGAATTCATAAGGATTTAATCCCATTATCTTTCAATATAAATTTTAACATTTATCTCCAAATAACATTAATTACTCTTAATGTCTCATACCAAAAAGTAATTTCTCTAATAATATTAAAGATATGATAACCATTTCTATAAATAACTTAAATAACCATAAATCCATAATAAAAACCTGTATGCCTCTAAAAAATTCAACATTTATTCCCCAAATAATATCCCATTATAACATGTAAATTTTTCTAAAATAGAAATATTCTTCCAAAATAAAATTAATCACTTAAACAACAAATCAATATCTAAACCTATGGTTATCTATAAGATAAAACATATGTTCCCAAAATTCAACTTATTATTCATCCATAAAATATTTTAAATAAAAATAAAATTTCATAATAATCAGGACTTTACATAGGCTAGTGGTAAGAGATTGACCCTTTTCACCCTTCAGTTGTGGGTTCAATCCCCACAGCCTTTCCCAAAGTGATGGGTTGTCACCGATCCAATGGGTTCTCCTTTTTATAAAACTATATTAATATAATCCTTGTAAAATTTAAGAAATTTGATAAACATCCTCAAAAATAAACTTAAAATTTTTAGAATTAAATAATTTTTTTAAACTCAATGGTTATCTCATGCCTTTCATCTTTCATTTCAAAATATAATAACCTGTGATTACCTCAAGAATAAATTTCTCAAAAAATATCTTTAGTGTCCTTAAAATATCATAACATAAAATCTCAAAAGGGGTGTCTAAGACTCTGAACATATGGTCTTATATACCCATGATGGTATCTGTAACTCATAAGATAACTTCTCATAAAAACATCTTAATCTCCAAAGTTAACAAAACCCTGCTTAGATACCAAATGTAACAGTCCAAAATTTTCACTTTGGAATCCGCTAATAAATACCTGAAATTTAAAAATGTGACCCAATTTCTCCATAAAAAAATTTAAAAATTCAAAACAAAATATTGGATCACTTACATACCTAAGGAAATTTTAGGTTTAGAGTTTTAGAGAATTATGAAAAACTTTTAACAACTTCAGTTCATAAACAATTGGTTTATAAAGATCAACATTATCTCCCACTATACCGAGATTTTCTTATTTCACATTAGGTCATCAACATCATCCATGTGAAATAATTTTATATAAAATTCATCTAACATCTCTCCTCATGACCTGGGGAAAAGAAAAATAATAAAAAGGTGATCTTAGATGCTACGTAAGGGTAAACATGGGAGATATGTAAGAATAACATAAGGGTATGAGAATATAAACATAAATTTTTTAGGTCATACCCAGTATTTTAAATATATTATACATGAGTCATGGAATAAATATTGGTAGTTTATAAGATATAAATGATAAGGGAATCAAATAACATATTCCATGAGATAATAACATTAACATAAGACATGCAATTTCAGTATACACATAAACATATGATATAATTCCCTATAATTCAAGTCCCATTTTCAAAAATTATCTAGGAACTTCATGGGGGTTGCACCAACTAGGTGGGACACAGCACCATTCCCAATTGCAGTCCTTTTCTTATAGTGGATCAGGATTCCCCCTTTTCCCATAGTAGATCAAGCCTGTCAACTTGTTTCCCAACATTATCTAATGATATATAAATCTTTACACAATTTATTTTAGGTAGATATAGGTCCCATATATCACATAATGAAAACAATACATACATACTCTATAAGAACATAAATCATATCATAACCTATAAAAAGATATGGGTTTCATAAACATTTTCTCATAACATAACTCATAGAAAAAAAAATCATAAGTATAAATCCATCATAAAAATGAAACATTCATGGAAATAATAAGAATGGTATCATTGGATCATATCCCCATAAAAACATACGTAACATCAAATAAGGTTTTCTTATATGGAAAATGATATTTAAATATCACTTGAAATAATTTTTGAGTAAAATATCCATTCCATTTTGAAAAAATATTTTTAAATAAAAAAATGGAAAACATTTTTCATTGATAATAACCTTAAAAAATATAAAGAAATATTTTAAAATTATTTTAAACATATTTTAAATCCTTTTTCGATAAAAATTCCTACATGATCATTTAAAACACTTTTAAAACATTTTTATAAAACATTAATTTGAAGGAACATAGATTTTGGAATGAAGATAGAATAAAATTACATGAAAGTTATAATATTATGAAAAGAATAATATTCATGATAATACATGTAAAAATTCAGTATATACCCCTTGTAAAAGAATATAGGTGCATGACATAACATGTGTCTCAAAGAAGGTAAATTGAGACAAAATTACCTTATCAATTGGGTAACTTTTGAAATGCAAACCACATGAAAGAGATATCATCATATGGATATGTAAATAAACATAAATTTATGGTTTGGTATCATATATTACATTAATGTTCATTATATACACCACACAAAATAAATTAATGGTGAATGTGGTAGAAGTCTCACAGAAATAAAAGTGAGACCATAAATCCCCTTACTACTAAATTAACTTTTGAATCACGATCCCCATGAAAGAGTAACATAAATTGAAACTTTTCATGTCATAAAATAAGTTAAATTCATGACATAACATTTCATAAGTCATTATATACACCACAAAATAATAATAAGTTGTGAATATAGCATATATCTCACATAAATAAAAGTGAGACGAGAAAACCCTTACCTTGAGTCTTGACTTTATTCGTACACATTAAAACCTTATGTATAATAAGTGTAAGTTTATAATATATATAAAAAATAACCATATTTTTATATATCAAACCATATATGATTTTATTATGACTTTATATTACCCATTTATTAACAATTTCTTGTTAAATTTATGTTTCATGTAATAACTACTTTGTTTTTCGTATATGTTTTGGTTTGTTATATTTTTTGTCCTATTACTTATATAATGATATTAAAAATGTAAAACATGATATAAATATCATATATATTCAGTATATATTTATTTATAATAATCAATAAAATATATAAATATGAAATTAAATACACTGTTCATGAAGACGGTGGGTCGTACATATGCATGAACACTATTTCCATTTTCTTGTCATATTGAATAAATTAAATGAGTGTATATATATATATATTATCATTTAAAAGTAATTATTATTTCATATATATCATAAAATTTTACTAAACCCATCCTTAATACATTCCATGTAAAGTGTGAATGAATCACATCGATTTGAGGATGTGGTAGTCCACACGTTCACAGATGAAGTTATTGTATTCCCGCAAAATGTAAAGCATGATGGTATATATTATATAATAATTATAAAAGAATAAATAAATCATAAATATCATATATATAATATAATAAAAGAAATTATATCATTATTCCCAACCTTGAAAGGTGGAAATTGAAGAATGAATGACATCGGTTCGCGAGGCGGTAGTCCTCCGTACACACGGACGGTGATTGTGTATCCAATTTGATGGAAGTGTGTGTGAGTGTAGGTCATACCCTTAGTCTAAAAACATCTAAGTATATTTATGATACTAATTTTATTATATAATCATATAATAATAATAATTTATGGGGTGGATAATTAAATTAAACAAAAGTGTTTGTTGAAAGATGTTACCTCTTCTTTGGGTAACTCCTTTTGGTTTTCATTAAAGGGCTTCCTTGGTTGGATTTATTCCAAAATTTATGCCTCTAGGATAAAAGTATGTAAGTTTTTAGAAGTTTTTGGAAGTTTTTGGCTGAGAAAAATTGTTTGATATCTATGAATAAAATAGAAGAAGATGTTCTCTTTTATAAGATAGGGGAGGGGCAGTTTTTAAATTTCTCAAAAGATTAATATATAATAAATTAAATAAAAATAAAAATGCCTAAAAAGACCATTTATTAGAATATTAGATATGATAATGTTTTAATAGAATAAAAAATATATTTTATACAATTTTTGGTGTTATTTTGAACCATATCATTTTGATTAACCCTTAGTTTGCCTATTTTAATTTTAACTATGGTGGAAACTTTTCATCATTAAATGGGTGTAATTTTTTAAAATATAAAGCATAAATTGGACCATAAATGGCCAATTTATGAAATTTTATACCATATCAAATCCATTTTTTCCTTATATGATATTTTTATGATTTATAATTAATTTAATTTAACATTAATTTCATAAAGTATCATTGGTGTCAATTTCAACATTATTCATTACTTTGTCTTTAATAAAATCAATAAAGCAATAAAACTTCGAAAACAATATTTAATATACCCCCATAATTTTATATTAACCTATATAATTAATTTAGGACCTTAATTAATTCAAATTATATTTATTTTAATATTTATAATATCATTTAATTGATTTTATCATTAATTGAATAATTAGTGTATCATTATTGTGTAATTATTTATGATAATTATTTGTTCACTAAAATTTTAAAATAAAATTCCATGATGTATATAAATATTTATATTTCATAATAATATTTAAATTCAAGTATATCTTCTATTCATTCCATATTAAAAATATTATACATATTAAAAGTAAGAGTGTTGCATTTTGTCACTCTCTTTGATTTTAATAATATCTAAGTCATTTTCTTGGAAAAGTGTTCATTAAATAATTTAATTTATAAAATTATATGATAATAGTTGAATTAAATTCATTAAATAATATATGGTCAAGTTTTAGGGTAATTCACTAACAATTTATAATATTATTTTGACCCTTAATTATACAATTTACCCTTGACCGTGATAACAAAAATTTACCAAAATTACTATTCATATTATCCAAAAATAAAAGGGACCGATTTAATAAATTTAAAAATTATAATTCTAAATATTGAATCCATTTTTAAAAATTTAATTCATAGAATATGTATAAATTAATTTAAAATTAATTCCACAAATGGGACAAAATAATTATTTTTAAAGTAAAAAATGTTTAAAAGTTTGAAATATTTTTAAATGTAATTATAATGTTTAATTGATTCCAATGAATCATGATAGATTTAATGATGTATAATTAAACTAATTATACTTTAAAAATAATTAAAATCTAATTTAACCATATAAATAATTTATACTAAAAGTCAGTTTTTAATTAAAATGCAGTATTTTTCACTATTCATCAAAAATGAAACTTATCAGAAAAATATCAAAAATTTACCTTGAGATAATTTTTACATTCCAATTTCAAAAATGAAATTTATTTTTTCAAATATAATTTATAAAATTTCCAAAATTTAGTTTTAGAATAGGTGTGTCATTAAAAGGTGATAAAACTACTTTTCGAAAAATACAGTTTTTAAGCATAAAATTAGATTTATTTTTATATAATATCTAGAAAAAACATATGATGAATGATAAAAATTATATTGAATATATATTTCATTAATATAGTCCAAAAATATTTATTTCATTATTTATTGGTATAAAACACATTTTTTCACAATTAAAAAGTTTATTTTTTTAGAAAAACATTTCTTTTTATTTTCAAAAGGGTTTTACTTTCATTTATAACTAATCAGACACCAAAAAATTAATTATATATACATTTATAAACCATATTTTTATAATTTAGTTAATCATGTTCATACCTATCATTCTGATGTCTAGTTTACAATCTGACTTTTTTAAATAATTAAAATAATAAAATTTTCATTCATAGAAACTCAATGTTATGTGCAACGAAATCTAGGTTAGTGTTGCGTGTAGGGAAAGATTAATTTGGTGTAGTGTGAAGAAAATACATAAAATAAGTTTAGTTTATTTGAAAAAAAAGTTCATAAAAACATGAGGTGTTACATTCACCCCCCCCCCCCAGGGTATTTAACATAGTTTAGATAACAATTAGTATCAAAGCTAAAGGTTGAAAGTCAGTGGTTATCTCTTAAAATAAGAAATATATGTTGTTAATCGCAAAGTGATTCTAATCTTTTATGGAAATAATTTTCAACTATAGAATAATTAGATTCAAAAATACTTACAATCATTGGGTATAGATGTATTTAATGCAGTAATATACGGAATTTCTTCCAGTATGGATAGTAATGTTTTATCGGAGGTAGAACATAGATAATTGGATGTTGATATTAAATTAATCAATTACTTAGGGGGATCCTTCTCCAACATAATATATAAATATATGATTCTATGTAATTCATCACATTCTATATGAAAAAAGTTTCAAAATATCTATGAAGGTGATTCAAAAGTACGAAAAGTAAAGTTGAAATTTCTTTGGAAAAAATATGAGGACTTAATAATGAACCTCAATTAGTTTTTAGATAAATTATTTGATCAAGTGAATGTTATTGTGGAATACATGCATCATCTTGGAGAAATTATTGAACATTTTAAGATCATTAAGCACCTCTTGAGAAGACTCCCACCTCGGTTAATTACAAAAGTCTCTATATATGAGGATAAGGATCCTAAGTAACTAAAATTGGATAGATTACATAGTAATATTATGACATATGAGATGAGAAATGATGATAATGATGTTGTGGAAAAGGGGAAGTCCAAATAAGTGGCATTCAAGGCCATAAAGCATCTCACTATTAAACATAGTCAGGAAGAAGATAATGTGGATAATTTCCTGTCATTACACTCCTAAAATCTATAAAAATGAAGAGGAAAGTTCAAAGGGAAACTTCCTAGGTTGAAGATAAACCACAAGATTTTGTTACGAGGTTGAAGATTGACTTCAGTATGAATCAAAACCATAAGATTCGGATAACCCAAGGGAAAACCATTGGTTATATATATTTATTTCAAAGCATCATATCATACTATAATATGGATCATTGATAGTGGATCCACCTCCCATATGATAGAAAATAAGGATCTGGTGATAATAATCAAATACAATAAGAAAGGTATTTTAATATTTGGTAATGATGGAGGCCTGAAGATTATTGGCTTAGGAAATAGTAAGTTTACTGGAAAATACATGAGATGTGCAGATGTCTTGGTTGTTGAAGATCTCATACACAACTTGCTAAGTGTCAGTGAATTCTGTGACTTGGGACATGCAATAATATTTTCCAAGAAAGTATGTATCATCACGGCAAAATATGGTGTAGTTTTTTATAGGGAAAGCATATGAAGGGGAATCTCTACCTTGTGAGTGGAGAAGAAGATATGTTATTTCTTTACAAGGAAGAATAAAATAGGTTATATAATAAACATATTATTTATTTCAACCAAATGTCCTTGGAAGATCAAGTGAAATTTGATTTTGCTCTAGATCTACCTAGGTTACCACATGATCATACCCATACGTGTCATGTTTTTCAATAAGTGAAGATCATTCAAAATACATATAAGTAAAAAGAGAAAAGGTCAAAAAAAAGTGCTTGATTTGGTGAATATTGATGTCTTTAGACCTATTTCACCAAGATCTATTGATGAAAGAAGATATTATGTTCACTTCATTGATTATTTTAGTATAATGGAATGTATTTCAATAATCACCCACGAGTATGAGGTGTTTAGTTGCATAAAATGTTATCTAAGGGAAGTTGAAAAGATGCTAG
Organism: Viscum album; assembly: GCA_963277665.1. NCBI lineage: Eukaryota > Viridiplantae > Streptophyta > Magnoliopsida > Santalales > Viscaceae > Viscum > Viscum album. The sequence continues at coordinate 1,169,495,864 of OY728164.1, forward strand.
GTTATAAAGTCTAAAGGTTTCAAATAGATAATGGATAGGATTTAAAAACAGCCAAGTGGAGGATTATCTCTAGAATAATGGGATAAGACACAGAGTTTTATCAGTAATAACTCCACATCAAAATGGATTATTTGAGAGAATAAATCAGATTATCAATGACATGGCTAAAACAATGCTCATTGAGAAAGACCTTACATAAATTATAAAAAAAAGTAGTGATTAAATCAATCTACATATCCAATAGATCCTTATTATATCCAAAGGAATAGAAATATTCATATGAGATATGGTATGGAAAGAATCCAACATTGAAGTACTTTTGAGTCTTTGGAAGTAAGCGTTTCATTCTCAATAAGGAGAAACAAAGGATGTTTGAATCCTATAGAGATAAAGGGATATTTCTTGGATAATCAAGAAAACTTAAATCATATAAATGTTTCAATAAGAAGATAGGAAAAGTTATTGAAATTAATTATTTGGTTGTGATAGAATATGACAAGAATATTTAGAAAATACATGAATAGTTTCATAAATATAATGATGAATAGATGATAAGATCATAGGGAGTTACAATACTTGAGGTAGATTCAAAATAATATTTAGATAATGAAAAGGATGAACATAAAGATATATCTACATAGATACTGAAGAGTCAATCCAAAATTTATATATAAAACATAGTAGACGATCAGACAGTGCCAGTGCTAACAAGGAAGATGAAGACTCTAATCAAGAATCTTTATTATCATAGGTAAATCCAATTTGTTTTAAAAAAGCATAAAAAGATCATATTTGGGTTTAATAAAATAATGAAGAACATGACCAAATGGAAAATAATCATACATGGAAGATTTTTTTGAGACTGAAAGATAATAATGTCATCAGGACCAAATGGGTATTCCAAAATAAACTAAATGAATATGGTATAGTGGTACGAAAAAAAAAGTGAAACTTGTGTGAAAAAGGTATTACCAGATAGAGTGTATTGATATTGATGAAACATTTACACTTTTTAAAAGTCTAGAGACAGTCATATTATTCTTTTCCATAACGGTGCAAAGAAATTTTATATTTTTCTAGATAGATGTAAAGTCATCATTTCTAAATGGGGTTCTAGAAGAATAAGTATATATTAATAATATGTATGGTTTTCTCATTCATGAATATGAGAACAGAGTTTTTCGGCTGAGGAAGAAACTATATGGGTTGAAAAAATCATTGATACTGTATTATTCAAGGCTCAATAAATTTTTGAAGAAGCTCAGTTTTCAAAGTGGTGGAGTTTATTACAATATATATGTCAAAAATGAAAGTAATCAAAGGATTATGGTATTGGTGTATCTCTATGACATAATCATTGGTGGATTAGATGAATCATAGTTAAAATAGTTCAAATAATTCATGAAAATTGAGTTCAAAATGTTAATGATTAGTGAACTGACCTTTTTACTTGCCTTACAGGTGACACATGGAAGGAATAGCACATTTATTTTTCAATAAAAATATGCCATGGAGGTTCTAAGAAGGTTTGGAATGGATAATTATAAGGATACGATGACTTTAATGGCTACCTGGATGAAACTATCAAGAGATCATGAGAAAAAAGAGTTTAATGTCATCAAATATAGGTAGATCATTGATATATTGTACTTAGCAGCAAAATGACCTGATATTGTTTTTTCTATATGCCAAGAATAATGATATCAAAGTAATCCCAAAAAAATACACATACTTGCAGAAAAAAATAATACTTTTATATATTAAAGGAATGGTGGATTTTGATTTAATTTAAAATGAAAAAATACAACAAGAGTTATTGGGCTATATAAATGTATATTGGGATGGATCAATGGATGATATAAAATCAACCTCAAGTGGCGCATTCTATCTTGGTATATTATATATTTCTTGTCTAAGAAATAAACAAGATTGCATTTCATTAAGATCCAAAGAAGTTGTATATATTGTAGCTACTCAAGATTTCATACAGTTATTATGGATGAAGTAACAACTTAATGATATTGGAGTTGAAGTAAAGTCTGATTGGAATCGATTGTGATAATTTAAGTGATATAAATATTATTAAAAAATCATTTCATCCCTCATAGAATAATAAATTTGAAATTAAATATCATTTTATCAAGGAGAAGGTTGATCATGGTCTTGTGAGATTGGAGTATGTTCCTATAGAACTATAAGTTGCTTATATTCAAATGATGGCCTGACCGAAAGAGGAATTTGAGTAGCATCGACTGGCTCTTGAAGTTCATTTGACTCCCCACACTTAAAAAAGTGTAGATATAGGACCCATTCTCCCTAAGGTATGATGTCTTTTTCCTCTATGTGCTGATATTTATTCTTTATAATATATAATACACAAAGGAGTTAACTTTGGTTTCATTGAAAAAGGGTGGAAAATATCTTGATCAAGATAGGGGATAAGCTGGTAGGGGGAGAAATGAATTAGTGGGAGTTAAATAAAATGATGATAAATATGATCGATCAAAGGTTATATATCATGACAAATGGGGTTCATGATAAACTCATTTGACTATTATTTGAATGAATAGATTCATTAATTAACTATGCATGATACTCTTGTTACTCATGCCAAGAATGTATCATGTGGTCTTAGAGTGTGTGTTGAGTAAATATTTGATCGCTATCTAAATCACAAGAAGAGTATTTAGGTAGAATATGGAAGAATATTTAACTAGGTATAAAAATGCGAAGAGTTATCAAAAAAACCAAAGGGGTGATTGTTGGGAAATAATCCCTCAAGGTAAGTTTATAGTGTTTTTTGTTTGATTGTGTTTGTTGAAAAAGAAGGTGGAAAAGGTTAGTTGTGTAGTCCTAGAATAGTTATTGGCTAGATATGTTGAAAATTATCCAATAAAAAGGAATGGATTCCTTGAAAGTGGTATAGAAAATTGTTTATACAAAGTGGTGCATTTCCCAATGTTTCCCAAATTTTTGGTCCTCAAAATTGAGATTTTGTTTTATAGAAAAGAAATTATTTTCCCATAGTAGTTGTGTTATACAGACCACAAAGGAATTTTTGGATTGAAAAGGTTATTTAATTTGCGGATGGAAGGCAGTGAATTAAGGCTACCTCAAAGGGTGTTTTTTTGTAGATGAAGGTAGTGAATTATGGCCACCATAAATAGTTATGTTCTATGAAAACTATATAGCATGATCAGTTTGTAGGAGGATCATCATTTGTGGTATAAGACGGTGAGTTAATTTTCATTGCAAAGGGATTTTAATTTACAGATGATGGTGGTGATTTTGACAATTCCACAAAGGAATAAATATTCTATGAAAACCGCATAGAAAGTTCATTATGTGGTGAAGTCTCATACATAAAGGAGTTTTGGGTAATTATGATTAGCGTGTTTTGTGGTTCCTTTTTCCTATATAAAGATCCTATAATTACATTATTAACAAAAGAGAGAATTTCATTAGAGAATATCATCACTAGAATAATTTTTCTAAGTCCAAAGTGCTTCACAAAGGAGAAATAATAGGAATGAAGTGATTCGTGAAAGAGGTGATTCACAAAGGAGTCTGGAAAGGGTCGATTTGTGAAGGAGATATTTCATGAATATAGTTTGTGGAAGAATTTTTCGGGGAATTATAGATCGCAAATGAAAAAGGGTCATGAAGCATCAACTATTCATGGAGCTAAGACAACCTATGAAGAAAGGTGGTCTACAAAGTATGCATGATATGTGGTTCATAGGTTTCCATGAAGGAATTAAGGTAGTTCACGAAGGATCAAAAATAGTTTGTGAAAGGACTCTTTATAAGAAAGACAATATTTTTTGAATTTTATTTCATCTACCTGATGAAAATATGGCTTCATGGAACACTAATATATGTTTGATGCAGTTCTAATATGATTCAGAACATCAGAAGATTCTTATGAAGAAGCAGTGAGCACACTTCATTTGAGATAACAGTGAGATTTCAAATTGTGTTTTGTTGTAAACCAGGAGGGATAGTGAGTCTTCTATTGACCTTGTATTGGCAGTGATATTTAGTGGATTTTTACATAGTTACATTTTCTTTGTATGCTCCTTTGATGTATCCTTGTGAGGGTGAACCAAGTGAAATTGTTGTGCCTTGTGCATGTTTAAATTCTCATAATATTCTTTGCTATAGAAAGGATAGAGAAGAGTTTTTTGTTTATTGGTAAAACAAGAACCAATATATAATTGTTTTAATCTGTCATATCCTGAGTCACCCATGCCCCTATGAGGTTATTTATCCTAGTTGGGATAACACTAGTCCATATGATAATTATAATATAAAATTCAATAATGTATATCAAACATAAACCATGGTATATATTACGTTATAAAGTCCAAAAGTTACAAACCAAACATAAAAGTAGTTGATGTTTTTTAATAACTAGATTATATAAGTAGTAAAGTAAGTATTTAGAATGGAATGGTCCATATAAATTCTTACTCATAACAATTCACATAAGGTATACATGATAAAAAAATATCTCTTTATAAATATCAACAGAAATTATATGATCCTTTATATAAATTTGTCTTCCAAAAAATTATCATAATTTAGTAAAGATATCCATGTAGCAAAAAAAACATCCATATTAAAACTTTAATGAAAACAAAACCCATCTATATATGTGAACCATATAACAAAATTTAAAACCAAAAATACTTAAGACCTAAAATGAATAGTTTCAATTATTAAAATAAAACATTCAAAGTAATAATCTCATAATATGCTAATATTTTTCTTAAAAAATAAATGTACTATAATAAATAATTATATATTTACCTCATATATATCACAAAAAAATAATGGGTTCATATTATATTTATATATAATTAGATATAAACTGAATCAAAAAAAATACATCACCTATAATCAGATTTATTATGAAATACAATAACATATATAATCAAAACTAACCCTTGATCAATTAATCTAGAAGAATTTTGACAAAAAAGAATCTAGGTTAGTGTTTTAAACCTAGAAAAAAATTTTGGTTGATAAAAGAGATGAAGGATTTGGAACTCGTCAATTTTATATTCAAGAAGAATGGAATTAAAATACGAACAAAGGAGATATTACCATGGGTGGGGAAGAAAACAAAAAGCCATGTGCTGCTAGGGTTAAATTTGGATGAAAATGATATGGGAGTATGGGATCTTGAGTGTTGGGTAAATGTGGGAAGGATATGCTAATGGTTTTAGAAAAACCATTGGTATAAACTACTCTATACTAATGGTTTACTAAAACCATTGGTATAGACTTCACATAAACAAGTTATTCCAATGGTTGTTGAGAATCATTGGTATTGGGAGACTTATACAAATGGTATTCAAAAATCATTGGTATGGGTTCATTGGTATGGGTCCCCTTTCCACTAGTTCTATGTGATGTCCTAGTTAGTATAAAATTGTTTCTTTACGTAAACTATTTTACAATTAATGATTAATTTTTTTGGGGAACATCTGTTTTATCATATAGATAACCATGGGATTAAGAAGTGATTTGGTGATTAAGTGATTAATGTTATTTTGGAAAAAGGTCACTATTATTTTGGGACCATTATAGGATTAAGGTAATTAGAATATTGTGGGATTTTGTTTGAGGAATAAAGGTTTAATTGTATTTTGGAATCATATGTGGTTTTAATGTTCCTTTATAGTTATTTAGGTTATTTATGGAAATGGTTAGCATGTCATTGAGATTATATAATTTAGGAATATACATTTCTGGAATGATACTTTAAAATAGATTGATGTTATTTGGAGATAAATATTAAATTAATCTCATAAGGATAATTTATCAAATCCTTATAATTTTTGGGTTTCAATATAATTCAGGAATATTTTAAATAATTTTAAGTATAGTTATATATTGAATGGTTTAGTTTGAAATTTGCGTGTTATTGATGAATTTTAGAGATTAATGTATTATTTCATCATATGAAGGTTTATTTATTTTTGGGATTATCTTACCTTATACTAACCATTTTAGTTTTGGTTAATGTATAAATTTGGGAGGAATATATTTTTATCCTTTTATGGAATTATGTGATCCCTTAAAAGTTGATTTTAGTGCTTCGAGCATAAAAAAATCATCTTGAATACTAATAATTTAAATAAAAAGATGATATTGTGGTAGAAAATGGTTAAAGGATGAAATTATATTTATCAAGTAGAAATATTTCCATTTTTATTAGTCTAGATGGTAATGGAATTCCTCAACTCTAGTAAAATGATATTGAAACAAAAATGTTATCATGTTACCTTCATTTTCGATGAATTGATGGTATTTCTCACACCACTTTGGTTTATGGTTTTTTTGTCGTTAACTTTATCATGATTATTCACTTTATTATGATCAATGAACTCTTACACTCTCCATCATTATTTGAACATTAATTTTTTACTCCATGTCTATATTTTCACTTCCCACTAATGTTCTCATATTTGGAAACCTAGTTATGTGTTATTATATATAACCTTTGTATTTCTCTTTCCCTTATTTCAATATTAACCCTTTTTACAATGTGGGATTTAAAAAAATATTTGAAAATGTCAAACCATTGATTATCAAGTTTAAGTTTAAATTATAGGGAAATAATTTATTAAAGTAGTGGAGAATGTATCACTTTGAGATTTTAAAAGAATCTATTTTTGATATCATATATGACACACAACACCGAGCCTAAAAAACCATGAAATATAATTATTTAAATTTGATTGTTATGACCTGGTTGTTAAATTGGAAGGTATGAATAGAATTATCTAATTTATGAAATGTATATAAATTTCCTACTCAATATAAATGTACTGAAAATTTATAATTAAATAATCACTCAATTTTTAGTAATTTCATTTTATTCTTCAAGAATGTGTTTTCTTCAAAAAAATTATTTATTTTTATGAGAAAATATTATAATTAATTATTAAAAATTTTAAAAATTTAATTTGATAAAAAAATTATAAACTTTTTTAAGTCAACATATCAAAATTATCTTATTGTGAAGTTTATATATTTTTTCGAAAAAAGTTTTATTTTTCAATGAAGAGTGAAAAATACTAATTTTTATTAAACACTCTATTTTATTTTAAAGTGTTTACAAATTAAAATTATATATTTGATGAGTTTTAAAAATTAATTAGTTTATTTTGATTTAAATAATAAAATTATAGTCTTTTTAATGAATTTTATACTTTAATTTGGTAATAAAACATTTTTATACTTTAAAAGGCATTTTTCTAAAAAAATGTTTACATTGTGTTTTGTGATTTAATATTAAATTAATTTAGGAAAATTTTAGAAATTAAATATTTAATTATGGATTCCATATTTTGAATCATTAGGTCTAATTTTTTAAAATAGTTCCCTTTTATTTTTTGTCAGTATGAATAGTAACTAGAGTAAATAATTATTACTAAGGTAAGGGTAAATCAACTAATTAAGGTTAAAAATAATATAATGGGGAATAAAAAATAACCCTTGAACTTTTCTTTTTCCTATTAGATGAGAGGATTTCTTTCATTTCTATCAAATTTTTGAAAATATGGAAACTTGGTGCCATATTTCTTTGATTTTGACCATTGTATTATTTTATGTAAAGACAAGTCAAAAATTCCATTCTCTTTGTTTTATTAACTCTAAATTTTTAAAATAGAGATAAATATAGTCTATTTTTTATTATAAAATTTTATTTGAAAGATAAATAAATTTTTTATCATGTTAATTTATTTATAATTTTTAGTGATGAAATAATTACCTCAAATTCCTACACAAGGCTGACACATAATTTATTCAATTAATAGAAAAATAAAATAAACGATTTTATAAAATATTAAAAGTAATATAATTTGAATTAATTATTGTGTTTCATTAATTTTTAAGATAAATATAATATTTTTGTGATTTTTAAATTGATTATATTTGAATTCTATTGTTTTCGTGTTGTTTTCAAAGTCAAATTAAATGATTAGTGTCAAAGATGGAATTAATGATATTTTATATTAAAAAATGTTTAATTAAATTATTTAGTCATAAAAATATTTTATTAGAATAATTAGAATAAAAATGGTCAAAAATCTAATGACTTATCCATTTATGATCTAATTTTCTCCTTATAAGTAAAATTATAACCCTTTAATGTTAAAAAGTTGTTACCATTATTAATGTTAAAATTGGTTTACCAAGGGGTTAATCAAAAAGATATGTTTCAAAATGATATGAAAACCTATAAAAAATTTATTTTATGATTATATTAATACCATATCATTATTATTTTTGAATACATGTCATTTTGGAACCATTTAACAGGATTTAGACACATATTATATTATAATATTTCATGTATTTACAAAAATGACATAAATGATATTTTATAAAAAAGAATATTTTGTTAAATAATTTTATATTTATAAAAATCCTATATTAATCCAATTTTTTGGTATATGATTTAAAATATAAACCATGATCCATTTATGGTCCACTTTATTTTTATAATAACTATATTGACTTCTAAAGAGTAAAAAACATTGTTATCGCGGTAATTGTCAAAAAGGTTAAAAAAGAGTTAAAACTAAAAGATAAGGGTTAAAACATCACCTAAACTTCTATAATTTTTATTTTATGTGATTATTTCAACTCATAATTATCTTATATTATAATTATATTAATTTTGAACCATTTTAACAATAAATTTAATTTATATTAATTTAATACTTTAAAAGATTCCAAGAATGCCCCTCCCCTCGTTATAAAAGGGTACCCCATCTCCTCTTCTCTACAAACATCAAGTGTCACAACCTATCCCATAGGGCTCGAACATGACTACCCCAAGCCCACCTTATATAGGCCAGGGGTTGGTGACAAGCACCTAAAGGATTTTCCTGAATAGGGAAGGAATTTCCTTAGAGATCTGTACACATTCAAAGATGGAAACTCAAGAAAACAGCCAACAAAACTAAGGTATAACCATGATATTAAAGTACAACCACAAGTAAAACTGTAAACTAAAAATAGTGGGAGGTAATACAATCCCTAGAAATAGAAAAGAAAGTAAAAAAGCTATCATATCTTCCATGGAGCACTACCTGGAGGGTAGTAGCTGTAAGTCTGAAGTCGAAGAATAGGATCTCAACTACTCCCATCACACCAAGCTCCACCAAGTCTCAAACCTCCAAATTCTTCCTTGAATCATCAGTAGTTTGTACCAGACACACACGTGTGGGCGGAGCCTGTGCAGGGGTGAGTATAACAACTCGTTAGGGGACCCTAAGACCCCTGAAGGTCTCTCAGTAATCCACAAAGGAAAATATCACAAGAAATACCACAAAGGTAATATCACAAGCATGATCAAAATCATAAAGCACAAGGAAAAAGAGACAGCTCACTCTAATGGTATAACTTCAATGTTTCTGGGACAGGGATGAATAGTCATAAAGTTGGATTATCCTATCCATAGTAACTCTACAGCTAACCTATATAGGTCACTATATGTTAACCCATACGGGTCTCTAGATGTTGACCCATATTGGTCGCTGGTGCTGACCTATATTGGTTGAGGGTGTTTACCTGTATTGAACATTGTACAGAGGTAGGGATGATTAGCCATACAACTATATCATCCCACTCTGGAGTTTTTAATGCTGACTTGTATTGGTCTCTCTTCTTCTTCACATCACAGCCAGCCACTGGATTTCCGCACGAAGCACGCCTGATCTCCAGAAGATTCTGATCCTCAATCCATTGGTCATATTTCAACCGGTACGAAGTCATGCAAAAATCATACCTAAGGGAAATCACCGTCCTAGGGTTCCCAATGTGATAGAAGATGTGTCGATCAGACGCTCGACCTGTGAGATATGGTTAATTTTATAATAAGGGTCTGGTTGGATTTGAGTCAAATCCATCCCAGGTCACACGTAAAACTCCATCAAAACTCACTTGGATTATCTCCAAAAGACCTCCTTGTCACAAGGGTCCTTATTCCACATATGGTGCGTCGATCAGATGCTCAGTCTGTTAGTTACACCCCTTTACATGAAACGGGGGTGATCGCACCTCAGTCTGGTCCATCTTGGTCGGGCCCTCCAAAATATGCCAAAGGTACCACTTCCCAAAAGGGGTCCCAACGCCTCTGACGGCATGTCAAATGGACACTCGGTTCATCAGTTACGGGCGTTCCTTTATTCAGGGGCCAGTTGGGTTTGGACCTGGTCTGACTCTGTTAGGTCGGCCCAACGCAATGGGTCCTAGGGTATACCTAACCCCGCCTAGGTCTGTCCCATTAAGGGTTTTCCCGGTTCATTGGGTTCCATTGGGGTCGGCCCGACTGGTTCGTGGGATCAGGCCGCAGTTGGCCCAGCCCGCTGAATGGGGCTCGGCCAGCTGGGCCATGGGTCCGGCCCGACCCACTCGGTGGGTCTGGACCATTCTTTTAGCCCGCGTAGGGACCGGTCTCCCTGATTTAAAACCATTTATCCAACTGACCGCATGAATGCGGGGCTGTTTTGTCCAGCCTATGGGGCGCAGCCCCACCACGTGCAACGGTCGGCCAAATAGTCGACCGGTATCTAGTCGATGCAGCACGGCGCGAGGTCGTGCTGCCCCCTCCTACCACGTCTTCTACCACCGAAGGTGCATGCGGGTGCCGCCCTTTTCCCGCATGGCCAGCTTAGGCCGACACTCGCGACACACAATGGTGCGCCGCCTTCCCACCACCCACAACTGGCTATCGTGGGCCTCCTCCGGCCACCACCAACCGTCGCCGGCATGGCGCGCCAGCAGTTCTTTCTGCAAGCCACAAGACGTTCTATGGTGGTCCGTTCTTGGTTTCGTCTGCGCCTACAATCCTCCCAAACTTCTATCTTCATAGACCAACCTTCTGTCTCATGTTTCTGTCAAAATTTAGGAAATTCATCCCCGAAGAACGCAACATGAACGAAGCGGCGGAGGGTTCAGGCCTTGTTTGTTCATCCTACACCTTCTGCGTTAACAAGATAACAAGAGGGAGAATATTTATCTAACATTAAAGATTAAATAAACTCATTTCAATAATGTTATACCAAAACCAAACATAAACCCCCTACTTGGGTGAGACCTCCACTGATGACGATCGATAGAACTTCCTTCATCATTGTCGTCGGTTCGTCATTTGGTGGAACTCATCATCGCTTACAAAATCTGGTCTCGTCCTCCAAGTGGATGTTGTCACATTACTTTTCCATAGTTTATTAGTTTGAATAATTCATGACAAAACCCCACCCTAAGCTCTATTTAAATAGTATGGGGAAATGTGAGTAACGCATTGAAGGATTAATGAGGTTCATTAAATGAATTAATGAACCTATTTTAATTCACAACGACAGAGTTATGGAGTTGATGATTCAAGCCATTAAATGGCTTGACAAGTTATCAGTCCCACCACCACCACTCATCTGTTGGAGAAAAATAAAATAAAATAAAAATTACATGTTATTTTACTTTTCTTTAAAAAGTCTAAAAACTTACTTTTTCTCCTAACCTACTGTGGTCGAAGTAAAACTTCCCTTAAGCGAGTCTCGATGCTGAGGATTCAACAGTTCCCTCATATTTTTAATCTGATCACCAGTTCAAAAGATAGAAAACTCCATCCACACATTTACTGAACGTACCTTAAAAAGAGTTCATAAATTCATTCCAGGCACACCGGGCCTCTAAATCACTTGCCATTAATTTTGACAGACTTGTAATAATCCCAAATAATGAAAAACAATTACATGGAATTTTCCAGGTCTTTACATTCTCCCCACCTTGGGGATTTATGTCCCCGAAATCCAAACAATGCTATACAAACAAAGAGGGGTATTGGGAATGCATATGATCATCTCGCTCCCATGTGCTCTCTTGGAGATTCACATGCTGCCACAGAATGTGCACCAGAGGTATCTACTACTCCCAAAGGATCTATTCCTTTCGATCCTCTATCTCTATCAGGTACTCTACAAAATTCACTCTATCATCAATCTCCATCTCACCATGGTCGATGACATGAGATGGGTCATGCACGTATCTCCTCAACTAGGATACGTGGAAGATGTTGTGAACCCTCTCCAACTACAGTGGTAGTGCCAAGTGGTACGCCACCTTGCCAATCCTCTGAAGTATCAAGAATGGTCGGATAAACCTTGGTGAGAGTGTGTCGCCTCATCCAAATCTTCATAGTCCCCATCGAGGGGAGACTTGCAAGAATACATGGTCCCCCTCCTGGAACTCCAGTGGTCAGCATCACCTATCAGCATAGAACTAATATTGGATATGTGTAGTCTTAATCCTCTCTCAAATGACCTGCACCTTCTTAGTGGTATCCTGTACCATCTCTAGGCCCATGAGTGTTGGCTCTCCTGGATCCGTCCAGCACAAGGGTGATCTGCACAGTCATCCGTACAACGCCTCAAAAGGGGCCATACCAATGGTGGAGTGATATTTGTTGTTGTACGCGAACTCCACCAAGGGTATGTGGTCCTCCCAACTACAACCAAAATCTAGGACACATGCATGAAGCATGTCCTCCATGGTCTGGATGTTCTGCTCAGTCTGACCATCTGTCTGCGGGTGAAAAGTTGTGCTAAAAGAAAAGATGAGTCCTAAAAGCCTCCTAAAATCCTTTCCACAACCAGGATGTGAACTGTGTGTCACGGTCTGAGACTATCGTCCAAGGAACCCCATGAAGTTGCGTAATCTCTTGAACATAGAGACATCTCAGACTCTCTACTCAACCCTCATCTCAAATAACAAGAAAGTGGGACGACTTAGTGAGTCAGTTAACAATCACCCAGATGGTATCATGCCCTCTGGAGGTACGTGGTAACCCCATCATGAATTCTATCAATATCCCTTCCCACTTCCACTCTGCTATCTCTAGGGGTTGGGTCAAGCTTATTGGTACCTGGTTCTTGGTATTCACTTGCTGGCAAGTGAGGCATCTGAAAACAAACTTCACCATAGATTTCTTCATCCTTGGCCACTAGTACTGACGTCGGAGGTCCTGATACATCTTCATCATGCCTATATTTACTACCAAGTGGGATGTATGGAAATACCTCATAAACTCCTCTCTTATCTCCACCAGTAAAACTGTACGTCCTCTGAAAAGGATAGCATGCTCCCCACCTTCATAATATCCATCAGGTTCATGGCCTGAGGATATCTGAGCACATGTAGTCTTGAAACTTCTGTTTCCGAGTTGCACCTCCCTGACTCGATGAATGATTAGAGGGGAAACTACCATCGACTGAAGGTATAATGTCTCATATCTATCCATGTAGGATATCTGAAACGAGGCTAACTACTCTGAAGCCTTGTTCAGTAGATGCGAACTCGATCTCTGGCTAAGTGAATCTGCCACTACATTCTCCTTCCTAAGAGTATAGACTATCTCAAAGTCATAGTCCTGGAGGAACTCTATCCAACATTGTTGTCTTAGATTCAGATATTTATATGTGAAGATATATATGAGACTCTTGTGGTCTGAGTAAACAATGAACCGCTCGCCCATCAAGTACTACCACCAAATCTTCAATGTGAAGACTATTGATGCCAACTCCAAGTCATGAGTCGCATAATTCTGTACAGGAGGCCTCATATGTCGTGATCGATAAGCAATCACTACATCATCATGCATTAGTACGCAACTGATTTTGGTCCCTGATGCATCACAGTAAACCACGTAGTCAGTGCCCTCTTCCAGCAACCTCAGGATCGGAGCATTGTTCAGGCTCTTCCTTAGCTACTGAAAGCTCTAATGGAATGTCTCTGACCATAGGAAGGGTTTCCCCTTCTTTCTCAAGGTATTCATAGGTTATGCTACTCTAGATAAATCGGGTACAAACCTCTTATTGTTGCCTTCTAATCCAAGGAAGCTCTGCACCTCAGTAACACTCCTAGGTGGCTCCCAAGCAAGTACAGCCTCAATCTTCATTGGATCCACTACAACTCCAACCTATGAGATGATGTGTCCCAAAAAGTGGACTGTCCGTATCCGGAACTCACACTTTGAGAGCTTCCCATATAACTAGTTATCTCAAAGTATGTACATAACTATCCTCAAGTGTACAGCGTGCTCTTCCTCGGACGCTGAGTACACCAAGATACCGTTAATGAAGACATCTACAAACTTGTCCAAGCAGGTATAGAAGATCTTATTCATGAGACCCATGAACATTTCAGGGGAATTCTTCATGCTGAATGGAATCACTTGGTATTTGTAATGTCCATACCTACATCTAAAGGTATTCTTTGGGATGTCCTCATCCCGCACACCAAACAGGTGATAGCCTGATCTGAGGTCAATCTTCAAGAACCACTTCGCTCTGTTCTACTGATCAAACATATCATCAATCCTCGGTATAGGATACTTATTCTTCACATTCACCAGGTTTAGGTGCTGGAAGTCCACTCATAGCTTCAAACTTCTGTCTGCCTTCTTGGTAAACAACACCGGGGATACGCATGGAGAAACACTGGGTCTTACGAATCCCTTCCTCTATAAGTCTTCCAACTATACCCTCATCTCCCAGAGCTCCATAGGGGCCATATGATATTCTAGTGTAGATTTTGGTGTTGTTCCTGGGTATAATTAAATGCAGAAGTCTACCTCTCTATGAGGAGGAAGTCCTGATAAATCTTCTAGAAAGATGTCCTCATAATCGTCCGCCGCCACTAGTAACTGTTGACCCACCTCATCCACTGTGTCGAAGGTCACGCATGTAACACCCCAAAACTCGAACCCCGTGTATTGATAAGTTTATGTTTACATTTTTTTAAATTTCATAAAAACTAAAAAAACATCTTTCTCATGAGGAAGTAATAATATGGTTTTAATTTATATTAGAATGAAGCCGAGTAAAACACACAAATGAACACAAGGATTTTCATTTAAAAAAGAAAACCATAGTGTTTACAATGTACCAAGATCACAAGAAACATTTATACCCAAATATACCTATTAAAACCCATATCAAAATTATAGAGAGACCACTCAAAACAATGATAATCCTAATAAAATAATATGGCTCCTTAGAATCTATCATAATGAACATAAGAATGGCCAAAGCCACTGCGGCCACACTAAGCACCAATGATATGATATGAAACATTTTCTTCTTTGTCTCTAGTTTTAGGACACCCTAAGGAATTTCTTTATATAAGTCAATGACTTGACCGTTTCCTTGGGTGACCGTTGAATTCCAATGGCTATAATTATAGTCATTAGCCTTTGGTGAATTAACTAAAAACATTTAAGTACAACTTGGTTTTCCAAAATTTACGAATTGGTAATTATAAGATAACTTCTGATTATGGTGAAATATTTTGAATTACATGATTTTGAAAAAGATTTAAGGAATTCAAAACACATTGCAAATATTTCAAAATACAATGTAATGATCTTCATCTTTTTAAAAGAAAAGTGTTTTAAACTATGTTTAATTTATTTTTACTAAACTATGTTTTTAATTAAAATAGTTTTGACTGATATAATATTAGTGTAAAAAAATTATGTGGGTATACCAAATTTCAATTTATGATCTTGAATGTTAAAGATTTAGTGTTTGTAAATAATTTTAGTAATATTATTAGATAAGTTATAACTAGGTATTAATTAACCCTTTTTAATATTATATAAAATCTATTTTTAGAATGATAATTTTTATATAGAATATTTTTTTCCTTAAGACTTAATTTTTTTAAGTTGGTTTTTATAAAAAAAAATTGGGCCCACAAGGGCCAGCCCTTTATGGCAGGGACAAGGGAGGCATCTCACGCTAGGTGGATGAGCCTAGCCCTCAACCCAAGCATAGATCATCCTGAGAATGATCATATTTTCCCTTAAGGGTGAACGAGAGTAGGAGTGCTTGAGCTCACCACGGTGGGCGTGAGGCCACAGTGAGGCATAGGTAGGCCGAGGCCTGCGGAGGGGAAGTGGGAGCCTGTGTGTAAGGCCCCCTGTGTGTGTGTTGTGTGATTTCTGAGTGATGTTTCGGAGGCTTAGTCTTATAAGGAAGTCGTGCGTGCCTCCCCAATTCTATGTGGGATGTGTTTTTTTGGGCGAAATGAGATCTGGGCCATTGTATCACGTATCACGCTATCCGGGTCGTCGATCTCGACCCCGCGCTTGACCCTCAGCAACCGTGATTTTCACCGCATTTTTCATGGGTCGTTCGATCTGGCTCTATCTAATGATGACCATTTGAGGTTTTTAAAATGATTCAATGATCATGAGCCACCCAATATTGCGATAGATCGATCTGATCCATCCACCACCTTTAAAAACCATGGAAGTACCCCGACCATTGCATTGAACCTGAATCAAATCTCGACCGTTCATTATTTTTCTGATCTTTCTCTTCCTTTTTGTCTTCTTCCCCATGGCATTCCCTGAACCAGTAACCCTACACCCTATATTGCATTGTTTTTCTTCTCATGTGACAGCCGCTAGTCTCCCTCCTTTCATGCGGATTCCACAAGTACTTAGCATTAGTATTTTTATAAGCCACTTGGGCCTCAGATTCCATGCACTTGAATTAAAATATTTAGTATGTTTTATATAAAAAAACACACCCAGGCCATCCCAAACCTCTCGGTCCTTCACTCTCAGCTTCTATCATACCCCAATAAGTCTCCTCCAGGATTTCCAGTGCTTTCCTCAGCTCCTCCTCCTCTTCCCCATCCTCCTCCTCTTCAAGCTAAGGTAGGGGATTTATAGTTTTCTTGCTTGTTGAGTCTTAAGTTTTATGTTTATATACACTTTCTATATAAATATAAATCACCTTGCAGTTGAGTTTGAACCCCTCTTTACATTAAATAGAGCTTCAGGATTTTTCGAGTTTATAGATAATTAGCGGACCTGAAGCATATATATACCCATTTAAATCTTATTTACATGCCACATACACATACCATATATCTATATATATATGTATATATATATTTTTTAATATTCACAACTCTATGGTTTTTTATAAAACCATATGTCTAGAATTAAGTTTTACTAAAAACATTGAGGTTTAAAATTAATAAAGAACTATAAAATGCATGGAGTCATTTTTGTAAAGAAACTTTTATACTTGATTATGTATGTTCTTAAATATATATATATATATATATATTATATAAATGGCCATATTTTTCAGTATATGTATACATAAGGGTGTAACTTCTTCTTAATCATGTTATGTTTAAGGGTACGTTCTGGTAGGGGAAATACAATTTATTATCAAAAATTCATTTATCATAAAATTATTCATGCAAAGTAAATGTTTTTATCCCCTTTTCCCACATAAAATCATATAAGTTGAATATATATTTTATGGAACAGAATTAATATATGAAGATTTTATGTTAAGTTTTAATTTAAGTTGTGTAAGGAATAATTGTATTTACACCTCTCTTTTGTGTTCTTAAAATCTATTGTAAGGGATTTCATTTTCTTAAATTATGAATTACTCTTATGATTCTAAGGGTTATTGTTATTAAAAAATTACATTTATTTAGTTTTTAGAATATATAAAGAAAGGGTGTGACATATACATATTTTATGTATATATATATATGGTTATATGTATACACCTATAAGTTTGAACCATGATCCGAAATAGGTTGACCTAAAACAAACTTTGTTTGTTAAATTATGTTGTTGATATGATTAATTAAATTATCATAAATATATGCATTACATAGAACAAATGTTAAACATCAAATTTTTTGACCATATCAACATAGGGTATAACCATTTATTAAGACATGTCCATTTATCAGCGCATTCTTGTTACAAATGACATCTGTCTTAATTTAAAATTAGTCATTTTAAACTATAAATATTCATTTCCATGAATCAAGGATTTTTAAAATTGAGGAATTATTATTTTATGTGGTAACCTCATCCATTCATTACTTGCGTGTTTTAAATTAATATCACATGCGCATATAATGTTTACCAGTTTGTGTATATTGTTGGGAAAATTATTATTTAAATAATAAATGACATATTATGATTTATTTCAATGTCATTTAAATTTATCAAAGCATGACTTGAGCATGAATAATATCTATCCAAAGTTATAAACATGCAATGTAATGAATTGAAAGTTTATTGACGCAGTTGTAAAGTTATTAATTTATGTAATAAATCAAACTATTTATTATTCATCACTTATGATAATGAACTGAGAATTTAATTATTTGGAGTGGTATGGTACACCCCAAATAAAAGACATGGAATTAGGTATTCAAAGTGGTATGAGACACTTTGGATACATGGCCTTATTAAACATATGAGGAATGTATTGGACTAGTATGTTCTGGGTTGGGGATTGGTAAATGTAAGCCCTCTGGGTTGGGGTCCGGTTACAGCAGATCCTCTGGGTTGGAGTCTAGTTACAGAGGTTCTCTGGGATGGAGTCCGGTTACAAAGGCTCTCTGGGTTGGGGTCTGGTTACAGTTAACCCCTATGTCTTGGCACGAGGCCTTGACATAGAAATTAAAGTCTGGAATTATACATTCCCTCATTATGTGTATGATAATTAATAACCAAATAGATATTCTATTAGTAGAATATACTTGGTTAAGAGATAATACTTATGAGTAATAGAAAATTAAAATCCTATGGCATGACATATGTTTAGTATTCAGTGATTTAGTATTCGATGTGTGAAATTGAAGTTATTACCTTTACTCACAACTCTAATTATTCATTTCTCTTAGATGTTTAATTTGTACTCTCATATGAATATGTCATTCAAGTTTAGAACATATTTTATTCATTACTCCAAATGAGCATGCCTATAATTGAATCATGTATCCTTATAACTCGATTAGCATGTTTTTAATTGATCACTTTTATGATATGTTACATTTGTTATAGCTTTTCCTTAAGAGAAATGTTTTATGGAAACTTTTAAATATTGTTTTAAAAAGTTATATTGGTTTATTTTAAAACCCCTTACTAGGCATTAAAATGATCACCCTATGTTTTTTATTAAAATTTTCATGTAACAGCTTTTAACATATGAAACATTTCAGAAGTAGCTGGTTTCTTAGAGCCTGGACCAAATTTGATCCTCTGTATGGCACCAGATCCGGGTTTTTGGGAGTTGGGGTGTGATAGTTGGTTTCAGAGGATTTGGTTTGGACAAGTCTGGAAAACCAGAACTGAAACAAAGAGAAATTCACTTAAGCATTACTAAATATGAGTTTTTCTTAATTTTTAATTGGAAAACGAGGGCACTAATCTTTTGTCTCTTCCGATAAAAGCCCTAGAAAACATAATTTCCAAAGCTAGTCATGAAAATTTTATAAATTATGCCCATATCCGAATGACATGTAAAAACCTCAATGACATATCCAACTCTCCCTGAGTAATTCAACTACACCGAAGAGCGGGTCTGGATTACATCTTTATGATGCAATCCCAATTTCCATCCTACGTATGATGGGGAAAATACTCTGAGGGAATTTTTAGATGCTTCACTACAGTAGAAGGCATCTAGTCCCACACGACCTTCCAAGAAGTTGCAGCAGTGGAATACCTTCTTGTAGCATATATGTTTCAAGTCTTATCCTATGGCCATTTTGGTCAGGTAATGGACTTTGACATCCTTGAATAAAAAGCCTCTTGTTCTGTGTACAGACAACAATTACATACAGACATCTCACAGTTGTAAACCCCACCTGTCAGACTTTGAAAACAACACAAGTGCACCCATGATATTGAATTAGATTGCTTGGGTTGCATATGGTTCAGGGAGATCAAAAGTTTTGAACTAGTTTTGGGGATTCATGTATTAGGGAATTGGGGAAACCATTAGCCCTTCCTTTTTATGAACCAGTGGTTATATGAGAATATAATTTGTCATATCTCTTTTATTCTATCTTTACTCTGTTTATACCCTTGGATGGATATCAACGATTGAACTTCCATAATTTTTTTCAGATGAAAGGACGGACTCACATCTTATCGCTACCTATCGAGATACTAGAGGCCATCTTTGTAAAAACATGTGAAGAGGAGTACCTACCTTTCGCAAATTTGTGAAAAACGTGAAAGAAAATTTACAAAGTGTCAAACAGTTTGGACATTCTCCATTCCTATCAGGATAATGCCCACATATACCACAGAATAGCCATGGTGCAATTGGTCTAGTATAGGCGAAGAGGGAAATACCATGAAGGACTATTTCCATGCTTTACTCTGGGATGGAACTTCATGGCAAGAGAGAGATTTCAAGAAGATACTTTGGAGGAAAACCTTTGTGCAGCTTACATGTATCAACTCTTTAGTATCAACTTGTACGAAAATTCCTATGACTTAGATATCCTCAATCGGGAGTCAGTCCGGCAAATTATTCGAGTGATGGTCCATTTGGACATCTCCGAACTTTCCACCGCTCAAGCATCTCTATGGAGGCTCGAATGAACTATGCATAGGTTCAAACCTTTCTTCTCAAAATATATCTGGGCCAAAGAAGCTGAAAAGTTTAACATAAACTTGGGAATTCACCTGGCCACATCGTAGGACCCTCCATGATGGAGGTTTTGGTAAAGTTGGTAAAGGAGTATTTCTCTTATGCGTATGTAGAATGAATTTTGAGGACGCAATTCTTCGTAGGGGAAATAATGTAACACCCCAAAACTCAAACCTCACATATTGATAAGTTTATGTTTAAATTTAGTTTGAATTTCATAACAACTGAACAAAACATGTTTCTCATGAGGAAGTAATAATATGGTTTTAATTTATATTAGAATGAAACCGAGTAAAACACACAAATGGACACAAGGATTTTCATTTAAACAAGAACACCGTAGTGTTTAGAATGTACTAAGATCACAAGAAATATTTCTACGCAAATATACCTATTAAAAACCCTATCAAAATTACAGGGAGACCACTTAAAACAATGAGAATCCCAAGAAAATAATATGGCTCCTTAGAATCTATCATAATGAACATAAGAATGGCCAAAGCCAGTGCGGCCACACTCAGCACCAATGGTATGACGTGAACCATTTTCTTCTTTTTCTTGAGTTTTAGGACACCCTAAAGCATGGTTTTATATAAGTCAACTACTTAACCCTTTCCTTGGGTGACCGTTGAGTTCCAACGGCTATAATTATAGTTGTTGGCCTTGTGCTAAATTAACTAAAAACATTTAAGTACAACTTGGTTTTCCAAAATTTATGAATTGAAAATTATAAGATAACTTCTGATTATGGTGAAATATTTTGAATTATAGGATTTTGAAAAATTATTAAGGAATTCAAAACAGATTGCAAATATTTCAAAATACAATGTAATGATCTTCATCTTTTTAAAAGAAAAGTGTTTTAAACTATGTTTAATTTCTTTTAACTAAACTAGGTTTTTTATTAACTTAGTTTTGACTACTATAATATAGTGTACAAGATTTTATGTGGGTATACCAAATTTCAATTTATGATCTTGAATGTTAAAGATTTTGTGTTTATAAATAATTTTAGTAATATTATTAGATAAGGTATAATTATGTATTCATTAACCCTTTTTAAGATTATATAAAATCCATGTTTAGAAGGATAATTTTTATATAGTATATTTTTTTCCTTAAGACATCATTTTTTATGTTGGTTTTTATAAAAAAAAATTGGGCCCGCTAGGGCCATCCCTTTATGGCTAGGCCAAGGGAGGCAGCTCACACTGGGTGGCTGAGCCTAGCCCTCAGCCCAAGCCTAGGCTAGCCCGAGTGTGGGCATAGTTTCCCCAAAGGGTGCACGGGAGCAAGAGCGCTTGATCGCGCCACCGTGAGCGTGAGGCTGCGGCGAGGCATAGGTAGGTCGAGGCCTCCGGGGGGAAGTGGGAGCCTGTGTGTAAGGCCCCATGTGTGTGTGCTGTGTGATTTCTAAGCGATGTTTCGGAGGCTTCGGCTTATAAGGAAGCCACACGTGCCTCCCTGATTCGATGTGGGACGCGTTTTTTTGGGAAAAACGAGATCTGGGAAGTTGGATCACATATCACGTGATCTGGGTCGTCGATCTTAACCACACACTTAACCCTCAGCAACTATGATTTTCACCACGTTTTTCGTGGGTCGTTCAATCCGATGCGATCTAATCATGACCATTCAAGGTTTTCAAAACTCCATGATGATCATGAGCCACTAGATCTTTCCATATATCGATCTGAGCCATCCATCACCTTTAGAAACTGTGGATGTACCCCGATCGTTGGATCAAACCCGGATCAAATCCCAACCATTCATTATTTTTTTGATCTTTTTGTTCCATGATGTCTTCTTCCACACGGCATGCCTTGAACTAGTAACCCTACACCCTATATTGCACTGTTTTTCTTCCCCTGTGACAGCCGCTGGTCTCCCTCCTTTCATGCGGATTCTATAAGGACTATCCATTAGTATTTTTATAAGCCACTTGGGCCCCGTATTCAATGCACTTGCATTAAAATATTCAGTATGGTTTATATAAAAAAACACACCCAGGGCATCCCAAATCTCTCAGTCCTTCGCTGTCAGCTTCCAACATACCCCAATAAGTCTCCTCCAGGATTTCCAATGCTTTCCTGAGCTTCTCCTCCTCCTCCTCCTCCTCCTCCTCAAGCTAAGGTAGGAGATTTATATTTTTATTTCTTGTTGAGTCATAAGTTTTTTGTTTATACACACTTGTTATATAAATATACATCACCTTGAGGTTGATTTTGAACCCCTCTTTACCTGAAATAGAGCTCCTGGATTTTTCGATTTTATAGAGAATTAGTGGACCTAAAGTATATATATACCCCTTGAAAAATTATTTACATGCCACATACACATACCATATATATATATATATTCATATGCATGGCTCTATGTTTTTTCATAAAACCATATGTCCATAATTAAGTTTTACTAAAAACTTTTAGGTTTAAAATTAATGAAGAACTATAAAATGCATGGAGTCATTTCTGTAAAGTAACTTTAATACTTGATTATGTATGTTATTAAATATATATATATTATATAAATGACCTTAGTTTTCAATATATTTATACATAAGGGTGTAACTTCTTCTTAATCATGTTATGTTTAAGGGTATGGTCTGGTAGGGGAAATACAATTTATTATCAAACATTCATTTATCATAAAATTATTCATGAAAAGTAAATGTTTTTCTCCCCTTTTCCCACATAAAATCATATAAGTTGAATATATATTTTATGGAACAGATTTAATTTTTGAATATTTTATGTCAAGTTTTAAATTAAGTTGTGTAAGGAATAATTGTATTTACACCTCTGTTTTGTGTTCTGAAAATTTATTGTAAGGGATTTCATTTGCATAAATTATGAATTACTCTTATGATGATAAGGGTAATTATTATAAAAAAAATTAAATTTCTTTAGTTTTTAGAATATATAAAGTAAGGGTGGGACATATACATATTTTATGTAAATATATATAAATATGTGGTTATATGTATGAACCTATAAGTTTGAACCATGATCCGAAATAGGTTAGCTTAAAACAAACTTTGGTTGTTAAAGTATGTTATTGATATGCTTAATTAAATTCCCATGAATATATGCATTACATAGAACAAATGTTGCACTGCAAATCTTTTGACCATATCAACACATTGTATGATCATTTATTAAGACATGACCATTTATCTGTGCATGATTGTGTACAAATGACATCTGTCTTAATTTATAATTAGTCATTTTAAACTACAAATATTCATTTCCATGAATCAAGGATTTTGAAAATTAATGAATTATCATTTTATGTGGTAACCCCATCCATTCATTACTTGTGTGTTTTAAATTAATATCACATGCGCATAGAATGTTAACCAGTTTACGCATGCTGTTGGGAAATTATTATTTAAATAATAACTGACATATTATGATTTAGTTCAATGTAATTTCTATTTATCATCTCATGAATTGATAATGAATAATATCTATCTAAATTTATAAACATGCAATGTAATTCATTGAAAGTTTATGGCAGCATTTGTAAAGTTATTAATTTATGTGATAAATCAAACAATTTATTATTCATCACTTATGATAATGAACTGAGAATTTAATTATTTGAAGCGGTATGGGACACCCCAAATAAAAGACATGGAATAAGGTATTCAAAGTGGTATGGGACACTTTGGATACAAGGCCTTATTAAACATATGAGGAATGTATTGGACAAGTATGTTCCAGTTTGGGGATCAGTAAATATAAGCCCTCTGGGTTGGGGTCTAGTTACAAAAGACCCTCGAGGTTGGATTCCAGTTACATAGGCTCTCTAAGATGGAGTCCGGTTACAGAGGCTCTCCAGGTTGGGGTCTAGTTACAGTTAACCCCTATGTCTTGCCACGAGGCCTTGACACAGAAATTAAAGTTTGGCATTATACATTCCCTCATTATGTGTATGATAATTAATAACCAAATGGATATTCGATTAGTATAATGTCCTTGGCTAAGATCCATTACTTATGAGTAACAGAAAAGTAAAAGCTTATGGCATGACATATGTTTAGTGCTCAGTTATTTAGTATTCGATATGTGAAATTGAAGTTATTACCTTTATGCACAACTCTGATTATTCATTTCTCTTAGATGTTTAATTTGTGCTCTCATATGCATATGCCATTCATGTTTATAATATATTTTATTTATTACTCCAAATTAGCATGCCTATAATTGAATCATGTATCCTTGTAACTCGGTTATCATGTTTTTAATTGATCACTTTTATGATATGTTACATGTGTTATATGTTTTCTTTAAGAGAAAAATTTTATGGAAAGTTTTAATGAATGTTTTCAAAAGTTATATTGGTTTATTTTAATACCCCTTACTGGAAATTTGAATGATCACCCTACATTTTTATTTAAATTTTCAAGTAACAGCTTTTAGCAGATGAAACATTTCAGAAGTAGCTGGTTTCTCAGATCCTGGACTGAATTTGATCCTCTATATGGAACCGGCTCCTGGTATTTGGGATTCAGGGTGTGACAATGCAAGTCCACTGATATGTATTCAGTTGCACCCTCCTGAGTGCAAGTCCATCTCATGTTGCTCTATTTTTCTTCTCACCAACAAAGGAAAACTGGCCTCCATCTCTGTGCGTACATCGCACTATACGTCTCAAGTAGTCAATATGTGTGTGAACTATGAATAGATATTCCATGCCTAGAATGATGTTGTATGGATTCAACACCGCTACTAGAAGATCTCATCTGAAACTCTATCCTTCAAGAGTAATATCACACTGTCGGCACCAGTGTGTGAACACTGAATCTCCTCTCATAAGAGTATCCAAACACAAAGATCGAGATAAAAGCTCAGTCGGAATCTCAGAGTCATGAACTAAGTACACAGAAAGGAAAGAATGGCTAGAACTTGTGTTGATAAGCACTGCTGCTAAAGTAGAGAAGATACATATCATACCTTGTATCATCTCAGGGATGTCAAGATTGTGAGCCTCTACTTCCTATAGTTGTGAATGTCCATGTCCACCTTCTCCCTAAGCTCGTGGTGGACCACCTGGGGGTAGTGGTGGTAGTGCCTGGTGACCCCGACCACCTCTCATTGCACATCCTGCTCCCCTGCCTCATCTGCAACCTGGATGAACCATAATCTCATGCCGTTGTCGCTAACTTAGTAACCCCTCCACCGTATACCGATCATCTACATGGGTAGTCGGATAGTCATGAGTTTTTTCACCCTTTCCCCCACTGGAAAAATAGATCATGCCTCACTGGTGTCTCCCTCAGCCTCCTGAGCCTCGCACCTCTGACCATGCATCCCTGGGTCTCCCTCCATAAGGTCTAGCCCACTTGGTCTTCTGCGTCATCTGTCTACTTCTAGTTACATATGACTCTGCTACCTATCATTTGGTAGGGGATCTCACTGTCGATTCCTTCTCATCAAGGAATCTCTCCATCAAAAAAGTTCTTTTTAGCACTACAACTTGCGTCGGGATGTTGAGAGAAGCTCTTACAGCTCTAATCTCTCATCAGATCCCCTGCTCAAAGGTATGTTCCCTGAAGTAAGGGCCTCGTAACATGTCGGTAGAGTATCGAGAGAGGTCAGTAAATCTTGTTGAGTACTGAGCCACAGTTTGGCTTCCATACTGCAGATGTTGCAGCTCTTGAATACACACAGAGCATAGTGTTTCTGGCATGAACTCCACCCTGAAAAGGCTCTCAAATTCCAACCAGGTGAGGGTCATCTCCTCATGCACTTGGAGCATCGAGCTCCACCATCATCCTACCTAGCACTAAAGAAGGATAGCGGACAAGATCTCCATCTACTCGGTGGGTGTATTTACTAAGCGAAAGACCCGAGAAACCACCTCAATTCAGTCCTCTGCTACCTGGGGGTCCGACTCACCTCAAAAACTCAGAGGCCTCTATCTCTAGAACACATGAAATGTGCTCATCCATCATGCATGATCCATTGGTAGAATATGTTTCTCAATGGGTGGTGGTGGTGCTGGTACACCACCCAAAGGTTCTATCACTGTGATTAGTCCCTGTACCAACGTCTCGTCACTCGATGGTCCACTATCATGATCTCTAACCAGAATCCTGGCTGGTTGTCTTTGTAGAGGAATCATGTAAGAAACAGATGCACCACATTCAAAAAGTTATACCTGGTGAGATGACTCAAAAAGGATCAAGAAAACTTTTCAAAACACTATCAACCGGTGTTTTATGTACTGAGTCGGAAAAAAAGAATTAAGGGTCCTAGTGTATGGATACATCAGCCGCCACACCAATACTAGACTCCCTATACTGAAAACCGAACTCAAAACACTTTACACCATTGCCTAATTAAAATTAAACTCTTATTTATTATGGTAGAACCGACCTCCCTTTGATACCACTTTATCACGAACCGTCCCACGGGGCCCAGACGTGACTACCCCAAGCCCGCCTTCCATAGTCCATGGGTTGGTGACTAGAATCTGAAGGCTTTTCTCAAATAGGGGAGACATTTCCTTAGAGATTTTTACACACTCAAAAAGGGAAACTGAAGAAAACAACCAACAAAAGTAAGGTATAACCACGAGAGCAAAGTATAACCACAAGTACAGTTGTAAACTAAAAAAAATGCGCCAAAATACAAGCCCTAGAAACTAAAAATAAAGTAAACAGTTGTTGCATCTTCCCTAGAGCTCTACCTGGATGGTATTAGCTATAAGTATAAAGTCGAAAAAGAGGATCTCAACTACTCCCGTCGCACCAAGCTCCACCAAGTCCCGAACCTCCAAAGTCTTCCTTGGAGTGTCACTAGTCTGCACCTGACACACATGTATGGGAAGAGCCCATGCATGGGTGAGTATAACAACTCAGTATGGGACCCTGATACCCCAAAACTTCCCTTAGTAATCCACAAAGGAAAACATTACAAGAAATACCACAAAGGTAATATCATAATCATGATCTAAATCATGAAGCACAAGACAAAAGAGATAGCTCATTCTAACAGTATAACTTCAAGGTTACTGGGATAGGGATGACTAGTCATAAATCTAGATCATCATATCTATAGTAACTCTACTACAAACCCATATAGTTCAATGTATGATGACCCGTATTGGTCGCTAGATGATGACCCATATTGGTTGCTGGTGCTGACCTGTATTGGTCGCTGGTATAGAGGTAGGGATAATTAGCCATACAACAAGATCATCCCACTCTGGAGTTTCTTATGCTGACCTGTATTGGTCTCTCTTCTTCTTCATGTCACAGCCAGCCACTGGATTACCACACAAAGCATGCCTGATCTTCATAAGATTATTCTCCTCAAGCCATCGATCATATTTCAATTAGTAAAAAGTCTCTCAAAAATCATACCCAAGGTACTGTACCATCATAGGGGTCCCAATGTGACAGACGACGTGTCAATCAGACGCTTGGCCTGTGAGATATGGGCACTTTTGTAAAAAGGGCCCGGTTGGATTCAAGTCTGATTCAAAAAAGGTTGCACGTCAAACTCCTTCAAAACTCACTTAGAGTATATCTAAAGGAACTCCTTGTCACAAGGGTATTTATACCACATACGGCGCATCGATCGGACACCCGGTCTGTTAGTTACACCCCTTTCTATGAAATGGGGGTGATCGTACCTCAGTCAAGCCTGGCTCGGTCGGGCCATCCAGAATATGCCAAAGGAATCGCTTCCCAAAATGGGTCCCAATGCCTCTAATAGTATGTCAAATAGACACATGGTTCGTCAGTTACTGGTGTTCCTTTATTCGAGGGCCAGTTGGGTCTGAGCCCGGTCCGACTCAGTCAGGTTGGCTCGACGCAATGGGTCCCAGGGTCTACCTGGCCCCACCTAGGTTCGGCCCGTTAAGGGTTGGCTTAGTTCACTGGGTCCGGCCGGTGGGGGTTGGCCCAGTTGGTTCGCAGACCCGGGCCACGGTTGGCCCAGCCCACTAGGTGGGGCTTGTGTTGTACCTCTCGTACCCCTCGTGGTTTAATTTTCATGATCACAATCACTCTCTTTTTTATCTAATCTTGTTTTAAGTGTTTTTGTTGATAGGAAAAAGGTTGCCAAGGAATTGGGCCAAGAAGGACTGAAAGTGGACTCTCTGAGTCTACTGGCCAACCGGTGGATGACCACCGGCCATCCGGTGGTGTCTTGACAGAAGTCATCCCCTCTGTCCAGACCACCGGCCAACCGGTGTCCCATCACCGGCCAGCCGGTGGAACCCAGACAGAAGGGACACCCACTGCCTCCTCACCGGCCAACCGGTGGCCTCCTCACCGGCCAGCTGGTGGTGCCTGGGCAGAAGGCCTCTCCCTTTTCCAAAGCACCGGCCAGCCAGTGGCCAAGCACCGGTCAGCCGGTAGAGCCAGTCAAACTAGTCGTTAGGCTTTGACCAGACTTGTCCACTTGACTCCCAACGGCTCCGAAGGCCTCTCCAACGGCTCCGAAGACCCCCAAAGGCCATTTGAGGGTTCTCCCTCTATAAATAAAGGACTAGGAAGCCCCAGAAATGTATGGAAGCCCATGGGAACATTTTTCCATCATTTGGCGAACCTCCGGCGCATTCCTTCAAGGAACCCCACTTGCTCCAACTCACTTCCACATCCAAGGAGCATCACCATAGAAGCTTGGGAGCACTCTTCATCAACTCCAATCAATCAATTGGCGCCCAAGACTTCTTCATCTTACGGTTTTTCATTATTTATCTTTTTGAGCATCAATTTGGGTTTGTGCCTACAAACCCCTCTTTCTCTCATCCTCTCTTTGTTTGGGTTTTCACACCACCTTCAAGGTGTAAAGAGGTTAGTCAAGCCTTCCCTTTAAAAGGCTTGAGACATAGGTGAGCTAGCCTTCACCTGTAAGAAGGCTAGTGAGTTCTTGCTCAACCATTAAAAGCAAGCTGCAATAGGTTCTAGACTACCTTAAAGTCTAGTGGGTTTCTTGCTAAAACCATTAAAAAGCAAGCGGTAGTAAATCTCTCAACGGTTGAGTTGGGAGCGGAGACGTAGGCTTTGGTTTAAGCCGAACTCCGTTATCAAGTTTTGTGTCTTGCCTCTTTTATTTCCTCTGCACTTTTTACTTTGATTTTAAATTGTTAATTATTTTTTAAAAGGCAATTCACCCCCCCCCCCTCTTGCCATCACTCTCCGACCCAACAATTGGTATCAGAGGTAAAATTTGAGTAATACCCTAACCGGTTTCAAATTCAAGATCCTTTGTGATGGATTCAACTTCTTTCGCCCCCGAAGGCTATTCTTTGGGTCGTGCTTCATTCTTTGATGGAACCGACTATACTTATTGGAAAACCTGCATGACCTCTTTTCTTAGAAGTATAGGTTATCCTATTTATAAAATTGTCATGCATGGTTATTCTCTTTCTTCTCCCGATGAATCCAAATGGACTCAAGCCGATATTAAAAATTTTGAGCTTGATTCCAAAGCCATGAATGCTATTCATTGTGGGTTAGACCGTATTGAATTTAATTGTATTTATACTTGCACCACTTCTCATGAAATTTGGAAGCTTTTGGAGGTTACCCATGAAGACGCCAAACAAAAGGAAAAGAAGAAGGCATTCAAGGCCACATGGAGTGATAGCTCCACACCCTCCTCCTCCTCCTCCTCAAGTGACAACGGTAAAAAATGCCTAATGGCATTTCATGAGGTATCCTCTTCCGACTCCTCATCCTCTAGTTCTTCAAATTCTTTTAATCATTTATCTTATGAGGATCTCCAACATGCAAGAGATCAATTAGAGGAAGGTTTTCACGAACTTTCTTCCAAATTTATTGATTTAAAAAAGAATTTCAAAAAACTTTCTTCCGAAAAGGAACAACTTCTCAAAGAAAAGGAGGAGTTGTCCCTCAAGATCCAAAACCTTCCCGATGTTGATTCTATGAAATTAACAATCAAGGATTTAAGGAAGTCCCTAGCTAAGTTCACCGAAGGTGAACATAACATCTCGAAGCTCCTTGGTTCCTAATGCGTATCTAGAACCACCCAAGGGCTTGGCTATTCCAAGCAAGCTTCCTCTTCCCATGCTCCTACTATTTTTGTAAGGGGGAGCTCCCAATATAAATTTTGCAACTATTGTAAAAAACCCAGGCACCTAATTTATGATTGCAATTGCAAAAATGCCCGGTATGAAAGGCCCAAAACCATTTCCTTTAACGATGAATTTCATAGGAGAAGACCCGCCACTAGACAAGTTTGGATTGAAAAATCCCTTTTAGCGAGTCTCTCCGGACCAAAATTTGTCTCGGTTCTAAATTCCTCTCCCTGGTGATTTGTTGTTTTTATTTATGGGGAGTTAGGATCGTTTAAACCTTTTTGCTTTATATTCAAAACTTTCAATTCAAAACCTTCAATTCAATACTTTTTCAAAACTTTCAATTCAAAACTTTCAATTCAAATCTCAAAAATTTCAATTGGTTTAAAAACTCTATCTTGTTTTTCAACCTTTCCCTCAATCAAGTTTTATGCCCCGTGCTATTTTGATAATCACAAAGGGGGAGAAATTCTTGGTTGATTGGGGGAGAAATCTATTTCTATCATGCTTTGCTTTTCTTTTTAATTTATCCTTTAAAGCATGTCTCTCATTTCAATCTTTTACATTGCTTGTTTTTAGTGATTGTGATCATCAAAATAGGGGGATATTGTTGTACCTCTCGTACCCCTCTTGGTTTAATTTTCATGATCACAATCACTCTCTTTTTTATCTAATCTTGTTTTAAGTGTTTTTGTTGATAGGCAAAAGGTTGCCAAGGAATTGGGCCAAGAAGGACTGAAAGTGGACTCTCTGAGTCTACTGGCCAACCGGTGGATGACCACCGTCCAGCCGGTGGTGTCTTGACAGAAGGCATCCCCTCTGTCCAGACCACCGGCCAACCGGTGTCCCATCACCGGCCAGCCGGTGGAACCCAGACAGAAGGGACACCCACTGCCTCCTCACCGGCCAACCGGTGGCCTCCTCACCGGCCAGCCGGTGGTGCCTGGGCAGAAGGCCTCTCCCTTTTCCAAAGCACCGGCAAGCCGGTGGCCAAGTGTAACGACCCAATCTTTTTGAGTAGTATATTAACTTACTCTTATTTATTTAATAAGATGTTAATGGTTAATGCAGAAAGAGGAGTCGATGGCTTCATCCAGTAGACTCAACCCTTATGAAGCCCACTTATCAGAGCTTGGGAAGGAGGTAGC
Organism: Viscum album; assembly: GCA_963277665.1. Lineage (NCBI taxonomy): Eukaryota > Viridiplantae > Streptophyta > Magnoliopsida > Santalales > Viscaceae > Viscum > Viscum album. Next base: position 1,169,527,593 of record OY728164.1, read on the forward strand.
ATCTGTGGGCTTCGCTTTGGACCAAGCCCAAGACGAGCTCCAGCGTGTCAAGCTTGAACGAAAACTCTTGCAGGAGAAGTTCAAGTTAGTGGAGATTGCTACTAGGGCAGTGTTATCTGAGCCTCCCTCAGATTCTCTCACCATATCACACCTTACACTTAGGTCTTATGCCAGTGTTATAAGGGGCTATGTGATGAGACCCTAGTTTCCTTGTGTAATCCTTTCGGATGAATAAATTGAGATTTCTTCCTTTAGTGATGTTTGTGAAATTTCAAATGTCTAGATAATTTTAGAATGTATTTTATTGATGAATTTTGAAAAAGGGATATTTTGAAATATTTATGTAAACCCTAAATAACTAATGATGTGTAATGATTTTCAAAAAATGGTCTTCTACAAAAGTGTTCATTAAGGAATTTGGAGTCTAATAAGATCAACTTAATTTTTGATGAATAGTAAATTATGAATAGTGATTTTACGCTTAGGATTAGTAATGTGACCAAATGGATTAGTAATTTTCACTTAAAGAAAGTTTTAATATAATTTAGACACCTTGGTTAAGTAATGTGATTCAATAAAATGGGTAAATAACGGTTTCATAAATTATTAATCAAGTATTAGTTTTTTCGGATGAATAGTGTTTTTTAATTAAAAATTTAATTAAAAATAATTAGAAAATTTTTTTTTATAAAAATGACTTTATTTTTGAACTCAGAGCATCGATATTATGTTAAGGTAATTTTTGGGGATTTTTCTGGAAAAAAATGAATTTTCGATGAATAGTGTTTTTATTTAAAAATTAAATTAAAAATATTTAGAAAAATATTTTTATAAAATGGATTTCGTTTTTGAAATCAGAGCATTGATATTTGGTTAAGGTGAAATTTTGGGATTATTCTGAGAAAGTTGAATTTTCAGTGAATAGTAAAAATACCGTTTTAGGGTTTCGGTATGTTTAATGACATCATAATGATGTCATGATGATGTCATGAGATCTTTTGAGGGTTGGCCGGCCAAGGGTGATGGATTATTGTTTTGGGGGCCCCATGTGGCCTAACTCCATGATAAATGCCAAGGGAGAGCCCATGGGTTTGAGAGAAGCACATGTGAGGTGTCCTTTGGCCATTAATGCTTTGTCCCCTCACTTTCCCTATAAATACCCACCCTTTCCTCCCTTGGTTTTCACTCCCAACTCTTCCCCAACGAAGTTCTGGTCTTCTTACCTTCCAAAGAGTCCTCCCAAGGTGCCCCCAAGCCCTCAAGGTCCAATCCTTTGAGTTTCAAGAGTCACGTTTTAAGGTAAGGGATCCGACCCCTCTCTTTCTTTTCATGAAATCTCTTTTATGTCATTCCTATTATGCTCCATGTTTTTATGTGAGAGGATGTTCTTTTATATTCCTCTTACTGCCCTTTCATGTTTATATGATGAGAGATCCCCTCTTACTCTCATCATTTCGTTTTATGAAAGTTTAAGTGACGCCGTTAGGCTGCCGAATTTTTAAGGGATTCTTTCACCCTTCTCATTTTTCAAGTTCAATTTTCATGTCAAGTCTTTCAAGTTCCTTTTTATTATGTTGGGGTATGATCTCTATATCAATCATACTGATCTCTTATGATCATATGATGAGGGACCCTTTTTGATCTTGTCAAATCATTTTCTTTTGAAGTTAAGTGACACCATAAGGCTGCCGAATTTTCATAAGAGAAATCTAATCTTTTTCCTTCCACGTTTTTCATTTCAAATGGTATGTCCCTAAAATTTCGTTACCATGTCCATATGTCCTTCTTATTCTTTCACCCTACTGTTTTATGGATCATTTATGAGTGGGTGACCCATGTCCCCTCTCATTTCAACGTTTTCTAAAACCCCGAAACTTAGCCGTTATGCTGCAGAATTTTCCCCTCAAAATGCCTCTCTCTTTTCTCAAAAATTATTTTATGTTATAAAGTGAATACTCAAAGCTCTTATTTCTAAAAAGGTATTCACATATATATCAAAATGTTCCATTTTAAATTCTGGGATTTACATACATGAGACCCGCTTTCCCTTTCCGTGGGTTTAAAGTGACGTAAAGATCATGTCTTTAAAGCAGTTTTTAAAACGTTATGATTATGAAATGAAACCCATTTATTTTATGATATGTGGGTTATTTATGAAATTTTTGATGATGATATATGTGGCTCACATGATAATAAAGGCAAATTTAAGGGTGCGCCCTGATAGCGCTCCAATGCATTGGGTAATGATGTAACCACTAGAGATTACAATTTTCACGATACCTTGGTGAATAACCTTGGTAATTTTCAAATGACACCTTGGGGATGGACCTTGGTGATATGTTCATGATTGTCTATGTTAAATGATGTAGCCACATCTTCAAGTTATGAAAAATGTTATTTTTATTATGAAATGCCTCATGATTTCTTCCTCATGCCTTAAAGTTCTTTTCATGTCCTTATTGAAGTATCTCATGTTCACATGTAAAATGTTCCTCTTGTTTCCCTTACTGGGCCTTCTGCTCACCCTTTCTTTTGATGTATGTCCCCGGGTTATGAGATGCAGTAATGAACCTAGAATGAACATAAGGAGACGCCTTGCAAGTGTTTAAGAAGAATGTTTTTATATTATGTTTTTTTTATGTTTTATGATCCTTGTTTCCAAGACACTAAACCTTAACGATCCTCAGTTTTGTGTAATGTAATGAAAGTTTATGTTAAAATGGTGGGATGCTATAGTTGGTATCAAAGGATGGTTTAGTTATTTGTGGAAATTAGGATATAAAAACTTTAGGAAGAACCCTATAGAAAAGTTTAAATATAGGAAAACTTCCTGGTATTTTGGTAAGTATTAAGTAAGTGGTCTATCAAACAAATACATCCCTGTCTGGATACGAGCAGGTAGAGGCGGCTCTGGCACAGATGTACATAGGGGTAAAACCCGAAAACACCGCTTTGAGCTAGACTCGAATGGGAACTGGTGCACGATAACGGGCCTTGCTGCACTCTTGGTTACGACACTCCCGGGGGATATGTTTGGTTAATCACATGCTTTTTATGAATCATTATGAAGGAATTATAGAGAACTATAATTGTCTAAGCACGAAGTCTTAGTTAAAAGATTCATAAATGAAATAAGTTTCTCACTAAGGTTTTATTCTTTTAGAAAATGGCGGGCAATAGGAGAAACCGTGCCGATGGTGACCGCAATGCACCATGTGCTGACGGCCCTCCGATGGAAGCCGGAATGGAAACATTCATGCGGATGATGAACCAACTGACTCAAGTTATGAGTAATAACTTGAATCAAGCTGAGAGGCCGACCTCACCACGAAGGGAACAACTTTCTGTTGAGTCCTTCATGCGTCAACGACTGCCAACATTCAGTGGATCTACTGACCCATTGGTTGCGGAATAATGGATAAGCTCCATTGAAAAGATCTTTTCTGTACTTCATTGTTCGGAACAAGAAAAAGTCACCCTTGCTGTTTACCGCCTAGAGGGAGAAGCTGATCAGTGGTGGTCACTGATCAAAAACACGAAGCCACGAGGAGAGATGGAAGCTATGGAGTGGGAAGAATTTCGGGGAATTTTCTTTAACAAGTATTTCCCTCGTTCCATGAGAACGAAAATGGAGAAAGAGTTTCTCGAGCTGAAGCAGAAGGAGAACGAATCTGTCGGAAGCTATGAGATGAACTTCACAAGGCTTTCCCGTTATACCTCAAGCTTTGTCATGGACCCTAATGGGAAGGTTGATAGATTCTTTGGCGGACTACGACCACATCTGCGGAAGAATCTAGCCAACAGGGACTACGATAGCTATGAAGAAATAGTTCGAAGTGCTATGAAAGTTGAACTAGAGTTTGGGGAGACACAGTGGTCTCACAAATCTAATGAGAAGAAGAGAACTCTAGAACCAAGCCTGGGAAGAAGTTTTGATCAGGAAAGAGGTGGAAAGCATATGCAACATGCCACATGCAATAAATGTGGGAAGAAGCATCTGGGGAACTGCTTGATCGGAAGTGGCAAGTGCTATAGGTGTGGAAAAGAAGGCCATATTTCTCGGAATTGTCGTGGTGATGTGAAGCCTCAACTTCCCAACACTAACGACAGAGGAAAGATGGTTCTGGCCCTACCCGAAGTCACATGCTTCAAGTGTGGACAGCTTGGGCACTTTGCTAATCAATGTCCAAATCTGAGGGCGGTGGAGGGGAATCACCATCAACCTCAGCAGAGGCCAAGGGAGAAAGGTCGTGCTTTCGCTATCACAACAACTGAAGTTGAAGTTCCGAACGATGTGGTAGCAGGTACTCTTTTTGTCCTCTCAAAACTAGCAAGTGCTTTATTTGATTCTGGTTCTACGCATTCCTTTATTTCTTCCAAGTTTGCAAAGAATATAGAATCAATCCCCGAATTGCTTGAGGTAGAGTTGTCAGTCAAGACTCCAAGTGGGATTATCCATGCATCAACAGTGTTTAGAGACTCTAGTGTTTACTTTGGTGAGCATAATCTTATCGCAAATCTAGTAGTCATCCCCATGATGGAATTCGACGTTATACTAGGGATGGACTGGCTCTCAAAGTATAATGCTAAGATCAAATGCAGAAGTAAGGAAATCTCAGTAGTCTTGAATGAACGACCTACAGTTATCTTCCGAGGAGAGATATCCCGAACTGATCCCTATCTAGAAGCACCTCCTATAGCTTTCTTTATGGAGTTAATCGGTGATGAGGAAGAAGGGAAGGGGAGCATACAAATTGAATATGTTCCGATTGTTCAGGAATACATGGATGTATTTCCTGAGGAGTTACCTGGACCTCCCCCAGAAAGAGAGGTAGAGTTCTCCATTGAACTCGTACCTGGGTCTCAACCGATATCAAAGACTCCGTATAGAATGGTAAATGTGGAGCTAGAGGAGCTAAAGAAACAACTCCAAGACTTGTTGGAGAAGGGGTTTATTCGACCGAGTGTGTCTCCTTGGGGAGCACCAGTTCTCTTTGTGAAGAAGAAGGATGGATCAATGCGGCTATGCATTGATTATAGAGAACTGAACGGGATCACAGTGAAGAACAGATACCCTCTTCCAAGAATTGATGATTTATTTGACCAACTTCGTGGGGCTCAATTCTTCTCTAAGATTGACCTTCGATCTGGTTATCATCAACTGAGGGTGAAGAAGGAAGATATTCCAAAGACTGCCTTCCGATCAAGATATGGGCATTATGAGTTTACTGTTATGCCCTTCGGCTTGACTAATGCTCCTGCTATTTTCATGGATTTGATGAGTAGAGTCTTTAAGGACTACCTTGATAACTTTGTGGTAGTTTTTATTGATGATATTTTGATATATTCAAAAAGTCGTGAGGAGCATGAAAATCATCTGAGGGTTATTTTGAAAACTCTACAGAAGGAGAGGCTCTTTGGGAAGTTCAGAAAGTGTGAGTTTTGGTTACAACAAGTGGCTTTCTTGGGGCACATCGTAACCAATGAAGGTATCTCGGTTGACCCTGCAAAGACAATGGTTGTGGAGGAGTGGCCTCAACCCACAACAGTAACTGAGATTCGTAGTTTCCTTGGTTTAGCGGGATATTATAGGAGGTTTGTGAAAAACTTTTCACGGCTTTCTAATCCACTAACTAAGTTGACTCGAAAAGGGGTTAAGTTCATCTGGACAAAGGAATGCGAGGAAAGTTTCCAAGAGCTGAAGAAGAGATTGGTTACTGCACCGGTGTTAACACTACCCTCTATCGGAGAAGGATTCGTTATTTTTAGCGATGCATCTCTGAAAGGGCTTGGGTGCGTCCTCATGCAAAATGACAAAGTAATTGCTTATGCATCTCGACAGTTGAAGATTCATGAGCAGAATTATCCTACGCATGATCTAGAGCTGGCGGCAGTTGTTTTTGCTCTAAAGATATGGAGGCACTATCTTTATGGGGAGAAATGTGATATATACACTGACCACCAAAGTCTAAAGTATATTTTCACTCAAAAAGAATTGAACATGAGACAAAGGAGATGGTTGGAGCTTATTAAAGACTATGATTGTTCAATTCATTATCACCCTGGAAGAGCAAACAAAGTCGCGGATGCGTTAAGCAGGAAAGATCCTGTTGTTCTGGCAACAATGAGGATCCTGGGAGATCCCTTGATTAAAGATCTAGTAAAACTGGACATGGGAATTATAAGGAAAGGGACATCATCAACCCTATCCCAAATGATTTCTCAACCTTCATTACTAGAGAAGATCAAGAAGGCTCAAAAAGAAGATCCTTTGCTGCAGGAGAAGTTCGAGGCTGTAAAGGATGGGAAGTTCCCTGATTTCAATATTGATCAAGAAGGTGTATTGAAATTTCGTACAAGACTATGTGTTCCATCTATTCCGGAGATAAAGAAAGAACTGATGGATGAAGCTCATAGCTCTACTTTCTCTATACATCCGGGAAGCACTAAGATGTATAGAGACCTTCGTGATCATTATTGGTGGGATAACATGAAGAGGGAGATTGCCGATTACACTACAAGGTGCCTGGTGTGTCAGCAAGTAAAGGCAGAAAGACAACTTCCTAAGGGGGTATTACAACCGCTACCCATACCAGTATGGAAGTGGGATAATATCACCATGGACTTTGTAACTGGTCTCCCAAAAACATCCAAAGGAAACAATGCGATATGGGTTATTGTGGACCGTCTCACCAAGACAGCCCATTTTATCTCTATTCGGGAAGATTTCTCTCTGGATCGGCTTGCCAAGATATACGTGAAGGAAGTGGTAAGGCTGCATGGGGTACCACTATCCATCGTATCTGATCGTGACCCAAGATTCACATCAAAATTCTGGAGAAGTCTTCAGCATGCTCTGAATACTGAATTGAATTTTAGTACGGCCTATCATCCTCAAACTGATGGCCAATCTGAAAGGACTATTCAGACACTCGAAGACATGTTGAGATTATGCTCAATGGAATTTAAAGGTGGATGGGATCAACACCTCCCATTAGTGGAGTTCTCTTATAACAACAGCTTCCATGCGAGTATTCAGATGGCACCCTATGAAGCTCTGTATGGAAAGCGGTGTAGAACTCCTACTTGTTGGGATGAAACTGGTGAGAGGAAGCTTCTTGGGCCTGATCTCGTGCAAGAGATGACAGAACAGGTTCATGCCATCCAACAACACATAAAGGCTGCTCAGAGTCGGCAGAAGAGCTATGCTGACAATCGTCGAAGGGACTTGGAGTTTGGTGTTGGTGACAAAGTCTTCCTTCGAATTTCTCCATGGAAGAGAGTCATGCGGTTTGGGAAGAAAGGGAAGCTCAGCCCTAGGTACATTGGCCCCTATGAAATCCTTGATCGCATAGGAGCAGTGGCCTATCGTCTAGCACTTCCACCGAACCTAGCTCAAGTTCATGATGTCTTCCATGTATCTCTCTTGAGGAAGTACATACCCGACCCTTCGCATGTACTGAACCCAGAGGTGGTACAACTTGAACATGACCTCTCTTATGAGGAGCAGCCAGTGGAGATCTTGGACCGTAGAGACAAGGTCCTACGAAACAAGACTACCCACCTTGTGAAAGTGTTGTGGAGGAATCATAAATATGAAGAAGCGACTTGGGAGCCTGAGGAAACGATGAAGCAAAAGTACCCTCACCTTTTCAACTAGGCCTCAAGTATAAATTTCGGGGACGAAATTTCTTAAGGGGGGAAGAATGTAACGACCCAATCTTTTTGAGTAGTATATTAACTTACTCTTATTTATTTAATAAGATGTTAATGGTTAATGCAGAAAGAGGAGTCGATGGCTTCATCCAGTAGACTCAACCCTTATGAAGCCCACTTATCAGAGCTTGGGAAGGAGGTAGCATCTGTGGGCTTCGCTTTGGACCAAGCCCAAGCCGAGCTCCAGCGTGTCAAGCTTGAACGAAAACGCTTGCAGGAGAAGTTCAAGTTAGTGGAGATTGCTACTAGGGCAATGTTATCTGAGCCTCCCTCAGATTCTCTCACCATATCACACCTTACACTTAGGTCTTATGCCAGTGTTATAAGGGGCTATGTGATGAGACCCTAGTTTCCTTGTGTAATCCTTTCGGATGAATAAATTGAGATTTCTTCCTTTAGTGATGTTTGTGAAATTTCAAATGTCTAGATAATTTTAGAATGTATTTTATTGATGAATTTTGAAAAAGGGATATTTTGAAATATTTATGTAAACCCTAAATAATTAATGATGTGTAATGATTTTCAAAAAATGGTCTTCTACAAAAGTGTTCATTAAGGAATTTGGAGTCTAATAAGATCAACTTAATTTTTGATGAATAGTAAATTATGAATAGTGATTTTACGCTTAGGATTAGTAATGTGACCAAATGGATTAGTAATTTTCACTTAAAGAAAGTTTTAATATAATTTAGACACCTTGGTTAAGTAATGTGATTCAATAAAATGGGTAAATAACGGTTTCATAAATTATTAATCAAGTATTAGTTTTTTCGGATGAATAGTGTTTTTTAATTAAAAATTTAATTAAAAATAATTAGAAAATTATTTTTATAAAAATGACTTTATTTTTGAACTCAGAGCATCGATATTATGTTAAGGTAATTTTTGGGGATTTTTCTGGAAAAAAATGAATTTTCGATGAATAGTGTTTTTATTTAAAAATTAAATTAAAAATATTTAGAAAAATATTTTTATAAAATGGATTTCGTTTTTGAAATCAGAGCATTGATATTTGGTTAAGGTGAAATTTTGGGATTATTCTGAGAAAGTTGAATTTTCAGTGAATAGTAAAAATACCGTTTTAGGGTTTCGGTATGTTTAATGACATCATAATGATGTCATGATGATGTCATGAGATCTTTTGAGGGTTGGCCGGCCAAGGGTGATGAATTATTGTTTTGGGGGCCCCATGTGGCCTAACTCCATGATAAATGCCAAGGGAGAGCCCATGGGTTTGAGAGAAGCACATGTGAGGTGTCCTTTGGCCATTAATGCTTTGTCCCCTCACTTTCCCTATAAATACCCACCCTTTCCTCCCTTGGTTTTCACTCCCAACTCTTCCCCAACTAAGTTCTGGTCTTCTTACCTTCCAAAGAGTCCTCCCAAGGTGCCCCCAAGCCCTCAAGGTCCAATCCTTTGAGTTTCAAGAGTCACGTTTTAAGGTAAGGGATCCGACCCCTCTCTTTCTTTTCATGAAATCTCTTTTATGTCATTCCTATTATGCTCCATGTTTTTATGTGAGAGGATGTTCTTTTATATTCCTCTTACTGCCCTTTCATGTTTATATGATGAGAGATCCCCTCTTACTCTCATCATTTCGTTTTATGAAAGTTTAAGTGACGCCGTTAGGCTGCTGAATTTTTAAGGGATTCTTTCACCCTTCTCATTTTTCAAGTTCAATTTTCATGTCAAGTCTTTCAAGTTCCTTTTTATTATGTTGGGGTATGATCTCTATATCAATCATACTGATCTCTTATGATCATATGATGAGGGACCCTTTTTGATCTTGTCAAATCGTTTTCTTTTGAAGTTAAGTGACGCCGTAAGGCTGCCGAATTTTCATAAGAGAAATCTAATCTTTTTCCTTCCACGTTTTTCATTTCAAATGGTATGTCCCTAAAATTTCGTTACCATGTCCATATGTCCTTCTTATTCTTTCACCCTACTGTTTTATGGATCATTTATGAGTGGGTGACCCATGTCCCCTCTCATTTCAACGTTTTCTAAAACCCCGAAACTTAGTCGTTATGCTGCAGAATTTTCCCCTCAAAATGCCTCTCTCTTTTCTCAAAAATTATTTTATGTTATAAAGTGAATACTCAAAGCTCTTATTTCTACAAAGGTATTCACATATATATCAAAATTTTCCATTTTAAATTCTGGGATTTACATACATGAGACCCGCTTTCCCTTTCCGTGGGTTTAAAGTGACGTAAAGATCATGTCTTTAAAGCAGTTTTTAAAACGTTATGATTATGAAATGAAACCCATTTATTTTATGCTATGTGGGTTATTTATGAAATTTTTGATGATGATATATGTGGCTCACATGATAATAAAGGCAAATTTAAGGGTGCGCCCTGATAGCGCTCCAATGCATTGGGTAATGATGTAACCACTAGAGATTACAATTTTCACGATACCTTGGTGAATAACCTTGGTAATTTTCAAATGACACCTTGGGGATGGACCTTGGTGATATGTTCATGATTGTCTATGTTAAATGATGTATCCACATCTTCAAGTTATGAAAAATGTTATTTTTATTATGAAATGCCTCATGATTTCTTCCTCATGCCTTAAAGTTCTTTTCATGTCCTTATTGAAGTATCTCATGTTCACATGTAAAATGTTCCTCTTGTTTCCCTTACTGGGCCTTCTGCTCACCCTTTCTTTTGATGTATGTCCCCAGGTTATGAGATGCAGTAATGAACCTAGAATGAACATAAGGAGACGCCTTGCAAGTGTTTAAGAAGAATGTTTTTATATTATGTTTTTTTTTATGTTTTATGATCCTTGTTTCCAAGACACTAAACCTTAACGATCCTCAGTTTTGTGTAATGTAATGAAAGTTTATGTTAAAATGGTGGGATGCTATACCAAGCACCGGTCAGCCGGTAGAGCCAGTTAAACTAGCCGTTCGGCTTTGACCAGACTTTTCCACTTGACTCCCAACGGCTCCGAAGGCCTCTCCAACGGCTCCGAAGACCCCCAAAGGCCATTTGAGGGTTCCCCCTCTATAAATAAAGGACTAGGAAGCCCCGGAAATGTACGGAAGCCCACGGGAACATTTTTCCATCATTTGGCGAACCTCCGGCGCATTCCTTCAAGGAACCCCACTTGCTCCAACTCACTTCCACATCCAAGGAGCATCACCATAGAAGCTTGGGAGCGCTCTTCATCAACTCCAATCAATCCATTGGCGCCCAAGACTTCTCCATCTGACGGTTTTTCATTATTTATCTTTTTGAGCATCAATTTGGCTTTGTGCCTACAAACCCCTCTTTCTCTCACCCTCTCTTTGTTTGGGTTTTCACACCACCTTCAAGGTGTGAAGAGGTTAGTCAAGCCTTCCCTTTAAAAGGCTTGAGTCATAGGTGAGCTAGCCTTCACCTGTAAGAAGGCTAGTGGGTTCTTTCTAAACCATTAAAAGCAAGCTGTAATAGGTTCTAGACTACCTTAAAGTCTAGTGGGTTTCTTTCTAAAACCATTAAAAAGCAAGCGGTAGTAAATCTCTCAACGGTTGAGTTGGGAGCGGAGACGTAGGCTTTGGTTTAAGCCGAACTCCGTTATCAAGTTTTGTGTCTTGCCTCTTTTATTTCCGCTGCACTTTTTACTTTGATTTTAAATTGTTAATTATTTTTTAAAAGGCAATTCACCCCCCCTCTTGCCATCACTCTCCGACCCAACAGCTTGGCCCACCCGCGCTGGCCCGCTGGGCCCTGGGTCTGACCCAGTTTGCCCGATGGTGGATCATATCTCCAGTTGGCCCCGTGGACGTGGGGCCATTTCGTCCGGACAGTGGGGAGATGCCCCACTGAGTGCAATGGTCATCCAGATGGCCAACTAGTCTCCAGCCGACACGGCGCGGGGCCGCGTCGCGCCCTCCTGCCACGACCCACTGGTTGTGGCTGCTTCTGCCAATGGCTCCTGCGGGTGCCAACCTTCTCCTGCACGACTAGCTTGGGAAAGCCGCCTCTGGCCAATGTGGTTCGCAATGGTGCATCTCCTTCCCACCACCCGCAGCTGGTTGTCACGGGCCTCCTCCAGCCACCACTAGTATGGTGCACCGGTGGTTCTTTCCGCGGGCTACCGGACGTGCTTCGATGGTTTGTTCTTGGTTCTATCTATGCCTACGAGCCTCATGGAATTCCACCATCACAGCGTGACCCTCTATCTCACATTTCCGTCAAAATTGATGAAATTTGTCCCCAAAGAACGCAACATGAATGGAGCGGTAGCGGGTCTGGGCCTTGTTCATTCAGCATACACGCTCCACGTTAACATGATAACAAGAAAGAGAATATTTATCTAACATTAGAGATTAAATAAACTTATTTCAATAATTTTAAACCAAAACCAAACATAAACCCCCTACTTAGATGAGATATTCGCTGACAACGATCGATGGAACTTCCTTCGTCATTGTTGACGGTTCTTGATTTAGTGGTGATCATCACCGCTTGTTGAATCTGGTCTCGTCCTCTAGGTGGATGTTACCGCAGGACTTCTACTTAGTTTCCTCACCTGAAGAAGTCATGCCAAAACCCCACCCCGAGATCCATTTAAATAGGAGGTGTAAAGGTGAGTAACACATTGAGGAATTAATGAGGTTCATTAAATGAATTAATGAACCTCTTTTAATTCACAATGGTGGAGTTACATAGTTGATGAGTCAAACCATTAACTGGCTTGATAAGTCACCGGTCCTACCACCGCAGCTCATCTATTGGATGAAAATAAAATAAAATAACAATTACATGTTATTTTACTTTTCTCTAAAAATTCCAAAAACAAACTTTTTCTCCCGACCTACTGCGGTCGAATTGAAACTTCCCTTAAGCAAATCCTGGCATTAAGGATTCAACGGTGCCCTCAGTTTTTTAATCCGAGCACGAGTTAAAAATATATAAAATTCCACCTGCATGTTTTCTGAACATACCTTAAAAAAATTTCATAAATTTATTTCGGGCACACCGGACCTTGGAATCATGAGCCGTCAATTTTCGCAGACTCGTAATAATCCCAAATAATTAAAGAAATTACATGGAATTTTCCTGGTCTTTACATCAAGAGCCATTTTTTCAGACAATACATACCCAAATATATTTCTAAAATCATTTACCATGTTCTATTGGTCTTATTTTAGTAAATACACCAACCTTATAGGGATTAAGGTGTAAACCATAGGAGGTTTTCCAAAAAATATGTATAATTATTAACCAAGCATTTTCATTTTATTTCTTATTCTAACTCCATAAAATATTATTCACCCATGTTGAAATAATAAAACTAGTGTATTTAATATGATGAGATTTTTTATACCCTATATCCATCTCCTATTTCATCAAATGGGAAACAAAACTATTGTTCGTGTGTACAGTGCTCTGTTGCCTCGCGAACCGATGTAATTCATTTCCATCACCACCTCTCACGGATGGTTATAATAATTTATTTAATGTTTATATATTATATTCATGAAATATTTATCATTATAAAAAGATAATATATCATTTAATTTATTACCTTTTAATCTATTGAAAAACAATGTCATTGTTCATTCGTGCATGTGGACAAATGCCTCCACAAAGTGATGTGATTCGTTTTTCATTACCACGTCACATTGATTGAAACATCCCATAATATAGAAATATCTAACATGTAAAAAATGGGTTAGTTATGAGACCTCATGTGAACCTCCTCATATTCCAGAGGCTTCTAACTAACATTGGGGTGTTATAAATATAATGGGGATACTATATCCCCTAGTATAGAGTCATAACACAACAGAAATAAATAAATAATAATAAATATCAGAGTAAAAAAGAAATATAGAAACCATATCTCATATAAATAGAAAGTAAAGGAGAAACCAATAAAAATGAATCATGTAATGAAATACTGATATGTATCTAAATTTCAAACTCGAAACAATACAAATAAAAAATCAACTAACACTAAATAATACCAAAAGGCCCAGGTCCCAAACCCCATGTTGGGACCATCTCAAAACTCCAACCCATATAGAAATCAACATAAGAATTAGAAACAAGGTCATTTTCCCTCATCCAAACTTGCATCCATGTAATTCTCTTAGGATTCAAACAGTGGATCAAATAGGGTCTGAGTAAAAATCAATAGGTTGACACCACTATTTCAAAACCAAAATAGTCTGATAATAAGTTTATGAAATAAATTGATAAATGGGTGTATTAATTAATCAATTGATATAATACACCTATCAACCCACTTCATCACTATGTTGTAATGTCTTTGAGCATGTAACACAGCCATGCCAACCATATCCATATATCCATTGAAAAATCAAACAACTAGGTAGATCCCTTTGTATAAGCATTTCAGCTATTATCCCTGGGCATTGCCTTCTATATAAGAATTTTAGCATGTATCACTAGGAATATCCCTCTATATAAGCATTTTATAATGTATCACTAGGAATAGCCCACTATATAATCAGGTTAGCATGTATCACTGAGCATAGTCTACTATATAAGAATTTCAGCATGTATCACTAGGCCAAGCCCACTATATAATAATTTCAGCATGTATCATTTGGCCACACCTGCAATATAAGCATTTCAACGTCTAGGAAAATCCCTATACATAAGAATTTTAGCATGATTCAACAAGTCATAATAGCAAGGATATCAAAATATCACATCATAAGCCTCAATGGTTAATTATAAAAATTACCATTTTTATTTCAATTACACTTTCATTTATATCTCAAATGACCAAAATTCATATAAATAAGAAATAATCCATTACCTGTGGATTCTATATCAATAAATCACCTAAGGTCCCATGTCATGATAAACATAATTTAAACCATTTTCCAAGCTCTTATTGTTCAAGGGTTCTCTCACCCAATGGGTAGCCATAAGCCAAGTCACATCAATAATTGAGTCTAAGGGATCCAACTGATATTCTAATTCATGATTTACCATTAATCAATGGATAAATTAATAATAGAATATTTTATGTTGGTGCAATAAAAATATTGCATATGCTTCAAAATTAAACAGACCATGGGGTTGCGTTTAGACTCCTACCTTTATCTAGTAATCAATGCAATGATTTCAACAGAAAATGCCAACAAGGGAAAAGGTGAAGAAGAATAAAAGAAGAACCTAGATCAATCTAGGTCAAGATCAAAACCCCAAAACAAACCCATGGCTAAAATATTTAAACCTCCACAACATGGAATGATGAAAGAGAAGGGAAACCTAAACAGAAACACTCATCATGGATTGGATGTGTAATCATGACATCAAAAATGGAATAAGATGCTCCAAAATCACCTGGAAATTGTCCTGGGTTCAAGAGAAGGAATTGATGCACTAAAAAATGAAAGAATAATACACACTATAGGCTTAAAAATGTTGGGACCGATACTTATAAGGTGTGCAACCCTTTTATGTCGTGTATTTATCAATTAATGAGATATGTCAAAAAACACATCACCTTGAGTTAATATTTATCTCAATAAACATTAACACGATGTGGATTAGGTTCATGACATGTAACCACTTAACATCATGAACTAATTCACTATATTTGTTTGGTAGCAGTTACATATCATGTAACATATACATGGTGTGTAATTTTCTTGTAAATAGTCTTCAAACCAACTTCTGTGAAAGTTACATAACCACCTTTAAAGCCTTACAAAATAGTGAAAAACCCTTGTAATCCCATTTAACACATTTATACCTGAACTCCATTAATTCAAATAAACATACATCCCTAAACTTTAGGTCATTTTCCCAAACAAAGGCTCTATGTCTCCAAACAAGACTCAGCCACCAAGGTCCAATGAAAAACTCAAAGAGGGATGTACTTAGAAAAAATATGGGATATTATAACCTCCCCACCATATACCATCTCATCCCTAAGCTGCTCCAAGCATCATTAGGGGTATCAATGAACAATTCTATCCACTATTCTTGTATATCATACTCTCTCTCCCATGTCACCTCCTGAACATGCCCATGCTTCCACTGAATTCAAACCAGAGTTATAAACCTACCCCAGAGATAATTCTCACTATGTTCCACAATCAATATAAAATGCTCCTCTAAGGATTCATCAGTATAAATATCGATTTATACCGCATAAGAATGTCCAATATAATATCAATAAAGCTAAGACATGTGAAACATGTTGTACATGGAACTGTAGCACTCTAGAAGGGCTAATCGTTACACCACTGAACTGACCCTATCCACTATCTCAAATGGATCTACAAACACGGGTTCTAACTTTCCCTGTTTCAAGATACGGTGTTTCCCCAACCTAGAAAGAACCTAAATGAAAACACAATGACCAACCTAGAACTATAGATATCATCTCTAATGGTCAATATATGATTTATCTCTACTTTGTATGGTCATCAACCACCTCCTGATCAATTGAACCTACTCAGATGTATCCTATATGAGACTAGGCCCAATAAGCACTGACTTTCCTGCCTCCATAAAAAAAAGAGGAAAATGAAATATCCTTCCATAAAAATCCTTAAAGGGTTCCATATGGATCAATATTTGAAAGTTTTTATTATATAAAAACTCCAAAAGTGTCATATGCTGCTTCTATAAACCACTAAAATCCAAAACAGAGGGTCATAATATATCCCCCAAAACCTGAATAGTCTACTCAGATTGACCATGAGTCTAAGGGTGATAGGTTGTGCTCAAAAGAACCTATGATCACAGAGACTTCTAAAGACCCTCCTAGAACTATGATATGAAATTAGGATCACTATCAAAAATGATACTCCTCATAACACTGCACAACTGAACTATCTCATATGCATATAGACTACCTAGATCATTGAATATGAAGGTATCTATGATAGGTAAGAAGTGGGATACCTTTTTCAGTTTATCCATGACCACTGATACTACATCACTCTTATGGGGTGTCCTGGATAATCCTATCACAATATCCACAGTGACATCATTCCATTTTTACTTAGGAATGGGCAGAGGTTGTAGCAGCCTAGTTAGCCTCTAATGCTTGGATTTCACCTGTTGATTGATGAAAAATCTCTCCAAAAATCCCACTAACTAACTATTTATTCCTAACCACTAGTATTTTCAACATATATCATGATACAACATTGTTAAACCAAGATGTATCACCCATCACGAATCATGAAATTATCTCATAATCTCCTCGTCTAAGCCTATAGGAACCCATACTCAGCCACAGAAATGAAGATAATTGTTTCTTATAATATAAAATCTTGATGGTATCTCCCCACCATATAATTTTTCCCTTAGGAATAATAACTCCAAATTAGATAACTTCTCTATCTTAATATGTCCCAAAATCACATGTATAATAGATGTCGAATTCAAATCTACTCATCCTGGAGACTCTAAAACATCTAAATTCATGTATGTAAAGAGTGTCATCATCTACCACTTGTTACATGACTCCCACACTACCTCCATCTGTGGATTCTGGATCAAGGTGTCAGAAACTACATTTAACTTTTCCAATGTATAATCCAATTTGAAGTTAATAAACTATAGATAACTAACCCACCTCCTCTACTAAAGGTTTAGGTCTCGCTCAAAAAATATGTACCTAAGGCCCTTATAGTTCGTGTACACCACAAAAAACTCACCCAAAATATAGGGTCTCTAACATATCAGGGAATTTAAAATCGCAAATAAATCTAGATCATGAGTAGGATAATTATACTCATGCGGTCTTAGTTTTTTGGACCCATAAGTAACCACTAAATCCTCTTGTATCATAATTTATTTGAGTCCAACTCTGGATGTGTCACAATACACAGCATATTCTTTACCTATAAAAGGTAAAGTAGGGATAGGTGTTGGGGTCATTCTACTCTTCATCTTTTAAAAATCACCCTCATAAGCATCTAATCAAACAAACCTCACCCCTTTCTTGGTAATCTGGGACATCGGTGCTGCTAGATGGGAGAATTCGTGGATAAAGCATTGATAATAACAAGATAAACCTAAAAAACTTTTAATCTCGAAGACATTCTTGGGTAAATCCAAATATTCCACTGAAACATGTGGTCTATTTTCGCTTATCTACCGGTAAAAGATCTGATGCTCTGCTACTGTGTATAGCATCACTCAGGTCGAATCCTCGACGATAATACTTTTTTAATAGTCGATTGTTTTAAGTTGATTATTTTTTTGATTGGGGGGTTTGTTTGAAGAGCTTATGAATTAATTTATGGATTATTTTTTATTTAAAAAATTAATAAATATTGGGGTGATTTAATTATTATGGAGTTAATCTTGTGATATCCTTGAGCTTTGCTTTATATTGCATTTAAATCAACACCCACTTCACAAGATAACGTTGATTGGAATTCTTAAGTGTTAAGGATTTAATCCAAGCCTTAACTAAACTTAGGGTTCTAATCAATACTATTACTTGTTTATTGTAGTGTATTTATGGTTCCACTAATACATGGAAACCACATGTTAAACAAAATATGTCATTAATCTATGACATGTTAACTCCAACATACACAATGTTAAATTAACGAATACTCATCGAGAAAATACTCTTAATCACTTAACATCCCTAAATTTTGACTCCCACCAATGATAGATTTACTTATACATTTGTTTGTTTAATAATCTGGTTATAATGATTATGATGATAAATTAAGAATAGAAGAAAAATAAAGGGATAAGAAAAGAGTGGTGCGTCGAACACACACACACGAACAATGATAATAATTAAAAAAACGGACTTTAGATTGAATGAGGAAGAAAAAAAAATGGAAGGGGATTCAACTATATTTAAACTATTTTTAGAACATTAATATTAAACTACAGAATTAGGATGATAATAAGTGACATTGAATAAGAAACTTGCATTAAAACAGAATTACAAAACACAAACTTACAAGATTACAAATGAAGAACAACACAAAAGTGAAAGGAAACAAAAAGAGGAGGAAGGGTATATCAAGTGAAAACTTTAGTATGGAAGGTACTTCCAAGACTTTTTTAAGGATTTGGTAGTGCCAATATATGCTCCTATCTTCTGAAATGCCAACCCCTTTGAAGGAGAGGAGGGGGATGCATTTATAGCCCAAGAAAGTGGATTGTTTGCATTCCCAATATGTTCCTCCAATTGGATCGATGATTTGGACTTCCATACAGATGAATCTTGAGATATATACTTCTTAAAATTTTTAGATAATAATTTTTTACTACCTATCTCAAAAGTTTGAGTCATTTGGACATATGGATCCAAAGTTATGGCTGGTTGATTAAATAATTTTAATCTGCCCATTTCAATCCAATATTTTTGAAGTCCAAAATGTGAAAGGGTTTTTGAATAGGAATATTCCCTCAAAGCTGAATAATTTATTCAACAAAGTCATCCGCCTATATCTCCTCTTTCACACTGAAAACTCTTAGCTCTATTTGATTATTACATCATTAGATATGTCATGAATAGTGTCCGGATTTTTATTCCCGACCAGAATGGTGGGTTGGACTTAAAGGCATTAGTTGAGCCCCTTGTTCTTGTAGTTGGACCTTAAAATTTTTATCCATGATTCCTTTTAATAATCTAGAACATATGGTGGAGTTTCATAAAATTTGGGATTTTTTATTTAGACCAGTAACTCAATCATCATTGATGGTCCAGTTTCATCACAAATTCTTTAGGTCCTCTTGTGTTGACCATATGGGCCTTCAAATAGCAGAATTGGCACATGATTTATTCTAATGATATGTGAGAAATTGAATAAGAAATCCTAAAAAACAAAAACCACACAATTTGAGTTAGTATAGTGAGATTTATAAATTAAATAGTAAATTGACTCAATTGGACTACTTCTAAAAAATGATCAAAAATTATACTTAGTATTAAAACATTAATATTTCACACAAATTATGCACATTTAATATAAAATCAGTAAAGGGGGTATATAATAAGTTATGAAAATATTAATAACATCAAATACCCCACACTTAGTCTTGTGCATGTCCTCATGTGCAACAAATATAAAAACATAAAAAAAATCATTTTCACTCACCAACAAATATTAAAATTTTGTTTTCTCCAATCAGGGGAGGTTTAGACTATTTCACTCATCCATTTTTAATTCCACCACAAGTTGTTATAGAAACAATGTTCCAAAACTAATTCATTTTTTTTCATGCTCAATTTTAGAAATGGAAAATGGTGGCACACAAAACTTACTCCTCTCAAGATGATTAATTTATGGAGCTTCACTCATTCACCAACCAAAAGTGAAAATCTTAGAGTTTGTAAGAGCTCTCAACTTCCACTCCCTATCCAAAGTGAACAAGAATAAAGAGGTCTTTTTAAGGGTTTTTTCTGTGGCTATGGGACAGTAGGAATATAATGTCCAAGAGAGATAAGAAGAGGGGTAAAACACCAACATAGAAAAATCAATGCATATTTTTTTTGAAATAAAACATGGAAAGAAATTAAAACACATATTTACAAGGGAATGATTGTGTGAAGAAAGACACAATAGAGGATAAAAATTTTAATGGAATGAAAAGATGGAATATTTAAAAAATACAAAACTTCTCCCAATGACATAAGTGTTCATCAATTTTGTTTTGTTTTTTTTTTATAGTTGAACTTGAAATAGATCTCACACTCATCTCCCAACCCATGATTGATCTCCTCACAACACTAATTGTAATAGTTATAACAAGATCAAAAGTCAAGGAAGAGTGATTTTTGACCCACCCAAGACACAACCCATTCTTATTTTCATTTATCTTTTGTTTTTTTATTTTATTTTTTGATTTTTTTTAACACTTGTCAATAACATTTACAAAATTACATAAATGAAAGTACATTACATTCCCCAAAACACACTGAATTACAACCTCTCCCACACACTGAAATGGATGTTTTCCCTCAAGCATATGATAACATGGTGAAATCAACAAAGGGTACCCAAAATTAAATCCATCCCCCACAATTAAATTTCAAAAAAAAAATATGCAATGAAAATCCATGTTGATATTGGGTGGGAAAAGGTATTGGGATTGTAATGTGGCTATCAAAGAAAAGGTTTTCATTGGCTCGAAGAGGAGTTAAAAAGGAGGTTTAATGTAAGGGAAATGGGAGGCTATTTTGCTATTGTGATTCTCATGTGGTTCAGAAAATTCCTCAATCATATTAATTCACACTAAAGTAGGAAATTCATCTCGAAGGTCTACAAACTCAAAACTCAAAAATGGGGGTGAAAACACACATTTTTAAAAGATAACCATAGGTAGCCCTGGCATGAAATAAAATGTTGGTTCTCACGGTTGGGGAAAAGCATTTTCCAAATCAATAATTGAGCATTCAAAATGTATTATTCTTAACAAACAATTATTTATCCAAAAATATTATGAAAACAAAAAAATTGATATGAAACCATGTCTTTTTGACTCCCCAAAATGGTTGGAGAGAATTACAAAATTTAAGGTGAGTAAGTATGACTCTTTGGATTTTTTTTACATTTTTTTTTAGTTTTTTAGTTTTTTTAGTGTTCTTTAAAATATGCACCCACACAAAAGAGAAAGAGGAAAAGAAAGGGTTTGATGAAGAAAGTGGTAAAAAAATGAAATAGAGAGGAAAAATAATAAAGAGTGAGAGATAGGAAGAGATAGAGATAGTTAAAGGGAAAGAGGTGCCCCCTGGTTTGGATTTGGTGGGTCACCATCTCCATCTAGTGGTGGGTTGACTGCAGAAGTTAGGGATCTAGTGGAAATCGATATTGATCTAGGATTTTGAATCCTCTCATGGTGATGCTTTAACTGATGTCCATTAACCGTGAATGTCCTTTTAGTAGAGGGGTCTTGGACTTTCACTGCACCAAATGGGTAAACATTAGTAATAACAAAAGGACCTTTCAAACGAGAATTAATCTTACCTAGGTAAATCCAAAATCAATAATTGAAGAGAATTACCTTTTCACGTTCATGAAATACATTTCTATGGATGTTTTTATCATGGAGTGCCTTGGATTTTTCTTTGTAGAGATTAGAGTTATCATAATAATAAAGTCAAAGCTCCTCCAGTTCAGCCAGTTGAAACAATCTTTCTTCACCGTGTTTTTCAAGATCAAAATTACAAGTTTTCACTACCCAAAATGACTTATATTGGATTTAAATTGGCAAATGACATGATTTACCAAAAACTAGCCAAAAGGGGACATCACAATTGGTGTTTTATAGGCAGTTCGATAATCCCAAAGTGCTTCACCAAGTCTTTCAGGCCAGTCTTTTGTGGTGGGTTTTACAATTCTCTCAAGAACTCTTTTCACTTCTCTATTATAAATTTCAGCCATTCCATTTGTTTGGGGGTGATATGCAGTTGAAGTTTTATATACAACCCCATTATTTTTCAAAAGAGATTCCATGGTTCTATTACAAAAATGGGTTCCTAAGTCACTAATCAAGGCACGAGGCATGCCAAATCTGTTGAAGATGTGTGTCTTTAGGAACTCACTAACAGTATGTGAAGCATCATTTCTAGTGGGTTTGTCCTTGACCCACCTAGAAACATAATCAACTGCAAGAAGAATGTATGAGAATCCATTGGAAGGGGATAATGGTCCCATGAAATTGATACCCCAAACATCGAAGATTTCACAAAAAAAATTAAAGGCTTTTGGGGAATTTCATTTCTCTTAGAAATTGTGCCAAACTTTTGTCAAGTGGGACATGATTGAAAGAACTCATGTGAGTCCTTGAAGAGTTAAGGCCAGAAGAATCCAGAGTCTAGGACCTTTAGAGAGTTCCTTTGTGGTCTAAAGTTTCCACCACTAGGCATTGAGTGACATAATTATAATATGGATGAATGTTCATTTTCATCGACACATCTCCTTATTAACATGTCAGCCCCAATTTTCCAAAGTTTATTTTCTTCCCAAAAATAGTATTTTGAATCACTTTTCAACTTCATTTTTTTCTTTTGAAAAATTTTCAGGAAAAATACCATAAACCAAGTAATTTACAATTGGGGCATACCATGGTATTTTTGGAGTGAGAGATGAAAGGTTCTTAGTGGGGAATTCAGGATCGATGATTTCAGAATGAGAAGAATTAGAAATTCTACTCAAGTGATCAGCCACAGGGTTTTCTTTTCCTGGTCTATCTTTGATTTCAAGGTCAAACTCTTGGAGCATTAGGATCCATCTTATTAGCCTTGGTTTGGAATCACTTTTCTTTAGTAAGAAATTTATATTAGAATAGTTTGTGAAGATAATGATTTTGGCACCTAAGAGATAGGGCCAGAATTTATCAAAGGCAAAAATCACTGCTAAAAGTTCATTTTCATTGACAGTGTAGTGGGATTGAGTTTCATCCAATGTTTTTGAGGCATAATATATGACATGAGGAATATTTTCTCTTCTTTGACCAAGAACAGCCCCAACAGCTCTATCAGAAGCATCACACATCAACTCAAATGGTAAGAAACAATCTGGGGGTTGGATTATTGGGGCAGATGTTAGAGCAGTTTTGAGTTCAATAAAGGCTCTCTTGCAAACCTCATCGAAATGGGAAGTGACATCATTTTGGAGAAACCGAGTGAGTGGGAGGGAAATCCTACTAAAGTTATGGATGAATCTCCGATATAAACCAGCATGACTGGGAAATAAACGGAAGTCTTAAATAGAAGTGGGTTAAGGAAGTGATTGGATCACTTAAATTTTGGTAGGATCAACTTCAATACCATCATTTGAAACTATGTTCCCTAGAACAATCCCATTTGTAACCATGAAGTGAAATTTTTCAAAATTTAACACAAGTTTACACTTGACACACTTTTGGAGGACTAGAGAGAGTGAATTCAAACAAGATTCAAATGACTCACCATAAATGGTGAAGTCATCCATGAAGACTTCCATGTAGTGTTCATTGAATTCGGAAAAGATACTCATCATACACCTCTGGAATGTTTCAGGATCATTTCAAAGGCCAAAAGGCATTCTTCTATATGCATATATTCTAAAGGGGCATGTGAAAGTAGTATTTTCTTGGTCCTGAGGTGATATTGGGATTTTGAAGTAGCTTGTGTATCAATCAAGAAAGCAATAGTGTGACTTTCCGGCTAATCGTTCCAGCATTTGATCAAGGAATGGAAGAGGGTAGTGATCTTTTCTTATTACAACCTTCAATTTCATATAGTCGATGAACACACGCCATTTTTTCTTTACTCGAGTTTTGACTACCTCTCCATGTTCATTTGTGACAATAGTTATCCAACCCTTCTTAGGTACAACTTGAATTGGACTAACCCATTCACTATCAAAAATTGGGTAGATAATACCAGCTTGAAGAAGCTTGGTGATCTCTTCCCTAACTACCTTAAGTATTAGTGGATTGAGTCTTCTTTGTGGTTTTCTAATTGGTTTGGATGACTCATCAAGATGGATGTGATGCATGAAAAGGGTAGGGTTGATTACTATTATGTCATCTAGGGTCCAACCTATGGCCTTTTTGTTTTCCTCTAACACCTGAAAAATTTTGGACTCTTCGGTTTCAGTAAGTGAAGTAGTGATAATGACAGGATATGAGTGATCACTAAAAAGGAATGCATATTTCTGGTGTTTAGTAAGAGGTTTTAGATTAGTCTCATCTTTCATTTTTGGGTTAGACAACTCAGAAATAGAAGAAGGGACTTCAGTTGATTCATATTAATTTTCCTTAATACTATCCAAGGTGGATCATTAGAGATCAGAATAAATGTGGGATTAAAGAGATTTTTCAAGATCCTCTAGATTGATAGAGTCTATCAATTAAAGGTCCACATCAACTTCACCATTTATGACTTTATTAGTCATGGTGCAGATTTCACTAGATCCTTTGTCATTAGAGCATGAATAACATGGTGGATTGGGGTTCGATTGGCTCTTAGAAGTGTCCTCAGAATCATAGATTGAGAATGCAGAGTAATCCTCATATGGTTATCGCATGGCTTGGAAAATGTTGAACTTGACCAATTGGTCACAAAATTCTATGGATAAGATGCCTGAATGGACATCAATCTGGGTTCTCACAATCATGAGGAATGGTCTTCCTAGAATTAGGGGAGATTGAGAAGAGTTTGTCTCACCTTCAATGTCAAGAACATAGAAATAAGCTGGGAAGATAAGATCATTGACTCAGACAAGGACATCCTCAATTATTCCCTCAGGACTAGTTGTGCTTCGATTGGCCAATTGAATGACAACACCCATTGGATGTAAGGGACCTAGACCAAGGTTGGAGAAGATGGATTTGGGAATGACATTAATTGAGGATCCTAGGTCTATGAGTGCATCATGGAAGTCAGAACTTCCAATTTGGCATGGAACCGTAAAGGTCCCTAGATCTTTTCACTTTATGGGAATAGACTGCTGGGTGGAAACATTTTCAAATTTCCTAAGTTGCCTCTTGTGGGTGCACAATTCCTTAAGAAACTTGGCATACTTGGTAATTTGTTTTATGGAATCTAAGAGGGGAATGTTGACTTCAACACGTCTAAACATGTCGAGCATTTCTGGATCGGGTTCAAAGGACTTATTTGGCTTAAAACAGCTTGAGGAACAGGAATTGGGTTCCTAAGTTGAATAGAAGGAGGTGAGGGAATGGTTTCAGATTCCTTTTCAAGTTTCTTTTTCTTTTCATTTTCTAGGTCAATATTTAAAGGGGGGTTGGAGGACTCATCTTGAGGCATATAAATTTGCTTCCCCGATCATAGTTAAATTTCACTTACATTACCCTTGGGGTTGGGTAATGGTTGAGCTGGAAGTTAGGAAGAATTGGATGGTTGTTGCTGACTAAGGTGGGATGCAAGTTGACCAATTTGGGTTTCAATGTTCTTTAGGATGGAATGGGTGAAGAAGGAAAGATCTTCTACTGCGCTTTCCCATGGTTGCTTGGAAGAAGAGGCATGTCCCGAATTTGGATTACCTAGATTTTGGTTCTTGGGAAAGTGATTTTATTGGTTTTGGTATTGGGAAGGCTCGCTAGGATAATGGAATCCAGGAGGAGGATTGTTTCTTTGAGGTTGAGGAATAAAAGGATAAGGTTGTTGGAAGTTACCAACACCTTGACCATATTGAAACTGGTTTGGGTTTTGAGGAGAGAATTGAGGGGGATGAGATATGAGATTACCATACCTATGGCCTTGGTTATAGGAATAAGAGAAGGGCTCAGAGTGAGGTTGGTTGAATTTTCTAACAAACTGACCTAATAGTTAAGGGTCAGTGTTCCTTTGAGCATATGATGCATTGATCTCCATTGGTCTAGATGAATCAGATTGATCCTCTTGAAGTTTTAGACATGTTTCTATTGGATGAGATGAAGAGTTGCAGATTCCAAAGTTTTTGACAGGTCCAGGAAATATTGATTGTGGAGAAGATGAGGTTGGGGATTTGGAAGCCATATCTAGTTGTCGCACAAGACTTGTCAGTTCACTCATCCACTCGGTAATCTTGTTCGGCTCAATTTATTGATTATCTTGGGCTTATTTGACTTGATCATGTGCTCGAGTATGTAATTGTTGTGTGTTTTCAGCCATGTTACTTATGAGATCTCTTGTAGCTGCAGGAGTTTTATCAACAAGAGCACTGCCACTTGCGGAATGAATGAGAGTTCCCTCCATAACCAATAACCCCTCATAGAAGTATTGGATCAAGAGTTGGTTAGGAATCTGGTGATGTGGGAAGGTTGTAACAATCTTTTTAAACCTCTCCCAGTACTCATGGAGTGATTCACTTGGGAACTGATGGATACCACTTATTTCCTTTCGGATAGAAGCAGTATGAGAATCACGAAAGAATTTCTCTAAGAAGAGTTGCTTCATGTCATTCCACGTAGTTATAGAACCAGGAGGAAGGTAGTAGAGCCATGACTTAGTAGTGTCAGCTAGGAAGAAAGTTAATGCTCAGAGTTTGATTTGTTCCTTAGAAACCCCTTGAGGCTTCATGGTAGAGCACATCACTTGGAACTCTTTAAGGTGAAGATGTGGACCCTCACCGGCTAGCTCATGGAAATGAGGGAGAAAATGAATCAAACCATATTTGAGTTCAAAGTCGGCCTCTATGTTTGGATATTGAATAACCAAAGGTTGGTAAGGGGGAGCAAGTTCTTTAAGTGTTTTTCCCTAGGATTGGCCATATTTAATGCAATTGGTTGGACAAGGGCTGGTTCTTGAATTATTTGATTATCTATTATGTTCCTCCTAATTTGGTGAAGTGTTCGCTCAATTTCAGGGTCAAACAAATCCAAGGGATTTTTTGGGAGGCTACAAGGAATTCAGAAAGATGTTGGAAGAAAAAGGAATATGGTTTTTTCTTTTTCTATTTTCCATTTATGATTTTTATGAGAAGACGGGTTCTTCTTTGTGTTTTTTTTCAATTTTTTTAAACTTTGTTTTTTTTGGGGTTTTTTTACAGTAACCAAAAACTAATGAACAAATAAAGAACCACCCCTAGAAAAGGTGCCATTTGAAATGCGTGGTTGATTATCTCTAATTGACTGGTCAAAGATCTGATGCTCTGCTAATGTGTATAGCAGCACTCGGGTCAAATCCTCGGCGATAATACTTTTTTTAATGGTCGATTGTTTTTAGTTGATTGTTTTTTTTTTGATTGGGGGGTTTGTTTACAGATATTATGAAATAATATATAGATGATTTTTTATTTAATAAATTTATAAATATTGGGGTGATTTCATTATTAGGGAGTTAAGCTTGTGATATCCTTGAGCTTTGCTTTATATTTCATTTAAATTAACAGCCACTTCACAAGATAACGTTGATTGGAATTCCTAAGTGGTAAGGCTTTAATCCAAGCCTTAACATAACTTAGGGTTATAATCATTACCATTACTTGTTTATGGTAGTGTATTTATGGTTCAAATAATACATGGAAACCAAATGTTAAACAAAATATGTCATTAATCTATGACATGTTAAGTTCAACATACACAATGTTAAATTAACGAATACTCATCGAGAAAATATTCTCAATCACTTAACATCCCTAAATTTTGACTCACCCCAATGATAGATTTACTCAGAAATTTTGGTGTTTAATAATCTGGTTATAATGATTATGATGATAAATTAAGAATAGAAGAAAGAGAAAGGGATAATAAAAGAGTGGTGTGTCGAACACACACACAGAAACAATGATAAGAATTAAAAAATGGACTTTCGATTGAATGAGGAAGCAAAAGAAGGGAAGGGGATTCAACTGTATTTAAACTATTTTAAAAATGTTAATATTAAACTACAGAATGTGTATGAGAATAAGAGACATTTAAGAAAAAACTTTCATTAAAACAGAATTAAAAAACACAAACTTACAAGATTACAAACGAAGAACCACACAAAAGTTAAAGGAAAAAAAGAGAGGAGGAAGGGTATCTCAAGTGAAAACTTGAGTATGGAAGGTCCTCCCAATACTTTTTAAAGGCTTTTTTCGTGCCAATATATGCTCCTCTTTTTCTGAAATTCCAACCCCTTTGAAGGAGAGGAGGTGGATGCATTTATAGCCCAAGGAAGTGGACTGTTTGCATTCCCAATCTGTCCTTCCACTTGGATAGACTATTTGGACATACAGACAGCATAATATTGAGATATCTACTTCTTCAAAGTTGTAGAAAATAAAATTTTTACGACCTCTCTCAAAATTTTGAGTCATTTGGACCTATGGATCCATAGTTATGGCTAGTTGATTAAACATTTTTAATCTGTCCATTTCAATCCAATATTTTTGAAGTCCAAAATGTGAAAGGGTTTTTGAACAGGAATATCCCTTCAAAGATGAATTATTTCTTCAACAAAGTCGGAATTATATATCTCCTCTTTCACACTGAAAATTATTATCTCTATTGGATGATTACATCATGAGATATGTCATGAATAGTGTCCCAATTTTTATTCCCGTCAAGAATGGTGGGCTGGACTTCAAGGCATTAGTTGGGACCCTTGTTCTTGTAGTTGGACCTTAAAATTTTTATCCATGATTCCTTTTGATAATATAAAACATATGGTATAGGTTAATAAAATTTTGGATTCGGTATTTAGACCAGTAACTCAATCATCATTGATGGTCCAGTTTCATCACAAATTCTTTAGGTCTTCTTGTGTTGACCATATGAACCTTCAAATTGAAGAATTGGCCCATGATCCCTTCTAATGATATGTGAGAATTTGAATAAGGAATCCTAAAAAATAAAAACCACACAATTTTATTCAGTAGGGTGAGAGTTATCAATAAAATAGTAAACTGACTCAATTGGACTACTTCTAAAAAATGCTCAAAAATTATACTTAGTATTAAAACATTAATATTTCACACAAATTATGAACATTTCATATAAAATCAGTAAAGGGGGTATATAATAAGTTATAAAAATATTAATAACATCATCCACGTCTATGAATTTATATGTATCCACTGAATCTCCTACCTCTTAGATGAAATGACCTAATAAGGTCACTTTATCAATCCATAAACTACATTTGGTTAGATTGGTGTAAAGTAGATGCTCTCTCAATGTACTCAAGATTATATAGAGATGTATGACATGATCATATACTGACTAAGAGTAAACTAATATTTTAATGAAAAAGGCCACCACAAACTGGTCCATAAAAGGAAGAAGTATCTTATTCATCAAGGCCATGAATACTACTGGTGCATTGGTCAACCCAAACCATATCACTATGAATTAATACAATACATATCACCTATTAAAAGTAGTATGAGGTATGTCTAATGGTATCACCCATGACTGGTGGTATCTTGATCTCAAAATTAATCTTGGAAAAGATATTACCACCTCTCATCTAGTTGAATAGATCATTATTACATGGAAAGGGATACCAATTATTGACCTTCATCTAGTTAAATCATTAATAATCCACAAATAAGTGCAAATTCCCTATCAGAATTATTGGAAAAAAGAACTGGAGAACCTCATGGATATGTACTAGGCTGTATGAAACCTTTATATTCTAGATCTTCCAACTGATCTTTCAAATATTAAATCTCTAAAAGTTCTATTCTATAAGTTAGGATAGAAACTGGCTCTGCTCTTGCAACCAACTTGATCATGAACTCAATCTTCTTCTTGTGAGGTAAGTCATAGAAGTCATTAGAAAATACATTAAAAAAATGGTCTACCACTGGAGGAAAGGTATCCTAATACATTCCACCACCATGCATAATAATTATTGCTATCTGAGATATGAAATAATCCAATCTTCACTGAATTGGTCTTATCTGACCAA
Organism: Viscum album; assembly: GCA_963277665.1. Lineage (NCBI taxonomy): Eukaryota > Viridiplantae > Streptophyta > Magnoliopsida > Santalales > Viscaceae > Viscum > Viscum album. Next base: position 1,169,557,608 of record OY728164.1, read on the forward strand.
CCTAAAGATCCCACTCATCTTGGTGGGAATAACTGCCTACTTCAGAAGATGGAAAGGTAAATCTCTATTGATAATAATCAATATGATCTTGGTATAGGACTAACTAATCCATACCAAGAATCAAATCAAAACCTATCATTTCTAGAGAAAATGGTTCCCATAAGAAATGGTAATCACCGATCTCTAAAGAACACACCTTGAAACGTTTGATATTTGATGACTGAACTCCAAATGGTGTATCGAAGGTCAAATAAACATCTAATATTTCCACAACCAAGCACAAACTATTTCCAAAGAGAGAAGATAAAAATTATTACAATGATCATGTATCAAACAAAACAAAATCAAGGGTATATGATATATGAATCGTATATCTAATATTATAAGGTCCTACATCCATAATAGCTGAAGTAGTTTGCATAGTGTGAAATTGACTGGCCCTTATTCCCTGGGCTCTAACCTGACTCCCTTGATCTATTCTCTTTTCCAGGTACTTTCATTTTTTTACTGGGGTAACATGTCCCCTACCTCGACCTAAATGTCCTATGAAACTCTAGATACCTATCTAATTAGAAGTATCTTAGTCCTTACTAGACTTTGGAACCTGTATTGATCCCCTACCACTAATCTACTGTGATAATTTTCTATAAAACTTCTAAAGATGGCCCAGACCACCATAAGAAAGACACTCCAAAGTGGGGTACGGAAATTGAGGCTAATTGTGAGCCAACTTTTCATACTGATAAATATATAATAGAACATATTTATGATATGTTTTCCCACTACCCTAGCTTCTCTTTCCACTATTTCCTTAGTGATAACTATCATAGAGACACTTCTTTCCACCAAAATAAGAGCTCCTAGTTCATCCTACTGAAATAGTATGGTTACTGCTCAAGGCCTCTTTTAGATTTCCTTCTATGATGACTGACTAATTCATCACATATAAAATGATACACAGATGAAAAACATTCACTTGTGACTAGATCTCATAGAAAAGTTTGTCGTTATTTCGCACTAGATATCTCATCATTTACAAAAGATGGATCAAAGCACTCTAGGTTAGTGAAACGTTTAGAATACTCTATCACTAACATTAAATCCTATGTCAGATGCATTAACTCACAAGCCTTATCATCCCTCAATATCTCTGTATAGAAGTGCATCAAGAACTTCAACTCAAATATCTTCTAAGATAACTCCTCTTAATGCCCATCCTACTCTAGAATGTCCCACCAATGCTTGGAAGGTCCATGAAGCATATACGCAACAAGATTCACCCTCATATATGTTGGTATCTCAAGATGATTGAAGATCATATGGACTAACACAATCTAAAACCTGACTGCCTAGGGAACACCCTCCCTAGTGAATAAAGGAGGATACTGTAGCTGAAACTCCCTCATCAACTCAGACATTGATGACATGGTGTGAACATTCTCCCTTTCTAGTGATCGCATGACCCTCAAGAAATTGTCCCAAAGTTTAAAATCTATCTGATCCTAAAGATCTACAAGAATTTATGGTTCAGTAATGATAGGAATGTATTTATTTCCACTCTCCTGATGCTCAAATCGAAGACAATGAGGTGGAATTTTCTCTACAAGAAAAACAAACTCCTTAAAACATTAGATAAAAACAAAGTCAACATCAATAGGAAACAATAGTAGAGAACCACTACTTTGGGTCACACAAGAGCCTCAGCCCAGTTGGTGAGGACTCGGAAAGTGCATCCAAGAGACCTGAGATCAAAAACGGGTGGAGACATATTTCTTGGGTACCGTAGCAGTACTATAGAAGGAACTGTATCAAATATTATTTGGTATTGTAGTAGCCATAAATATTCATCCATTTGGGCCTTTGGGCCACCGGTTTGTTCCTTAGGTCCTGAAAGGCTTTCAGGCCACCCAAGGCCTTTAAGCCAGTTGTATCCCAAGGCCTTCAGTCCGCCCCAATGCCTTCAGGCTACATGAATATGCAAATATACCAATCATATTATAAGGGACAAAGCTCCAGATGAGGATTCAGAGCAAGTGCATTCACCAGAGCAGAGCTAATCAGAATTGGAAGAATGAGAGGTTATGGCATTGAAATCGGTATCAATCATGTGCATCTCTACATAAGATAGATAGCTGACCATCCTTGTAAAGGTGGAGTGTTGATATCATGACATTTTTTGGGGATGATCATTTCCAAGTTTTCTTGTCTGGGTAATTTCCTCTAAGACCTATGGGTCATGTAATTGTCTCCTAAGCCTTAGGTCCTTGTAAGAGTTCCACCTCACCCTTTGAAAGGTGTATTATCAAAAAATAATAAAAATAATAAAGGCATAAAGTCCATTCAGGCACTACTCTGGGTCTATCTAAACATGTCTTACAAGTGTTTTAGCATGAAATAACAGTTCATTTCATTCTATCTATAAAATATAATAGTTTCTCATACCACATATCATATAGGAGATTATATGAAACATGTAATAAATATGTACCTATCATGAACAGTTCATGTCAATATATATCCCTATGTATGTATCATGATGCATACATACTCATCACGTGACATATTGGGACATGAGTAGAAATATCAAAAAACAATATCATCGTGAAACAATAACATCACACAACATGTGAATCACCCAAGCTGAAATAACATCAACTATAATAAGAAAACATCATAAGAAACATTCCCAGCCCTGGGCACTTGGATTTTACCTCTTACATGGGTTAGATACTCCCATAAACAAGCTTATTACTAAGTCCTGACACATACTGGTATTTTTTATACCTTTCCCAAAATATTAAACTGATAGAAAAGAAAAATTTAAGGCTCTAATACCACTTTGTAACATCCCTCGATCTGGTACTCTCTCGTGTGTCCAAAATGGGTTGGTTATAAGACCTTAAGTGCACCTTCTCATATGCCAGAGGCTATAGAATAGTAGGGAGGTTGTGATAAATATAGTGGGGAGACTATACCCCCCAGTATAGAGTCTCCATATAGTATAAATAAATAGGTAATAATAATTATCAGAGTAATATAGAACATCAAAAACCATATATCATATAATTTTAGAGGAAAGTAGAAACCAATAAAGAAATAATAATGAATCATGTAATGACAAACTAACATTTATTTAAATGTAAAACTAAAAACAATACAAATAAAATAATCAGACAGTTCTAAATAATCACAAAATACCTAGTCTCGAACCCTACGTTGGACTTATCTACAAACTCCAACCCGTTTAGTAAGTAATAAAAGAATTATAAACAAGGCCCCTTTACCTTATCCAAACCTGCATCCATTTAATCTACTTGGGTACCAAATGATAGCCCAAATAGGGTGTGAGTAAAACTCAATAGGTCAACACGACTATGTATAAACAAAACTAGTCTGATAATAAGTTTATGCAATAAATCTATAAAGAGGTTTATTAATTAATAAATTAATATAATTCATCAATAAACCTATTTCATCACCATGTTAGAATGTATTTAAGCATGAAACACAACCATGCCAACTATATCCATATATCCACGTAAAAATTAAACAACAGGACAGATCCCTCTGTACAATCATTTCAGCTTGTGTCCCTAGGCATAGCCTGCTGTATATGAATTTTTTCATGTATCACTAGGAATAGCCTTCTATATAATCATTTCATTATGTATCAATGATAATATATAGCTAAATTATCATTTCATCATGATTAATTGGGGATATCCTACTATATAATCACTTCAGCATGTATCACTCTATATAAGCATTTTATCATGTATCATTGGGAATATCCTGATGTACAATCATTTAAAAATGTATCATTGGGCCATGCCCACTATATAATCATTTCAACATATGATCAAATCCCTATATATAAGCATTACAACCACTACTGAAAAATGGACCTATCCCCATGGTTTTCTCCAAAATCGTGGGGATAGACCCCCCCCCCCCCCTATACACACAGTTTTGGAAAACTGTGGGTATAGGTGACTTTTAAAGACCTATACCCACGGTTTCCCAAAACCGTGGGTATAGGGGGATCTATCCCCACGGTTTTCCAAAATTGTGGGGATAGGTCCGGAAAAGTCACTTATACCCACGGTTTCCAAAAACTGTGGGTATAGGGGTACCTATCCCCATGGTTTTAGGGAAAACCGTGTGGATAGGTCTGGGCTAAAATACCTATACCCATGGTTATAAAAACCGTGGGTATAGGTCACTTTTGTGTGCACGGGAAATTTTTTTTTCGTGGGAAGGAATTTTTTTTTGGCGGGAACCCTATACCCACGGTTCTTCCCTCTATACCCACGGTTTTTATAACTATATTTAACTATATATATATATATATAGGTGATGTTAGGGTAGTGGTTAGACACGGTGTTTGCAGCGAAGAGGTTGTGGGATCAAAACTCGGTGCCTGCATTATTTTAGGACCTATACCCACGGTTTTGAAACCGTGGGTAAAAGACATTGACACCATGGAAATTGGATATGTTTCGGCGACACGGTGGCAGGACACCTATACCCACGGTTTTGGAAAATCGTGGGTATAGGCTGGGGACCAATACCGATGTCGTTCCAGCCCACGGTTCCCAAAACCGTGGGTATAGGCTATACCCACGGTTTTGGGGGCTATACCCACGATTTTGAACCATGGGTATAGGCCATTTTTTCAGTAGTGAACATGAATCAATAATTCATAATAGCAATGGTATCACAATACCACATCATAAGTCTTAATGGTTAATTATGCAAATTACCATTTGCATTTCAATTACACTTTCATTTATATCTCAAATGATTAATAGTAATATCAATAAGAAATAATCCATTACCTATGGATTCTATATCAAGTAATCACCAATGGTTTCATGTCATGCAAAACACACTTTAAACCATTGTCCAACTTCTTATTATTCAAGGATTCGGTCACTTAATGGGTAGCCATAATCTAGGTTACATCAACAATTGTATCCAAGGGATCCAACCAATATTTCAATCAATTATTTACCATTAATTAATGAGTAAATTAATTAGAGTGCATTTTATGTCATCACAATAACAATATTTCATATAATTCACAATTAAACAGACCATAAGGTTAGGTTTAGACCCCCTACATTTATCTAGTGATCAAGATAATACTTTAAATGAAAAAATCCAATAAGGAAGAAGATGGAGAATATCAAAAGAAGAACCTAGATTAACCCATGAAAATATCAAAACCCCCAAAAAAACTTATGGTCAAAATATTTGCACCACCATAATAAGGAATTAAGTAAGATAAGGGAAACCTAATCATAAACACTCATCAGGGATCGTATGTGTAATCGGGACATCCAAAAGAGAGTAAGAGACTCCAAAATCACCTATAAATTATCCTAAGTTTGATAATAGGAAAGGATTCACCAAAAAAATCATATACACAGTGGGATTAAAATCATTGGGGCTAATACTTACACAGCGTATAACTATTTCATATTGTGTATTTCTTAATTAATGGTATACACCAAAAAACCCATCAAATCAGGTTAATATTTATCCCGATCAAAATTTAAAAATATTAATTATTTTAAAAACATGTAATAAATTCACATAATTAACTATTTAGTGAAATATTTTTTGCATTAGTTACATTTCGTGTAACATATACACAACATGTAATTGTCCAGTGAACAATTTTCATCCAAAATTTTGTGAGAGTTCATGAATCACCTCTAAAGCCTTCCAAACTCATGAAAAACCCACATAACCCCATTTAACATGTTTATACCTATATTACATTAATTAAAATAAACATACATCCCTTAACTTAATTCATTTTCACAAAAAAATTCTCTCAATCTCCGAACAAGACTCGGCCACCAAGGTCCAATGAAAAACTCAAAGAGGGACATACCTGGAAAAAAGATAGGATATTAAATCGATGATATATATATAAGTTTATTTAAATAAATAATATAGTATTTATTTACATTTTTTAAAGACAAAATAATAATTATCATCTTTCCATCATGATTATTGAAAAATGGAAATGTTACTCATGCGTATATACGGCCTACTATCTATATAATTGTAACATATTTCATTTTTCATAACCATATTTTATAATTGGTTTAAAATTTATAATTTATGTATAAAAATGATAATTATTTCATGATTATTATTTTTCATATTATTTAATAATGACCACTTTGGCTATATCCAAACTATTGATATCATTTTGGATATATGAGCTGAATATCGTCAAAACATATTATGTGAACTTAATTGATTAAGTAATTATATATAACATGGTAATAAATAAAATAAAGTGAATAATAAAATTGAAAAAAAATTATTAATCAAGTAAATAAATAAAATAAGTTTATTATTCATGAATATAAATAATGTATGTGGATAGTCAGACTTGAGGTAAGGGATACTTTACTTTAAAAACCTTATTTAAAATGATTTAAAGATTCATTTTCTAAATCTTTCTCTTCTATGTCCATATTATTAAAATTATTTTATGGATGTATTTATGAATTATAAAGTAAATTCTATTTATCTTTTTTTAAGTAATCCTTTTACATATTTTATACATAATTTTTTGACTTTCTTTACAAAAGACAAAAAAATGCTCTATTTTAACATTTAAGGAATCATAGGTTTTTTCCACAATTTAAATGATTATTTTATTTTTTGATTACTTTATAATATTAAATTTTTTATTTAAATAAAAACCCTCATACTCTTTTTCAAGGGAATTTTAGTTTTTAAAATTGGGTTTTAAAGAAAAGCAATATATAAATATTTGAAAATGTTTTCTTACGGGTGAAAAAAATGTTTTTATGATGCAATCTTTCTATATTATGATTATGTTATGGTTATATGAAATTTTTTATAGTGACACATGGATCCTTTATAAAATAAAAATGGGTGGTTCCATTATAAACCAAGGATGGGTAGTCTCGTTATAAACCAAGGACAAGTGGTTCTATTATAAACCAAGGACAGTTCGGTCCATTATATCCCTCCAATGAATTGGGTAATGATTATGTTTCATGATACATTATGTATTAAATTAAGAAGTAAACCTAATCCATTATGGGACACTATCCACCATGTGATGTTGTCTTGGAAGTTATCCTTGAATTATGTTTATGTCATGTTTTGTGTTGTCACCATATTTCTTTTATGAGTATTATTTTTCCTTCAATATTTCTTATGAAATGTTCTATAAAAATATTTTGGTAGAAAATTTTATTTCCAATGTAATAAAATTTTTATTTTAATCCTAAAGTATCTTTTGAAAAAAGATAAAAATTTATAAGTATTCATGAACTAAAAATTTTATTTCTTTCATTTTATGGCCCTTATTGGTCTTTTTGTGCTTATCCCACATTTTAAAGTATTTTTTACATGGTTTTAGGCATGAGTATGGATAAGGATGGGCTCAAGATGAAAATTATGAAGATATTTCATGTAATGAAAACTTGTTATATCATAAAATTTTTGTTTTATGAGGAAAATGGATACTAAGTAGAAGTGAATAATTAGTAATGAAATATTTATTTTTGTAAAAAAATATAATTATATAAAACTCTAAAACTAAAATATAAATAGGTATGTTATTTATACATATTTCATTTTGATACTGCAAATTTTGTATGGTTGAAATTGGGTCACATTGATTGGTATCAAATCCAAAAAATAAAAGTTCATGATTTTAGCACCAGATTTGAGATTTAGGGTCTTGGTTTGTTACAATGTGTTCCTTAGAGTTTTAGAATTTGATATATAATTGTTATTTAGATTTGGTAGGGGTGAAAACTCTTATGAATTTCATTATATATTCAATTTTATGGTTAATTTTTTTGTCTCATTATGTGTTTTATTCTTATCATTCCATTTAGAGAATTTTTAAATGGTGGGAAGACTTATGCTAAGTATTCATCCCTATTAATTTATTACTTCATGATCATATAGTGTTTTTCTTGTACATGTAATATGGTTTCATAAAATTGATCATTTGTTTTAGATAATTTATCAGTTTTTGATTGATTTCTTCCTTTGGTTATTATAATCATTCCCCTCCAAACCCACATCATTCCACAGAGTGTAGTTGTGACTTATTTTTGGATACTTCTATTTTTAATAAGGATTTGTTTGGGGAAGAAAGTGGAATGGTGAAGAGTTAGTCTCACCCTGTGTCACTATATGTATTATTATATTAATAATTTTTTTAATTTAAATTTTTATAATTTTGAGCCTATTGTTCTAAATTTTTGATAAATTTTATTTTGTGTGTGGCTTGTGCAAGATCCCCACATTGTTAGTACAAACCATTTAGATGAACCTTTTAAAGAATTCATGAGGATCATGATTTGGGGAGTAAAGTTGTAGGAAAATCCATGTGATTAAACCTTATATAGGGCTTTATCTGTCATGACCCATCCTAGGGGCCCGTTCCGTGACTACCCCAAGCCCGCCTTCCATAGGCCAGGGGCTGGCGACTAGCACCAAGGCATAAATTCCCGATAAAAAGGGAATGCATTGCCTTTGGAAAGTAAACAAACATCACAGAGCAAGAAAGCAGTAGAAGTAAACACTAAGTAAAAGCTGGTACAACAGTAAGTGCAGAAAAGTAAGTGGGCCAGTATATAAACCCAAACTGAAAGTAAAGTACAACTGGAAAGGGAAAACATCAATTGAAAAGTAGAGTTGTAGCGTCGAGCAGTCCACTGGAGGTCCCACCTGAAGGGTGGGTACAGTTAGCCTCCACTGCTCCTCGGGTCCAACCAACCGCTCCGAGTACGTCCCGCCCAGTGGTCCACCTCCAGGTACCGTCCTGCTCCGCAAGCCTCAACAACGATCAGCGATGTCCGTCGTCTGCAACCAACACAACGTAGTGCGGGAATAGCCCGTGCAGGGGTGAGTATAAGCTACTCAGTAGGGACCCCGAGACCCCTGAAGGTCTCCCAGAATCCACAAGGATAATCCACAAAGGAAAGATACAATCACAAAGTAACATCCGACACAGCTTAGGTATATGCCCATACATATACCTAAGTCATCAATTCTCGTTCGGCTCCAACATTCGAACCCAAGTACAACCCAGTCCACATAGGAAAGCAAAGTGTAAATCCACACAGGATAGCACAACACAATCTACATAGGAAAGTAAAACAGGATTCAGCTCACATAGGTATACTTCTTCGTATGACGATAGAGATGATCAGATATTGCCACTAATTCATCTAAGCCGTCGGACCCACAAATGATTGATAGGTACTAACCCCCGCAATGACCCACATATGATCTGACCCACAAAGGATCGATAGGTAACTAACCCCCGCAATGACCCACACAGGATCGGACCCACACAGGATCTATAGGCGCTGGCTCACACAGAACCGATGAGCGCTGGCCCACACAGGATCGGACCCACACAGGATCAGTAGCACTGATCCACATAGGATTGTTGAGTGCTGTAGTCGTCGCCGTCGAATCCATTGATGATCATTGTATAGTCGTCGTCGTCACCGTAGTAAACGCAGCCAGCTCTAGGGTTCCCGCACACAGCAAGCTCATTTGGGAGGGTCTGCTCCACAAGCCGAGAGGCTAATACATCAACTGACACATAGTCCAGAGTTTATGTATCCAAAAGTTCCGTATCGTTAATAGGAACTCAACGTCATAGACGGCGCGTCAATCGGACGCCCGGTCAGAGAGTTATTGGTTTTTTCGTCCCAGGGGCCTGGTTGGTTTTTAAGGCAAAACCAACCCGACCGTACTCCACCTACATCCAAACCTCGGGAGGAGTATGCCAAAAGATCCGTCTCACTTATAGGAATCCAACAAAGTCGGTGGTACGTCAATCGGACATCCGGAGCTCAAGTTATAAGTGTTTCTGCTCCGAAGGCCCGGTTGGTTTCGTGTACGAACCAACTCGGTCGAATCCAAAGTATTCCGAAACCTTGAGTGTGATATACCGAAATGACCGTCTCGATCCAAGGATCGCATCTCCACTGACGGTGCGTCGATCGGAAGTCTGTAGCCAGAGATATGGGCAAAATAACCAAAAAGGTCCGAAAATGAGGGTTTCGGGCCCGGACCGACCCGGCCCGAGACCCCCTGGGTCGGCCCGAACCGGGTCGACCCGACCTAATTCCGGGTGGGCCCGGCTTGGCGTGGCCCAGCCCGGCTGGCGCGGCCTGGAGGCCTGGTGCGCTGGCGCGCGACGCCAGCTGGCTCGGTCGAACGGTCGAGCCGTTCGGTTATGCGGGGGGGCGCGCTGCCCCCTGCCGTTCGGAAACCGCGGCCCCAATTAAGGGGCCGCTCAGCTGGCCAACCGTGGGTTTGACCCCCATCTCTTCCCCTATCTGGTCGGCCCGCCCTGGCAGGCCGGTTCCTGCTCCACAGGACCGGCGACGGCCGGCCCCCTCCCTGCTCCAACGCCGGCGGCCCGTCTCCGGCCGCCGGTCACCCTGTTTCACCGCGGCCCGGAACCGGCCGCGGCCTTGGTCGTCCGGTGTGGCGCGACGGCGCCGTGCTCTTCCACCGTGGCCCCGCTCCGGCAGCGGTTTCTTTGGGTTTCTCCGACGCGGCACGATGGCGTCGTGTCCTTGTTTGTTTCCACAGTGCGGCGTGACGGCGCCGCGCATTCCTTGTCGCACGATCACATGCGGTGCGACGGCACCACACCATTCTCGTTTCAAACCACAAAGAAACAAACACACGGATAAGGGAGGAGGGTCGGCCGTGTTTGTGCAGTCCGGCCCCCTCTCGTTAATCGATAGCATTTGGTCGTATTTTCACAAAGAACGACAAGGTGGTAAACACAAACAAAATAATTAAATAACCCCTACCTCAAGCGTAGCTTGAACGGAGGTTTGTCGAACGAGGATTCGTCACGGAAGAACTGTCGCGGAAAGAGACGTCATGAAAGAAGACATCACGGAAGAACCGTCGCGGTATACGGCGTCGCATAGTCGGTCTCCTAGGACTTGGCGTTCTTCATCATAGATCGATGTGTTCTTTGCGTTCTTCGTCGAAGATCGAAGAAGATCTTCAAGTCCTTATCCTTTTCTCCCAAAAACTCCACCACAAGGTTGAAAATGCAAATAAAATAATCCCAAGTCTTATTTTATTAACACAAGATAAGTATTTGAATTTCAAAGGTTTGAATTAATTCCACTTAATTAATTCAAGCCAAGTTGTCATCATTAAAGATAAGTTGAGGGAGTTAGGAATTTGAAGGGGTGGGGTTCGTGTGGGCCCCACCAACCTCATAACCTCCCTTGGGAATTTGGGTAGTTACCCAACTTCCACCCAAGCCTTAAACCACTTTAAGAAAAAATAAAAATTGTAGAATAATAATAAATTAAACTTCCACAATTTTTATCATCTACTCTAGTGATAACACAACTCCGGAACAGGTGTTCCTAAGCAATTATCGGCGTTGCGGTTCCATCGGTGCCCTCGGAATTTGATTCCGAGCAACGGTTCAAAAGTTATAAATTCCCGCTCGTTTGTTCACTAAACGTACCTGAACTAAACTTCAGATAGAAATTCCGGGCACACCGGGCCTTGGAATCAAGTTCCGTCAGAAACTGCGTTCTTGTAAAATCACAAAGAAAATTAAGAAAAAAAATTCCTTGAATTTTACGGGTCTTTACATTACTCCCACCTCAGGGTTTTACGTCCCCATAAAGATACATCATAAACTATGGAAACAAATGTGGGTACTGAGCACGCATCTAAGCATCCCGCTCCCAAGTGCTCTCGTGGAGGTTCTCGTGCTGCCATCTGATGCACACTAGAGGAATCGACCGTCCACGTAGGACCCACTCCTGTCAATCCTCGATCTCCACCGGGACCTCCGCAAAAGTCGCCCCATCATCAACGTCTATCTCCCCATGGTCAATGATATGCGTTGGGTCGTGCACGTATCTCCTCAGCTGAGATACGTGGAAGACATCGTGCACTCGGTGCAACTGAGGTGGTAGAGCCAGGCAATAAGCTACCTCGCCAATCCTGCTGAGGACTTGGAACGGTCCGATGAAGCATGGAGACAACTTGCCACCTCAGCCAAATATCCGTAATCCACGTCGAGGTGAGACACGCAAGAAGACGTGGTCTCCATCCTCGAACTCTAGTGGCCTCCACCTCCTGTCAGCATAAGACTTATGCCGGCTCTGTGTTGTCCTCATCCGCTCTTGGATGACCTGGACCTTCTCTGTCGTGGCCTGGACCATCTCCGGTTCCACAAGTGCTAACTCCCCAGGGTCTGTCCAGCACAAAGGAGATCTGCAAGGTCAGTTGTACAACGCCTCGTACGGTGCCATCCTAACGGTGGAGTGGTAGTTGTTGTTTTATGCGAACTCCACCAAGGGTAGGTGGTCCTCCCAGCTACGACCAAAGTCGAGGACACATGCGCGGAGCATGTCCTCAAGAGTCTGAATGGTCCTCTCCGTCTGACCATCTGTCTGAGGGTGAAAGGCATTGCTCATACGTATCTGCGTCCCGAATGCCTCCTGTAACCCCTTCCAAAGCCAGGAAGTAAAGTGAGCATCTCGATTGGAGAAGATAGATGATGGCACACTGTGAAGCCATACAATCTCCTGAACGTAGAGACGTCCCAAGATCTCCACTGAGCCCTGCTCTCTGATGGGTAAGAAGTGAGCCGACTTGGTGAGTCGGTCGACAATCACCAAGATGGAGTCGTGACCTCTGGAAGTGCATGGAAGTCCAGTCACGAAGTCTATAGATATCCCGTCCCACATCCACTCCGGGACCTCTAAGGACTGTACTAACCCTGCTGATACTTGGTGCTCTGCCTTCACCTACTGGCAAGTGAGGCATCGAGAAACGAACTCCGCCACAGCCTTCTTCATGCCCGGACACCAGTGATGTCATCTGAGATCATCATACATTTTCTTCACTCCGGGATGTACCGCCAAGGGAGAAGTGTGAAACACTCTCAGTAGCTCCTCTCATAAAGTGACTGGTACCAAGGTACGTCCTCTGAAAAGGACATCGTGATATTCTCCAAAGGAGAAACCATCAGGTGCCTCTCCTGAGGATATCTGCACACGCTGCGTTTCACAGTCCGCATCCCCACGTTGTGCCTCTCTGACCCACTGTAGTAGTGGAGGGGTGATTGTGAGAGACTGAAGGAAGGTTGCTCCATCTCTATCCACGAATGATATCTGCAAAGAGGCTAGCTGCTCTGTTGCCTCCTCAAGTAGCTGAATTCACGTCCTCCTGCTAAGAGCATCGGCTACCACGTTCCCCTTCCCAGGAGTATAGACTATCTCAAAGTCATAGTCCTGGAGGAACTCGATCCATCGCCACTGTCTTAGATTTAGGTCCTTCTGAGAGAAGATGTATCTAAGACTCTGATGGTCAGAAAAGACTATAAAGCACTCGCCCATCAGGTAGTGTCGTCATGTCTTCAGAGCGAAGACCACTGCTGCTAACTCCAGGTCATGGGTAGCGTAGTTCTGCTCATGCGGCCTCAACTGACGTGATCCATAGGCGATCACGGCCCGCTCCTGCATCAGGACACATTCGAGTCTGGTTCCTGATGCATCGTAGTAGACTACGTACCCAACTCCCTCCTCAGGCAACCTCAAGATAGGGGCGCTGGTCAATCTCTGTCTCAGCTCTTGGAAGCTCTGCTGACATCTTTCCAACCACACAAAGGGTTTTCCCTTCTTTGTCAATGCTGAGAGTGGTGCCGAAACTCTGGAGAAGTCTGGCACAAATCTCAGGTAGTATCCAGCTAGCCCCAAGAAACTTTGTACCTCTGTCACGCTCCTGGGTGGCTCCCAAGCTAGCACTTCCTCGATCTTCGTAGGATCCACCGTAACTCCTGCCTCAGAGATGACGTGTCCCAAGAAGTGAACCTCACGTATCCAAAACTGACACTTCGAGAGATTTCCATAAAGATGGTGCTCTCAGAGTGTGTCTAGCACAACCCACAAGTGGTAGGCGTGCTCCTCCTCAGTCGTCGAGTAAATCAAAATGTCGTCGATGAATACCACGACAAATCGATCGAGGTATGGATGAAAGATCCTATTCATGAGGTCCATGAACACTTCTGGAGCATTGGTCACACCGAAGGGCATAACCAAGAACTCATAGTGGCCATACCGGCACCTGAAGGTCGTCTTCTGCACGTCCTCGTATTGAACTCTGAGCTGATGATAGCCTGACCTGAGGTCTATCTTCGAGAACCACCGTGCTCCCTTGAGCTGGTCAAAGAGGTCACCAATCCTCAGTAGAGGATACTTGTTCCTCACTTTCACCTGGTTCAGGCGACGATAGTCGACACAAATTCGCAAGCTCTCGTCCGCCTTCTTGGAAAAAAAATCGGGGAATCCCAGGGTAAAACACTGGGTCGGATGAACCCCTTGCCCTGCAAGTCCTCCAATTGTACCTGTAGCTCTCGAAGCTCAGAAGGGGCCATCCGATATGCTAGAGTCAATATCGGGGCTGTTTTGGGGTATAGGTCGATATAAAATTCTACCTCTCTATGAGGAGGTAGCTCTGGATCGTCGTCAGGAAAGACGTCTGCATACTAATCCACCACTCAGGAAAACTAGGACTCCGCACGTCAACAGCTCCTAGGATGAGGCTAGCCAACTGATGAGTGATGGGTTGTCTTATCCTCTGCGAGAGTCCATCCTGTGCTGCAAAGGCTCCCTTCTCGCCGGTGAAGGTGAACCTACTCCCGTAGGTGCGTACACATCGCACCTTGCGCCTAATACAGTCAATCTGTGCATGGAATGTAGACAACCAATCCATGCCCAAGATGACGTCGTAAGGCCTCGACGCCGCTACAAGAAGATCCCAGCCAAATCTCTCACCTCCTAGAGTAAGCTCACACTGCCGGAACCAGTGTGTAATCGTCGAGTCTGCTCCCGTAGGAGTCTCTAGCCGTAAGGATCGAGCCAACGGCTCTGTCGGAATCTCCGAGCTCCGAACAAGGGCAGTGGCTATGAAAGAATGACTCGCTCATGTGTCTATAAGTACTGCAGAAAGGGTGGAATAGACACAGATAGTACCTCGAATCATCTCGGGAGTGTCGTGGTCGTAGGCCTCCGCTGCCTAGAGTTGTGCCTATCTCTGCCCGCCAGCTCTCTGTGTCCAGGGTGGACCTCCTGGTGGTGGTGGTGGTAGAGCCTCAAAGCGTCTCCCACCACCTGCTGTTCGGCCTGCTCCTCTACCTCGTCCTCCTGCTCCCTGTGGACCGCCATGGTCGACCCTTTGCCTCTGCCTCGGTGGTCCCTCAGCTGTCTGCTTCTCCTCGGCACGGCGGGTCGGGCAGTCACGAGCCATGTGGCCCTGCCCGCCGCACGAGTAGCACTGACTGCCTCCCGAAAGACTGGCTCTGCACTGTGTGCCCCGCACTGCTGAGCCAGTGTCCTGAGATCGTCTGCCTAAGGTTCTGGTCTGCCTAGACCCATGAGTCATCTGTCGACTACCTGCTACATAAGACTCTGCTACGTGCCACCCCGCGGTAGGTCTGGCCGCTGAAGAAGTCTCGGCAAGAAAGATCTCGATCAAAAGGGCTCTCTCCAGTACTCCTGCCTGGGTCGGAATGTTGAGGGAGATCAGTAATGCCCTGATCTCATGTCTCAATACCTACTCAAAGGTCCAAGCCCAGAAGAATGGGTCCCGTACTATGTCTGTCGAGTAGCGTGAGAGATCGGTAAATCTCGTCGAGTACTGGGCGACTGTCAAGCTGCCCTGCCGCAGTTGAAGAAGCTTCTGGATGCGCACCGCATGGAGGGTGGCTGGGACGAACTCCTAGGGGAAGAGGCCCTCAAAGTCCATCCAGAGGAGAGATGCCTCATCGTGCACCTGGAGCATCAAGCTCCACCATCGGCCCGCTGTCGCGTGCAGTAGGATCGCCGCAAGGATCACCATGAGGTCTGCTGGTGTCCTCACTAACCTGAAAACTCTCACCACTACCTCCAGCCAGTCCTCGGCTGCCTGGGGGTCCGTCTCCCTGCGGAACCTAGGCGTTCGCTGGCACTGGAACTCATGCAGTGCACTAAGGTGACGTGCATCGTCAGCAGCTGGGGCTGGAAGCATCGGTGGCTCGACGGGTAAAGGTACTGTCGATGCCTCATCTATCAAAGGGCCCTGCACCGAGGCCTCGTCGCTCGGTAGGCTGTCGTCACGCTCAACTCTCGGAACCCTAGCTGGCTATCATCATGGGGCCATCCTGAAAAGAAACAGGTGTGCCATGGTCAAACAGTATACCTGGTGAGCTGACACAAAGTAATCACAAAGAAAACTTGAAACACACATGAAATCAATGATTTCGTGCATTAAGTCGGAAATTAGAAGTCAGGGTCCTGGTGTACGGATACGTCGGCCGCCGCACCAACACTGGACTCCCTGGACTGATAACCACACCCAATATGCTAAACACTATTGCTTCACATTGAAAAGATCAAAGTCCCAAGTTCTGCGGTAGAACCGATCTCCTCTGATACCAATTTGTCACGACCCGTCCTAGGGGCTCGTGCCGTGACTACCCCAAGCCCGCCTTCCATAGGCCAGGGGCTGGAGACTAGAACCAAGGCGTAAATTCCCAATAAAAAGGGAAGGCATTGCCTTTGGAAATTAAATAAACACCACAGAGCAAGCAAGCAGTATAAGTAAACACTAAGTAAAAGTTGGTACAACAGTAAGTGCGGAAAAGTAAGTGGGCCAGTATACAAACCCAAACTGAAAGTAAAGTACAACTGGAAAGGGAAAACAGCAACTGAAAAGTAGAGCTGCAGCGTCGAGCCATCCACTGTAAGTCCCACCTGAAGGGTGGGTACAGTTTGACTCCACTGCTCCTCAGGTCCATCCAACCGCTCCAAGTACGTCCCGCCCAGTGGTCCACCTCCAGGTACCATCCTGCTCCGCAAGCCTCAACCACGATCAACGATGTCCGTCGTCTGCAACCAACACAACGTAGTGAAGGCATAGCCCATGCAGGGGTGAGTTTAAGCTACTCAGTATGGACCCCGAGACCCCCGAAGGTCTCCCAGAATCCACAAGGATAATCCACAAAGGAAAGATACAATCACGAAGTAACATCCGACACAGCTTAGCTATATGCCCATACATATACCTAAGTCATCAATTCTTGTTCGGCTCCAACATCTGAAGCCAAGTACAACCCAGTCCACACAGGAAAGCAAAACATAAATCCACACAGGATAGCACAACACAATCCACATAGGAAAGTAAAACAGGAATCAGCTCACACAGGTATACTTCATCGTATGACGATAGAGATGATCAGATATTTCCACTGATTCATCTAAGTCGTCAGACCCACAAAGGATCGATAGGTACTAACGCCCGCAATGACCCACATAGGATCTGACCCACAAAGGATCGATAGGTAACTAACCCCCGCAATGACCCACACAGGATCGGACTCACACAGGATCTGTAGGTGCTGGCTCACATAGAACCGCTGAGCGCTGCCCACACAGGATCGGTAGCACTGATCCACATAGGATCGCTGAGTGCTGTAGTCGTCATCATCTAATCCACTGAGGATCTTTGTATAGTCGTCGTCGTCACAGTAGTAAACACAGCCAGCTCTAGGGTTCCCACACACAGCAAGCTCGTTCGGGAGGGTCCGCTCCACGAGCCGAGAGGCTGATACATCAACTGACACATAGTCCAGAGTTTATGTATCCAAAAGTTTTGTATCGTTAACAGGAACTCAACATCGCAGACGGCGCGTCAATCGGACGCCTGGTCTGAGAGTTATTGGCTTTTTCGTCCGAGGGGCCCGGTTGGTTTTTAAGGAAAAACCAACCTGATCGTACTCCACCTACGTCCAAACCTCGGGCGGAGTATGCAAAAATATCCATCTCACTTAGAGGAATCCAACAAAGTCTATGGTACGTCAATCGGACGTCCGGAGCTCAAGTTATAAGTCTTTCCGCTCCGAGGGCCCGGTTGGTTTCGTGTACGAACCAACCCGGCTGAACCCAAAGTATTCCGAAACATTGAGTGCGATATACCGAAATGACTGTCTTTATCCAAGGATCTCATTGCCGCTGACGGAGTGTCGATCGGAGGTGCGTAGCCTGAGATATGGGCAAAAGAACCAAAAGGGTTCGAAAACGGGGGTTTTGGGCCCGGACCGACCTGGTCCGAGACCCCATGGGTCGGCCCGAACCGGGTCGACCTGACCCGGGTCCGGGTCGGCCTGGTTGGGCGCGGCCCGGCCCGGCGCGCTGGCGCGTGGCGCCAGCTGGCTCGGCCGAACGGTCGAGCCATTCGGTTATGCGGGGGGGGCGTGCTGCCCCCCACCGTTCGGAAACCATGGCCCCAATTAAGGGGCCGCTTAGCTGGCCAGCTGGGGGTTTGACCCCCGGCTCTTCTCCTGTCCGGCCGGCCCACCCTGGCCGGCCGGTTCCTGCTCCACGGGACCGGCGACGGCCGGTCCCCTCCCTGCTCCGACGCCGGCGGCCCGTCTCCGGCCGCCGGTCACCCTGCTTCGCTACGGCCCGGAACCGGCCGCAGCCTTGGTCTTCCGGTGCGGCGCGACGGTGTCGTGCTCTTCCACCGCGACCCCGCTCTAGCCGTGGTGTCTTCTGGTTTCTCCAACGCGGTGCGACGACGTCATGTCCTTGTTCGTTTCCACGGCACGGCGCGACGGCGCCGCGCATTCCTTGTCGCACGATCACACGCGGTGCGACGGCACCGCGCCATTCTCGTTTCAAACCACAAAGAAACAAACACACTGATAAGGGAGGAGGTTCGGCCGTGTTTGTGCGGTCCGGCCCCCTCTCGTTAATCGATAGCATTTGGTCGTACTTTCACAAAGAACGACAAGGTGGTAAACACGAACAAAATAATTAAATAACCCCTACCTCGAGCATAGCTTGAACGGAGGTTCGTCGAACGAGGATTCGTCGCGGAAGAACCGTCACGAAAAGAGATGTCGCGGAAGAACCGCCGCGGTATACGGCGTCACGTAGTCGGTCTCCGAGGACTCGGCATTCTTCGTTGGATATCGATGCATTCTTCGCGTTCTTCGTCGAAGATCGAAGAAGATCTTAAAGTCCTTAGCCTTTTCTCCCAAAAACTCCACCACAAGGTTGCAACCGCAAATAAAATAAGACCAAGTCTTATTTTATTAACACAAGATAAGTATTTGAATTTCAAAGGTTTGAATTAATTCCACTTAATTAATTCAAGACAAGTTGTCATCATTAAAGATAATTTTATGGAGTTAGGAATTTGAAGGGGTGGGGTTCATGTGGGCCCCACCACCCTCATAACCTCCCTGGGGAAGTTGGGTAGTTACCCAACTTCCACCCAAGCCTTAAACCACTTTAAGAAAAAATAAAAATTGTAGAATAATAATAAATTAAACTTTCACAATTCTTATCATCTACTCTCGTGATAACGCAACTCTGGAACAGGTGTTCCTAAGCAATTACCAGCACTACGGTTCCATCGGTGCCCTTGGAATTCGATTCCGAGCACCAGTTCAAAAGTTAAAAATTCCCGCTCGTTCGTTCACTGAACGTACCCGAACTAAACTTCGGATAGAAATTTCGGGCACACCGGGCCTCGGAATCAAGTGCCGTCAGAAACTGCGTTCTTGTAAAATCCCAAAGAAAATTAAGAAAGAAATTTCCTTGAATTTTACGGGTCTTTAAATTATCAATTTTTTTAATGTTCATGGTTATTTTTCATGTTTATCACATGGTTAGCGGAGATAATGTGGGTTTACCCTTCCATAAGTGTTGTTTAGTGCACGGTTTTCACATGGATAGGAGAAATAATATGGTATCCATGATATATTATTTTTTAGTTTAACAAATCCATTCTGTATGGTTGGAACATAGTTTTTAAAAATGTTTGGTAATCATGTGATCTTCCTAGTTTTTTAAAAATTTGATTTTCCATTTATTCCCATTTTGAATTTTTAAGGGGGATTCCCTTTCTTTCATCTCCTCCTAGTTTGGATGAGTTAAGATGTAAGAGAGGGTATCTCACTTTCTCTAATTTGGTGTTTTCAAGATCCTTCCTACATGTTTCCATTGATTTCTCAAGGTAAAATTCAATCTTCATCCTTGTTTCATCATTCCTCTTTCCCCTCTTTCCTTCCTCTTGGCTGCACGGTCTTGTGAAGGCTTCCTTGAGGCTTATTTGAGAATCTTCCATCATAGGTAATGACTTATTGCTCAATTTTCATTGAATTGAGGTAGGTTATTTCATGTGTTTCCTTATTTTGTCATGTTATTTGGTTATTTGTGTTTCCAAATGCTTTATTTATCATTTTATGCCTATGTATGGTAGCTGAAATGTATTTGATAGCTGTTTGAATAGGTTTTTGTCTTGGAATAAGGATTTTAATTATATTTTCATGTGGTACTTGAAATTCAAAGTATTTAAAACACAGTAAAAGAATTTTTTTTAATTAAATTTAATGTTTAAAGAGATTTGAACTCATTTAGGTCATGAAATAAATTAAAAGGTGGGGTTTCAGACCTTTGTGTAACTTTAAAAAGAAAGAGATTTGATTCTTAAAGGGGTTTTCAAATGGATTTAACAAATTATTTTAGAAAATATTTTAGAAATTAACTTCAAAGGGGAGATTTTTGAATAGTTGTTTGAAATGGAACTTCAAATGACTAGAAATGAATTGACATTGTAAGTTTGTTTTAAAGAAGGTATATTTGTAACTTTTTAATAGTCTTCAAATGGTTTTGGTGTGTGAGACCCTCTTGATCCCCTTATTTAACCATGACCCTTGATGGGGATATTATATGTGGACTATGGCCTAATGGGAATTCTTATTATTATATGTGATATGTACATTTTGATTGGGGTTATTTCTTATGACGATGTTGGAGGTGAGTTGAGATTTACTACTTTGATTTTATGACTCTCTTGAATTATCAACTTATATTTCTTACTTGATGGGGGTCCTAGTAATATTAGTAAGGTATGAGAAACATTTTTATCTAGTAATGATGAGATATATTAGATATTTATGGTATTGGAGGTCATATAGGAGTTCCACCAATGAGGCTAGTTTAGAGTAACTAATTGGTTATAGAATTAAGAATACACTGATAGGCCATTAGACGGTTCCAAACCAATTATGTATAGAGTTTTATTATGATGTGTTTAGGAATTGAACATGATAACTTTATGATTCTACATAAGTAAATTCCTCTCTTTTGTGTTCCTTAATTTGATTAGTATTTATGGTTTTTCGCCTTATTTTTATTTTTTGGAGATATGATGCTTTAGTGATTTATTTTTCTTTATTATTTCATTTATATTATTTATTTAAATGTTTCTAAAAAATAATTGGAAAATTATATTTATAATGTGAATTTTTAAAGTGGTTTTGAAATGGTTGTTTTGGAAAATGTGTATTAGGCTGAAGAAATATTTTCTAAGTTAATATTTTAATTAAAAAAAGAGGAAATTTATATATAAAACTGTATGGGATATTGGATTGTATGTACCTATTTATATAAAAGGAAAATATATTTTATAATTTTATATTAAACCATTATAAATAAAATTCCATTTGAAAGGAATAAAATGAACTACTTGGTGGGATCCTACTGAGCTTGGTTTCGCTCGCACCCTTCAAACACCATTCGGTGTATGACACTCTTATTGTTTTCTTCTAAGTGCCCTATATTTGGTCTTCTATTTTAGTAAGTTGGGTGTTTAGATTGTTAATAGAAGTTGGTTTGGGATGTGGAGTGTGAAAAGGGGTCACATTAAGATTATATTAGTGGTTTGGTTGGGATTTTATTTTGTTTTATTTTGGGATGTATATGTATCTTCCTAGATAACCAGGATCTTATTTAGTTTATTGAATTATTCTTTAGTTTATATGTTGTTTATTCTCTTTATAGTTCAGTTTATAGAGTGCATCCTTATTTATACTATGTAATCTGGTTGGAAGTGTGTATTTGTATATCTAGGGTGAAATTGTTCCCATTTAATTATGCTTTTAGACCCTAGCACTAGTTCTTAGCCTAGGAAAATTGGGAACATGACTCAGGTATATCACAGGTCAGCTTGAGTGCCTGTGTAATGACCCGAACCCGAACAGTCACCTGAATAGTGCTAAATGGGTCGGGTGTTACTACCTTAGGTGCACCTCCCCGAACGCCAAAGGCTGCCGACTAGCAGTGAGGGTCTTATAGGTATAGTGGGGATGATATACCCTCTTAAAGGATAATAATAATGGTGCTGGTCTTAGTATAATAATAAAGATGTAGTGGAATAAACGACTCAGTAGACTCGAACCAGACCCCAAAGAGCAGAAGCACATTCAATATCAATAAACAGCGGAAGCAATAAATATAAACAACAGCAGTGGAAAATAAAAACAACAACATGCTGATCACTTGTAAATACTACTGAACAAAAAAACAAGCATCCAAAGCAGGTCATACATATATAAATATAAAGGCTCCAATGGATAACCAAATGTAGCTACAAAACAAGCATACTGATACAAGAAAGAAAGAAAAAACCAAAATAATCTTCAGCTCGGTAAGACCTCAAGGTCCATACCATCTCCATGCAACAGCTAATGCAGCCCAACTCCTAAAGCTCGCCTCTTTCCTACACATAAATCCATAAAGTCTGCAAGCATCCTAAAGGGCCCATGTAGGGTGTGAGATGAATCTCAGTAGGATACCACCCAACGGTGCATACCTAATATAAGTGTTTAAGCATACATGCATTTATAAAGAAAATAGTAAATAGGACGATGCACAAATAAACACAAACTCCACTGGTGCTCAGCAGCCACCATGGAGTGTCACATGCTTTGGCCAACGCTGAAATCTCTGTCATGTAACCCAGCACCATGTGCCCCCTGACACCACATGTCTCAAGTACCGACATTCCAAAGCCATGCCCAACAGTAGTAACCCAGAGGAACAGCGATGCCTGCCCTAAAATAATTAATCATAGGGATAGTGATGTCTTCCCTCAAATAAAGTATCTAAAGGGACAGCGATGTCTACCCTCAAATAGAGTAACCGGAGGGACAATTATGTCTGCCATTAGATAGAGTAACCATAGGGACAGTGATGTCTGCCCTCACAACAATGGTGAGCCTTTTCCTCCAACTCGATAGCCTCAATGTTATCCCCTGAAGGCTCCTCACCTTCCATGTGGCTTCATACGGCAAGCACCCCTAGACCAATAGTACTTAACCACAACTAATGGGGGTCTCTACCCACACAAGTGGTCAAAACCACCCCATCATGGAGTCTCTCTGTGTGCACACTACTCATAGTTCCAGGTGAGCGGTAATCACTAAAATAGTACCCAAGCCACAACACCTCTGACACCTCGTGTCCTAATGACCATGCCACTCAAGTCTGATGGTCTCTCCATCTAGTAACATGGGTCATTCCCAACCTGACATTCATCCTGCCTCAAACTACACTTATGATGCCCAATCCCGTGGTAAGAACCACCCGATGTAACCTGGGTCAAGCCCAACCTGCGATCAGCATCACTCAAGAATATCCGGTCCATTCCTAACATGACCAAAAGGTTATAGCATATGAAATTACATAATAACACATTTAACTGAACAAATAAATATGAGAAACAATCTAAACAGTTAAATTGCATTAGCCCAGCAGTTTTCAAACAACAGCACTGAGCTCTTGAATGCCTCTAACCATTCATATCAAGGTTTAATAAACTAAATTCAACAGTTTAACCAAACAAAAACAAATATAACCATTTTTTCATTCCATGGACAAAATTCCCCAATCAGCAACAACCACTCTCCCAGCCCCACTCAAACAAAACAGGTAATAGGGAATACCCAAAGGCATCCCATAGGTTAGAAAATAATTAAACAAGCAATAACATGCAATACAGGGTCACGCTCAAAATACCCAAAAACACGCCATAGTCCACACCACCCAAAAGTTTGAGGAAACACAAAAAGAGGTATGAACCACCTACCTGAGACTCGTAGAATGCTACTCCTCCGATAACATCCTCTAATTAGGTCTAAAACGTGGTAGATCTACAAAAGAATTAAAACTTCTCAAACCCCTATAACTTGTTCTACAACAGAAATCAAGAAGAACGGATCAAGAGGAATCAAGGCCTTACTGAGGGGGTTCCAATGGATCAAACGATGTTCGAATCGGGGTTCGGATGAAGAAATGGGATCAATTTGAAGTCTTGGCCGCCTGTTTTTCAAGGGTTCTATTCAGAACCTGAGAAACGAGGCTACTACCTGTTTTAAGCGCAAAAAAAAAAGAAAACACATGATGTTTAATTTATGACTACACTCTGTGTAGGTTCGTTTATTATTCATATGGTGGCCACTTTTCCACCAACTTACTTTCCAGAACCTGCCGACATGAGTACACGGCATGTATTAGGTATCACATGGTGTGTACTTAGTTTTTCTTCTCTTACTTGCTGACTTATCCACATGCCATGTATATCCCTTATACCTGTCTAGACTACACAGCGTGTCCAAGTAGGACACAGCGTGTACGTGGTTAAATGATTCTACCTGGACAACTCACCCACACGCCATGTATGGCCTCCACATGGTCAAGGGTACACGGTGTGTCGAGTAACACTTCACGTCATGTAGTAGGAAATTTCTATACGGTCATCACATGGCATGTACTCGACGGCACATGGCTAGTGATCACCCAACCCATACATGGCGTGTACTCTAGAGTACATGAACTGTAGTCTGAAAAATTCTAGAATATCCCATATTTTCCCAGTTTTCTTAGGAAAAAGTCAAAAATTCTAACAGGGTCAGGATTTTGACCTGTTCTAAAAACTCGGGTTCTTACAATCTCCCCACCTTAATATAGTTCATCCCCAAGATATTAAATGAAACCTGGAAATGGCACTGAACATACCATCCTGATCAAAGTAACCTGGACTTCCCTTGTCTCATAGGTTCTGGCTAAATTCTTCAAGGGCTCCCCACCTTAGGAATTTCCTAGCTCGGTCTCAACCCAACAAAAATCAAAACAAGCAAAGGTTCACTAACCTATTTTCCAGACACATGGTCCTATCATGATGCATCATCACCCCTACGCCTCATTGGTTCTCCCATGTCATTCTCGACACCCAACGTATCTTTCACCACATCGGTGTCCGCCTCTACGAGGTCCGGCATCCCATGGACTCTCAAAATAAAACCTGATGTCATGCACCTAAATTAACCTGCATCATCGATTCCTTGATTCCCACGACACCTCAAGTAACCCACATCCTCAATGCCCTGATGCCCACAGCACCTCAAGTAACCCACATCCTCTATCACCCTAATGTTACGCATCTCATACATATGTATAAATATAATAGGCACCCGATATGGCACCAATCCCACTGACCAGCATCTAGTCAGTCCACATAGATTATGTTCATCACATGCACTCAGATAGACATGCCTCTATAGGTCATGCCAAAAAGAAAACATGGAAATCATGGCCAAACCCATGGTGTACCACTAACTGTCATCAGCTCACCAGCTTGCTCAGCCTCTGGTAGCTCCACAGTATGAACATGACCTGAAGTATGACTACCTGATGTCTAACCTCCCTACGGTGCTGCTCCAGCCACCAGCCACTGACCCCTCAGCTGGATCCCATTGTCTCTGTCATGTCCTCCACATGTAAATGAACCTCAGGTACCGTCACCTAGTACTGAACATGAACCAACTCCAGATGCCACCGTCTATCATGGTCCCTGCCTAACGTCTGTCTGAGAAGGCTGCCTGTAGAACCTCTCAAGATGCCCAACCTATCCACATGTCGGCACTCCTTTGGAGGCCTATCACACTGATTCCAAACATGTCTTGGCTGTCCAAACTAAAATAAAACCACCAAATAACTTCTACAAGATGTTCTAGCTGAGTCCTTGGACTGACTGCTCTGTTGAAACTCATCTTGTCCTCACTTCCTGCTATCTGAACCATCACCTGAAGTCATCATCCAGCCAACCTGGGGCCTATCCCTCTGGTTTCCCTCTACTATGAGTGTCTGATTCACCGCCTCTAAAAAAGAACCCTGCCTAAAGATATTCAGCTAGATCTGAATGGCATGTCGTAATCCATCCTCAAAGTGCCTCACCCATGCCGCATCATTTATTACCATTCCAGGTGGAAAGCAAGACAGCTCAGTGAAAGTAACTGCATAGTCCATGACATACAAGTCTCCCTACTGAAGGCTCAAGAACTCCTGAGCTCTCTCAGATCTCAGTCTCTCTGGGTAAAAGGGATCTAAAAACCTATTCTCAAAGTATTTCCATGCTAGTCCCTTATGCCTGCGAGCCTAAACCTGCATATCCCACCAACGCTTTTCTAGTCCTCGCAGCATGTATGTCTCCAGCTTGACCCTCCACTCTGGAGGCATCTTGAGCTGCTCAAAGATCATCTATATTCTCTCTATTCAGTTCTCATCTACCTGCGAAGAACCCTCGCCCTGAAAAAGAAATTAGTGTTGCGGCTGGAACTCCCGCATCATATATTCCATGGATGGATCTACACCCTGCGCACCTCTATTGATCCCCTAAAAGACACGTACCAGGCTAGCTCGGAGCTACTCGTCGAGCCATGGTCCAAATGCTGCCAAACTCGGCTGCTATCCTGTTTGCACTAGATCTTAAACCTGATCTTGTCCCTGAGCATGTACCTGCGTCTCCTGCTCTGCCTGCACTGGATCCTGAACCTGATCCTGCTCCTGCGGCAATGTACCATATCTCATCTTATGCTCCATCTGAGTCGCCCAAAAAGGAACCCGTTGAATACCATGAATGGTTAGAAAGCCTACATACATAAAAATTTATATATATATAACATAGATAAGGAAAGTAATAAAAGAAAGTGCATAACTAATACCCTTACTCTCCCCCACCGCAACTATGCCCCATGGAATCCTGGCCTCGTGGCCTCCTTACCCACCCTTAATAGATCCAAGTATCAAAATTACCTCAGTTCATGCATGTCCTGACAACTAACGTTGCCTCAAACCGACAACTGAGTCACCCAATCCTTGTGATCAAAATCACCTTAACCATAGTAATTTCCTACTCTCATAAGATCCAGACCCAAATACCCTGTAATTCTCCAAATATACAAGGCGTGTCATAATTCATATCAATCAACAAGAAATTCTATCATAAATTTCACCTATTCACATTTCAAAGCATACAAAGCATGGTAATTTGATATTACTCACATGGCATTATCACTTCACAAAGCATACGTGTGGTTATGAAATTGAAATACCCTAAAATTTGCCTATCAAAATATAAGAAAATAAGTCTTGTCATGCCAGGCCAAGGTATAATTCTCCCTTACCATACCGGGTCAAGGTTTTCATATCATAATCATTAACATCATACATCAAGTGAGCCACCGAGGTGGAAATCATATAAACTATAATCTGAGCAAAAAGAAAACAGTGGTTCCCACCCAAGGAAACTTGGTCAATCCCTTGTACCTGGGGTTGTAGGCACCCAAGAATAAGCTATAAACCCAGTTCTAGTAACAACCTATCACCAGTCTACCATATCCCAAATAGTAAAACCAGCAGAAAATAAAAGAGAGGCCTCAATCTCATTAGTAGCTATCAAAACACTGCTACTAAATCCATAACAAGAACTCCTTTGATACCACGTTATAATGACCTGTAACCAAACAGTCACCCGAACAGTGCTAAACGGGTCGGGTGTTACTACCTTAGGCGCACATCCCCGAACGCCAAAGGCTTCTGACTAGCAGCGAGGGTCTTATAGGTATAGTGGGGAGTCTATACCCTCTTATAGGATAATAATAACTGTGTTGGTATGAGTATATTAATAATTATGCAGTAGAATAAATGACTCAGCAGAATCAAACCAGACCTGCAGAGCGGAAGCACATTCAATATTGATAAATAGCGGAAGAAATAAATATAAACCACAGTAGCGGAAAATAAACACAATAGCATATTGATCACTTGTAACTATTACTAAACAACAAAACATGCATCCAAAGTAGGTCATACATATCTAAATATAAAGGCGCCAACAGCTAACCAACTGTAGCTACAAAAAAATAATGATGATAGAGGAAAAAAAGAAAAAACCAAAATAATCTTCAGTTAGGCAAGACCTCAAGGTCCATACCATCTCCATGCAACAGCTAAGACAGCCCAACTCCTGAAGTTGACCTCTTTCTTGCACGAAAATCCATAAATTCTGCACGCGTCCCGAAGGGCCCGTGCAGGGTGTGAGACAAATCTCAGTAGGATATCATCCAACGGTGTGTACCTAATATAAGTATTTAAGAAGGCATGCATTTATAAAGAAAACATTAAATAGGACGATTCAAAAATAAACACAAACTCCACTGGGGCTTAGCAGCCCCCATGGAGTGTCACCTACTTCGGCCAACGCTGGAATCTCTGTCATGTAACCCGGCACTGTGTGCCCCCTAACACCGCGTATCTCAATTACCGATGTCCCGAAGGCACGCCCAACAGTAGTAAACTAGAAGATCAGTGATGTCAGTCCTCAAAAAAGTAATTGGAGGGACAATGATTTCTTCCCTCAAATAAAGTATTCGTAGGGACAGTGATGTTTGCCCTCAAATAGAGTAACTGAAGGGACAACGATGTCTACCCTCACAATAACAGTGGTCCTCTACCCCCAACCTGATAGCCTCAATTCTATCCCCTGAAGGCTCCTCACCTTCCACATGGCTTCCTATGACAAGTACCCCCAAACCAATAGTACCTAAACTGCAACTAACAGGGGCCTCTACCCACACGAGTGGTCAAAACCACCTCATCAAGAAGTCTCTTTGTGTGAAAACTACTCATAGTTTTAGGTGAGCGGTAATCACCAAAATATTACCCAAGACACAATAATTTTGACACCTTGTATCCCTGCGACCATTCCGCACAAGTATGATGGTATCCCCATCCCAGTAACCTGGGTCATTCCCAACCTGATAGTCATCCTGCCTCAAACCGATGCCCATGACGCCCAATCTTGTGGTCAGAACCACTAGATGTAACCCGGGCCAATCCCAACCTATGATCAGCATCACTCAAGAATATTTGGGTCATTCCCAACACGACCCAAAGGATCCAGCATATGAAATTACATAATAAAACATCTAACCAAACACATAAACAGGCAAAACAATCTAAATAGCTGAATTACACTAGCCTTGCAGTTATCAAACCACATCACTGAGGTCTTGAATTACAAGAACCATTCATATCAAGTTTTAATAAACTAAACTCAATAGTTTAATCAAAAAAAACAAATACAACCATTTTTGCATTCCCCAGCCAAAATGACCCGATGAGCAACGGCCACTCGCCTGGCCCCGCTCAAACAAAATTGGTAACAAAGCATACCCAAAGGCATCCCATAGGTTATATAATAATTAAACAAGAAATAACATGCAATATGGGGTCACAATCAAAATAACTGAAAATGCGCCATAGGCCGCACCACCCAAAAGTCTGCATAAACACAAAAATAGGTATGCACCACCTACCTGAGACTCGTATGATGCTACTCCTCCTATAACAGCCTCCAATTTGGTCTAAAACGTGGTATATCTACAAAATAATTAAAACTTATCAAACCCCTATAACTCGTTCTAGAGTAGAAATAAAGAATAATGGATTAAGAGGAATTAAAGCCTTACCAAGGGGGTTTCAAAGGATTAAATGGTGTTCAAATTGAAGTTCAGATGAAGAAACCGGATCAATTTGAAGTCTTGGATGCCTGTTTCTCAAGGGTTCTGTCCAGAACCTAAGAAACGAGGCTACTACCCATTTAAGTGAAAAAAAAAATACATGGTGTGTAATTTATGACTACACACCATGTAGGTTCGTTTACTATTCATATAGTGGCCACTTTTCCACTGACTTACTTTCCAGAACCTGCTGACATGAGTACACGGCATGTACTAGGTAGCACACGTTGTGTACTTAGTTTTTCTTCTCTTCCTTGCTGACTTATCCACACGCCATGTATATCCCTCATACACGGCTAGAATACACGGTGTGTCCAAGGAGGACATGGCGTGTACGTGGTTAAACAATTCTACCTGGCCAACATGCCCATACGCCATGTATGGCCTCCACATGGTCAAGGGTACACGTCATGTCAAGTAACACTACACACTGTGTAGTAGGAAATTCCTATATGGTCATCACACGGCATGTACTCAGCAGTACACGGCCTGTGCTCGCCCAATCCATACACGACATGTACTCTATGTAAGGGTTGGTGTCCTGAGAACCAACCGTTTTGTACTTTGATTACATGAATGTTCACTTATTATATATTGTTCATTGTTCTGCATGACTATAATATAATAATGTCCTGGAATATTTGTTGCATTGATAAGGTCATGGCAGATCCCCGCTATGATGAGAACCTTGAAATGCTATAACAATATTCTTAAATAAAGTTCTACAGTTGGATGACATACTATGATATGACACATAGTATACAGACTGTCATGTGCGAGTACTCATAAGAAGACAAGACTCTCTCTCATGGAGTTCTCACTTGGTAATCTTCAAGATGGGAGATTATGAGAACAGACCCGCCAGTAGCAATTCTGTATGTCTTGGTTTCATCAGACATTGCTATATACGAGTGTGTGTAATGGTCCTTAGACTGGAATATTATCATTAACTCATGCCATGACTCGCGCACTTAGATTTACTAACGAAAACCGTCACGCAGACAGTTGGCGAGAAGTAGGGTATGTTGGGTGCATCACGAGTGACATGTTGTTAATGGATAATTCGAGGAAGGATTTTTCCCTTCCATTTATGGAAGTTGATATCTCAGCCCTTTGATTGAAATAGAACTGTCTCATTAAATTCCATGGCCATGGTGTGAACGACGGGTTTATTTCAGGTAGTCAAAGAATGACGGATCAAGCATATAGGTTTAGGACACTGCCATGAAACCTGCTTGATGAGATATCAAGACAAAGGGATTAAATTACACAGTAAGAATTTGTATGTGGTGATACGTCAATGTGGAGTCAACTTCTTTCTCTTGGGTTCCTTGACCCATTGCTAGACAGTAATCTTGGACTTTAGGCAAGCCCGCCTAATGCCAACAAGAAAGAGGCCTAGAGGGTCACACACTAAGTGTATTCAAGTATCTCAAGTAGAATAAAGATTATTCCCGTACGTGGTTTAATAATTATTCAAGGAATCCTAAATCATTTTAATGATGGAGGAAGAAGGAAATGAAAAACAAGATATACACGTCGTGTATTAAAGATTACACGCCGTGTAGTTTTTCATGGAAAACAAGTACACGCTATGTATTAAAGATTACACACCATGTAGTTTTCTTTATGGAAAGGAAATGAATAAATGAAAACAAGATATACACACCATGTACATTGAATATACACGCCATGTAGTTTTCAATGAAAAATAAGTACACACTGTGTATTTATTAATACATGCCATGTAGTTTTTCCAGTTGGGATTTTGAGGATATAATATTGTTTTAAATGATATTTATTATAATCAGCGTGGGCGCATGTCAAGTAATTAATTATCCAACATGGGGGTTTTAAATAAGAGTCAATGAAATAAATAAAACGCGTAACGCGTTTATTTATTGTCATAACTCTATAACCCCACACACCCGATTATAAATATCCTCACAACCCCAACTCATTTCCTACACACAACATTTCTGGAGAATTCTTTCAAGGCCAAAAGAACCTATTCCTCCAAGAACGCTCTCAAGACCGAGAAAGATCCTCTTCCATCAGATCAAGATGATCTAAGGTGGACAATGAAAGCAAAGGTTTCTCCATGCTAGAACCTGGAGAATCCTTTGGCGACGTCCCGAGATATGAGGTACACGTGTGGATCACCGCTAGAGGAAGTCTACACTTGGATTCTGCGATGCAACAACGAATCACATCAGAACGTGATCAAGAACATCAATGAAGAAAGAACACCCAAAAGGTATTTCTTTTCAATTGATTAAATTAATTATAATCAACCTGTAATGATCCTACTTTTTGGTTCCAGGACTTTCTATTTCTTTTGTCTATTTCTATGATTCGATCCATGGAGACTGGCATTTATTGTCGTATTGATCCCAGATTGATCATTGCTAATGACAAAAGGCCAAGTGGGTAAATCAACCCATGCACTTCCGCTGCGCCCGGAACCTCCACTCTAGAGTACATGGTGTGTAGTTTGGAAAATTCTATAATATCCCATATTTTCCCAGTTTTCTTAGGAACAAGTCAAAAATTCTAACAGGGTCGAGATTTTGACCCTTTCTAAAAACCCAGGTTCTTACAGCCTGGTCTAAGGGTATCCTGAGTTAGTTCATCAAAATAGGAATTACTTAAAATTTATAAAACATTTTTTTACAAAATATTTATTTTATAAGTACAATTATACATTTAAAAATATTTTTTAAAAATTTACAAACTTATATTTCACATTTTATAACTTAAGTTATATTGTTTTCTAAAACTATTTCTAACGTGTTGTATATATATTATTTTAGAATTAATTTTACAAATTTTAGAAATTGTATCTAACAAAATATATTTTTTATTTGTAATTATAAATTCCAAATTATGTAATAGTATCCATTTTATTTTAGCATAAAAAATAAATTATTTGGGCAAAAATTAGTTACCACGGTCAAAGTAAAAATGGTAAAATTGTAAAATATAAGATTTAAAAGACCTAAATAATGTTATAATCATGTCTCAAAATGAGTTATTTATGGATTTATCAACCTTACATAATCTCTTCTCCACTATTTTCAACTTTTTATCAACTTTTATAGAATAGTGTACCTCTTATTATAAAAATATCACTTCTATCACTTATAAAAGGAGCTCTTCACCACCCCACTTATCTTCACACCACAATACCATTATATTATACCAAAATCTGCCCAAATCACTCCCAGAAACTTATATAAATGTCTTATATATTCTTGTATCCTCAAAATGCCTCCCCTCATAAGCTTAATCCACTTTCTAAAGGAGTTATTCCAAGGATTAAGGTACAAATTCCCGAATCACTTCTTTTTTCTATTTCCTTGTTTCTTCTAATTCTACCTAAAATTACATTATACAATCCTAAAATAATAATATTGGTATCACTATTATATTTAAAATTTATTATATTGGTTGATCAATAATTATCTACCTTCCTCCCCACTCCTTAGAAAAAATTGAAAATATCTTTTATGCGTATGTGTAGACTATTGCCTCCATGAATGATATGTCTTATTTTTCATCACGGATTTACATGGATAATAAAAATGGGTAATTAATGAATAAATAATATATTTATAATATGATTAATATTTTAAAATGATAAATCAATTTCTATGTTCTTTCAGTTTTATGGATAATGAAAACATAGTCTGTGTGTACGTGTGGACTACCACCTCTATAGAAATACATACTTCATTTTCCATCACCAAACTTATTAGATTATTCTCATAATGTGTCAAATGAATTAAAATTATGTTTATTAAATGATTAAGGTTCTATAAAGGTTATATTAACATTTAACTCATTATCAACATTCCAACTTTTGTTCATAAAAAATTACCATCATCACAGATTGTGGCTAAAACTATCATAGAATGAAATTAAAACTTTATAAATCATAATAAAGAATCTATTATAGTATCTTGGATAATATAGGAATTATTAACTTGGTTTCAAGGAACGGGAATCTATATTGTAATTTTAAATAATGCGTGAAATAATCAAAGTTGCTGACATCTAATGATGAAAATAAAGTATAAATAACTAATAAATGTATAATAAATGATTTAATTGAAAATAATATAGGTTAATAGGTATTAATAAGGTTATTAAATAAATAATTAATATTTTTATGTTTATTATATAGTAATTTAAATTGATTTTTTGGAATTCATGAATAAAGGGAAAGGTTTTTTCTTTCTAATCTCACTTTGATTTCGAGATTGATATGATTAAATAACCATATGAGGAAATTATGTGATATTTTACACTAAAACCATATTTGTTTTCCTATAATATTGTTTTTCATGAGTTTTACATGTTATCCTACTTTTCACTTCCCCTTTTTTCATAATTCACTTGAAGTGATTCTTTCCAGAGAAATTGGAATTACCTCTTCTTTTTAGTCGAGAACTTTTTCTTCCATGTTCATATTCTTTATTTTTCTTTATAGATGTTCTCATATCTAATTATATAATTTATTAAGGTATTTTTCACTGAACTTTAATTTATTTAAAAAATTAATCTTCTTTTAAAAAATTTGGTGTGGTTATTTTCCATCAACTTTGACTTTTTTCAAAATGTGAAAGGAATATTCTTTTTAAACAATTTATGTACCAACACATTTTATCATCACCTTATTCAATTTTACTTAAGAAACTTACCAACTAAATTTTAATTTTTTTAAAAGAAATTTAAATTACTTTTATTTTATAAAACATTTTTTCAAAATATATCCAAAAACATAAAGATTTTTTCTTTCTCCAAGTAAATTTAAATCTCTTATAAAAGTTATTTTCATCTATGTCTACATCATTCAAAGTTTTCAATATTCAAAAATGATATATTCATACACTACCATCCAAATTATTTCTTTGTATGGATTATCAAATATTCTATAGAGTTTTCTTGAACTTGTCTCTTTTCCACAGGTTAATTAAGTGATGTTTGAAGTATGTAAATTTTTATGTTCACATGGCATGCATATTTATGAATGATTATTATGATAATGGTACGGATACTATAACACTCTCAAATGAAATGAGTGAATTTTAATATCACATGTGATAATGATTTTTTGTGTGGGTGTAATTGAGATTAAGTTATTCTTATAAGATTCTATGTGGGTATAATTGTGGTTAAACTATACCCACAAGATTGTGTGTGGGTGAAATTATGGTCAAGCTATGATCACATGATTTTTCATGGACATAATTTCATGTTCAAAATGTTATGATTTCACATGCTTATGATCATGGAACATTTCTTCATTATATGAGTATCTTATATTCTATGACTCTATTATTTTCTCATGTTTCTGTATTCTTATTCCATGGTATATGTGTGATCATTTGAGATTACATGTCCTTATATTATGCCTTATAGAAGACTATTATTATTAAATGTTCTTTTAATTATATATTTATCCCATGATCTTGTTTACTCACATGATTATGGCTTAACCCTTGATGACATATTGATATTATTTTCCTAAAATGAGTGTTTGATCTCACCTCTTCCTTTGTTTTTCATTCCATGGGTTATAAAGATGTGTAAAACATATGATATGTTTCGAATAAGGTCTATTATGGTGAAATTATGGATAAATTTTCATAGTACTTAAAATTATGTAGTTAATATTCAAATACACAAAACCTTCGGTTCTTAGTATTGTGATATTTATAACATCTTTAAAACCACACTCCCAGATCTAGTGAAAAAAAACATAATATTTACATTTATATATTTGATAATGATAAAAATTACCCAATTTTATCCACCCAAAATATAAAACATCAAACTAAAAAATTGGATCACTTAAATAACCAAGGAACTTTTAAGTTTATATTTTTATATAATTAGTATAAACTCTTACATAACAATACCCATGTCTTCAAGTGATCATTTTTTCTACTATACCAAGATTTACTTATTTTAAAAAAAATATTTGACATATCCCATGAAATTATTCACACATGAAAAATTTTGAGATATAATTCATTGAACATCATTCTTAATAACCCAAGGAAATGGAAAATATAATAAGATTGAGCTCAAATGCTCAGTGATGCTAAACAAAATCTTTAACAATTTAATGTCATTAGTGTGTATAAGATGAGAATAAATGTATGGGGATATAATCATAGTGTATAAGCATAGAATAAGATAATTAATACCCATAAAAACATAGATAATTAAATATAAGACATTTCATGAAGCTTTATTAAAGGTGAGAGTCATGAGAATCAATAATCAGGAGCCATTTGATTTCAATCTTGATCAAAGGAACTATTAAAAACTCATAGAAAGAATATAGAAAATGTGTAGGTATCTTGTAAAATTATGTTTGTCACCAATTTTCACTCATGTCAAAAAAAATTGGAGTTGAGTTAAATTCATAGGAGAAACCTCTCCAGTTAACTCCCTCCTTCTTGTCTTTAAAGATAAGGAATATTACCCAATGCATTAGAGAGCTATATCAGGTTCGCCCATCGTATAGGTTGTATCAGCCTCACCCATCATATAATATGTATCAGGATCACCCTTCATCATTAATAATGTTTAATTACCACACATGAATATAACATAGGTATGCTTTTATTTTCATCATCAATCTTTTAACAACAGTTTTCATTCCCTTATAACTTGATCTACCCATGGAAAATAAATAAGTTTCATGATAATCGCTTTAAAAATCGTAATAATACATCTAGAGAAATAATATATATGATATCATTCTATTATATTCCTATATAAGTAAAAAAACATTAAATTATATTAACATGTAGTAAAATACCATTAAAAGTACATTTAAAATGTTTCTTTCAAAATAGGGGAAAATACCCCTTTCTTTGGATACATTTAAAAACTAAAAAATCACAGAATATTGTGAAAATAATTTTATTTGAAAATAACCATAGAAACATTTAAATTAATATTCAAAGAAAAGAATGATAATGATGGTGGGAAAATATATTCATATTGTATATGTTAAAAGGAAACATTCCTTTTATGCTTTTGAAAAAACTCAAAAATTAATTGTTTAGAAAAATTTTAGAAATATTAATTTTTAAAAAAAATTAAATAACTAAAATGTATTGTAAATGAACTTTTAAAACGTTTAAAATATAGGTAATAACTTTTATAAAACAATTCTTAAGAGTATAGACATGGAAGATAAGAGTTCATCGACCAAATAGAAAATGGTTGGATTTTCTTTAAAAATGTTATTGATCATTTTAAATAACGAAGAGAGAAAATTTAAAGTAAATCCTGGAAACCTAAAAAATAACCAAATTATAATAATATATATTAATATTTTACAATTTCCCTTAAAGGAACCTTTAACATAAACAATCCCAAAAAGAAATGAGATTGTAACATAGATCCTTTATCATTTTGGTAACTTTTGAATCAAAATTCATTGAAAGAAAGAATGTGATATGGTTATATAAATAAAATTTATTACATAAATTAATATATAAAAATTAAATCATTGGGAAATTATTAAACCATAAAAATAAATAATGGT
The DNA here is from genome assembly GCA_963277665.1 of Viscum album. Taxonomy (NCBI): domain Eukaryota; kingdom Viridiplantae; phylum Streptophyta; class Magnoliopsida; order Santalales; family Viscaceae; genus Viscum; species Viscum album. Next base: position 1,169,594,951 of record OY728164.1, read on the forward strand.
GAATGACATGAAACATGTCTCAAAAAATGAGATTGAGACAAAGAAAACCCTCACAAAGATCATAACATTTGAAATGATAATTAATCCATTAATTGATTATGTAAACATATATAAATCCATATAAAACAAGTGAAAATAAAGTATATAATAATTTTAATATAAATTCACATGTAATCATGGAAAAATAAAGTCAATAAATATGTGATATAACCCAGTGAAAATAAATTTAGTTAAGAAACCTCTTACCTCAAGTCCATATTTTTTATATATGTCCTTTAACTCCACCATAATAAACTTATATTAATTATTTAATTATTTAATAACATTTCAAAAAATATATAAATTTATCATTAAATAATATATTATATTTATTTTAATTACATATTTTATTACTTAATCGGTTAATTCCACGTCGAGTATTTTGAGGATGTTCGATTCATAATTGAAAAATGGATTTAGTAGGTTGACCATGGTCAGAGGGGTCATTATTACATAATATAAAGAATAATAATAATGAAAATATTATTTTTTTTATACATAAAATACAATTTTATAATCACACATGAAATGCGTACATGAAAAATAAACTACATCATTTCGTGGTGGTGGTAATCCACACGTACGCATGACCGACATTGTCATTTTCTAAAAAATTGAAGGGTAAGAAAATAGACAGTATATTATCTATAAAAATGATAATTATTTAATTAATATCATATATATATATTTATTTATATTAAATTCACCATTATAAATAGATATGATAAGTTGTGGTGGAAAATGAAACACATGGCTTTGTGAAGGTGGTAGTCCACATGTACGCATGAATGATGCTTTTGTTCCCCATTTGATAGAAAAAGGAGATTAATAAGGTTATTAAGTTAAAAAAATATCTAATTATATTTAAGAAACTTATTTTATTATATTTAAATGTTTAGGACATAATTTAAGTGTGAAGAAGGAGAGGTAAAATGAAAACCCTCAGTTGAGACAATCATCGCCTCTTTGAAGAACCTTCTTTGGATCTCTCCTTAATGACCCTATAGATGGTACTTTAAGAATAGAAACGCCTCTATAATTTATATAAATAATTTAAGAAGAGTTTTTGGTAGTTTTTTGTCTAGCTAAGTGGCTCAAGAAGTGTGAGTAATAGAGGATAGGTAGTGTCCTTATATAAGAGATGAGAGGGGCACCCTTTGTATTACTTAAAGTATTAAATTAATATATATTATTTTTTATATTAAAGTGGATCAAAATTGATACATTTAGAATATATTATGTATATAATTTTAAATCCTATCATATAATAGAATTTATACATGTTTAGGTGATGCTTTTAACCCTTATCTCCTATTTTTAACCTCTCATTAACCCTTTAAACAATTACTGCAATAAAAATGTTTTTTACTATTTAAGGGTCAGTAAAGTTTAAATAAAAGGTAAAGTGTCCTATAATTAGATAATTTTTGATATTATACACCATATCCCATTCAATTTTCCAAATATTATATTTTTATGAATTTATATCATTTAATAAAATATTATTTAACATAAGAAACCATTAATATCATTTTTGATAATATTCACATAATTTTACTTTTAAAAAATATAGATAGTAATGTAATTAGAATATAAAATTTTAACAAAAAATTAATATGTTTTATTTATCTTAAAAATTCTTATAAGATAATAATTCATCCAAATTATAATACTTTTTTTATTTTTAAAATCATTTACTTGATTTTTCTATTACTTGAACAATTATTGTGTCAGTGTTGTGTAAGAATTTAAAGTAATTATTCCATCACTAAAAATTAAAAATAAATTACCATGATAAAAAATAATTAATCTTTAAAATAACCATTTAAAACTGAACAAAAATATTTTTATCTCTAACACAAAATATTATAGATATTAAAAGAAAGAGAGCGAAATTTTAAATTTATCCTTTACCTAAAATAATATAATTTTTATAATCAAAGGAAAATGGAAATAAATTGCCACATTCATTAATATTGTATGGTTATGGTCTATAAAAACTCATAAAATGAAATAAAATCAAGTTTTTGGGTGATTTTAAAGTCTTTTACCATAGTTTTAATTTTTTTTACCCGTTTTACCCTTACCGAGGTGACAAATATTTACTATGATTACTATTCATAAAAACCAAAAAAAAAGGACCTATTTGCAAAATTCAAGCCTCATAATTAAAAAAATGTAATTCACTTTTTAATATTCAATTTTTTGAAGTGTAAAAAATCAATTTTAATAGAAATTCATAAAACACAACGAAAAACAAATTTTTTAAGAAGATGTGTTTTTAAGCCCAAAAATGAACTTATACCACACTACTATAAATCTTGATTTATCCGGTGCTAAGATTTATCAACACTAGCTAAAAGTTCTCATAAAGGGGCCCCTTTATTACTGCTAGAAAAAGCATTGATAAAGGGGTCCCTTTATCAGTGCTATTAAAAATGCGTTGATAAAGGGAGAGAATTTATCAGTACTAATAAAAAAGAATTGATAGGGGGATTTATCATTACTACTAAAAAATCATTGATGAATGGGGGCCTTTATCCGTGTTACTAAAAAAGAACTGATGAATGGGGGGATTAAACAGTTCTTTTTTATTAGCACTCATAAAGGCCCCCCTTTATCAGTGATTTTTTCTAGCACTCATAAAGTGTATATTTCGTAAAAAATTATATTTCATTAAGAATAATATATTAATATATAATTATAATATAAATTTTTTAAATACGTGTTAGATAAGGATAAATTTTCATTTACACTTAATATATAAGATATTTAGTGAAAATGGATGATAAAATAATTAAAAAATAATATTAATTAATAATTTACTAATTATTATTGAGTAATAGTAATTTAATAACAATTGGATGACATAAGAATTAAATGAATTAATGAATTGTCTAAGATAAGTTAAAAACATGACTTAAACTTCAAACAGACATAACTTTTGATTTGGGTGTCTGTTTGCGCTCTACATCATATCAAATCAAATACTATGAAGAGATTTACTACAATGTGACTAGGGAAACCCCAATAAATGTTTTTTAGGTCCATAAGGCCTCCAAAACTAATTTTTTTGTTGGGATACTCTATTTTTTAAATATTCGATAGTATTTCAACTTCATTTAAGAGGGTCTTGTTGTCCATTTTCAGTGGGGAGTGAATTTATTCCTAGGAATTACATTCATATAGATAGTATGGTTTTGAAATTTTATTGTTTCTAATAATGTATTTTTATTTATAATTAAATATATGCACATTTTCTTATTTACATATAATAAATCAATTTTATAATTACAAATTTAAGCATACATAATTAAATATATAAATAAATATTGTATGTAAATATATATATTTATAAATATATATATATAATAAAAAATGTATTTAAGTACATATAAATAAATAGAAATCTCTTAAAATGGGGAATAAATCAACTTAAGGAAGTGGTAAATTGATTACCTTGCCTATAGGAGGTCAAAATATTGAATCCGGGTGAGCATGGATTTCTGGTGCACCAGCTAGCATTAAGGAAGGAGTGGGACTAGCACTGTTGAATGGGGTCGAAAACAGTGAGGAAGGGTGGAGTGGTGCTGATAAAGGAGGGTAAAATAATTTTATGAAGACTCATTTATCATCACTTTTTCCTAGAACTGATAAAATGTCCCTTTATCAGCACTTTTCCAATTGCTGATAATGGCCAACCTTTAATAGTGCCTTGGTTTTTAACACATTACAAGCACTGATAAAGCCTGCTTTTAGAACTATTAAAGGCTGGTTTTATAGTAGTTCCAAGTTAAATTATAATTTTGATTCATATGTAATTAATTTTATTATATATAATTAAATAATACTTAGGATAATTTAATATAAAATTCAAAACATAATTATAATTTTAAAATTAAATCATTTAATGAAAATAAATTACAGTTTTACAAAAAATCAGTATTTTCACTATTCACAAAAAATATATAACTTTTTATAAAAATCCAATAATTTAACCCTATGATAATTTTGATATTATGATTCAAAAAATATATAATTGTATTAAATATAATTTCTAAAAGTGGAAAAAATATATTATTCTATCATAAAAAGAAATAAAAACCATTTTTGAAGATAACATATTTCTGAATCATAAATTAACTTTACTAAAAATTGAGTAATTATGCATTAATCAATATATTATATAAAAATATATACATATTTTTCAGTATTTATTATTTTTATTTTTACCACTAATTTAATAGTTAGGTTATAACAATCACATTTAAATATTAATATTTTTACAGTATATCACAGTTTGTATAAAGCTTAGTGTTGCGTGTTAAGAAAGCTATCAAGCATAGTATTCTTCTAAACTAAATTTTATAAGAGTATTAAAATATTACAATGAGATTTGATGTAAAATCTATGTAGGTTTATCTAGGTTCATCTCACTTGGTATCAAATCTAGTAATTAAAGTATGGTTTTTAGTACCGTATCTGGGAGTATAGGTCTGGAGAGCCTCAACTGGTATCAAAGTAAAGTTTATTTATTTTAGGGGATTAGTTTATTTATTTTCATATATTAATATAATATAACTTTATCTAAAACCAAATGGATAATTCTAAGTATATAATAGTGTCCCGACATTTTGATAAAGTAGATATTTTATTGTTTTCTACCAATGACATACTTACCTAGATATAAACAAGTAGATGCAGTCTCTCACACAAATTTACTTAGGGGTAATAAACCTAAAAAGTATGGTTGAGTATTATATCAATATTCACCTAGTGAACAATAAATAGGTCTTATTGTATGCCTATTTTGACACTCTTAGGGTATTAGATGTGTTTAATTCATATGTTCTTTATAAACCATTATGAGGTATATGAATATATTTAGGTTAGATAACCTAATAGTAAATGATCATGGATAACTTAGATAGAAACATATAGATTCATAAGTTAAGGTATATATTAATTGATACATTATTTTATTAAGAAAGGGTAAGTTGAATTTTGAGATCACATATTTCAATGATTTTCAGGTTTAGAATATTGTAAGAAAGTTCATGATAATTTTGTAATAGTTATTATCAGGATTAGATTAATAAGTACAAGAGAACCTAACTTAAATCAAACTAGATTCAACCAAAAGTATAATAGGATAATAAAAATTTGTTATAGTCGAATACATGTTAGGATTGATTTATCGCATTCATACTATGGTTTATTTTGATAGGATATTATCATGATAACCATTTTTGTTTTATTGTTTGGTTGGTAATATGATCATTGAAATAAATTTGTGAAAGGTTGTCTCTAGAATATCTTAAGACTTATGGATATAAAAGGAGTTATATTAGGAATAAATGGTAATAATCTCAATATATACCTATTATAAAAGAAAATATTAGTTTTCTTATCTTTCCTAATATAGTGAGATTGATAACTCATTAGAAATTATATCTTGAATCTTTTATTTCTTATAGATACCCTTTACCATTTCACTAGTGAATGGTAATTAAAATTATTGGGATGAAATTTACTTAATAGGGTAGAATGTAAGACCCCAATATTTTAGTATCGATTTTTATTTAAATAAATACTATAGTTAATAATTTACTTCACATGCAACATCCAACTAAAAAAACTATGATATATTTTATTAATATAAAATTATACATAGTAAATATAACCATTGTAATATAGTTGTTAAATTATTGGGTATAAATAGACTTATCCACATTATGAAATCTATGTAAAAAATGAAATAAATGGCATTGGGTGCTAGAAGTAACCCTTATAAAGCTCATTTGTTTGAGCTTGGAAGGGAGGTATCTTATATAGGGTTTTCCATATACCATGACCAAACCAAAATCAAATAATTATGGTTTTAAGTAAATAATTTTCAATATGATTTCAAGATCATTGAAATTTACACTAGATCTGTGCTAGCTAGACTGTCACCTATGACTAGCACTAGATCTTATCTTATCATTTGGTATTATACGAATATCTTAAGAGTTTATGTAAGTAAAAATTAGAATGATGTAAAAATGTAATTATTAATGTAATAAGTTATATATATATATCACATGTGTTTTATACATTTCACATTACTAATTTTAAAGGAAAAAAAGATTAATTTTAATACTAATACAATGATGCAATTCTATTAGTATAGTTAAACAACTAATAAGATCGTTTCATGCTTAAAAATATATTTTTCTAAAATTGGATTTTTATGCCCTATGAATTTTTTTAAGAAAATAAATATATTATGGTTAAATGATGATAAATTATATTTTTTATATTAATAGTATACTAAAACTAATTTAATTATAAATTGAGAGAAAATCATTATAATAATAGTCTATATTTTTTAAAAAAATCATTTTCTGATAAAAATAGTTTATCATTATAGTTTATTTTTATATTTAAAATTTGAATCCCTAAATTTTATAATTTTAATTTGACAAAATAAAATTTATTTTTTTGATTTATTGTGACAATATTAGCTTAGGATGATTTTTTATGATTTTTTGGGAAAGATTTTTTTTAGATGAATAGTGAAAAATGCCATTTTGTTAAATATTATGACATAGTTTGGAAATAAGAATGACTTAAAATTTTTGGAACATTTTTATTAAACAAATATTTATTTCATAAGTAAAATTATACATTTAAAAATATATATTTTTAATTTATAATCTTATATTTTACATTTTAAAACTTAATTTATAATTTTCTCTAAATTTGTTTTTAATGTATTATAAATTTATTATTTTAGAATTACTTTTTATAAATTTTATAAAATATATATAATAAAATGGATTTTTTATTTTGAATAATAATTTAAAAATTATATAATAAGTTCCATTTTATTTTAGGCATAAAAAATAAATTACTTAGGAAATAATTAGTTATCATGGTAAAAGACATTGTAAAAGGGTTATATCTAAGGGGTAAAAGATCTAAAAAATGTTTAAAACGTGTCTAAAAATTAGTTCTTAATATATTTCTCAACCTTAACTCATCCTCTATCCATTATTTTCTACTCTTGGAGTCACTTTCCTTGAATAGTTCTCCACTTATTACAAAAAATGTCACTCCTCTCACTTATAAAAGGATCCCTTCGCTACCCCACTTATACTCACACTAAAATCCCCTTGGTTTAAAAAAATACCCAAATCTATTCCAAATACTCATATTAAAATCCTAGAGGTTTTTGTCTCTTCAAAATACCACCCCTCAAAGGCTTAATCTAATTTTCAAGGGATTTATTTCAAGGAGTAAGGTATAAATTCCAAAATCGCTCTTTTTCATTTATATTTACTTATGTGTTATTCTTATACCTAAATTTTTATTATAAAATCCTAAAATAATAACATAATTACCATTACTATACTGAAATTTTATTATATTGATGGAAAAATCATTATCTTCCTTCCTTCTCCTTAGAAAAAAAATGAAAATGACATCCATGCATTCGTGCAGACTACCACCTCCATGAATGATGTGTTTTACTTTTCATCACCACCATAAATGTATGGTTAAAAGGGGGTATTTAATGAATAAATATTATATTTATAACATTATTTATATTCTTAAAGGATAAAACAATTTCTACCTCATTTCCTTTTTATAGAAAAAAAATGGTGTCCATGTGTATGTGCGGATCGCCACCTCTATGGAACGACATATTTCATTTTTCATCATGATTTATTTAATGAATTAAAAAAAATTATGAAATTTATAATATTATATAAGTTTTATGTTGATATTTAACTAATTATTAACATATCAACTTTTGTTCGTCAAAAACTACCAAAACAAGTTTGTCACTGATTCCGTCATCGTGAATCATGACTAAAAATACCATGGAATGAAATATGAGAATTATATATCATCATAAACCATATATTCTAGTACCTTGGATAATCTAGTAATGATTAACTTGGTATCAAGGAATAGGTTTTTACATTGACATTTTAAACAATCCATGAAATAATCAAATTCACAAACATCCAATGATGAAAATAAACTATAAATAATGAATAAATGTATAATAAATTGTATAATTAAATAGTATATAGAGTAATGTATATAGATAAATTTATGAAATAATTTATTAATGGGTTAATTTTTGTTACTCTATAAGTTAAAATTCTTTTGTAAAATTAGGGAATGAAAAGTGAAGGGTTTTTCTCAATCTCATTTTGAATTTGAGATTGACATGACTAAATTACCATATAGGGAAATTGTGTGATATTTATATTTAAAAACATATTTATTTTATTATTCTATTTTTTCAAGACTTTTATATGTTCTAATACCTTTTCACTACCCTTTTGGTTTATAATTCACTCAAAGTAATGCTTTTAAGAGAAATCAACCTTTTCTCTCCTTTTCAGTCAGGAACTTTTTCTTCCACATAAATATACTTTATTTTTCTTTATTTATGTTCACATATCTACTTCTATGATTAGATTTGGTTTTATTCAATGAAAATGACTTTATTTACAAAAGTAATATTATTTTAACATTTTTATCATGGTCATTTTCCACCAACTTTGACTTTTTACAAAATATAAAAGGAATATTATTTTTAAACAATTTATGTAGTAATGTATTTTCTCACTACCTTTTTTAGTTTTATTTAATAAACCTTCTCTCCAAATTTTGATGCTTTCTAAAAAAAATCCCTATAATTTATAAAAAAAATTCAAGATATATCCAAATACATAAAGATTTTTTCTTTATCTAAGTAAGTTTTGAAGCTCTTATAAAAGTGATTTTCATTTATGTCAACATTATTCAATGTTTTTAAGTTTAATTGGGGATATTTTCTTATATTACTATCCACCTTATTTATTTTTATGTATTATGAAATTTTCTAGGTATAAAACCCATCTCTTTTCTACAGGTTAATTAAGTGATGTTTTAAGTATGAATATTTTCATGTTCTAGTAACACACATATTTATGGATTATTATTATTATGGGGGTGGGATAATGTGATTCCCTATAATTCATTAGTTATAGTTTGATATAACATGAGATAATGATTTTGTGTGTGCATGAAATTTCAGTTATTCTATGCTCACAAGATTGTTTGCGGTTGTAATTTTGGTTAAGATATGATTGTAAGATTGTGCATGGGTGTAATTGTGTTCAATTTATTCTTATAAGATTTTGTCTGGTCATAATTATCGAAATGTTACATTGAAAATGTTATGATTTCCTATTCTTATTCACATGCCACATTTCTTCATTATATGGCTACGTTATACGTCATGGATTATGATTATTTTCTTATGTTTACACCCTCTAATGTCAAGGTATGGTTTGATCATTTGAGATTATATTTCCATCTACTATTCCTCAAAGACAACTCTTATTATGTCACAACCCATCCTCAGGTCCCATGTCGTGACTAACCCCAAGCCCGCCTTCCATAGGCCAGGGGCTGGAGACTAGAACCAAAGACGTAATTCCCTAAGCTGGGAAGGAATTGCCTTTATAAAAGTAAACACACAAAACAGATTATGCATCTGGAAGTAAACACTAAGTAAAAATTGTATACAAAAGAAGGTGATAAAATTAAAGGGTCCAGAAATACAAGTCCAATAGTAAAGTACAAACAACTAAAAAGCTAGTACAACTGCAGTAAGTTAAAACAGCAACTACCGAGTTGTCCTCCAGGATTCCCACCTGAAGGGTGGGTACATATGGCCTCCTCAACACCCCAAGTCCATCCGTCTGCTCCGTGTACGTCTCGCCAAGTGGCCCACCTCCAGGTACCTTCCAGCTCTACAACTCTCTACCTTGATCAGTGTTGTCTGTCATCTGAATGGTGGGTAAAGATGGCCTCCTCATCACCCCAAGTCCATCCGTCCACTCTGTGTACGTCTCGCCAAGTGGCCCACCTCTGGGTACCATCTAGCTCTACAACTCTCTACCTCGATCAGTGATGTCTGTCATTTGCAACCAACACAACGAAGTTCGGGCATAGCCCATGTAGGGGTGAGTATAAAGATACTCAGTAGGGACCCCGAGACCCTCAAGGTCTCACAATATCCAACAAGGATAACCCACAAAGAAAGATACAATCACGAAGTATCAATCAACCTTACTTAGGTATATGCCCATATATATACCTAAGTTACCAATCACAGTTTGGCTCCAACTCTCGAGGCCAAACACAACCCAGTCCACAAAGGAAGTAAAGTCAATCACTACAATGATAATGGTTGAAAGACAAGACTCAGCTCACACATGTATACATATTTTGCAGAGAGATAGAGATGATCAGATATAGTCACTGATTCATCTAATTTGTCGGACCCACATAGGATACAGGACCAGCTAAGTTGTCGGACCCACACAGGATACAGGACCAGCTATCTCATCTAAGCTGTCAGACCCACATAGGATACAGAACCAGCTATCTCATCTAATCTGTAGCACCCAAATAGGATACGGGACCAACTAAGCTATCGGACCCACATAGGATACAATACCATCTATTCTGTCGGACCCACACAGGATCCAGGAACAGAAGTCAGAACTGTCAGACCCACGGAGGATCCCGGTATAGTAGTCATCACCATCGAACCCATGGAGGATTCCAGTATAGTAATCATCGATGTCGAACCCATGGATGATTCTGGTACAGTAGCGTTGCAGTCATCCCTAGGGTTCCCGCACACGGCACGCTCGATTTCAGGAGGGTCCGCTCCTTGATCCAAGTGTCGATACATCATCTATCACAAAGTCCTTATTTGATGTATCTCGTAGTTACATCTCATCATAAGGAACCCAATGCGACAGAAGGCGCGTCAATGAAATGCCTGATCTAAGAGGTTATTGGCATTTTCGTTCCAGGGGCCCGGTTGGATTTATGCTCGATCCAAACCCGGCCATTTTCCAAAATTTCCAAAAACTCACTTATAGTATCCCAAAAGGACCACCTTGTCACGAGGGTCCCTGTTCCACAGACAACGCATAAATTGGATGCACAATCTAGGAGTTATTCGCATTTAAGTGAAGACGGGCCCAGACCGTCAAGCCCAGTGGGCTGGCGGGTCGGCCCGACCCGAATCGGTGGGTCCGACATGGCTGGGGGTCAGCCCGGCCCGGTCGGGCGCGGTCCACTCGCGGACCCGGCCTGCACTGCGGTCCAGTCCGGTTCGCCTGGAGGCGCCATGCGGTGCCGCCTCCTCCTCTGCCCGGTCGGTCATAGTCGTCCGGTTCAGCCAGCACATGCGGCCCGCGCTGCAGGTCGCGGTTCTCCCCACGCGGTGCCCGCGGGTGCCACGGTTCTCCCCACTCAGCTTTTGTGGGCGCCGCGGTTCTCCAGCCCGACCAGCATGTAGCCAGCCGGTTCGCCCAGCCGAGCAACCCACATACGTGGGTTGCATCCTTTTCTACGCGACACCTGTGGGTGTCACGGTTCTCCAGCGGGCTGGCCGGATCGGTCGGTCGGTCGTCCTGTGGACTGGGTGGCCCGAGTGGCCGCTGGTCCCTCCACACGGCCGGCGTGATGGCACCGCGCCCTCCCCTGTGGCCCGGTCGAGCTGCGGCCTTCCTCCAGTGCGGTACGACGGCCCCACAGCCTTCCGTCTCTACCGCGACCCGCTTGGCCGCAACTTTTCTTTAAGTGGTGCGACGAAGGCCCTTGTGCCGCTAGCCTCTTCTATGATCTACCTCCGTCGTCAACATAATGCGAACAACAACAAGGGGGGAGGTTCGGACCATGTTCGTGCGATCCGAGCCCTCCTCGTTATGTTGTTAACATCGAGCATCAAGAGTACAACACACGAATAGGAAAGGAGAGTATAACTCATACGTAAAAATAATCAAATTTCCCCTACCTCGATTCAAAGTACATTGTCAAGGTCACGGAAAGAGGGCGAACATCGATTCGTTGATGTCAGGCAATGTCTGAGAATGAAGCGTCGTCGACGTTCCTCATGGGCGGCTCCTTCTCTTGTGGCTTGGTCGAAGATCGTAGATGGTATCGTCATTCTTCAGAGATGAGGAGTGTTCTTTGTCGAGTGGATGATGTTCTTCCAAGAGTTCTCCCAAGCTCTTCAATGATTATGCCCACCCAAAATAAAACAATTTGTTCACTTATTTTAATGTTGGCATAATGAATTCAAAATAATTCAAATCACTCGAATTAATTAATTAAGTCATTAATTAATTTGTGTTGCCACCATTAAGGGGAAGTCGAAGACTTTACCCTATTAATGGGGAGCTCAAGGGTTTAAATGGGGTTTAGAGGAGTTAAAGGGTTCGGGTGGGCCCCACCCTAAAACATCATTCCAAGGGTGGTTAGGGTGTGATGGGCCCCACCTCAAACCTCCCTTTGGAGGTTTTAACTACCTTTAAAATAAAAATATGTCACACATATTTTTATTTAATTTTTATTTAGAAACCCCAATTAATAACTTTCATTCACGTTGAAACGCAATTGCGGTAAAGGTCTCTTTAAGCGAATATCGGCGCTACAAGTTCAACGGTGCCCTCAGATTTCAATTCTGAGCACCACTTCAAAAGATATAAAATCCCATACGTATTTTTACTGAACGTACCCAAAAAAACTTTAAAAATTGATTTTGGGCACACCGGGCCTCGAAATCAGGCACTGTTAGAAACCACATAGTCATAAAATTCCTGTGTATTTAAAAAAAATCCACAAAATTTTCAGGTCTTTACATTCTCCCTACCTTAGGGATTTACATCCTCATAATCTAAATCACGCACTAAGGGAACAAATGGGGGTACTGAGCACGCATCTGAGCCTCCCGCTCTCATGTGCTCTCCTAGAGGTTCATGTGCTGCCAGTGAACACGCACCAGAGGAATCCACAGTCCACGCAGGACCCTCTCATGTCGATCCTCAATCTCCACTGGAACCTCCGTAAATGTCGCCCTATCATTGATGTCCATCTCCCTGTGGTCGATGATGTGGGACAGGTCATGCACGTATCTTATCAGCTGAGATACGTGGAAGTCATCGTGCACCCAGTGCAATTGAGGTGGAAGGGCCAAGTGGTCACCTAGCCTACTGAGTACCTGAAAAGGTCCAATGTATTGCGGAGATAACTTTTCGCCTCAGCCAAATATCCATAGACCTCGTTGAAGTGAAACCCGTAGAAAGAAGTGGTCACCATCCTCGAACTCTAGTGGACTCCGTATCCTATCATCATAGGACTTCTGCCTACTCGGTGCAGTCTTCATATGCTCCTAGATGATCTACACCTTCTCTGTCGTAGCCTACACCATCTCTGGTCCTACAAGAACTGACTCCCCTGGGTCAGTCCAACATAGAGGCAATCTTCAAGGTTGTTCATACAGTGCCTCGTAAGGTGTCATCCTGATGGTGGAGTGGTAATTGTTGTTATATGCAAACTCTACCAAGGGTAAGTGATCCTCCCAGCTACGACCAAAGTCAAGGACACATGCATGGAGCATGTCCTCAATATTCTGAATGGTCCTCTCAGTATAACCATCCGTTTGAGGATGGAAGGCAGTTCTCAAATGAAGCTGCATCCCGAAAGCCTCCTGCAACCCCTTCCATATCCGAGAAGTGAAACGAGCATCTCGATCGGAGATGATCAGAGATGGCACACCATGAAGTCATACGATCTCTTGTATGTAGAGGCATCCCAAGCTCTCTACTGAGCCCTGCTCTCTGATCGGTAGGAAGTGGACCGACTTGGTGAGTTGGTCTACGATCACCCAGATAAAGTCGTGACCCCTAGATGTACGCGGAATCCCCGTCACAAAATTCATGGATATCCCATCCCACTTCCACTCTTGGACCTCTAAGGGATGAACCAATCCTGCTGAAACCTAGTGCTTCGCCTTCACTTTCTGACAAGTGGGGCATCGTGAAACAAACTCTGCTACTACCTTCTTCATACCTGGCCACCAGTGCTGTCGTCAGAGGTCCTGATATATCTTCTCTACTCCTAGATGTACCGCTAGAGGAGATGTGTGGAACTCCCTCAACACTTCCTCCTGAAGGGAAACTGGTACCATGGTCCATCCTCTGAAGAGTATGATGTGCTCCCCACCTTCAAGAAATCCATCAGGTGCCTTACCTAAGGATATCTGAGCACGTCGTGTCTCACAGTAAACTTCCTCATGTTGTGCTTCCATGACTCGCTGAAGAAGTGGAGGAGTGACTGTGAGAGACTGCAGAAAGGCTGCTCTATCTCTATCCACAAAGGATATCTACAACGCGTCCAGCTGCTTCGTCACCCCTCCTAGCAGCTGAATGCCTGATCTCTTACTGAGAGCATCTGCTACAACGTTCCCCTTCCCAAGAGTATAGACTATCTCAAAGTCATAGTCCTGGAGGAACTCGAGCCATCGTTGTTGTCTCAGGTACAGGTCCTTCTGCGAGAATATGTACCTGAGACTCTGGTTGTCAGAGTAGACTGTAAAATGCTCACCCATCAGATAGTACCGCTACATCTTCAAGGCGAAGACCACTGCTGCTAACTCCAGGTCATGGGTAGCATAGCTCTGCACATGTTGTCTCAACTACTATGAACCATAATCGATCACTACTCACTCCTACATCAGGACACACCTAAGTCTGGTCCCTAATGCATCGTAGTAAACTACGTACCCAATGCCCTCCTCTGGTAGCCTTGAGATGGGCACAATGGTCAACCTCTGCTTCAGCTCCTGAAAGATCTGCTGGCATCTCTCTGACCACACGAAGGGTTTCCCCTTCTTCATCAAAGCTGAAAGTGGTGCTGCAACTCTGGAGAAGTCTGGCACAAACCTTCGATAGTACCCAGCCAATCCCAGAAAACTATGTACCTCTGTCACACTCCTGGGTGGCTCCCAAGAAAGTACTGCCTCGATCTTCGCTGGATCCACTACAAATCTAGCCTCCGAGATGATGTTTCCTAATAAGTGAACCTCTCAATTCCAGAACTAGCACTTCAAGAGTTTACCATAAAGCTGGTGCTCTCGGAGTGTGTCCAGTACTACTCGCAAATGGTAGGCGTGCTCCTCCTCATTAGCCGAGTAGATCAGTATGTCATTGATGAAGACTAAGACAAATCAATCGAGGTAAGGCTGGAATATCCTATTCATGAGACTCATAAACACTTCTGGAGTGTTGTTTATGCCGAAAGGCATAACCAAGAACTCATAGTGGCCATACCGACACCTGAAGGTCGTCTTCTGCACATCCTCGTCTTGAACTCTGAGCTGGTGCACTACTAGAAATGTGGGTTTTATCGACCGCCAAAAGCGGTCGCTAATGCCCTTTAGAGACCGCCCTACGACCGCTTTTTGCGGTTGCAGTTGCTCCGTCGGTATTTCTCAATAGCGACCACCATAGGCGGCCACTAAAACTCTCTTCGGAAACCACCAGCTATTTGGTGTTGATCGTATGCTGGGGAATGCGGGCATGTAGGAGGTTAATGAGGAGGGACCGTGAGCTTGGGTCGATGGAAATGGAAGAATCACAGCGGCTGGAGGAAGTGTCCAAGCTGATGTTGGGGATTGAATAGCAGCGGCTGACGGTCGAGGGAGACAGGTTCACTAGTAGCGTTGGTAGGGGCGACGGGGTGGTGGAGATGGGTGTGACATGTATTGGCGGTGCCGCGGCGGGAGGTGTTGATGGATGTTTCAGTGGGGTACATCGAGGAAGACAACGCGGGGGGCGGGAAAAATCTCGCCATTTACATTTTCTTTTTAGCGGCCGCTTTTGGTGGTCGTTAATAGTATCAGTAGCGACCGCCAATGGCGGTCACCCGCTACCATAGGCGCAGAAACTAAAAAATATAGTAGTGGTGATAGCCTGACCTCGGGTATATCTTTTAGAACCATCGTGCTCCCTTGAGATGATCAAAGAGGTCGTCTATACTTGGATGTAGGTACTTGTTCTTCACGGTCACCTGATTCAGGTGACGGTAGTTGACACACAGTCACAAGCTCCCATCCGCCTTCTTGGAAAACAAAACCGGGGATGCCCAGGGTGAAACACTGGGACAGATAAATCCCTTCCCCTGCAAGTCCCCCAGTTGTACCCGCATCTCATGAAGCTCGGCGGGAGCCATCCGATATGATGGAGTAGATATCAGTGTTTTCCTGGGGTATAGGTCAATATAGAAGTCCACCTCTCTACGAGTAGTTAGTCCTGGAACATCGTCAAGGAAAACATCCATGTACTGATCCACCACAATAGGAAAACTTGGACTCCGCACATAAACCGCTCCGAGGATGAGACTATCCAACTGATGTGTGATCAGCTTCCCCCTCCTCTGTGTAAGTCCATCCTATGCTACAAAGGATTCCTTCTTGCCAGTGAAGGTGAACCTGGTCCCATCCATGCGGATACACCACACTTTGCACCTAATGCAGTCAATGTGAGCATGAACTGTGGATAATTAGTCCATACCCAAGATGATGTTGTAAGGCCTTGACACCGCTACAAGAAGATCCCAACTGAAGCTCTCACCTCCTAGAGTAAGCTCACACTGCCGGAACTAGTGCGTAATTGTCATGTCTGCTCCCATAGGAGTCTCTAGCCGTAAGGATAGAGCCAACAGATTCTTCAGAATATTCGAGCTCCGAACGAGGGCAGTGGCAATAAAAGAATGACTCGCATCCGTGTCTATAAGTACTGCAGCAAGGGTGGAGTAGACACAGATAGTACCTCGAATCATCTCAGGTGCGTCGTGGTTGTAGGCCTCGACTGCCTGGAGCTGATCCCACCTCTATCCTCCAGCACCCTGTGGTCGAGGTGGACCTCCTGGTGGTGATGGTGGTAGAGCCTCAAAACGTCGTCCACCACCCGCTGATTGGCCAGCTCATCTGCCACGTCCGCCTGCTCCTGGAGGACCACCACAGTCGAACCACTGCCTCTACCTGGGAGGTCCTTCTACTATCGGCTACTCATCTGCATGGTGGGTCAGGCAGTCTCGAGCCATGTGACCTTGCCCGCCGCATGCATAGCACTGCTTGCTCATCATAATATTGGATCTGTCTCATGTTCCCCACACAACTGAACGTATATCCTGGGGTTGCCCACCTGATGGCTTGGTCCACTTGGACCTCTATGACATCTGTCTACTGTCGACTACAGAAGACTCCACTATGTGTCGCCCTGCGGTGGGTCTCGCTGCTGGTGTCTGCTCAGCGAGAAAACTCTCAACTAGGAGGGCTCTCTCCAGCACCCCCACTTGCGTCGGGGTGCTGAGGGGAATCATTGAAGCCCTGATCTCATGCTTGAGTCCCTGCTCAAAGTTCTGAGCCCTGAAGAATGGGTCTCGTACCATATCCATGGAGTAGTACGAGAGGTCGGTGAACCTCACTGAGTACTGAGCTAATATCATGTTTCCATGATGCAGATGTAGTAACTCCTGAATCTGCACCGCTCGAAGGGTGGCTGGAATAAACTCTGAGCAGAAGAGACTCTCGAAGTCTGTCCAGAGTAATGATGCCCTGTCAAGCACCTAGAGCATCAGGCTCCACCATCTACCTGCTGCTGCATGCAGGAGGCTCACGGAAAGGATCACCATGAGGTCGGTTGGTGTCCCCACCAATCTGAAAACTCTCACAATAGCCTCCAACCAATCCTCACCTACTTTTGGGTCCCTCTCTCCCTGGAACCTGGGTGGCCTCTGGCGCTGGAACTCGTGCAACGCACTCAAGTAGCGTGTACTCTCTGTTGCTAGAGCTGGTGGTATCGGTGGCCCAGTGGGTAGTGGTATCGCTGGTACTTCCACTGTGATTGGGCCCTGCACCGAGGCCTCATCGCTCGGTGCCATCTCGTACGAAACACGGAACCCTAGCTGGCTGCCTTCATGGTGACATCCTGAAAAGATACAGGTATGCCATAGTTAAAATAGTATACCTGGTGAGATGACATAAGGTAATCACTAAGAAAACTTTTTCAAAGGAAACAAACATGCAATCAGTGTTTTTGTGCACTGAGTCGGATATCAGAAGTTAGATTCCTAGTGTATGGATATGTCGGTCGCCGCACCAACACTGGTTTTCCTAAACTGATAACCATACCCAAAACACTTAACACTATTGCTGTTAAAAGAATAAGAGCCCAAGTTCTGCGTTAGAACCGATGCCTCTGATACTAATTTTTCACGACCCGTCCTCAGGGCCCGTGTCGTGACTAACCCCAAGCCCGCCTTCCTTAGGACAGGGGTTGGAGACTAGCACCAAATATTTAATTCCCTAAGCTGGGAAGGAATTTCCTTTATAAAAGTAAACACACACAATAGAGTACGCATATAGAAGTAAACACTAAGTAAAAATTGTATACAAAAGAAGGTGCTAAAAGTAAAGGGGCAGGAAATACAAATCCAGCAGTAAAGTACAAACAACTGAAAAGCTAGTACAATTGTAGTAAGTTAAAACAACAACTAATGAGTCATCCTCTGGGATTCCCACCTAAAGGGTGGGTACATATGGCCTCCTCAGCACCCCAAGTCTGTCCATCTGCTCCGTGTATGTCTCTCCAAGTGGCCCACCTCCGAGTACCGTCCAGCTCTACAACTCTCTACCTCGATCAGTGTTGTTCGTCATCTGAAGGGTGGGTACAGATGGCCTCCTCATCACCCCAAGTCCATCTGTCCTCTCTATGTACGTATCTCTAAGTGGCCCACCTCTGAGTATCATCTAACTCTATAACTCTCTACCTCGATCAGTATTGTCTGTCATCTGCAACCAACACACCGAAGTGCGGGCATAGTCTGTGCATGGTTGAGTATAATGATACTCAGTAGGGACCCCGAGACCCTCAAGGTCTCACAATATCCAACAAGGATAACCCACAAAGAAAGATGCAATCACGAAGTATCAACCAACCTTACTTAGGTATATGACCATACATATACTTAAGTTACCAATCACAGTTCGGCTCCAACTCTCGAGCCCAAGCACAAACTAGTCTACAAAGGAAGTAAATTAAATCCCCACAATGATAATGGTAGAAAGACAAGACTCAGATCACATAGGTATATATATATTGCAGAGAGATAGAGATGATCAGATATAGTCACTGATTCAACTAAGTTGTCGAACCCACACAGGATATAGGACCAGCTAAGTTGTCGGACCCACACAGGATACAGGACCAGCTATCTCATCTAAGATGTCGGACACACACAGGATACAGGACCATCTATCTCATCTATGCTATCGGACCCACACTAGATATAGGACCAGCTAAGTTATCGGACCCACACAGGATATAGGACCAGCTATTCTGTCAGACCCACACGGGATCCAGGAACAGAAGTCAGAACTGTCAGACCCACAGAGGATCCCGGTATAGTAGTCACCACCATCAAACCCACGGAGGATTCCAGTACAGTATTCATCACTTTCGAACCCATGGAAGATTCTAGTATAGTAGCATCGCAGCTAGCCCTAGGGTTCTCGCACACAGCACGTTCGATTCCGGGAGGGTCCACTCCTCGAGCCAAGTGTCGATACATCAACTACCAAAAAGTCCTAATTTGATGTATCTCATAATTACGCCTCATCATAAGGAACCCAACGCGATACACGGCGCATCAATAGGACGCTCGGTCTGAGAGTTATTGGCATTTCTGTTCCAAGGGCTCGGTTGGATTTACGCTCGATCCAAACCCAGTCATTTTCCAAACTTTTCCAAAACTCATTTATAGTATCCAAAAAGGACCATATCTTCGCGAGGGTCCCAATGCTATAGACAACGTGTCAATCGGACGTGCGGTCTAGGATTTATTCATATTTAAGTGAAGACGGGCCCGGCCCATCAAGCCCAGTGGGCTGGCGGGTCGGCCCGACCCATCTCGGCGGGTCCGACCCGGCTGGGGGTCGACCCGGACTAGTGGGGCGCAGTCCACCCGCAGACCCAGCCCGTGCTGCAGGCCGGTCCGTTTCGGCTAGCACACGCGGCCCGCGCTGCGGGCCGTGGTTCTCCCCACACAGCGCCTGCGGGCGCCGTGGTTCTCCAACCTGGTCAGCACGCGGTTGGCCACTTTGCCCATCCGAGCGGCCCGCGGACACGGGCTGTGTCCTCCTCCACGCAGCACCTGTGAGTGCCGCGGTTCTCCATCAGGCCGGCCGGATAGGCCGATCGGTTGTCCCATGGACCGGGCGGCCCGAGTGGCCGCCGGTCCCTCCACGCAGCTGGCGCGATGGTGTTGCACCCTTCCGGCTCCACCGCGGCCCGCTTGGCTGTAGCTTTTCTTTGCTTGGTGCGACGGAGGCCCTTGTGCCGCCGGCCTCTTCCATGATCCACCTCCGTCATCAACATAATGAGAATAGAAAAAAGGGGAGGAGGGTTGGACCGTGTTCGTGCGGTCCAATCCCTCCTCATTACGTTGTTAACATTCAGCATCAAGAGTACAACACACGAAGAGGAAAGGAGATTGTAACTCATGCGTAAAGGTAATCCAATTTCCCCCTACCTCGATTAGAAGTACGTTGTTGAAGTCGCGGAAAAATGGAGGATGTTGATTTGTTGACGTTAGGAAACGTCCGAGAATGAAGCATCGTCAACATTCCTCATGGGCGGCTCCTTCTCTTATGGCTTGGTTGAAGATCGTAGACGGTATCATCGTTATTCGGAGATGAGGATCATTCTTCATTGAGAGGATGATGTTATTCCAAGAGTTCTCCCAAGATCTCCAGCGATTATGCCCACCCAAAATAAAATAATTTGTTCACTTATTTTAATGTATGCATAATGAATTCAAAAGAATTCAAATCACTCAAATTAATTAATTAAGTCATTAATTAATTTGTGTTGGCACCATTAATGGGAAGTCCAAGATTTTCCCTTATTAATGTGGAGCTAAGGGGTTTAAAGGGGGGTTTAGAGGAGTTAAAGGGTTAGGGTGGGCCCCACCCTAAAACATCCTCCCAAGGGTGGTTAGGGTGTGATGGGTCCCACCTCCAACCTCCCTTTGGAGGTTTTAACTACCTTTCAAATAAAAACATGTCACACATATTTTTATTTAATTTTTATTTAGAAACCCCAATTAATAACTTCCATTCATGTTGAAACGCAACTGTGGTAAAGGTCTCCTTAAGCGAATACCGGTGTTGCGAGTTCAACAGTGCCCTTAGATTTCAATTCCAAGCATCGCTTCAAAAGATATAAAATCCCGTACATATGTTTACTGAATATACCCAAACAAAACTTCATAAATTGATTCTGGGCACACCGGGTCTCGGAATCAGGCACCATCAGAAACTACAGACTTGTAAATTCATGTGTATTTAAAAAAAAATTCCACAGAATTTCTAGGTCTTTACATATTATTCCATATTCTTTTATTTAGATACTTTTCTCATGATCATGTTTATTCACATGCTTGTGATTTAACCCTTGATGACATGTTGATATATTTTTCCCATACTAATATTTTCAGATCACCCCTTCTTTTTTTCCATTACTTGGGTTATAAAAATGAGTAAAACATATAAAATGTTTAGAAAAATTTCTAGTATGATGAAATTATAAAGAAATTTTTCTGGAATAAAAATTTATGTATCTAATCATCAAATGTAATAAACCTTCGGTTCTTGGGATTTTGATATTACTATGAGATGTAATGTGAAATGTATATTGTTTTTCCTTGGGTTATCTCACTTTTTATCAAAGCAAGTAATTAAAGTATTTTTTTAGTACCAAATCTAAGAGTGTGGGTTTTCAGTTCCTTAGTCAGTATCATAATAGGGTTTAGTTATTTTGGGGATTAGTTTAGTTATTTTTTTGGGAATTGGGATGGGATAACTTTAGTGAAAACCCTAGGTATGGGTCTAAGTATGGGATGTCATCCTGACATTTTGATAAAGTAAATATTGTTTGGATTTATAGTATTGAAATATATAAGATCTTGGACATTGAAGAGGTATATTCCTATTTAAGTTTTTATTTAAATCCATTAAAGTTGGTTAGTGGTGTGTTCCATGAATTTATAAGGAGGATTAGGGGTGTTTCAAGGGTTCAAGAAATGAAATAAGGGAAAATAGGACCACCCAATGCATGTTTCACGGTTGGTGCATAGTTAGTAGTAACTCTGCACACAAATCATGCATGCCTAGAGGAGGGGTGCATGGTTTGAAGAAACCATGTAAGGGGGAAGGACAAGTCATGTGGGCTTGGATAGAGCTATCTTGCATGGTCATCACACTCTTTTTCAAATCATGTGGGGTCCCCAGGTAACCGTGTGGCCTAACCCCCTCTTGGACAAAGGGTAGCATGTGGTTGGCACACGGTTTGGCCAACTATACGGCCAAACCGTGTACCCCTTAAAAAGTGAGATTTTACCATTTTTCCTTATCAGTCCTTAAGTGTTCTAACTTAGTATTTTTCTCTATTATTCCTCCTACAACCCTGGGGATAAACCAAATCAACTCAATCTTTCCAAGGATCGATCACCCTAATTTACAAGTCATTTGGAGTGTTTTTGGTTGCGAATCAAATACTCGGGTGAGTTTAACACTTCTATTCCTTTCTTTTTTTATATTAGAGATTGTATAGTTTCTATTCTTATTCCAAATCCCTAAAAACCTCTTTTTTTGTGGATATTAGGTGAGGTCTTTAAATGGTATTTGAATCTAAACCAAAGGATAGGGTTAAGTGAGTGTTCATCTTTAGAACTGAGTTAGGTGTTCTAAAAGTTATATCTCATAGTCTTGATGTTTGGTTTATGTGTATGTAGATGTGATATGGTTTCTTCTTATTGTGAATTTTATTTCATTAGTAATATTTGGTAAATTGGTTATCTAAATGATGAATTAAACCCTTTATGATCCCTATGGGATGCGTTGAGGTTGATTAGACTTGTTATAGGGCCACCCATGGTGTTTTCCATCATCCTAAACATGGAAATTTTAATGATAAGAATATAATTGATTATTATGAAGTAAAACCCATGATTAATATTTTAACATGATTGATTGAATTATGAAAAGGCACTCATGGTAGTTTTGTCTAGTTTTTGGCATGGCATAAGGGGTTATTTGGAATATTGTGAATGGGTTAAATAATTAAAGTGAATGTGTTAACTAACTTATGGGTTGCAATGGAATTATATAAATTATTAAAATCATGTGAATAAGAAATATGTTAAATGAGTTAGGATATGTGATAAAAAATGGTCTAATAGGTTAAGTCATGAAGATTATTATGTGTTGAATGAACCATGAATTGTGAATGTTATGTGTGTTACTTGAGTATGGTTTTTGAATTAGTATATGTGGTAAATGATTAAAGAAGCATGTGAACATAGCTTAGTGGTATATGGGGTATTTGCTTGAGGTTCTACGTCCATGGGTTGGTTTGTAATGAGTCTCTAAACCCCTCCCCTAGAATGCACGAGTTTGGGAGTCAGACTTATGCTCTATACCCCTAACAGTTTCATTTGATGAGACTACCTGGACTGAGGATCCAAGGTAAGTGGGATGTAATTGATTTTGAAATTTTTTCCCTAGTGAGATAAGGAACTTTAATTATACCCTTATGCATAGAATATGACTAGAATAGGATGAAGTGAAATTGATGAAGAATTCCTAACCCATGGAATAAATGATGAAAATGGTCTAAGTGAACTCTGTTAACTAATAGAACCCGATTTACTTTATTTTATTATCTTATTGTTTATTTAGTACTTTCATACACTATTTTTTAGACTAGTTATTTTGTAGACATCATTGGTGGTGCCCTACTAAGTAATACTCACACCCTACTCGAGCCACCATTGGGTATCTGAGAAGAATTATTGGTTACAGGTCAGGATAAGGGAAAGGGACCTATCTTAGAGGATTGATTGGGCATGGAATGTTCATGGAGGAGGGGACCAGACTTGGTGTCAGAACCCATTTTAGAGATTTTCATTTTGTCTTTATTTTGGGTTTTCCTTACACATGGAACTTTATGAAATGACATAGCATATTTACTATTTGGTTGTGGTCTTGTACCCAATTTTGGGAAATTTTTGGTAATTCATGATATTACTTATTCTATTTTACTTATTTCTTATTGTTATCTGTAGTGGATCACTCTGGTATAGAGGGTATAGTCACCCCAAACAACACATTAGACCCTCGCTACTAGTCAACAGCCTCTAAAATATGGGTAGGTGTGCCTGAGGTCATGTGGATACCCAACTCGATCACCTTTTAGTGGATCCCGAGTTGGGGATGTTACAAAGTGGTATTATAGTGGTTTCATTTTTTTTGTCTTACTATTTTGGGATGGTATATGGGGTATTAGGATGTTTCAAGGCCTTGGAAATGATCTCATTCATGGGAGTATCTAACCCATGTATGATGGAAAACCCAATTACCCTAGGGTGGGATTGATGTTTTTGATGTGTGTTGTTACATTTGAATGATATTTCACTATTGTGTGATGCACTTTTTGTGTGATGTGACTATTTTATAATATTTTTCTCATGAAAAAATTCTATGTGATTTTGAATTCATGAATCATTTTAGTTACCTAGGGATATAAGTGGTATGCATCATGGAAGGTACACATGGGGAAGATGTGTGTGACATGAGGGATATAATGCTTTTATTTTCCTTGTAACTTTTAAAAGAACTTGTGTCTAATAAAGATGATGTAAATGGGTAAATGGAAATAATGTGAAATAATGGATAAATATTAGTATCTAATAAAAGGATATAAATGGGTTCAAATTTTTGTTGTAATAATTTGTAAAGGATATAAAGTTTCCTAAACAAGAAATATTTGTATTGTTAAAGTGAGAATGGTTAAAAAGAATATTATTGAAAAATTGATTGTGGTTGTGTGATTTGGTTTTCCTAATATTGAAAATTAACCATGGTAGGGATGGATAAGGGTAGTGATAGAGATGTGATGATATATTTTGGTATATTGTATGTGGAATGGGTTGTTTATGGCTAGTGTAGATCCTTATTTTGTGTAACCTATGGATGTTTTATGTTATGTGTTCTGAGATGAGTGTTTGGAATTATATAGAAATGCCACCATGATGACATGTTCCATTTAGTAGACAAGAGGATATCATTGATAATTCTTCTCCATAAGTGGAGCAAGAAATCCCAATGATCTAGGGTAATAGAGGGGAGGAGCAGTTTTGTGATAAATTTTCTCATTTTATGGAGATTATGGAATGGTACCCAGGGTGGGTTGTTCCATATATGTTTGATCTGACCAGATAATTCCAACTAAATCAACCTATAACATTTTATAGATAAGTTGGACCCAAGTAAGAATAGTTTTGGATGTATTCCATATAGATTATCTTGTATCACTTAGAGACTCCTCCTGAGAAGATAACCAAGTTGGCAGCTTACATGTTATAAGGATAGGCAAAGTGCTGGTGGGATATATTGGTTCAAACTAAAAAGGAATAGGTTATGTTTTGAAAGGGTTTGTAGGAAAAGTTTATGGAACATTTATATCAAAATACATTGAGGTAGAGGAAGGTTGCAGAGTTTATGAGTTTAACCCAAGGGACTATGTCAGTGATGTATTATGTCGGCCACTTCACTGATTTGAAAACTTTGTTCCAGCATTGGAAGGGGATGAGGTAGCTATGGTGAGACATTCTAAGGATGGAATTGAACATGAGATCAAATCCAAGGTTAATATATTCTTCTTAAATAGGTTTTCTAAAGTGGTGGATCAGGCCCTTATTTTTTAAGGAAATCTCAAGGAGGCTTATGGTGGTGGACATACAGTTCCTATTAAGTGATCTAGTGGTGTGGATTTTGTTGGTAAGAAGCATTGATTTGATATTTTTACTAGGTTGGTGGTGGATAAAGTAGTCAGAAAAGATAATCATCTTCCCAGTGTAGTGATCAAGTTTTCTACTATGAGTGCGGTAGGTTGGGACACATGTGTGGTCAGTACCTCAAACCACTGGTTGAGTGTTGAGCATGTGGCAGGATGGGTCATGTGCAAAGGTTTTATAGGAACCCCCAATGTCTAGGAAGTGATAGAGGATCAAGGATAATGTAGATTGTAGTAAGGGGTCAGTTAACTTATACGAGGCAGATAGTTGGAGTTCTACTAGTCGTACCGGTTGAGGTGGTGAACATGGTACTCCAGGAAAAGAGAGTCCATATGAACAGGGTAGTGCAGCACCAATAACTCATACTGAAGTCCATAGTATAGATATATGTTATATTCATGCAGTTAATCCTACATATGGAGGTGGAAAGTCTGTACCATTTAAAATTCAAGGTATTATTATTGTATCCTTCACTCTTTCTAGTGCTTTATTCAATACAAGTGCCTTTCATTCTTTTATATCTGACCAATTTGTGAGTGTATTAGAACTAGAGGTGAAACATACATGTGGGTTTATGTCGATTAATAAATCCTTAGGGGTGTGAGTATAAAATATACAGTAGTATAATGAGTATGCTTCTGAGGTAGGTGGGTATCGTTTTCAGTGGGACTTGTTTGTGCTCGAGATGTGAGGTTTTGACCTAATTTTGGGAATGGATTGGATAGTGTTATACCAAGACCATATTGACTATTACCATTGTAGGGTAATGTTCACATCTCTATAAGGAAATACTTAAGTTCATCATGGGTAGTGGGATATCCAAGAAGGTCATGTGGGGACAGTCAGTCAGCAGGTGGGTGAGCTCATAACCAAATGGGCTTGTCTTATGCTAGATGACGGGGGAGTAGAGTAGCTTGTATTTCCTCCTACGGTGGATTAGTTCTGGGATGTGTTTCCTGGGGACTTATTGGTTCTACCACCCAAGATATATTTTCAGTTCATGATACAGTTGTTGCTAGAAGCAGAACCAGTTTCCATTTCACCATATATAATAGAATTGGTAGAAATCCAGGAGCTTAAAAATCATTTGGAGGAACTAGAGAACAAGGGGTTTATTCATCTGAGTACGTCACCTTGGTGTTCTTTAGTGTTTTTTTCCAAGAATACTAATGGATATTTGTGACTATGTGTCAATTATAGGAAGCTAAATCAGAAGACAGTTAATAATTGATACCCTCTTCCTCGAATTAATGATCTTTTTGACCAACTAAGGGGTTCTTCAGTGTTATCCAAAATTGATTTGAGATCAAGGTATCATAAATTAGAGGTTATACCTTATAATATACCATAGATGACCTTCAGGATCATGTAAGTTTTATATGAATTTTTTTTGATGTTGTTCGGGTTGACAAACACATCAGTATTTTTTATGGCCCTAATTAACTAAATCTTTTACTCATACCTAGACTAATTATAGTTTTATTTGTAGATGAAAAATTGGTGTAATCCAAGACTCGTGATGATCATGATAAACATCTTTACATCATCTTGATTATACTAAGAGATAATAGGCTATACACCAATCTATCCAAAATTCATTTCTAGATTCCTACGATGCATTTATTGGGTCACATCATCTCATAGGAAGGTGTGTTTGTGGACCTAGATAAAGTGAAGGTTTTTGTATCTTAGGAGAATACAAATAATATTTCCAATGTCAGAAGTTTTCTGAGTTTTTTAGGCTATTATTGAAGGTTTATAAAATACTTTTTCTATTTTGAAGTACCACTTTCAGTTTTAACCAAGAATGTAATCAAGTTTGAATGATCTGGGGAATGTGAGAATGTCTTCCAGGAGTTGAAGAAGTGTCTGTCTACTGCACCAATTTTGATCCTACCTAATCTGGGTAAGGATTATACCATGTTTTTTTATGCATCTAGTGTTGGGATTATGGAATTATTGATACATAATGATTGGGTTGTGGTACATGGGACTCTATAGTTGAGGCCTCATGAACAAAAATACCCAACGTATGATCTTGAGTTGGTTGTAGTGTTAAATAACTTAATGTTTTGGTAGCATTTTTTATTGGGAGAGAGGTTTACTGTGTATATGGATCATAAGAGTCTTAAATACATATTTTTTCATTGTGATTTGAACCTCAAACAGCAAAGGTGGGTTGTGTACGTGTAGTCCTTCGATATTAATTTGGTCTACACGTCAGGAAAGGGGAACATTGTTGAAGATTCTTTGAGTTGGAAGACTCAGAACTAGGTAGTTCAGGATTCCAGTACTGATTGGGGGATGATGGTGTTATTTACTGAGATACACTTGTAGGTGCAATATGGGAAAGGTAATATGACCCTTTCATCCTTGGTAGTTTATTCTACCCTTCTAAACTAGATCAAAGAAAGAAAGTATAAGGATTCAAAGTTTTTTCCCCTGAGGTTAGGTCTTGAAGGTGGGGAACCACCTTCCGTTTGGTTTATTAGTGATGATGAGATCATTATGTTTGTGGTCATGATGAAATACCTACATGTATGTAGGAGGAGTTGATGCATGAGTTCTATTATTTAAAGTAGTTGGTGTATCCTATTATAACCAAAATGTATCATGATCTTCATAGATATTATTGATGGATAGGGGTGAAGAAATAGGTTTCAAGTTTTGTGACGCAATGCTATACATGTTAGTAGTTGAAGGTCGAGCATCAGTAGTCTAGTGGTTTGTTACATCCTTTTCCCATTCTAGAATGGAAATGGGATAACGAGATTACAGATTTTGCAGTGGGTCTTCTAATAATTCCATGTAAGAATGATGATACCTTGGTAGTTTTGGATAATTTGACCAAGGAGGCACATTTCTTATCAATACAAGAGACCTTCACTGTTGACCAGTTGGGATATTTCTACGTTCAGGAGATAGTTCGGTTTCATGGGAGTCCAAGGACTATAGTTTTATATTATGATCCACATTTTACTTCATTATTCTGGTAGGGGTTACAATAGGCACAAGGCACCTAGGTGTTTGAGTAAGGATTTCCACCTATAAATGGAAGGGTATTTGAAGCGCATTATTCAGGTGTTAGATGACATGTTGAGTTCATGTGTCCTAAAATTTGGAAGATCTTGGGAGAATCACTTGTCACTTGTTGAGTTTTCCTATAAAAATAGTTATCATCCAATGATTCATATGGAACCATATGAGGTTCTCTATGGAAGAGCATGCAGATCACTGTAGTGTTGGATGGGGGTAGCGAAATTAGTGTTATTGGGACTGAGTCTTATGCAAGATACATAAAAAATTAGTTTATTCAGAAGTGTATGTCTAAGGGTCAAAATAGAAAAAAATCATATGAGGATATTATTCATGGACCTATTGAGTTTATGGTGGGTGATTGTGTGTTTCTTTAGGTGTCACCAAGGTTGTTCTACTTTTAGATTTAGAAATAGGGTATGTTGGTTCCTAGGTATGTTGGGATATCTGAGATTGTGGAGAGGATAAGACTGGTGGTGTGCCAATTTTATAATGACCCGTACTTTATATAAATTGATATTACTTCAAAATTAAAGAATATTCATTAAAAAATATATCAAATACATGAAAGGATCGTATATTAATAGTGTCTTTAGAAACTGGGAAACATAAAAAACTAGTTCATAAGACATCTTTATTATCTCCCGCTTATTTTGTCATAATTAGACCCATTTTTAACATATCTTACTTAATACCTTTCTTCATGACCTAGGGAAAAGAAACATATGAAAGGGTGAGCTTATATGCTCAGTAAGGGTAAATAAGGGAGATATAAATCATATCATAATTATAATACAAAAGAACATAACATTTTAAAATCTTATCCTGTATATAAAAGATCATGATATCATTCCATCAGATAAATAATAAAAGTTCATAATAATCAATGAACGTAATCCCAAAAGTCATAACAAAAAACATGAATTTTTGTGGCATACACATAAGCATATAAAATAATATCATATTATTCAAGGCTCATTTCCAAGACCATCACAGTGGACAAATTCTATTACTGAACTGATCTCACTCCTCGTTCCAGTCTTGTACTATTAAACCAAGATCATTACTCATTCTAGCCATGTCTATCTCATGAGATATAAATCTTTACCCAATACATTGGAGTGAGATATATGTCTCATACATCTCATAATGAAATCATTCTTACATGTTCCATAATAACATAAATTATTCATCATAACCCAAGGAATAAAATGGGTTTCTTTAAACATCATTCCACTATAACATAATCCATGTAAAACAAATGGATTTCATAAATAGAATTCCATCATAAACACAATAAAAACATAAGAACAATAAGGATATTATAGTTGAAATAAAACCCTATTAAATAATACCATCTTATATGGAAAATAATTTTAATAGAACACTTGAAATTAATTCTTGAGGAATATATCCTTTCTTCTTCAAAAATGTTTTCTTTTCTCAAAATGTCGTGAAATTTTAAAATAAAAGAATTTATTTGAAAATAAAATTGAAATTGTGTAAAGTAATCTTCATAGAAATAAGTAATTATTAAAACATAAAAATCCATTCATGTCATCGATGTTAAAAATACATTCTCCTTTTACTTTTTCCATAAAAGTCAAAACGTACCTCCTATTGAAAATGGAAAAATATTTCTTTCATTCAGTTTAATAAAAATTAACAAATGGTTAAAATTGAATCTAAACAATTTTATAATAATATAAAGATTATTTTTTAATAAATAATTAAGAAACCTGAACATGGATGATAAATATACCACAGTAAATACTTACATATAAACAATCTCTAATAATAATGAGATTGAGAAATTATCCCTTACCTTAGGTCTGATTTAATTTGTATATATCCAAACCTCTTATATAATTATTTAAATAATTTAACTGAATTATTTCATAATCATAGTCATTTTTATGATATCATATATGATCATATTATCATCTGTTTGTTATTAACATTATTATTCATCCATCGGGTGTTAACTTCTTTATTTTCTTACTAATGTTTTTTTGGATAAGTTCTTGTTCCTCTTATTAAGTTATAATTATATATTTTAAATAATTATATGACTATAATATATATCATATTGATTCATTCCATTCATTTATATAATCATGATTTAATGAAGATCGTGTAGAATGAATAGCATCGCATCGTGGAGACAGTAGGTCGTACGTATGCACGAGTGATGATATCATTCTCATAATTTTTGAATGGTATTGAAGTGGATGGTGTATAATATTAAAGATTCAATATCATGTTATAATAATCATAAATAGTTATTATTTCCATCATTATACTCATCCAAGTAATATGGTGGTGAAAAACATATTACACCACGGTGTGGAGACGGTAAATCGTACGTACGCACGTGGAGTGATTTTATTTTTCATAGGATGGATAGAAGATGGAATATGGTTTCTACATAATCATAATAAAATCTCAGTATATAGTTGATATTTTAGTTATTAATTAATAATGAAACAACTCATGAAGAGGAATTAGAAGAAGAAATAAGGTTGAAATAATTGGTAGAGAAGATTACCTCTTCTTCGACGTGCTCCCTCTAAATCTCCTCTTAAAGAACTAGATTTGGTCTTTAAAAAGGACCAGAATCTCTATAATGTAATTAGGAAAGTTGTGAAAGGAAATTTTTAGAATATTTCTGAGCTTGAAGTCTAAGATTTAAGTTAATAGTTGAAGTAGGAGGTTCCCTTTTATAATTGAGGTGAGGGGCACTTTTGGGATCTCCAAAAATATTAATTTATAATAAAATCATGTCAATTACAAGAATCTCCAAAATGTACCAATTTCTAATATTATATGATATAGGGTTTTAATATCATCAACCAATAAATTTTAAACAAGTTTTTTCGTTAATTTAAACATTATCATTTTAATTAACACTTAGTTATTCTATTTAATTATTTAACTAGGGTAACAAATATTTCAGTGTTAAAAGGGTGAAATATTTATTTATTTGATGTAAATTAAGCCATAAATAAATAATTTATAAAATTTTAGACCATATAATAATTATTATATTTTTTTTAAAATGTTTTATGATTTTTAAATAATTTAATAAAACATTATTTTGATAAACAATCAATAGTGTCAATTTTGACACTATTCAATTCATTGATTTGTAAAAAATGATATTACAAGTTAACTTCGAACCAATTATTTTATTATATTCATAAGAGGTCAAGGTAATCTATAAAATTAATTGGAAATATTAATTATTGTAAATTATATGTATTTTAATATTTTTTAATAATATTTATTTGATATTTCCCTTAATAAAATAACTACTACAATAGTTTTTTTGTAATTATTTAATATGATTATTTTTAAATAAAAATTAAAAAAATAATATGACAAAGATAAATCCTCTAGATTTTATACTAATACTTATAATAAAATATATATTATGTATAATCTATCATTAAAAATGGTATACTTATTAAAACATGAACGAGATAAGTTTATCATCACTTTAAATAAAATAATATAAGTGTCATAATCTCTTCTATAATGATCTAAATGGTTAATAAATATACACTTGGATGGTTATGGTCGATATATACTCTACTAATAATATTTGGTCAAGTTTTGGGGTCTTTTATTGGTTATTATCACTTTAATAATAATTATTTTATTGATTTTTCATCAATTAAATAATTTATGCATCATTAAAGTATAATTCTTTAAGGTAATTATTTATATCCTAAAAATTAAAAATAAATACTCATGATAAATAAAAACATTTAATATTTCAAATTATTACTTATAATATAATTTATATTTTTTATAACCATATATTAAAAAAGATATAGTTATTAAAATTTGAGTAAGACATATTTAACTTTTCTTTAAATAAAATAAATTAAATGTCCTAATCTCATACAAGTGGCATCCAAAAGACACCATTTCAACCCAAGGATGATTTAGGTCGAAACACACTCATACAATTATATTATTATAAGTTTTAGGGTAAATTCATAATATTATTTTTACCCTTAATTACCCAATTTACTCATTTACCGTATTAATAAAAATTACTGAAAGTTACTATTCATAATGCCTAAAAATAAAAGTAAGATATTTAAATAATTTGGACTTAATGATTCCAAATATGGAATCTATTTTTCAAAATTAAAATTACATAATTTTTAGTAATTAATTTAAAATTAATCCCATTATCGGAAAGAGAGAACGGGTTTTAAAAGTTAAAACATTGCAAAAGATTGAAATGTTTTTACATCTGAATTCAATGTAAAATTAATGATAATGACATAAATTATATTGAATAATAAAAATATATTCTATTTATACATTAAAAAAATTCAATAATATAATTTATTCATTAAATCATTTTGATGAAAAAAGTTTTTTTCAATTAAAATTTACTATATTTTCACTATTCATCAAAACTTGAAAGTTATCATAAAAATTTAAAAAATTCATCCAAATAAAATTTTTATATCCCAATTCCAAAGAAAATTTTTATGTTGTCATATAAAAATTATTAATGTGTCAAAATCTTAATTTAAAAGGGGTTCTCCATTAAAAGGCAGAAAATTACCCTTTTGAAAAATATAGGTTTTTATACATCAAATAGGATTTATTTATACTCTATGAAAAAAAATATTGGATGAATATAAAAAATATTTTATTAATTATATAACATATATATTTCATTAATTTAATTTAATAATTTTAATTCACTCAATTTATTAATAAAAAAATATAAATATATAATTGATTTATATTTTTTTCATAAATAATTAGTAGCCAATGAATTCACCATACATTTTCATAATTTAGTTATATTTATTCCCACTAATTGAATGAATAGATTAAAATGGTTATTTTATACTAAGGGTATCTCATTGTTTTTTTAAACTTATGATTGCGTGCAATTCAAGTTATTGAAGAATTAAAATTATTTAAAATACTTCATAAAAATATCTAGGTGTTACATTCTACCCCCATAAACTGAATTTCTCCCTCAAAATTCATCATTTGGAAATAAAAAAATGAGGATACTTTTTCCTCATCACATCCTAAATTTCCCATGTAGCTTCCTAAAATTGGTGGTTCCACCATAAAACTTTAACCAATCAAGTGGTCTTGTTTCATAGAACTTTTTCACTATGATCCAGAATATCTATCGGTTGTTCTTCATAAGAAATATCTTTCTCCAGTGGTACAACTTCTGAGTTTATTACATGTGATGGATCAGGTATGTACTTTCTCAGGAGAGATACATGAAACACATCATGAACTTGATAGAGATTAGGTGGAAGCACCAATCAGTAATCTACCTTCCCAGCATGATCTAGAATTTAAAAAGGACCGATATACCTTGGGTTCAGCTTGTCCTTCTTTCCAAATATCATTAATATCTTCTAGGGAGATATTCATCGAAACACCTTGTCACCCACTTCAAACTCTAGATCTTTTATTCGGTTTTCAACATAACTTTTTTATCGACTCAGAGTTTCTCTTATGTGTTGTTGAATAGATCTAACCTTTTCTTACATTTCATCAATAATATCAGGTTCTAATAGAATTATTTTCCCAACTTCATCCCAGCAAGTTGGAGTTTTGAACTTATTTCTATATAGGGATTCATAATGAGACATTTAAATACTTAAGTGAAATATATTTTTGTAAAAAAATCCACCAAAGGTAGGTGTTGATCCCAACCAGCTTTGAAATCCATATATAAAGCTCTCAACATGTCTTCTATAGTTTGGATTGTCCTATCAAACTGACTGTTTGTATGAGGATAATAAGCATTGTTGAAACTTAAATCTATTTCTAGAGCCTACTAAATACATTTCTAGAACTTCAAGGAAAACCTCAGATCCTGATCAGATATAATTGAAAGTGTCACTTCATTCAATATTACCACTTCCTTTACATATATCCTAGAAATATGATCAAGAGATAAATCCTATCTAATAGAAATGAAGTGTTTCAAATTCGTAATTTGGTCAATTATAACCCATATAGCATTATGGCCTTTATATGTTTTGGGAAGTCTGATGAAAAAATCCATAGCGATGTTTTCCCATTTCCATTCTGGTATGGGTAATGGTTTTAACATCACCTTATAATTCTATCTCTCAGCCTTAACTTACCGAAAAAACAAGCACCGAGAGATATATTCAGAAAGATCTCTTTTCATGTCATCCCACTAGAAATACTCTTTCAGGTCATAGTATATCTTTATGCTTCTATGATAAATAGAGAATGAAGAACTATGAGACTCATCCAATAGCTCCTACTTTAATTCTGGTATGGGAGGAATAAAAATTCGGTTTCTAAACCTTATTATTCCATCACAATCAAGGTTGAATTTAGAAACATTTCTCATATTCTTTTGTACCTCTACGTCTTCCTTCTACACCTCCTTAATATCCACTTGTATAGATGGTTGAACATTCATTTGATAAAGATAATATTTCTCCTTATCCTTTAAAATTTTAAGATCTATCCTTTTAAAATCCATAAATATTGGATCTTTTGTGATCCTCACCATGGATAGGCTAGCATGGTCCTTTCCACTCAAAGCACCTGCCACCTTGTTTGATTTCCTGAGGTGGTAATGTATTGAGAAGTTGTAATATTTAATCAACTCCAACCATATTCTTTGATGCATATTCATCTCATTTTGTGTTAAAATATACTTTAAACTTTTATGATCAATATAAATATCACAACTTTCACCATAAAGATAATGCCTCTATATCTTTAGGGAAAATATTACTACAGCTAACTCCAAATCATGATTTGGGTAATTTTGATCATGGATTTTCAATTTTCATGAGGAATAAGCTATCACCATATCATTTTTCATGAGAACACAACCCAGCCCCTTCTTGGATTCATCACTGTAGTTTACAAACCTTTCTCTACTACAAGGTAGTGTGAGCACAGGTGCACTGGATAATCTTCTTTCTATATATTTGAAATTTTATTCACATTAATATGTACACACAAACTTAACTCCTTTCTGAGTCAACTTGGTGAGTGGATTAGATAATCATGAAAAATATTTCATAAAGCATTGATAATATCCATATAAACCAACGAAACTTTGGATCTTAGTTACTATTGTTGGTCTCGACCAACTTTCCATAACTTCTGTTTTTACTGGATCCACAGATTTCCCCTCACTTGAGATTATGTGACCCAAAAATAAAACTTTATGAATCCAAAATTCACACTTGATAAATTTTTCATAAATATTATCCTTTATTAGGGTATTCAGTACAATTCTCAAGCTATCTCCATGATATTACTTGTTCTTCAAATAGACAAGAATATCATCTATAAATACCACCATAAACTAATCAAGATAGTCTATAAAGAATATATTAATTAGATCTATGAAGATAGTAGGGAAATTAGTAAGACCAAAAGGAATCACTATAAATTCATAGTGTCCATACTTTGTATGGAATGTCATCTTTGGTATATCCTTCTTCTTAACCCTTAGTTGATGATATCCTAAATGAATATAAATATTGGAAAAGTATTGAGATCTTCTTAGTTTCTCAAATAAGTCATCAATGCGGGGAATAGAATATTTTTTCTTGATAGTGATCTTGTTAAGTTCTTGATAATCAATGCAGAGTCTCATTGATCCAACTTTATTCTTAACAAACAGAACAGGTGCACCCCAAGGTGATGCACTAGGGAATATGAATCCCTTATCAAGATTCTCTTAGAGTTGATTCTTCAATTCCTACAACTCAATTGGGTCCATTCTATAAAGTGTATTTGAAATAGGCATAGCACCCAATATGAGTTCTTTTGAAAAATCAACCTCACGATTCGGTGGAAGACCTAGAAATTCTTCTTTAAAGACATCATCAAACTTCTATATAATGGGTTTATTCTTAATTGTGATTTTATCCCCAACCATTTGAGATAGATAACCTTCATTTATAGGAATCATGACTCATAATATGGAATAAATTTATACTGGAAGATTATATTCATCCTTATATTAATAGATGATCATATATAGATCTGGAATATGAAATTTGGTTTCCCTACCTTAGAAATAGATATGAGCTTCATATAGAGAAAGTAAATCCATGTTAATAATCAAATAAAAATATACTATAGGAAGGATCATAATATTTACAGAAAACACTTTCCCACAAACTTCAATCAGAGAATAATTATAAACTTTAGATGTGACCGTTGTGCCATAAGAAGTTTTCACAGCTAACTCAACATATAATTGTTGAGGTAATACAAAGATACCATTAGAAAATTCTTTATAAATAAAAGAGTGGGTGGATCTAGACTCAAATAAAACATTTTATACTTTAGAGTATATGGTAATTGTACCTTTCACCGCTTCATTATTGTACTCTACATCACCGATAGTGATCACATGTGACTTGACATTGTCTTTGGTATTAAGAGTTTGCTGACGTCAATCATCATCAATAACCCTTGGATTAGGGCATCAATTTTCATAATTCCCCATTTCCTTTCACTTGTAACATTGAAGTGTAATAGATGCATTCTATGTAGCCTTTTCTTTATTCGTATCATTAGATATCTTTTTCCCATCACATCAGCATTCAACTACCCGATGACCTTCTCTCCCACACTTAAAACATTTTCTAGTCCCTTTAAGATAATTTTCTCCATTTTTATTTCCACAACTTGAGAATAAGGGAAAACTCATCTTATTTTCAGTGTAGTCTTTATATTTTCCCTTGAATTCCATTTTTTCTCTTCTTACCAAACCCATAGGACTGATGGGTTACTCTAATATCCATCTCAACCTTGAGAGCGCATCAAACGATTTACTCATAGATATTGAATTCTCTTATGTATAATTCCCTTCAAAGACTTGGTTTTAAGCCAGTAAATAATTGATCAATTTTAATCTTTGGTTGGATAATAATTCTAGAATCATACCATGAAAGTCTTGTAAAATTTTCTTCATAGGTACCAATGGATTCATAGTCCTTGTGCTTAATCTCATGGAAATCCTTCTTCGTATTTGTTCAAATAATATAAGGAAATTACTTAATGAAAAATATGTTTTTGAACTCATCTCATTCCATGGATTCAATTTCATCTCTTTGCCTCGTATTCTTGATAAGGTTCCACCATTAATTAGCTTCACCTTCCAAACAATAGACTACTAAGATGAATTTATCATTTTTTTTTAAATGGAGAACTAAAAATATATTTTCAATGGTACTAATCCATTATTCATCCACTAATGGATCATAAGACCCGCTGAAAGAAGGTGGATGCTACCTCATGGAGGATTCAATAGAATTTTTTTCCCTCCTTTACTTGTTTGTAATTCCTATATGATTCATATCTTGAGAAATTTTTGTGATCATATCTAAAATATTTTTAATTTGATCTCCCATAACATTTGGTTTCTCAAGAATAAAATCATTTCATTTCCCATCACATTCAGCATTAATGTCGTTCATTTGGGTTCTAGCTATTGACTAAAACTAAGAAGCATAGTATGAGAAACACTAATCATAATGGGAAAACCACATAATCAATAATAAAATTTCAATTTAGGACACTTTAGGTTTTATACTAGGTTATTCATTATCATTTCTAAAACACTAGGATTGTAACCTATACTTCTATATATCCTTTGGGTTCTTACTAAGGTTTTATCATCCCAGTTTTCAAAGGTTAAATATACCTTTCCCCTGATACCAAATATAACAAACCATACTTTACATACATTTTTATTACTTAAAAATTGAATAATATTCATTAAAAAATATAAAAAATTCATGATAGAACACTATAGGTATAGTTTCTTTAGAAATTGGGAAACATAAACAACTCGTTCATAAGACATCTTCATTATCACCAACTTATTTTGTCTTCACTAGACCCATTTTTAAAATATTTTACTTAATACCCTTATTAATGACCTGGGAAAAAGAAACATGTGAAAGGGTGAGCTCAGATTCTTAATAAGTTAAAACAAGGGAGATATCAATCATATCATAATTATAAAACAAAAGAACATAACATTTAAAAATCTTATCCTGTATATGAAAGATCGAGATATCATTCTATGGAATAAATCATAAAAGTTCATAAGAATCAATAAACGTAATCCCAAAAGTCATAACATAAGACATGAAATTTTTTGGCATACAAAAAAGCATATAAAATCATTTCATATTATTCAAGGATTATTTTTAAGACCATCATAGTAGAAAAAGTCCATTACTAAACCGAGTTCACTCCTCTTTCCATCCCTGTACTACTGAACTGAGATCATTTCCCATTCCAACCATGTCAATATCATGAGATATAAATCTTTACCCAGTTAATTTTATGGATATATATATCCCACCCATCTCATAATTAAATCATTCTTACGTGGTCCATAATAACATAAATCATTCATCATAACCTAAGTAATGAAATTGGTTTCTTTAAACATCATTCCACCATAACATAATCCTTTTAAAATAAATGTATTTCATAAATATAATTCCATTATAAACACAATAAAACCATAGGAAAAATAAGGATATTATACTTGAAACATAAACCTATTAAAAAATTACATATTAGATGGAAAATAATTTTTATATAACACTTGAAATTAATTCTTGATAAAAATATCCTTTCTTATTTAAAAACATTTTATTTTCTCAAAATGTCACAAAATTTTAAAAGAAAATAATTTATTTGAAAATAAACTTGAAATAATGTAAATTAATAATCATGGAAATAATGACTTATGTAAACATAAAAATCCATTCATTCTATATAGGTTAAAAAAACATTCTCCTCATACTTTCTCTAAAAAAGTCAAAAAGTACCTCGTATTGAAAATGAAAAAAGATTCCTTTCATACCATTTAATAAAAATTAAACAATGGATAAAATTGAATCTAAAAAATTTCAGAATAATAGAAATAATATTTTTTTAATACATAATTAGTAAACATGGACATGGATTATAAATATACCCTATTAAATTCTTATATATAAACAATCTCAGATGATAATGAGATTGTAAAATTATCCCTTACCTTAGGTCTGATTTCCTTTGTATATATCTAAACCTCATATATAATTATTTAAATAATTTCATTGACTTATTTAATAATCATATTAATATTCATGATATCATATATGATCATATTATCATTCATTTGTTAGTAACATTATTACTCGCCCATTGGGTGTAAAC
The DNA here is from genome assembly GCA_963277665.1 of Viscum album. Classification (NCBI taxonomy): domain Eukaryota; kingdom Viridiplantae; phylum Streptophyta; class Magnoliopsida; order Santalales; family Viscaceae; genus Viscum; species Viscum album. The sequence continues at coordinate 1,169,635,028 of OY728164.1, forward strand.
TTCTTTATTTTCTTATGCATGTTTTGTCAGATAAGTTCATATTACTTTTCTTAGGTTATAATTATATAATTTATAGAATTATATTAGTATAATATATATCATATTTATTCATTCCATTAATTTGTATAATCATTATTTAATGAAGATCTTGTATAATGAATCGTATCGCATCGTGGAGACCGTAGGTCGTACATACGCACGAGTGACGATATCATTCCCATAATTATTGAATGGTATTGAAGTGGATAGTGTATAATATTAAAAAATAAACATCATGTTATAATAATAATATATAGTTATTATTTCTATCATTATACCCATCCAAGTAAGATTTAGGTGAAAAAAATATTACACCATAGTGTGGAGACGGTAAGTCGTCCGTACGCACGTGTGGTTATTTCATTTTTCATAGGATGGATAGAAGATGGAATATGGTTGTTTCATAATCATAATAACATATAAGTATTAATTAATACTTTATTTATTACTTTATAATGAAACTAATCATGAAGAGTAAGTATAAGAAGAAAGAAGTTTGAAAGAATCGGTAGAGGAGATTACCTCTTCTTCGACATGCTCCCTCTAAATCTTCTTTAAAAGAACTAGAGTTGGAATTTTAAAAATACTGGAACCTATGGAATGTAACTAGGGAAGTTGATAAACGAAATTGGTAGGTTATTTCCAAGATTTAAGTCTCAAATTGAAGTGAATAGGTGAGGGAGGAGGTTCCCTTTTATAATTGAGGTGAGGGGAACTTTTGGGATCTCCAACAATATTAATTTATAATAAAATAAAAACCCATATAAAAACCTCAAAAATGTCCCAATTTTGAATATGAGATGAGATAGTGTTGTAATATCATCAATAAATAAATTTTATTCAAGTTTTCCTATCAATTTAAACCTTATCATTTTAATTAACACTTAATTATTTTATTTTATTTTTAACTAGGGTGACAAATAATTCAATATTAAAAGGGTGAAATATTTACTTATTTGATGTCAATTAGACAATAAATAAATACCTTAGAAAATTTTAGACTATATAATAATTATTATATATTTTTAAAAATGTTTTATTATTTTTAAATAATTTAATAAAACATTATTTTGATAAACAATCAATAGTGTCAATTTTGACATTATTCAATTAATTTATTTAAAAAAATATTAAGATAAAAAAGTTAACTTATAAAAAATTATTTTATTATATTTATAAAAGGTCAGGTTTGTATAAAAAATTCATTGGACATATTAATTATCCCAAATTATATTTATTTTAATATTTTTAATAATATTTATTTGATATTTCTCTTAATAAAATAATTACTACAACGGTTTTGTGTAATTATTTAATATACTTATTTGTTGAATAAAAATTAAAAATAAAATAATATGATAATGATAAATTCTCTATATTTCATAATAATACTTACAGTTGAATATATATTCTTTATAATCCATCATTAAAAAATTTATACTTATTGAAACATGAATGTGACAAGTTTATCATCACTATAAATAAAATAATATAAGTGTCATGATCTCTTCTATAAGGATTCAAATAGTCAATAACTAGAACCTTATATGTTTATGGTTGATATATACTCTTTAAATAACATTTTTTCAAGTTTTTGGGTCTTTTAATGGTTATTATTACTTTAATAATAATTATTTTATTGATTTTTTATCAATTAAATAATTTCTACGTCATAAAGTATAAGTATTTAAGGTAATTATTTATTTCCTAAAAAATAAAAATAAATTATCATGATAAATAAAAACATTTGAGGTTTAAAATTAGTATTTATAATATAGTTTATCTTCTATATAAATTTATATTAAAAATGATATGGTTATTAAAATTTGAGTAAGACATATTTAACTTTTTCTTTAAATAAAATAAATTAAATGTCCTAATCTAATCCAAGTGGCTTCTAAAGGACACCATTTCAAACCAAAGATGATTTAGGTCTAAACACACTCATCCAATGATATTAGTACAAGTGTTTGGGTAATTTCATAAAATTATTTTTACCCTTAATTACCCAATTTACCATTTTACCATATTAATAAAAATTACCAAAGTTACTATTCATAATGCCCAAAAATAAAATTAATCTATTTACATAGTTTGGAATTACTGATTCCAAATATGAAATCCATTTTTCAAAATTAAAATAATAGAAGTTGCGGTAATTAATTTAAAATTAATCCTGTTATCAGAAAGAGAGAAAGAGTTTTTAAAGTTAAAACATTGCAAAAGATTGAAATGTTTTTACAACTAAATTCAATATAAAATTAATGTTAATGAAATAAATTATATTTAATTATAAAAATATATTCTATTTATACTTTAAAACCATTAAATAATATAATTTAATCATATAAATTATTTTGATGAAAAATTTTCTTTTCAAATAAAATTTAGTGTATTTTTATTATTCATCAAAACTTGAAAGTTATCATAAAAATATAAAAAATTCATCCAAAGTAAAATTTTATATCCCAATTCCAAATAACATTTTTATATTATCATATAAAAATCATTAATGTGTTATAATCTTAATTTAAAATGGATTCACCATTAAAAGGTAGAAAATTACCCTTTTGAAAAATATAGGTTTTTATACATCAAATGGGGTTTATTCATAACTTATGACAAAAATATATATTGGATGAATATAAAAAAAATATTTTATAAAGTGTATAACATATAAATTTCATTAATATTATTTACTGATAGTAATTCACTTAATTTATTAATACAAAAATACAAAAATATAATTGATTTATATTTTTTTCATAAATAATTGGTAGCCAATTAATTCACCATACATTTTCATAAGTTAGTTGTATTTATTCCCACTAACCTAATGGCTGTGTTAAAATAGTCATTTTATACTAAGGGAATCTCATGGTTCATTTAAACTCATTATTGCGTGCAATGAAAGCTATTGAAGAATTAAAATTATTTAAAATATTCATAAAAACATTAAGGTGTTAGAGATTGGCTCTTCCAAAATGGTACAATGGCATGCACACTATTTTTCATGTGTCACAACTTCAACAGTATTACCCCAACCCATCTCATGTGATTGATGTTTATGATGTTGAGATTGAGTCTGATGCATCCTTCAAGGATCATCTGGTTCGTATTGTAGATCATAGTGAGAAATTATTATGGGGAAAGATCGTGCCTTTGGTTTGAGTGATACGGTAGCATGGTAATGTTCAGGAATAAACTTGGGAGAGGGAGACGGATATGCAAGCCCAGTGGCCCAATCTATTTACTTTAGAAGATCAATGATACTTGGGAAGAGTTGCTTGAGGATGATCCATTATAAGGTGGGGAGGTTGTAAGATCTTGGAAATTATGGAGGTACATTACTATTTAAGTTTTGGTTTAAATCCCTTAAATTTGGTTATTTATGTGGTCCTTGAGTTTATGAGGAGTCTTGGGAGTGTTCCAAGGGTTTCGAACATGAAATAAGGGAAAAAGGGATCATCCAGTGCATGTTTCACGGTTGGCGCATGGTTAATAGTAACCATACACCCAAAACATACATGCTTGGAGAAGTGGTGCACAATTTGAAGAAACCATGAAAGGGGGAAATACAAATTGTGTGTGCTTGGATAGATCCATCTCACATGATAATTTCATGGTTTTTCAAACTGTGCGGGATCCCTAGGTAACTGTGTGGCCTAGCCCCCTCTTGGACAGATTGTGGCGCATGGTTGGCCACATTTTGGATAACCATGTGGCCAAACCATGCACCCCTTAAAAAGTGATATTTTACCATTTTTCCATCTCAGACCTTAAATGTTCTAACTTGTGATTTTCCTCCATTATTCCTCTTTCAACCCTTAGGACAAACCAAATCACCTTAATCTTCCCAAGTATTGATCTCCCTCATTTATAAGTTGTGTGGAGCATCGCTAGTTGTGAATCGAGGCCCTAGGTGAGTCTAACACTCCTCTTCCTTCTTTTTTCTAGATTAGGGATTGTGTAGTTTCTCTTCTTCTTCTGAAGCCCTAAAACCCTCTTTTTCCAATAGATCTTAGGTTGGTGCTTCAAAGGGTCTTCAAATACAAACCAAAGGATATGTTAAGCAAGCATTAATCTTCAGAAATTAGGTTGTTAGTGTATAAGTTATATCCCATAGTCTTAATGTTTGGGTTATGTGGATGTGGATGTGCTATGGTGCCTTTTTGTTGTTAATTTTATGCCTTTATTATTAATTGGTATATTGGCTGGATAGATGATTAATTGAACCCCTCATGATCCCCTAGGATTCATTGAGGTTGATTAGACCGGTTATAGGGCCACTCATGGGGTGTGTCATCATCCCGAACATAGAAAATTTTAATTATAAGCATAAAATTGATTATGATGAAGCAAAACCCATTATAAATGTGTTATCATGTTAGATTGAATTATAAAAAGGAACTAATGGAAGTTGTATCTAGTTTTTTTCATGGCATAAGGGGTTTTTTGGAATATTTTGAATGGGTTAAATAAATTAAAGTGAATGGATTAAATTAATTATGGGTTGTAATGTAATTATGTAAAATAATTAAATCACGTGAATGAGGAATATGTTATATGAGTTAGGATATGGGATAGAAAATGGGGTAATGGGTTAAGGAATGAAGATGATTATGTGTTGAATGAACCATGAATTATTATTATGTATGTTAATTGAGTATGGTTTTTGAATTTTTATATGTGGTAAATGATTAAATAAGAATGTGCACATGGATTGGTGGTATGTGGGGTATTGACTTGAGGTTCTATGCCCATGGGTCGGGTTGGACTGAGGCTCTAAACCCCACCACTAGAATGCATGAGTTAGGGAGTCGGACTGAGGCTTTATCCCTCTAATGGTTGTATTTGATGAGACTACTAGGACTGAGGCTCCAAGGTAAGTGTGATGTAATTGATTGTGAAATGTTTTCCATAATGAGATAGGGAACTTGACTTATCCCCCATATAAATAGTAGATAACTGACATAAGATGAAGTGAAATTGATGAAGAATTCCTAACCCATGGGATAAATGATGAAAATGGATTAAGTGAACTCTATTAACTAATAGCACCCTATTTACTTTATTTTATTATATTTTTATTTATTTAGTACTTAAATACACTATTTGTTTAGACTGTATATTTTGTAGACACTGTTGGTGGTGGCCTGTGAGTTATACTCACACCCTACTCAGGTCACCATTGGGTATCTGAGTAGACTTCTTGGTTGCAGATCAGGATAAGGGCAAGGGCCCTATGATAGAGGGTTGATTCATAATAGGATGAGTATGGATGAGGTGATTGTACTTGTATCCATAACCTATTTTTGGGGATTTTTAGTTGTCTTTATTTTGGGTTGTCCTTACACCTGGCATTGCATGACATGACATGGAATATTTAATATTTGGTTGTGGGCTTGAACCCAGTTTTTGTGAAAATTTTGGTAATGCATGATATTGGTTGTTATATTTCATTTATTTATTATTGTTATCTATTGTGTCTCACTCTGATATAGAGTTTATAGTCTCCCCGCATGACACATTATATCCTTGCTACTAGTTAGTAGCATCTAGCATACATGGAGGCATGTCTGAGGTCATGTTGTGACCCATCTCGGGAACCGATTAGTGTCTCCCAGGTTGGAGATGTTACAAAATCCCTTTCTAGATAAAAACATGTGGATATAGGTTCTGGAAAATACTCACCTAGGGGAAATAACCCTAAAATTTTTTGTTGGGTATTAATTTTATCGTCACCTAGTGCACGATAAAGAGGCCTAATTGCACACCTAGTCTGAAAACTATGGGGGATATGTTTTGATTAATTCACATGATATTTTTGAACCATTATTAGGGGTATGAATATATTTAGGTAAGATAACCTAATAAGAAATGATCTGATATAACTTAGACTAAAACATAGAGCTCATAAGTTAAAGTTTATATTAATTGATATGTGCTTTTATGGATAAAGGGTAAGTTGAATTTTGACGGAAATATTATAAGGTTTAGAATATTTTAATAAATTTAATTATAATTTTGGAGTAGGAATTTTTGGGATTAGGTTAATAAGTTTAATTTAACATAACTTAAAAAAATCGATTGAACTAAAATTATCATAAGCTAAGAAAAAAAGTATCATAGAAAAAGAGATCTTAGGATCGATTTATCTTATACATATGATGGTTAATTTTGATAGGATATTATTATGATAATAATTTTTGTTTTAATTTTTGGTTAGACAAAGTATCATCAAAATTAAGTTGTAAAAGGTATTTATAGAGACCCAAACCTTTTACACATATTATTACATGATTTTTAATATAAATATCTAATAAATACAACCCAAAGATCGCAAGGCATAGTGTCTTTGGAAAACTTGGTTCATAATGCATCAAAAGAAAACTAAAACATAGCATATTAATTTTATTCTCCTTAATAAACTACCAAATACCTTCAATCTTTTAAAACTACATAGGATAACCTAGGGAATAAATAAAATAATGGGGTGATCTATTATAATAGTCTAGACATTCCATCCTGTTACTTTTCATGAAATATGGTGACTGAGGTTTCCGATGAAAGTAAAAATGTGTTTAGTGAAGGGGGGATTTTTGTATTGTTTTGTGAAAAAAAAGTATTGTTTTAGAGGGTGGTGGTGGATCCTGGTGGTAGATCACTAGTGGTGGATCACTGGTGGTAGATCTCTGGTGGTAGATTTCTAATGATAGATCACTGGTGGTAAATAACTGATGATAGATCAATGGTGGTGGATCACTATAGATAGATATCTAATAGTAGATCACTATTAGTAGATCACTAGAGATAGATCTCTAGTGTTATATCACTAACAGTATATCACTGGTGTTAGATCTCTGGTGGGAGATTACTAGCGGTAGATCACTGGTGTTAGATCTCTAGTGGTAGATCTATGGTGGTAAATCAGTGGTGGTAGATCATTGGTAATAGATCACTAGTGGTAGATCATTGGAATTATATCTTCAGTATTATATCTCTAGTGATAGATCACTAGTATTGGATCACTGGTGGTAGATTGATGCAGTAGATACAGTTATTCCAAAATTTCCAATTTTTCCCTTTTGACATATTTTTTTATGAAAAATGATTTTATTACCTCAATTAATGGAAATTAAAGCCATTTTAAAGGAGGATAATTATATCCTCTATATATATAAATTTCACATCCTTTTTAATGGTTATACCACATAGATTTGATGATATCCACCTTTAATGTTCAATTAAAACTATATCAAATCTCTCTGGTTTTGGATCTGATCATTCTAAACTGAAGATCTTTACTTCATTATTTCCAAATTTATTTATCTTGAGACAAAAGGTTCCAAATCCTTTTCCATTTAAGTTTTGGAACTTTTTGGTTCGATTTATTTGTAAGTGGTTCCCTCCTGTGCATGTGCCACCTATTTTTAATACAGAAAATTAGTGTAAAGATTCTTTCTTCCAGGTAGGGGATTCCTTCATTTCTCATCAGTTTTAATATACAGGAGGATTTGATGCTTTGTTTTTATTTTTTGAAGATATTATACACCATATTAATAAAGATAATAAATATTTTTAATTGAATCTAAGGGGAAGGGGATGTTTCTCATGCTTTTATAGATTTTTGATATTGTGATATTAATTTTATCCATGTTTCTTGTATCACTAAAATCATGGTCATTGGTAGCCCTTGTTTTTACAGTTTTTATATATGTTTTGAATCCCATGTTGTGTGATTTTTATGACACCCTGTGAATACATATTTAACCACTTATACTTTAAAAATAAATTGGTTGCACTATGACATATGGATTGTGTGAGAATATCCCTAAAATAAAAGAAGTGAATGTAATGGATAAACTTTTTTTAAATCCAAAAAATATTATTAGATGATGTGAATAAGTTTTATGGAATATTTTATTGTGTGATTTGTGGTTGTGTTATGTGGAGATGATGGGTTTTGTAACCATGCTTTGGAAAAATTGTGATGGAAAGTGGTGTTGATGTGGTGTTTATGATGAAGATATGGTTGTGACTGTGATGGTGGCTATGTGGTCTTGTTAGTACAAGTATAATGAGTTATCTAATGTTGTGATTTGTTTTGTTATGATAGTTTCTTGAGTAATTATGGAATTAATGAATGGAAAAGTGAAAAATAAATCACATGGGATGAAAACTATTAATAAATGGTTAATAATAGGTTGTGTGGTTAAATAGAGTTGATGTTAAATGTGAATTAATGTTTTGGAACAATTAATTAATTGGCTATGTGATGAAATGGGTTGGTAATGGAAATATGGAAATATCTTAGCATGAAATTAAAAAAAAGTGGTTTGTGGCTTATGGCTTGTTGTGTGGTTTTATGCATTTCAAGGTAGCAATGAGAGTAGGAATTTTGTGATATAGTTAGTGCTTATTATGAACCCATAGGATGGATTTGTGTGTGTATTATATATACCTTATATATTTTAGTGATTTTCTATATGCACCCACCCAAGTTGAGCTCTCAGTGCTGACAACTAAATGTTTTGGGGTGTTTTTCCAACATCCTAGTAGTGATGATGGATAGATGGCTACCTGATCTTCCCTGTTCTCTCTTCCAATCGATGATGACATGTGTAGGTTTTTATATCCATAAGTCAAAAGTGTTGTTTTTGAGGTGTGATGAGATTTCCTAGGTGTCTTTGAGTGATGTGAGAAGTGTTGAACTAGGTGTTTTTGGGTGATATGATGATATGGTTTATGTTGGGGGATGTGCATGGTAGGAGGACATGGGGTTGATGTCCTACATGTTCACGATACCCTACCGCTCTGGTTATGTGATGTGATGTGATGGCCTAGGTGTCTTCGGACGAGATATGATGTGGTTTTCAGGTGTACATGGGGTGCTTAGCATGATGTGATATGTGAAAGTGGTTGGAGCTCCATGGCATACGTCATTGGGGTGTGAGCGTGGAAAATTAGTGGGAAAGTGGTGTGGGGTACCCTTTATCGATATGATTCATATTATGTTATTATAAATGGATTGTGTTATTTGGTGAGCATTACTTTGTGAGGTTTGGGATGGATAGATAACCCATTTAGGTGTTGTTGGTTCTACCATTTTCTCATGAGTACATTAGTATTCCTCTTTCACATGTGCATGATAGACTTTGGTTTTCCTACGAAGTATACTTATATGCTCACCCTACGTATATAAACTTATTTTTAGGTTTCCAAGAGGGAAACATAGACCATGTTAGACATTACTATCTCGGATCTTTGGATAGTTTTTATGTCACTGTTTTAGCCTTACTTTGGAGACTTTTTATATATATCTTATTTTATTTATACATGCATCATGGTATGGTTTTTGGATTTTTTTTATATTACATCATGGTTTTTCTTATAGTTAATTCATCTTATCTTCAAATCCTATATTATTATAGAGGGTAATGCCTCCTATTTTATGATATTTTTATATCTTCGGTGATAATATCTAACCTAAGGCCTATTGGAGGTGATACTCAGGGTTCATTATCTCTCCCCTTTCATTGTAGTATATTTGGTGGTAGGGGGTCATGATAGAGTGGTAACAGAGGTGATAGTTAAGGGATAGGATGGATTTTGGAGTTAGGAATAGTGAGTATTTCATGGGTTAGTATGTAAATAGTTCCAGTTGACCTTGATAGGTGTCATAGTCCAAGGAGAACATCTAGGAAATAGTATTTTAGGGCCCCACATGATCTATGCATATACTATGAGCTTATTGAATGACCAAATGAGGTGGACCTACTTGCAGGGTAAAGACCTAGGAGAGGTACATGAATCATGATGACTTTTGTTCTTATTTGAATTTGATGGATTTATTTCTGAGAGGGTTGAAATAAGTTTAAATGAATTTAATAAAACTTAATAAAATTCCATAATATTGGGATTAAGAAATATTTGTTTCCCTTTTTAGTTATGGCTCCTGGTCATCATTTGTTTGTGGATCAGGTATCGAAAGTTTATCATACTAACCCAGTCGATTGTCATAGGGTTGATTAGATTGAGGAGAAGGATTAGTGGTAGAGTATATTGCACACTTTTCAATGAAAATCTTTATGTATATATGAGTAAAGTTTTTGGTATTTGTATATAGAGAGCTGGTTGGAGGATCTTGGGATCACCTTCAGTTTGAACCAAGTTCTGGTAGAGTAATGGGTCCCTTTGGCAGTTATCTAAACATGGGGAGCTGCATGTTAGTGGTAGATGTTGTATCTAGGTGATAATATATAGGTATATGCTTTTTGGGTCAACTTTTAAAATGGTTTATGATAAGAGTTACTTTCATATACCATGAATGAATTGAATAGTTGGCTTATTTCTCTTCAATGAGGGAGTTTGTCAGTGAAATTTTTGGGGATAAACTTCAAGGACCTTCTGCATTTTTTCAATGATATTCTTCTAGATGAGGACACCTGAGTGAGTCATCTTCAGGATCTACTCCATCCTTTGATCCAATATAAAGTTACTCCTTTTACATTTCCAATGTATCTATAAGTACAAAAGAAGGTAGATTTCATTGGGTGGATTCACTCATAAGGAGGTTTTCCATGATAGGGGTTCCAGTAGGGTTTCTTGAGGAGTAGAGCTATCAGTGGAAGGTATCAGGCATCAATGTCTTCAAGGTTTCAACTGGCCAAGGGTTGGTCAAAACTTCTTCCTTTATAGCCTATTTGGAGTTTTAATCTAGTTTTTTTCACATGTGTGGTTCATGGTCATCATTGGGATCAATTCCCAGTGATTCTTGGGGCTCATCTTGGTATAGGATGTCAATTTCAATGACAATTTCAGTATAAGTTTCTAGAAATTCCATTTTAGCAATAGGGGAAGTAGGCTTATGATCCATAAAGATTATATGTAGAAGGCATAGGGTGACCTCAGTATGTGCCTCACCCTCAGGGAGCACATCCCAAGAATGGTCATGGAGGTGGAAATCAGTAGAGATGCAAAGGAGTTGGGTGTGGTCAATTGAAAGTGGTGGAGGCAGCAGCACCAAAGGTTCCATAGATCATTCTAGGTAAACTAATTTTATCATGTACCCTTGTTTGTTCCTTGTTTGATTCAGAATATTTTCACTCCTTTGTTTCACTCACTCTATTCCATGCTCTGGGACTAGATGTAGAGAGGCATCTCATTACCCTAGTGTTAATTGCATAAGTCATAGGCCAGACCTATTTTTTTGATGTGTGTCATAGGTGTAGACTGATGATGGGTCCAAATCAATACTATAGAGACCTTTTATAACTTCATATGTATGCATACAATGTCATCTTTATAATATACTAGTTTTATTCTATGTGTATTGTTATCGACTGCTTCTGTAGAAGAGTTTTTTTCTCAGATGTGGATGGTTTGTGTGTGGTTTTCATTGGAAATTGGGGTTTTTAGGTGGGAAGTAGATGTTTGGAGGCCCCTTTTCCTTGATAGATGATTTTCCTATGGAATCAGTAGACACGAGGAGAATGGGGTTTCCCAGGATCATTAGGGATTTATTTGATTTTTTTCCAAAGGAAGTCATGGCACTACCCCCTCAACAAAATGTTGAGTTTGAGATAGACTTTTAGCCTGTTTATTCTATAATTTTGATGGATACTTATCATATGGAACCTTTTAAGTTATTAGAACTAAGCTTTTAGATAGATGATCTAATGAAAAATGGATTCATTTGACCTAGTTTGTCGTCATGGGGTGCTCTAGTGATGTTTTTCAAGAAGGCATATGGTAGTCTGAGGTTGTGTATAGACAATCAGAGGCTGAATCGGGTGATGATCAAGAATCTATATTCGGTTATAAAGATAAAAAATATTTTTAACCAATTAAGATGGTCCATTTGGTTTTCTATGATTGGTCTGTGGTCTAGTAATCACCAATTGAGGGTGAAGGAGGGAGATATCTCGAAGACTACCATCATATGTAGGTATGGGAACTTAGAGTTTGTGGTTATTCCATTTAATGTCATGAACATGCCAGATGTGCTCGTGGGGATTATGAACTATGTGATCTGTGGATTCCCATAATAGTTCATGGTTGTGTTCATTGATGACATATTTATCCACTTAAAGTCATGGGAGGAGTATGTCGAGAATCTCAAAACTATTTTATAGGTCCTTCGAAACCACCAACTTTATGTGAAGTTGTTCAAGTGTAAGTTTTGGACATGAGAGTTGAATTTCCTTGGTTATGTGGTGTCTCAGAAGTGTATGGAAGTGGACCCTTCTAAGGTTGAGGTAGTTTTTTCTTGTGAATCACCTAAGAATGTGGTAAAGGTTTGCAGTTTCCTTGGTATTGTGGGTTATTATCAGAGGTTATTTCCCAATTTATCCCAATATTCAACCCCACTAAACACATTGATCAAGAAAGATCATGATTTCATTTAGATTGATCAGTATCAGACAATGTTTAGTTATTAGAAAGTAAAGTCAGTTAGCACTATAGTTCTCCAGTTACCATATAAGGGGGAGATTTTTAAGGTGTTTTGTGATGCTTCCTATTTGAGATTAGGATGTGTGTTGATGTAGTAGAATTTGGGGATCTCTTATGGATCTAAGAAGTTATGTCCCCATGAGCGTAACTATGCCACCCATGATTTTTAGATAGAAATGGTTTTTTTCACTAAATTTGTGGTGACATTACCTCATTGGGGAGCACTTTTTGGTCTTTATGGATCACAAGAGTTTGAGGTATGTCTTTTCTCAGTGTGACCTAAAACTACAGAAATGTTGTTGGATGTAATTTCTTCAGGATTACAATTTTAATATCTCATATTCCTTAGGAAAGGGAAATGTCATGGGTGAAACTTTTATTAGAAAGTCACAGAAGGATGTTGTTCAGGAGTCTAGGGATACTTAGAGAGCGATGGAGGAGTTAGAATCCCTGCACTTCGATGCAGGGGTGGTTGGTGGAGGTGGTTTATTATTTCATATGATAGTGCAATATTATTTGACGTGGACAGTGGAGGAGTCTCAGTGGGGAGACTCAAAGGAAAAGGTGGTGCATGATTGTGTTGGCCACAGTGATTCTCCAATAGGGTGGTCAAAGGATGTTTGGAATCGAATAATGTATCATGGGTGGTTGTTTTTTCTAGTAGCAATGCATGTGGGAGTCCTTTGTGAATTTCATAGATCACTTTATCGGTACACCTAGGAGTTTACAAAATGTACCATGGATTGAATTTTTTGTTTTGGTGGCTCAGTTTGAAACAATCAGTAATAGATTTTGTGGCTCAGTGACTGATTTTCTATCATGTAAAGGTTGAAAACCATGTTCCTGGCAGTTTGTTGTATCCCTTAGATGTTCTCGAGTGGAAATGGGATAACATTGCAATGGAATTTTTAACAGTGTTACCTTGATCTCAGGTAGGTTGTGATGTTATCTGGTAAATTTTAGTCCATTTGAATAAATAGGCTCACTTCCTAGTGATTAAGGAGTCAGGAAGGGTGGATGTTTTAAAAAAAATATGTGTATGAGGTGGTGTGGATACATGGAATAATTAATTTCATTGACTTGAATCGAGAATAAAGTTTTACCTTATGAGTCTATAGGGGATTTTACAATTACTTTTTCACTAAGTTATGGCTCAACACTGCTTTCCACCCTCAGATGGATAGACAAACAGAGTGAAATATCCATACATTGAAGGAAATGTTGTGGTTGTGTGTCTTGTAATTTAGCATATCATGGGAACAACACCTACCCTTGGTTGAGTTTTCCTATAATAACATCTATCACGCATCCATTTAAATGGAATTTTTGGAGGCTTTGTACAATAATCTATTTCATTCTCCATTTTGATGGGCTAAGGTTGGGTAGTCAGTAGATTTTAGTCTCGTTGTGGTGCAGAGTGTAACAAAAAAGGTTCAATAGGTTTGATATAGAATAAAAGTATTTAAGGATATACATAAGTCTTATTTTTATCATAGGAGGAGGCCCTTATAGTTCAAGGTTTGAGACTATGTGTTCTTTAAGGTTTCCCCTCAACGTGGGCAGTGGAGGTTCATCTAGGAAAGTAAGCTCTCACCCCAATTTTTTGGAACCTTAGAGGTGTTAGGGCTCATTGTTGGGGTGTCTTAATTGTTGGAACTTCCACCATAACTAGACCATATCCCTTAAATCTTCCATGTCTCTAAACACTATCATTATCTTCATGATGACTCCCATTTAATTGACTAGGGAGAATAGGATATCAAGTATGATATGACATTCGTGGAGCAGTCAATGAATATCCAAGATCACCAAGATAAGGTGTTGTGAGGATGGACCATTACTTTTGTTCATGTGTTGTGGGGGAATGTTTTTCTATAGGAGAGTACTTGGAAGCATGATACATAGATGTGTTCCCAATACCCAGAGTTATTTTGAGTTTTTTTATGCTTTATATTACCTTATTATGCTTTGATGTGATGTTTTAACTTGCTATTTTATATGTGATGTGCTTATTTCTTATTAATATGATGTGTTATTAAATATTCAATGCACACAAAAGAAAGGAAAACTAGATTTCTAGTCAAGACATTTTATACCTTGATGTGATTAAAACAGTGTGGGTGATTCAGTTCTGACCAAAGTAGATGTTATCTTAACATGGGAGATGAAATTTCTTAATGTGCGTACTTAGAACACTTTTTTATTGGAATTTTTAGTTTTAACTTAAGGTTATTTGGAGGTTGAAAAGGTTTTTCAAGTGGTTATGTAGAAGATATAAGGCTTGTGGTTGGAGTGTTTGGTTAGTGTTGGTGTTTTAGATATAATGATATCTCTGAGATGTATCTCGAGGGAGGGCTTTTTGGACCATTTCTATCTTTCCTTATTAGTTAGTTTAGAATTATTAAGGGTGAAAATATTTTTAGAGGAATATAATTTAACATATCAAAACTTCTGTCCTATTACTTTTCAAGAAATATAGTTATTGAGATGTCTGAAGAAAGTCCAAAGGTTTTGGTGGAGGAAGGGAGGAGTTTTGTGATGTTTTGGAGGGAAATGGGGGTGTTTTAGAGGATGATGGTAGATCCTAATAGTAGATAACTAACGATAGATCTCTAGGGGTAGATCACTAGTAGTATATCATTGGTGGTATATCTTTGTAGGTAGATCAGTAGTGGTAGATTACTAATGATAGATCATTGGTGGTAGATCATTGGTGGTAGATCACCGGTGGTATATCTCTAGTGGTAGATCACTGGCAGTAATTAACTAATGGTAGATCACTGGTGGTAGATCATTGGCCATAGATCTCTGGTGGTTAATCACTAGTGGTAGATCATTGAAGGTATATCACTAGAAGTATATCTCTAGAATTATATCATAGGTGGTAGATCACTAGTATTAGATCATTGGTAGTAGATCACTAGTGGTATATCATTGCTGGTATATTACTGGATGTAGATCTCTAGTAGTACATCTCTTGTGTTAGATCACTATCGGTAGATCCTGGCAATATATCCAGTTTTTCCAAAATTTCCAGTTTTGACCTTTTGACAACTTTTTTATGAAAAATGGTTTTAATTCATTGATTAATGGAATTTAAATTAATTTTAAATAATTATAGTTATATACACTATTTCTAAAAAGTATGAATCTTTTTTAATGGTTATACTATGTGGATTTGATGAAATTTCCCTTTAATAGTCAATTAAAATCATATAAAATCTTACTGGTTCTGGGTCTGATCATTTTAAATCAAAGATCTTTCCTTTATTCATTTCATATTGATTTATCTTAAGATAATAGGTTCTATAGATCTTTCTATTGGATTTATAGAAATATGTGGTTCGATTTCCCTATAGGTGGTTTCCTCCTATGCATGCGGCCCCCTATTTTTGGTGTAGAAAATTTGTGTAAAGATTCTTTCTTCTAGGTAGGGGATTCCTTCATTTATCATAAGTTGTAACATGAGGGATGAGTTCATGATTCTGTTATATTTTGGTAAGATAGTATAAACTAGATTAATGATTATAATAAATTGGTTTAATTGAATTTAAGGGTAATAGGAATGTTTCTCATGATTTTATATCTTTTTGATATTGTGATATTGAGTTTATCCATGTTCGTTGTATCATTGAAAATCATGGACATTGGTAGCCCCTGTTTTTTCAATTTTGATATATTTTGTGAATCCCATATTGTGTGATGGTTATGAAACCATATGAATAAATGGTTAACCACTTTTACTCGATGAATAAATTGGTTGCACTAGGATATATGGATTTTGTAATAATACCCCCAAAATAATATAATTATAAGTAATGTACATCACTTTATTAAATCTAGAAAATGTTATGTGGTGATGTGAATAAGTTTTTTGGCATGTGTGAATGTGTGATATGCGGTTTTGGTATGTGGGGATGATGGGTTTTGTAACCATACTTTGGGAAAATTGTGCTAGAAAGTGATAGTGATGTAATGGTTGTGATGAGGAGGTGGTTGTAATTGTGATGGTGGTTGTTTGGTATTTTTTTCATGAGGATTATGGGTTTTCTAATGTTGTGATGTATTGTTTTATTCTAGTTTTCTAGGTTGTTATGGAATTAAATAAATGATAACATTGAAAATGAAATGGTATGGGATGAAAACGGTTAATGAATGATTAATAATAGGCTATGTGGTTAAATAGGGTTGATGTTAAATGTGAATTAATGAGCTGGAATAATGGAATTAATTGGATGTCTAATGAAATGGGTTTTTAATGGAAATTTGTAAATGTCTTGTCTTGAAATGAAAAAAAAGCGTGTCTTTGGATTATGGATTATTGTGTGGATTTATTCATTTAGAGGTGGTGAGAGTGGGGATTCTTTGATATGGTTAATTCTTATTGTAAACCCATAGGATGGACTTGTCTATATGGATTATATATACCTTGTATATTCTTTTTATTTTCTATATACACCCTACCCATTTATAGCATCTAGTGTTGATAACTAAATGTTTTGGGGATGTTTTTCCTAATATCCTGGTGGTGATGATGGATGGCTGGCCACCTACTCTCCCCCACTCCCTCTTCTAGGAAATGATGACATGCATAGGATATGATGTCTAGAAGTCAAAATTGTTGATTTTGAGGTGTTATGATATGTCCTAGGTGTCCTTATGCGTTGTGAGATGTGTTGGCCCAGGTGTTTTCAGTTGTGATGATGAGATGATTAATAGTGGGCGTTGTTCATGGTATGAGGAGGACACAAGGTTGATGTTCTACATGTTCATGATACCCTACCACTCTGGTTATGTGATGTTATGTGATAGACCAGGTTTCTTCAGGTGATATGTGATGTGATTTTTAGTTTCACATGGGGTGTTTGGCAAGATGTGATATACGAAAGGGGTGGGAGTGCTACGACGTACTTTGTTGGGGTGTGAGAATGTACAATTAGTGAGAAATTGATGTGGGGTACCCTTTCTCGACATGATTCATACTATGTTATTATACTTGTCTTGCGTTATATGGTGAGAGTTCCTTGGTGAGGTTTGGGTGGATAGTTAAACTATTTAGGTGTTGTTGGTTCTACTATTTGCTCATGGTTGCATTAGTATGTATCTTCCACATGTACATGAAAGACTTTGGCTTTCCTAGTGAGTATACCTATATTCTCAACCTACAGATATAAATTGATTTTCATATTTCTATAAGTACTATGTGGATCATGCTAGAAATTAATAACTTGGGTCTTTGGATAGTTGTCTTTCACTGCTTTAGATTTTCTTTTGGGTATTATACTTTGAAGACTTTTATGGGTATCCTATTTTATTTATACATGCATTATGGGATGGTTTTCAGATTTCTTTTATATTACATCATGGATTTTCTTATGATTGATTTATATTATCTCTGGGTCCTACATTATTATAGAGGGAAATCCTCTCATTTTATGATATTTTATACCCTTGGTGATAGTCGCCAACACAGGGCCAACTGGAGGCAGGACTCGTGAATAAAAAGGCATGAAATGAAATCATAAAAGAGAAGGATCATGAATAATCACATGTGAGCATAAAATAAATAACATGGTGTCATAATATCATTACAACATGGGGATATGGAAGAAATATAAAACATGGCATAAACATCAGTTGAGCCTAACTACCAAGACAATATCACATGGTGGACAGAGTCTCATAATAGATTAGGATTACTACCTAATCACATACATGATGTATTATGATATAAAAACATTACCCAATTAATTAAAGTTATAAATAGTCACACATTTCATAACATGTACATGCTTATGTGTTCCAAAAAAGAGAATCAATTATAAGGCATAAACATAAAAATTATCCATGGAAAGAAATGGGTTGCATTTGAGAAAAGAACTTTTGGAATGTATTACCCCATCAAAGGAAGGAATAATAATCTAGTTTTATATATATAATGGAAAAATATATAGAATTTATAGTCATATCATAATATCAAATATATTTATAGAAAGTGAATTAGATAGAGAAAGTTCATAACCCAAATGAAAATGGGTGGTTCGGATTGATCCCTTAACTTATATTCCTGAATCATTCTGCACTTTCACTTAAAATACTAGATAATCAAATTATATTAATTAGTTAATTAATTAATAACATTTCAAATTTATATATTATTTATTATAATTTTATTATATTCATTTATAACCATTTTAATGAGATATAATTTTTAATTTCACTTTTCTTTGGGCATTCATTTCATGGTTCCAAGGTTGGATCATTTGTGGATAATTATTGATGTTCTTGTCAAATTGGAATAAAACTACTTAACTAAGATTAAATAATATTTATATAATTCTATAAATTATAATTTTCCCAAATACCCATATGTGTTCTAACATAGGTATGATTCTTTTAGTAAAAATTTTATCCTTTTACAGTTAGTTCATTTAGGTGGTTTTACTAACCATCACGAACTACTTCCATTTTGATTAATATTATGGTCATGAATTAATTACAGAATGTAAAAATATATATAAAATATATAATTATTTAATTTTAAACCATTATAACTTAATTTGAACCAATCATGAAGGCGGTAGTGAAAAATGAAAATTCACCATCCACGAAGGTGGTGAACCGATATAATATGGACAACAATTTTGTATTTTAGAATCAGATGAGATGATAAAGGGTAAGATGGTATATATTACATTATAAATAAAATAATCTAGTATATTTATGATACTATATTTATTATTACATGATTAATGAGGATATTTTGTAGAAGTTAGGATAAGAAAAGAATTTAAAAGAGGTAAATTGAGAATATTACCCCTTAAATGTTTCCTCCTTGAAATACTTATTATGAAACTTAGAAGTGGTATTTTGGTTATACCATAATCACTAGGAAGTGGGGAATAGGTTTAGAAAGAAATTTGGGTAGAATTTTGGCAAGATAAAAGGCTTATAAGGTGTCAGGAGAAGGGGTGGTGAGGGGTGGTATTTATAAGGGGGTGAGAGGGGTGTTCTGGAATATTATATTCATTAGTTTATATTTTTGGCTCAAGACTATCAATAGTATTGATTATTGTGACTATATAAAGTAAATAGTACATGTGATTTTTAAATAATGGGTTCTTACCTCATCTATGACTTAAAGATTCTTGTATTTATCTTATAATGTTAAATGTTGTATTTTACAGTATTTCATTATTCACCAAAAATCAACTATTTTAGAAAATTATGAAAAAAATAACCATAGAGATTTTTTTATGTATATATTACAAAAATTAAATCCATTTTATGAAAATAAATTTCTAAATATGAAAATTTTAATTCTTAAATAAAAACTTTATTTATTTGAAAAATAGCAATTTTAATATTATGATTGGTTTTCTAAGCCTTTGAAAATTTACTTATGTTCTGATAAAATTATATTATCATCATAATGAAACATAATATTAATTTTTTAACCCATTTTATGAAAATAAACTTTATTTTAAATCATTATATTTTTCTAAAAATGTGTATAAAATAGACATGTTTACAAAAATACAAACACTTATTTTATAATTTTTAAAACATTTACTTAATTTTATCATGATATAAATATGTCATATTATAATTTTATATGATACCTAAATATTATTTTAAAATTCTATAAGTAATGATACTATTCTAACAGTCATGTTATTATTCCTAATGGTCATATTACTATTCCAACGGTTAGGTTACTATTCTAATGGTCATATTACTATTCCAACAGTCAGATTTGTAATGGTCATATGGGTTTTATACATTATATAAATACCTATAATTTCATTCATTCTTTATTCAATTTTATTTTATATCATGGTTATATATATTTTCATTTTCAAAATGTATATTTCATTACTAATATTCTACTTCATTTCTACAGCATTGTTTGTGAGTGGTTATTATGGTGGATCAAGTATATAAAAATGTTCATATGTTAGTGTCATATTTTCTATTTTTATCCCCTTATAATATTTTCAATTATTATTTCTATTTTTATTTATAAATTTTATATTCAAATTTTTATAATAAAATGTTTCTGGTTTTATCCTATAATGCTTCTACATTATAAAATATTATATTACTATATATGCCACCAAATATATTCAGAAGGGGAATTCCAATGATAAAATTTTGGGTTGTCACATTCTTCCTCCTTAAGAAATTTTACCCTCAATATTTAATTTTACATACTAAGTTGATAAAAAGTGAGGTTACTTATGCTTCATTACTTCATCTAGTTCTCATATCATCTCTTCGTACTTATGGTTTCACTATAGTACTTTGACTATGTGAGTTATCTTATTGCATAGAACATTATCTCTATGGTCCAATGTCTTCATTAGTTTTTCCTCATAATAGAGATCACTTTAAAACTATACAACCTTTGAATTCAGTATATGTGAGGGATCTAGTATGTACTTCCTCAATATGGATACGTGGACTACATCATATACTTGATAAAGATTTAGTGGGAGTATTAGTTGATAGACCACAACTCTCATGAGATCAAAAACCTCAAAGGGGATGATGTACCTAGGACATACTTTACCCTTCTTCCCAAATATCATGACTCTATTCCATGGAGATATATAGATGACTTTATCTCTAACCTAAAACTCTATATCTCATTAATGATTTTTAGCATAACTCTTCTACTAAATCTGAGCAGCCCGGATGTGCTACTGAATGATATTTACCATTTCTACCATTTCCTTGACCATTTCAAGTCCCATAAGCTTGCATTAACCAACTTCATCCTAAAACATAGGTGTTCTACATATCTTTCCATAAAGGGATTAATATGGAGCCAATTGAATACTTAAGTGGAAACTATTATTGTACAAGAACTCAAACATAGAAATATATCGATCCCATCATCCTTTGAAGTCCATAGAGAATTATCTCAACATGTATTCCATTTTCTAGATGGTCTGCTCATATTTTCCATCAGTTTGGGTGTGATAATATATAATAAAGTTCAACTCATTTTTTATATCATGTTGGATATTTTCTAGAACTTAGAGGTAAATCTTGGATCTTGATCATATTCAATTTATAATGGTGTTACATGTATCCTTTCCACTTATTTGGTGTATATACTAGAAAGTTAATCAAGTTATAAGTCCTATAAAATTGCAATGAAGTGAGTTGTATTCATAAAATGATCCACCACAACTCATATATCATTATTTCCTCTTCATTTCTTTAAAAGATCAGTGAAAAATTCTATGGATATGTTTTTTTCATTTTCATTTAGGTATGGGTAATGGATTCATCACACCCTTATACTTTTTCATTTTAAACTTAAACAACTTACATACAAGTCATTTTTATGTATATTCTATGATCTCTTTCACTATATTGTACCACCAATAGTACTCTTGAATATATTGATCCATCTTTATACTCCTTAGGTGGATGAATAAGGTTGAGATATGTGCATTATTCAAAAACTCTTTCTTTATCTCAATATTTTATGGTAAATATAGTTATAACCCAAATCTTACAACTCTTTCTTCATCAATTTTGAACTCTAAGGATTTCTATTTTCTTATAGCCTCCACCTTCTTCTTTATTTCCTAATTATATATTTGAGATTCCTTTATATTCTACAAAAGTTATGGTTGATAAATTGTTTTATAAAGGAATGATTATGTTCCTTATTTTATGGTCCCCATGTCTATCCTTTTCAAGTCTAAGAATATTGTATCTTTATCAATTCTCATCATTGATAAGGTTGTCAAATCCTTTATACTTAGAGCATCTTCTACTATATTTATTATCCATGGATGGTAGTGGATTGAGCATTCATATTCCTTGATTAGCTTTAACCATATTCAATGGTACATATTAATATCCTTCTATGTGAATATATATTTGAGGCCCTTATGATATGTATATATTTCACACTTCTCCCCATAGAGATTATTCCACCATATTTTCAATGTGAAGATCACTGCATCCAACTCTAGATCGCATGATGGGTAATTCTACTCATGAACTTTAAGCTACCTTGAGGTATAATATATCACTTTATCATTCTAAATTAGTATACAGCCCAATCCATTCTATGAATTATTTTTATATACCATGAAAAGTTCCCCACTTAAAGGAAATATAAAAACTAGTGTAATGATAATCCTTTTCTTCAATTCCTTGAAACTATTTTCGCATTCATTAGTCTAGAAAAAAATTACTACCTTCTGAGTCAACTTGGTTAGTGGGTTTTACAATCAGGAGAAGTTTCTCACAAATCATTGGTAATACCCAACTAATCCAAGGAAACTAAAGATCTTCATTGCATATGTTGGTTTGGGTCACTTCTTAATTTCTTTTATTTTATAAGGGTTTATAGATATCCCTTTTCTAGGGATAACTTTCCCCAATAATTATATGTATTCTTTATAGATCTCACGTTTATTATACCTTTCATATAGCTTCTCCTTTCACAAATTCTTTAGCACTGTATCCAAATGCTCTTCATGTTCCTCCTTACTTTTAGAGTATATAATAATATCATATATAAAGACTACTAACAATTTTTCAAGGTATTATTCAAGGTCTATATTTATTAAGTTCATAAAGATTATTGGTGTATTGGTGAGTTTTAAGGGAATCATTATGAACTTATAGTGTCCATACCTCATTCGAAAGGCATTCTCGGGAATATTTTCCTTCCTCACCTCTAATTAGTGATATCCTAACTAAATTTACACCTTAGATAAATATCATTACCCATATAGTTGATAGAACAAGTAATATATTTGTGGTAGGGGATAATTTTTATTTATCGTGGCTTTTTTGAGTTCACAATAATCAATATAGAGGCGCATTAACCCATCCTTCTTCATGATGAAGAGGATCGGAACACCCCATGGTGAAGCACTCAAGCATATAAAACCCTTTTCTAAATTTTATTGTAACTACTTATTTAATTATTCCAACTCAATGGTGTCCATTTTATAGGGATTCTTGGATATAGGTATAGATCTAGGTATAAGTTCAATTGAGAACTCGACCTCTCAGTCAAGAGAAAGACCGGGAAATTCTTCAGGGAATACATCAGTATAATCCCTCATAATGGGCATGAATTTGAGAATGATTATATACTTTGTCTAAATTATTTGATCTAGATATATTTGATCATGAGGCAATAATTGTTGTACCCCTCTCTATTGGATTTTAATGATCACAATCACTCTCATCGTGTTCTAACTTGTTTTCAAGTTTTTTTGATGATAGGAAAAAGGTTGCCAAAGAGTTGGCCCAAGAAGACTGGAAAAGGACTCTCTGAGTCCACCGGCCAACCGGTGGATTACCACCGGCCAGCCGGTGGACTCTGGCAGAAGCAATGCTCTCTGCCAGGTTCCACCGGTCAGCCGGTGCCTGACCACCAGCCAGCCGGTGGAACCAGAGAGATCTTGCTCTCTGTCTGGACCACCGGCCAGCCGGTGTCCCAGCACCGGCCAGCCAGTGGAACCCAGACAGAAAGCTCTGCCTTCTGTCTAGAGCACCGGCCAGCCGGTGGCCAAGCACCGGTCAGCCGGTAAGCCCAGTCAAACTAGCCGTTGGGCTTTGACCAGACTTGTACTTTTGACCCCCAACAGCTCCGAAATCCCTCCAACGGCTATATTGAAGTATTTGGGGATATTTCTCCTATAAATAGACGAGGATGGATGCCGGGAACATACCCCCGATACATTGGAATTATATTTTGATCCCTTGAAGCTCTAACGACAAATCTCTAAGGCTACTTGTGATCCATTTCCATCCTTGAAGCTTGGGATGCCTCTACATCAACTACTCTCACACTCTTGGCGCTCAAGGCTTCCTCTAGTTTGTTATAATTTATTTATTTCAATTGTTCAGTTCTTCATTGGGTTTGTATTAAAACAAACCATCCTTTTCTTCCTCACTTTCATTTTGGGTTTCTTGCTACAACCATAATAAAAAAGCAAGTTGTACGAAGGTGATCTAGCCTACCTTAAAACGGCTAGTGGGTTTCTTGCTACAACCATTAAAAAGCAAGCTGAAGTATAAATCTCTCAACGGTTGAGTTGGGAGCGGAGACGTAGGCTTTGGTTTAAGCCGAACTCCGTTATCAAGTTTTGTGTCTTGCCTCTTTTATTTCCACTGCACTTTTAACTTTGTTTTTAAATTTTTAATTATTTTTTAAAAGGAAATTCACCCCCCCCCTCTTTCCATCACTCTCCGACCCAAAATTTGGTATCAGAGGGAGTGTTTGTGTAATACCTTAACCGGTTACAAACCTGAAATCCATAGTGATGGCTTCTTCCTCACAAGCACCCGAAGGGTATTCCATGACTCGGGCTCAATTCTTTGATGGAACCGATGACACTTATTGGAAAACTCGCATGATTACATTTCTTAGAAGTATTGGCTATCCTATATATAGAATTGTTATGCAAGGCTACACTCTCTCTAGCAAAGCTGAGTCTAAATGGACCCCCGAAGACATTGCTAATTTTGAGCTTGATGGAAAAGCCATGAATGCTCTTCATTGTGGGTTAGACCGTAATGAATTTAATCGTATTTCTACTTTCACCACTTATCATGAAATTTGGAAACTTTTAGAAGTAACCCATGAGGGCACTAACAAAGTCAAAGACACTAGATTAGATATGTATCGTCAAGACTTTGAAAGTTTCACCATGCACCCACACGAATCTATTACGGAAATGTTTACTCGCTTTACTGATGTGTGTAATGGGAGAAAGTCTCTTGGAGATGATGTTTCTGCAGAGACGATGGTCAAGAAGATTCTTTGGGTCCTACCAAGCTCATGGACTCCAAAGGTGACGGCAATCCAAGAAGCGAAAGATGTCAAGAAAATGCCGGTTGAAGAACTCATTGGATCACTTATGACCTATGAGATTACCATGAAGAGGCAAGCCGATAAAGAAGGTAAAATCTTCAAGGAGAAAAAGAACATAGCATTCAAAGCAAAGCAAGAAAGCTCCTCTGATGATAGTGAATCCGAGATTGCTAAACTTGCAAGAAAAATGAGCAAGTTCATGAAGAAAAAGAAGAATTTTCAAAGGGCACGAAAGGAAGATCCAAAAGCAGAAAAAGAAGTTACATGCTTTGAATGTGGAAAGAAAGGCCACATCAAACCGGAGTGCTCTGTTTTCAAGAAAAGGTTAAAGGAAAATAAAAACAAGAAGGCTTTCAAAGCGTCAACATGGAGTGCAAGCGATGACTCCATGTCTTCAAGCGACTCAAGCGATGAAGGTGGAAAATGCCTAATGGCACTTGATGAGGTATCTTCTTCCGACTCCTCTTCCTCATCTTCTTCTTTTAATAATGACATGTCTTATGAAGATCTCCAAAATGCGAGAGATCAATTAGAGGAAGTTTTTCATGAACTTACCTCTAAATTTTTGGCCTTAAAAAAGAAACACAAAATTCTAATTTCTGAAAAAGATAAACTTCTCAAAAAGAATGAGGAACTTGCCCTTAAGGTCCAAGATATTACAAATGTTGATTCTTTGAATTCAACTATTAAAGATTTAAGGGAATCTCTTGCCAAGTTCACCCAAGGTGAACAAAATTTGACCAAATTGCTAGGTTCTCAACGTTCGGCTAGAACCACACATGGACTTGGCTTTAACAAGCAAACCACTTCTTCTAGAGTACCCACTACTTTTGTAAGGGGGAGCTCTCAAAATAAATTTTGTAATTATTGTAGAAAAACCAGACATATGATTTATGAATGCAATTGTAAAAATGCTAGATATGGCCGCCCCAAAATCATTACCTACTCGGATGAATATCTTAGGATGTATCCCACTAGACAAGTATGGGTTCAAAAGTCTCTTTTAGCTAATCTTTCCAGACCCAAACTTATATGGGTACCAAAATCTATTCTCTCTTGATTTTGTAGGATAATCGCCAAAGAAGTAGGACTTCGAAAGGCTCGTGCTATCTCGACAGCGGATGCTCGAGGCACATGTGTGGCGATCCCTCCGAGTTCAACTCCCTTGAAGAATTTGATGGAGGATACGTCACCTTCGGTGACAATTCAAAAAGCAAGATCGTCGGAATAGGTACCATTGGATTTGGTAGAACCTCTTTAATTAAAGATGTTTTATTTGTTAAAGGTTTAAAACATAATTTAATTAGCATTAGTCAACTTTGTGATAGTGGTTTTTCGGTGAATTTTCAAAATGATTTATGCAATGTGTTTGATTTTCAAAACAAATTGATATTTTCTGCTACCCGTTTTCAAAATGTTTACATTATTGATTTAAAGTCTTTAGCTAGCCAAAATGTTAAATGTTTAAGTGCTCTTGACAATGAGTCTTGGCTTTGGCATAGAAGGTTGGGGCATTGTAGCTCTCATTCACTTCTAAAGCTTAATAAGAACAAGCTCATCCGTGACCTTCCTAAACTTAAGTTTAAGAAAGATTTGATTTGTGATCCATGCCAACTTGGAAAGCAACACGAGTCTTATTTCAAATCTAAGAAGGAAGTGTCCACTTCAAAATCTCTTGAGATCCTTCATCTTGATCTTTTTGGTCCTACCCCTGTAGCAAGTCTAGGTGGAAAATCCTATACCTTTGTCCTAGTAGATGACTTTTCTCGTTTCACTTGGGTTTTCTTTTTAGCTCATAAAAATGATGCTTGTAGAACCTTTTTGAAATTCTCTAGGAAAGTAGAAAACAAAAAAGGATATAAAATTATATCGCTTCGTAGTGACCATGGAGGTGAATTTGAGAACAAAGAATTCGATGAATTGTGTTCCTCTCAAGGATACAATCACACCTTCTCTGCCCCAAGGACTCCACAACAAAATGGAGTGGTTGAAAGGAGAAACCGAACTCTCTAAGAAATAGCTCGAACCCTCCTTAGTTAATTCAACCTCCCTCAATATTTCTGGGCCGAGGCGGTAAACACTGCTTGTTATACTATCAATAGAGTCCTTGTAAGACCCCTTCTTAAGAAAACCCCCTATGAACTTTGGAAAGGCAAATTGCCCAAAGTTGGTTATTTTAAAGTGTTTGGTTGTAAATGCTTTATCCTTAACACAAAAGATAACCTAGGGAAATTTGATGCCAAATCCGATGAAGGTATTTTTCTTGGGTACTCCAACTCAAGAAAAGCCTATCGTGTCTTCAATAAACATTCAAAAACCATCGAAGAATCATCTCATGTCAAATTTGATGAAACTCTTCCAAAACCTCACCCGGTCATTGAAGATGTTGAAGATAAGCTTGATAAGATTCATTTGAATGATTCCTCTTCTCCTCCCAAGGAGGATGACCATCAAGAACCCTCTTCACATTCTTCATCTTCCACCTTGCCTAAGGTTTGGAAACCTTCTAGAGACCATCCTTTAGAAAATGTTATAGGTGATCTTCAAGCCGGTACTCGAACTAGAAGATCAATCCTCAACGAGGTTGAACATCAAGCCTTCATTTCTCACCTAGAGCCTCAAACCATTAATGATGCCATTAATGATGAGAATTGGATTCTTGCAATGCAAGATGAACTAAATCAATTCTCTAGAAATGATGTTTGGACTCTTGTTGAAAGACCCAATGATCATCCAATTATTGGAACTAAATGGGTTTTTAGGAACAAACTTGATGATCAAGGAAATATAACTCGGAACAAGGCTCGCCTAGTAGCTAAGGGATATAATCAAGAAGAAGGAATTGATTATGGTGAAACCTTTGCGCCTGTTGCTAGATTAGAATCCATTAGGATCTTGTTGGCATTCGCCGCTCACTTAAATTTCAAACTTTTTCAAATGGATGTTAAAAGTGCTTTTTTAAATGGTTTTATTTCAGAAAAAATCTTTGTTGAACAACCCCCCGGTTTTGAAGATCCAAAATTTCCAAATCATGTTTTTAAGTTAACCAAGGCTCTATATGGCTTAAAACAAGCCCCTCGGGCTTGGTATGAGCGGTTAACAAAATTTCTTTTAGAAAATGATTTTAAAATGGGTCAAGCTGATTGTACCCTATTTTTAAAACACACTTCCAAAGATCTTTTAATTGTCCAAATTTACGTTGATGACGTTATATTTGGTTCAACTAAAGAATCACTTTGTACTGATTTTTCAGATTTAATGAGAAAAGAATTTGAAATGAGCTTTATGGGGGAATTAAAAAATTTTCTTGGTTTTCAAATCTTTCAAAATTCAAATGGTATTTTTCTAAGCCAAGGCAAATACACAAACGAACTTTTAAGTCGTTTTGGTATGGATCAAGTAAAGGAAATTAGTACCCCCATGAGTACTTCTTGTAAACTTACGTTAGATGAAGTCGGGAAACCGGTGGATAACAAGATTTATAGGAGTATGATCGGGAGTCTACTTTACCTAACTGCGACCCGTCCTGACATCATGTTCAGTGTTTACCTTTGTGCTCGTTTTCAAGCCAATCCCAAAGAATCTCATTTTAAATCGGTCAAAATAATTTTTAAGTATTTAAAAGGATCCAAAAACATTGGTTTGTTTTATCCCTCTAATACTTCTTTCGAACTTTCTTCATATTCGGATGCTGATTTTGGCGGATGTCAATTAGATCGTAAGAGTACTAGTGGAACCTGTCATCTGCTAGGCAAGTCCCTTGTTTCATGGAGTAGCAAAAAGCAAAATTGTGTTGCTCTTTCTACTACCGAGACCGAGTACGTAGCAGCTGGTAATTGTTGTGCCCAAATTATTTGGATGCAGCACACTCTCTTGGATTATGGCCTTTCCTACGATCATGTCCCTATACGGTGTGACAAAACTAGTGCCATTAGTATTTCTAAGAATCCAATACAACATTCTAGGACAAAGCATATAGATTTAAGGCATCATTTCCTTCGTGACCATTTTCAAAAAGGGGATATCACTTTGGACTTCATTTCTACTGATTTCCAATTAGCTGATATTTTTACCAAACCGCTCCCGGTTGAACGTTTTGATTTTATTAAGGGGGAGTTAGGAATGATTCGTCAATGAGCACTATTAAATATTTGACTCTTTTTGACTTGTCTTTGTATTTGTATTTTGAACTTTCTATGTAACGTTTCATCTTTTATAAAATTCAAGTTTTCTTATCTATCAATCCTTTTTGTCATTGCTTACTTCCTTATTATTGTTTTTCTAATTTTCTTTCATACTTTTCCTCCTATTTTGATAATCCCAAAGGGGGAGAAAAACTCTCTATTACATAGTTACTTATTTCATTTAATTAAGTGCTATTTTTAAGTGCTCTTTTTAAATTATTGATTTCAGTTGTTTCTTTTAAATGACCTATGGTTACAATTTCAAAATGAACCATTATCTTTATTTCAATCCTTTCAAGATTAATATCATTTTCAATACATGATACATCTATGAATTTCTTATATGATCTCTAAAATTTTCCATGTCCAAGTTTCTTATTTCTTTTTTACTTGGCATATCCTTTTTAAAAGCTTTCTCATTTTTGATTGTGATCACCAAAATAGGGGGAGATTGTTGTACCCCTCTCTCTTGGATTTTAATGATCACAATCACTCTCATCGTGTTCTAACTTGTTTTCAAGTTTTTTTGATGATAGGAAAAAGGTTGCCAAAGAGTTGGCCCAAGAAGACTTGAAAAGGACTCTCTGAGTCCACCGGCCAATCGGTGGATTACCACCGGCCAGCCAGTGGACTCTGGCAGAAGCAATACTCTCTGCCAGGTTCCACCGGTCAGCCGGTGCCTGACCACCGGCCAGCCGGTGGAACCAGATAGTAGGCCTTGCCCACTGCCAGGTGCCACCGGCCAACCGGTGTCTGAATCACCGGCCAGCTAGTGGAACCCAGACAGAAAGCTCTGCCTTCTGTCTGGAGCACCGGCCAGCCAGTGGCCAAGCACCGGTCAGCCGGTAAGCCCAGTCAAACTAGCCGTTGGGCTTTGACCAGACTTGTACTTTTGACCCCCAACGGCTCCGAAAGCCCTCCAACGGCTATATTGAAGTATTTGGGGATATTTCTCCTATAAATAGACGAGGATGGATGCCGGGAACATACCCCCGATACATTGGAATGATATTTTGATCCCTTGAAGCTCTAATGACAAATCTCTAAGGCTACTTGTGATCCATTTCTATCCTTGAAGCTTGGGCTGCCTCTACATCAACTACTCTCACACTCTTGGCGCTCAAGGCTTCCTCTAGTTTGTTATAATTTATTTATTTCAATTTTTTAGTTCTTCATTGGGTTTGTATTAAAACAAACCATCCTTTTCTTCCTCACTTTCATTTTGGGTTTATTGCTACAACCATAATAAAAAAGCAAGTTGTACGAAGGTGATCTAGCCTACCTTAAAACGGCTAGTGGGTTTCTTACTAAAACCATTAAAAAGAAAGCTGAAGTATAAATCTCTCAACGGTTGAGTTGGGAGCGGAGACGTAGGCTTTGGTTTAAGCCGAACTCTGTTATCAAGTTTTGTGTCTTGCCTCTTTTATTTCCGCTGCACTTTTAACTTTGTTTTTAAATTGTTAATTATTTTTTAAAAGGCAATTCACCCCCCCCCCCCTCTTTCCATCACTCTCCGACCCAACAATAATATCCACACTTGAGATGAATATTACAAAAGTTATTCATCCTCCTCCTTGAATTTGTATAGAATCAGAGGATGACTTGGAATGTGAATAGTGATCTCCCTCTCTTAACTATTGATGTTGTATTTATATAAGGATAGTAAATATATGCACAATATTTCATAAAAATTCACTAACATAATTATGAAAATATTTTCTAGAAGTTTCAATCCACAAGCATTGACTGAGGAGGAGTTATACACTTGGGATGAAATAATTGATCTTTTTGTTGTTCTCACGGATAACTCAACCTCCATGTTTTGAGGTAGTGTTTCAATAGTTCTACTAATCTTACAAGTTATTAATTAATGTATAGAACTATAATCATATAGGAAATTTTAAGTCCATTAAAGGATAATGAATATAGATTTCACCCTCTGATTATGGTTCTAGTCATTTATGATATCCAAAATAAACTTAGGGATGAGAATAATCAAACTAAAAATTATTTAAATAGTTCAACTATGAACATAGAAGGAATAAATTACAAATGGCATGTAAATACTAACTTTTTAGTCTCTAGGTTTCAATTTAAGTTATCTATGGTGATTTACCTATTAATTTTTCAAATCTAACAATCTATTTAATTCCTTCATAATGGTTCATAAATATTTTATGGATTTTCAAAAGCATATCCTCCAAGGAGTGTCAAACTAGGTGTTCAACAATGCCTTTTTTCATGCACCAAGTGAAAATAAATTTAATATTCAATGAATACATTTTGGGGTTATTACCCCTAGGTACAACTGTGCTGGATCTACATCCACTTGTATTATCCAGACAGTAATATAAAGACTTGGAAATCACTTACTCTATACTTCACCAAAATTATAGGTTATTTTCCTACACTTAGAATTGTCCCTAGGGTTATCAAAAAATTATTCTAGTCATAATACCCAAAAATAACTAGTCATTGTTTTGATACCAACTATAGTTACCCAAACCTTTTGCACATATTATTACATGATTTTTAATATAAATATCTAATAAATACAACCCAAATATCATTAGGCCTAGTGTATTTGGAATACAAGGTTCATAATATATACAAAGAAAACTAAAACTTAAAATATTTATTTTATTGTCCTTAATAAACTCCTAAATCCTTTTAATCTTCTAAAACTACATATGATAGCCCAGTAATTACATAAAATAAATGGGTGAGCTATAAAGCACGGTAAGGGAATAAACAAGATATTGAAGCATGGAATATGAGTAAAAAGTCATAAAATGATATCATAAAAAGAAAAGGCTCATGAATAATCACATGGGATAATAACATAAAATAAAATGGTGTTATAAGATCTCAGAAACATTGTAATGTGGTATCAATATAAAACATGACATAAATATAAGTCAAGGCTAACTGCCAATACAACATCACATGGTGGAAAATGTCCCATAATGGATTAGGTTTACTCCCTAATACCATACATTATGTATCATGAGACATAAAAATTACACAATTAATTGGATAACTATATGATCACACCCAAAATAACTGTAACACCCCGAGATTTTATGAAAAATATTCTTTTTAATTTCATTAATGTCTTGTGTTGTACACTACACCAAAAGGAGATTGCACAACACTCATCCTTGAATTGCCTTTCATTACACACAATCGCGACCTTCCTTGATAGCGTGTGTAGTACGCAATACCGAGTTTCACTAAACAACGATATGCTATTAAAATATTATTAAAACTAGCTGTTATGAATAGTAATAACCACTTTTTGAAATTTTATTAATTTTATTTTTCAAAATGGACTTCATTTTTGGATTCGGAATATCGAAATTAGCTTAGGGTGAAATTTTGGTAATTTTCGGATAACTTTCATATTTTGATGAATAGTGGAAATTACTAAATTTTAATTAAAAACAACTTTTTCAATCGAAATAATTAATAGTGATAAATTATTAATTTGAGTGGTTTTAAAGTATATTTATAATATATTTTTACAATTTAATACAATGTTGGTCATTGGATGTAATTTCACATTTAAACTAGTTATAAACAAGTCTCGATCTTTTGATAGTTATTATCTCTTAAAAACACGCTATTTGTTTTGACGACGGGAATTCATTTTTAAATTAGTTAATGCAACTGATATGTTGTGAATTTGGTAAAATAGACATCATTTTTGAGTTCATAATATCAAATATAGCTTAGGCCTAATTTTAGGTATTTTTCTGAAAACTTTCAATTTTTGATCAATAGTGAAACCACTAAGTGGTAGTTAAAAAAAACTGAATTGTTCATAAAACTTAATTTTACCGCTTATGTGAGTGGAATTTCAAAAATCCGAGAGACACGGTTGATGTCAGTAAGTAAAATGTGGTTCAATGAGATAAAAATAATTTTTTGGTGAATAGTAACTTTTTACTTTTTTTTACCACGGTTAAAAGTAAATAGGGTAATTAAGGGTAGAAATGATATTATTATTACCCTAACACATGTCCTAATTCTATTAGAAAAGTGTAATTCGACCAAAAACAAACTTAGGAATAAAATATGACCATTTAGGCCCACTTGGATTAGATTAGGACATTTATTGTTAATTTATTTAAAGAAGGGTTAAAAGAGTTAAAATCAAAGTTTATTTACTAAAACATTTGTAATATGGGGTTATACATAAGATAAATTCGACTATAAATATTCATTAGAAAGCTAAAAATATTTCCTACATAATGATATTTTATTTGTAATTTTTAGACATTAAATAATTTAATTTATTTATGACACAACGATGATGCAGTAATTATCTTATTAATGAAATATTGACATAATTGATGTTATAAATACCCAAATAAATATAATTTGAGACTTTTTATGAATTCCACTAATTTTATAGGTTAATATGACATGTTAGTATTGATTTAATTTACTTTTTTATAACTTATCATTCTGTTATGATTTTCAAAAAAAAATCAATTACTAAATAGTGTCAAAATTGACATAAAATAGTTTTTAAAACAAATATTATATTATTAATTGTTATTTTATTCCTAAAAATCTAAGTTTCGGCAAAATGACTTATATAAGGTTATATATATTAATAATAAACAATTTGGGGTTTTTTTGGCTTCTTATAGTATGTTTATTAACCTTATAGTGTAAGAACACAAGAAGACACGGTAAAAGTAAAATTATTTAACTTAATGTTAAATCTAAATGATAAGGTTAAAATAGGAACTTAAACTTGTCTAAATTCTATTGTATGAGAGGATTTCGACCCATCCCCACCTTATCCTCGAAATAAATCAATTTTTAGCTATTTAAAACCGAACTTGACTTTATAATAAAATAATATTTTTAGTTATTCCAAAGGTGCCCCTCTCCTCCCTTATAAAAGGGCACCTCCTCCCTCTCCTCCTCACACCAATTTGAGCATTCAATCTCGGCCAACCCCTGCCAAAATATCTTCTCCACTTCCCTAGTATCATCCTATATGTCCTGGTCTTCTTCAAAGACCATCCTTAGTTCTTTAAGTGGAGGTTAAGAAAAGGCGCGTCAAAAAGAGGTAATATCCATTACCGATCTTTTTCAATTTCTTTCTTCTTCAACTTCTTATTCTTTAGTTGTTTCATGATAAAGTAATAACACAAGTATTTATTATATACTGATATGTTATTATAAATATGAAACAACTCTAATTAACCTTCTATCCATCCTACGGAAAAAGGAAATCACCGCGTGTGCGTACGTATGGAATGCCGTCTCCACGTTGTGGTGTAATCTATTTTCTGCCACCACCTTAATTGGATGGGTATAATGGTGTAATGAGTAACTATATATGATTATTATAAAGTGATATTGATACTGAAATAGTATACATACACTTCAACACAAGTTCATGATCATGAGAATGATATCATCGCTCGTGCGTATGTACGGACTACCATCTCCACGACGCGATGAGATTCATTCTCCACATTAACCATTCATGAATGATTATAAAGTATATATAATGAATAATAATGAAATATATGACATGTTAAATCTACTGGATTTATGTATATATGTATATATATATCTACTTACTTCCATTCGAGACAATAAAGAAAGGAAAACAGCGTTCATGCGTACATACGGACTACCGTCTCCATGAACGGTGTGTTTCATTTCATTTATCTATATATTATATATATATAATGAATATATATGATATATAAATCATGTTTTATATTCTGGAAGTAAGTAAATCATGATATAAGTAATAATAATGTCAAGAACAACAAGTCCAAACACCTACGATAAATGAAACGATTTTACCCAAAACACTTCTTTAACATGGAATTTACAAAAGAACGGGTAATATAAAGTCATAAGTGAACCATATATGATATAATAACAATGATTATGATTCTGGAATAAGTCAATAACATTATTTAAATCATTATACAGGAGGTTCGGACACTTACGAAGCATATCGGACCTAAGGTAAGGGAAATATCACAATCTCATTTTTATCCGAGATTGTTTATACTTTGGCATTTACTGGGGTGTATTTTATCATCCACATCCATGTTTCCTCAATATTTAATATTATTTACATCCACCTAAAATTTTTTAAATCCAATTTTACCCTTCGGTGAGTTTTTAGTAACGGATATGAAAGGAATCTTTTGTCGTTTTTCGTACGAGGTACTTTTTGACTTTTCCGACAAAAGTACGAAGAATGTTTTTTTTAACTTATACGGCATGAAAGGATTTTTAAAACATTATTTCCAAAAAGATTCCTTTACAAGTTTTCAAGTTTATTTTTAATCAAATTCTTTTAGTTTATAATTGTACGACATGTTAAGAAAGGAAAAGTGTTTTTGAAGAAGAAAGGATATTTTCCTCAAGAATGGAGTTCAAGTGTTTTATCAAAATTATTTTCCATATAAGATAATAAAGGGTTCTGTTTTTATCCCTATTATTAAAATTGATTTTATTATGTTGTGATGGAATTATTTTTATGAATTCCTTTATCTTATATGAATTGTTTTATGATGTCATGATGTTTAAGATTCCCATTTTTATTACATGGGTTATGCAATGATGTATGGTTTATGATTTTGTGGCACACATAAGAATGGTATCATTATGAGATGGGTGGGACCTATATCTCCCTCCAATGCATTGGGTAAAGATTTTATATCTCATGAGATAGACATGGCTGGAATGGTAGGTTATACCGGTTCAGTGAAACAGGACTGAAATGAGGGTGACTCGGTTCAGAAAGGGACTTTGTCCACTAAGATAGTCTTGGCAATGAGTCTTGACTAACAAGAAATGATTCTCTATGATTATGTGTGTATGACACATAGTTTCATGTTTTAAGTTATGATTATTGTGATTATATTTCACTGCCATGATTTATCCCATGTTATGAAATTATGCTCTCTTTTGCAGGTTAAGATTTCCAAAATGTTATGTTCTTATGAATATGATGTGATTGATATTTCTTTTGTTTACCCTTACTGAGCATTTGAGCTCACCCTTTTATGTTTTCTTTTCCCCAGGATATAAAGAAAGGTTTTAGGTAAGAAAAAAAAAGGGAAGATCTTTATGGGAGATGTTGAAGATCTTTCACCATGATTAGAAGATTACGTTCCGAGTTTCCAAAGACACTAAACTATTACGGTCCTTGTGTGTGTGTTTTTGTTATGTAATAAGTATTCCGCAAAATTAATGTAATGTCCTTGTAAGTTAAGCTTCGGGTCTCTACAATAACTTTTAAATTATTATGTGTGCCAAAAAATGGAATCAATCATAAGACATAAACATAAAAATTACCCGTGGAAAGAAATGGGTTCCATCTAAGAAAAGAACTTATGGAATGTATTACCCCATAAAAGGAAGGAATAATAAGGTAGGTATATATATATTTAAGGGAAATATATACATAATTTATAGGAATTTCATAACATAAAATACAGATAAAGATAGAGAGAGTTCATAACCCAAAGAAAAAGGGGTGGTTCGGAGAGATCCCTTACCTTATGTTGTAGATTAATTGTGCGCTTGCAATTAACATCCTGGATAATAAAATTAGATTCATTAATTAATTAATTTAGAAACTTTTACATATATATTTTATTTATTATAATTTTATTATATTAATTTATAACCATTTAAATGAGATATAATGTTTAATTTTACTTTTTCGAGGGTGTTTATTTCTTGGTTCCAAGGTCGGATCATTTGTGGATAATTATTGTTGTTCTTTTAAAATGGGACTAAAATAACATAAGTGAAATAAAATAATTTTAATTTTCTTAGATAAATTATAATTTTTTCAAATAACCATATGTGTTCTAAAATAAGGATTATTCTTTTAGTAAAAACATCATCCTTTTATAATAAGTTCATTTATGCGATTTTACCAAAAATCACAAACTAGTTTTGTTTTATTTAATACTATGGAAATATATTAATTTCAAAATGTTATAAAATATATAAAATACATAATTAGTTCATTTTATACCATTATAAGTAAATTTTAAAATTCCATGAAGGCGGTAGTGGAAAACAAAAACTTATTGTCCATGAAGGCAGTGAACCAACATAATATGAACAACAATTTTGTTTTTTAGAATAATAGGAGATTAGAAAAGGTTGGATGGTAGATAATAAAATAAAAATATAACACTATGGTATATAAATTTTAATAAATTTATTATTCTATGATTTATGAGGGATTCATTGAGAATGTAGAAGAATAAAATAATTTAAAAGGGTTAAATTGAGAATATGGCCTCTTAAATGTCGCCCCCTTGAAATAATCCTTAAGGGAATTGGAAGTGTTTTTTTGGTGATAAATGTAGAATTGAGACATGGGTAGATATTTGGGAAGAGATTTTTGTATAATCTTTTCGATATGCAAGGCTTATAAGGTGTGAGGAGAAGGGGTAGTGACAGGTGATATTTATAAGGGGAGGAGAGGTGTGTTTTTTAATATTATATTCATTAGTATATTATTTTGGCCCAAGACTATAAATAGTACTGATTATTGTTACTATATATATTAAATTGTGCATTTTAGTTCAAAATAATGGGTATTTAACTCATACATAACTCAAAAATTCATGTATTTAGCTTATAATATTAAATACCTTATTTTATTATATTCCACTATTCACCAAAAATTCAACTATTTTAGAAAATTACCAAAAAATCATCCTAAACATTTTTTGATGTGAAGATTCCAAAAATTCAACAAATTTTATGAAAATAATTTTCTAAACATGGTAAATTTAATTTTTAAATAAAATCCTCATTTATTCAAAAAATACCAATTTTAATATTATGATCTATTTGAAAACCCTTTGAAAGGTTACTTATGGTCTGATAAAATTATATTATCATAATAATTAAACATAATATTAATTTTTAAACCCTTTTTATGAAAATAAAATTTCTATTAAATAATTATATTTTTATAAAAAAAGTGTATAAAACATATATGTTTTACAAAAATACGAACACTTGTTTTATAGTTTTTAAAACATTGATTTACTTTTATCATGATATAAATATGCGATATTTTAATTTTATAAGATACCTGAATATTATTTTACAATTCCATAAGTGAGAATACTATAATAATGATCAGGTTACTATTCTTAATGGTCATATTACTATTCTAACGGTCAGGTTACAATTACAATGGTCGTATTATGATTCCAACAATTAGATTTGTAATGGTCATATGGGTTCCATGAATTCTATAAATACCTCTCATTTATTTCATTATTAATTAACATATATTTTATTTTAGGGTTATATATATATTCATCGCTAAAATTAATATTTTATTACTAATATTCTACTTTATTTCTACAACATTGTACATGAGTGCGGTTATTATGGAGGATCAAGTAGATCCAAATTTTTATATTTTAGTTATCTTAATTTATATTTTTTATCCCCTTATTATATTTTTGATTCTTATGGTCGTTTTTATTTTCTAAATGTAATGTTCAAATTATTATAATAAAATGT
This sequence comes from Viscum album, assembly GCA_963277665.1. Classification (NCBI taxonomy): domain Eukaryota; kingdom Viridiplantae; phylum Streptophyta; class Magnoliopsida; order Santalales; family Viscaceae; genus Viscum; species Viscum album. The sequence goes on from OY728164.1 coordinate 1,169,674,121, forward strand.
GGCTGGTTTTATCCTATAGTATGTGTACATTATAAAATATTATATTAATGAGTATGAAACCATATATATTCATAAGGTAAATTACATTGATGAGATTTTGGGATGTTACAGTATGTGTCTATAAACTCCTGAAACTTATAGATATCTAAGGAGGTATATTTAGAAAAAAATATGGTTAGAATATTAGTATATTCTTATTATAAAGGAAAATATGAGTTTTTTGGTCTTTCTTAAGATAGCATGTTTGACATCTAATTAGAAATTATATCTCAAGTTTTTTCCATATTATATATTATATAAACTATTTCATTAGTGAATGATAATTAAAATTATAAGGATGTACTTTATTTAGGGGGTAGAATGTAACACCCCAAAGTATCAATTTTTCTTTAAATCGATACTATGATTAATAGTTTTTTTCATATGCATCAATGAACTAAAACAAAACTTGATATATTTTATTAATATAATATTATAATTAGTAAACATAACCATTATAATAGAGCCATTAAATTAGTTGGTATAAATAAAAGTTACCACATTATGAAATCTATATAGAAAAAGGAAATAAATGGCATTGAGGGGTATAAATATTCCATATAAATTTAATTTATCTAATCTTTGAAGGGAGGTAGCTTCTCTAGTGGTTGACCTTGACCAAACCCTAACTGAACTCTAAAAATTTCGGTTTGAGAGAAATAATTTGTGAGAAATGTTCAGACTCACGAAAACTTCCACAAGATCCATGCTAGTTTAACCTCCACCCATGACTTCTATCAGAGCTTATCTTATCCATAAGTCTTACATGGAGATCTTGAGGGGTTATGTTAGTAGAAAATAGAATGATATAATCATGTAATTATAAATATAATAAGTTATATATATATATATATAAATATATATCACATGTATTTTATATATCTAATTTTTTTAATTTTTAAGAAAAATAAAATCCATTTTTGATACTAATTCCCTGATGAAATTCAATTAGTATAGTTAAACAACTAATAAAATCATTTTATGCTTAAAATGGATTTTTTCAAATTGGATCTTTATGAACTATGAAGTTTTTTAATAAACTAAATATATTATAGTTAAATAATGATAAATTTTATCTTTTATATGAATAATATATTAACAATAATTTAATTTTAAATTTATGGGAAATGATAATAAGAACACTCAATACTTAAAAAATTCATTTTTGATAAAAAACAGTTTTTCATTATACTTTATGATTCCATTTAAAAGTTGAGTTCAAAAAATTTATAATTTTAATTTGAATAAATTAACTTCAATTTTGGATTCATCATGAAAATATTTTCTTATAATTGTTTTTTGATATTTTTTAAAAAATAATTGATTTTTAGGTGAATAGTGAAAAAATGCCATTTTTTCAAATATCATGACATCATTATCATATAATAATAAATTAAAATTTATGAATCATTTTATTGACTAAATATTTATTTTATAAGTAAAATTATAAATTTTAAAATATTTTTTAAAACTTTATAGACCTAGATTTGACATTTTAGAACTTAAGTTATATTCTTATCTAAAACTATTTTTAATGCATTGTACATTTATTATTTTAGAATTAACTTTTATCACTTTTAGAAACTATAACTAATAAAATATATTTAATAATTGGAATTATAAGGTCTAAATTATGTAATAAGTTCTATTTTATTTTAGGTATAATAAATAAATTACATATGTCCAAATTAGTTATCATAGTAAAAGTCAGAATGGTAAAAGGGTTAAATCTAAAGGGTAAAATACCTAAAACATGTTAAAAATGTCTAAAAATTGTATTTTTATGGTTTTATCAACCATAAATCATCCTATCTCTATTATTTTATACTTTTGGAGCTTCTTTATTTGAATAATGTACCTCTTATTATAAAAATATCACTTCTCTCACTTATAATAAGATCCCTTTATCACCCCACTTTTCCTTACATAGAAATCTCATTAGTTTGACAAAAATTTCCCTATATCCCTATAAAACACTACCATACACATCCTATAGGTTATGGTATCATCAAAATACCACCCATCAATGGATTAATCCAATTTTCAAAGGAGCTATTCCATGGAGTGAGGTACAAATTTCCAAATAACTCTTTTTCATTTCTATTTCTTCATGTCTTATTATTCTACCTAAATATATATTATACCATCCTAAAATAATAACATTATTATCATTATTATATTTAAATGTTATTATATTTATGTAACAATCATTATCTACCTTCATTCTTTATATTTAGAAAAAATGAAAACGTCGTCTATGTGTACATGCGTATTACCGCCTCCATCAACAACATGTTTTATTTTTCATTACAGCCTTACATGGATGGTTAAAAATGGGTATTTAATGAATAAATATTATATTTATAAAATTATTAATATTAAAAAGGTATAAATAAATTTTTATCTTCTTTCCTTTTTATGGAAAATGAAAATGTTGTCTGTGATTATGTGTGGACTACCACCTCCACGGAACGACACATTTTATAATTAATTAACATCCTGATTAGATGATTCTAAGAATTTATTTCATGAATTAAAATTATATTTATGAAATTATTAAGGTTTTTTAAATATTATATAAATATTTAAATCATTATTAACATAACAACTTTTGTTCGTAAAAATTACAGAAATAAACTTGTCACTAATTCTGTCTTCACTAATCATGACTAAAACTATCACGGAATAAAATTAGAAATTTGTAAATAATTATAAAGAATATATTATAGTACCTTGGATAACATGGGAATGATGAAATTTTTAGAAAATTATGGGGATATACATAGACATTTTAAATCACATGTGAAATAATCAAAATCTCTAACATCCAATGATGAAAATAAACTACAACTAACTAATAAATGTATAATAAATTATTATAATTGAAGAGTATATAGGATAATAGATATGCATAAGGTTCTGAAATAATTTATTAAGTTGTTTATGTTTTTTATATAGGATGTTAAAGTGCTTTTGTGGAAGTCGTGAATAAAAGGTAAGGGTGTTTCTTTCTGATCACATTTTGAATTTGAGATTGATATGAATAAATTTCCATTTGGGGAAATTGTGTGATATTTATCTTTAAAACCATATTTATTTTCTTATTCCATGGTTTTTCATGAGGTTTAGATGTTATCCTACCTTTTAAATTTCCCTTTATTTTTTTATTCATTCAAAGTGATTCTTTTAAGAGAAACTGACCTTACCATTTCTTTTAAGTTAAAAACCTTTTCCTTCCTGTACATATTCTTTATTTTTCTTTAAGGAATTTATCATATCTACTTATATTATTTATTAATATCTTTTTCAATGAACTTGAATTTATTTACAAAAGTAATATTATTTTAACATTTTTTTTATAATCATTTTCCACTAACTTTGATTTTTATAAAATTTGAAAGGAGTATTATTTTTAAACAATTTCTACACAAATTAATTTTCTTGACACCTTTATTGGTTTTATTTAAGAAACCTACCCTATAATATTTTAGGTTTTTCTAATAAAATTTAAATTCTATTTTTTTATAAAACTTTTTTACAAAATATATCCAAAAACATAAAGATTATTTCTTTCTCCAAGTAAATTTTAAGGATCTTATAAAAGTGATTTTCATCTATGTCAACATCCTTGAAAGTTTTTAAGATTCATTGATTATATTTCCTTATTATACACTCCATGTTATTTCTATGGATGACTTATGAAATATTATAGGGAAGTTTTCTTGAAATCTGTATGCTTTCATGTTATCATGGTACACATATTTATAGATGACTATTATTATTATGGTTGGTTTCATATAATTATCTTCTATGCATTAGGTAAATATTGATATATTGTAGTATAATTATTTTGTGTGTGAGTGTAATTATAGTTAATATATGCTCACAAGATTTTTCATGGGTGTAATTGTTGTCAATATATGCTCACAGAATTGTGGATGGAAATAATTGAAGTTACACTATGTGCCAGGACCCGTCCCCCAAGGCCCATGTCATGACTACCGCAAGCCCGCCTTCCATAGGCCAGGGGTTGGCAACTAGCACCGGAAGGCATATCTCTAAGAAACGAGAAGGCATTGCCTTTAAACCTACAAACATATAGTCTAAGAATACAATGAGCACAACCCACGTAGTAAAACTGTAGTAGTAAAAAGATGTGTATTGAAAGTAAAAAAAATAAAGGGGCCGAAATACAAGCCCAACTGAAAGTACAATAGCAATAGAAAAACAGCTCCTAGAATCATCTTCCAAGGTTCCTACCTTAAGGGTGGGTACATATCATGGTCGGTCGTCACTGTGGAACATCGCATCTAAAGGTCCACCTCCGAGCGTCATCTGGTCTTGGCTCCCAAACCTAAGTCAAAGTTGTCCGTCGTCTGCACCAAACACAACAAGGTTCAGGAGAAGCCCATACATGGGTTAGTATAACAATACTCAGTAGGGACCCCGATACCCCCAAAGGTCTCCCATAGTTCCACAAAGGAAAAACCACAAAACAAGACCTCAACCACAAACCACGAATTAATAGTCATCTCACACCAGGTATACAACTCAGAGTTCAGGAATATATATGATTAGTCTTAAGCTATATCATCTTATTCCATTTAGAAGTTCCACAACTGATCCACAAAGAAGTTGTTCTATTATCGATCCACTCTTGGACATAAGTCGCAATTCCATGATGGGCCACTATAAGTTGGGTCCTCGTTGAGTCACGCAACTACTGATTCACATAGGTTCGCTAAAATGTTGATCCACACAGGGTCCCTGGAATGTTGATCCACACAGGGTCGTTGAATACTAATCCACATAGGGTCTCTAGATGCTGATCCACACAGGGTCTCTAGATGTTGATCCTTGATGGGCCACTCTAAAACTGGTCCTTGTCGGTTAGCTACGATGTTGATCCACACAAGGTCTTTATGATGCTAATCCACATAGGATCGCTTCTTCAAGACAGCCAGCCACCAGAATCCTCACACCCAGTGCGCTCGAGTTCCATAGAATCATATCCTTGATATATCATCCATAACTTGACCACCACTAAGATCCACAAAGTAGTAACCCAAAGGACCTCCATGTCGTAAGAGTTTCAACGCGACACGCAGTGGGTCAATCGGACGCCCGGTCTGTAAGTTATAAGCGTTTTAGTACCGAGGGCCGAGTTGGATTCGGGTTCGATCCAACCCATCCATACTCCAAATATCTTCAAAAGTAAATTGTATTATACCAAAAGGATCATATTGCTCCAATGATCCCGATTCCATAGACGGTTCTTCAAATGGACGTCTGGATTTCAAGTTATGGCAATTTAAGCGAAACTGGGCATGGTTGGGTCCGGGTCCGGTCCAAGGGTCGTCGTCCAGCCTGACCCGTAGGAGGCGCGGCCCAGCCCATAGGGGGGCTTGGAACAACCCGCAAGGGGAGCCCCGCCCGGCCCGCAGGGGGGGCGCCGCCCGGCCCGCAGGGGGGGCACGGCCCGGCCCACAGGGAGGCATATTCCAACCCGCAGGAGGGGGAAGCCCTACCCGCGGGAGGGGGGCCCGTAGGGGGGGGGCACCCGACCCACGGGGGGGCACAGCCTGATCCGTAGGGAGGCACAGCCCAGCCCACAAGGAGGCACAGCCCACCCCGTAGGAGGGTGAATCCCAACCTGCAGGGGGTGTGGCTCAGCCCGATGGAGGGTTCGGGGCCTGCCCTAGCTGGCACGGGGGGAGGCATTTCCCCCTGTTTTCTGAATGGTTGTATTGTTTGGAATTGAATTGGTGGTGCCATGTGGCACTGCCAGGTCTTCGCGGTACCCGAAGGGAGTGAGTTCTGCCTTCACCGCAGCTTCGAGCTGCGGCCTCCTCCAGCGGCGTGTGATGGCATGTCGCTCTGCCTCAGTGGGCGGCCGATGCCAACCACCCTGCTCGACCCCCGTGGTTGAAAAACCATGTCCTCCTCCTCCTGCGGTGCGTGACGGTGCACCACACTACCTCTGCGTCCAGCCAGTGTTGACCACTCTATTGACCATCATGGACTCCTGCTGCGGTGCGCAATGGCATGCCGCCTCCACAGGGACTGGTCGGTGTCGGCCGCCGCCATCACCTGTCGGCACTGGTCGCCAGTGCCGCTATGCTGGTGCTGCGCTGGAAGCCTTCCACGGGCCACCGGGTGAGCTCCAGTGGTCTGTTTTTACATCCTATCACACCTACATGCTTCCCGGGTCTTCTTCTTCACTTCTTGACCCTCGGATTTGGGTTCCATCCAACCCAAAAATTCACCCGCAAAGAACGCAATGATAAAAAAGAGGTGGAGGGACCGGGACTTATTCATTTGGATCGCGCCCTCTACATTAGCATCTTATCAAGGGAGAAGATATATGATTCAACAACTCTTGAAATTTAAACAAGTCAAAAACCCTACCTTTAGAGTCGTTGGAGATTGTCCCACATTTGAAGATGGTTCAGTATTTGTTGATCCCAAAACAAGCCTCCAACAATGCGGCTCCAATGATGTTCTTCGGTTCTTTCTTGATCGATCCCTTCTTCGTCAAGGGGCTCCTCCAAAATCCTCCTCTCCTTTTCCAATGAAAAAAAAAACTCAAAAGAGAGAGAGGGGAGGGGAGTTATATTCACAACACATAATTAAGAGAGTTTCATTACTTGGTGAAATTAATGAACCTCCTTAATTTCATGTAGAATGGTTACAAATTTTTGTGTAACCAGGTATTTAATGTCCTACATTAAATTCTCGACCACCCCTTGTGGTCCCCGCAACCAAAACCTAAAATAAGGTGGAGGATATTTAAAATAAATTAGATTTATTTTATTAATCCTCCATGAAAACCGTAAAAACCAACTTCCTCTCTCAGTCCACTACGGTCAAGGTTAAGGATCCCTTAGGAGAATCTTGGAGCTACGAGTTCAACGATGCCCTCAAATTTCAATCCTACTCACACATTTACTTAACGTACCTAAAAAAAGTTCAGAAATTCATTTCGGGCACACCAGACCTCAGAATCACACACTGTCAAATTTAGAAAACTCATAATAATTCCATATAATTAAAAAAATTACATGGAAAATCTAGGTTTTTACATTCTCTCCACCTTAGGGCTTTTCATTCCTAAAATCCACAACATGGACTAAGGAAACAAATGGGGGTATTGAGCATGAATATGAGCCTCCCGCTCTCATGTGCTCTCCTAGAAGTCCACGTGCTTCCAGCAAACACGCACTAGAGGTATCAACTGTCCACAAAGGACCTGCTCCTATCAATCCTCAATCTCTACTGGAACCTCTGTAAATGTCTCCCCATCATCAACATATAGCTCATCCCAGTCAATAACATGTGATGGATCATGCACGTACTTCTTCAGCTGCAACATGTGGAAAATTTCATACACCCGATGCATTTTTTGGAGAATAGCTAAGCGATAGGACACCACACAAACTCTGCTAAGAACCTAAAAGGGTCCGATGAACCTCGGAGATATCTTTCCACCCCATCCAAATCTCTGAAAACCTCATCACGGTGAGACTCTTAGGAAGACATGGTTTCCCTCCTCAAACTCCAAAGGTATTCATCTCCTATTAGCATAAGACTTATGTCTGCTCTATACAGTCTTCATCTACTTCTAGATGATCTAAACCTTCTTAGTGGTAGCTCATATCAACTCTGGACCCATAAGTGATGACTCCCATGGGTCTATCCAGCATAGAGGTGATATGCATGGTCAATTGTACAATTCCTCAAATGGTTCCATACTGATTGTGGAGTGATATCTATTATTGTACGCAAACTCGGCCAAGGGAAAGTGATCCTCCCAACTGCAGCCAAAATCTAGGACGCAAGCACGAAGCATGTCCTCTAGTGTCTGAATGGTTCTATCCATCTAACCATCCATCTGCGGATGAAAGACGGTGCTCAAAAGTAGATGATTCCCAAATTCCTCTTGCAATCCCTTCCACAACCAGAATGTAAAACGTGTGTCATGATCAGATAAAATTTTCAATGGTGCCCCATGAAGTTGTACAATTTCATGTACGTAGAGGCATCTCAATCCCTCTACTGATCCCTGCTCTTGGATGGATAGAAAGTGGGCTGACTTAGTGAGTCGGTCAATGATCACTTAGATGGAATCATAGCCCCTGGACGTACATGGTAGCCCTATCACGAAATCCATGGAAATTTCATCCCACTTCCACTCTGGCACCTCTAGTGGTTGCGCTAAGCCTGCTGGAACCTAATGATTGGCCTTCACTTGTTGACAAGTGAGGCATCATGAAACAAACTCTTCCATTTCTTTCTTCATCCTTGGACACCAGTGCTGATGTTGGTGGTCCTGGTACATCTTTTCCACATGAGGATGTACTGCCAGAGGGGACGTATGGAACTCCCTCAACACCTCCTCCCGTAGCGCCATCGGTACCATGGTGTATCCTCTAAAGAGGATGACGTGCTCCCCATCTTCATAAAATCCATCAGGTGTCTGCCCTGATAATATCTGAGCACGTCGAGCCTCACAGTTAATGTCCCCAAGCTACGCCTCCCTGACTCGCTAAAGTAGTGGGGGAGTGACTATCATAGACTTGAGGTAAGCTGCTCCATCTCTATCCATAAAAGATATTTGTAACGTGGCTAGATGTTTTGTCACCTCACTCAGCAATTGTAGACCATACCTCTTGTTGAGTGCATATGATACCATATTCCCCTTCCCAGGAGTATAGACTATCTAAAATTCAAAGTCCTAGAGGAACTCTAGTCATCATCGTTGTCTCAGGTTCAGGTCCTTCTGTGAGAAGATATACCTGAGACTCTTGTGATCAGAGTAGACTGTGAAACATTCACCCATCAAGTAGTGTTGCCGCATTTTCAAGGTAAAGACCATTGATTCTAACCCTAAGTCATGGGTAGTTTATTTATACTCATGTTGTCTCAACTGTCATAAACCATAAGTGATCATTGCTCACTCCTGCATTAGGACACATCGAAGTCTGGTCCCTGATGTGTCGCAGTAGACTACATATTCAACGCCTTCTTCTGGTAGCCTCAAGATGGGGTCACTCATCAGTCTCTGTCTCAGCTCCTGAAAACTTTGCTAGCATCTCTCTGTCCACACTAAGGGTTTTCCCTTCTTCATCAAAGATGAAAAGGGTGTCGCAACTCTGGAAAAGTTAAGTATGAATCTTCGGTAGTACCCAGCCAACCCCAAAAAACTATGCACCTCGGTCACACTCCTGGGTGGCTCCCAAGAAAGCATAGCCTCTATCTTCAAAAACCAATGAGCTCCCTTTAGCTGATTGAAAAGATCATCAATCCTCAGAAGTGGATACCTTTTCTTCACGATCACCTGGTTCAGGCATCGATAATCCACACAGAGCCTCAAGCTCTCATCTTCCTTCTTGGAAAACAAAATCAGGGCTTCCCATGGAGAAACACTAGACCTTATGAACCCCTTCCTCTTCAAGTCCTCGAGTTGTACCAGTAACTCACAAAGCAATGTGGGATCCATCTGATATGCTGGTATAGATATAGGTTTTGTCCTGGGGTATAGGTCAATGTATAAGTCAACCTTTCTACGAGGAGGTAGTCCTAGAACATCATCAGGGAAGACCTCAGCATACTAGTCCACCACTACAGGATAGCTCGGACTCTCAACATCAACTTCTCTGAGGGTAAGGCTGGACAATTGATGTGTGATCGGTTTCACCCTCCTCCGAGTAAGTCCATCATGTGCTGCAAAGGTTCCTTTCTTTCCAGTGAATGAAAACCTAGTCCCATCCTCATGGACACACCACACATTAAACTTAATGCAGTCAATATGAGCATGGAATGTGGATAGTTAGTCTCCTAAAGTGATCTCACACTGTCTGAACCAGTGTGTAATTGTCAAATCCCCTCCCTTAAGAGTCTCTACCTATAAGTATCGAGCCAATGGCTCTACCGGAATCTCTGAGATCCGAACGAGTGTTGTGGAAATGAAAGAGTGACTGGAACTTGTGTCTATAAGTACTGTATCTAAGGTGGAGTAGACACATATCATACCTCTAATCATATCTAGAGCACCATGGTCATAGGCCTTAGCTTCCTGAAGCTGAGCTCGTCCCTATCCACCTGCTCCCTGTGGTCAGGGTGGACCACCTAGAGGTGGTTGCTGTAGAACCTCGAACCGTCATCCACCACCTATTACACAACCTGCTCCTCTTCCACATTTGCCTCCCTACATACCTCCTTGCTCGAATATCCACCTCTACCTCGGCGGTCCCTCGACCATCTGCTGGTCATCATTGCGGCTGGTCGGGAAGTCGTGAGCCATGTGACCCTGCCCAGCACACATGAAGCATAGTATGCTCCTCTGCTGTCCTAATTTACCTCGTGATCCTCGCACCTCCTACCTTATATCCTGGGGTCTTCCACCAGAAGGTCTGGTCCTCTTGGACCTCTGGGTCATCTTCCTACTACCAGCCATAGATTACTTTGCTACGTATTGCCCGGTGGTGGGTATCATTGTCAGTATCTAATCAGCAAGGAAACTCTCCACAAAGAGTGCTCTCTCTAGTACTCCAGCATGTGTCAGAATTCTGAGAGATACCATCAAAGCTCTGATCTCCCGTCGGAGTCCCTGCTTGAAGGTATGGGCCCTGAAGAAAGGGTCTTGCACCATGTCGGTAGAGTAGCGTGAGAGGTCGGTGAACCTCGTCAATTATTGGGCCACAGTCAGGTTTCCCTTCTAAAAGTGTAGAATCTCCTATATAAACATAGAGCATAGAGTTGCTGGACCGAACTCTTCCCTAAAGAGGCCCTTGAAATCTGACCAGGTGAGGTTCACCTTGTCATGTATCTAGATCGTCAGGCTCCATCATCTCCATGTTGGTCCCTAGAAAATACTAGCATCTTGGATCACTATCTGGTCGGTTGGTGTCCCAACCAGGAAAAAAACTCTGGCCACAGCCTCCAGCCAGTCCTCAACTACTTGTGGATTCGTCTTGCCTTGGAACCTCGGAGGCCTCTACCGATGAAACTCATGCAACTCACTCAATCGGCATGCACCATCTGCTGGTGGGGCTAGTGGAAATGGTTGCTCAACGGGTAGTGGTGATGCCGGTACACCACTTGATGGTACTATCATCGTAAGAGGTCCCTACACCGAAGCCTCGTCACTCGGTGGGCCATCATCGTGTACTCTCTCGGGAATCCCGGCTGGCTATCTACACAGCAGCATCTTGAAATGAAACAGGTGTTCCATGATTAAAAGCTATACCTGGTGATCTGACTCAAAAGAGATTAAAGCAAAAAAAATTCCAAAACACACGCAATCAATGTTTTTGTGCACCGAGTATGAAATTAGAATTCAGGGTCTGGGTGTATGGATACATCGGTCATCGCACCAACACTGGACTCCCCAAACTTGAAACCACACTCAAAACACTTAACACTATTGCCCCATTGGAAATATCAGAGTCCTAGTTCTTCAGTATAACCCACTCCTATGATACCACTTTGTCATGACCCATCCCCTAGGGCCCGTATCATGACTACCCCAAGCCCGCCTTCCATAGGCCAGGGGTTGGCGACTAGCACCGAAAGGCATATCCCTAAAAAACAGGAAGGCATTGCCTTTAAACCTTCAAACACACAGTCTAAGAATACAACGAGCACAACCCACATAGTAAAACTACATTAGTAAAAATATGCGTACTGAAAGTAAAAAAATGGTGAGTAATGTAAGTAAAGGGGTCGGAATACAAGCCCAACTGAAAGTAAAATAGTAACAGAAAAACAGCTCCTGGAATCGTCTTCCAAGGTTCCTACCTGAAGGGTGGGTACAGCTCACAGTTAGTCATCACTACATCACGTCACATCCAAAGGTCCACCTCTGAGCATCATCCAGTCCTGGATCCCAAACCTCGGTCAAATATATATGTCATCTTCACCAAACACAACAAGATGCGGGCAAAGCCCGTATAGGGGTGAGTATAAAAATACAAAATAGGGACCCCAAGACCCTCAAAGGTCTCCCAGAGTTCCACAAAGCAAGATCTCAATCAGAAATCATGAAGTAATATTCATCTCACACCAGGTATACAACTTAGAGTTCAGGAATATAGATAATTAATTTTAAGCTATATCATCTTATTCCATTTAGAAGTTCCACAACTTATCCACAAAGAATTTTTTCTATTATCGATCCACTCTTGGACATAAGTCACAATTCCACAATGGGCCACTATAAGGTGGGTCCTCATCGAGTCATGCTACTGCTGATCCATACAGGGTCTCTAGAATGTTGGTCTACACAGGGTTGCTATAATGCTGATCCACACAGAGTCGCTGAATGTTGATTCACATAGGGTTTCTAGATGATGATCCACACAAGGTCGCTAGATGTTGATCCTCAATAGGTCACTCTAAAATTGGTCCTCCTTGGGTAGCTACGATGCTGATACACATAGGGTCGCTATGATGCGGATCCACATAGGGTCGCTTCTTTAAGACAGCTAGCTACAGGATTCCTCGCACCCGGTGCACTCGAGTTCCGTAGATTCTACTCCTCAAGATTTTGGTTGTACCTTAACTGACACTATCTCCACAAAGGAGTAACCCAAAGGACCTACATGTCGTAAGGGTTCCAATGCGATAGATGGTGCATCAATCGGATGCCCGGTCTATGAGTTATAAGCATTTTAGTACCGAGGACTTAATTGGATTTGGGATCAACCCAACCCGACAGTACTCCAACTTTATCCAAATCTTGAGTGGAGTATACCAAAAGGACCATATTTCTTCAAGGATCTCATCACCTCAGACGGTTCATTAAACAGATGTATGGATTTCAAGTTATGGCAATTTAAGCGAAATCAAGTCTGGTTGGGTCTAGGTCCGGTCCGACTCGGTCAGACCGACCCAGCCTGAACCGGCCTGGGCCGGCCCAGTTGGGCTGGGATACAGTGGGCTCAGCCCTTTGTTCTATGGTCCATCCTAGCCCCCAGGAGGCATGGCACGGCCCGTAAGGGGGACGCAGCCTGGCCCGTAGGGGGGGCGTGGCCCGGCCCGCAGGGGAGGCGCGGCCCGACCCGTAGGAGGGCACAGCACAGCCCATAGGGGGGGCGCCCTAGCTGGCATGGGGGAGGTGTTTTCCCATGTTTTCTGAATGTTTGTGCCATTTGGAATTGAATTGGTGGCACCACGTGGTGTCTCCAGGTAGTCGCGGGACCCACAGGGAGCGGGTCTCTCCTTTGTCGCAGCTTCGAGTCGCAGCCACCTCCAACGGTGGAGATGGCGTGTCGCACCACCTCTACAGTCGGCCACTCTGCTGACCACCATGACCTAGTGTCGCAGCCTCCTACTACAGTGCACGATGGCGCTCCACATACACCGTGTATGTCTAGTGTTGGTCGTCGGTTCCATCGTGCCCGTCGCTAGTGTCGTCGTGCTGGTGCTGCGCCGATGGTCTTCCAAGGGCCATAGGGTGAGCTCCAGTGGTCTTTTTTTTTATCTGATTGCACCTATGGGCTTCCTGGGTTGTATCCTTCACTTCTTGACCCTCATATTTGGGTTCCGTCCAACCTAAAAATTCACCCGCGAAGAATGCAACAATAAACAAGAGGCAGAGGGACCAGGCCGTATTCATTTGGCCCACACCCTCCACGTTAGTATCTTATCAAGGGAGAAGATATATGATTCAACAACTCTTGAAATTTAAACGAGGCAAAAACCCTACCTCAAGATTCATTGGAGAGTGTCCCAAGTTTGAAGATGGGTCGGTGTTTGTCAGTCCCAAAGCAAGCCTCCAATGATGTTGCTCTAACGATTTTCTTCGGTTCTTGCTTGATGGATGGCTTCTTCGTCAAGGGGATCCTCCAAAATCCTCCTCTCCTTTTCCAATGAAAACAAAAACTCAAAAGAGAGAGAGGATAGGGGATTTATATTCACAACACATAATTAAGAGAGGTTCATTAATTGGTGCAATTAATGAACCTCCTTAATTGCATGTATAATGGTTACACATTTTTGTGTAACTAGACATTTAATGTCCTGCATTAAATTCCCGACCACCCCTTTTGGTTCCCACCACCAAAACCTAAAAGGAGGTGGAGGATATTTAAAATAAATTAGATTTATTTTATTAATCCTCCATGAAAACCACCAAAACCAAATTCCTCTCTCAACCCACTATGGTCAAGGTTAAGTTTCCCTTAAGCGAATCTCGGTTCTACGAGTTCAATGGTGCCCTCAGATTTCAATTCTGAGCACCGGTTCAAAAGTTAGGATTTCTTGCTTGGACGTTTACTGAACGTACCTAAAAAAAGTTCAGAAATTCATTCCAATTACACTGGGCCTCAGAATCACACGCCGTCAAATTTCACATACTCGTAATAATTCCATATAATTAAAAAAATACATGAAAATCTAGGTTTTTACACTATGATCACAATTTTATGATTTACTATGCTTATGATCATGCCAAATTTCTTTATTATATGACTATGTTATGCTCTAGGGATCATGATTTTTGTCTCATGTTTCTGCACTCTTATATCATGGTATATGATTAATCATTTGAGATTGTGTGTCCTTTTATTTTTCCTAATAGAAGAATCTTATTGTTCTATGTTCTTTTAATTATATATTTCTCCCATGATGATGTTTATTCACATGATTTTATTTAACCCTTGATGACATATTGATATGTTTTCTCTTACCAAGCATTTGATCTCACCCATACTTTTTTTATCCATTCCCCAGTTTATAAAGATGATTAAAACTGACATGTTTAAAATATAGTCTAGTATAGTGAAATTATAGAGAAATGTTCACAAAATTGAAAATTATTTATCTAATATTCAAGGACACTAAACCTTTGATACTTGGGATTGTGAGATTAAAATTAGATTTAATGTAAAATATATGAAAGTTTATATTTCATCATCTCATTTAGAATTAAATATAGTGATTAATGTATGTTTTTAGCATTAGTTTTGGGAGTGTGGGTCTAGGTTGCCTTAAGGAGGGAGAGAACCCACCTCAATCGATGCACCAAACTCCTCTGAATCACCTAGGATGGAGAGGGAAAGAGGAGGAGGAAGAGAGGGAGGGGGGTCAACCTACCCTCTTTATACACCTACCCAAATAGGGAAACCCCATTTGGGTTACCAATTAAAATGGGGTAAAGTTAATTCCCCCCCCCCCTTGAATAAGTTACTAAGGTTCCCACTGAACATATGGTTTCATTACACCAAGTTTTCAATGGAATGGGCAGTGGAAACCCCGCATTACCTAGCCCAAAAAACCTTTAATGGGCCACCACCAGACTTCCAATTCCCACCAAGGTTCTATCAGTCCCCCATTGGCCTCATGGTAGGGTGGTTAATGGCCACTATCTCGATAATTATAACTCTAATGGCCTCCACCAGTGTTTCGATGGCTACCATTGTAGCCACCCAAAGATTTATTGTTCCTACAATACCAAAGAACTAACCTTGGGGATTTTTATCCCGATAACCTATTGAAAAAACATCATCTTGGTCATTTAAAACACATCTTAAAATTCTAATTATCAATCCAAAATTGAAAATTCAAATCAGACTTAGTTCCAAACTTATTGGAACCTGACTTTTCTCTCACTCCACCAACACAAATCAGTGTGGGGTGTTATAGGATGCACAGTCCTAAGGACCATAAAACTCAAAACTGTTATTCTAATGGGAATTTCATGGTCTTATGAATGGCCATTCTTTGGGACCATGCATATTCAAGAAAGGGTCGTGTGCATATTGTAAGGATGGATACACAATCCAACAATCGATAATAGTGATTATGTAGTTTGTAAATGGTCTATAATCTTTTTATAGCCTTTATTTGACCTTGGGGACCTTTTTATGTCTTTTTTATGTCTCTTGGATATTTTATTTGTCCAAAGAGAAGTTAAAAATAAGTATTTTACTTCAAACAACTATAGATTTGGGTGTCTGTTTAGGCTCCATGAGCTAAAAAATAGAATCTTGTGAACATATTTATGAAATATTTTATAGTTAATCCTTGTATTTATATTATTATTGGTAAAAAAAGGATAAAATGACCTTTAAAAATGAGTTTGAAGTTGGGAAACCCAATTTCCCATGTTTGATGGAAATTTTAAAGGATCGAAATGGGACCTTTGATTTTGGATGTGTTATTTATTATTGATTCAAAATTGGTTTTTTATATTATCATTGGTATTTGTCATGGGAATAAAATTTCTAAATAAATTTTAATTCATAAAAAATATGGTTTTGTAAAAATACCTACATGTTTTTGCGAAAAAGAGAACTTTAAATTTTATAATTTAATGAATATTAAAGTAAATAAGATATAGATGTTGAATCTATGGTATTTAAATAATGAGTTATATAGTGATGTGTTATGGTGAGGAGTACCCACATGGATGTGATATGGTAGAGGTGGTATTTTTAACTAATATGATTTTCATGAAAGAAAATAATATTTTTTATTTTGTGAAAGTTTCAAAATTGATAAGTATTTCTTTATTCAAATTTAACTATTATTTAAATATAAAACATGAGGGGGGGGGGGGGTTTGAGGGTGTAGAAATTATGGTATGGAGAATTGTGAAACCCCGTCTTTTTATTTTGGACATAATTTATTATAATTGCATTTTTTGAATGAAAATAGTTAAAATTTTGAATCTTTTATAAATTATGGGTGATGCACAGTTGGTGAACAGTCCTATCGATCATGCATAGTGATTTTTTAATGCCAAATTGTCATGGAATTGAGTTTTCCATGGTCCATGACATAACCTTTTTTGGTTAATCTTGTTAATTGTGCATTATGAAGAAGGGTGGATTTTTTTAAGGGTTCTTCATGGTATAGATGTCCCCATGATTATTGTTTCAAAATGTGATTGTTTCCCTGATATATATTTGTTTTCCATTGTATGATTGGTTTAATTGAAAAGTAAGAAAGTATAAAGATTCATTTTGAGGGATGTTCTTACTCATATAAATTTCATGATTAAGAACCATAAATATTTTTTATACTTTATTTTAGGAGGGTTTGAATTTTTCATTGATTGTAATTTTTTAGATTTTATTTGTAGTATCTAATTTTCTAGTTTTTTCAAGATAATTAAAACTCATTCACTCTTTGTGTTCTCATTTCCCTTTAATAAATTTTGAAGAGTATGGGTTGAAGTTACCATCTCATACTTAGAGTTGTTTCAAATTATTATTATTATTATTATTATTATTATTATTATTATTATTATTATTATAGGTTTTGACATAAGAAGGGGGTTTTATCCTTCCCTACCTAAATTTTCTTGATACACTAAAGGGGTAAAGTAAAGCCCCTTTAACTTTCAATTCTCTTCCTCATTTGCCGAGGAATATTCAAGGTATGGTATTTAATATTCATTTCTCTTATCCATATTCTTCTCTACTTCCTCTCACTCTCATATATTATTTAGGTTTTATGGGAGATTTGGGTTTTTTCAATATAAAGTAGAAACCCTAAAATTTTATAGGTATTTTGATTTTTTGGTGGTGTGAAACCCATTTTTAACCCTGGTTTATCCTCATTTGATGAAGGCATTGAGGTTTCATCAACTTTCAGGTAGGTGGTTTTATCCCTTTCTTTATCTTTGACATGGTCATAAGTGATTTGGTATTTAAAATTGATTTCTTGGTAATAAAATACTTTTATAAATTAATTATGATAGTTTTATGGAATTTTTTTGGTGTTTACTTATAAATACATATGGTGTCAATGGGGTTTTCATAGAATATTTAAATAAAACTCTGCTCGTGTATTTCTACGCATACAAGGTATTTGATAAAATGATAAGGGGTTATATCATGTCATAAATGGTATTTAAATTTATTATTTGAGTTGTTATTAATTTTATAAATATAAATTTTATAGTTTTAGAATCACAATTGAAGTATAAATAAGTGTTTGGATCACTTGAAATTATTTCATAAAATGTTTTGGTTGAACTATAATACATTATTATTATTATTATTTTAAGATTATGTTTTGTTTGGCATGATTTACTATGATTTATAAATAAATGATATTATTATGTCATTATTGTTTCTAAATAATAAAGGCATGTTAGGCATTGAATAAACTGATTTTTAGGTGTTTTTTATACATCCTTAGAGTTGTTCCCCTTGGTGATAATTAATTGTAATATAAAACTACATTGTGTTATATGGTTTGATGAATTTTTGATATTTATGTGAAATGAACTATTTCTTTGAAGGGTATTTAATGGTGAAATTTGGTTTTATTTGATGAATTATATTGAATTGATATTGAGATGAAGTATTGAATTATTTGGTCACCACCATTTAGAAAACTTTATGAGAATACCTTAGGTACCTAATAATGGTTTTCTAGTGATAAGAAAGTTTATAAGTAAAGATTCTACTCCACCTATATTTTCCTAATATAGCTTAGTGTTCCTCTTTGGCTAGTATGGGATAGTTTAGTATTCCACTCTTATAAGTTCCATTATAGGCATCACTTTTATTTTAGTATTATACTCTAGATAATAAATTTACTCACTAGTTTTGGATTCCACTCTAAATAGAATCCTATATGAAGATGGTGTATGGTTTGATTGTGAGGAGCCTATAGTTTCATTCCTTGGTTTCATAGGTAGTTAACCCATGATACTCGATGAGTGATTCTTGATACATGATGATTATTTTTTCATAGTCCCTTATTATTCCTTGATACTTGAGATGATATTTGTTTATTTTATATTATATCTATTTTGTAGTGGTTTGGTTTTTTTGGTAAATTGTTTTCATTTATAATAGAAAAATAGAAAAAGGGATTTTGAATTAGAATTAAGAATAGGAAGTTGTTTTTTTTAAGGGATGTTATAAAGACTTGATTTTGTTTCATTATTAACTCAAACAAAATAAATATAGTTTTTGTATTTATTTTTATACAAGTATTTATGGTTTGTATTATAAAGTTAAATGGGTAGAATCTTGGTGGTATCCTATCAGGATTTTTCTCACACTCTATATACACACCTTGGTGTATATAAAGTTGCATCTTCTCTTGTCTTGTTTTACAAGTATGGTTGATGTTCATGTTTTTAAGAGTGGACTATGGGTTTGATTATAGCACTATAGAGGTGGTGAAAGGTAAAGATAATCATGCATCACATGGATATATTTGAGTTCTTTATTTTATTTATATCTTAACTTTTGTATTATCCCTATAAATTTTTTTCAATATTTTGATATTCATGTTGTACTTGATATGGTTGAATTTTGGTTATCTATTTAATTTACTATTTGGTCTCATTTAATCTTTATACTGTATAAAAGGTAGATCATTCTCTTTGCTTACATTGATTCTTTTGGAACTTGTGTCAGCCTATAGTGATCTTGGACATGCCTTAGGTTTGTGGCATGTTGGTGTGGGTATAATGGCCTAATATTCAAGAAATTTTGTTATAATGCATTAAATACTAAATAAGGTAGAATCCCATGATATTTTTTCATTCTAAAATCTAGTTATATATGATAAATAAGAAGAAATTTATGGGGGGTTAAATTGGAAAAGATTTTGAAGTCTTATATAAATATTTGATAGATAAATAATGCCCAATAAAAGGTAGAAAACTTATTTCAATAATTGGTATGACTTTCACACTTCGTGTTTCATGTTTATTTATTGATTATTTTGTGAAAATATGATTGATATCACATGAAGAGAGTTCATTATGGAATTTAAAGTTCTAGTTTCTTACTCTTATATAAGTGAGTAAAATGAACAATATATATGTTATTAACCTTTTCTCTCATTTACTACATTGAGATTTTACCTAGGTAATGTTATAGGATTTGTTAAATAATATTTGAAAAGTAACCAATTTACTTAATAAAAATTCAAATGATTTCCACTAAATATGAGAGTGATGAGTTGCATTCATAAATTTAGAATTTTCCCAAAAAGTGATGAGTAACATGTATAAATTTGGAATTATCCTTTAATAGATGTCAAAGGATATGAAAAGTGGATAAGGATTTAGATTTTATGAAAAAATTAAGTCAAGAGTTACGGGAGTTTAAGGAGAAGAAATAGAGTTTTATGATTGGGGGTAAAAGTGAAAAACTTCCTTGTCAAATGGGAAGTATATAGAGCTTTGAAAAATAAGTGGGAGAAGTAAATAACATGTGATAGAGTTAATATCATTATATGAATACATGAAAAAATCAATGATACTTTAGATTTAGTGTCAAAGGGGGAGATATATTTCATAAATATCTTAATATAGAGGGGGAGAGATAGTCTTCATAGAAATGGGAAGAAATGTTCATAGAAAGGATAAGAAATGGAATATAAATATCATTTATGTAAAAGGGGAGTTTTACATCACATGGGAAGTCTATTTTTTATGGTTCCTCCTTGGAATTCAAGGATTTATATATGGAGTTTGTGATGAATATTTTTATTGTTTAGTGTTGAAAAAAATCCAATGATGGATATTGTTATATCCAATGGATTGGTTTGTGTTGGATTTATTATCAGTCATAGGTTATGTATTGAAAACCCATCATAAAAATATAAATGGTGGTGATAGATATCATACATGATAAAGCGGTGAATTATACATAATAAATAAAGAATGAATTGGAAAGACATTGGCCAAGAGGAAAATTTTAAAGACCTGGATTTTTTCACATAATTTTTTTTATTATATGGAAATATTACGAGTCTGTGAAAATTGACGGTGCGTGATTCTGAGGCTTGGTGTGCCCGAAATGAATTTCTGAACTTTTTTTTAGGTACGTTCAGTAAACATTCCAGTGGAATTTTGTAAATTTTGAACCGGTGTTCGGAATTGAAATCTGAGGACATCGTTAAACTCGTAGTGTCGTTATTCACTTAAGGGGACCTTCACCTCGACCGCAGTAGGATGAGGGTGGAAGTTGGATTTTTGGTCTTTCATGGGAGAGTTAAAAATAATAATAAAATAAAACAATAACTTTTATTTTATTTATTTGAAACCTCTCATTTGAATTTTGGTGGTGGGGACCACCCAATCTTGAAACCTTTGTAACTCTTGGAACCTCCCTAATTAATGAACCAACATTAATTGATCTAATTAACTTGAAATTAATTAATTTGGATCCTCACCTCTTGTAGTTGGGGGAAATTGTTGTAACAGAAAGGATTTGGGGAGTAGAGAACTTGGGAGAACTCTTTGTGGAAGAACCACCTCCAACGAAGAACGAGGAACCGATGCTCGGGCTCGGATCGGAAGCGTTTTGCAGAAGCGACGAGTGTCGGCGTCTCCTTCATCATCTTTATCTTCTTCCTCATGTCGTCTCCAAAAAACGATCGAGGTAGGGTTTGTTTATGATTGTTCATCATTAATTTATGTTGAATATCTCTTCTCAAGCTGCATGCTATCGATCTAATTCAGAGGGTGTGGGCCAAATGAACATGACCTGATCCCTTTGTTACTTCATTATTGACGTGTTCTTCGCGAGTAGATCAACGAGTTGAGCGGAACCCAACCACATCACTGACGACCAATGCCGGTAGGGTACAGGCAGTGGTCGGCACACCGGCCAGCTGCGATGGTGGCGGCGGTGCAACCATGCCACTGGAGGAGGCCACGACTCATCAGCCACAACAGAGGAGGACGGCGGCCGGCACATCGGTCGGCCACGTGGAACCGGGGTGATGCACGTCCGTGCTGCCGGTAGTGGAGTAGGCCGCAGTTGTTGAGCCGCATCGGCACAACCAAAGGGCGACCGACACCCTTCCGGTCGCGGAGGTAGAAGCGGCGCACGTCGGCGCCGCTGGAAGGAGGAGCTGACCATATTTCTGATCGGCCGTGTCATGCCGTGCAGGACCTGCTCTGGCAGATCCCGCATGCCAGCAGGCGGCACCACATGGCGCCACCGGGTCGGCCAAAGCCAAACGGTCCATTGGAATGTTCGGAATTCCAGGGGTTGCCTTCCCCCTAGGTAGTGGCTAGGGTGGGCCCCGCCACGACGGACCGCACCGAGTCGGGCGGACCGCACCCAGCCAGGCGGACCACACCCATTCGGGCGGACCGCACCCATTCGGGCGGACCGCACCCAGCCGAGCGAACTACACTGAGCGGGCTGCGCCCAGTGGGCCGCACCCAGCATGGGTCGAGCCAGACCTGGACCAGGTCGGACCAGACCCGGGCCCATCTAGACCCAGAAACGCCTTTTTTGCCATATCTTGAGAACTGGGCATCTGTTTGACGAACCGTCTGTGGTGATGGAAACCTTGGATCAAGAAGGTCCTTTTTTATACTCCACTTGAGTTTTGGATAAATTTGGAGTTGGATGGGTTGGATCAAAGCTGAATCCAACTAGGCCCTCGGAACGGAAATGCTAGTAACTTACAGACTGGGCATCCGATTGACACGCTGTCAGTCGCATTGGGTCCCTTTTGATGTGACAGACCTTTGGGATACTTCTTTGTGGTACTTCATGGAATTTAAAGTATAAAAATATGGCTTGAGGAGCGGATCCTCTCGGAATCAAGCATGCTTAGTGTGGGAACCCTGTGGCTGGTTGTACTTGAAGAATCTTCAGATCCTGTATAGGTCATATTCGGATCCTGTGTGGGTCATCATCTATCGATCCTATGTGGGTCATCTACAAATCCTATGTGGGTCATCTTCATATCATGTTTGGGTCATCTTTAGATCCTGTGTGGGTCATCTTCAGATCCTGTATGGGTCATCTTCGATCCTATGTGGGTCAACAGTAGAGCTTCTCGACAAATTAAGATGATCTAACATTATCACTAATCATCTATACTTCCATACACAAGTTATATCTGGTTTGAGCTAATTATTTACCTTTGTGTTACACTTATGTGTAGTGATACCTTCATGGTATTCTTCTGTGTGGTGTTACTTTTGTGGTACTTACCTTTGTGGTGTTATATGTGTGTTACTTCTACCTTTGTGGTGTTACCTTTGTGGAATTCTTACCTCATGTGTGAGATGAGTATATATTGATAACTTAGGTATATGTATGGGCATATAATTAAGTAGTGTTGATGTATATTTCTTCATGATTTGAGATTGAGGTCTTGCTTTGTGGTGTATCCTTTGTGGATTCTAAGAGACCTTTAGGGGTCTTGGGGTCCCTACCGAGTATTTTTATACTCACCCTTACATGGGATACGCCCGTACCTTGCTATGTCATGTGTAGACGATGAACAACATTGATCAAGGATGAGGGTGCCAGGGCTAGAGGCTACTCGGAGGTGGACCATTAGACGAGACGTATTGTAGAGATGACCGTTTAAGAACTATACCTACACTTCAGGTAGGATCCTTGGCGGGTGTTCACAGAATTTGTTTTCAGTTTTACTTGTACTTTCCAGTTGGGCTTGTATTCTGGCCCCTTTACTTACTGTACTCACCCTTTTTAATATATAGTTTACTTTGTGCTTGTATCTTGCTGTGTTCTTTGATTGTGTGAGATTACAGGATAAAAGGCAACGCCTTCCTGGTTTTATGGATATGCCTTTCTGGTGCTAGTCACCAGCCCCTAGCCTATGGAAGGCGGGCTTGGGGTAGTCACGGCATGGACCCTGGGGGAGGGGTTGTGAAAAAAACATGGAGGTGCATGGAATTGAATCATTGATGTTTATTATAGCCTTCATTTAAATCACTAGAGTTATTATGGATCATTTTTCAAAAGAAGCATAAAAATGGAATACTCTATGAGAATTCATAAATTTAAGAAGTTGAATATTGAGTGAAGAATGCCTTATATTGATTTGGATTTAATGGTTGGAGTTTATTCCCTAAAACAAACTACTTTGAACTTTAGATTGTCTCTATGTTCATGGAATTGTATATTATTAAATTTATTATCACATATTTATTATTCTTCTATGTAACATTAATGTGAAAATGTCATAGAATATCTGTCACATTGAAAAGGTTAGTGTAGTTCCCCATTATGATGAGAACCTTGAAGTGTTGTGATAATATTCTTAAACATTAGTTATATTGACATATTATTTCATTTTATGGGATACATATGATGTAGATTTTTAGGTGATGGATTCTTATAAGAGGAAAAGACTTCATCTCATGAAGTTTTCACTTGGTAAACTCTAAGATAGAAGATTATAAGGACCATCCTATAAGTAGAAATTCCACATGTTTACATGTAATTGTATATTCTAATATGTAAACATTTTTAATGATCCTTAGACTCTAATATTATTATTAATATGTACCATGACTTTTTTACTTTGATGTATTGAAGAAAAAATTTATGTCATATGTTTGAAATGAAGTATGGTATGTTGGGTGTGTCACGAGTGATTTTTTATTAATGAATAAATCAAGGAAGGATTTATCTTTTCCATATTTATAAAAGTTGATATCTTGAACCTTTTATTATAATAAAACTATTGAATTAAATTTCATGTCCATAACATAGTGATGGGTTCATTTTAGATAGTCAAATAAAGACATATCAATCATATAAGTTGAGGACACAAGTATGTAGCATGTTTAATGAGATGTCATAACAAAGGGGTTATATTACATAGTGAGAATACATATGTGGTTGTAGATGTTGTGACATTAACTTCTTCCTCTTGGGTTCCTTTACATGTTTCTAGATATTGATATTAGATTTTAGAAAAACCTGCATAATGTCACCGAGTAAGAATCCTAGAGGGTCACACACTTAGTGTTTTTATTGGTGTCAAATAAATTCTATTTGAATTTAATTATTGGAATAAATATTATTCTATAAACTATGGAATAATATTTATTTAGAATTTATTGATTGAAAATAATCAATCAACATGTTTATGCATGAGTTGAATATTAAAATAAATATTTATTCTCATGAATGTGAATATTATAAATATTTATTTATTTATAAAATGAATAAAATTTATTACATTAGGTTCAGTAAATTCTAAGGTGGATGTGTGAATTGTAACAACCAGGCCCACTAGGGCCCACCTAGTTGGTGGTAAGATGAGCCATCATAACTCCAAGCCCACCTCCAATGGGCTAGGGGATGGTGATAAGTTCCAATAATGAATAAATGAAATGAGTGGCCTTTTACTAATATACCTATATGCATGTAACCAACTGTCTATATGAAAAAGTTCAAAGGAATAATATAAATACTATAATATCTAGAGTAAAACCATGCATGTAATAAAATCTAGGGAAATACATCAGGGTATGAAAAAGTAAGACATATTATAAAGGGAAAAAATACATTCCTAACCAAAAATTAAGTCCCAAACTGACAAAAAATATAATAAAGGAAAAATAAGAGAGACTAGCTACTGGTCTCCAAGTTTGAAATTTGTACATGATCAATACACCCAAGTAACACTATGCTCCACTGATGACACCGCTGAACTTCCTATCGTCTACATAAGACATGACACATGTGGGAAAAAACCCATGCAGGGCTGAGTATATACATAGCTAGTAGGACACCTTGAAAACCACAAAGGGATAAATATAAAGATACAAAAAATGGTCAGATCAACCCATAATAAGAGGGAAATGAAACCCATCATAGATATATGCTCAAAAAGAAGCCCAGATAAGAGGGAAAGTGGATATACATCTCCACATCCCACCCTAGGTTGATGATTATTCCTGTAGCTCCAAAGGTCCATCACCAATTCCAAAAATCTTGTGTGCCTATCTGATAAATCCATGTGTAGGACCCACACCTCACCACTACTCCACGGCTTGAGGGGGGACAATCTTTGATAGAGGACTTGTGCCTTGGTACAATAAGGTGGTTCTACTCAATAAATAGAGGACGCACGCCCCAATGAGACAGGGGTACCAATCATTATATATATGAATTGTACCCTAGCATGATAGGAGGTACCACTTAGTAGATAGATAAATAGATGATTTACGCCTTGATGCAATAGGGGGTGCCACTCAGTGAATGGAGGACCCACATCCTAGTATGACAGGGGGTGCCACTCAGCAAGTAGAGGAACCACACCCTACTTCATCAGGGGAGGCATCACTTAGTAAAAAAATAAGTAAATGATCAAAATCCTGGTGTGACAGGGGGTTCCACTCAGTGAATAGAGGACCTGCACTCTAGTATAATAGGGGCCACTCGATAGGTAGAAAATATGTACCCTGCTCCACCAGGGGGTACCACTCAGTAAACAGAGGACCTACACCCTAGTGAATCATAATAGTACCACTAAGTATATATAGAGGAATATGGGAGACCCACTACCTACTGAAATAGGGGGGTTTCCAACCCTGACATCTCTTAGATGATTCCATCTGATCACCGTTATCCATCAATCATCGCTTAAAGAAACATCATGCTCGCAAAACCTCATGTCGTATAAAAATCCACTGTAAAGGATATCATCACATTTTATGTGGAAAAATGCTCAGGATAGGCTACTCATAAGTCAAAATTCAAGTCCATAAGGAGAATATATGAAAGAAATAGTTTTCTAGTGGAATACACGGCATGTATGGGGTTTCACATGGCATGTGACCCCACCTCATTATCTAACCATGTTCTTCCCTATACATGGATTGGAAAGACATGTCAAAACACACGATGTGTACATATAGTACATGGAATTTATATCCAACCAGGGTCTTAGTTGTGTACACCTAGAACATGGCTCGGCTGGCTAAGTACAACCACACAGTGTGTCCTCATGGTACACAATATGTATAGCCACCCAGGGTCCTAGGTGTGTATAGATGGCACATGGATAGCTACCTAGGTAGGGTCACAAAGTTTGTAGTCCTAGAAACATGGTGTGGGATCCTTAATTGGATAAAAACCCTAGCCTTAATGGAAAATTAAATACTTGACATGTGTTCTTCTACACTACATGGTGTATAGTCGTGTTTTTTGCAGAAAAATCAGTTCTTCACATGGATACTATATTTTCCATCTCCACTACCTACCATGCCTATTGACCACCAAAAATCATTAGGTAAATATTTGACCATCTATTTTGGGCCTATGTTGGCTAGGAATTAGAATCTGACTATCCACATGAATCCCATAATGCCTTTTATCATCACCATCACTCAGGATCCCCGATCCACAAAGCATCACCCGTAAATTATCCCGATCAATCTAAAATAACCATCTTGATCATCATTAGTTATTCCACCATTAATTAGGGGGTTTTATGGACCTCAAACCTTTCTAGAAATTTCAAACCATGACCTTATGGGCCAACGGTTAAGAACACAAAAAAGGTGGGGAGAAATGCACATAAATAAAGGTATAACCATCATTGTCCAAGAGTTCTCATCAAATGATCACATAATTGTAGGAACCATGGGTATTAGTAAGAAAAAACAAGTATAAATTGTTTTAAATAACTTAGTTTATCCAAAAGGTCTCATGTGAAGGGTGTGAAATTGAAAATCAAGAAGAAAATAATTAAACTCATGTTCAATCTTTCAATCAAAAGTGAAAAAACCAAAAATGATGAGTCCCACCTCAATAAGGATCAATAATTGGTGAATAACGCATTCACTAATGATGAAGAATACCTATTTCATTCACTATCTCTAGATCCACCTTAATATGTTTATCATTTTTCATCTAATCATGATCTGTCAATGAAGAATGCCCAATCCTCTACTCAAATATTCCTAGGGTTATGCGACTAACCTTGTAAATTTTTTATAATAGGGTATTTATAGAGGTTTTAATTTAGGTCATTTAAAGTAAAATAAATAAATTATTTATTTATTTTAATTATACACACCCTCCATTGACCTTTTTCCTTAGAACATCTGATGCTGACCAACCTTAGGTCACACCTAGTGTAAACCCTACATTCTGAAATCAATTGTGGTCTCAGATTTCCCCTCTAAGGTCCTAAATAAATTGAAAACCAAAAACACTAAAATGTTGCATGTGTGTGTAATAAAATATATTAAATTTTTTAATATATTAATAATGGGGTCTCGAGACTCTCAAACACCATGATGGATTAAGGATAAATCCAAATGTATACATAGAAATATTCAAAGGAAAAATACAACAATACCAGAGTTGGTTCATTGTCCCCTCCTTCAAGGATTTTCACCTTGAAAGGCACAAACTACTCAAAAAGGTGGGGATATTGAACCCAAATCTGATTCTCACTCTCCCAAGAGCTCTCATGCATGATCCCATGCTGACAAAGCACATGAACCAAAGGAATAATCTATACTTACAAGATCCTATCCTTCCAATCCTCAATCGTCACTGGGTACTCCGTGAAGGTGAATCCATCCTTGATGTCCAGATTACCCCATTCAATAATGTGTGTTGGGTCATGCATGTATCTCCTCATATGAAATACATGAAAGATGAAATGCACGTGATCCATCTATGGGGGAAAGTATTGGCAGTAAGAAACCTCACAAAGCCTTCGTAGGATCTTGAATGACCTGATGAACCTCAGGGATATCTTTTATCCCTGACCAAATCTCTAAAATTCTCATCATGGGGATACTCTCAGTTGTGTAATGTCATACTCACACTCAACTAGGTCTTGGATGCCGCATGAAAGCCTCTCCACAACTGTTATGTGAATTGAGTATCACGGTCAGAGACAATCATCAAGGGTATCCCATGATGTCAGAAGATATTCCGCATGTACATATGCCTCAGGCTCTTAACCAAAATTTGTTCACTGATGGAAAGGAAGTGTGCTAACTTGGTAGTTCGATCAATAATTACCCATATGGCATCATATACTCTCATTTTCCATAAAATCCTCATCATTAAGTACATTGATATGTCATCCCATTTCTTTAGGGTATCAAGATGTTGTGATAGCCCTATTGGAAACTAGTGATCAACATTTACTTACTAACATGCGAGACACTAAGAGACAAACTCAAATATGATATACCTCATGTCAACACAAAAAACTATCATTGATGGTCCTTGTGCATATTTTTTCCATAACCCCCTCCCTAAAAAGATACCATAATGAGGGGAGAGAGATAATGATCCTCGAGTCCCGCCTCTAGTAGGCCCCAGGTTGGTGACTAGCACCAAGGGTGTAAAAATCTCACAATATAGGAGGCATTACCATTTATAAGAAAACAAGACCAGGATATAGAATGAATCATCCATAAGAACTCCAAGACATAGTATAAAAGAGAAACCCAAACCATCCCACATGCATGTATAAATAGAACTAATACAGATAAAAGACTCCAAAGTAAATACCCAAAATTAAAACTAAAGTAGTAACGCATCAACTATCAAGGATCTGAACTAGTAAGGTCCATCACGGTCCATGAAATCCTCTTAGAAACTTGAAAATGGTTTTATATACATAGGGTGATCATACAAGTATACTAAGTAGGAAAAACTCAAGTATCTCATGCATATGTGAAACAAGCATATTAATGCACCTATGAGAAACCAACAGAACCAAACATTGCCTATCAAGGTATACTAACCATCCCACCTCACCAAGGAATGCTCAACAAATAACTCACATCAAGTAATATAATATAAAGTAAGGAACATTGATCATAGGGTACACCACACCACTTTCCCACTGATTTGTTACTCTCACACCCCACTAGAAAATGTCATGGTGCTCCCAGCTCATCCAAATATATCACATCACATCCTGCCCGCACACACCTGGGAAATCACAAAACATCCTTCCCGAACACACCTGGGATATCACAACACATCCCACCCACACAAACCTCAGTTATCACAACACATCAAGATCTTTTTATAGATTTACATAGGGTGTTTTATTATATTTTCCAATATATTTCAGGGATTTCATCACACAAATCATAATCCCGAGGCAACCAATTTATTAACAAAATATAATTGGTTAAACAATTTCCATTTTTAGGGTCATATCATAACAATCACAACCAAAGAAGAAATCATATCACATATATCCATCATAAACAAATCCCCCAACGGCCGCAATTTTTATTAGGGCATTAGGTCCGTACAATCCACAATATCATAATAATATCAAAGCTTTAAAAATCATGAGAAACAAACCCCTTTCACCCCTTTTCAATTTAATTATCCATTTATTTATCTTTGATTAATCTATCACAACCATAATACATATATAAACAAAAGTAAACCCCTTCTGCATGATACACAATAAGAATAAATGATGGAATCCCTACCTCAAAGAAGCTTTTCAACTCGTTGTGCGCCATAGGGTGAAGAAGAATGACCGCAAACAACAACCGTACCATGAGAAACTGAGGATAAACCTATAACACACTAAGAGACCATCAAGAATCAACCCAAAAACACAACCCAAAACAAACCATACCACCATAGTGAAACCCCAAAGAAGAATGAAAGGAAACTGATCAGGATGAGATGATAACTCACCACGAATCAAAGATGAGAGCTCAAGGATCGATACCCATTGAAAGGAATCTCCAAACGCTGAAGGAGAAGGTCGTTGGATGCCTGGGACAAGAGAATAGATATTTTTCATAGTTTTTGGGGAAAACTCGAGCAACTGAAACCATTAAAACTTTACAACATCGGGGAATTACTCAATGTGTAATCCCCTTTTAAGTTGTGTGATCTCGGGATTCCAAGTTCCATTAAAAATCACATCATATTTTTATTATTTAACCTCGAAAATATACACACCATGACCAACCCTAGACAAGCTGTTAAATAAACTTTATGTCGTGTGATACACTTACATGGCGTGTATTTCCTATAGTAGTTTTGTTGCACCCCCAGCTTCCACAAAAACTCCCAGAACCTCCCTCGAACACCTCTAATAACCAAAACTAGAAAAGTAACAGATTGAGACGGAACAAACTGTTACATCAGATACCTCTCAAATGATTCTTTACCTTGAGAATACAAAATGAAGTTCAGAAGAAAAGGGGGTCTGAATATCCACCTTGTGAGATACCTCTCAATAGACTCTCCACACCTCAAATGCTAACATCGGCTAAACATTACAACCCAAATGGCCACAAAACATAGTGCACAACCATAATCCACCTCCTATCACACAAACACACTACCACATAAGCACTACAAATCCATATTATCCTCTATGTAGCCTAAACCAACAACCACTATAACCAAATAACAGCACCATCCCAAACGTGAAAATCAGGGAATTATGTCTTCTATGTCAATATACTATCCACTCTGGGTAGTAAGGACTTGCCCGCATGGGTTTAATAACATTTCACTTGATGCGTCTTGATTAGGAATCAGTTCCTCCCCTTTTTATATGTTAGTAATTCATTATACATCACATCATATGCAACACAAACTAAGTAAAACAAATAAAAGAAAAACAAAGCAAAAGAAAGAAAGAAAAACAAAGTAAAACATCACAAAACAAAACAAATCAAAGAAAATTCAAAACAACTCTTGGTACTGGGCATGAATTTTCATCTCTCACTCTCAAGTACTCTCTTCTAGGCCACTGTGCCTCTGAAACACATGAACCAAAGAAATGGTTTGTTTATGCCTCACCTTCTCCTAATGATCCTGGATCTCTATTGGCCACTCCACAAATGTCGTGTCATCCATGATATACAACTCTCCCCAATTAAGTACATGGGATTCATCATGAAGATATCAATGAAGGTGTGAGATGTGAAAGACATTGTGGATCTTATCTAACTTTGGTGGAAATTCCAACCAATACGCCACTTCACCAACTCACCCCAACACCTCAAAGGGTCCAACAAACCTGGGAGAAAGCTCACTTCCTATGATAAACCTCCACTACCCACATCGAGGGGAAACCTTCAAGAATGCGTGGTCCCAAACCTTGAATTCCAAGGGTCTCCTTCTATGATTGTAATAAGACTTATTATAGTCTTACACTGCTTTCATCCTCTCACAAATGAGCTAAACTTTCTCTGTCATGCTCTACACCACATTGGGACCAAGAATAGCTATCTCCCCAAACTCTATCTAGCATAATAGAGAATGATACAGCCATCTGTACAAATATTCAAATAGGGTCATTCCAATGGATGAGTGATAGCTATTATTATGAGCAAACTCAACCAAGGGAAAGTTTCATACCCAAGATCCACTAAAGTACAATATGCATGCTTGCAACATATCCTCCAATGTCTAGATAATCCATTCTATCTTCCCATCTATCTATTGGTAGAAAGTAGTACTGAGTCATAACTGAGTTCTAAAATCATGTTGCAATCCCTTATAGACTTGTGAGGTAAATTGTGCATCTTGATATGAGACAATGGACCTCAGAACTCCATTAAATCACATTACCTCATCCACTATGCCCGACTCCTTTATCACTAATAAGTGGGTCAATTTCATCAATTGATCCACTATCGCCCAGATAGAATCACAACCTCCCAGAGTTTTGGGTAATCTTATGATGAAATACATTGAGATTTCATCCCATTTCTAATCAGGGGCATCCAAGGGTTGAAAAAAACCAATAGGAACACAATGCTATGCCTTTACCTATTGGAAAACCAAGAACCTTGTCACAAACTCTACCGATGTTTGCTTCATCCTAGGCCACCAAAACTGAAGCCTTAAGCCACAGTACATCTTAGAAATTTTTTGGTGTACCGCCAAGGGTGATCTATGTAACTCATGAAGAACTCTCTTGTGCATTTCTATCAGAAAAAATAGACTTTCACAAAACAACATCTGGTTTTGACCATCCCTCCAGAGCATCACCATGGCCAACACTATCGCACATCACTACTGCCTCTGAGTCTCACCATTGAGACTCCTCCACCTCCTGCATCAGAGAATATTGCACCATCATCTAAAACAAATATCCTCTACCACCATCCACCTTTTCATCTAATTGTAAGGATAAAAAATCCTCTATTTCTCTCCAAGCATCCTTAGACTCTCGAACAACACCCTTCCATGACTTCCTGCTCAAAGTGACAGCCACAACATTCCAATTTCCCAAGGTGTAGGATATCTCAAAATCATAATCCTAAAGAAACTCCATCCACTTACTCAATTGCAATTTCAAATCACGCTAGAAAAATATATACCTCAAACTCTTGTGATCTGTAAAGACCACAAAGCACTCCCCAATGAGGTAATGTCTTCACAACTTCAGTGCAAACACAACCACTGCAAGCTCTAGATTTTGGGTGGCATAGTTATGCTTATGGGGATGTAACTTCCTAGACACATAAGAGATATCTGCCCGTTACTACATCAGTACATATCCCAAGCTTAGATGTGAAGTGTTACTAAACACCTCAAACATCACCCCTTCCTTAGTAAAATGGATCATTAGAGCACTATCAAACTTCCCCTTCAGGTAACTGAATGATGACTAGCACTGATCAATCCACACAAAATATTGGTCTTTACTGGTCAAAGATATAAAATGGGCTAAAACTCAAGATAAATTAGGTGCAAACCTCCAATAATATCCTGGGAGACTAAGGAAACTACAAACCTCTACCACGCTCTTGGGTTCTATCCAAGAAACAACTACTTCAACCTTCGACAGGTCTACTGCCACACCCTATTAAGACACCACATGCCCAAGGAAATGGACCTCTCATGTCCAAAACTTACACTTGGAAAAATTTCCATAAATCTAGTGGCATCAAAGAACATGCAAGATAGTTCTAATATGATCGGCATACTCCTCCTATGACTTCAAGTAGATCAAGATATCATCGATGTACATGATGATGAACCAGTCTAGGAACTCATGGAACATGGAGTTCATAAGCCCCATGAACATGAATGGTGTGTTTATAATACTAAATAGAATGACTACAAACTCAAAGTGCCCATATATGCATCTGAAGGCGGTATTCAGGATATCACCCTCCTTCACCCTCAACTGGTGATATCCAGACTATAGATTGATCTTAGAAAACCCAATATTCCCTATTAGCTAGTTGAAAATATCATCTATCCTTGGAAGACAATAACAGTTTTCAATTATCACCTGATTCAACCTTCGAAAGTCTATGAATAGTCGCATACTACCATATTCATTTCTTAAAAACAATACTAGAGCGCCCCATGGTGGCACAATAGGATAGGTAAAACCATTCTTAATTAGATCTTATACCTGAATCCTCAACTCCCATAACTCAGAAGGTGTCATCTGATAAGTATCCATCAAAATTGAAGAATCATTGGGCCACAAGCCTATCCTAAACTGAACATCCCATCAAGGGGGTAGAATCACAACCTCTTTAAGAAAAACATCTAAGAACTACCCAATGACCCAGGGAACCTATACCATCCTAGTGTCTAATGGTTTCACAAAAAAACTCATCTAACAAGGAAAGAAGGGCCTCTATGTTCCAGCTACCCACTTGAAAACTTCACTCACTGAAGAAAACCACACGCTAACCATCCACATCTAAAAACATGTCTCTCCTCTAGAATCAGTTGATAACATAACCTACTAAATACAACCAGTTGATCCTAAGGATGACATTTTATGACTGCATATATAGTTAGAAAAGATCCCCATGGGATTGATTCATCCCCATCATCAGTCTACACCCCTAGCACACATCGAAAAAGCTAGTCTGGCCTCCAACTGGCATAGTCAACACTAGGGGTGTGATAAGCCTCTCTATATCTAATCCCAGAGCATGGGATAGAGTGGGTGGAACAAAATAGTGTGAAGCTCACGAATCAGACAAGGCACGAACAAGAGTACTAAACAAAATGATCGTACCTCTGATGATCTTTGGCCCCTATAGAACTGTTGCCTCCACTACATGAAACTGACCATGCTCAGCTCCTCTACCTCTCTGCTGATGAACACCTCCACAAACATGCTTGGACTACAGTCCCTGAACACAAGGAACATCCTGGGGTTAGACTCTACCTACTCCATCTCCCCTTTGTGGAGCATAAGCATGTTTCCCCTGTTGCTGAAACATTCTCACTGGTAACTACTGCTAAGGATGACACTGAACTTGTCCGCCTTGGCCAAACTGAGCTCGAGAAGCTATTGGGAACTAGTCCTAACAATATACATGAATTCCATATAAGAAAAACATCGGCCCCAACCCCATAGGAAAGGAACAAAAACTAGATGGTCGAAAGGGAAGCTGTCGAGGTTGACTCTCGGCTAGACAAAACCTCGAAGGTCCGGGCACCTGAGACCTACCACTGACAACTCTGCCCCTCAAGGAACCCAACTGGTTCCCTTCCCACAAAATACCTCTTTGATGTTGCATTCTCTCCATCACATATTCCTTCTTCTGAACCTCCAAATACGTTGTAAATGTAAAAGGGGTTATTGCATACTAGATAGAAGGACGAAGTGCCTCCTCAAGACATAATGCATGAGACTCCTTGTCTAGAAAAAGATCTAGAATAAAACAAAGAAGATCCTTGAAACTGATTCCTAAATCATGCACTAACATACCCCCCTACTGAAAAGAAATAATCTCATGCCTCTTCACTACCTTCATGGTCAACGAAAGGAACTATGGTTGAAACTCTTTCTGGAAGTCGACCCACAAAACATATGCCTCCCTCCGCTCTCCTAGATAAAACATTCACCAATGACACGTAGCTCCTCACATCTGACTGACTACCAAAGGGACCCAGTACTCCATTGGGTCCTGGATCAAACTAAAAGTGATCTCAAGATCCTTTATACAACTCTCTATTTCCATATTTTAAACACTACCTGCATACTTTCCCAAATCCTGTCACTGGAAAGCACACAATGTCCTCTACCACTGATCATCCTCCTCAATCGGATCAACCCTATGATGATCAATTGGATCAGCCTGCTAAACCTCAACTGCCTAATCCACATGTTAATGATAAATAAGATCCATATCTAAAAGGAAAAAAAATATTTCCTAAGTTTGGTAGTGTGGATTTTTATTAAGATTCATTTTAATTCATTTTATTTATTTTTTTATCTATTTCAAAATTACCAAAACAAACCAATTCAGACAAAAACACAAGTCATTATGATGCATGTACCTCTCCTAGGTATCTAACCTATAAGTAGGTTCATCTCACTTAGTCGTTCGATAAGGTCAGAACTCATGCACTAGATCACAGGGGGCCCTAAAATCCCGTGTTCTAGATGGTCTCTCTGGCCTATGTCATGCACCAGGGTCAACTAGAACTATTTTCATACCACCCCATGAAATTCTTATTGTGCCTAAATCTAAACTACACCCTATATCTCAACCATCACCTCTGATACCACTCTATCATGACCCCTCCCTCCAAAGATACTGCA
Source organism: Viscum album (assembly GCA_963277665.1). Classification (NCBI taxonomy): domain Eukaryota; kingdom Viridiplantae; phylum Streptophyta; class Magnoliopsida; order Santalales; family Viscaceae; genus Viscum; species Viscum album. Next base: position 1,169,710,421 of record OY728164.1, read on the forward strand.
ATGAGGGGAGAGAGATAATGACCCCCGAGTCCCACCTCTTGTAGGCCTCGGGTTGGAGACTAGCACCATGGGTGTAAAAATATCACAATATGGGTGGAATTACCCTTTATAAGAAAACAATATCGGGAGATAGAATGAATCATCCGCAATAACTCCAAGATATAATATAAAAGAGAAACCAAAACCATCCCATATGTATGTTCAAATAAAACTGATACATATAAAAGACTCCAAAGTAAATACCCAAAAGTAAATCTAAAGAAACAACATAGAAACTATCAAGGATATGAGATAGTAAGGTCTGACACAGTCCATGAAAATCCTCCTATAAACCTGAAAATAGTTTTATATACATAGGGTGATCATACAAGTATAATCAGTAGAAAAAACTAAAGTCTATCGTGCACATGTGAAACAAGCATACTAATGAACCTGTGAGAAAACAGTACAACCAAACAACACCTATCAAGGTATACTGACCATCCCAACCTCACCAAGGTACTCTCACCAAATAACACATGTCAAGTAATATAATCTAAAGTAGATAACATCAATTATAAGGTGTTCTGCACCACTTTCCCACTGATTAACTACTCTCACACCCCAATGAAAAATGCCCTAGAGTGCCCACCTCTTCTGAATATATCACATCACATCCCGACCACACACACCTAGTCAATAACAAGACATCCTACCTACACACACCTATTCTATCACAACACATCCCACCCACACAGACATGGGTTATCACAACACATCATGATTATTTTATAGATTTAAAAAAAGGGATTTTATCACATTCCACTATATTTTAGGGATGTCATCACATAAATCATAATCTTGGGGAAACCAATTTATTAACCAAATATAAGTGGTTAGTAAATTTATATTTTTAGGGTGATATTACAAAAATCAGAACCAAAGTGACAATCACAGCACATATATCCAATGCAAACAAAGCCCCTAACAACCATAATTTTTAGAGGGGCGTCAGGCCCATACAATCCACAATATCACAATAATATCAAAGCTGTAAAAAGCATGCAAAACAAATCCCTTTCACCCCTTTTCAATTTAATTAGAAAATTATTTATCTTTAATTAAGTCAGCACAACCATAATCCATATAAAAATAAAAATAAACCCCTCTCACACAATACATAATAAGAAGAAACGAGGGAATCCCTGCCTTAAAGAATCTTTTCAACTCACTGTGCACTGAAGGGCGAATAAAAATGTCCAAAAACCACAACCACACCATGAGGAACCACGAATAAATATATATCATACTAAGATACCATAAAGACACATCCCAAACACACAACCCAAACCAAATTGTACCACCGTAGTGAAACTATGAAGAAGAATGAAAGAAAACTGATGAGAACAAGAGGAGAACTCACCATGGATCAAATACGGTAGCCCAAGGACTGATCCCCATCGAAAGTAATCTCCAAACACTGAAGGAGAAGGTCATTGGATTCTTGGGATGAGAGAAGATTCATTGGACCTAGGGTTTGGGAAAAACCCAAGCAGTTGAAACCTTTAAAACTGTATAGTATCAGGGAATTACATGACATGTAATCCCCCTTCACATCATGTAATCTTGAGATTCCATGTTTCATAGAAAAACATGTCACCTTTTTATTATTTAACCCCCAAAATCTATACATCATGTCCGGACCAGGATAAGCTATGAAACCAACTTTCACATCATGTAATACACTTACACGGCGTTTATTTCCTGCAGTATTTTTGTTGTACCTCCAGCTTCCACCAAAAACTCCCAGAACCTCCCCCAAACACCTCCAACAACAAAAAATGGAAAATTAACAGACCGAGAGGGAATATATTGTTAAATTTGAAACATATGTATCTACTCCCAATGGGGAAGTGTGAAACTACCTCATCACCTCCTCTTGCAACATGATTAGAACCATCGTCTCTCCCTATAAAAGGATGGTGTGCTCCCCTCCTTTAGAAAATACATCTGGTGCATCACCTAAGAATATATGGTCATGTAGAACCTCAAAGTCAATGTCTCCTAGCTGAGCCTCTCTCAAATGATAAATAATCATTGGATTAAACTGAATCAACTGAAGAAAAAATGCACCCCTCTCCTCCACTAGTGTTAGTTGTAATGAAGCCAACTGCTCAGACACCTTCTCCACCAAGTGAGAATGAAACTTCCTACTGAGGACATATAACACCACATTTCTCTTCACAAGAGTATAGACTATATCAAATCCATAGTCCTGTAAGAACTCCAACCAATGCCTCTATCTCAAGTTCAGATATCTTTGAGTGAATATATAACTAATACCCTTATGGTTTGAGTATACAATAAAATGCTCTCCTAAAAGATAGTGCCTCTACATATTTAGAGAGAAGACTACCACTGCCAACTCTAGGTCATGAGTATCATAGTTATTATCATGGGTTCTCAACTACCCCAACCTATATATGATCACTACCTACCTATGCATCAACACTAAGTTGATTCTAGCTCTAGAGGCATCAGAAAACACTATATGATTCATGCCTTCCTCCGGTATTCTCAATACAGGACCACTAGTTAGCCTCAGCCTCAACTCCTCAAAATCTCTATAACACTTCTCAATCCAATTAAATAGCTACCCTTTCCATTTTAGGATATTTAAAGGGTATAAACTCCTAGAGAAGTCTTCCATGAACCTCCTATAGTACCCCACCAATCCAAGAAAGCTCCATACCTACCTCACACTCATGGGTGGATCCCAAGAAAGAATTGTGTAAATATTCATCAGTTCCACAACTAAACCATATTTAGAAATTAAATTCCTTGAAAAGTGAACCTCATGGATCCAAAAATGACACTTTGAGAGCTTACCATAAATCTAGTGCTCTCAGAGTAAGTCTAAAACCAAACTCAAATACTATGCATGATCCCCCTCTACAGCAGATTGAATGAGTATGTCATTAATAAAAGCAACCACAAATCAGTTCAAATATAGATAAAAGATCTAGTTTATCAGATCCATAAATACTATGATGGGATTTTTTACACTGAAAATCATCATCAGGAACTCATAGTGTCCATAGTGACATCGAAATGCCATCTTCAAAATATCAGCCTCAAGAACTCTCAACTGGTGGTAGTCAGATCAAAGATCTATCTTTGAGAACCAGATCACTCCTATCAACTAATTGAAGAGGTTGTCAATCCTTGGCAAGGTTACTTGTTCTTTATTGTTTTCTAGTTTAGGTTATGATAATCAACACAATGCATCAAACATTTATCCACCATTTTTACAAACAAAACCGAAGTTGCCCAGGGGAGAACATTGGGTCTAATAAAATCCTTCTCTTGAAGGTCCTACAACTACACCCTTAGATCACAAAGCTTAATAAGGTACATCTAATATGAATCTTAAGATATCAGTGTGGTCTCAAGGTTTAAGTTAATGTAAAATTCTATCTCTCACCTTGAAGTTAGTCCTGAAACATCCTTAGGGAAGACATCCATAAATTCATCCACTGTTAAAGGAATCCAGATTCCTAAAGTGCCTATTATACCAAGGGATAAACTTTCTAAATGATGGGTTATGGGTTTTAGCTTCCTAATTGCAATACCCACTCACTAAACCATAATGTCTCTCTCTAATGCAAAATAGAATCTCATCCCATCCACCTAAAGGCATCTAACTCGCCTACGATGGCAGTTAATTTGGGTCCAAAATGTGGACAACTAGTACATACCCAATGTGAGGTAAAAATGTTTCATCGTGATGACTAAGAGGTCCCATGAGAAACTATCTTCAATGAGCGTCATCTCACGCTATGGAAAAATATGCAATATCAAAGAAGTGTTCCCTATAGGAACCTCTGGCCAAACCTGCTGGTATAAAAGGTCAACTGGAATCTCCACCTATCGCACTAGGTATATAGAGATGAAGGAATGACTTGCACTTATGTATATAAATACTATATCAAGAGTAGAATAAACACACATTGTACCTTAGATCATCTCATTTGTATACTACTCATAGCCCTTCATATCTAGCTGATGTTATTAATATTTTCATGAATTATTATATAATCCCTTTATTTATTTTATATGAAATGTGCATAATTTGTGTGAAATATTAATGTTTTAATATTAAGTATAATTTTTGAGCATTTTTAGAAGTAGTCTAATTGAGTCTGTTTAATGTTTTAATAATAACTATCACTATACTGATCCAAATTGTGTGGTTCTTAGTTTGTAGGATTCTCCTTTCAATATATAACATTTCATTATAAGGTACCATGAGCCAATTCTTCTATTTGAAGGGTCATATGGTGCTCACAAACAAGACCAAAGAATCTGGGAAGAAACTAGACCAGCCTTGAAGATTGATTTACTGGGCTCAATACAGAAGTCCAAAAACATTAACTCTCCACCATAATTCGGGGGACACTACATTTCATCTTGGATAAAAATTTCAAGGCCCAAATCCAAGTAAAATGGGCCCAAATGAAGCTTTCAAGTCTAGCCCACCATTCTGGACGAGAATTAAAATCAGTATAGTATGCATGACATATCTCATTATGTAAGCATCAAATTGAGCTTAGATTTTTCAGAGTGAAATAGGAGATATAGTCGGAAGACTTTGTTGAATAAACCATTCGGATTTGAAGGCATCTTCATATTCAAAAACCCTTTCACATTATGGACTTCAAAAAGACTGGATTGAAATGGACAGTTTAATTTTGTTTAATCAACCGGACATAAATTTTGATCCTTAAGTCAAAATGACTCCAAATTTTGAGAGTATTCTGCCAACATTATTGTATAAAACTTTGAAGAAGGAGATATTTGAAGATTCGGCTGTCTGAATAGCCAAATTGGAGATACAAGTGGAGGGACAGATTGGGAATGCAAACAGTCCACTCCTTGGGCTATAAATACTCTCCCCTTCTCTCCTTGAGAGGGGTTGGCACTTTGGAACTTAGGAGGATATATTGGCACGACCAAGTCATTGAAAAGGGATTGGGAGGATCTTCCATACTCAAGTTTTTACTTGAGAAACCTTTCCTCCTTCATTTCTTTCCATGTATTTCATGCTCTTTCCTTTGTAATTGTTTTAGTGTACTTGTAATTTCTTTTGAGTTTTAATGCAAGTTTCTCCTTCATCACTTCTAAGTATCATACACCTTCTGTAATTTAATATTAATAGTTTCTTAATTATTAAAAATCAATCTTAAAACCATTTCCTTTAAGTGATTTCTTATTCAATCAAAACACGTGTTTCATTCACGTTCTTTGTAGTTCGTGTGTGTGTTCGGCACACCACTCTTTTCTTGTTCAATTCTTCTTCCTCTTCTTCTCATACCCTAATACTATAAACATCCCTACCAGATTAATAACCATCCTAATGGCTGAGTAAATCTCTCATTGGGGTGAGTTATAATTTAGGTATGTTAAGCGATGGAGGGCTTTTGCTCGATGTGTATTCTTTGAATTAACATTGCGTATGTTGGACTTAGCATGTCATGGATTAATGACTTGTTTTGTTTAACATGTGGTTTCCATAGATTATTGGAAGCATGAATATGCTACCATAAACAAGATATGATTAATATTAGAACCCTGAGTTAAGTCAAGGCTTGGATTAAAGCCTTAACACTTGGGAATTCCAATCAATGTCAACTTGTGACATGGGTGTTAATTTAATGAAATATAAAGCAAAGATCAAGGATATCACAAGCTTAACTACCTAATGATGAACTCACCCCAATATTTATCAAATTGTTAAATCAATATTAATCAATCAATCATTTCAATTAAAGCTCTTCAAACAAACCCCCAAATCAAAACACAAATCAAAAACAATCAACTATAAAAAAATTGTGCCATCGCCGAGGATTCAACCCGAGTGTTGCTATACACATTAGCAGAGCACCGGAACCTTGAACGGTCGATAGGTGACAATCAGCCACGCTTTCAAATGGCTCCGTTGCCGGGGATGGTGCATAATTGTAGTTGATAGTTTCTGATTTTTGAAAAAAAAATACCAAAAAAATCAAATAACCCACAAAAAAATATTAAAAAAAATTACATAGAGAAAAACCCTCCATCATCTTCAAGTCTTACTCTGCTCTTGATGCCCCGTAGCCTCCCAAACAATCCCTCAGATTTGTTTGATCCTGAGATTGAGCGAACTATTTGCAGAATTAGGAGGAACCTTAGGGACAATCAAAACAATCAAGGCCCACTCATTCCTAGACCAATTGATTTAGAGATGGCTAATCCTAGGGAACAGACCCTTAAAGAACTCGTTGCCCCCTATAAGAATTACCAACCTTTTGGTATTCAATATCCAAACATTGAAGCTAACTTCGAACTCAAATCGGGTTTGATTCATCTTCTCCCTCATTTTCACGGGCTAGCCGGTGAGGATCCACATCTTCACCTTAAAGAGTTCCAAGTAGTATGCTCTACCATGAAGCCTCAAGGGGTTTCTGAAGAACAAATCAAACTCCGAGCATTCCCTTTCTCCCTAGCTGACTCTTCCAAGTCATGGCTCTACTACCTCTCTCCTGGTACCATAACTACATGGAATTACATGAAGCGTCTCTTTCTAGAAAAATTCTTTCCTGCTTCTCGTACCGCTTCCATCCGAAAGGAAATAAGTGGTATACGTCAATTCCCAAGTGAATCACTCCATGAGTACTGGGAGAGGTTCAAAAAGCTTGTGGAAACCTGCCCACATAATCAAATCCCTGACCAACTCTTGATCCAATACTTATATGAGGGGTTATTGGCTATGGAGCGAACTCTCATTGATGCCGCAAGTGGCGGTGCTCTTGTTGACAAAACTCCTACAGCTGCACGAGAACTCATAAGCAACATGGCTGCAAACACGCAGCAATTTCATAATCGAGCACATGATCAAGTGAAACAAGCCCAAGAGAATCAATCCATAGAGCCTAACAAAATGACTGAGTGGATGAGTGAACTTACAGGTCTTGTGCGTCAACTAGATGTGGCTTCCAAAGCCCCAAACTCCTCTCCTCAACAATCTCTTTTCACTAGGCCTGTCAAGAACTGTGGAATCTGCAACTCACCAACTCATCCGACTGACACATGTCCACAACTTCAAGATGATCCATCTGATTCATCTAGTCCAATGGAGCTCAATGCGGCATATGCTCAGCGAAACTTCAACCCTCAACAATCAGGTCAGTTTGTTAGAAACTTCAACCAACCCCACTCTGGGCCCTTCTCTTCTACCTTTAACCCACCTCTGAGGTATGGTAATCCCATTTCTCATCCTCCTCAGTTCCCTCATCAAAACCCAAACCAGTTCAAATATGGTCAAGGTGGTGGTAACTTCCATCAACCTTATCCTTTTTCTCCTCAACCTCAAAGGAAAAATCCTCCTCCTGGATTCCATTATCCTGGTGAGCCTTCCCAATTCCAAAACCAATACAATCGATTTCCCAAGAACCAAAATCAAGGAAATTCCAACCAAGGACAAGCCTCTTCTTCCAAGCAACCATGGGAAAGTGCAGTGGAAGATCTTTCCTCCTTCACCCGTTCTAGCATTAAAAACATTGAAACTCAAATAGGTCAACTTTCATCCCACCTGAGCCAGCAACAACAATCAAATTCTTCCCAACTCCTAGCTCAACCATTACCCAACCCCAAGGGTAATGTAAGTGCAATTGCACTTAGATCAGGAAAGCAACTTGCTATGCCTCAAGATAAATCATCAAACCCTCCTTTGAATGTTGACCTAGAAAATGAAAAGAAAAAGAAAATTGAAAAGGAATCTGAATCCATTCCATCACCTCCTTCCATTCCACTTAGGAATCCAATTCCTTTTCCTCAAGCCGTTTCTAAACCAAGGAAGTCCTTTGAACCTGATCCTGAAATGCTCGACATGTTTAGACGTGTTGAAGTCAACATTCCCCTCTTAGATGCCATAAAACAAATTCCTAAGTATTCCAAGTTTCTCAAGGAGTTGTGTACCCATAAGAGGCAACTTAGGACCTTCGAAAATGTTTCCACCCAGCAGTCTATTCCCATAAAGTGCAAAGATCCAGGGACCTTTACAGTCCCATACCAAATAAGAAGTTCCAACTTTGATAATTCACTCATAGACCTAGGAGCCTCAATTAATGTCATGCCCAAATCCATCTTCTCTAACCTTTGTCTAGGTCCCTTGCACCCAACGGGTGTTGTAATTCAGTTAGCCAATCGAAGTACAGCCAGTCCTGAGGGAATAATTGAGGATGTCCTTGTCCGAGTCAATGATCTTATCTTCCCTGCTGATTTCTATGTCCTTGACATGGAAGGTGAGACGAACTCTTCTCGATCTCCCATAATTCTAGGAAGACCATTCCTTATGACATCTAAAACCAAAATTGATGTCCATGCTGGCATCTTATCCATAGAATTTTGAGACCAAATGGTCAAGTTCAATATTTTTCAATCCATGCGATACCCATTAGAGAATCACTCTGCATTCTCAATCCATGTTTCTGAAACTCCCTCTGAGAGTGTGTTGAATCCTAATCCATCATGTTCTTCCTGTTCTACTAATAGAGGAGTTTGTGAATATTGAATCCTCATTAACCAAGTTATTAATGGTGAAATTGATGTTGACATTACAAATGCAAACTCCATTGATCTAAAGGATCTTGAAAACTCTTTGGAATCTCATCTCACCTCTGACCTCCAATTATCCAACATGGATGGTAATGAGGAAAATGAACTAGAATGCTCATTTGTTGATTCAGATCAGATTATCCCACATTCATCCTTCCTATCCATGATTCTGAAAAATCTGTTATATGTGAAGTGAACCTTGAACCAATGTGTTTATATTGTCCTGATGGTAGTGATGTTTGTGATATTTGTACCCTAATTAATAAATTGATCACTGGTGAGGTTGAAATTGACCATTATTTGGTGAACAACATTGAAATAAAGGATATTGAAAATTTTATTCAGTCTTATGACTCCACTGATCCTCATTACATTACATTGGTAAGTGATGAAATAAATGAGTCAAAAACAATTGGGATCTCATACTCTACTTTTGTGTTATCCGAACCTTACATAAATGAACCATCAGAATTGAGACATCTTCCTGAATTTCCAAGAATAGAAAACCATCACTTTGTGGATAAAATCATTCCTTAGGTTGAAGACCAAAGTGAGGATAGAAATATTCTCTTTCCAATCCCATTGAATTGCAAGCAAACCAACAAGGATGGGAAGAAATTATCCAATGAATCATCAGGCCTCCCAAAGAAAAAGTTTTTCTGGAAGCACACTGGAGTTGAGAAAATACGATGGCCACCGTCAGACTATGGGTAGTCCACTGCAATTGTCCAGCTGTAGACAAATAAATGCAGTGCTTCTTGGGAGGCAACCCATGTTTTATTTTACTTTTATGAAATTTCAATTTCTTTTTAGTTTTTCATTATATGAATAATGATTTTTATTTTTCAGGTAACATCCCACAATCTTGGATCAACATCGAATTCCATTGGATACCCAACTTCTCCAGTCAACCCACCACTAGATGGAGATGGAAACCCACAAAATCCAAACCAGGGGGCACCTCTTTCCCTTTAACTCTCTCTTTATCTCTTCCTCTCTCAAACTCTTTCTTCTTCTTCCTCTGTCTTTCATTTTTTTACCACTATATTCATCAAACCCTTTCTTTTTCTCTTTCTTGTGTGGGTGTGTATTTTATAAAAACCTTTAAAACTAAAAAAACCAAAAAAATACAATTACTTAAAAAAATTACAAAAAAAGAGTCATGCTTACTCACCATTGAGTTTCGAAATTTTGTCCAACCATTTTGGAGATTTAATAGACATGTTTTCATCTCAAAAATTTTGTATTTTCATTATGACTTTGGATAAAGAATTTTGTGTCAAAACCAACACATTTTGAATGCTCAATTTTTGATTTGGAAAATTATTTTCCCCAACCGTGAGAACAAACATTTGCTTTCATGCCAAGACCACCTATGGCCATCTTTTCAAAATGTGTGTTTTCACCCCCATTTGTGAGTCTTGAGTTTGTGGACCTTCGAGCTGAATTTCCTACCTTAGTGTGTATTAATATGATAGAGGCATTTTCTGAACCACATGAAAATCACAATAGCCAAATAGCCTCCCATTTCCCTTACATTAATCCTCCTTTTGAAATCCCCTTTGAGCCTATGAAAACCTTTTCTTTGATAGCCACATTACAAGCCCAATACCTTATCCCACCCAATATCAACATGGATTTTCATTGCATAAGTTTTTGAAATTTAAGTGTGGGGGGGGGGATGGATTTCATTTTTGGGTATCATTTCCTTACTTTCTGGTGTGTTATCATATGCTTGAGGGCAAGCATCCATTTTAGTGTGGGGGGAGGTTGTCATTCAGTGAATGTATTGTACAAATGATATTGAAAAGTATTCAAAAAAACAAAAATTGAAAAGTGTTCAAAAAAAAATTCAAAAAAAATTCAAAAAAAATGAATATAAGAATGGGTTGTGTCTTGGATGGGTCAAAAATCACTCTTTCTCAACCTTTGATCTTGTTATAACTATTACAATTAGTGTCGTGAGGAGATCAAACATGGGTTTTTATATGAGTGTGAGATCTTTTTTAAGGTCAACTTTCGAAAAAACAAAGAAAAAAAAAGAACACTTGCATTATATTCTTATATCATTGGGAGAAGTTTTGTGTCTTGTAAATATTCCATCATCTCATTACCTTCATATTTTCTTCCTCTATTGTGTCTTTCTTCACACAATAATTCCCTTGTAAATATGTGTGTTCATTTCCTTCCATGTTTTATTTCAAAAAAAAATGTGTATTGCTTTTTCTATGTTGGTATTTTAACCCCCTTATTCTCTCTCTTGGACATTATATTCCTACCATACCATAGCCACAGAAAAACCCCTTAAAAATACCTCTTGATTTTTGTGCACTTTGGATAGGGATTGTAAGCTGAGAGCTCTTTTCAAACTCTAAGATTTTCACTTTTGGTTGGTGAAAGAGTTAACCTCCACAAATGAATTTTATCATCTTGAGAGGTGTGAGTTTTGAGTATCCACATTTTCCATTTCTAAATTTGAGCATGAAAAAATTAATTAGTTTTGGAACATTGTTTCTGTAACAACTTGTGGTGGAATTCAAAATGGATGAGTGAAATAGTCTAAACCTCCCCTGATTGGAGAAAACAAAATTTTAATATCTGTTGGTGAGTAAAAATGATTTTGTCATGTTTTTATATTTGTTTCACATGAGGACATGCACAAAACTAAGTGTGGGGGAGTTGATGTTATTAATATTTTCATGAATTATTATATAATCCCTTTATTTATTTTATATGAAATGTGCATAATTTGTGTGAAATATTAATGTTTTAATATTAAGTATAATTTTTGAGCATTTTTAGAAGTAGTCCAATTGAGTCTGTTTAATGCTTTAATAATAACTATCACTATACTGATCCAAATTGTGTGGTTATTGTTTTTTAGGATTCTCCTTTCAATATAGAACATTTCATTAGAAGGTACCATGAGCCAATTCTTCCATTTGAAGGGTCATATGGTGCTCACAAACAAGACCAAAGAATCTGTGAACAAACTGGACCAGCCTTGAAGATTGATTTACTGGTCTCAATACAGAAGTCCAAAAACATTAACTCTCCCCCATAATTAGGGGGACACTACATTTCATCTTGGATAAAAATTTCAAGGCCCAAAGCCAAGTAAAAGGGGCCCAAATGAAGCTTTGAAGTCCAGACCACCATTCTGGCCGAGAATTAAAATCAGTATAGTATGCATGACATATCTCATTATGTAAGCATAAAATCTAGCTGATAATTTTCAGTGTGAAATAGGAGATATAGGAAGAAGACTTTTTTTAAGAAACCATTCGTATTTGAAGTCATCTTCATATTCAAAAACCCTTTCACATTATGGACTTCAAAAAGACTGGATTGAAATGGACAGTTTAATTTTGTTTAATCAACCGGCCATAAATTTTGATCCTTAAGTTCAAATGACTCCAAATTTTGAGAGTAGTCTGAAAACATTATTTTATACAACTTTTAAGAAGGAGATATTTGAATATTCGTCTGTCTGAATAGCCAAATTGGCGATACAAGTGGAGGGACAGATTGGGAATGCAAACAGTCCACTCCTTGGGCTATAAATACTCTCCCCTTCTCTCCTTGAGAGGGGTTGGCACTTTGGCACTTAGGAGGATATATTGGCACGACCAAGTCATTGAAAAGGGCTTGTGAGGATCTACCATACTCAAGTTTTTACTTGAGAAACCTTTCCTCCTTCATTTCTTTCCATGTATTTCATGCTCTTTCCTTTGTAATTGTTTTAGTGTACTTGTAATTTCTTTTGAGTTTTAATGCAAGTTTCTCCTTCATCACTTCTAATTATCATACACCTTCTGTAGTTTAATATTAATAGTTTCTTAATTATTAAAAATCAATCTTAAAACTATTTCCTTTAAGTGATTTCTTATTCAATCAAAACACGTGTTTCATTCACGTTCTTTGTAGTTCGTGTGTGTGTTCGGCACACCACTCTTTTCTTGTTCAATTCTTCTTCCTCTTCTTCTCATACCCTAATACTATAAACATCCCTACCAGATTAATAACCATACTAATGGATGAGTAAATCTCTCATTGGGGTGAGTTATAATTTAGGTATGTTAAGCGATGGAGAGCTTTTGCTCGATGTGTATTCTTTGAATTAACATTGTGTATGTTGGACTTAGCATGTCATGAATTAATGACTTGTTTTGTTTAACATGTGGTTTCCATGGATTATTGGAACCATAAATATGCTACCATAAACAAGATATGATTAAGATTAGAACCCTGAGTTAAGTCAAGGCTTGGATTAAAGCCTTAACACTTGGGAATTCCAATCAATGTCAACTTGTGACATGGGTGTTAATTTAATGCAATATAAAGCAAAGCTCAAGGATATCACAAGCTTAACTACCTAATGATGAACTCACCCCAATATTTATCAAATTGTTAAATCAATATTAATCAATCAATCATTTCAATTAAAGCTCTGCAAACAAACCCCCAAATCAAAACACAAATCAAAAACAATCAACTATAAAAAATTGTACCATCGCCGAGGATTCGACCCAAGTGATGCTATACACATTAGCAGAGCACTGGAACCTTGAACGGTCGATAGGCGACAATCGGTCGTGCTTTCACTAGCAACTACCTGCAGCCTTAACCGTTGTCTCCTTAATCCTGGCATGGGCCACCTAATGGTGGTGGTGGGAGTATCTTATAGCATTATATACCACTAAAATATCATCCCACTAGAGATAAACTCACTCCTCTATTATAAGAACCTCTGTGGGGGCTTCCCTGGTCATGCTTGAGAGACCCCTGATCGTGACGCTTCCTCTGTCGTGGCAGTCCATCTCTTAACTATCTTCCCTCCTCAGATCAAAGGGTTGGGAAATTATGAGCCATATGAACTCACCAATCACAAGAATAGAATCACAACTCTCTAGGATGATTGGAACCTCTACAAAAACCCTACACTACATGTCCATGTGACTGAGTCTAACCATGATAAGGTATCTTATGTCGAGACCCTACCAATTGGAACCTACTAGTTGTTGCCAACGACTCATCCCCATGATGTCCACTACCAGCTCTAGATTCCTGGAATCCCTTTGATAGGAATCTATCTATCAATATATTCTTCTATATCACTCTATAAAATGTGTAAATACACAATGGGACCACACTTGCATGAATGTCTCTATAGAGACCCTGCTCAAACTTCCATACACGGAAGTAACCATATCGCATCATGTTGAGGGAGTACTACATAAGGTTGGTGAACCTCATGGAATACTCATCAATTATCATACTAGAATATTATAGATCAATAATATCTTGGATCCAAACTAAGCTCAATCATGAGGGGTAATACTCCACACAAAATAACTATTGGAAGTTGAAGTGTGAGAGTGTCATCTTATCATGAGTCTGCATGACTAAAATCCACCAGCACCCTACTGCTCCATGGAAAATATTGGATTCCATCACATTTATCTAATCATTAGAGGTCTACACAAACCTAAATACTCAAATAATAAACTCGAGCCTATCCTCTACTACCTAGGGATCTAGATATCTACAGAACCTCAGTTGTCTCTGATGATAGAACATACAGAGAGCATTAAGCCTACACACATCATCAACCTAAAATGTAGGTATTATCTTCTAATTGATAGGTGGGGGAACTTCTCCCTACTCTCCTAGATAAAACATCTCATGAGATTTCCCCTGAACTAAGGCATCATCACTCAATGTATGATCATCACAATCCTGTTTCGGTAACCTAGATTGTTATTGTTAGGCCCAAGTTGGGTTTTGGTTGTATTTCTTATCAATAGATAAATATGTTGATTATTTTGAAGAAATAAAGTATGTTGTGAAGGAGATAGAAATTCATATTTAAGTTTTCAATTGGATCTAGAAACATGGGCATTAGAATCAAATCAAGAACATTGGAATGAGTCAATATGATCCATCATATTGGAGTTTTGAAAGAAACTCAGAAGTTTCTAGAAATCTTATTGAGTTTGGAATGAAAGTGGTGATCATAATGAGGAAGTGTTTTGGAGTCTGAATGGAACCAATGTAAACCCGGTGATTCTTTGTTGTTTCGTATTTCACAAAATTCATAAGTTGTTTAAACAACTTATAATGCAAGCCTTATGAAGGAAAGGGGGAGTTTTGGTACTACCAATCGTATTGAGGATTGGGGATGGAAAGAAAGTAGTTTTTGGAAGTCTGGGAAGTTACAATACTTCCCAATGAAAGTCGTATGATGCTGAAATTGATCCTAAATGTATTCAAAGCCATGAAGAAGTCATGATACAAGTTGGAGTTTGTGGGAGAGAATAAAATATGATGTAAATAATTATGGTTGTTGATCATCGGTGTGAGGAACACCATACATAGAAGTATAATGATCATTAGTATTTGAATCATCAATGTGACAATATTACAAGTACAGAAGTTCATTGGTATCATAATCAGAGGATGAAAAATTCATTACTGACACTGGTCCATTGGACGCAGTATGCCACCATTCATCGCAATGGATTCTAACACCAAAACCAATTCATATTATTGATATCCTTTGAATATCGGATCAGAGGAATCAGTGAAAGAATTGTTCAGTGGGGAGATATTGAGACCAATTCATGAATTTTAGAGGTCGTTCATCTTGATGAGGATCAAGAATGTAGTCAACCATTTTTCATCAGAAAGATTTGTTTTGTTTATATTATAAGCTTACATTTGGGTCAATAATGAAAGAATAAATCTAATTTGTTTTCAATAGTTTTCATCAGTTGGGTCAAGAGACATCATATTAGAGTTGATACCGATTCATCTGAGTAAAAATGAAATCGATAATCATCCTAGAGAAAAGAAGAAGAAGAATAAAACTTTGAAGAAGGTGTGAAGATGTTTTCAAGGGGATCTTGAAGTTTGAAGAATATGTTTACTTTTATTTTATCAGTTGATATGAAGCATCATAATGAGAAGACATATGTTTTAAATATGCTTATCATTTGGTAAAGAGCAACATAATGAAGAAATTAGAATCAAAATTGGAATGAATATTTGAAGCACTGAAGAAGTAAAATTTAGATTCGAGATTTAAGAAGATTTGAATATTCAAAATAGCATTGAAGAAGTCAAGTTTATATCTGATATTTAAGGTAATTTATGTATTTGTGAAATTTGGTTAAGATGGAAAGGTTTTTAGAACCTTTCCTAAACCATTTTTGAGGTCTCTATAAAAGGAGATATTAGTTCATGTGTATTATGTGACTCTAAACTATTCAATATCTCAAGCTCTAGAAATTGTGAAATAGGTATTGAGAACCCAAAAAAACTTTGTTTTTCAAATTTATTCTAAGGAAGTTACATCAGAACGATTCCATCAAGGTGGAGTTCAATATGATCAATGGAGAAAATCCATCGGAGTGAACCCATCAGAATGAAATCCATCGGATCAAGGTTCATCAGACTAAGTTCTATAAGATATAGAATTGTGAGATGATAATTTATATTCCACTAAATTAGATAAGAATGATCATGAGTATAATTGGACTAGATTGACCATCAGACAAAGACCATTGGATAGAGGTTATCAGATTGGGCAGATCAGACTGACTCCACTAAGGAAGATTTCTAGACTAAGGTTTCAGAAGAAGTTTTAAGATCAACATGTTCCTTAGATAATTTTTGAAGTTATTGATGATTGTACATAGGTAAAGTTTGATTAAACTTACTTATAGTTTAAATGAAGACTTTCTGAAGTGAATTAGAAAATAAGAAGGAAATTGAGGCTTGTAATTGTGGATACTTACCAGTTGCTGAAAAGTATTGATTATTTTCTAGGGTGTATAAATAGCTATGAATAGGGATACTGGAAAGGATAGTTGGGGGTATAACCAACTATATCAGGAAAGTTGCTACTAGTATTGTATAATTGTTCACTACACGTTCCCTTGTATTCCATAAAGAATATAGTGAAAGAATTTATGTTGGTGGGACTATCCAATATGGAAAGGAGTAGTTTTTTGTAACGAACCTTGTAAATATCGCATGATACCTTTTCTTTATATTTTTTTCATATTAAAGGTGAGGTTGAGAAGTTTTATTTTAGTGGATCATAAATTTAATAGGTTTCATAGGTTAAGAAAGTTTGCTAAAAGAATTTAAGTAAAACTTTATTATAAAGTAAAATGAACCACTGACTCACCCACCTCCCACCCCTAGTGGTCTTGATCCTACTTAGTAACAAAAATTGGTATTAGAGCCAATGTTTCCTCTAAAAGATCCATCTTGGAAATGGATAATTCCAATTCAGTGTATTATAAGTGAATTATAGTTTTCAATGGAAAGAACTATAATATTTGGAAAGATATAATGATGCCATATCTTATTTCCCTTGGGTATAATGTTTGGGAAGCTAATATAGAAGGATTTTATCCTCATATTGAGAATTATCCTCTTACAGTTGCTGATAAGAAAAATCTTGAGAATGATGGAAGATTTAAAAATGATTTACTCTCATCACTTACTGAAAGTGAGTTTCTTAGAGTAAAGGGATTTGTAACTACCAAATATATCTAGGATAAGTTTAAAAACATTTATGAAAGTAATAAAAAGGTAAATAAAGAAAAGTTACAATTTTGGAGGCTGAATTATGAAGATATGAAGATGGCTTAGTATGAATTCATTGGTAACTTCTTTATAAGGGTGAATGATATTGTTAGCACCATAAGATGTCTTAGTGAGAAATTGGAAGAGTCAACTATTATTGACTTCCAAATAAGTTTCATGGAAAAGTTTCATCTTTGGAAGATAGAGATCCCTAAACTCTATCCTTGGATGATCTACACAGTATTCTCATAACTTATGAAATGAGAAGAGAGAATATTATGAAAAGTAAATAAAATTTTGATCAAGAAATTTCCTTCAAATATTTGTTAAAATGGAAAAATAAAGATAAAAAATTTAATTAAGAATCAACTGATTCAGAAGCAGAGTAAAAAGATTAAGATTTAAATATATTTTTCTTCCTTCTTTCTAAGAAATAAAATAAGGGCAAATGGAAAAGTAAATCTCTCAAATGCTGTAAATGTGAAGGGAAAGGAAATTTTGTATAGAATTGTCCTAGGAAGAAAATTTAGGAGTATGAGTTCAAGGAAGATTATGATAAATCTGGGAAACAAAAGTGGAAGAAACATAAGGAAAGATTTACTTATGACAAGAAGAAGAAAAGTTATCTAAGTGGAAGAAAGGGTGATTATTCATCATCTAATGATGAACATTATCTCAACTCAACTTTATTTATCAAGTTATAAATGGAAGTAATTCATATAGTAGTGATGATGATTATGATGAGATGACTAAAATGGAATGGACTCTCAAAAGGAATTTGGAGAATTCACTTGAACAAAATATTCAAATCAAAAAATAAAGAAGGAAGTTGAAGAAATTTGTTAAATTCATAACTTTTGAGAATGGTGAGCTTGAAATAAAATTGAAAGGTTATGAATAAAATTTAAATAGCAATGAGAATCTTAATGAGATAGTATATACACTTATTGAAGAAATTAAACAAAACAAGATAAAGATAGTTAAATCTTAAAAAATAATAGATGTTATGAAAAGTAATTTGGTTGAGAAAGAAGAAGAGATTTAGAAACATAATCAATGTTTATTAGAGCACAAAGTGAGATAATAAAGATGAGATAAATTTTCACCAAGGCAGTTGATGATAAAGGTGAAACTTCTAAAAAAGGTGAAAAGAAAGGTTTATAAAAATAGGTTTGTGAGAAAACATATTTCATTAAGAAAATAGAAATTCTTTATAAAATTATCCTCCTAAGAAAAGTGGTCCATAATTTGTGAAGAAACAATAACAAAGTTCTAAAAAAAATTATTATTAGTCTGAAAAATCAAGATTCAGAGGTCAGTGTTGGTGTTGTGGAATTTTCAAACACATAGCTTATTCATGTTGGTATAACATGTCTCTACCAAGAAGTAAGTGTGAATCAAGGGGGGATATGAGGATCAAATAAGATCAAATGTTCCTAAAAATTATGTAGAACTGAAAAGGGAAACTTGGAAGATAAATAAAGGTGAGAATGTTAAGAACGTGGAGAAAAATAAACATGCTAAGTTCAAAAATAAAGTGAGATTAGTTATTTAGACAAAACAAGTTGACATGGCTAGAAATTTAGAAGAAGTACAAATAATCTAAAAAAATGAAAGAAAAAAGGTTTTTAAATATGTGATCAAAGTCGATAAAAATGTATCAAAATATTTTATTTTGAAAATTCAAAAAAGATGCAATAGATGTGAGAAAGAAGTTCATGTTACCAAAAGTTGGTTGACTATCTTATCAAAATAAGAGGAAGGCATGAAAGATTTGTTATAAACTCACTATAACAAAATGGTTCCAGGAGGGGAAAATAAATTGACATCCTTATCATAAGAGTATACAAATGAAGAGAAACTTTTTACAAAATCTGAGAAGGAAGAATATACATCAAATAAAAAATCCATGAATAAGAATAAAAAGGAAAGGCTGAGAGGGGACTCTCGGTCTGAAAGATGCTTCTAAGCAATAATTGAGGTTCCTCTTTATTCCATTTTTTTATTTGTACTAAATTTTAGGGAATTGAAGAAGTTGAAATAAGAAATATGATGTTGTCGAGTCTCTTATAATTCATTCAAAATAAAATAATGAGGTTAAAAAATGTTACTTTTATCTTAAAAAAATATTTTCAAGATTATCCCAAGAAATGATAATGTTGAAAGAAACATGAAAAAGGTATTACATGAAAGTTTTACAATATAAAACATTGAAACCTTGATTATACACTCTTGTTTTCTTCACCGGGATCACCTATGTAGACTTAGAGTTGTTTAGTTAAAGTTTCTTTGTTAAGAAACCCATTTGATACTTATGTTCTCTTAGAAAAGTGTTTCAATATTTTCAGATAAAAAGTTACAACCTTTTGAAACAAGTACTATTTTCTTCACCGGGATCACCAATTATTATTTTGAAACAAGTACTATTTTTTGAAGTGGTTGATTTGGATATTGACAATAAACACAAAGGGGGATATTGTTAGGCCCAAGTTTTTTTTGTTATATTTTTTGTTAAAAGATCAATATTTTGATCATGTTGAAGAAAGAAAGTATCTTGTGAATGGAATGGAAATCCAGATTGAAGTTTTCAATCAAATCCAAACCCATCGACATGAGAATTGGATATAGAACATCAGATCCAATAAATTAGGATGAGTCATTATGATCCATTAGATTAGAGTTTTATTATAAATTCATAAGCTACTATAAATAGCATTGAGTCTAGAATGAAAGTGTTGATCATAATGAGTAAGTGTTTTGGAGTCTGAATGGCTCTGATGTAAACCTAGTGATGATTTTTTGTTTCATATTTCAAAAAATTCATAAGTTGTCTGAAGAACTTATGATTAAAGCCTTATAAATTAAAAGGGGAGTGATAGTACTACCAATCGTATTGTAGATTGGGGTTGGAAAGAAAGAAGTTAATAGAAGTATGGGAAGTTACAATACTTCCCAATGAAAGTCAATGATGCTGAAAGTAATCTTAAACATATTCAAAGTCATGAGGAAGTCTTGATACAAGATGGAGTTTGTGGAAGAGAATAAAATATGATATACAGTATCCAGGTTGTTGATCATCAGTGTGAGGAACATTGGACATAGAAGTCTGCTGATCATCGGTATGAGAATCATCAACATGAAAATATCATAAGGCTGGAAGTTCATTGGTATCATAATTAGAGGATGAAAACGTCACTGCTAACATTGGTCCATCAGATGAGATATGCCACCATTCATCATAATGGATTTTGACACTGAAACTGATTCATATTATTGATATCCTTTGAATATCAGATCATAGGAATCAATGATAGAATTGTTTTGTGAGGATATATTGAGGCCAGTGGATGAATGTTATAGGCTGGTCATATTGATGAGGATCATGAATGTAGATAAACATTTTTCATCAGAAAGATTTGTTTTTTTTTATCTGATATGCTTACATTTTGGTCAATAATGAAAGAATAACTCTAATTTTTTTCAATATTTTTCACTAGTTAGGTCAAGAGACATCATATTAGAGCTTACACCGATTCATCGGAGTAAAGACGAGATAGATAATCCATCTAGATAAGAGAATAAGAACAATAATTTGAAGGATATGGAAAGGTGTTGTCAAGGGGATCTTGAAGTTTGAAGAATATTTTTTCTTTTATTTTATCAGTTGATATAGAGAATCATAATTAAAATACATGTGGTTTATATATGCTTATCATTTTGTGTAGAGCAACATAATGAAGAAATCATAATCATAATTGGACTACAGATTTGAATCACTGAAGAATTAAAATTTAGATATGAGATTTAAGGATATTTGAAGATTTGAAATAGTGGTGAATAAGTAAAAGTTATATCCAAGATTTAATGGAATTTAAGTATTAGGTAAATTTGGTTAAGAGGGAATGGTTTTCAGAACCCCACCTAAACCATTTTTGAGGTCCCTATAAAAGAAGAGCTGAGTTCATTTGTATAATGTGACTCTAAACTATTCAAGCACTCAAGATCTGGAAATTGTGGAACATGTATTGAGTACCCAACCAAACTTTGTTTGTTAGGTTGATGATGAGGAAGTTCCACCAGAACGAATCCATCATAGTGGAGTTCAATCCGATCAATGGAGCAAGTCCATCAGAGTGAACCCATCAGAGCAACATCCATCATAGTAAGGTTCATCATACCAAGTTCCTTTGGAAATAGAATTGTGATATATCAATTGATTTTATACTCAATTAGAGAAGGAAGAGAAGAAGGATAATTATATAGGACTAACCATTGAATGGATACCATCGGACATATGTAACTGGATTGGGCAGATCATACTAACTCTGCTGAGGAAGATTTCTAGACTGAGGTTCTAAAAGAAGTTTCAATACCAATAAGTTCCTTAGAGAATTGTTGAAGTTCTTGAAGATTGTGCGTAGGTAAATTTTGATTCAACTTACTTGTGGAGGAAGTTAAGACTTTCTGAAGTGTGTCAAAAAAGGATAAGGAAAGTGAATCTTGTAACTATTGATACTTACTAGTTACTGAAAAGGCTTGATTGTTTGTTGGGGTGTATAACCAGCTATGAAAAGTGGATACTGTAAAGTATAGTTGGGGAGTATAGAAAACTATAGTGGTAAAGTTTCTACTAGTGTTGTAGAATTTTTTAGTGCTTGTGCCTTTGTATTACAGAAAGAATATAGTGAAATAATACATTTTGGTTGAACTATCCAACATGGAAAAGAGTGGATCTTTGTACCAAAACTTGTAAATATTGTGTGTTGATTTTTATTTATATTTTTTACATGTGAAATGTGAGGTTGATAAATTTTATTTGAGTGGATCATAACAATAACAGGTTTCATAGGTTAAGAAATTTTACTAAAATAAGTTAAGGAAAATTTTATTATAAAAGAAAAGGAACCATTGACTCATCCCCCCCCCTAGTGGTCTTGATCCATCCTGGGAACAATAGTTATGTTTATAGAGGCATCCTAAAAGTAATCAAGACTTACCATGAGTAGATAAACATATATATATGGAGAGATGACTCAAGAAGGATAGTCAAAGGACTCAATCATATATCATGCATGTAGAATTTGTTGACCTCCCTATTTTAATGATCACAAAATCATGATTCTAACAATACTAATGAATTTAATATTTTTTGTAAACATTTTATATTCTGAGATAGGTGGTTAAATTTTCTAATAATGAGTCATTGATAGTCCCTACTAAGTACAAGACATTGTCGACACTGACTCACCATCGAGCTGACACTATGTAAGACATGTCACTACCAAGACCAAATTTTGACAAAGTCCAAGACACTGTCACATATGAGACCATTGTCCATGAATCACCGCCATCATGGAAATTTTTCTAAGTCTGAGACATCGTCTGATGAAATACCTCCAAGATATCACAAAATCAGGATGTAATGCCTTTAGAATGTAAACTTGGCTAAGTAAGAGATACTATCAGATGAGGCACCGCTAGTGTCATACTGCCAACACAGAATTTTGACCATGTATTAGACACCAGAATACCATACACCACCAGTTGAGACACCGCTAAAGAATTAAAAAATTTCCTAATTCTATGACACCGCTAGTGTCATGCTTCCAAAACAACATACAGCTAGACTTCGAGACACTTCCAAACTAAGCCACTACCACTATTCCCTTATACTTATTTTTGAATAAATTTATTTTAACACCTAAATTATCGAATTTAATTCCATTTATTATTTTAATGATTGTATCTTAAATGTTCAACAGAAATAACTAAAGAATATTCTAGACATGTTGTATGAGGAAACGAAATGTCTAGATGCATGTAGATATTCTCTCTACTACTGCTGTTAAGAATAGAAGTAGACTCCCTCATGAAAAATGATAAGAGGTGTGTAAAGAAAACTATTAGGAAGCTAAAATCTCGTGCTTACTGAACACACTCTTTGAGTTGAAGAGTTTGACTGTAACATCCTAAAAAACTCTCAACTGAGGAAGCCAAAGCACATACCCATAAACTGTTTTCCTCTGGTTAAAGAAAAAGAGTCTATGACACTCTATTTTTTCTGTATTTTTCAAGAGAACTCGACTCAAGATTCACTGCAAAATCAAATCAAGAGTCACAAGATGCATTTCAAAAGACTGAGCATTTCTAAAATCTATACTTTAAGATTTCTCAGTTATGTTAATTTATTTTTATATATTGAGCAGTGTATGTTATACTCTGTTTTATATTTTCACACTATCTCCTATGCTGAACTAGAAGATACCTAGATATATTCTCATCTTTTCTTACTTTTGTACTCCCACGGCTAATAGTGGTAGAGGTCATTTTGTGGCCTATTCAATTTTACTCCCACATATAACTGTAGAAGAGGTTGTGTGTAACCTTAATAGTTGTAAACTATTGTAAAACCCGATCTAGGTTGTGGATCAACTTGTTTATTTATATAAACTACTTGGTGGAAGGTGATCACCAAGTGAAAAGGACTATGTCTCAAATTGAGACTGAATGTATTCAATCTTTCTATTGTGTACTTTAATTTTTTTTTACTTTATTTATGCTTTAAAACTAATTTTTTTACTATAAACAAAATATATTCTTTGATATTTTATCTCATTTTGTGTTCATATAGTATTTTTATCAAGTAAATTGATTTCAAATGATCTAATAATATTATATATTATCCATTTTTGACCTAATCAATCTATAGATAAATATTTGGAAAGATTAAGATCTATATCATACTACATATTTCGATAAATTGGGTTGTATTTAAATATTTAGGGGATTTCAAAATAATCCATTTTAAATAGAAATTTTTATTGGGTAATCAATTCACCCCCCCCCCCTTTTGAGAAAATCACTCTGGACAACATTTGGTATCAAAGGATTATTTCTTTGGTATTAAAGTTTTCAAAATATTTTTAACTGTGAATTTAGTTGTACCTTAAATATCTTAAATTTATGTTATTTCTAAATTTAATTATTTAAATAGATAATCGTTAAGAAGGTTCTTCTAATAACAGACCTCCTTTTTTCAATGGTACCAATTATTCTCAATGGAAAATAAAGATTAGAATGCATATATGAATCATGGGTTTTGATATTTGGTCTGCTATAGAAGATGAATATGTTATACCTGATACTTCTAGAAGTACTTAGGATGATGAAAAAAAATTTAGCTTATAATAATAACTGTAAATCCATGAATTCCCTTTACTATGAACTAGGATATGAACAGTTTAATAAAATTTATACATGTAAAACTGCTTATGAATTTTGGGACACTTTGTTTGTTTCACATGAGGAAACATAAAATGTTAAAGAGATAAGGCTTAATAATTATACTATTAAATATGATAATTTTAAGATGAATCCTGATGAACCTATTTCTGAAATGTACCTTAGGTTTAATGAAATTTTCAACATAATGAGATCTCTTGGAAAACCATTATCTAATAAGGACCAAATTATGAGATTGCTGAGATGTCTACCTGAAAGATAGAGAGGTACATCTTTCTCCATAAGATAATCTTGTGATATTATCAAGCTTCTAGTCAAGAAGCTGATAGGTAAGATTATGATTTATGAAGAAGATCTAAAGGTAAACCGCAAAGAAGATAATGAACCTAAAATAAAATTAGTAGCCTTAAAGACTACTGCATCTAGACATAAAGAGAAGTAAAAAGAAAAAGATAAAGTCCAAGTTGTTAGTTCTAGTGATAGTGAATCTCCACTAGAAAGTGATGAGGAGATGGATCATATAGCCAAAATATTTAAGAAGTTTTATAGAAAGAATAATTTTTTCATAAAATAAAACTATAAAGAAAAGTATGATAATATAGGAAATTGGAAGAAAGAATGGAAGAAGGATGATAATTCAAAATAGGTTGTCTACTGTGAATATAAGAGGAAAGGACATATAAAATCAGATTGTCCAAAACTGAAGTATTAAAATAAATATGAGGAAAAGTATATAAGATACAAAAAGGCTATGAAAGCCACATGGAGTGCTTATGAAGATAGCTCTAGTGATTTGGATTCTTCACCTAAAGATAATCCAGACAAAGAAAATAAGTGTTTCATGACTAAATTTAGTGAGGTATCTATTTTACCTATTGTTTCTAATATTCTATATGTGCATAATTCTGATAATTTTTACAATGAACAATTGATGATGATAATATGTCAAATGAAGAATTATTTGAATACTGAAACATGTTAGAAGACGTCATTAATGAGCTAAAGGATAAATACAAAGTTTTAAAAAGACAACATTCTATAACTACAAATAGAAAATATGAACTGTCAATAAAAAAAGAGAAAAATACTCAACTACTTAAAGAGAAAACTGAACTTAAACTGTCTAATGAGAAATTAAAAAAAAATATAGAAAATTTTACAAATGTTAGAGAGACACTCACACAAATTTTGGGTAATAAAGTTTCACCAAATTATGTTACTATATCATTATGGATTTTATAAACTTGATGAAGACATTTCTTCATGTTCATGTCTAAGAAATAGTTTCTTAGGATTCTGTTCCTATTAGTACTTAGTTATCTTTCAGACCAGACATTACCAGAGATCCCCTTGCACCTATACCTACCTAATTCCAACCTTTCCCTATGTATATTTTATATTCTTTGAGGAAAATTCATCCAGTTGTTAATTTTTAAGATCATACTTGAACCATAGCTATACTCCACTCCGGTGTTCCATCTATTCTACCTTGAGTTAAATCTACTGCATCAGAATAAGAGAAAGCCAAGGATAATGTTAAAGCACCAATATACCCCTCTGCAACATCTTGAACCTTTTTTGTTGTTGTCTTAGAATGTATTACTTTTATGGGACTTGGTTTTTAATGCCTTTTTTATAATAATTTTTGAATGCCTTTGATAACTCTTATTCTGTTATTTATCTTTGTTTTTACTAAATTTCTTATCTTTATTATGGTAATATTTAATCTTTTTGATAATCCAAAAAGGGGAGAATACTATAGAATTTATGTTAACTTTGACTTTGTTCATCCTTATTTACCTTTGATGTTATATGTTTTTAATCCGATTTTCTCTTTGATACTTATTATTTATCTTCCCTTTCTTATTGTTTATCTTTGATACCATCTATAGATACTATGAATGATAAGTTGTGATTTATATTCTTAATCTTACCCTTGATGTCATGTTCTCTATTTGAGATATCTTTGATGACATGATTTGTGATCATCAAAGGGGGTGATTGTTGACCTTCTTGTTTTAATGATCACAAAATTGTGATTCTAACAATACTAATGAATTTCATATTTTCTGTAAGTATTTCATATTCTGATATCGGTGGTGAAATTTTTTAAGTATGAGTCACTATCATTCCCTACTTTGGATGAGACACTATTGAGGCTAACTCATCATTGAGCTGACACTCCATCATAAATGTCACCACCAAGACCAAATTTTGACAAAGTCTGAGACACCGTTGCATATGAGACCATTGTCCATGACTCACCGCCAACATGTAAATTTTGATAATTTTGAGACACCATTAGATGAAATATTACTAGGATATCACACCATCAGGATGTCATGTCACCAGAACATAAATTTGGATAATTATGAGATACCACCAAATGATGCACTGCTAGTGTCGTACTACTAACACAAAATTTTGGCCAAGTATAATACCCCGCCATACTAGAAATCACAAGTTGAGACACCACTATAGAAGTGAATTTTTTCCTAATTCTAAGACACTGCCAATGTCATGCCATCAGAACAACATACCGCTAGACTTTAAGGCACCGCCATACTAAGCCACCACCACTATTTCCTTATAATTATTTTTGAATAAATTTATTACAACGACTACATCATCAAATTTAATTTAATTTATTATTTTAATGGTTGTATCTTAAATGTTCTACATAAATCATTGAAGAATATTTTAGACATGTTGTATGAGGAAATAGAATATTTGTATGCATGTGGATATTCTCCTTGCTACTGATGTTAAGAATGGAAGTAGACTCCTTCATGAAAAATGACAAGAGGCACATGAAGCAAACTCTTAGGAATCTGAGATTTTATGCTTACTGAACACAATCTTTGAGATGAGGATCCAAAATGAAACATCCAAAACCACACTCGACTGAGGAATCCGAAGAACATACCCACCAACTACTTTCCTCCCATCAAAGAACAAGAATATACGATGCTCTATTTTTATGAATTTTTCAAGATAAATTGACTCAATATTTACTGTAGAATAAAATCAAGAGTCAAAGGGTACATTATAACATAAAAATAATTTCTAAACACTATACTCTAATATTTCTCAGTTCTGTTTATTTATTTTTATATATTTATCAGTGTGTGTTATAACCTATTTTATATATGCACAGTTCCTCCTATGCAGAACTGGAAGATACCTAGATATCTTCTCATCTTTTCTTACTCTTATACACCCATGTATAAAATTGGTAGAGGTCCTTATGTGGTCTATTCATTTTTACTCATGTATAATTGTGTAAGAGGTCATATGTGAGCTGGACAGTTATAAACTATTGTAAAACCTGATCCAGGTTGTGGATCAACTTGTTTATTTATATAAACTGATTGTTGGTGGGTGATCACCAAGTGAAGAAGACTAAATCTCTACTTGAGACTGAACCTATTGTATTCAATCTTTCTATTTTTTCATTTATTTATTTTTACTTTATTTCCACTTTAAAACTGAAAATTATTTTTACTTTAAACAAAATATATACTTTGATAGTTTATCTCAACTTGTGTTTATATAGTATTTTGATCAAGTAAATTGATTTAAAAGGATATAATAATATTATATATTATTCATCTAAGACCTAATCAATATGTAGATAAATCTTTAGAAAGATTAATATCTATATCTTACTACATGTTTTGATAAACTGGGTTGTATTTAAACATTTGGGGGATTTCAAAATAATCCATTTTAAACATAAATTTTTATTGGGTACTAAATTAACCCCCCCCCCCCCTATTGAGATACTCACTACAACCAACACAATTGATCCCTGTAACTAATTTCTTGGTATGCTGAGTTGATAAGCAGGTATTCAAAGTCCTGGTGTATGGATAGGCCAGCTGCCACACCAACACTGGGTTCTCTAGCCTAAAATCCTCACTCAAAGGTCCATTACTAATTCCATGCATCTCATGTGTCTATCTGAGAAATTCATGTGGAGGACCTGCACTATGTTACTGTTCCACATCCTAAGGGGGATATGATCTCCAATAGAGGACCTATGCCTTAGTACAATAAGGGGTGCCACTCAATAGAGAGAGGACCCGCTCCCTAGTGCAACAGGGGTATCACTAAGTAGGTAGAGGGATTGAACCCTAAAATGATAAAAGGTACCACTCAGTAGATAGATAAATAGAGTAATTATACACTGGTGCGATAAGGGGTGTCACTCAGTGAATAGATGACCTGTACCCTAGTACGATGGGGGTTCCACTCAGTAAGTAGAGGACTTGTATATCAATCCATCATGGGGGTACCACTCAATAAATAGATAAATATAAGACCCAAAACCTATTGTGACGTGGGGGTGACACTCTATAAACAAAGTAACCTCACCCTAGTACGATAGGGGGTGCCACTTGGTAGGTAGAGGACCCACACCCTACTCCTTTATAGGGGTTCCACTCAGTAAATAGAGGAATCACGCCCTAGTGAATAAGGGGGTACCACTTGGTAGATATAGAGAAATATAGGGTACCCACACCCTGGTGTGATAGGGGGTTGATAACCCCGACATCTCTCAGTTGATCTTGCACGATCAACATTATCCATCGAGCATCGCCTGAAGAAACATCATGCACACAATACCTCATGTCATATCTCAGAATCCACTATAAAGGCTATCATCATGTTCTATATGAAAAAATTCTTAGGATAGGCTACCCATGGACCAAAATCAGAGTTCATAAGGATTTTATACAAGAGGAAGAATTTTATAAAAGAATACGCTTTGTGATTAGGGTCCATGTGGTGTGTGACCTCACCTCACTGCCTGGTTGTGTTCTTCCCTATACATAGCTTGTAAATCCATTTCATACCATACTACATGTATATATGGTATACAAAATGTCTATACACCTAGGCTCCTAGGCGTGTACACCTAGCATAAGGCTCAGCCAACCAAGTTCATCCACATGGCGTGTCCTCATGGTACATGACATGTATGACCACCCAGGTTCCTGAGTATATACAAATGGTGCACAAATAGCTACTCAAGTAGGGTCACATGGATTTTGGTCCCTTTCACATGACTCGTGATCCTTAACTTAGATGAAAACCCTAACCTCTATGAAAAATTAAGTACACGGTATGTGTTATTCTGCACTGCATGATGTATAGTCATCTTTTCCTCAGAAAAACCAATTCTTCATGTGAATCTCAAATCCACCATTTCTATCTCCTTTCAGGCCTGTTGACCACTCAAAATCGGTGGGGTTCATCCCTATCCATCAATTCTAGGCCTACAATGTTTGGGAATTGGAATCTAGAAATCTAAACAAATCCAATAGTGCCTCTCGTTGTTGTCACTACTTTGGATCCTAAATCCATGAAGCATCGCCATCAAATCATCCTAATCCATCCATAAATCACTATCTCAATTATCATTAACCATTACACCATGAATTTGGGGGTTAGATCATGCTCAAACCCACCCAAAAATATCAAACCATGACCCCATGGGCCAATAGAGAAGAACATGAAGAATGATGGGGAGAAATGCACATAAACAAAGGTATAAGCATCGTTGGAAAAGTGTTCTCGACCAATGGTCATATAATCATGGAAAACATGGGTGTTAACAAGGAAACAAAAATATAAATTAATTTAAACAACTCAATTTATCCATAAAGGTTCGTGAGAATGGTGTGAAATCATAAATCAAGAAGCACATAATTAAATCCATGCTCAATCTTTTAATCAAAAGGGTGAAAACCATAAATGGCGAGCCCTACCTTGATAAGGATTGATCATTGGTGAAGAATGAATTTTACAATGATGAAGAAGACCCACTACATTCATTTCCTCTTGATCCACCTCTATCTGTTTATTATTCATCATCTGATCTTTATCTGCCAATGAAGAATGCCCAATCCTTCACTCAAATCCTCTTAAGATTATACGACAAACCCTAGAAATTTGTAATAATTAGGTATTTATAGAGTTTTTAATTTAGTTAATTTAAAATAAAATAAATTATTATTTTTAATTAAACACACATGCCAATAACTGCTTTTCTCAAAATGTCTGATGCTGACCAACCTTAGGTCACACTTAGGGTAAAACCCATGTTCCAGAATCAATCATGGTCTCAAGTTTCCCCTTTAAGATCCCAAATAATAGGAAAACCAAAATCACTAAAATGATGGTCACACATGCAATAAAATATATTAATATTTTTAATATATAAATTTTAGGGTCCTGAGACTTCTAAAATCCATGCCAACTCTAAGGATAAATCTAGATATCTACATATAAATATTCAAAGGACAAATCCATCAAAACCAGAGTCACTATAAAATTGAGTTATCAGATATAATAAAAAAGATATATTAAAAATAATTTAAATAAATATTAATTTATTTATTTGAAGAAATGATATTTGTTTTATCCATGAGTTGAGTGCATCTCAAGTAAATATTATTATTTTAATTATTATTATTTAGCCATGGGGTTCATCGGGGGTTGTGAGAATAATTAAGTTCCTATGTGTAGTTATTTATTATCTAATTGATCTATATAAATAACTGGTTATATTATTTCTTAAGGTTAGATGTGGTTGTGGAAAACATACCCCTATAGATATTCTCTAAACCCTAAAGAGATAAATCTCTATAACTCTCTCAAGAACTGAGAGGTTCCACCTTTCTCCTCCTCTCAAGAATGAGGGAACAAGAATCAGTCCTTTAAATGTTTGTGTGGCGATCAAAGGGAGTGATGCAAGATGATTAGTATCATATCTCTAGTACCTAAAGTACCATTGATGACACTTTGAGTTCATAAGAGCACATGTAGATTATTGATAGAGGGATTCTATTTTGGATCATCTGATGCAATAATGATACATCAATCAAAGGTTTGAATGATCAATGTCTTCTTTGAATAAATATTTCCCAAGACCGAGGTAATTATTACATTTATGTTAATTGTAAATTTAGTGTAAAATATCTTATCTCCTGTATCCTACATTATTTGTCAATATTCATTGGATTTGATTCATTGGTTGAGACATTTATCATTATGTACAATGTAGATTGGTAATTTAAACCTAAAAAAAGTTGAGTTAGCCATGAACTAATAGGTTCTTCTTCTATATCTGAAACCTTTAAGTGGTATCAAAGTGGTAACATTTAAATTTATAAATATTTATTAATATTTGATCATTATACACATTTATTGTTAGTTTTCCATTTTAAGAAAACCATTATTTAAATATGAATGTCAATATTTTTTCTTCTTAATCTTTGTTCTTGCTCATATAACCAAAAATAGGTTGATAATATACTATGAAATTACAAATAAACCATATTAAGGTGATGATATTTATGGCTGGATAACATGGGACTACATAATGTGTATCTCAAAGGTGCACATTATGTACCCATATACATCGCACAAGGACCAAGTCATGTAAAACATGACTGGTCATGTGGATGAATACAGGAAGCCATCAACACACCATGTGTTAACTAGAATAGGATGACACAATGATTTCTAGACTACATGTTGTGTAACATGCACACACATCATGTAGTCCATTCGCTTTCACAGTAGAAAATTTAGGGTTAAAGATGCATCATGTATTTATTACCTGATGCATGTGACTGACAATCATGCAACATCGAGGCCACATGGCATGTAGCTAGTGTACATGTCATGTGCCTCATTAATTTCCATGTCCAATATACACACCATATCTTTAGGCATGTGTCATGAACATGAGAAGATGTTGTTACACAATCTGTATCCCTACACATGCCCAATAACAAATACCTATCTAAATGGAGTACACACCAAACCCAGTTGTACATCGTGTAACAAATTTGACATGGGAGGAAAATTAATTGTATCATTAAACCTAATAAACATGTTTCTATGTGTCATTTAATTGATGGTTCACACTATATGGTAGGTTATTAAGAATATTAAATGCTAAATTTATTTCTACATTAAATTCTAATCTACTTTCCATGAATGGTCATTACATATCATGTATTTATCATGAATTAAAAGTGTTACACATCATGTAATTTACATGTGTCTGTGTTTTATTTATTGATAGTAAATGCTATGTAGTTATGTAACATTATATGCATGCTAAATGTTATAGGAGTTCACAGTACAAATGATGATTATAATGGGTAGTTTAGACAAGTATATGTTGTGTCTCTCCAATATACACACAATGTACTTTATTAATTTTAAATGTGTTTTTTATTTGTTTAAAATTAAAATGTATGAGAATATAAAGGTAAAATTGGATGGAAATTAAGATTAATTAATTAATTAATTAAATTAATTAATTATTTTGAGTGAATTTTATCTTAATTAAGAATTATTGAAATGAATGGTAGTTTATTACATGCTTATTCGTTGCATTTGTGGATGATCATGAGCTTGATTTACATGTGTATGGATTATATTTCTTTTAATTTAATCATTGCATGGGTATTTTTGAAATTATTATTATTAAATAAAAATGATGGTATGTGTTTCATCCCCTAATATTATTTAAGGACCTATGTGTCTGTAGTTTCTTTTATGTAAACCTCATAATTTTTCTATTTGTTCCCCTTACCAACATGTGAGTAAAGCATATATAAGTATGGAGATCTCGAGTTATTAGAGGCGGTTCAAGATGGTTCCAAGGTGAAATCAACCTAGGTGATGCACATGAAAGAGGTTAAATTCTACAACTCGATCCAATACTATCTCATAAAGCTTTTACCCAATGGTCAATGTTTTTTTATTGTATTATCAATAAACAAACTGGTAGATAAAACTCATGGTCATGATACATTTTTTATTCTGTATTTTACATGGTTGTTTATTTTATGAATAATTTATCTTGAACACATAAATAAATGAATTAAATAATAATCGTGATTATATGGAATAAAATAAAAGAATTGTGTGTAAATATTTTGTCTGCATATGGTTAATCACTTAGGTAAAATTCACTTAATATTAATATGACATGTAAAAAGATAAAATAAAATAAAATTACACATAATAAAAAATCCATTAATTTAATATAATGTCATAAAAGATTTAAATTGATTAAGTTGTGAATAAATTCATAGTTAAAAGTACTTTTTTGGAAAATGTATCAGTGATTTTCAATTATCAGAGACTTTTGACTAAAGTTTTGGGTTGACTTAACTAAGTAGCATCAAGGGTTGACTCCCAAAGTAAGGTTTGGTGTTATTCAGAGGTAATTTTTGAGGAAATCCAAAATCATATTTCAAGATTGTAGAGTCCATTCAATAGATCAAGAAGTTTAAAGCTCACAGTTGAAAATTATGCCTACCTAAATACCATCAAATAACTTATGAGGCTAAAGTTCGAGTTATAAGAAGGTAAATATGGATATTTTTCACTAGAATGGACATGTGAAAGAAAATTCCGAGTCTATTAGTGAAGGAATTGAGGATAGATAAAATAGTGGGAGACTAATAATAAAATTAATTTATTTTATCTCACGTAATTTGGTAACCAAGTAAAGTACTAATAATTTATTGTTATATTGTTGTAGTAAAATGGAAAGTTCATCAACCACATTATACCTATGATCAATTTTGTAGAAATATCATATCCTTGCTTATAGAAAATTTTAGGAACATTATAGGTTCTTGTACATTATATTATGCCATGAATGAAAGCTTTATGTGCTAGAATCCCCAATTTCTAATCCACCTTCAAAGGAGGTGAGTGAAGAAGAATTTGTTTTCTATGAAAAATAATTGAATTGTGTACTATATGTTTTTATTTTGATGTTATCATACATGACTAATGAACTCATTAAGTTTCATGAGAACATGGATTCCTATAGCATGCTCAAGAATATTTGTGGTCTTTATTACGAGATAGCTAGATAGGGATAGTTTTAGATCTCTAAGTCGCTCTTTATGAGAAAACTTGGAGAAGGTGTGTCATATGGGCCTCACATAGTAAATTTTATTGAATAAATTGAGCATATAGAAGTTCTAGAGTTTAATATACCTAAATAATTATGAACTGATCTCATACTTTCTCTACTCCCTTGAAGATTCTCTAGATTTGTTGTGAATTTGAATATGAAGAACATTGAGAACACTCTTCTAGATCTCCTTACTCTACTTTTCTAAGTTGATAAGGACATGAAGCATGAAAAAATTGTTTTTCTCATAGAGAACAAAATTAAGTGAAATGTGAAAATTTCTAATACTGATAATAAATTTAAGGAATCTTCAAAATGACCTTCTAATAAAATGAAGATCGAAGGACAAGAAAGGGAACAATATGTTTTCTATTTTAACTGTGGTAAGAAGGGTCACTAGAAGAAGAACTTCATCACTACTAAAATAAAAGTAGAAGCTTTAGGTGTCTTCATTATCAAGTGAAATCTTTCTGTTTCTATAAATTATGTATTAGATATAGCTTGTCATGCTCACATATGTATCTAATTATAGGAATCAAGTGGATTCATAAGATTTGTGCGAGGTGAGATGGATCTAAAAGTCACTAATTGGGCCAAGATTGTTGTAGTAGTTACTAGAGACTACCACCTCACATTTTAGACTATAATGATATTGGTTTTAAAGATTTTTTATTATGTTTCATCAATTACCAAAAACATTATTTTTGTGTCTAGACTTGATTCAGATGGATTTATTTTAAAATTTGGGAATAAATATTGCTTTTTTTACAGAGATAGCATATGTTATGGTAAGACATGCCTAAATATTATCCTTTATGTGTTATATTACACAAACTAAGTGATGATAATTGATAATGAATCTAGTTCACATGACATATATCACACCTAATTGTGGCTTCAATGCTTAGTGTAACACCCTGAGATTTTATGAGAAATATTCTTTTTAATTTATTTGATGTATTGTGTTGTATGATTCACCAATATTATCTTGTGCTTGATGCAATGTCGTATTATCTTGTAGTATACACAACACTATTCTTGGCTTGTGTTGCATGCAAGAGCGACCTTCCTCAATAGCGTGTGTTGTACGCAATACCGAGTTTCACTAAAAAACAATATATTGTTATAACATTATTATGAACTAGCCATTATGTATAGTATTAAACACATTTTTAATTTTATAACATTATAATTCATCTTACACATATTCTAGAACATGGTATGTAAACAAAATAAATTTTTTGGGTAAAACAAGTATTTTTCAAAAAAATGCAGTTTTGTCGCCTTTTGATGGCGCACCCACTGTAAATCTAGTTTTTGACATGTTTATAAGTTAAATTTGACAAAATAAAATTATTATTTTGAATTAGTATATAAAAATTTACTTTGGATAAATTTTTGATATTTTTCTGACAACGTTCTTATTTTGATGAATAGTAAAAACGCGCTAAATTTTACTTAAAAACAACTTTTTTCATTGAGGTAATTTATATGGTTAAATTATAATATTAAATTGTTTTAAAGTATAAATATAATATATTTTTACCATTTAATATAATTTATGTCTTTATAATTAATTTTACATTAAATTCGTAAGTAAAATCAATTCAATCTTTTGCAATATTTTAAACAAAAACCTGTTTTTTTTTACAACGAGATTAATTTTAAATTAATTACTGCAACTTCTATGTTTTGAATTTGGAAAAATGGATTCCATATTTGGAATCAGTAGGTCCAAATTATTTTAATAGGCTACTTTTTTTATTTTCAGGCATTATGAATAGTAACTATGGTAAATTTTATTTACCACATTAAAGGTAAATTAGGTAATTAAGGGTAAAAATAATATTATAAAATTACCCTAACACTTGTATTAATATAATTGGATGATTCAATTTCATCCTAAAATATACTTTGGTCAAAATTATATCTATTATAACCCACTTTTATGTGATTAAGACCTTTAATTTATTTTAATTAAATGAAAGTGAAATATGTCTCACTCAAACTTTAATAATTAAATTATTTTTAATATAAGGTTATACAGAATATAAATTCATTTATAAATACTCATTTGAAATCTAATTTTTTTTATTTATCATGGTAATTTATTTGTAATTTTTAAGAAATATATAATTAACTTAATAGCTTATACATTAATGATGCAGAAATTATTTATTTAGTGAAAAATCAATAATATAGTTCTTATTAACCTAATAATACCCATAAAAGGCCCGAAAACCTGACCAAAACTTATTGGTCGTGTAAATATAAACCATAACCATCTATAGGTAGAATTTTTTACCATCGGTAGTCTTATAAAAGCGATTGTGATACTTATATTATTTTATTTTAAATGATGTCAAAGTTGTCACCTACATAAATTAATAAACATAACATTTTAAAAGTTGGGTATTTTAGAAGATAAATTCGACTAAAAGTATTATTATGAAATCTATTAGATTTATATTCATCATATTATTTTATTTTTAATTTTTATGCAAAAAATAAGTATATTAAATAATTATACAAAAATTTTGTAGTAATTATTTTATTAAGATAAATATCAAATAAATGGTTTAAAAATATTAAAATAAATATAATATGAAATAATTAATATGCTCCATGAACTTTATAGAATATTATTACATGTTAGGAACCTATTAAATATTTTTTTAGAATATATTTTCTGTTTTTATTTTATTTAAATTCAAATAAATGAAGTGTCAAAATTTACACTACTGGTATTTTATAAAAATAACATATTATTAAATTATTTAAAAATCACAAAAATATTTAAAAATTAAAAATTGAAAATTATATGGTCTAGAAGGTTATAAAGTATCCAATTATGGAAAATTTACAACATTTAAGTATGTATTTATAACAATTTAAAATTTATAATATTATTACCACAAATAAAAATAAATAGATTAAATAAGGATAAATCAAAATGATAAGGTTTAAAATAAACTTCAAACATGTATAAATTTTACTGGTTGATTTGATTACAAACCTATATCATCTCATATTTGAATTGAGTCATTTTTAGAGGTTTTTAAGTGGGTTTTGAATTTATTATAAATTAATA
The DNA here is from genome assembly GCA_963277665.1 of Viscum album. Classification (NCBI taxonomy): domain Eukaryota; kingdom Viridiplantae; phylum Streptophyta; class Magnoliopsida; order Santalales; family Viscaceae; genus Viscum; species Viscum album. Next base: position 1,169,747,944 of record OY728164.1, read on the forward strand.
TTATTTAGGTTTCCAAAGGTGCCCCTCTCCTCCCTTATAAAAGGGCACATCCTCCCTCTCCACTTCACACCAATTTTGAGCTTTAAAATTCGTCCAAACTCTGACCATTTCACTTTTACATTTCCCTAGAAATCTACTATAGGTTTTGGTCTTCTTCAAATACCAACTTTAGTGCCCTAAGAGGAGGTTAAGAGGAGGCGCGTTGAAGAAGAGGTAATGTCCTTTACCGATTCTTTCAAACTTATTTCTTCTCCAACTTCCTCTATATGAGTTGTTTCATTATTAATTAATAACTCCAGTATCACTTGTATACTGATATGTTATTATGAATATAAAACAACCATATTCTATCTTCTATCCATCTTATGAAAAAATGAAATCACCACGCGTGCGTACGTACGGCTTACCATCTCCACACCGTGGTGTAATCTTTTATTTCATCACTAACATACTTGGATGTGTATAATGATGGGAGAAATAACTATATATTATTATTGTAAAGTTATATTTATTTTGAGATATTATACACCATACACTTCAATACAATTCCACAATCATGGTAATGATATCATCGCTCGTCCGTACGTACGGCCTACCGTCTCCACGATGTGATGCGACTAGTTCTACATGATCTTCATTGAATAATAATTATATAAATGAATTGAATGAATAAATATGATATATATTAAAATAATACCATTCTTTAAATGATGTATCTATAATCTAAAAATAGTAATAAGAATTTATTTGACAAAACGCGCATAAGAACATAAGGCAATGAACACCCGAATAACAAGTTGCAATGAAATATTACTAATAAGAAGATAAGAATATGACCATATATGATATCATAATAATGAATATGATTCTGTAATAAGTCAATGACATTATTTAAATCATTATACAGGAGGTTTGGATACGTACAAAGCATATCGGACTTAAGGTAAGGGATTATTTCGTCTCACTTTTATTTCTGTGAGACATCTGCCTTAATCACCATCTATTTATTTTGTATGGTGTTTATGCTTCCCATGAATGTTTTATGATTTTTATTATGAAGGATATGATATTTACATATGCATGTAATTTTCTTTATTTTATTACACGTATGATTTCACTGATCATAAATGGTAAGGGATAATTTTGCAATCTCATTTTTTTCTGAGATTGTTTATTTGGAAGTATTTACTAGGGTTATATTTATCATCCATTTCCATGTTTTAGATAAATGTTTTCATGAAGTATTTATTATTCTTCCATGCATTTTTAAATTCATGTTTACCCCTTTTTTTACTTTTACTATGTGGTATGGAATGAATATTTCTTTTGTTAATCATATGAGGTACTTTTTGACTTTTCCGAAAAAAGTATGAGAAGATTGTTTTTTTTAACTTATACAGCATGAATGAATTTTTACTGTTTCATAATGCCATATTTTTATGAAGCTTACTCTATAATATTTCATTATTATTTTCAACCAAAATCCTTTTCTTTTAAAATTTCATGGAATTTTGTGAAAAGAAAATGATTTTGAAAAAGAAAGGATATTTTCCTCAAGAATTCATTTCAAGTGTTTTATCAAAACTATTTTCCATATAAGATGAAATTATTTAGTATGTTTATGTTTCAAGAATAATGTCTTTATTATTTACATGGTTTTATTTTTCATATCATGAAATTATATCCATTTGTTTTATATGGATTATGTTATGATGGGATGATGTTTATGAAACCCATTTTATTCATTGTGTTATGATGAATGATTTATGTTTATTTTGTGGCACACAAAAGAATGATTTCATTATCAGATGGGTGGGACCTATATCTCCCTAAAATGAATTGGGTAAAGATTTATGTATCATGAGAAAGACATGGATTGAACAGTAAGTGAATCCGGTTTAGTAATACAGGGCTGGAATGGAAAGTAAACCCGGTTCAGTAATGGACTTTTTCCACTATGATGGTCTTGGTAGCAATGTCTTGGCTACTATGGAAATCATAACATGTGCTTAATGGATGTCACAATTACATGTTTTATTCCCATGCTATTTTATCATGATTAATGTTCCTTTATGATCTATTCCTTACGTACTGCCATGATTTATTTCACAACTCAATATTTTGATGTTTAAACATTATGTTCATGTTTTAAAGTTCAAATGTATATGGTTTGTTTTATTTTCTCCATGCTTACCCTTACTGAGCATTTTAGCTCACCCTTTATATGTTTTCTTTTCCCCAGAATATAAAGAAAGGTTTTATGTAAGAAAACAAAAGTGGAAGATCTTTATGGGAGATGTTGAGGATCTTTCACCATGATTAGAAGATTATATTCCAAGTTTCCAAAGACACTAAACTATTATGGTCCTTGGGTGTCTATTTTTGTTATGTATTAAGTATTCTATAAAAGTAATGTAATTTTCATGTACATCAAGCTTGTGTCTCTACAGTTGGTATCAGAGGAAAGGTTTAGTTAACCTTTGGAAACTAGGATGCGAAAACTTTAGTGAGATCCCTAGAGATTTTTCTAAGGTATGTCTTGGGTTGTCCCTAAGGTTAAGTATAAGTATAAGTTACAGTCCTATAATTATGTTTACGATCATGAATAACCTAGGGTGAACCTAAGGTGTCATTGATTAAAGATTTTTTGATAAGTTAGACATCTCATAAGTGAATTTTTATAATTATGTGGTTCCTCATTATTTTAACTGTTTATTACACTATGGTTTCTGATTTTAGTCAATGGTGGGAACGAGAAGGAATTCAGTTAACATTGATTACAATAGACAAATTGGTGACTATGATCAAAAAAATTATGTAATTCCTGGAGAGAAAGATATTATGATTATGCTGAATCAGTCATCTCGATATATGATTAACAAGGTGAACATTAGCTATATTCCTAAGTCTTAAAATAAGAGGAAGATGGAATTTTATACATGTTCTAATGGTGAGGAACATAAAGGATAGAATATTAAGCTTTATACATATCAAAAATAAGGGAATAAGAACCTTGAGGAATACCTCAAATGGAGGGGAAGATGTTATCTATGTGGGGAAAAGGGGCATAGAGTGATAGACTGTTATGGAGTTCAATGTCCTATCTCTGTAGAACATGGGAATTACCCAACTCAATGCCCTAACCTAAGAGGTTACTTCTAAATCAAGGAAGGACCAATTACATGACAATAATTTAAGAGGATGGATTAAAGGGATTATGTATTGGAATTCAAGAATAATGTTGTTGAGGTACTTTTATGGTATATTGAAATATTTATGTATTGGTCCATTGTGGTTTTCTATAAGCATATGGTACTGGTAACCATGAAAAGTGATTGAAATATTTTTGGAAAATAGATTATATGCGCATAATGAATGGATAATGAGATAATGAAATGTTTGATAGTATTAATGATCTCATAACTGATATAAGGACAAATTGATATCATGGTTTGAGTATATATAATGTTTGGGATTTTTGTATGTGGAAAGAGTTAACTTTTGATAGTATTCATGTTTTCACTAAGATTCTATGGTAATTCATGTTTCAATAGAATACATGATTAAGGAATTCACATGTTTGGTATGTGACCAACAAGATATATCTTATGATATGCGGGGGATAAATGATGGTATTCAATTCTTGGTAGATGACTTTTCTAGTAGTCATTTTCTTTATACTATGAGATTGGATAGAAGTATTTTTGATAAGCCTAAAGGTTGTAATGGATTAAGTTAGACATCATATAGTATTGTTTAAGGATAGAACATGTTTTTTGATATTATTTCTGGAATGTTATAATATTATAGTTTTAGAAAAAGGACAACCCGTAGTACGGGCGACAACCCATTGCGTTGGAAAAGGCTATGGGAATCGAACCCACAATCGAAGTGTGACAGACCTTTATCGCCTACTACTGGCCTACAGGAAGTCCCTGGTTAGTATAAATTAGTTTTAATTTATTAATTGGTATGATATATGAAGTATAATTCCATTTTTGGAACCATATATGATTAATCTCACCATATATGGACTTATGTATATAACTTTTGCTAACCTTATGTTTGAGACAGATGGAATGACCTATCATTCTATCGCATGATCTGCTAACACTTCACAGAAGACAAATTCAACTTCATTTCTTTAAGAGATGAAGTGTAAATTGTTCAAGGCACAAACAATAGCGAGATTGAACCGAAATCAAGTAAGTATTTCTTTTAATTCAAAAAATCTTCAACATTAGGGAAATGATCTTAAAAACCAAAAATGTTGTCCCAGTTCCCTCATATCAAATGAATCATATGGTACCTTAGATCATCACAAATTTATGGCTTTGTGATTGTTGGCTTCTTCATAGCCATGTTCTCAACCACTCTCCATCAGAACTTGATGGTTAGATTTCTCTTCCATATTCATATTTTCACTTATATTCTCTTATGTGGAAACCTAGTGATGAGTTAATTTGGGTAACTGTTACATTTCATACTTTAGTTTTTAATGTTAAGTTTTGGTATTCCTTTTTATGATGTGGGTTTCTATGAAAGAAACTTTCAAGTAGTAAATGAATTATAACCCCGACGAATTTCGAGGGCGAAATTCATTTTAAAGGGGGTAGAATATAACTCCCCAAAATTTTATGAGAAATATTCTTTTTAATTTCTTTAATGTATTATGTTGTACGCTTCACCAAGATTAGCTTGCACTAGATGCAACACCGTATTAGCTTGTAGTATACACAACACTATTCTTGGATTGTGTTGCATGCAAGAGCGACCTTTCTCAATAGCATGTGTTCTATGCAATACCGAGCTTCACTAAACAACGATATATTGTTATAACATTATTATGAACTAGCTTTTATGAATAGTATTAAACACATTTTGAATTTTATAACATTATAATTCATCTTACACATATTCTAGAACATGGTATGTGAACAAAATAAATTTTTCAGGTAAAATAAGTATTTTTCAAAAAAAAATGTATTTTTGCCACCTTTTGATGGAGCACCCACTATAAATCTAGTTTTTAATTTACTTTGTATAAAGTTTTGATATTTTTCTGACAACATTCTTATTTTGATGAATAGTAAAAACACGCTAAATTTTACTTAAAACAACTTTTTTCATCGAGATAATTTATATGGTTAAATTATAATAGTAAATTGTTTTAAAGTATAAATAGAATATATTTTTACCATTTAATATAATTTATTTCATTATAATTAATTTTACATTGAATTAATAGGTAAAATCAATTCAATCTTTTGCAATATTTTAAACAAAAACCCATTTTTTTGACAATGGGATTAATTTTAAATTAATTACTGCAACTTATATGTTTTGAATTTGGAAAAATGGATTCCATATTTGGAATCAGTAGTTCAAAATTATGTTAATAGGCTAATTTTTATTTTTTTCCATTATGAATAGTAACTACGGTAAATTTTATTTACCACAGTTAAAGGTAAATTAGGTAATTAAGGGTAAAAATATTATTATAAAATTACCCTAACACTTGACTTAATATAATTGGATGATTAAATTTCATCCTAAAATATACTTGGGTCGAAATGGTATCTATTAGAACCAACTTTTATGTGATTAAGACCTTTAATTTATTTTATTTAAATGAAAGTGAAATATGTCTCACTCAAACTTTAATAATTAAATTATTTTTAATATAAGGTTATACAGAATATAAATTCTTTTATAAATACTCATTTGAAAGATAAAAAGTTTTTCTTTATCATGGTAATTTATTTGTAATTTTTAATAAATATATAATTACCTTAATATCCTATACATTAATGATGCAGAAATTATTTATTTAGTGAAAAATCAATAATATAGTTTTTATTAACCTAATAATACCCATAAAAGGCCCAAAAACCTGACCAAAACTTATTTTTCATGTACATATAAACCATAACCATCCAAAGGTCAACGTTTTGACCATTTGGAGCCTTATAAAAGCGATTATGACACTTATATTAGTTTATTTTAAATGATTTCAAAGTTGTCACCTTCATAAATTAATAAACTTGACATTTTAAAAGTTGGGTATTTTAGAAGATAAATTCTACTAAAAGTATTATTATGAAATATATTAGATTTATATTCATAATAGTATTTTATTTTTAATTTTTATGCAAAAAATAAGTATATTAAATAAATATACAATAATGTTGTAGTAATTATTTTATTAAGAGAAATATCAAATAAATGGTTTTAAAAATATTAAAATAAATATAATATGAACTAATTAATATGCTCCCTGAATTTTCTATAAGAATATGACATGTTAGGAACCTATTAAATATTTTTTTTCGAGTATATTATCTTTTTGTATTTTATTTAAATTCAAATAAATTAATAGTGTCAAAATTTACACTATTGGTATTTTATAAAAATAACATATTATTAAATTATTTAAAAATTAAAAAAAATATTTAAAAATTAAAAATTAAAAATTATATGGTCTATAAGGTTATAAAGTATCCAATTAGGGGAAATTGACAACATTTAAGTATGTATTTATAACAATTTAAAATTTATAATATTATTACCACACATAAAACTAAATAGATTAAATAAGGATAAATCAAAATGATAAGGTTTAAAATAAACTTAAAACATGTATAAATTTTATTGGTTGATTATATTACAACCCTATCACATCTCTTATTTTAATTGAGTCATTTTTGGATGTTTTTAAGTGGGGTTTGAATTTATTAGAAATTAATATTATTTAGGTTTCCAAAGGTGCCCCTCTCCTCCCTTATAAAAGGGCACATCCTCCCTCTCCACTTCACACCAATTTTGAGCTTTCAAATTCGTCCAAACCCTACCCATTTTACTTATCCACTTACCTAGAAACCTAATATAGTTCCTCGTCTTCTTCAAAGACCATATTTAGTGCCCTAAGAGGGGGTTAAGAGGAGGCGCGTCGAAGAAGAGGTAATATCCTTTACCGATTCATTCAAATTTATTTCTTCTCCTACTTACACTATATGAGTTGTTTCATTATTAAGTAATAACTCCAGTGTCACTTGTATACTGATATGTTATTATGAATATGAAACAACCATATTATATCTTCTATTCATCCTATGAAAAAATGAAATCACCACGCGTGCGTACGTACGGCTTACCGTCTCCACGTCGTGGTGTAATCTTTTATTTCATCACTAACATACTTGGATGGGTATAAGGATGTAGGAAATAAATATATATGATTATTTTAAAGTGATATTGATTCTTAAATATTATACACCATACACTTCAATACAATTCCACAATCATGGGAATGATATCATCGCTCGTGCGTACGTACGGCCTACCGTCTGCACGATGTGATGCGACTCGTTCTACATGATCTTCATTGAATAATGATTATATAAATGAATTTAATGAATAAATATGATATATATTACACTAATATAATTCTGTAAATGATTTATTTATAACCTAAAAAGAGGAATAAGAATTTATTTGACAAAACACGCATAAGAACATAAGGCAATGAACACCTGAATAACAAGTAGCAATGAAATATTATTAATAAGAAGATAAAAATGTGACCATATATGATATCATAACAATGAATATGATTCTGTAATAAGTTAATGACATTATTTAAATCATTATAGAGGTTCGGATACGTACAAAGCATATTGGACCTAAGGTAAGGGATTATTTCGTCTCACTTTTATTTCTGTGAGACATGTGTCTTAATCGCCATCTATTTCTTTTGTATGGTGTTTATGATTCTCATTAATGTTTTATGATTTTTATTTTTAAGGATATGATATTTACATATGAATTTAATTTTCTTTATTTTATGACACGTATGATTTCACCGATCATAAATGGTAAGGGATAATTTTGCGATCTCATTTTAATCTTAGATTGTTTATTCGTGAGTATTTACTGGGGTTATATTTATCATCCATTTCCAAGTTTTAGAGAAATGTTTTCATAAAGTATTTAATATTATTCCATGCATTTTTAAATTCATTTTTACCCCTTTTTTGACTTTTACTATGTGGTATGGAAGGAATATTTCTTTTGTTAATCATACGAGGTACTTTTTGACTTTTCCAACAAAAGTATGAGAAGATTGTTTTTCTAACTTATACGGCATGAATGGATTTTTATGGTTTCATAACGCCATATTTTTATGAATCTTCCTATATAATATTTCATGATTATTTTCAACCAAAATCCTTTTATTTTAAAATTTCATGGCATTTTGTGAAAAGAAAATAATTTTGAAAAAGAAAGGATATTTTCCTCAAGAATTCATTTCAAGTGTTTTATCAAAACTATTTTCCATATAAGATGACATTATTTAGTATGTTTATGTTTCAAGAATAATGTCTATATTGTTTACATAGTTTGATTTTTCATATGATGAAATGATATCCATTTGTTTTATATGGATTATGTTATGATGGGATGATGTTTATGAAACCCATTTTATTCATTGGGTTATGATGAATGGTTTATGTTTATTTTGTGGAACACGAAAGAATGATTTCATTATGGGATGGGTGGGACCTATATCTCTCTCTAATACATTGGGTAAAGATTTATATCTCATGAGATGGACATGTCTGGAATGGAAAGTGAATCTGATTCAGTAATACAGGGATGGAACGGCAAGTAAACCCAGTTCAGTAATGGACTTTGTCCACTATGATGGTCGTGGCAGCAATGCCTTGGCTACTATAAAAATCATAACATGTGCTTAATGGATGTCACAATTACATGTTTTATTCCCATGATATTTTATCATGATTAATGTTCCTTTATGATCTATGCCTTACGTACTGCCAAGATTTATTTCACAACTCAAGATTTTGATGTTTAAACATTGTGTTCATGTTTTTAAGTTCAAATGTATATGGTTTGTTTTATTTTCTCCATGATTACCCTTATTGAGCATTTGATCTCACCCTTTATATGTTTTCTTTTCCCCAGGATATAAATAAAGGTTTTATGTAAGAAAACAAAAGTGAAAGATCTTTATGGGAGATGTTGAAGATCTTTCACCAAGATTAGAAGATTATGTTCTGAGTTTCCAAAGCCACTAAACTATTACATTCCTTGGGTGTCTGCTTTTGTTATGTATTAAGTATTCCAAAAAAGTAATTTAATGTCCATGTACATCAATCTTGGGTCTCTACACTTAGGTTATGTAAATTAAAAGTGTTTGACTAACTTACATCAAGATGAATATTTATATTCTTTTGAACCAAATCTATCTATAATATGTCATGATTTTTTTCAAGTTAAAATAAACAAAGATCCATTTAGTGGAAGTGAAAGGGCCACAAATATTCAAGAGGTGTTTCATAAAGATGCGTGTGGACCATTTATTACTGATGCGAGGGATGGATACTCATACTTCATGAATTTTACCAACCAATTCAATAGATGTGGATATGTATACTTAATAAGGAATAATTCAGGTTCCTATGATAAATTAAATGAATGAAATAATGAAGTTGAGAACCAAATTTTTAAGAAGATAAAGAAACTTCGCTCAGAATATGGTGTAAAATATCTAAACCAAGTGTCCATTGATTGTATATAGGATTTTAGGATTATATATCAACTCATGCCTACTTATACACTATAATGGAATAGTGTAAGTAGAAGGAAGAACCACACCTTAGTGATATTAAAGATAATTCATGCAAGTATTTCATTATCCTTTTGAAGATATGCATTACAGACAATAACATACACACTAGACTAAGTGACAACTAAAGTGAAATACATTTTTCCATTCATTCTATGGAGTGTAAAGAAACTCACTTTGTCACATTTATGTTCTTGCAGGTGTGAAGCATTTTTTAATGCCTCTATAAGTAACAAACTAGCACCACGAGGCACTAAGTGTGCCTTTATAGGATATCCTAAGGAAACTAAAGGGTATAACATATATGAACCTTCATAAAAGAAGGAAATTGTGGAATAAAAATACATATTCCTTGAGATGAGGCATATCTATAAAAGATATAGTGGGAGTGAGATAGTATTTTATGAGGTAATGGATCAAGATACACAAGAGTTGGTATAGAAACATATTCCAAAAAGACCTATGGAGGAAGATGTTCCAGAGGCACAAGTGCTATATAGGAGTACAGGAGAGGTTAGAAAACTTGAAAGATATTTTTTCCTAGTAACCAAAGATGGAGAATCATTATTAGTTATTAATAATGATCTTGTAAATTGTAATAAATCATCATGTCGTATAGAATTTTCCAAGTGAAAAGATGCCTTGAATTTTGAAATAGATTTCATATACCAAAACCATGTATGGATTTTGGTAGATCCTCCAATGGATGTAAATATCATTGAATTTAAATGGGTATTCAAGAAGAAACTAGACGTATATGGAAAATTAAATACCTATAAATCCAGAATTGTTGCAAGGGGGTTTAAACAACATCAATTCATTAACTATTATGAAATATTTTCACCAGTCTCCATACTTAAATCCATCAAAATTAACTTTCCATAGCAATTTATCATGACTATGAGATTTGGAAAATGGATTTCACAACATATTTCCTCAATGGGGACCTATAAAAAATGTCTATATGACACAACCTGAAGGTTTTGTGACTAAAAGGTCAAAAAAGGTGTTCAAGTTGCAGAAATTCATTTATGGATTAAAACAAGCATTCAGATCATGGAACAGTCTCTTTATTGAAACCAAAATAAAATTTGGATTCATAAAGAAAAAATGTGATCCTTCTATCTATAAACGGTTTAGTGGGGGTGAAAATGTTTTCTTAATAGTATATTTTGATAACATACTACTTATTAGAAATGAAATACCAGTCTTATAGTTTGTTATGATTTTGTTAAACACATGCTTCCCCATGAAAGACTTTTGTGCAACAACATATATTCTTGGGATAAAAATCCATCATGATAGATTCGAGAGGCTGCTTAGAATAAGTTATGTTACATACATTGGTAATATTTTAAAGAGATTTAGCATAGAGGAATCCAATATATTGCTTCCAATTTCACATGGCATACATCACTATAAGAAAATGTATCACTAGACACATGGGGAGATACATAGGAAGTATGTATCTGTGATAGGGTTAGTTATTTATGCCATATTGTGTGCCAGACTAGATGTTTCATACGCCTTAAGCATGGTAAAAAGATATCAAGCTAGCCTAAGATACCTTCATTGAATGTTATAAGACTATCCTAGATAACCTTAGGCGTACTAAGTATATGTTCCTGGTTTATAGAGGAGAGAAGGCAACAGTCATTGGGGGTTATACATATGTTAGTTTCCAAACAGATCAAGATGATCTGAAATTGAAATTGGTATATCTTCACTCTAAATGGAGGGGTTGTGATCTATAAGAGATCAAAGAAATCCATGGTCACTAATTATACAGCATATACCAAGTATATTATAGCTTCTCATGTAGCTAGAGAAGTGGTTTGGATAAGCAAATTCATTCAGGATATTGATGTGGTTCCTAATAGTAAAAAAGTTATAACGCTCTATTATAATAATACTCTAGTAGTGTTTCTTTCCAAATAGATTAGGTCACATCAATGGATGAAGCACATACTCTAGAAATATCATCTCTTGAGGGATTTTTCTCAGAGAGGTGACATCATAGTAAATAGAGTTTCCACATGAGACAATGTGATAGAATCATTGACTAAAGCTCTTTCTCAATAAAATCATGAACATCATGTGAGAGATAATATAATCAAAGTTATCATTAGATGGATCTAGTTGAAGTGGGAGTCTATTGGAGTTGGTGTCTTAGAATTAAGTACTTTGTACTTTAGATTGCATGTGTATTCGTGGATTTGAACATGAATTAGTATCTTATCACATATTGATTATTCTTATATGTAACATTAATGTGATAATGTCCTAGAGTATTTTTCACATTTAAAAGGTCACATTAGTTCTCCACTATGATGGTAACCTTAAAGTGTTATGGCGATATTCTTAAACATTAGTCATATGGTTGTATGACATCATCTGATGGGACATAGACAATGCAGACTATTAGGTTTTGGATACTCATGAGAGGATGAGACTTCATCCCATGGAGTTCACACTTTGTAATCTCCAAGACAGGAAATTATGAGGACATACATGCAAGTAGGCATTCTACATGTTTACGCATCATTAGATATTCTTATTTGTGAACATGTTAGACTTTAAAATTATTATTAATACGTATTATTACTTGTGTACTTTGATGTATTCACAAATATGATGGTGTCATATGTTTTTAATGAAGTATTGTGTGTTGAGTGCATCATGGGTGATATGTTATTAATGAATAATTTGAGGAAGGATTTTTCCCTTCCATATTTATAGAATTTATTATCTTGACCCTTTTGTTGGAACTAAATTTCATGGCCATGGAATATTGATGGGTTGATTTTATATAGTTAAAGAAAGACTTGTCGAGCACATAGGTTGATGATGTGATTATACAACCTACTTGATGAGATATCAAGATAAAGAGATAATGTTATATAATGATCATTCATATGTGGTTGTTGATGTTGTGGCATTAACTTCTTCATCTTGGGTGCCTTTATGTGTTATTATATGCTGATATTATACTTTAGATAAACCTACCTAATTCTGCCGAGAAAAAAGCCTAAAGGGTCATACACTTAGTTTTTTATTGATCTTAATTAAATTCTATTTGGATTTAATTATTGAAATAAATATTATTCTTTGGATTGTGGAATAATATTTATTCAAGATTTATTGATTGAAAATATCTAGTCCATATATTTATGTGTGAGTTGAATATTAAAATAAATATTTATTCACAAGACCATGGATATTATAGATATTAATTTATTTATTGAATTAATAATATTTATTATTTGAGGTTTGGTAAATTTTGAGGAGGAATTACAGATCAAGTTATTGGGTTTGGCATGAATGGTGTATTAAATATCATCTAAATAAATATCAATTTATTTATTTAAAGTAATTATATTTTATATTCATGAGTTTAGATTATATCAAGTAAATAATAATAATAATAATATAATTATCTATACATGGGGTTTTCTAGGGTTTATTGGAATAATTAAGGGCCTATATGCAATTATTTATTCTCTAACCTAGATCTATAAATACCTGATTATATCATTTCACAAGTTTAGATGTTGTTTCACACAACATACTCTTATAGAGATTCTCTAAACCTTAGAGAAAAAAAGATTTAGGACTCTCTTAAGAACTAAGATCTTCCACATTACTCCTCCTCTCAAGAACAAGAGAACAAAAATCAATCCTTTAAAGGTTTGTGTGGTGATCAAAGGGAGTGACACGGGATGATCAATATCATCGGGATAGCACTAGGAGTACCATCAGTGATTCTTCGAGATCATAAGATCACATGTAGATCACCACTAAATGGATTCTACTTTAGATTATCTGGTGCAACAATGATACCAACAATCAGAGGTTTAAATAATAAACATATTCTTTGAAGAAAGAGCACCCAAGACCAAGGTAAGTATTACATTTAAATTAATTGTAAATTTAATGCAAAAAATGATCTCTCCTAGTTCTAATGTTATTTCTCAATCTTCATCAAATTCAATTCATTGGTCATGAATTTTATCATTATGTACATTGTAGATTATTCATTGAAACCCAGTAAAAACTGAGTTGGCCATGACCCAATAGACGCTTATGTTGTGTCCATAACATTCAGATAGACAATGCGAAGATTTTTTAATGGACATTATAAACTATTTAAGCATTAGATGAGGTTATAGAGGTTTTAAATTTGTTCTGAGAAGTATGATTCTAATTTGAGGAAGCATGAAAAACCACACTGTGATCATAGGTGAGATAAAGGTCATATTCTTGACAAAGCATTGATGGAAGGAGTTGAAGCTATCATTTTCCATGAGGAGGTGAACCATGTCCTATTTTATATAACTGTAGTGTAATGAGAAAATCTCAGTCATGGTTTTGGGTGATTTTTCAAGAATTGAATCACTAATACTTATGGTCACCATGAGGATACAAACCAGTTGATGATTTATCATATTACTCCATTGTTGGAAGAATTAGAGTCATGGTTCTTAGCATTTTGATAAGATGGTTTGAAAAAATCAATGGTCACCATGAGATAAAGAGAGAAACTGCATCATGGTTATAGACATGGTAGAATATTTTCTTTACATAAATGAGGCATGAATTAATTATAATCATGGTTCTAGAGATATTTTAATGGAGGAATCTAATAGAAAATTCATAACAAAATTACATCATGAAAAGGATTAAACCATGTTAAGGTTGTCATCAAATGTGAAATTTAAAAAATGAAGACATGTATAAAATTAGGAGTATAAAAATTTGATGATTTTGTCTTTCAAAATAAAAAAAATTAATAAAGAAACCATGTCATGGTTAAGGTGGAAATTTCATGGTTGTAAGGTAATTTTCACGATCTATAGATTTGAATATCTTTTCAAACATGAATACATGTGGATCTATTATAGGAGATATAACTCGACCTATTTAGATGCATTTTGTTATACTTTTAAGTGGTATGTCACTTGGCACAATCATGGTAGATATAAATATCATGGAATGTTCCTATCCATCGATCATAGGTTTTGGATGATGAAGAAATTGATTAAAAACTGGATGTTATGGTGTAAAAGGTGTTAGAGTTGGTGTTCTAGGAACAACTATTTGTACTTTGATTACATGAATATTCTATGTATTAAATATTAATAAAACTTCTTATTACATATTGTTTGTTGTTTTTCATGACCCTAATGTAATAATGTCCTAGAGTATATGTCGCATTGATAAGGTCGTAGTAGTTCCCCGCTATGATGAGAACCTTGATGTTCTATGACAATATTCTCAAATAATGTTTTGTAGTTGGATAATGTAGTATTATGGGATATATAGCACATAGAATATCAAGTGTGAGTACTCATAAGCAACTTAGGCTTCTTCTCATGAAGTTTGCACTTGGTAATCTTCAAGATGGGATATTATGAGAAAATACCCGCTAGTAGGAATTTCACATGTTTTAGTGTCATTGAATATTCCTATCTATAAGCATGTGTGATAGTCCTTATACTTTAAGATTATTGTTAATTCATGTTACAACTCGTGTACTTAGACCTATTTCGTCAACCATGATGATAACAGTTCATGGAAAAGTTGGATATGTTGGGTGTATCATGAGTGACATGTCATTAATGAATAAGTTTAGGAAGTATTTTTACCTTCTATCTTTATAGAAGTTGGTATCTCAACCCTTTGATTGGAATAGAACTGTCGCATTAAATTCCATGGTCATGGTGTAACGACGTGTTTATTTCAGATATTCAAAGAAAGATATATCGAGCATATAGGTTGGTGACACGGATGTGAATCCTGCTTGATGAGACATTGTAACAAAGAGATTATATTTCATAGTGTGCATTCATATGTGGTTGTCGACGTTGTGACATTAAGTTCTTTCTCTTGGGTTCCTTGACCCTTTACTAGACAGTAATCTTATACTTTAGTCAAGACCACCTAATGTTGATGAGAAATAATACTAGAGGGTCACACACTAAGTGTTTTCACTAATATTGATTAAATTCTATTTGAGTTTAATTAATGGAATAAAAATTATTCTAAAGTTTGATGAATAATTTTATTCAAGTTATATTGATCGCATAAATTAAATAAATATTTATTGATCGACTTGTGAATAAAATATTTATTTTATTTATTGAATATTTTAATAAATATTTATTCACTAGATTATGAATAAAATGTTTATTCAGTTATTCAATAAATGCTAGAGGATTTCGAACAGACCAAGACTGAGTTTGATGAAAAATATTAATTAACAAAACTATTACATAATATTTATTATTGTGCGAGTTGGTGCGTTCCAAAAAATAATAATTATATAATTATTATTATGTTTAATGGGATTTATTAAAGATAATAAATGTTATTTAATGGTTGGTATGCAATTAAATAATATTTTAACTCAAATCCTAACTCTATAAATTGACAATTATGTCTATAGAGTAGAGGATCAAAAATTGAGAATGGAAAATTGTCGTCCTCAATGAATTCTCTATCAAATCCTCCTCTCTCCCTCTCAAGAATGAGAAGTGCAAGAGGGATTTATTTAAGACCAAAGAATGAGCAGTCAAAAACGAACAACATAAGACATTCGACTCATCACTCTAGTACCCAGAGATCAAGTGGCGTTGCTCATAGATCATAGGAGCATGTATGGATCACAGCTAGAGGGATTATATCCTTGGATCCTAACAGTGTAATGAAGGTAATCCAAAAGGGTCTTTTTGGATGATCAACATTCACCAATGAAGAAAGTTCCTAAGCCCAAGTATTTATTTTTTTCAAATATTAAATAAATTATTTATAAATTTCACGTGAAATATCCTTGCTCTTGGTTTTGGGAAATAATTATTAAAAGAAATTTTAATATATCTCCCACCAACACGTGCTTCTGTTTCACCTGAAACCATCAAGTGGTATTAGAGGGGCATGTTTAAATTTATAATTATTTATTTGATTATTTATCTATGCACAATTGTGGTTAGATTTTCATTTCATGTTATTCATTCTTTAATCCAATTTTAATTAACATGTTAACGACATATTAATCATGTTCGTTCAGTGTTTCATTTTCTTAAAGGTTTAAGAACAAATGAATAATGACTGGAGATGCCATCGGGAAGTGCCAAATCATTTACCGGTAAAACTGGGTTACACGGTGTGCGGTCAGAGCACATGTCATATACCCATGAACATTGTATCTAGATGTGTCGAGAAATTAATTACACGTGGTTCTTTTATTGCACACCATGTGTTGACTGGGCCAACCAGGCACACGACAAGCAGATAGATGGTGTGTAACTGGCATGTACACACCATGTAGTTTGGCTGAGTCAACACACTGAAGCCCCAGGCATGTGACTTGGATATACGGCAACTATGGTGCATGATGTGTAGCTGCATGTACACATCGTGTAGTCTCCCATTAATTGACAAAAATTAAAAATTAAATTAGATTTTAAATTACAGAATTAAAACCTTATTTTATTGATTGGCACACCATTGTGTGTTTGACAATTTAATAATGTTTTTAAATAATTTTAAATGCTCAATTAATTTATTGTAATTAATATATCATTATTGGTTCTACCATTTATTTTTCATGAATTCCATTCATGATGGGTATCTCCAAATAAGACTATATTATCATTAATATGAAAGGGAATTAATTAATTAATTCAAGCACATTTAACTTGAGCATGTATGACTGTTAGTCATTTACTTTTGTGTATTTATTGCATGTATGACTATTCATGAGCTTGACCAAGACTTGTGTATGTGTTGGATGTTTTAATTTAATTTATTGCATGAGTTTACAATTATTTAATATTAAATTAAATTATGTCTCACGAGTCATCCCTCCCTTTATTATTATGTAGGACCTACATGTTCAAGGATAGAATCCCTTTAGCGGTGATCCAAACTATCCTTATGATCAATATTGTAGAAATATAACCTCTTAATTAACAGTAACTTCAAATAGTGGTTTAGATGCCTTCAGGTTGTACTATGCCATGAACATAAATCTTACGTACTAGAATCCTCGATGCCTGATCCTCCTGCTAAATATGTGAATATGAAGAGTTCCTTATCTATGAAAAATATTTGATCGATGCATTCGATGTTCAATGTTTGATTTCTTCATCGATGTCTAGTGAGCTAATGAAGTCTCATAAAAACATGGATGTGTATAAAATGCTTGAGCACCTCTGTGATTTTTACTATGAGAGAGTTAGATAGGAACAATTTGAGATTTCCAAGGTGCTCTTTCAGAGAAAGTTTGGAGAGGGTGCCCCAACTGGGCCTCATGTAGTCAAGATCATTGGCTACATTGAGCACTTAAAGGTTTTAGGGTTTAAACTCCTTAAAGAACTAGGCACCGAACTCATTTTGGAATCACTCCCTCAAAGATTCTTCAGCTTTGTTGTGAATTTTAATATGAAAAATATTGAGAGGTCTTTGCCAAATCTTCTTACTCTTCTTCACCAAGTAGATAAGGATATGAAGCGTGAAAAACCTTATGTACTTATGGTGAATAAAAGGAAATGAAAAGTGAAGATCTTTAAGCTCAAAGCTTCTTCATGCCCTTTTAAGTAGATAAATATAAAGATGCATACAGGGGAACATGATGTTGTCTGTTTCGCATGTGGCAAGATGGGTCGCTGGAAGAAAAATTTCACCCAGCCAAAGACGCAAGGGGAAGTTTTAGGTGCATTTTTTATTGAGTCAAATTTATTTATTTCTACAAATCTTTTATTAGATATAGATTTTAGTTCTCACATATGTATTAAAATACAATAACCAAGTAGATTCAGAAAGATTAACCGATGAGAGGTAGATCTTCGAGCATCCAACAGAGCTAAACTTATTGTTGTGAATATCAGGGATTATCACCTCATGTTGCCAACCAGAATGATCTTGGTTTTAAAGGGTTTTTATTATGTGCCTTTAATTACCAAAAAAATATTTTTATATCCAAACTTGATACAGATGGATTTATTTTCAAATTTGGGAATAAATTTTGCTTCTTTTATAAATATATCAATTATTATGGTAAGGAAAATTTAAATAACGGTATTTATGTGTTGGATTACACGAACCAAATAATATCAATTGATAATAAAGTTACTTCACATGACTCATACCACACTCATCTTTGACATCACCATCTAAGTTACGTGAATGAAAAGCACTTGACTATTAAATCAAGATGGATATTTAGATTATTTTGAACTAAAACCACTTGGTATATGTCATGTATGTTTACAAAGAAAAATGACCAAAGCCCCATTTAGTGTGAAAAGTGAAAGGGATAAAGAGCTTCTTTATTTGGTTCATACCGATATATGTGAACCATTTCCTGTTGAAGCAAGGGGTGGGTACTCATACTTCATAACTTCTACTAATGATTTTAGTAGATGTGTATATGTCTACTTAATGAGGTATAAGTCAAATTATTTTAAAAAATTCAAGGAATACAAGAATGAAGTTGAGAAACAACTTGGTAAGAAGATTAAGAAACTTCACTCGGGCTTTGGTAGATAATATCTTAATCAATAATTCATTGATTATCTATGGGAGTTCAGAATTTTATCTTTAATCACTCCTCTTTATACACCTCAGTGGAATAGTGTAAGTGAAAGGAGGGACCACACCTTGTTGGACATGGTGAGATCAATGATAAGCCATGTGAGCCTTTCATTATCCTTTTGGGGATACATGTTACAAACAACAATATGCATGTTAAACTGAGTGCCAACTAAAGAAACAGATGGTATATTATACCAATTATGGAATGGAAAGAAACTCAAGTTGTCTTACTTACATGTGTGGGGTTATGAAGCATTTGTTAAGGCATATTCAGGTAATAAGATTTCACCCTGAGGTACAAAAGTGTTTCTTTATAGTATATGCCAAAGAAACAAAGGGATGATACCTATACAATCCTTCATACAAAAAGGTTGTGGTTGAAATACATCCCACATTTCTTGAGGAGGATCTAATCTCTAAAAGATATAGTGGGAGTGAGATAAAATTTGATGAAGTCTAAGCTCAAGGTACACAAGACACTACTACAAAAATGGGCAAGGGAAGCGCCCCCTTATATCAGTGCTAAGAAAAACCACTCATAAATGTTACCCTTTATCAGCGCTAAAATTTTAGCGCTGATACAGGGTAACCTTTATCAGTGCTAAACAAGCACCGATAAAACGACCCTTTATCAGTTCTAGAAAAGCGCTGATAAAGAATCACTGTATCAGTGCTAAAATTTTAGCGCTCATAAAACCTTAGTCCATTTTCTTATAAAATTGTTCACACAGTGCCCTCATTTTATAACGACCTAAAGCTCTTGTGGCACTGGAAACCTGTGACTCCCCTCTTTCGCCCACTGAGTTCACGTTTCCGGACCTCCGCCGCCCTTGAGCTTCAGTTTGTCGGACCTCCGCCGCCCACTGAGTTCGTGTTGCCAGACCTCCGCCGCTCTCACTTCTCATTTCCAGACCTATGCCGCCCACTGAGTTCGCGTTGTCGGACCTCCTTCGCCCTCGAGCTTCGGTTTGCCGGACCTCTTGAGATCCAGTTTTCTAGACCTCCCTTTAAGGCATGTTTTCCAAATCATTTTTTAATATTGTTCTCCTCTCCCATCACACATAACCATATGTTGATTTGGCATGATAGATTTAATGGATATTTTAGATTTTGATGGTTGTAGGCTACATGATTCATCCTTTTATAGAAACCTACGAATGTTTTAGGTTATTTCCATTTAAAATCCCTTATGTTTACTTCCATGGTTGTCTTCTTTGGGTGGGTGTTCAAGACCATTAAGGTGGTTATTATTCCTTATTTCCCTATAATTAACAACTTCTTGGTTAGAGCTCAATCTTGATGTGTTGGGTGGTCTATCTTTTAAGAGATTAGTTTTCCATATTTGTGCAAAAACCATTTTATATGATCTATTTATGGTTGGACATAGATAGGCTTTTGGTGTGTACTCAAATGACTAGGATTATGAAGTCTCTTGATGGACCAGGCACTGGGAGGTTTTGGTGTCTACTTCAATGAGACTATCGATGGGTGAAACTCTATAGTGGGAATTCAAGGTTTCCATCGAGTACTTGATCTAGGAATAAATCCTTTTTAGTTTTTTACTTTCTTGTTGTTGGTTGAATCATTGATGGATATTGATTGTGTTATTTAATTTGGATTCATTGGTATGTTTTGGGTGTACCTTTCCTTAGGTTTCGAATTATTTTCTTAGTGGTTCTTCATGGTTAGTGGTTGTAGTCTCTTATTTGGGTGAAGGGATGTGTTCTTAGTATATTTCCATCTTATGTCCCACCATTTTAGTGAAAATTTAAATGGTTGGGTGACCTATGCTAGGTCTCTGGACATTATTGGGATTTTCTCTCTTCTTAGTGATGTAGATGTGTCATTTGGAGATGTATGATGTTCTTGGAGGATATACGCTAAGGGTTCTTGGGAATATTGGTTATCTGTTCATTTTAATTTTTTCATAGTGGTCCTCTATTCGGTGAATCTTCCTATATTTTGTGAATTGTCCACACAATAATTATTGTGTGGAATTTATTTTTTTCTCATCATTTCATATCCTTCGTACTAGAATATTTATTCGGATAAAAAGTGGAACGATGGGGAGAATTGTAACATCTCAGTATCTCTTTCATCAAAGCAATGCTCTTTGAGTTTTTTTGGGTTTCTTGAGGGGTCATAGGATATCCCAGACTGTCATAGAAGGTGTGGACGTGAACATGTAGGTTGAAAATCTTCATGTGGTCCACCGAATGGCCGGTAAGGGTAATTGGCTAGGCAATGGGATTCACAATGGATACAAAAAAAATTCTATAGCCATCAGCTAGCTGGTGGGTCTGTAGTGACTAGCCAGTGGGATAACCTATGGTTATAACATTTATACTATAACCACTATCTAGATGGTGAGGGCCACTATCTATCCAGTGGTGTCGTTGTATATGATAAAGCATCGAGGTAGTAGGGTAATTGCACCCCTATACCCCCATTTATTTATTTTATCTTCTCCCTCAAGTTTAACTCAACCCACTCAAGCCTTGGGAGCCCCTTTGGATAGTTTTTCTCTTCTATCCTCATCACTTGGTGGATTGAAGTTTCATTCGAAATGGTGATCCTCTTTTGGTATTTATTTATTTTCTTGAACTTCAATCTATCTCCATCACTTGATTCTTTGTTCCTGGGGGATATGGAAGCCTTGTTATTTACTATACCTATAATTTTTATGGGTAATTATGGTTATAGTATCTCTTTTACCTTTTATTGAGATCCCTTTTATTTGATTCAATTTTATTCATTTGAGTAGACTCATTAAGATTCATTGTGTTTTGATCCCAAATATTCCAAGTGGGTTTTTCTATACTATATCTTCTTTTTGGGATTCATGTGTTTCGTGAATTCATATTTTATCCATTTAAAGTTGGTTAGACATGTTTTGATCATTTTTAAGCACAAAATAACCCTATTAATTAAAATAATATATGGAATGGATGGTATCTTGTTGTGAATTAACCTTTTTCATTGAAATAAATTAGGTTTCCTTCTACCGTTGGTGGATTTGATATTATAAATGAAAATCATGGTTTAAAATAAAGATAAGTTAATTCTTTAAATAAAATTCCAAATGGTTTTGCATGTGTTTTTTTATTTAATTTTTTTGGGAATGATTTCCAAAATAAATTAAAATGTCTTATTTTTAAATGGTTTATGGTATTGGTATTTTAAAAAATTGAGGGGGTTGATTGTCCTTTTGAACAAAATACCTTTGATCCCAGCCACTATTCATTGTTTGTTGGGGGTGACTTTAATTTCATTTCCAACCCAAAGGAAAGGAAAGGTAGAAGCCCATTCCAGAGGAAGGCCATCCTGGAGTTTGTTCAGTTCATGGCTGGGAAGGTCCTCATTGATCTCAGCTTCTCAGGTGATAGTTTCACCTGATGCAACAACTACAGGGGCCATCACCACTTGTGGAGTCTATTGGATAGGTGTCTATCCAACATGAAAGCCACTAACATATTCTCAAATACCATGTTTTTCATCTTGCTTGAGGTATTTTGATTCACTCCCCCCTCTTGGTTTCCATTTCTTCTTGGCATGATCATCAGGAACGGTTTCACTTCCACCAGTAGTGGGTTAACATCCTAGGGTACCAGGAAATGGTTTTTGAAATATGGAATGAACCCTTGTAGGAGTATCAGGCCACCTTCAACCTCAGTGACCCGACCTCAAACCCCGATAGGTGCGTGTTCACCCCTTCCTCCTCAGGAACCTTCACCACCTGGGACTACTGTCGCATATGGGATCCTTTAGAGTATTTTGATAGATGGAATGATATCATTGGTTTATTGGATTATTAACACCAGTTTGAGATTTATGTGTGACTATATACTTATTATATTTTCTTATTATTTCTTACACACCACCACTTGAGTCGAGTAACCTGATTGAAATCCATATTGGTACTTTGGTTCTGATGTGGATATAGTTTTTTATGTGTTGGTGACATGTGTATATATGGATATATGGGTATTTAGGCATGATTATATTGAATTTATGGCAGAGACCTAGGAGTGGTAGATGTATCATTCTTGATTATTCTTGTGTTTGGTCTGGGGTGATTTGAGGAAACTATAATGAATCTAAAGTAATTATATTTAATGAAGATGAATAAATACTAATGGTTAGGCTCTATTAATCTCTATTTTTATAAGGAAGTGGTTCTATTTTACTGTATTTTGAAGTATTATTTTGTGAACATGAACCATAAATACTAATATTTGAGATTCAAATAGTATGAAGATGAATAAATATTGGATGGATGCTAATCGTTTGACAATAGAGTACGAGAACGGAGTGAAAGAGTTCATCAAGTTTGCAAAGGATCATGCAAAGGATCCTTCTCAAATCCTTTATCCATGTTTACGTTGTTGTTATTCTAGAATACTTACTCTAGAGGAGTTGGAAGAACATTTGATATGTCACATAATAGATCGGAGTTATCAATGTTGGAATAAACATAGAGAAAAAGAGAATGTAGCTACTGGATGGGATAAAACTACATTTTATGGATCATCAGATATGAATACAAATATGGATAATGAAGAAGTCTGTATGAAGGATGTGATTACATATGTTAATGGTGATGAATATTGTATTGAGGAAATAACAAAGACAATTAAAGATGAACTCCTTGATTACCCAAAATTGTTTGAGAAGTTAAAGAGTTGTGCAAAGATGCCATTGTATGCTGCTTGCACTAAGTATACAACATTATCAGTTGTACTGAAGTTGTATAAATTGAAAACAGGCAACGGATGGAGTGATGTCAATTTTACGGAACTACTTGCTCTCTTGAATGACATGCTTCCGAAAGATAATGAGCTCCCAAGATGTACATATGAAGCTAGAAGAATTCTACGCTCAATGGGTATGATTTCTGAAAGAATACATGCCTGACTGAAAGACTGTATATTGTTTCTCAAGGAGAACAAATCACTTACAGAATTCCCAAAGTGTGGTTCTTCTTGATACAAAAAAGATAAATCCAATCCTACTAAAGTTTTATGGTACTTTCCAATCATTCCAAGGTTTAGGCGTCTATATGGAAGTGAAGAAACTGCAAGACAATTTTCATGGAATGCAGATAAAAGAAATAAAGATGGGAAATTACGTCATCAGGCCGACTCTCCTCAGTGGAAGAAAATTGATCATGAGTATCCTGAATTTGGAAAAGATCCAAGAAACCTTCGTCTTGAGTTATCTACAGATGGAGTGAATCCTTTTGGTTTTCAAACCAGCACTCATAGTACATGGCCTATTATGTTGGTAAATTATAACTTTCCACCCTGGTTATCCATGAAGTAGAAATTCATCATGTTATCTATGCTTATATCAGGACCAAAACAACTAGGTAATGATATTGATGTTTATCTGGCTCCTTTGATCGAGGATTTGAAGTTATTGTGGGATTCAGGTGTAATGTTGTATGATGCTTATAAAATTGAATACTTCACGTTGAGAGCGATGTTGTATGGGACAATAAATGATTTCCCTACTTATGGAAATTTTTCAGGCTATAGCATTAGAGGAACTCAAGGGTGTCCTGTGTGCGAAGAAGATACAGAATAAATTAGGTTGAAACATTCATCAAAATCTATGTTTCTAGGACATCATAGATTTCTACCTCGTCGGCATAAGTACTGATCTTGGACGACATCATTCAATGGAATTTCAGAACAACGCGCAACACCGTCTCCACTAACAGGTGATCAGCTGTTTGAGAAAGTAAAAGATCTGAACACTGTTTTTGGTAAACCATTTTCAAAAAACCTTACGAAAATCGGTTGGAAAAAGAGATCAGTTTTTTTGAATTGCCATACTGGAATTGCTTGTACGTCAGACATTTTCTTGATGTGATGCATGTGGAAAAAAATGTATGTGACAATGTTATCGTAACGTTGCTAAATTCCCCTGGCAAAACAAAAGATGGAATTAAAGCAAGGTTGTACATGGTTGACATGGGAATACGAGAAGAGTTGGCTTCTGTGAAGGGTGAAAATCGAATGTTTCTTCCTCCAGTTGCTTATACTCTATCTAGGGAGGAGAGATATCAGTTTTGCAACTTCTTCAATGATGTAAAGGTTCCATAGGGGTACTCATCAAATATCAAGAACATTGTTTCAATGAATGATTTGAAGTTAAAAGGTTTGAAATCACGTGATTGCCATGTTTTGATGCAAGATCCAATTCCTATAGCTTTACGTTTCATTTTTTCCAAGAATGTTTGTCATACATTAACCAAACTTTGTTTCTTTTTCAAAGCTATATATAGAAAAGTTTTAGACCCGATGAAATTGCCAGCTATGGAAAAAGAAATTTTCATCATATTATGTGAATTAGAAATGTTCTTCCCACCAACATTATTTGATATGATGGTTCATTTGATGATTCACTTGGTGAGAGAGATTCGACTTTTTGGTCCTGTGCACTATAGATGGATGTATCCTATTGAACGGTATATGAAGATTTTGAAAGGGTATGTCAAAAATAGAAGTTGGCCTGAGGGTTGTATAGTGGAGCGATATATTGTTGAGGAAGCTATTGAATTTTTTACTGAATAACTATATGATGTAAAAAACATTGGTCTCCTGAAATCTCGTCACACTGGACGCATTGAGGGTGAGGGAATTTTTGGAAGAGAAGTTGTGACAATTAGTATTACAGATCGGGAGCAGGCCCATATTTATGTTTTTCATAACAGTTGGGAGGTTGCTCCATATATTGAAACTCACAAAGAAATTCTTAGGAAGTTGAATCCATCAGGGGCTGAAAAATAGTTATCAGATACACATAATCACCAGTTTATAGGATGGTTTCAAGACCATATTTTTAAGCAGTTGAATGAAAATCCAAATTCAATTTCAGAATGACTTCGATGGCTAGCCATTGGACCAAGTGTGTATGTATTATCTTACAGTGGTTATGTAATTAATGGTTATATATTCTATACAGATGAACATGATTCAAAATAGTGGAGTTACACTAGTGGATGAAGCGATGCATGTTTCTAGTAGTAAGGAAAGAAATACAATTTATGCAAATATGTCATACTTTGGCATTATCAAACTAATATGGGATTTGGATTATATGGCATTTCAATTGCCGATTTTTCAATGCAAATGGGTTGATAACAATAGTGGTGTTAAAATAGATGAATGGGGATTTGTGAAAGTTGATTTTAGTAAAGAAGGGTACAAAGACGAACAGTTTATAATGGCATCACAAGTGATACAAGTTTTTTATGTTCCAGATCCCACAAACCAAAATTGGTCGATTGTTCTGTTATCATCCAAAACTACTGAAGGTTCCGATGAAAATTCAGTTGAGGATGATCCTTTTAGTGGTACGTCACAATCATTTCAGAGCGGTCCCAATGCAGATGATGTTTTATATGTTAGAGGAGACCACAATGAAGGGATTTGGATAATTGATAGAGGTGTCAAATCCCTTCAACCTTTGAAAAAAAGAAAGAGAGTTTAATAAAGATGTTATATTTTATTTGTAATATAGATCTTGTTATCTCATGTTATTATCTTATCATTACTGAATTTATGTATTCTAAATTAATTGTTCAACCACTTTTGTAGATAATGACTTCTACACATTCTGGTGCTCCTAACCTTGAGGCTGAACAAGTCTCTCAAGCTGTTGCTGCTACGGCTACTGCTGCTCCTGCAGCTCCTACTGCTCCTGCTGCTGCTCCTGTTGCGGCTCCTGCTGCTCCTACTGCTCCTCCTACTGCGGCTCCTGCTACTCCTGCTACTGCGGCTCCTGTTGCTCCTAGTGTTGAGGTCCAAAAACCATTAACACATGTCATTGATACCATTTTAGATGAACATGTAGATGATGTTGATATCGATGAAATGGTCAGGAATAAAGGACCGACGTCGCAGAAAACACAGGTGTGTCGTAGTTTGACAGTGTTAGCCAAAATTCTTAAGGCGAAAAGCAAATGCATCAAATTTGAAGTCAGATGGAATGCATGAGGCCAACATGTGAATCCCAACAAGGCTATGTTTAGCAGCTACATTGGAGTTGTCACTCAGAAACGCGTTCCAATTGACATAGATTCATGGCACCATGTTGTGTCCGGGCTGAAGGCTGTGATCTGGGAAGAAATTACGGTAACATTATGAATTTATTTCTTTAATTTACTAGAAAATAAAATAATGAAACAATGTCTTACTCTTATCAATCTCTTACAGAGTACATTTATAGTAGATGATTCACACAAGGATTATGTACTAAGGCTTGCAGGAAGGATTCATCGAGGTTTTCGCACTATTTTAACAAGATGTAACCTGAAAGATTCCAAAGGTGAAATAAACCTGCACCCACCCATTGTCTACGCTCACCTGATATCCCAAGAAGCATGGGATGCATTTATTGGCCACCGTGGGGATGAAAATTTTCAGGTGCATTGTGGGTGATAATACATTGTTTGAGGATACCTGTATTCATCACTTTGATTGTCAATATTTCATTTATGAAATAGAAACTCTGTACTAAAAATAAGGAGTGTGCATCAAAACCAACATACCCCTATCGTAAATCAAGGATGGGGTACGCTTCATTAGAAAATAAAATGGTACGTGTTTTAAATTTACAGTAATATTGTTAGGTGACAATAAACAACATCATAATTATCTTTCTATGTTTATATGTAGATTGATGAGTCTAAAACCAAATGCACTTCCATCCCATGTCTTGTGCTATGGAAGGAGGCACGTGTGAACAAAGAAAGGAAGTTAGTAGATGAGAACACACAGAAAGTGTGGGAAATATGTGTTAGTATAACACGAAGAAAAAAATATTTGTTTTAAATTGCTATTACATAAAAATAATTAGTTATTTTTCTATATCCGACAGTCACGGGAATCAGCTACTCCTGTAGCGGATACAGACCTATTATCAATAGCTTTGAAGCAGCCAGAAAAATATGGTCGTGTCAGAGGTGTAGGGTTTGGGGTGACACCCCGAGTATATTTTGAGAAGAAAAAAAAAACGGATGATACATATGAAAAATTGGAACAAATGAGAGAAATAATAGCAACCCTTGAAAAACTATTGCAATGGCAGGGAGAGTTGCTAGCAACTTTTATGGGTGGGAAGTAAAGGGAAGACACAACTCAGGAACAACCAGCGCATGAACATCCCACCCCACCCCCCACCAGCTTTGAGGCAAGCCATTCGCCTCAAAGAACTGTCTTAGTCGTGGTAATCAATATTCTAATAATTGTTCCCATGAAATGTGAATCCGAAAAACACTGATAATTTTTCTGTACTGATCTTCTACAGGGTGATAATGATTGTGATTTATATCTGTCAACACCCACTTATCACCTTGTAGCGAGGGCTACAGTGTTCAATAACCTAGATGCCACACTGCATAATAGACCACTTCTGAAAGATCATCTGAAAGTGATGATTAATGTAGCTCATGAGACAAATGCAGAGCTACCTATTCCACTTGATGACAATGATATTCATACGGTCGAAAAGGCTATTGGGACATTCATTGCATGGTTGTCACAACTTGTAAGAGTACATGAGGACAAAGAGGTATTTATTTCCTTTTTTTCAAGATAAACCCTTAACAATTAATGAAAAAAGGGTCTGAACCAATGATTTTTGTTATAGACGGAGAAAGGGAAGGGGGTGACAAACGTCGGCACAAAACCATCTAAAGGATTGACCAACTGATCCCAAGGAGCTACTGAAAGCACAATAACACCACCTGTTCTCTATCCACATTTACTAGCATTGAAGACTCATGTGGATATGAAGCTAAAATATGGTAATAGTCATATAGTGGTTTTCAAAGAGAATATATACGGAGAGGAAACTCAAGATTTTGTTGCTGCTGAAAATATAAATGAGATCCTTGAAAACGGTTGGCTAGGCATCATAGTTTTAAATGTATATATGAGGTATGTTTCCATGAATTGATTTTCTAAAAGCTGATCTAATGTGAAAATTATGACTAAATGCATTTTATATTGTTGACAGATGCATTTATGAAAAACAGTTGAAGGAATTTTCCCATGAGCCACGATTTAGACTCGTTAGTCCTCATATCACATCAACATACCTAACAAAAATAGAGCCATCAAAAAGGGGTGCAATAGTGAATGGCTTGATAAAAACATTTGAAATCAAGATTACAGATGATAGACTTTTCCTAATACCAACCATGTAGGGGTAATGCTCTACGATTAAAGCATATAAATTATATTTTCACTTCTTTTATTACTTATTTATTTTTGTGTTTTTAGGCAACATTGGTTGCTAATTTTGGTGAACTTGGATACTCCAAAGATTTATTTTATGGATTCAAAGCAAGGATATCCATCAAACCGACCACACATGATGAAGTTTGTGAATCTGTAAGACACCACATCTTACGTTTTAGGTCTAAACATCAAGTAATATAATTTATATTATCTTTTACTGAGGATTCAGTTATGATAGGTCGGTGTATCATTATCGTCTAAAAAAAGGAATGAGGACAGGGGATAAGCATAAGGAGGTGATCAAGTACTATGTCTGGACAAATATCAGGGTATATATAATAAAATTTCACTATCCAAACACATCTCAACACAAGTTACTTATTCTACTAATGATCAATTTTTTTGAAGTGTCCAAAACAAACAAACGATAATGATTGTGGTTATTATGTTTGTAAATTTATGAAAGACATCATTTTTCATCAACAAACTAGCATCCCTAAAGAGGTATTTTCAAAAACAACTACTAGTTCATTTAAGTTATTTATTAATTCTTTATTTTTATATTTTTCAGTACTACTCTGACTTCCAAAAATCCTCATACTCACAAGACGATATAGATGTGTTCATAAACGAGTGGGTCGTATACCTGATGGAAGATTGTACACAAATACAATGAAGATCTGACTTGGGGACATGTACAATTGGTGGTCATTTTTGAGAGGGGTTAAGGGGGTCAAAAGATGAAACATTGTTGTATGTAAATGTTTGTAGGAAAATTGTAATTGTTATTAAATAAAACATCCTTTATTCAATGACTCGTTTTTCCATTTTAACAGATGATATGCACCAGCAACATGCAAGAATGTTGAACCACTCAAAGGGTCTCTATTTTGTTTAAGATGGACACGATTTTAAGTGAAAACAACAACTGACATACAGAAATCCAATCAAACACATTCGGATTGGGTTGATTCTTTAGTAGAATGATCCATGGGTCCTTGGTGATGTGTATGAGTCATCCCCGCCTCAATCCAAGTCACGGTGTGGCCGGTACCACTCAAAAGGTCTCTCTTTTGTTTAAAATGGACACAATTTTAATTGAAAACAACAACTGACCTATGAAAATCTGACCAAACACATTCGGATTGCCTTGATCTTTTATGAGAACTATCCACGGGTACTTGGTGACATGTACGAGTCATCCCCGCCTAAATACAAGGCATGGTGTGGCCGGTACCACTCAAAGGGTCTCTCTTTTGTTTAAAATGGACACGATTTTAAGTGAAAACAACAACTGACCTACGGAAATCTGACCAAACGCATTCAGATTGCCTTGATACTTTAGGAGAACGATCCAAGGGTACTTTGTGATGTGTACGAGTCATCCTTGACTCAATACGAGGCATGGTGTGGCCAGTACCACTCAAAGGGTCTCTCTTTTGTTTAAAATGAACACGATTTTAATTGAAAACAACAACTGACCTATGAAAATCCAACCAAACGCATTTGGGTTGCCTTAATCCTTTAGGAGAACGATCCAAGGGTCCTTGGTGACATGTAAGAGTCATCCTCACATAAATCTGAGACATGGTGTGGCCGCTATCACTCAAAGGGTCTCTCTTTTGTTTAAAATGGACACAATTTTAATTGAAAACAATAACTGACCTACGGAAATCTGACCAAACGCATTATAATTGCCTTTATCTTTTATGAGAACGATACAAGGGTTTTTGGTGATGTGTACAAGTCAAACCCGCCTTAATTAGAGGCAGGGTGTGATCGGTACCACTCAAAGGGTCTCTATTTTGTTTAAAATAGACACGATTTTAAGTGAAAACAATAACTGACCTACGGAAATTCGACCAAACACATTCGGATTGTATTGATCCTTTAGGAGAATGATACAAGGGTCCTTTGTGACATGTATGAGTCATACCTGCCTCAATACGAGGCACGGTGTGGCCGGTACCACTCAAAGGGTCTCTCTTTTGTTTAAAATGGACACGATTTTAAGTGAAAACAACAACTGACCTATGGAAATCCAACCAAACGCATTCAGATTTCCTTGATCCTTTAGGATGACAATAAAAGGGTCTTTGGTGACATGTAAGAGTCAACCCATATTCAATCCAAGGTACGTTGTGGCCGATACCACTCAAAGGGTCTCTATTTTGTTTAAAATAGACACGATTTTAAATGAAAACAACAACTGGCCTACGAAAATTCGACCAAACACATTCTAATTGTGTTGATCGTTTATAATAATGATACAAGGGTCCATTTTGACATGTATGAGTCATCCATGCCTCAATCCGAGGCATGGTGTGGCTGGTAGGGTCTCTCTTTTGTTTAAAATGGACACGGTTTTAAGTGAAAACAACAACTGACGTACGGAAATCCAAAAAAACACATTCGGATTGGGTTGATCCTTTAGGAGAGCGATACAAGGGTCCTTGGTGACATGTAAAAGTCATTCATGCCTCAATAAGAGGCACGGTGTGGCCGGTACCACTCAAAGGGTCACTCTTTTGTTTAAAATGGACACAATTTTAAGTGAAAACAACAACTGACCTACGGAAATCCGACAAAACACATTTGGATTGCCTTATTCCTTTATTAGAACAATCCAAGGGTCTTTGGTGACGTGTATGAGTCATACCCACCTCAATACAAGGCACGGTGTTACCGATACCACTCAAGGGTCTCTCTTTTGTTTAAAATGGACACAATTTTAATTGAAAACAACAACTGACCTATGAAAATCCAACCAAACACATTCATATTGCCTTTATATTTTATGAGAATGATCCACTAGTCCTTGGTGACGTTTATGAATCATCCCCTCCTCAATAAAAGGCACAGTGTGGCCGGTACCACTCAAAGGTTCTCTCTTTTGTTTAAAATGGACACTATTTTAAGTGAAAACAACAACTGACCTATGGAAATATGACCAAACACATTCGGATTGCCTTGATCCTTTATTATAACGATCCATGGGTCCTTTTTGATGTGTAAGAGTCATCCAAGCCTCAATACGAGGCACGGTGTGGCTGATACCACTCAAAGGGTCCCTCTTTTGTTTAAAATGGATACGATTTTAATTGAAAACAACAACTGACCTATGAAAATCTGACCAAACGCATTCTGATTGTGTTGGTACTTTAGAAGAATGATCCAAGGGTCTTTTGTGACATTTAAGAGTCATCCCCGCCTCAATCTGAGGCATGGTGTGGCTGGTACCACTCAAAGTGTCTCTCTTTTGTTTAAAATGGACACGATTTTAAGTGAAAACAACAACTGACCTACGGAAATATGACCAAACACATTCGGATTGCCTTGATCTTTTATTAGAACGATCCAAGGGTCCTTGGAGACATGTACGAGTCATCCCCATCTCAATCCGAGGCACGGTGTGGCCGGTACCACTCAAAGGGTCTCTCTTTTGTTTAAAATGGACACAATTTTAATTGAAAACAACAACTAACCTACGAAAATCCAACCAAACGAATTCGGATTGCCTTGATATTTTATGAGAACGATTAAAAGGTCCTTGGTGATGTTTAAAAGTCATCCCCGCCTCAATACGATTCACGGTGTGGCTGTTACCACTCAAAGGGTCTCTCTTTTGTTTAAAATGGACACAATTTTAATTGAAAACTACAACTGACCTATGAAAATCTG
Source organism: Viscum album (assembly GCA_963277665.1). Classification (NCBI taxonomy): domain Eukaryota; kingdom Viridiplantae; phylum Streptophyta; class Magnoliopsida; order Santalales; family Viscaceae; genus Viscum; species Viscum album. Next base: position 1,169,781,118 of record OY728164.1, read on the forward strand.
ACCAAACGCGTTCGGATTGCCTTGATATTTTATGATAACTATCCACGGGTCCTTGGTGACATGTAAGAGTCATACCTTCCTCAATACGAGGCACGGTGTAGCTGGTACCACTCAAAGGGTCTCTCTTTTGTTTAAAATGGACACGATTTTAAGTGAAAACAACAACTGACCTACGGAAATCCGACCAAACGCATTCGAATTACCTTGATCTTTTAATATAATGATACACGGGTTCTTTTTAACATGTAAAAGTCATCCCCACCTCAATCCAAGGCACGGTGTGGCCGGTACCACTCAAAGGGTCTCTCTTTTGTTTAAAATGTACACGATTTTAATTGAAAACAACAACTGACCTATGAAAATCCGACCAAACGCATTCCGATTGTGTTGATCCTTTAGGATAACGATCCAAGGGTCATTTTTAACCTATAAGAGTAATCCTCACCTAAATATGAGGCATGGTGTGTCCAGTACCACTCAAAGGGTCTCTCTTTTGTTTAAAATGGACACGATTTTAAGTGAAAACAACAACTGACCTACGGAAATATAACCAAATGCATTCATATTGTTTTGATATTTTATGATAATGATCCAAGGGTCCTTGGTGATGTTTACAAGTCATACCCACCTCAATCTGAGGCACGGTATGGTCGGTACCACTCAAAGGGTCTCTCTTTTGTTTAAAATGAACACAATTTTAATTGAAAACAACAACTGACCTACGAAAATATGACCAAACGCATTTGGATTGCCTTGATATTTTATGAGAACGATTCAAGGGTAATTGGTGACATGTACGATTCATCTCCACCTCAATCTGAGGAACTGTGTGGCCGGTACCACTCAAAGGTTCTCTATTTTATTTAAAATGGACACGATTTTAAGTGAAAACAACAACTGACGTACAAAAATCTGAACAAACACATTCATATTGTCTTGATACTTTAGGATAACAATACACGGGTCCTTTGTGATGTGTATGAGTCAACCTCACCTCAATCAAAGGCACGGTGTGGCCGCTATCACTCAAAGGTTCTATCTTTTGTTTAAAATGAACACAATTTTAATTGAAAACAACAACTGACCAACGAAAATCTGACCAAACGCATTTGGATTGCCATGATCTTTTATATGAATGATCCAAGGGTCCTTGGTTACATGTAAAAGTCAACCCCGCCTCAATAAGAGGTACGGTGTGGCCGGTACCACTCAAAGGGTCTCTATTTTGTTTAAAATGGACACGATTTTAAGTGAAAACAACAACTGACCTATGAAAATTCAACCAAAAGCATTAGGATTGTGTTAATTCTTTAGGATAAAGATACAAGGGTCCTTTTTGACATGTAAGAGTCATCTTTGCCTCAATAAGAGGCACGGTGTGGCCGCTAGCACTCAAAGGGTCTCTCTTTTGTTTAAAATTGACACAATTTTAATTGAAAACAACAACTGACCTATGAAAATCTGACCAAACACATTCGTATTGCCTTGATATTTTATGATAATAATAAAAGGATCATTGGTGACGTGTACGAGTCATCCCCGCCTCAATCCGAGGCACGTTGTGGCCGGTACCACTCAAAGGGTATCTCTTTTGTTTAAAATAGACACAATTTTAATTGAAAACAACAATTGACCTACGGAAATCCAATCAAACGCATTAGGATTGCCTTGATCTTTTATGAGAATTATCCAAGGGTCCTTGGTGACATTTAACAGTCATCAACGCCTCAATATGAGGCACGGTGTGGCCGGTATCACTCAAAGGGTCTCTATTTTGTTTAAAATGGACACGATTTTAAGTGAAAACAAAAACTGACGTACGAAAATAAGACTAAACGCGTTCGTATTGTCTTGATCCTTTAGGAGAATGATCCAAGAGTCCTTTTTTACGTGTATGATTCAACCCCACCTCAATCTGAGGCACGGTGTGGCCGCTAGCACTCAAAGGGTCTCTCTTTTGTTTAAAATGAACACAATTTTAATTGAAAACAATAACTGACCTATGAAAATCCAACCAAACGCATTAGGATTGCCTTGATCTTTTATAAAAACGATCCAAGGGTCCTTGGTGATGTTTTAGAGTCAACCCCACCTCAATATGAGGCACAGTGTGGCTTCTACCACTCAAATGGTCTCTATTTTATTTAAAATGGACACGATTTTAATTGAAAACAACAACTGACCTACAGAAATTCGACCACACACATTCGTATTGTGTTGATACTTTAGGAGAACGATACAAGGGTCCTTTGTGATGTTTACGGGTCATACCCTCTCCAATCTGAGGCACATTGTGGCCGCTAGCACTCAAAGGGTCTCTCTTTTGTTTAAAATGGACACTGTTTTAATTGAAAACAACAACTGGCCTATGAAAATCCGACCAAACGCATTTGGATTGCCTTGATCCTTTACGAGAACGATACAAGGGTCCTTGGTGATATGTATGAGTCATCCCCACCTCAATCTGAGGCACGGTGTGGCCACTAGCACTCAAAGGGTCTCTCTTTTGTTTAAAATGGACACAATTTTAATTGAAAACAACAACTGACCTATGAAAATCCGACCAAACGCATTCAGATTTCCTTGATCTTTTATGAGAATGATCCGAGGGTCCTTGGTGACGTGTACGAGTCATCCCTACCAACCCCCTGGACCTCCCCCACCCCCCCTGGACACCAATCCGCCCCCTGGACACCCCCACCCCTCTGGACACCCCCCACCCCTGTAAAGCCCCCCCCCCCCGACACCTTGGACACCATCCCACCCCCTGGAAAGCCCCCCCAGACACCCCTACCCCCCCCCCTGGACAGCCACCCCAAACCCTTGAACAGCCCCCCAACCCCCTGAATTCTGAATTAAATTCTTTATGTACTTAATTAACTTATGAATTATGTGTTAATGGTGTACGGGTATACTTGTTGTATGGGTATACTTGGTCTAATTAGCTTATAATTTATGTGTTAATTTTGTATGGGTATACTTGATTTAATTATCTTATTGAGATGCTGATTTTTTTTGCAAGTGTTCGGGTGTGCTGCTGCAGATTTTTTCGTAGCAGCAGACAGGGCATTTATCAGCATTGATAAATGGTGCTTTTATCAGCGCTAAAAAAGCACTAATAAACTACACCTTTATCAGCGCTAAAGAAGCGCTGATAAAGGATCAGTTTATCAATGCTAAAGGAGCACTGATAAAATCTACCTTTATCAGCGCTCAGTAAGCGTTGATAAAGGGTACCCCCCCTTTATCAGCACCGAGCTTTACAACACTTTTTTAGTGCTGTTAAAGCCTTTTTTTGTAGTAGTGAGAGTTGGCATGAGAACAAATTCTACAAAGCCCTGTGGAAGAAGAAATTGTTATAGAGACACAATTACTATATATAAGTATTAGTGATGTTAGATAACCATAATGGTATGATTTTATAGTCATTGTGGATGATGACTCATTATTAGTTGATAATAATGATTCTTTAACCTACAAGGAAGCAGTAAGTGGCATAGATGTTTCCAAGTGGCAAGAATCCATGAATTCTAAAATGGATTTCATGTACCAAAACCAAGTCTAGATTTTGGTAGACTCTCCAGTAGATGTAAATCCCGTTGGTTGAAAATGGGTATTCAAGAAGAAAATGGACATGGAAGGAAAATTTAGTACCTATAAGACACAACTAGTTACAAAGGGTTTAAACAACATCAATATATTGACTACGATGAAACATTTTCACCAGTTTCAATGTTGGAATCTATCAGAATTCTACTTGTCATTAAAACTTTCCATGATTATGAGATTTGGAAAATAGATGTCAAAACAACCTTCCTTAAAGAGAAACTTTAGGAAGATGTATATATGACACAACCTGAGGGGTTTGTGACTCCAAAGGATTCCAACAAGGTATTCAAGTTGTAAAGATCCATTTATGGATTAAAGTAATCATCCAGGTCATGGAACATTTGTTTTGATGAGGCCATAATGGAATTTGGATTCATAAAGAACGAATGTGATCCATGTGTCTATAAACTGTTTAGTGGGAGTGTAGTTGTTTTCTTAATAGTATATGTTGATGCCATATTACTCATTGGAAATAAAATATCAATCTTACAGTCTGTTAAGACATGGTTGAATAAATTCTTCTTTATGAAGGACTTGGGTGAGGCAGTATATAGTCTTGGGATCAAGATCCATCGTGAGAGATCTAAGAGGTTGTTTGGCCTAAGTCAAAGTACATACATTGATAAGATACTAAAGATATTTAGTATGAAACGATCCAATAAGGGATTGTTTCCAGTGTCACATGGCATTTGTCTTTCTAGGAAAATGTGTCCTCAAACACATGATGAAAGAAACAGAATGAAATGGATTATATACACATCAATGATTGTGTCAGTCATATATGTTATTCTATGTACTAGGTTAGATGTTTCCTACACATTAAGTGTAGTATGAAGATATCAAGTAGATCCAGGTGACCGTAATTGGATGGCAGTCAGGACTATCCTTAAGTATCTGAGGCCTACTAAGATTATGTTTCTAGTTTATGGAGGATATAAAGAATTATTCATCATAGGATATGAAGATTCTAGTTTTCAAATTGATCAAGATGACATGAAGTCACAAACAAGATACATCTTCACTTTGAATGGAGGTGTTGTGAGCTAGAAGATCTCAAAGAAGACTGTGGTTGTAGATTCTACAGTATAGTTCGAGTATATTGTGGCTTCTGAGGTAGATAAAGAAACATTATAGATGTCCAACTTCATCTAAGAGATTGATATTGTACCAAACAGTAAAGATCATATCACACTCTATTGTGATAATACTGAAGTAGTAGCTCTTGCAAAAAGAGTCAAGGTCACATCAGTGAATGAAGCACATACTTCGAAAGTATCATCTCTTGAGGGATTTTTCTCAAAGAGGTGAAGTTGCAGTGATCAGTATTTACATGTAAGACAACATGGAAGACCCCTTGACTAAAGACTTGACTTAGTAGAAACATGACTATCATGTGGGGTCTGGTGAACTGAAGGTCATAGATAGTTGACTCTAGTCCAAGTGGGAGTTTGTTGGAGTTAGTGTCCTGAGACCAACTATTTTTACTTTGATTATAAGAATATTCAATGTATTTAATATTAATAAAACTTATTATTACATATTGTTAATTGTTCTTCATGACTCTAATGTAATAATGTCCTAGTGTATATGTCGCATTGACAAGGTCATAATAGTTCTCCGCTATGATGAGAACCTTGATGTGTTATGATGATATTCTCAAATAATGTTTTGCATTTATATGACATGCTATGATGGGACACATAGTACATAAAATGTCAGGTGCGAGTACTCATAAGTAGATGAGAATTATTCTCATAAAGTTCGCACTTGGTAATCTCTAAGATGGGAGATTATAAGAACAGACCCGCCAGCATGAATTTAGCATGTTTTGGTATCATCGGATATTCCTATCTACGAGCATGTGTAACGGTCCTTAGACTTTAATATTATTATTAATACACGTTACAACTCATGTAGTTAGATGTATTTCATAAACCATGATGATAAAAGTTAATGAAAAAGTTGGATACGTTGGGTGCGTCATGAGTGACATGTCATTAATGAATAAGTTGAGGAAGGATTTGTCTCTTCCATCTTTATGGAAGCTGATATCTCAATCCTTTGATTTGAATAGAATTGTTGCATTAAATTCCATGGTTATGGTGTAACAATGTGTTTATTTCATATAGTCAAAGAAATACTAATGACACGAATGAGAAACCTACTTGATGAGATATTGTGAAAAAAATATTATATTACACAACGAGCATTCGTATGTGGGTGTCGACGTTGCGACATTAAGTTCTTTCTCTTGGGTGTCTTGATCCATTGTTAGATAGTAATCTTGGACTTTTGGTAAACCCGCCTAATGTCAATGAGGAAGAATCCTAGAGGGTCACATGCTAAGTATTTTCGTTGATCTCGATTAAATTCTATTTGAGTTTAATTAATGAAATAAATATTATTCTCAAGTTTAAGGAATAATTTTATTCAAGTTATATTGATCACATAGATTAAATAAATATTTATTCATCGGTTTATGAATAAAATATTTATTTTATTTATTGAATATTTTAATAAATATTTATTCGCTAGATTGTGAATAAATATTTATTTATGAATAAAATATTTATTCAACCATTCAATAAATGATAGAGGAGTTCGAACGGACCAAGACTAAGTCTGATGACAGATATTAATTAACAAGATCGTTACATAATATTTGTTATTGTGCAAGTTGTCGTGCCCCACAAAATAATAATTATATAATTATTATTATGCGGTGTTGAATTTATTAAAAGTAATAAATGTTATTTAATGGTCAGTATGCAATTAAATAATATTTTAACTCAGATTCTAACTCTATAAATAAACGGCTATGTCAATTGTGTAGAGCATCCGAAATTGAGAATAGAGAATTGTTGCGCACAATGAATTTTCTCTCAACTCCTCCTTCTTTCTCCATCTAAAAAACGAGAAGTGTAAGGGTGATTTTTTCAAGACCGAAGAATGAACGATCAAGAAAGAACAACTCAAGACATTTGACTCACTGCGCTAACACCTATAGATCAAGCGGCGTTGCTCGGATATCATAGGAGCACGTGTGGATCACTGCTAGAGGGATTTTATCCTTGGATCTTAACAGCGCAACGACGGTGATCTGAAAGGGTCTTTTTGGACGATCAACATTCACCAACGAAGGAAGTTCTTAAACCCAGGTATTTATTTCTTTAAATATTAAATAAATTAATTATAAATTTGACGTGCAATATCCTCACTCTTGGTTTCAGGTAATGATTATTAAAAGAAATTTTAATATATCGCCCACCACTACACGCTTCTATTGCGCCCGAAACCATCAAAATGAAGAGGGAGTTTTTTTGATAGAGTTGATTGGCATATATCTTATCATGTTATATCCAGATTAAGAGAAAAAAGGATCATCATTCATAGAGTGTTATTGACATGTTGGAAACATTAAAGGAGAAGGGAGAAGAATGCGAGATAGAGGGGATATAGAGCCCATCGACGAAGAGAATACTTGACATATCCAATTAATTGAGAGATGATCTCATCCATAAAAGAACACCAACTCATCCATCTTAGAAGAAAGGGGTGAAGATAGGGTGTATTGAAGAACAATTCTCTTAACAAATAATTGTTCTTAACTAGATCCTCAATGAAGGAAGGCATTGATGTTGTGAGATTGATTGGAGAACATCGGATCAACTCTCTTGACAAGGAGTTGTTCATATCATACCATTGAATGCGAAAATAGTGTGTGGACAACAATGATGCATCACATTCAGTATTGTTGGCGCATGACATATTAATCTTATATTGATTTGGAGAAGACCCTTGTTTCTATGAACTGATTGAAAACACGTCTTAGAGCAGTGCATGGAGATAGTGGAAGAGGAGGTGATTCTTATGAAGCAGTGTCTCGTCCTTGGATTATTTTGTACCAGTAATACATCTTGTCATGAAGTGACCATAGACTAAAACTTTGCATCCACTAGGACAATGCGTTTGGTGGATTTTGATACACCAATACATTGTTGTGTGTTTTCTCCTTTGATGTAGCTTAGTATGGGTGAATCAAGTAAAATCATCATGTCTACTTGTGCTTTGTTTTCTCTATACACTTTTTATTCACAAATGCATCGAACACTTGACTAATTGAAGTGTTGTTTATACTCATATGAGAGCAATGTCCAATGTAGGGCATCGATTAAAAGATAGTTAAAAATCGGTGGTTACCTCGATTCACTCTCCCCCTCTCTTTGGGTGCTTCAGTCTTGTATAGTAAACTGATGGTCCCAATAAACTTCACATTTCATATCAAACCATAAAATTCATGAACCATGTCATAAATTTATTGTCTATAATGTATCATAAACATTGGGATTATGAAATCGAAAACAACCCTTTTTTAAGATATAATGATTGTTTGACTATTCTTAAAGGCTCTTCGGTATTTTTCTTCTCTTTTTGGGCTTTACCGTCATGCATAATGTTTATACTCTCCCCCCCATTTATGTATTTTTTGCTCGCTCCTTGATTTGTGGTTGAATTTAATTTAATTTTCATTATGAAAATCTGATGTTGGGTTACTTTTTTTTAATGTCTATGAGCGTGTGCATGTGAACACGTTTGGAGAGTCGTTAGAATGTTTCAATTTAATCGAGAATGCATGTTTCGGGTGGCTTGATTACAATCGACAATGATCATCCTCTATTATGACATGCTTCAGCTGTTATGTTGTGTCTCAATGCCCCGTTGCATTGACTTGATTTGATTGTTCTAGGATGTCACTTGAAGGTCCTTCAATTGACATATTTAAAACTTGTTATGCTCATGAAGTTATTTAATATGTTGTTCAACTGTTTACATTGTTCTCGTGATTGTTCTATTGTTTATTCATTTGTTACTTTGAGACAGGACTTTGATGTATAACATGTATATCATCATTTGAATATTATGTTTACTTTGTTATTTGGTATACTTGTTTCCATACTAATTTTTTTCTTTATTCTACGACACGTGTCCATTAAATATTTAACATTCCTTTTTTAAATTATCAAAATTACAATGACCATGACATCATATCTAATAGAGAGTCATCTTGTTTTATTTATCTTTAAAATCCCAACAAAATAATTAATAGAATAAAACAAGAATTTGATAATCCATTTTTTCATGAGACCCTGGTTCCTGATGGTAATGCAAAATTGGCAGGCTGGGGCAAGGTAGTCCACGCTCGCGCAGGTTTGTCCACAAAAATTCACATATAATGCGAACAAAAAATTTCAAACTCACTCAGCCCCGCATAAGCCTGCAGGTAGCCCACGGGCTTGCACACATTTTCTTAAAACAAAATATTTATAATCATTTAAATATTGTATTTTTTCTCATTTTTAATGACACCTGTGGGGAGAAATGTGGATTTACAACAGTGAGAGTTTTAAGAGATGTGATGAAACATTTTTTGATGGGTTAACGGTGTCATGTGGCGACGCTGATGTGGTGACGAACTATTGTGATGCAAAGTGAGTGATCGACGATGAGCGATGAATGATGGTATTGGTTATGCGGTGATGCGAAAGGGTGAACCTGTGAATGAACAATGACTATTCGGATGATGACCAAATTCATCAGAGGCTATTTAGGGTTCCCAAGAGGCCATTTCTTATTTTCTTAATAGCAAAATAAAATTAAATAATAACAATAATAAATCAAATAAAAAAATATTATGATTATGATAACTATTTTAGAATTGAAACTATGTGAGATGAGTTCCATTTTTCGGGAGGTAGGATGATACACAATGTGAATATAGTTAATAGTTACTATATAAATACTACAATATCATATTAAAACAATAAATACAGGTCTATTTAAAATTCACATGTGAATGAATGGTGAATTAGTATGACTATTACGGTAATAAATCATACACAATAGTCTAATCATGATTTTTTAATTAAAAAAACTAAAATCTCAAAGAATCATGTATTGTAAAAATAATAATATATTTTTTTAAATCAGGCTCGCAAGTAAGTCTGTGTTTGCACGGACTCAACCGGCCTTGACCAACACATGTGCGGGTTCAACCCGTATTAAAACTTTCTCTTAACGGTCAAAATTTTTAGACCTATTCCGTTCCAAATCCACCTCATACATGTGAAGCCCACATATGATGGACCTGTTTTCAATTACATGTGAAGCCCACATACGATGGACCCGTTTTCAATTACTAGTTCGTGAGATGTCCAAACCCAAACCCAAACCCGATACAAACCCCAAATCAGCATCGAGAGGCTCGGCTCTCATTCCCTGTAATTAAAGCCCCATCGAAACCCTAGTCGCTGATCCCTGCCACTGCCTATAAATGCAACCCGCTTCCCCATCGTACCCTGGACTTCATCATGCGGGCGATTCTCCTATTATTTTGCACCTGGTGTTCTGTTTGTTCCAATTTCGTGTTACTTTCGGCGCATCGCTCGGTTTCTTGATTTTTTAGTAAGATCGATGATGACAAATCACAAGGCTCGTTTCTCAAAACATTCGCAGTGGCCGCCTAAGAGCTTTCGCCTTCGCCAGGCTTGAGAGCTTCTGCTGTTCACGAACTTCCCTGGATGTCTGAGATCTTGCTGTTTTAATTTTAATATTATTTTTTGTCCCTTCGTTCATATGGTTATGTTGTTGTTCTTGCGTTGTTCAATGATGATAAAACAGAGGCTTGTTTCTCAAAACATTCGCAGTGGCCGCCTAAGAACTTTCGCCTTAGCCGGGCTTGAGAGCTTATGCTGTTCATAAACTTCCTTGGATGTCTGAGATATTTTGTTTTTTTACTGTTGTTTCTGAAAGGTTTTTTTTATAGTCCGGTGTATTCAATTTTGTTCGATTGCTTTGTTGTTTCTTATAACCGAGAGTTGTTCTTCCATTGCTTGATAAATATCGCGGCAGCCAAATTATCTTAACTAAAAGTTTTATGTGGTTGATAGTTTTTTAGGCTTTTTTCTCACACGAGCATCATTGGCCTAAATTATCTTAACTAAAAGTACTTTTCTTCGATCGTCCTAGCTTGTAACCCCTACAGTGAAAATTACCTTTTGTAATAGTGATTATTATTTTTATAGTTTTCACCATGAAATTGATTCCAACGTGGTTTATTTAAAAAGGCAATGTTTTTATTTCTTTGTTCGGATGATAGTATGCTTGATTATTAGAAAAAATATTTTAGAGATTACTTTACCTCTGGAAAATCTTCTACCCTGTTTTTTTTTTTTATGTTCATGGAGATGGCGACATTGAAATTTAACCCAGCTGGTCTCTTGCTAATCTAGGGTGAACATCTAAACCTCACCCCTTCCATGGGTTTGGTGTTTCCTACAATCTCGTGCTTCCTGAGTTTTGCAATACGGGACATTTGGTACTTAATTGAGTTATTTTGTAAGGCAAGGCCAGTAGGGGAATTTGTGGAAATGGTTATGGTACTAGTTTGTTAGTTGGGTGTGTGGGTTTGACTTGGGTTTGGACTTTCTACATGCGTTCAATTGGATGAGGTTGAGGTGAGGTTGAGGTGTGATTTGAGGAGCTACCTTTTGATTCGATTTGGCGGTGGGTTGTGGTATGGAGTTTTAAAGGAACAGTATAACCTGAATGGAACTTGAGGAGCTACCTTGTGATTCGATTTGGCGGCGGGTTTTTGCATGAAGTTTTAAAGGAATAGTAGAACTTGAATGGAACTTGAGGAGCCACCTTGTGATTCGATTTGGCGGCGTGTTGTAGTTATAGTTATTTGTGAATTCTAATGTAGTCTTCATAGATTGAATATTGAGCACCACATTTTTAGAATAAAATTGGACTCTTTAGATCTCTTATGTTCATCTTACATAAATGATCTTTTTTTAATTTTGATTAAAATAAAATTGAGGATTTCATTCATAGGTTTGAATGGTTCCTGGTTGTACAACACCATAACACGCTGTGTAGTTAAAGTTCAATGCATCAGGATTGGTCTTATGATTCAGTTTGTTGACTAGAAATAGGTGAAGATTTTCAGGTTACACATTGTGTGATCTACTGAACGCGATATGTAGTCCCTTCGGTTTATGATTGAATTGTGTACCCTGTACAGGGTTTGCTCGGTTAGAGACCTTGCAACGCGGTTCTTGCAATGTGAATACTACAGGGCGTTGGACATGTCGTGTGCTGTGAAGATTTTTGAAGTACGTTTACACACCATATCCCTAAGCGTGTACTTTGTATGAATGGTGAATGATAGTACACGCTGTGTACTTATTCAAATTATGCAGATTTATTAAAATTTATTATTATATTATATGAACGAGACCTGTACAATGATGCGAGCGTGAACTTGATGCATAACACGTGATAGGTGTTTTATAGAATGTTTAATTTAATATCTGTGTAATGTTCATTTCTACTTGTTGTTAAGTAGTATGAATGAGAATTCACTAGGTTGCTATTAAGGTACAAGTTACGTATAAAGATAATTTTAAATGAATTTATTTGTTTAAAATTATGATGAATGAGAATTTTAAAAAAATTTATAAAAATGTTTAAGATAAAAGAATTAATTAATTAAAGATGATAATTAATTGATTTGAGTGCGATTTATCTTAAACAAGAACAATTAAAGAATTGAATGTTAATTTTATTTATGCGTAAAAATTGTTGTATGTATTGATGATCATAACCAAGAACTTTGTATGCGTATGATTTCATTTAATTAATTTATTTAAATTAAATTTGTTGGTTTGCGTGTCTTCTCATTAATTTGTAGAGTCTGTGTGCCCATTGTTTTTTTATGTAAAACCTTATAAAAGTACGTGTAATGGATGAAGTTCTTAAGTTAGTGGATACAACTAAAGTTAGGAGCTAATATAATACTAATTCAAGGTGATATAAAGTTGGATATGTGAAAAGTTGTAAACATGAACCCGAAAGGTTCAAGTTGTTTTCTTCCTTAGATCTTGAGTTAGTTTATTAGTCTTTAGATAAACTAATCAATAGAACAAGCTTATGATCATGACAGTTATTTTATTTTTGTCAGTTGCATGATTTATTTACTGTAGGTGTGTTGTCATGATCACACAATTAATGAATTAAACGAACACATAAGATGAAACTAAAATAAGAATTGCTTATGTATAAATATTATTGTAGACATGATTAATCATTTAAGTATATTACACTCAATATTAACAAGCATGTAAAAAAGATAATAAAATGATAATTTATGTATAATGATAAAATTTCTCAAAGAAATATTAAGTCGGTATAGCTTTTCATAATCTTGGTTAGAATCGAATCATAATTCAAAGTGTTTCACCAATTATGCTTGGAGTGATTTCAATTATTAGGGAATTCTAATTTAAAGTTTTGGGTTGACTTGATTTGGTTCATATCAAGGGTTGACTGTCACAACAGGACTTGGCGTGACAAGAGGTGGAGATTAAGGAAATTCAAAATAAAAGAATTTAAGGATTGAGTAGTTCACTCAGCGGATCAAGGAGCTGTGAATTAATGCAGTTTTTATTTAGAATGCTTACTTAAAATCTTTTAAGTTGCTTGATCAATCCGAATTGGGGTAATGCGAAGAGCAACATGAATCCTTGCCACTAGAATATTCAGGCAACAAAATATTCTGAAGTCAATTGTGATGACTATTGTATTTTAATAAAAATATTGAAAGATTTATAAGTATTAATTTATTTATTTGTCTCATTTTTATCTTGATATAGTATTAAATCTTTGCTCATCTTAATTTGTAGAAATGATAATAAAAATAACATCGAACATATCATTGCGAACCATACTTGAAAATTGATGTCGGTAAGAAATGGTCAAGTTTAATTTCGGAAAGTTAAAGAAAGAATAATCAAACACATGAGTTGATGACACTTGCATGCAACCCGTTTGATTTGAGATATCATGACAAAGAGATTACATTACACGATAAGCGTTTGTAGGTGATGACACGTCATTACGACATTATCTTCTTTTATTATGAGTGCCTTAGCGTGTTGCTAGATGTCAATCTTGGACTTTAGGCAGACTCTGCCTAATGCTATTGAGAAAGAGGTCTAAAGGGTCACACACTAAGTGTGTCTAAGTATCTCAGTTAAATATTCATTTAACAAGTTGAATAAAAATTATTTCTGATTGTGGTTTAATAATTATTCAAGGATACCTAATAACATTTATTTCAATACTAGTTTTTTGAGAGAATATAGTATGAGGGAAATAATGTATTTATTAGCAAGTAATACAGTGATATTTATTTAAGAAATAAATAATCATTATTCAAGGTCTAATAAATATGATGAGAGAAATAAAGAAAATGAAAAAATAAAAGTATACGCTGTGTATATCAATATACACGTGTAGTTTTTCTGGGGATTTGTGAGAAATAATATTATTTATTTAATTAAATAATAATATGTGTAATTCTCTTCGTGTATGTCAAGTGATAATAATAGTCAAATGTTATTATTAGACATGAGGTTTTACTAAGAATTAAATGAAATGAATAAACGCATTTGAGTAATTAATTCATTTTATTATTTTAAGAAATAAAATTTCAATTACATTATTCTCATGAAAGTCTAACCATTCTTTGTGGTTGTGCACAACAGATCTGAAGAAAGCTCTCAATACAAGATAATTCTTTTTCTCCAAGAACACTCAAGTTGCGAGAGAGATCCTCTTTCATCGGATCAATGTGAGCGCTTTGAAAGTGGCTGTCAAGGCAATCAAAGGCCGACATTGCAAGCGAATGCTCTTCCGCGTTAGTACCCAGAGATCTTTTTGGCGATGTTCAGAGATACGTGAAGCACGTGTGGATCACTAGTAGAGGTAGCCTACACTTGGCTTCTACAACGCAACGATGGATCAGATTGGATCGTGATCGGAAACATCAATGAAGAGAGAATTCAATTAAGGTAATTTTTGTCTTTTAATTAAATTAATTTTAACTAACATATGATGATCTTCTCTACGGTTCTTAGACTTCCCTCTTTCCTTTCGTTCTTTGTTCTATTCCGAAGATATAACGTTTTATCATCGTGACAGATCTTGGATTGATCGTTGTTAACAGTAAAATCAAAGTTGGGTACATCGTTCCATGCAGTTCTGCTGTACCTGAAACCTACAGTTCAGGCTTAGACCCTAATTTACATGAGAATGCTGGTTCACTTTATTCAAAGAATCAAGAAGATGATTATAATGAATGAGCCTATCACTATCGAACAATGACAATTATATCTACCAGAATTGATCCACCCTGCCATATATAACAATGTCTTGGTGCTTTTGGTCATTGCTATTATTCGATCCATGCGGGTAGAAGTCCACCTCCAAGATCCAAGGAGGAACCCTTTGCTTATTTAAAGCTTTCCATCTCCTCAACTTGCCTAGCTGATCGACTACTCCCCTTTTGAAAATATCATTGATTTGAAATCCTACATCTTCTTGTGAAGTGAACATCCGACAACCTAAATCTTGCTTACCATCCACCATCTTCCAGCGAGTTGACACTTTATCGCTGCCACTCCATTCCAAATAAGGTCACGAGATAAGTGCACACCCGCATGGATTGAACCCGCAGGTAAGTGTGCGCCCGCATGGACTAAACCCACCTTGGCTTGCAGTCACTCAAACCACATTGTCCCTTATTCTTAATGGTCAAATTTTTTAAACTTATCTATCCCAAATCCATCTCATACATGTGAAGCCTGCAGATGGATGACCTATTTTCCATTACTATTCGTGAGAAGTCCAAACCCAAACTTGATACATACAAACCCAAAATCAGGATTGAAGCCAACAAGTGGCGTGGCTCTCATTCCCTGCAATTAAAGCCCCATCGAAATCCTAGATGCTGATCACCACCACTGCCTATAAAAGCAACCCGCTTGTCCTTTGTACCATAGACTTCATTATGCCGACGATCCTCCTATTATTTTGCATGTAGTCTTCTGTTCATTATGCCGACGATCCTCCTATTACTTTCGGCGCATCATCGGGTTTCTTGATTTTCCTTTTTGCAGCATAATAGTAAGATTGATGATGACAAATCACAAAGCTCATTTCTCAGAACATTCGCAGTGGCCGCCTAAGCGCTTTTGCCTTCGCCAGGCTTGAGAGCTTCTCCTGTTCACGAACTTCCGTGGATGTCTGAGATCTTGATATTTTTATTTTTTATTTTTTTGGT
Organism: Viscum album; assembly: GCA_963277665.1. Classification (NCBI taxonomy): domain Eukaryota; kingdom Viridiplantae; phylum Streptophyta; class Magnoliopsida; order Santalales; family Viscaceae; genus Viscum; species Viscum album. Next base: position 1,169,796,911 of record OY728164.1, read on the forward strand.
ATTTCTTTTATATAGTTATGTTGTTGTTCTTGCATTGTTCATTGATGATAAAACTAAGGTTGTTTCTCAAAACATTCGCAGTGGATGCCTAAGAGCTTTTGCCTTAGCCAGGCTTGAGAGCTTATGCTATTCATAAACTTCCTTGGATGTCTGAGATATTTTTGCCTTTTTACTATTGTTTGCTGAAACTTTTTGTTTTTTTGAAGTTTGTTTTATTTATTTTTGTTCGATGCTTTGTTGTTTCTTTAAACCGTTAGGTTATCTTCCATTGCTTTATAAATATCGTGATAACCAAATTATCCCAACTAAAAGTTCCATTTGATTGATCGAGGGATAATGTTTTGTAGGCTTTTCCTCACTTAACCACTAGCATGATCAGCTGTTATACATGTCGGAAGATCATGTCAGAGATCATCTTGGTTGCCATCACCGAACAATCTGGATCTTTAGCCACAACTTGCTTCCCTATGCTATATTTTTGGGTCAGTATTGTCTCTTTCAGGGTTCGATATGAACCCATTGACAACTACTGGTATTCTCTCGACGAGTGAAAATCATGACATACAATGATTCACCACCTTTTGGACATAGTCAATCTGGGTTTAGATACAATATACATTAACTTTTGACTTTTACAATCCTCATCCTCAAAATCCTGTTGGATGTGATCCTTTATCTCAAAGTTTCCTAACAAGTAATATTTTAGCTCAATGATACTTTGTTATTAATATCATCAACGTAAACAATGATGAAACTTCCATCATCCACTATATTTTTGTTAACAATAAGGATTATTATTATTATGGAAGAATTTTCATTCCATCATGAAATTGATTCCAACACTTTGGTGCTTGCTTGAAATTGGAAAGGGTTTGAGTGTACACAAGTTCTTGGTTTTTGTTGATCTTGAAACCAAATGTTTTTTCCATATCCATTCATATAAAACTCTATCTAAATCTTTATGAAGGAATATTGTTTCCATGTCCATTTTATCTTATATCTTTTGATACAACCGTACACATTGTTCAGATAATCACATATTTAACTATTAGAGAAAATATTTTTAAAAAATGTACTTTTTAAAGCCCCTTTTGACCTTTTCCCTACCAGATTTTGTTTTAGTTGATAACATATTTCTTTTAAAAAATCTTCTTCCAAGTTCTATTCATGTTTCTAATCTTTCAAACTCCTTTCCTTCGAGCATTTTGACTCATCTTTTGTTAAAAGTTGAAAATTTGAGTACTCTCATACTCATTCACTTACTATCTTCCCTAGATCTCCACACTTGATTCTCAAACTATAATCGTAATTGGTGTCTATGACGATCAACATATGATTTTTATTTCCTTGAGCATTTTGATTCAATCTTTTGTTAAAAGTTGAAAATGTGAAGTACTCCCATACTTCTTCACTTACTATCTTCCTTAGATATCCACACTTGATTCTCAAACTATAATCGTAACAGGTGATTGTGACTATCAATGTATGATTTTTGTGTGGCTTTGTGATAACCTATTTTGGATTAATTGTACTTTCTCTATTGTCACTAAAGTGATTCTTGGTCACCTAGTTCATCCTAACATAATGGGGGTATTGATAAGGTCGCTCATAAAATTTCAATTACACCACTTTTCTATTTGGCAATTGGCTTATGAAATCATTGATTTTATACCTTCCACCATCCCCAACTTATGTGTAGTGCTAGTTTCCATCTATCCATTTGTGTAACTGATTCTTGAACTTGTACCCCATTTCCTCAAATAAACCACACACATAGGTTTTCTCATCTTCAACTCATATTCCAATTGTTCTTGGTCATTTTTAGGTTTTACTGATTAGGTTCTCTTAGGTCATTCTGACTGAAAACATTTTCACTAAAAACATGGAAATACTTTGAAAGTTGGGGCATCAAACACAATAAATATTTGTATTTCATCTCTTATTCGATTGAGATTAAACTGCAACTTTTAGGGAGTGCTTCACCCATATCTTAGTTTGTAATATTCCATGACCTTAAAGATGGATTGTGATTTGAAGGAAATAAAAGAATGAGTGAGTATTTATATAAAAAGTGGATGATTTGTTTAATAATTTTTAAATATGAACTTTTAAAATCTAGGTTGTGGAAAATGCAAAATCATGAGTTTGTTTATGGTTTTTGCCCATGATTTTGAACATATAGTATATATTTTATGTTATTTTAACCCACAAGAACCGAATATTATTTTATATTACTTCTTTTGGAAAAGAAAATTAATTTTAAAAAATAATAATGTTTTTAAGACAGTGTCCAATTTAGACTTTAGAAAGTAAATTATAGGTTTGGAAATTTGATTAAAATTTATTAAAATACCTAATATTAATAAAATAACATATTTTAGATTTTCGATTGTGGTTAATTAATTATTAAATCATTATGATATAATTATAAAGTCATTAAACATACTGAAAAATGAGCTTCATATTGACATGAATCTACGATTGAGACCATCACTTCTTTCTGAATTAATTATACTTTGTTATTTTTAATTATAATGTTAAAATTATTATCAAGATTATAGTTCTCAATGGTCATATTGACCAACAGTCATATAATGGGTGAATGAAAATAGTCACATGTTCTTTTATATCCACTTCATATTTATAGAGATGATTTTGTTGTGAATAATATAATATGACACATTTTCAGGAAATAATTATCATTCAAAAAGTATGGGTTGCTACAAAAAACTATCATACCCATGTGCCACCTCACTCAATTACATCCCCAAGACTAAGGCAACCAATCTTTCACCAACAGAGGTTGCAATTACACGTCAACATGTTTATCTACCATCATAAGTGGAAGTAATTGTACTTTAAGGCAAGGTTGATGGAAGGCATGACATAAATGGTTTCAGAAGTCCCGTCACAGCTAATTCCACCTATGATCCCTTGGGGCAAAGTGGTGCAATTATCATTGTAGTTGGAGTTGGTGCTCCAGAACCAACTACTCTGTACTTTAGATTACACGTGTATTAAAATAAGTGAATATTAATTTAAATATCATATCATATATTGATTGTTCTTCTGCATAACATTAATGTGATAATGTTCTAGAGTATTTATTACATTGAAAATTTTATAACAGTTCTCTGCTATGATGGGAACATTTAAATGTCATTTTGATATTCTTAAACATAGTTCTATAGTTGGATAACATTTTATAATGAGACACATAGTGTGTTGACTGTCAGATGTGAGTACTCACAAGGAGATTAGCCTTCTTTTCATGAAGTTCGCAATTGGTAATCTCTAAGATGAGAGATTATGAGAACAAACCCGCTAGTAGCAATTTCACATGTTATGTGTCATCAAATATTTCTGTTTATGAGTGCGCAATGGTCTTTGGACTTTAAGATTATTATTAATGCATGTTATGACTCACACGGTTAAATTTACTGATTAAGACCATGACATTATATGTTTGCAGTAAGTGGGGTATGTTGGGTGCATCATGAATGACATGTTATTAACGAATAAGTCGATGAATGATTTGTCACTTCTATATTAATTGAAGTTGATATCCCAAACTTTGATTATTATAAAACCATCACATTAAATCCTATGACCATGGTGCAATGATGAGTTTATTTCAGATAGTCAAAAGGTTGATAACATGTGTATGCAACCCGTTGATCTCAATTAAATTTTATTTGAATTTAATTATTGAAATAAATATTATTCTAAAGTCTGTGGAATAATTTTATTTAGGATTTATCGATCACAAATATTAAATAAATATTTATTCACAAGGTAATTATTTAATTATGAGAATACATATAATATTGATTAAACTCTTAGTATTCGTAAGGTAATAAATATTTATTTACTCAATAAATAATTTATTTAATTTCATGAATATTTAATAAATATTTATTCATCAGACTGTGAATATAATATAATATTTTATTTTATTGAATTAATAACTATTTAATTAAATATTTATTCAAGTATTCTATAAATGTTGAGGACAAGCGAACCAAGATTGTGTGTGATGATAAATATTAAATTGTAAGTTGATAAAATAATATTTATTATTATGACAGTTAACTTACAACATAAAAATAATATTATTACATGGAATGAGGTCATATAAGGTTTAATATATTATTTATGAGTTGTTTTGAAATTAAATATTATTTTAACCTTAACCCTAACTCTATAAATAGATGACTACATCTATCTTGTAGTGATTGATTGAGATTGATCAAAATAGAGAATTGTTGTGCACAACAAAATTTTGAGTGCATTGTATGCAACAAGAACCATACTAAGTATTTTAGACTGGTACTCACTGTGTTGCTTCCAAGTACAAAGTTTTGTACTACTTTATTAAGTTTTAAATAAAATAAAATAATTTATTTTATTTAAAATCACAATGGATGAGAATTTCAGGATGATTGGATGAAATAAGATAAAATTAATTAATTGATTAATAAGACCATTAATTAGATCAATTTGAGCATGTTTTATTTTAACGAAGAACGAATTGAAATGAATACTAACTAGTTGGTTTGAATGCATAGTTATTACATGTGTATGATTGGTCATGAGCTTTGAGAAGACTTCTATATGTGTTGGTTTTATTTAATTTATTTTTATTTTATGGTTTTGTAATTATTTATTATTAAATTAAATATGATTGCCAACGTGTCATCTCTACCTCTTTTGTTATGTAGGACCTGTATGTCCAAGGTTGTTTTTTGTAATTTCACTTAACCAATCATTTGGTTCCCCTCACCTGTGTGTGAGTTATAAAATATATGTAATAAAATGAGTTTCCAAAGGAGCATGGAGGCGGTTCAAGATGAAATCAAGGTGAAACCAACCCAAGCAATACATAGGTAGACATGTGGGATGCTGTAAGATCGACACAAGGAGTTTTCCACTAGGATTATATGTTGATTTATTGCCCGCTCAATAAATCAATCATTAGATAAATCTCACGACTGTGTCATTTTTTTATTTTATTTTTATTTTTTTCTTATATATGATTTATTTTATGGATGAAAGACCACAATCACATAAATAAATGAGCTAATTTGAAAAGATAGAATTAAAATAAATGGATTCTATGCAATTTTTTTTATCGAAACATGGTAAATCCTTTAAGTAAAATCCACTTAATATTAACAATACATGTAAAAGATAAAATAAGAAATCATTACATATAATAAATAAAATCTCTCAATTTAATTTTAAGTCAGACTAAACCTTCCATTACATGATCAGGAATGAAACCATAAAACTAAGTGTTTGACCCAACCTCATTGGGACACTTACTTTTATTAGGAAGTTCTTATGAAAGTTTTGGGTTGAATTAACCAATTTACATCAAGATAAGTTCCCCTCACTAGATTTGATGTAACTTGGAGGAAATTGTTGAGGAAATTCGAGAAAGAGTTTTTGGATTGGGGAGTCCACTCAATATATCACAGAGCTGTAAGCCCATAGTTGGTAAATTCTTTCCTATCAAAATACCTTCAAATGATTAACCAATCCATCACTTGGGTTATGAGAAGTGACATATGGATGCTTTCCACTAGAATGTCCATGCAACTAGACATTTTGAGTTCAATGGAGAGGGTCGTTGAAATTTGATAAAATAGTGAGATATTTAATAAAATTAAAACTATTATGCCTCACATAATTTTTAATCAAATAAAGTTCTAATCACTTATTTTAATTATTATAGAAAAAATGTAAAGAAAAACCATGAAAACACTATGATCATTCCTTAACTCCACGTATGTACTTATAAATACAAATTTATGGATATGGTACAATCATTCATGCGATTCATTATTATCAAAAAATTTGTATTATGTATTTGAATCCCCTATTATTTTTCTTCCACCACAACAGGTTAGCAAAGGTGAAAAGGATGCCAACTAGAGATATGTAGAGGATGATTCCTATGTCTACGGTATTATATTATCAACTATGTCTAAAGAGTTGATGATACATCATAATGATATGGATTCTTACACCATAATATAATCTTATTTTTTCTTGATAAAGATAAGGAAATGCTTGAAATAGATAAGATTGACAATGCACTACATCAATGTAAACTAGAAGAAGGGGATCTAACTACTAATCATGCTTTCAAAATGCTGGTATATATTGATCAGTTAGAAAAATTGGGCTTCCACATGGATAATAAATTATCTATTAATATTATTTTATTATTCTTACCACCAAGGTTATCCTTATTCATCCAAGACCAAATAAAAAAAATGGATAAGTCACTCAGGAATCTTTTGACCATACTCCACTTGATGGATAAGTATTGATTGAAACATGTTTCTCTATTCCTTATGGTGAAAATTTTGAATGACAAGGATGAAGATCACATGGATAATATAAATCTAAAAGATCCTTTACAACTTCATTCAAAGAGATAACGTATTTAGAGGCAAAAGAATAAACAAGATACTATTTCCTTCTTATGTGGAAAGAATGAACATTGGAAAGGAAATTACAATGAATTGAAGAAACAAGCAGTTATATCCACTTCAGGTATATTCATCAAGTTTCTATTCACCACTTTCATATTAAAACATAATATGCTTAAAACATACACGTATTGAAATACAAGAAATGAGCAAGAATAGTGTTTGACACTTTTGGTTGAACTTGATGGTTTCACACTTTTTCCATAAAAGTGCTTTATAATAAATTTAACTTTCAGTCAGGGAGCCGAGAAAGGGATGTTCCTATGTTATCCAAGAGGAACTCACTACACATGATCTCTAAAATGGATTGATTCAAGTTTGTAATAAGTGCTACCAAAACATTTATCTTAGTGTCCATCTAGACACAACAAGATATTATTTTACATTTAGGATAAGTATTGTTATGGTACTTAAATACTAAACTAACAGTTCAACAAATCTTGAATCATAAATATCCACTGTAATGAAAGATGAATATAAAATATAAGACTCTTAATAGATTGTGGCAATATAATTCCTTTTCAAATAAAATTGAAATTAGTCAACTTTTTTATACCCATAAAAGTGTTTTAGTCACAATTGATCTAAGATACTGGGTATACAAACAAACTACTTATCCTGTTTTAGATAAAGAAACCATTATAAATAAAGGTACACCACAAATATTCTAGAGTTAATTCAACATGGCCACATAAACTATTCTAAAGCAAAAGGTAACTTCATATACTCCATGGAATTCCTTTATAAGAAATTTTTGAAATGCCCAAAGAAGTAAATGAGTGCACTGAGAAAAAAATATTCCGATTGTTTTGATACTAGTGAGTGATCCATAAGTCATATTCGATATTTATGAATCATCCACACCTCAATTTGATACACGGTGTGCCCTGTATGACTCAAAGTGTCCATTATTTGTTTAAAATTGATATTTTAGTTAAAAAGTGTCACTCATTGAAAATTGAGAAAACATGATCAAATATTATTGATAATTTAGTAAATTAATTCATAAATCATCTATGATGTGTAGGAATCAGTCTCACATCAAACCGATACACAATGTGATCTGTACGAGTCAAAGTGCACGTTTCCAGTTTAAAACAACATTTTAGTAAAAAAGAAAAGTGACACTAAAAAATGATCAAACACATTTATATCGTTTTTATACTTTAGTAAAATTATCCATAAGTCATTTGGGTTGTGTTGGAATCATCCACACCTCAATACAACACAAGGTGTGACCGGTATGACTCAGAGTGATTCTTTTTATTTAAATTTGACATTAATTTTAGTAAAAAGGATAACTGAAATGATAAAAACCAAGAAAAAAAATATTATTATTGTTTTGATACTTTAGGAAAATGATTCATAAGTCATTTGGGATGTGTATGAATCATCCGTACCTCAATCCGATGCACTATGTGACCGATATGACTCCAAGTGCATCTTTTTATTTAAAATTAACATCAATATTAGTAAAAAGGACAACCGACCTACTCAAAACTGATAAAACCCATTTTTATTGTTTTTATAATTTAGTTAAATTATCCATAAGTCATTTGTGACATTTAATAATCATTCTCACCTCAATCCGATACATGATGTGCCTGATATGATTCAATGTGTCTGTTATCAATTTAAAATCGACAGTTTATTTTAAAAAGTGTCACTCACTAAAAACCAAGAAAACATGATTAGATTTTTTTTATAATTTAGGAAATCAATTCATAAGTCATTTTTTACGTTTAGGAATCATTCTCACATCAAACTGATAAACGATGTGATCGGTATGAGTCAAAGTGCATGTTTCCAGTTTAAAATGACATTTTAGTAAAAAATAAAAGTGATGTGCTCAAAACTGATTAAAAACATTAGGATTATTTTGATACATTATTAAAATGAACCATAATTCATTTTAGACATGTAAGAATCATACAAATCTCAATTTTACGTGTGATGAGACCGATATGACTCCAAGTGCGTCTTTTTATTTAAAATTGGCATCAATTTTAGTAAAAAGGAAAACTAACCTACTCAAAACTGAGAAAACACATTCATGTTATTTTGATAATTTATAAAAATGATACATGATTTATTTTTGATGTGTAGGAATCAACCAAACCTTAATATGATACACGATGTGCCCGATACGACTAAATACATCCGTTATCAGTTTAAAATTGACATTTTAGTTCAAAAAGTGTCACTCACTGAAAACTAAGAAAACACAGTCTTATTGTATTGATAATTTATGAAAATTTTTTATAAGTAATTTTTGATGTGTATAAATCATTATCATACCAAACCGACACATGATGTGATAGATATGATTCAAAGTCCGTGTTTCTAGTTTAAAATAATATTTTAGTAAAAAATATAAGTGACATACTCAAAACTAAGAAAACACATTCATATTGTTTTTATAATTTAGAAAAATGATCCATAATTCATTTTAGATATTTAGGTTTTAGCCTAACCTCAATCCGATGCACGGTGTGACCGGTATGACTCCAAGTGCTTATTTTTATTTAAAATTGACATCAATTTTAGTAAAAAGGACAACTGACCTACTCAAAACTAAGCAAAAACTTTTATATTATTTTGATACTTTAGTAAAATTATCTATAAGTCAAATGTGATTGGATTGACTTGATAATTTATGAAAAAGATTCATAAGTCATTTTTTACTTATAGAAATCATTATCACATCAAACTGACACATGATGTGACTAGTATGAGTCAACATGCATGTTTCTAGTTTAAAATGATATTTTAGTACAAAAGAAAAGTGACATACTCAAAGATGAGAAAACACATTCATATTTTTTTGATACTTTATAAAAACAATACATAAGTCATTTGAGACATTTATGAATCATAAAAACCTAAATCCGATGCACGGTGTGATTGATATGACTCTAAGTGTGTCTTTTAAATATATAAGTGTCATTTTATTTTAAAACACACATCACATCACCAAAACCGAGAAAATAGGCCTAGATTGTTTTCTCATCATTCTATATGATATTATTTAATTAATTTATTTATCAATTTTATCTTATACCTATTTATTAATTTTCATAGAGATAATTCTTGAAGACGAACATGAAATGGTGTGACATGCAAGAATCAACTGCAACTCAATCCGATATACAATGTTCTTGGTATGACTCAAAGATTAGTTTAAAATTAACACTTTTTGTTAAATTATTTCTTTATATTATTACTAACATAAGAATTATTTTATTATACAAGTTTGTTTTTTACTCGAGCATGGATTAGGATCTAAAGGTAAAGGAACATTGATGTTTTTGAATGTATGTAATAATTTGTACTTATGTAATTGTATAAACCAATGTTTAAAATTTCTATAATATAGTGTTTTTTTCTTTTTTATTTATGTTGTAAATTTTATTTCATTTATATTATGTATTGGTACTTTATTTAACTAATTTCATGGTATTTTTGGTGCTGCGGTGTGCTGTTATAGCACACTACACCGGTGTTACAGTGTGTTGTGATAACACACTGCAGCATTACCCTTTATCAGTGATTTTTTAGCATTGATAAATGACCATGGATTTTAATCTCACTCTGATAGTCAATGCTTCTCTAGTTCTAATAAAGGAAATTTTTATCACTGTTAAAAGCCTATTTTATAGTAGTATTAGGTGCATCTAAGTTAATACTCCTATAGACACTAAGGATATTAATGCATAGTCAAGAATAACTATCTTTCCATAAAGTAAACCCATATCTTTAAGGAGAGTGTGAGAATAATTAACCTATATGGGTTAAGGATCTTGGTCCACATGAGTTATCATAGGAATATTAGACTCCACTGATCTTAGTAGGATGAGTAGTTTTAGAGACACATACTGTATAGGAATTCATAAAAAAGAGGTGGTTTATGTTCATCGTAGTGGTTGATATATATATATATATATATTATTATTTCAGAATAAATATTCCTAAAAATAAGTAGTAAAAGGAAACATGTCAATGTTTGAAAGTATTTATAAATTCAATTAATAGACTCCATATATGAGGATTTGAAGACTTCATATTTTTAATTTTTATGATACTTGATACCATTGGTAAGTATTCAAGAGAAACTAGACATGGATGGTACAAGATGATACCGATAAAGAATGACTGATTATTGAAAGGTTTAGTCTATGTCAAAAATTATAAACCAATCATCATGACTAAAATACTTCTAAATTATACTTTTCAAAGCATAATTTTAAGATAATTTTAGTAGGATTTGATAATTAAGTCCACCTTTTTAGATGAATACTTATGGAAGATGTCTATATGATGTGACCAAAAGGAGATATGATGGTATATATCTATAATTCATAAATAGAAAGGGTTAGTGACATCAATAAATTCCAATAAGGTTTAAAAATTACATAAATTAATTTATGGATAAATCATGTATAGCGATCATAGAATATTTGTTTTGAAAAAAATGAGTGACATATGTCTCCAACAGGTTAGTGAGGGTGCTATAAGTTTGAAAGATAGATATGCTAATAAAACATGGTAAAAAATGTTATGTCTTACCAGTTTATCAAGATTAAGGAATAAATTTCTCCAATTATGACTTAAAGTAGTAACTGTGTTCTAGGGAACAAGATAAAAAAATAGATCCATGAGTTTTCTTAATATATTTATAGTACATATATTTAAAAATTGTTGAAAAATTAAAGTTGAAATAATTCAATATTGAATTATTATTGGAATGTAATCCTTCTAGTTGAACATATATGGGAATAGGAAGATATTATTGAGATTAAAATAATTTCACAAGCTTATGTGGTAGGAATTTATCTCACATCCCATGATATGTATTGAAGTTTAACATTATTGATGAATAATGCATAATATGTGAATATCAGATAGATTTAACATAGATACTTTAACTTGTAGTTAGAACTATCCGATAGTACTTGGAAAAGTAGAACTGGATGAGTTTATGGTTTCTGGAGAAGTGGGAATACTAGTGATCATGGGAATTGAACTCTTTTATTCATTTAGTTCAATTTGATCTAGTAAGGATAAGGTAATATGTAAGAAAAACTTATTACAGTTAGTGGTTTCCATATGTACAACATCAGAGTGTGTTGTAGATTTTGATACAACTTGAAAAGAGGCTTAGAAACAACCTATTCCTTTTAGGGTTATACAAAAATAATTTTTTTTCATTATTATGATAATATTGGACTATGGAATTAATTAATGTGTTAGGTTTCTAACATGGTAATAAGAGGTGGATACTCGGTAATATCACAAGTTTAGGGATTTTCTCAAGGTATTAAAGTCACATTAAGTAGATTCAACACATAGACATATTTCTTTACCAACCATAGTCACAAAAACATGGTTGGACCATTATCTATATCCATATTCAGTAGAATCATGTTTAACATGTGGGAACTAAATAGTAATTAGCAGTTGGATAAAGTGCAAGTGGGAGTCCATTGGACTTGGTTCCCTAGAACTAACTAATTTTATCTTTAGATTACATGTATATTCAAAGAAGTGAATATTAATTTAAATACCTTATTATATATTTATTATTTTTTTCAAAAATGTGATAATGACTTAGAGTATTTGTTTCATTAGAAAGGTCATAGTAGTTCCTCATTATGATGAGAACCTTGAAATTCCATGACGATATTCTTAAACTGTAACACCCAAAGTATTTATAATATTTTAATTTTTAAATAAATTAATTTTTTTTCTATATTTATTTGTACACAACACCATGTTAAGCTTACACTACACACAATAATGAGTTGTCTTGCATTACATACAAGACCGAGTTTTACCAAACAATAATATATTATTAAAATATTATTATTTAATATAATAATATATAAACTAGTTTTTAAGTTGGAGGTTATGAATAGTATTAACTAACTTATTAAAATATACAGTTTAATTCATTGGTTAAAAATGAATATATTAATCAAGTTAATATATATGAAATGTTTTTATAAAGAAGTATTTTTATGCTCATAAAGTCGTTTTTATCTTAATAAATTAAATTAATTACTATTAGTGAATGATATTAGTAAAATATATACAATATATATTCAATAAAATATTTCAAAATTCATCCAATATATTTTATAGGCATAAGATAATAATAAACACAATTTTATGCATAAAACTCTATATTTTTCTAAAGGCAGTTTTACCATTCTTTAATGGAGAACCTATTTTAAATCTAATTTTTGACACTTTTATAAATTATATATGACAAAATAAACTTATTATTTTAAATAATAATATAAAAATTTGCTTTTCTTTATTTTTTGGTATTTTTCTTTTAAGTTTAATGTTTTGATGAATAGTGATAAAATATTTCATTTTAATTGAAAACAACTTTTTCATCAAAATAATTTAAATTGTTAAATTATATTTTAAATGATTTTAAAGCATAATTAGATAAATATTTTTCATTTAATCTAATTTAGTTCAATTAAATCAATTTTACACTGAATAAGGATATAAAAACATTTCAATCTTTTGAACGTTTTCACTTTAAAAACCCGCTTTTATGCCCTGTCTACAAGATTAATTTTAAATTAATTTTAGCCACTTCTATGTTTTGAATTTTAAAAAAATTATTCCATATTTGGAATCATAAGGACTGAATTTAGTAATTTTTCCCTTTTGTTTTTTTAAAAAACATGAATAATAACTTTAGTATTTTTTTTAATTACCACGATTAAGGGTAAATTAGGCAATTAAGGGTAAAAATAATATTATAAGTATTATAAAATTACCCTAAAACTTTTCCTAATTTTATTAGATAAGATATTATTGACCAAAATAACCTTTGGGATGATTTTATGTCCTCTTGGATCCTCTTGGATGATTTTAAGGCTTTTATAGTATTTATTCTAAGGAAAGTTAAATATGTCATACTCATGTTTTTAATAAGTGTTATATTTTTTATATATGGTTATTCAGAAGATAAATTGGATTATAAATATTAATTGAAAAGGTATAATTTTTATCTTCCTCATGATAATTTTTTTTTATTTTTTAGGAAATAAATAATTAAATTAAAGGCTTGCATAATGATAATGTAGTATTTTTTTAATTAAGGGACATATCAAATAAATGTTATTAAAAATATTAAAATAAATACAATTTGATATAATTAATGTCATACATGAATTTTTTCGATGACCTTGACATATTAGGGATGCATTAACGGTTTTTGTTCGAAGTTATCTTATGTATTGATATTTTTTAAGAAGTCAAGAAATGAATAGTGTCAAAATTGACATTAATAATATTTTAAAATAAATAATATTTTATTAAATGATATAAAATTTATAAAAAACTAAACTTCTGTAAAATGATTTTTATAAAATTGAAAATGTCATCCTTGTCTAATTTATGTTTCATTTTTCATTTTATAGTAACTATATTAACCCATAAAGAGTAAAAACCAAGTTGTCACATAAGAGTTATAAAGGGTTTAACTAAGGGTTAAAGCCAAAATATAAGGGTAATAATGTGACCTAAACTTGTCTAAAAATTATTGGTTAATATTAATTCGACCCATAATCATATTATATTATAAATAAATCACTTTGGATCCATTTGGAATAGAAAATGAATTTATATTAATTTAATATTTTGAGAGTTTCCAAAAGTACCCCTCACCTCAATTATAAAAGGGAACCTCCTCCCTCACTTCATAACACCACTTTGAGACTTATATATAGAACAAAAAAATACCCAAATAAGATCCCAAATCCCCTCCCATAATAATATTAGAAGCCTCACTTTGGGCAGAAATCCAACCAAAGAAGTCCTTTTGTGCAAACCAAAAGGAGTTACCCAAATAAGTGGTTATGTTCTTCAAAAATCACTTTAGTTTTATTTCTTTATCACTCATTAATTTATTATTATTCTATGATTATATAATAAAAATAGTATCCTAAATATAATTATATGTTGTTATGTTATGTGTTTGACCTACACCTACATACACTTCCATCAAATGGGTAACAAATTTACCATTCGTGTACGGTGAACTACCGCCTCGTGAAATGATGTCGTTCGTTTTTTCTATACCACCTATCATGGTTGGTCATTGTAATGAACCGAAATTTTGAATAAATATTGTTTCCTAATTTTATGTGTTATTTTATTTTATTTTTATACTCAACAAAAATGTTTCATTTGATAACATGAGTATAATTAAAATGAGACCGTTGGGTTTTGACTGTTATATGACCATTGGTCAATATGACCACTGGAAACTAAACGTTTTGATTATTGTCTCTAAATACAAGTAATCTTGGTTAATTAATATAGAAAGAAGATTCGATGGCCTCACCCAGTAGTCTTGGACCGATCGAAGCCCATCTAACAGAACTTGGGAAGGAGGTAGCACCACTGGGATTTACTCTGGACCAAACCCAAGATGAACTTCATCGTGTGAAGCTAGAACGGGATCGCCTTTGCGAGAAGTTCAAACTGATATAAATTACTACTCGTGCAATGTTGGTCGAGACTCCCTCAGATTCTCTCACCTTAGCACACCTTACACTTAGGTCCTATGCTGGTGTGATAAGGGGCTATGTAAGGAGACCGTAACTACATTGTGTAATCCTTTGTTTTAAATAAAAATTGGGATTTCTTCTTATAATGATGTTTATGACTTTTCAAATGTCCTAATAAATATAGTATGCATATTTTTGGTGAATTTTAGAGAAAGGATATTTTAAAAAATGTTTATGTAAACCTTAAATAATTAAAAATGTGTAATTATTTTCAAAAAATGGTCTTCTACAATTATGTTCAGTATGAAATTTAGAGTCTAATAAGATCAACTTAATTTTTAATGAATAGTAAATTATGAATAGTGATTTTATGCTTAGGATTAGTAATGTGACCAAATGGATTAGTAATATCACTTAAAGAAAGTATTAATATAATCTAGGCACCTTGATTAAGTAATGTGATTCAATAAAATGGTTAAATAACGGTTTCATAAATTATTATTCAAGTATTAGTTTTTTTGGGTGAATAGTATTTTTTAATTAAAAATATTTAGAAAATTATTTTTATAAAATGGAGTTCATTTTTGAAATCAGAGCATTGATATTTGTTTAAGGAGAAATTTTGGGATTTTTCTGAGAAAGTTGAATTTTCAGTGAATAGTAAAAATACAGTTTTAGGGTTTCGGTATGTTTAATGACATCATAACTGTGTCATGATGATGTCATGAGATATTTTATGGGTTGGCCGACCAAAGGTGATGAATTTTTTTATTGGAGGCCCCATGTGGCCTAAATTCATGAGAAATATCTTGGGAGAGCACATGGTTTTGAGAAACCCACTTATGAGGTGTCCCTTGGCCATTAATGCCTTGTCCCCTCACTTTCCCTATAAATACCAAGCCATTCTCTCATCCTTTGGACTCCAAAATAATTCTCAATGAAGTTATGGTCTCCTTACCTCCCAAGGAGTCCTCTCAAGGTGCCCCCAAGCCCTCAAGGTCCCAACCTTTGAGTTTTAAGAGTTATGTTTTAAGGTAAGGGATCCGACCCCTCTATTTCTTTTCAAGTGATCTCTTTTATGTCATTTATTTTATGATCCATGTTCTTATGTTGTAGGATGTTATTTTATATTCATTATACTGTCCTTTTAATTTTAATATGATGAGATACCCCCTCTTTCTCTCATCATTTAATTTTAAGAAAGTTTAAGTGGCGCCGTTAGGCTGCCGAATTTTTAAGGGATTCTTTCACCCTTCTCGTTTTCAAGTTCCACTTTCATGTCAAGTCTTTCGAGTTTCTTTTTATTATGTTGGGTTATTATCTCTATATCTATAATACTGATCGTTTATGATCATATGATGAGATACCCCATTTTATCTCTTCAATTCAGTATTTTGAAGTTTTAAGTGGCGCCGTTAGGCTGCCGAATTTTTAAGTGGTTCTTTCACCTTTCTCCTTTTTCAAAGTTCTAATTCCATGTAAAGTCTTGAAAGTTCCTTTTTATTATGTTGGGGTATTATCTCTATATCTATCATACTTATATTTTATGTTCATATGATGAGAGACCCTATTTGATCTAATCAATTCATTTTTGGTTGAAGTTTATGTGACGCCGTTAGGCTGCTGAATTTTCATAAGAAAAATTTTATTTTTGTCTTCCTTTCATGTTCTTCATTTCATATGGTATATTTTTAAATTTCATTACCATGTTCTTAAATCCCTTATATTCTTCCCCTATACTATTTTATGGGTCATTTATGAATGTTTGACCCATGTCCCCTCTCTTTTCAATGTTTTCTAAAACCCTGTAACATAGCCGTTATGCTGCAGAATTTTCTTCTCAAAATGTCTCTATCTTTTTCTAAAGTTATTTTATTTTATTAAGTGAATAATCAAAGATCTCTATTCTATATGGGTATTCACATATATACCAAAATGTTCTATTTTAAATTCTGGGATTTACATACATGAAACCCTCTTTCCCTTTCCATGGGTTTAAAGTGACATAAAGATCATGTCTTTAAAGCAGTTTTTTTCTAAAAACATTATGATTATGAAATGAAACCCATTTATTTTATTATATATGGGTTATTTATGAAATGTTTGATGATGATATATGTGTCTCACATGATAATAAAGGAAAATTTAAGGGTGCGCCCTGATAGCGCTCCAATGCATTGGGTAGTGATGTAACCACTAGAGATTACAATTTTCACGATATCTTGGTGAATAACCTTGGTAATTTTCAAATGACACCTTGGGGATGGACCTTGGTGATATGTTCATGATTTTCTATGTTAAATGATGTATCCACATCTTCAAGTTATAAAAAATTTTATTTTTATTATGATATATCTCATGATTTCTTTCTCATGCCTTAAAGTTCTTTTCATGACCTTATTGAAGTATCTCAAGTTCACATGTAAAATGTTTCTCTTGTTTCCCTTACTAGGCCTTATACTCACCCTTTCTTTTGATGTATGTCCCCAGGTTCTGATATGCAGTAATGAACCTAGGATGAACATTAGGAGAAGCCTTTCAAGTGTTTAAGAAGAATGTTTTATGTTTTCATGTTTTAAGTTCCTAGTTTCCAAGACACTAAACCTTAAAGATCCTCGGTTTTTTAAAATGTAATGAAAGTTTATGTGATAAAAAGGCGGGATTCTATAGTTGGTATCAAAGGATGGTTTAGTTATTTGTGGAAATTAGGACATGAAAACTCTAGGAAGAACCCTATAGAAAAGTTTAAATATAGGAAATCTTCCTGGTATTTTGGTGAGTATTGAGTAAGGGGTTTCCAAGTAAATACATCCCTGTATGGATACGAGCAGGTAGAGATGGCTCTGGAAAAAATGTACATAGGGGTAAAACCTGAAAACACCGCTTTGAGCTAGACTCGAATGAGAACTGGTACACGACAACGGGCCTTGCTGCACTCTTGGTTACAACACTCCCGGGGGATATGCTTTGGTAAATTCATAAGCTTAGTATGAACCATTGTTAAAGGAACAAAGATAATATAAAATAAAGATTCGCATTAGAATATATGATCATGGATAACCTAGATGGGAACCTAGGGGATCACAAGTTAGGGTATACTATTCTTCTACAAGTTATCCTTATATTCTTTAAGTTCCTTTTCATGATTATTGGCTAAGTATTTAAGCCCCTAATTATAATTTATCTTCTTAGTTAATGGTGAGAAATGGAAGAACATGTCCCAACAACCAATGTGATAGGAAATGCGATGATTGCCGTATTAATATGACAGAGATGATTAGGGGATTAAAAGATGATTATTATTTTGGAAGATGTTCACTATTTTGGGGACCCTATATGATCGAGGTAAATAGATTACTATGGTATTTTCATTGAGGAGTAAGTTTGACTTATATTTTGAAGAATCGATGAATTTAAGGTGGACTTATAGTAATTTAGGTTACTTATGGGAATGATTAACCTATCTTGGGTAAAATATGTTTAGGTTAGCTACTTTTTTTATAAGATGTTAGGACTGGTTGATGTTGTTTCGAGATGAACAATGAAGTTTATTTTGGAAGACTATGTTATCAAATCCTTCTTGTATTTGGGTTTCAATCTTAGTTTGGTTTGTTTTGAGGAATTTTAAGGACCATTATTTATGGAATGGTCTATGATGAACTTTGGGTAGTACCATGGAACTTTGAAGATTTAAAAGTAGTTTCCATTCCTATGGGATTCTTTCTTTTTGAAGAGTTGTTTTACCTTAACCTTTCTGTTTTTGGGATAATGTTTAAAGATAGAAGAAATCGATAGTTAATCTTTTGTGGATTATGTGATTCTCTAGAAGATTATTCTTGTGATTTTTATGAGACCAAGTGTTTTTGTATTCTCATCATTTGGAGAAAAGATTAGTTTTGGTAGAGACTTATTAAAGGATGAAACTCTACTTGAAGGTAGGTATATTTTCTTATGTTTTTGTTCTATGTAGTAAATGAATTCCTCAAAACTATGAAAAGGAATGTAAAACAAAAACTTTGTTGGTTTATGTTTCCTACTAGTTAATCAAAGACCATTTACACACATCATAAGTTTGGGATTTTCTTATGGTTAACTTTCTCCTAATCATGTTTTCTATCACTCTCCCCCAGAACTTGACCCTTTGTTTTTCTTCCATATCCATGTTTTCCTCCATGGAATCCTAATATGGGTTAACTTGGGTGACCTTTGTACCTCCCTTTCTTTATTTTAAAGTAATATTTTTACTGACTCCTTTTCCAATGTGGGACTTTCAATGAAATTTCAAAATCCAATTTTAAAAATTGTGAGGATGCAATTTCTTAAGGGGGGAAGATTGTAATGACCCGAAATTTTGAATAAATCTTATTTCCTAATTTTATGTGTTATTTTATTTTATTTTTATACTCAAAAAAAATATTTCATTTGATAACATGATTATTATTAAAATGAGACCGTTGGGTTTTGACTGTTATATGACCATTGGTCAATATGACCGCTGGAAACTAAATGTTTTGATTGTTGTCTCTAAATACAAGTAATCTTGGTTAATTAATATAGAAAGAAGATTTGATGGCCTCACCCAGTAGTCTTGGACCGATCAAAGCCTATCTAACAAAACTTGGGAAGGAGGTAGCACCACTGGGATTTTCTCTGGACCAAACCCAAGCTGAACTTCATTGTGTGAATCTAGAACGGGATCGCCTTCGCGAGAAGTTCAAACTGATAGAAATTACTACTCATGCGATGTTGGCCGAGCCTCCCTCAGATTATCTCACCTTAGCACACCTTACACTTAGGTCCTATGCTGGTGTGATAAGGGGCTATGTAAGGAGACCGTAACTGCCTTGTGTAATCCTTTGTTTTAAATAAAAATTGGGATTTCTTCTTATAATGATGTTTATGACTTTTCAAATGTACGGATAAATATAGTATGCATATTTTTTGTGAATTTTAGAGAAAGGATATTTTAAAAAATGTTTATGTAAACCTTAAATAATTAAAAATATGTAATTATTTTCAAAAAATGGTCTTCTACAATTATGTTCAGTACGAAATTTAGAGTCTAATAAGATCAACTTAATTTTTGATGAATAGTAAATTACGAATAGTGATTTTATGCTTAGGATTAGTAATGTGACCAAATAGATTAGTAATCTCACTTAAAGAAAGTATTAATATAATCTAGGCACCTTGATTAAGTAACGTGATTCAATAAAATGGTTAAATAATGGCTTCATAAATTATTATTCAAGTATTAGTTTTTTCGGGTGAATAGTGTTTTTAATTAAAAATTAAATTAAAAATATTTAATTTTTTTTTATAAAATGGAGTTCATTTTTAAAATCAGAGCATTGCTATTTGGTTAAGGTGAAATTTTGGGATTTTTCTGAGAAAGTTGAATTTTCAGTGAATAGTAAAAATACAGTTTTAGGGTTTCAGTATGTTTAATGACATCATAACTGTGTCATGATGATGTCATGAGATATTTTATGGGTTGGCCGACCAAAGGTGATGAATTTTTTTATTGGGGTCCCCATGTGGCCTAACTTCATGGGAAATATCTTGGGAGAGCACATGGTTTTGAGAAACCCACTTATGAGGTGTCCCTTGGCCATTAATGCCCTGTCCCCTCACTTTCCCTATAAATACCAAGACATTATCTCATCCTTTGGACTCCAAAATCATTCTCAACGAAGTTATGGTCTCCTTACCTCCCAAGGAGTCCTCTAAAGGTGACCCCAAGCCCTCAATGTCCCAACCTTTGAGTTTTAAGAGTTATGTTTTAAGGTAAGAGATCTGACCCCTCTCTTTGTTTTCAAGTGATCTCTCTTATGTCATTTATTTTATGATCCATGTTCTTATGTTGTAAGATGTTATTTTATATTAATTATACTTTCCTTTTCATGTTCATATGATGAGATACCCCCTCTTGCTATCATCATTTAATTTTAAGAAAGTTTAAGTGGCGCCATTAGGCTGCCGAATTTTTAAGGGATTCTTTCACCCTTCTCGTTTTCAAGTTCTACTTTCATGTCAAGTATTTCAAGTTTCTTTTTATTATGTTGGGTTATGATATCTATATTTATCCTACTGATATTTTATAATAATATTATTAGAGACCCAATTTTATCTCTTCAATTCAGTATTTTGAAGTTTTAAGTGGCGCCGTTAGGCTGCCGAATTTTTAAGTGGTTCTTTCACCTTTATCCTTTTTCAAAGTTCTAATTCCAAGTCAAGTCTTGAAAGTTTATTTTTATTATGTTGGGGTATGATATCTATATATATCATACTGATATTTTATGTTCATATTATTAGAGACCCTATTTGATCTAATCAATTCATTTTTGGTTGAAGTTTATGTGACGACGTTAGGCTGCCGAATTTTCATAAGAGAAATCTTATTTTTATCTTCCTTTCATGTTCTTAATTTCATATGGTATATTTTTAAATTTCATTACCATTTTCTTAAATCCCTTATATTCTTCCCCTATACTGTTTTATGGGTCATTTATGAATATTTTACCCATGTCCCCTCTCTTTTCAATGTTTTCTAAAACCCTGTAACATAGCCGTTATGTTGCAGAATTTTCTTCTCAAAATATCTCTCTCTTTTTCTAAAGTTCTTTTATTTTATTAAGTGAATACTCAAAGCTCTCTATTATATATGGGTATTAACATATATACCAAAATGTTCTATTTTAAATTCTGGGATTTACATACATGAAACCCGCTTTCCCTTTCCGTGGTTTTAAAGTGACATAAAGATCATGTCTTTAAAGCAGTTTTTTTCTAAAAACGTTATGATTATGAAATGAAACCCATTTATTTTATTCTATATGGGTTATTTATGAAATGTTTGATGATTATATATGTGGATCACATGATCATAAAGGAAAATTTAAGGGTGCGCCCTGATAGCGCTCCAATACATTGGGTAATGATGTAACCACTAGAGATTACAATTTTCACGATATCTTGGTGAATAACCTTGGTAATTTTCAAATGACACCTTGGGGATGGACCTTGGTGATATGTTCATGATTGTCTATGTTAAATGATGTATCCAAATCTTCAAGTTATAAAAAATTTTATTTTTATTATGATATATCTCATGATTTCTTTCTCATGCCTTAAAGTTCTTTTCATGACCTTATTGAAGTATCTCAAGTTCACATGTAAAATGTTTCTCTTGTTTCCCTTACTGGGCCTTCTGCACACCCTTTATTTTTATGTATGTCCCCAGGTTATGAGATGAAGTAATGAACCTAGGATGAATATGAGGAGAATAATTTCAAGTGTTTAAGAAGAATGTTTTATGTTTTCATGTTTTAAGTTCCTAGTTTCCAAGACACTAAACCTTAAAGATCCTCAGTTTTGTAAAATGTAATGAAATTTTATGTGATAAAAAGGCGGGATTCTATAGTCATTATGATGGAAAAAATATTTTTACATGATATATATTATATTTATTTTTTATTAATATTTATTTAATTTTTATATAACACATAACTTCATGCTTTCCATTTTGCATAAATACGATAACATCGTTTGTGGAAGTTTGGACTACCGCTTCCTCAAAGCGATGTGATTCGTTCCTACTATACATGGAACATATAAAGGATGGTTTTAATAAAAATATGTGACATATATGAGATATATATGATAATTTAATTTTAATATAAATATACATCATTTTTTTATTCTTTGAATGTGAAAAAGAAATGAAAGTAACATTCATGTGTACGTACAACTTACCATCTCCATAAACGATGCATTTAATTTTCTATCTTCAATTTTTATGGATTATTATAAATATATATATATATATACATACATAATATATATGATATTTACATCATGGTTTACATTCTATAGATGATTAAATCATGATCTAAGTAGTTGGAACAACAAATAACAAGTCAAAAACATACTAGAGAAACTTGGCAATTAACACCTGAAATAGTGAAAATGATGAAAGATTATTAACAAATGGGTGATAAAGTAGCATAATAAGATCATATATGATATGATAAATATAATATGGTTCTGATATAAATTAATAACATGTTTTAAACCAATATTCATGAGGTTAAATCATGTACAACTAAAAAGGAAGCGTGAGGTAAGAGATCTTTGTCTCAATTTTATTTCTATGAGACACATGTCTTATACACTACTTGTTTCTTTTGTGTGGTATATATACTTACCATGAATGTATTTTATGAGTATTATTCTAAAGGTTATGTAATTTTTATATCCATATAATTTTATTTCTTTCATGGGAATATTATTCTACTGATTATAAAATGGTAAGGGGTTATTTTACAATCTCATTGTTATTCAGGATTGTTTGTGTTTAAGTGTCTATTTGGGAATATTTCTCTTCCATGTTAGTGTGTTTTTTTTAAAAATTTTCAATTTTTTTATTATTCTCTAATTATTTTTTAAACTTAATTTTAACCCCTTTTTAATTTTTACAAATTCTTTGAAAGGAATCTTCATATTATTTTCCAAAATAAGGCACTTCATGAATTTTCTTACAAAATTTAAAGGAACGTTTTTAACTTATACAACATGAAATAAATTTTCCACCTTCTTGATTCCCTAATGTTTTGAATATTACTTTAAAATTTTATATGGTTATTTTCAAATAAAATATTTTCTTTTATAAATGCATAGATTTTTAAATAAATGATTACAAATTGGTAAGGGATTTCACCTCAATTTCATTTAATTAAGGAATATTGTAATGTTATGCACCTAGTTTATTTTATATGGTATATATACTACCCTTTTAAATGTTATATCATGAATCTTCTTATTTTTATGATATTATAAGTTTCATTTAATTTTATTCCTTCATAAGAATTATGATTCAAATGTTTCAAAGTGGTATGAGACACTTTGGAATGTTTAAAGATTATTTTTCCCCAAGAATCTTTTTAATGAAATTTAAGTAGTAATTCCATTCATCAATGTCAACAACCCTTATTGTTACTTATCCTCCACTAAGTAATTATTAATAAATCCATATTCTTTATTCAATATAGATATTTTATAAGGCATATTAATTATTAATTAAATCGATTATTTGATACAAGGAATGATTTGTACTAGTAGTGATGGGTGGGCCCCAGACATTATGCATCGATAGGATATCATTAGAAAAATAAGTTTTCCAAATTAAATAGGTTTCTACCTATAGCTTTAAAACATCTTGTGAAAGGTCTTGACGATATATGTTTTCATGTGACTCATACATGACGTCCAATAATTAAGTATTTCCTTCATAGATATTTTAGTTATTATTGTTATTATCCATGTGATTTTTTGCTTTTACATATCTATGGATGCATTTAATTATCATTTTATTGATTAAATTGCATGTGTTTTAGTTATCTACTATTTCATATTGGTTATACCTTATCCAGTTATTTAAATGTGATGCATTATTAGTTATTTACCATACCATGTTGATTTATTCTCATTAATTCATTATTTATTTCACTTTACTTAACCATATTGAGTATTTGATCTCACCCTTTTATTTGTTCTATTTTCTCTAGGTTACGAAGATAAAATTTTTGAATGAGTTCAAGGATGTAAATTATTTTCTTTTGTTATGTTTTATGTTTTACCAATGTAATAAGGGAACCATTTATGTATCTAGTTCTTCAAAATTACTAAACTGATTGATCCTTTGGGTTTTGATTCCTTTTAATCATGAAAATGTAATAAAATAATGCATTGGCTCTGAGATTCTGGGTTTGGGTCATTACAGTTGGTATCAAAAGAGGTTTAGTAACAACCTTGGGAACTATATTTAGGAAATATCACATTAAGGAACACAACCCATTGGTTTAGTATGTGTGAAAAATTTATATAAGGAATAATTCCTTTTCATTTTATAAAAATATGTTTAAAGGTAAGGATAACCATTAGGGTTTATAAAATCTTTGAATTTAAGGTAATTATGGGTCTTAATATCACTGGGAATACAAAATAAAATCTATGCGATAACCTTTGTGGTCAAAGAATTTCTTTAATGTTGAATATATTTAGGTTATTTTTGAGGATGATTATCACTTTTTTTGGATAATATTAATATATTTTTATAAAAAGGACAACCCTACACATCGGGTGACAACCTGTCACATCCAGCAAGGCGGCAGGGTTTGAATCCACAGCCGAAGGGAGACAAGGGTGCAATGCCTACCACTAGCCTACGTAAAGTCATAGTTAGCAAGGAATTTTTTTAGTTAAAATATCTAATGGATGAAGGTTATTTTTATTTTAGGGACATTTTTATCAAATATATTACCTTGGGTTTGGAAAATTATTTGGTGATTAAGCGATTAATGTTATTTTAGAAGACATTCACTATTTTGGTAACCCTATAGGATCAAGGTAAATAGAATACCATGGAATTTTATTTGACAAGTAAAAGTTGAATTATATTTTGGAATAATATATGATTTTATTATGAAATTATGGTGATTGAGGTAATTTATGGAAATGGTTAGCATATCTTGGATATTATGTGATTTAGACAATTAATTTTTTGGTATAATACATCAAGAGTGATTAATTTTATTTTGAAGTCTATACGATCAAATAATTTTAATTTTTGGGTTTCAATATTAGTATAGAATATTTTTGAGGAAGGATAGTTATTTTATGAATGATCTATGTTGAAATTTGTGTATTACTGTTGAATTTTGGAGATTAAAGTTGTTTTTCATCGTATAAAGGTTTATTCTTTTTGATGAATTATCTCATCTTATCCTAACCATCTTGGTTTTAGTATAAGGATAGGGGGAATATATAGTTATACTTTTTTGGATTTTTTGATCCATATAAATTGATTCAAATTATTCAATCATGAAAAAAACTCATCTTAAATACTCATCATTTGGAGAAAAAGATGAGTTTGTGGTGGAAATTGATTAAAGGATGAAACTCTACTTGTCAAGTAATTATGTTTCCTTATGTTCTTAGTCTAAGAAGTAAATGAATTACTTAACTACAGGAAAAGTTTTTTAGAATAAAAACATTTTTAATTTAATTTTATTACTAAGAAATTAATGGACTCTTTAACCCATCACCAATTTACAATCTTGTGATGATAGACTTTCTGATGACCATGTTCTCTATCATTCTCCATCAGAACTTGATATTTATATTTATCTTCCATATCAATGTTTTCACTAATATTATCCTTTTAGAAAGCCTAGTTTTGTGGTGAAATTATCATTTCCTTTTCCCTATTATTAAGAAAACGTGTTATTAACCCTATTTATGATTTGGGTTTCTTCAACAATTGTTTGTTTTCCAATATCAAACCCTAGACTACTGAGATCGTGTTTAAATTGCGAGGACACAATTTAATTAAGGTGGAGAGAATGTAACAACCCAAGACTTTACAATATTTTCATTTTTGAATAAATTTAATTTTGTTTCTATCTTGATTTATACACAATACCATGTTAAGATTACGATACACACAACAATGAGTTGGCTTGTGTTACATGCAAGGTTAAGTTTTACCGAACAATGATATATTATTAAAATATTATTATTTAATATAATAAGACATAACCTTTCTATTAAGTTAGAGGTTATGAATATTATTAACTAACTTATGAAAATATATGGTTGAATTCATTCTTTACAAATGAATATAGGAACCAACTGAATATATATGAAAAGTTTTTATAAATAACTATTTTTATGCTCACAAAGTCATTTTATCTTAATAAATTAAATTAATTACTATTAGTGAATGATATTAGTAAAATATATACATTATATATTCAATAAAATATTTTAACATTTATCCAATATATTTAATAGGAATAATATAAGAACAAACTCAATTTTATGCAGAAAAAACCTATATTTTTCTAAAGGAAGATTTACCGCCATTTAATGGCGAACCTATTTTAAATCCAAATTTTGAAACTTTTATAAATTCTATATGAAATAATAAAATTATTCATTTAAAGTGGAATATAAAAATTTACTTTGGTTTAATTTTTGGTATTTTTATGAGAAGTTTCATGTTTTGATGAATAGTGATAAAATATTGCATTTTAATTGAAAACAGCTTTTTTGTCTAAATAATTTATAGTGTTAAATTATATTTTTAATTAGTTTTAAAGTATAATTAGATATTTTTTTTATAATTTAATCTAATTTAGGTCATTTAAATCAATTTCACATTGAATAAGGATATAAAAACATTTCAATCTTTTGAACGTTTTCATTTTAAAAACCTGCTTTCACACCCCATCAATAAGATTAATTTTAAATTAATTTTAGCCACTTATGTGTTTTGAATTTTAAAAAATTGATTCCATATTTATAATTATAATGTAAAAATTTAGCAATTATATCTCTTTTATTTTTGTAAAAAATATGAATAGTAACTTTAGTATTTTTTTAATTACTATGGTTAAGGGTAAATAAGGTGATTAAGGGTAAAAATAATATTATAAGTATTATAAAATTATCCTAACACTTGTACTAATTTTATTGGATGAGATATTATTGAAAAAAATACCCTTGGTCTAATTTTATGTTCCCTTGGACCTGATTGGATGACTTTAAAGCTTTTATAGTATTTTATTCTATGGAAAGTTAAATATGTTATACTCATGTTTTTCGTAAGTGTTATATTTTTTATATATGGTTATTCAGAAGAAAACTTAAACTATAAATAGTCATTAGAAATATAATTTTTTTTATCTTCATCATGATAATTTTTTTTATTCTTTAGGAAATAAAGAATTAAATTAAAGGCTTTCATAATGATGATGTAGTAATTGTTTAATTAATGGACATATCAAATAAATGTTATTAAAAATATTAAAATAAAAATAATTTGATATAATTAATGTCATCAATTAATTTTATATATTAAATCAACACATTAGGGATGAATTAAAGGTTTTGTTTTGAATTTAGCTTGTGTATTGATATTTTTTAAAAAGTCAAGAAATAAATAGTATCAAAATTGACATTAATGACATTTTAAAATAAATAATATTTTATTAAATGATATAAAATTTATAAAAATATAAAATTCATTCAACTAATTGGGATAAAATTTAAAATTTCATCCATGCCTCATTTATTGTTCATTTGGCATTTTATAGTAACTATATTAACCCTTAAAGAGTAAAATCCAAGTTGTCACGATAAGAGTTAAAGGGTTTAACTATGGGTTAAAGCCAAAAGATAAGGGTAATAATTCGATCTAAACCTGTTTAAAAATTATTGGATGAGATTATTTTGAACCATAATCATCATATATTCTAAATAACTCACTTTGTATCCATTTTTAATATAAAATGAATTTATATTAATTTAATATTTCAAGAGTTTCCAAAAGTACCACTCACATCAATTATAAAATGACACATCCTCCCTCACTTCACCACACCACTTTGAGCCTTCTAGATCTACCAAAACCTACAAAAATAAGCTCTAAACTTCCCTACCATAATACTATAATCCTACCTTTTGGTATAAATCCAACAAAAGAAGTCCTTTTGTACAAACCAAAAGGAGTTACCTAAATAAGATGTAACGTTATTCAAAAATCACTTTAGTTTTATTTATTTCCCCACTCCTTAATTTCTTATTATTCCATGATTATATAATTACAACAGAATCCTAAATATACTGATATGTTTTTATGTTAAGGGTTTTACCTACACTTACACACACTTCCATCAAATGGGTAATGAATTTACCATTCTTGTACGACAAACTACCGCCTCGTGAAATGATGTCGTTCATTTTTCCTTTACCACCTCTCATGGTTGGTCATTATGATGGACACAATATTTTTATATTATATATTTATGATATTTATGTTGTATTTATACTTCTTTATTTTTATATAATACATACCTTCATGCATTCTATTTTGTGTAAATATGATAACATCATTTGTGGAAGTATGAACTACCACCTCCTCAAAGTGATGTGATTCATTCATACTATACATGGAACGTATAAAGTATGGTTTTAATAAAAATATGTGATATACATGACATAGATATGATAATTTAATTTTATTATAAATATATATCATTTACTTTTCATTCATTAAATATGAAAAATAAATGAAAATAACGTTCATACGTACGTACAACTTATCATCTCCATGAACGATATATTTCATTTCCTATCTACAAATTTTATGGATTATTATAAATATATATATACTAAATATATATGATATTTATATCATGGTTTAAATTTTTGATATAATTAAATCATGATCTAAGTAATAGGAACAATAAATAACAAGTCAAAACATACTCAAGAAACTAGGAAATTAACACTTGAAATAGTGAAAATAATGAAATATTATTAACAAACAGGTTACAAAGTAATATAATAAGATAATATATGATATCATAAATATAAATAATATTCTTATATAAACTAATAAAATGCTTTAAACCATTATACATGAGGATAAAACACATAAAAATAAAAATGAAGTGTGAGGTAAGGGATCTTTATCTCACTTTTATTTCTGTGGGACACATGCCTTATACACTACTTTTTTCTTTTGTGTGGTATATATACCACACATGAATTTATTTTATGATTATTATTCTGAATATTATGGTATTTTCACATCCATATAATTTTCTTTCCTTCATGGTCATACAATTCTACCTATTATCAAGTGGTAAGGGGTTATTTCACAATCTCATCATTATTTGGGATTATTTATGTTTAAGTATCCACCGAGGAATATTTATCTTCCATGTTATTGTTTTTTTTTTATTTTTATTTTTAAAAATATTTTTTCTATTCTCCAATTATTTTTTAAATTCATTTTTACCCACTTTTGAATTTTTACAAATTATTTGAAAAGAATCTTCCTGTTATTTTCCAAAACATGGTACTTTATGAATTTTCTTAACAAAGTAAAAGGAATGTTTTTTAACTTATACAGAATGAAAAACATTTCCTTCCATCCTGACGCCCTATTTTTTTTAAGATTCCTTTAAAATTTCACAAGGTTATTTTCAAGGGACTAATTTTCTTTTATAAATTCACGGAATTTTAAATACATGATTTCAAATCGGTAAGAGATTTAGCCTCAATTTTATTTCATTGAGGCATATTGTAATGTTATGCACCTAGTTTATTTTATGCAGTGTATATACTACCATTTGACATGTTATATCACGAATATCCTTATTTTCATGATATTATAAGTTTCATTTAATTATATTAATTCATGAAAATTATGATTCAAATGTTTCAAAGTGGTATGAGAAACTTTTGAATGTTTAAATATTATTTCCCTCAAGAATATTTTTAATTATATTTTAGTAGTAATTCCATTAGTCAACATCAACAACCCTTATTGTTACTTATCCTTAATTGGATAATTATTGAAAAATACGTATTCTTTATTCAATAAAGATATTTGATAAGGAATATTAATTATTAGTTAAATAGATTACTTGATAGGAGGAATTATTTTGAATGGAATTGACAGACAGAGCCCATACTTTATATATCCCCTTAATGAATTGATAGGTTATTATGAGACAAGTAAGCTGGCCAAATTAAATGGGTTTCTACTAGTTTCTTTAAAATCTATTGTGAAAGGTTTTGATGGTATATGGTTTTATTTGCCTCATACATGACTTCCAATAATTAAACATTTAATTCATATATATTTTAGTTATTATTGTTATTATCCATGATATTTTTTTCTTTCACATATATATAGATGAATTTCATTATCAGTTTATTGATTAAATGGAATGTGTTTCAGTTATGTACTATTATATATTGGTTATGCCTTATCTAGTTATTTAAATGGCATGTGTTCTCAGTTATTTACCACACCATGTTGATTTATTCTCATTAATTCATTTCTACTTCCACTTTACTTACCATTACTAAGAATTTTATCTCACCCTTTTATTTTTTCTATTTCCCCCAAGTTATGAAGATATTTTTTTTTAATAAGTTCAAGGATGAAAATTATTTTACTTTGTTATGTTTTATGTTTTACCAATATAATAAGGGAACTATTTATGTATCTAATTATTCATGACTACTAAACTGATCGATATTTTGGGATTTGATATCTTGCAATGATTCCAATGTAATAAAATAATGCACTGTATTTGGGCTTTTGGGGTCAAAAAATTACATAAACTTAGTTCTATGGTCATATAACATTATATAATGGTTGATAGGCCTAATGGGCATCGTTATTTCCCTACAGGTATAATTAAAATACAAAATTTATAAAAAAAAGACTATTCTACTTAATTAATTAAAATATAGTATTAATAAAGTTTGAGGTTGAGCCCATAGAGATGGTGAATTAGTTTAATTAGTCTTTCAAAATAATTTATTTATTTAAATTGAATAAATAGGTGAAGAAAAGATGGATTTGATTGATTTAAAAGAATTGCAAGATTAAATAAAAAAAGATTAGTTTTTTTGGAATCAGATTTGAAAGGCATCCTAGGGTTTTGTAGTTTCAGGGTTTAGGTGCAATTTTTTTTAGAAAATAAATTGACTGATCCATGTTTGGTGTTGTAATTGAGACGAGGTGGATCCAATGTTCATGGTATCCCCTTCTCGATGTGATAATCCATCATATCCCCTAGTTTGGTAATTTAGGGTTTCACCAAATCAAGTTTATCTTGATACCATATTTAAACCCAGTTACCCAGAATGAGACAATGGTCATACCACAATTCTGGGTAACCAGTTTCACAATTAAAATAGTTCCTTTCAGGTTCAATTCAATGGTTATGGAAATAATAAGAAATATATTTTAATTTAAAAGTGAAATGTGGTAGAAAAAATACACGGATAAAGAAAAAGGAATGAATCTAATAACACCTTACCCCTTTAGGATACATAACCCTATCACAAGGAGGGTTTAACCCCTCATCCTAGCTATGAGATAAAAAGAAGGAAGGATAAAAATAAAATAAATAATAATGAAAAACTAGAGAGAAATTCGTGGGAGGATCCTGCATCAGTGAAACTTCTTTCCATAGACTTTGGTCTTCAGATCACCCTTTAGTGTGTTGGCTCAACACTATATTTATAGACTTCCTTAGGGATTTTTTAGCATTAAATGGAATTAAGAAAGATCAAAAATTAGTTATGGGTGGTCTTGGGGTCATAAAACAAGTCATCACCCCTTGATACGCTGAATCTGGCTATTTCTAGGTTATCTCAACTTTTACACGTCATGTAATGATTACACAGTGTGTAATGTGGGGGACTCAAGATGTTCATGTCATGATGCATGACTTGAAAATATTTCTAGGTAATCATGGAATGTGTCATGTCATCACACATATGTTTCATGCCATAACACAAGTGAAATTCATTCCAGGCTAGTTTCTTCCACTTCATGACTTGTATTTATTTCATTACTTGTATTGGTTCATGATGTGTAATGATTACATGATGTGTAAAGTCAATTTTATGATCCATAAACCTCGTTTCACCTTGGATATTCAGTTCCATTCTCTATAATTGTCCCATGATCATCAGAGTTTGTATAAAACCTTCTTTTACATGGATATCATGATTGTTTCCAATTCTTTTTATCATTTCCCATAACTTATAAAATCCTAAAAAATATGAAGAAAATATAAGGTTTACAAAAATTTATTAACAATAAAATCATCATAATCAATTAATTTTAATATAAAAAATGTATAAAATAAATGCACTTATCAAACCCCCCCACACTAGAATTCAGAATTGTCCTAAAGGATTAAATATTAACATACTACAATGGATGATTACTCTACCATGATTTAAAGTCAATGTAAACAAAAATAATTGATCAAATGGAAAGTTTAAATGTTCAAGCATAACATGTAGAAAATTTATTAACACCTCATTTTTCAAAGAATGCAAATCAACCATGTATTTTACTTTTCCTATTTTAAAATATCCTAACCTTTTCAATCATACATTTTAATTTTTCAATTAATTATTAATATGTACACCATTTTTAATTTACCTCACGTGAATTTTTCCACTCATCATTAAAATATGAATGAATAGAGTGATGCACATACCTTAAGAACATGTCACCTACCATAGGCTTTCAAGGCATCTAGCATCTCCACCATGTAAATAAAAAATAATAAATAATTATGAGGGATTCAAAGCTAGGTTAAAACAACTTTGAGTATTTAGGGTAGGTGGGTAAATTATGTACAATTAAAGCTAAAAAAAGTGGTTTAACTCTAAATCATATCACATGATATAAAATTATAAGCTCAATAAAATTCTACCTTTACAGATTCCATCTCTTTATTCCTCCCAATAAGGTCAAAGCAGGCTTATGAAAAAAGTAAGCACAATGAATGAATCATCCTCTCTTGCTATTTTTTTAAATTGTGTTTAAGAAAAATATCACACCCACCACTTAACCACATATGATCAAAAGATCATTGGTCTGGTAATGGTGATTTTTGATCCTCCTAAGACACAACCCATTTATATATATATATATATAGTTTTTTCTTTTTTTCAATTTTTTAGAAAGAGAAGTTAATAATGATAAATTTTAATGAATAAATATCATTACCTCTCCCCAAATAATAATGTAAATCCCCAATGAAATATACTTACTAGAGTACATCCTAGAACACCATGGAAAATATCTCCCACACACTTATTCTTTTAAAAATATTGCAAAATATTTAAAGGAAGGTAGGAATGGATAATATAGGCGTGTAAATTTGCTAATTTCCTAACAAGGTTATTAATATAATCTATGGGATTAAAAAGGATTAATGTAAGGTGGGTATAAGGATAAATTGTTAATAAAATATGGAACAATCATATTAAAAGTGATTCAGTTCAGTCATAACTTTGATAAGATGAAAAAAAGTTCTAGAAGAGAATATTCTCGAGTTTCGCAATAAATATACTATATAAGGAATGGGAAATATTGTATTAGAGGATGTATCGAGAATGAGATGAATGGTTGGGACAACTATCAATGGTAATGAATATGAATAATTAAATCAATTAATGCAAATATTCAAAATTCAAAGCATTACCAAATCTTAGAAAAATTTCATTTACAATTATTAACATGCTCCTAAAATCATGACTTTTCAAATCCTCATCCAAATTCTTATCCCTACTAATTATTTTCCCCATTATTCTCATTAAAATTTATTGACAAAGAAATTTAAATTCATGGCATTGTAATTATCCTAGGTAGTTTATGTCTCCTAGTTTGGTTGATTAAAGAAAGAATCAAGCACGAGGCAAAAAATTGGAAGTTAAAAGTTCTAAATAAATTAAATGTGGGGAATACAATAGAAAAATTATAAATTAAAAATTCTTACTCCAATTTTATTAATGCTTCAAAGTTGGTTGCACATGTCCTACTTGCTCCTGATCCATGACATGTATTAGTTCAAGATGTGTATTTATCCTAATCTTGATGGTATTAAAAAAATGGGTGAAATCAAAAACCATTAAAAATGAATTTTGAAATATTAGAAGTGAGATCATGAGTGCTTAAAAACCAAATAAAAAAATAAAAAAAAACTCAGGTTGCCTCCCAGAAGCATTTTTATTTACCACCATTGGCTCGACCTTACCTCCTTTAGATTCATCTCAGGTTATATATGATTGAAAAGTTTTTACCTCATCAGGTTCTATAAATGGTCTTAGTTGTGTGTTGTCCATATAGGCCAGTCCCACCCTTCTTCTCTAAATAGCTTAATTCTTCCTGATGGCAGTACTTTCTTGATCTCCATTGGATAAATCCACCATTTCTTCCTCAATCTCAATGAACTAAATAGAAGTTCACGTACCATTCATACCTATTTTCCTTTCTCAAATGTGATAGAGTCAGCCACTCCTCTAGTTTTAGTGGTCCGATCCTTTAGATTCTCTTTCTTCTTTTCAGTGTTTTTAAGTTGAGTATCCTCTTGCACAAAAACAATTATCTCATGTAATATTTACTTTCGGTGACACCCTCAAATTTGGATGTTTTGTATTCTCCAAACTCATTGTCCTATCTCACATCATAATTATTCATTTCTCGGTTGATGTTTAAACTCACTTATTCACTACCAAATCTTATATAGAGTTCCTCACTTTAGAAGTCAATTACTACACACCCAATGACTAAAAATAGTCTCCCCAAAATGAGTTTATTTATCTACTCTTCCATATTAAATACTAATAACTCCATGGGGAATTATAATTTGTCGAATTTTACCACAATATCCTTGATTACCCTCAAGGGTACTTCACTATCATATCTACTAATTGAAGTGAAACTCTTATGGGATTCAGGCCTCCCAAACTCTTGAAAGTTATGTATGACATGATATTGACACCAGCACCTAATTCCCATCAATATTTTACACATTTATTAGCTATGATAAATATTAGAATAAAAAATCTACACATATCACATTTCTTTTTAGGTAGGTCCCTTGATACCACCACCGAACACTCTCATGTGAGTGAAATAGTTCCAAATTTCTCTAGATTATTCTTATTGGTTACCATCCCTTTCATGAATTTTGCGTAGTTTGGATTGTTTATGAGATCCCATGAAAAATGGATATTAATATGCATTTTTTTAAGTGTTCTATAAATTTACCTTTTTTGTGTGTCATTCTTCTCTTGTTTTAGACACTCTAGAAATGATGGTCTTGATTTTTACTATGGTTCTTCTTCTTCATATTATCTTTCAGATTCTTGTTCCTTATTATTTTCAACTTAGTTTTCACTTGCTTACAATGTTTTTTCTTCATTACATCCTATAAATTATATAACAATTACTTGTGTATTCTTCCCAATTTTAAGTAAGAAATCTTTTAAATCTTTATGTGGGTGTACTTTAGGGTATCCTGGAAGTACTCCTATGGGTCTCTCTCTGAGTTTCTCATTGATCTGGACTAATTTAACATCCATATTATGTATTCTGTCCTTCTAGATCATTTATTCTTCCTTTATTTCCTTGAGTACAACCCTGGTTGTGGTTATGAATGTATCCAACATTTACTCCAATGTATGGACCTAGATTTTCAGTGTGGGGCCTTTTGGTGCTTTTTGTTGGTACCCTTTTTGTCTTTGTTGATATCCTTGTGCTTTCTATTATTGTGGACTCCAACCCTAAAATTGATTCCCATGATTGTAATCAGCATAATTTTCATATTCTATCTATGTACCATCAGGGTTTTTTTAGTGGACCATCATCATGTCCATCCTATTGGTTAATAATTCCATCTATACTGCCATCCATTCATTATTGTTGATTATGTGGATACATTTTTCATTATTCCCCTTCGCCTTACCATTGGAAACTATTTATCGCTATTTCATCGAATAAGATGTAGCTCTCTTTAGGAGACTTATTCATCAATGATACCCCAGCTGTAACATCAAAAATTGAATTTTTTCCCTATAAAAAACCCTTATAAAAAATTTGGATTAGCATCCATATATCTATACCATGATGGGTGAATTTACGATACATATATTTGTAACATTCCCATGCAAAGTAGAGTGATTTGTCCTCAAATTGAAAAAAGTTTAGGATGTTTACCCATATGTACATCAATTTTAAAGGTGGGAAGAATATGGTGAGAAATTTTCATTCCATCTCATCCCATGTCGTGATGGAATGCACTGAAAAGAATTGAATCTACTCCTAAGATATCTCTCGTAATTAAAATCGAAAGAGATGAGGCCTTAACACATCACTTGAAGCATTCTAGAATTGTAATTTGTCATCAAGCTCAAGGAATCTTCCCAAATGCATGTTAAGATCTTCATGTGGTAGTTAGGTGAATTTTACACTGTTTGATATCATCTGGATGATCGCCAGTTTATTCTAAAAGTGGTTTTTATCCCCAGGAGGTGCCAGGATTCTTTGTTGAAATCCTGTGTTTGATGGTTTTCCATAATCTTTAAGTATTCACAGCCCTGATTCTCTTAAAAAAACACCTCCAATAGATATATGTTTCTCTATTCCTACTATGGCTGTAGTGAATTCACTCTTAAGAGTATATTCTATGTTGGGTTTAGACTCGACGATCTCTTTATATTTTACTCTAGTGTTGTAATTGTGAATTAATGATTTTTTAATCTAAAAATTACAACACAAAATACCCAATGTAAAAAGTGGAAATTGAAATAAATAAATTAAATAAAATTAAAGAAACCTAAAAACTAACTTATAACCTTCCCTAGAAATAATACTGGTTTTGACAATCCCAAAAGGTTTTGTTATTTCCCTATGGGACTAATCAAAATATAAAATTTATAAAAACTCAAACTATGATACTTAATTAATTAAAATATAGTATTAGAAAAGTTTAAGGTCAAACCCATAGAGACAATGAATTAGTTTAATTAGATTTTCAAAAGAATTTATTTATTTAAATTGAAGAAATAGGTGAATAAAAGATGGGTTTGATTGATTTTAAAGAAGTTAAAGATGAAAGAAAAACATATTGGTTGTTTTAAAATCATATTTGAAAGGTGGGCTAGGGTTTTTTAGTTTCGGGTTTTAAGTATATTTTATTAGAAAATAAATTGATTGATCTATGTTTGGTGTCAGAGTCTAGATGAGGTGGATCCAATGGTCATGGTATCTCCTCCCTGACACCGAAATCCATTATTTCCCTTGGTTCAGTAATTTAGGGTTTCACTGAGTTGAATTTTTCTTGATACCATATTTAAACTTGGTTACCATGAATGTGAAAGTGGACATGCATCAATTTAGGGTAGCCTTTTTTCTGAATTAAAATAGTTCCTTTTAGGTTCAATTTAATGGTCATGGAAAGAAGAAGAAATATATTGGAATTTAAAAGTGAATTACAGAAAACTAAAAGTATGAGTAAAGAAAAAGTAATGAATCCAAAAACACCTTCCCCCTTTAGTCTACATAAACCTAGAAGAAGGTGGGTTTACCCCTCATATTAGCAATGAAAGAATAAGAGGAAAAGATGAAAAGAAAAGAAAAAACACTGAAAATCTAGAGATAAAGTGGTGGAGGATCCTATTGTAGCGTACCTTCTCACCCTAGAATTTGGTCTCCCAATATCCCTTTGATGTGGTGGCTCAAACCTATATTTATAGACTTCCATGGGGCTTGGGTATCATTCAATGAAATTAAGAAAGGTCAAAAATTATTCATGGGTGGTCCTAGGGTCATAAAACATGACATCACCCCTCGATACATCAGATCTGGATGTTTCTGGGTCATCTCAACTTTTACATGTCGTGTAATGATTGCACGACATGTAATGTGTGAGACTAAAAATGTTCAAGACATGTTTCATGAATTGCAAAGTTTTTTGGGAAATCATGGCATGTGTCACAATGTGACATCCTAAACCTGGTTCACTCAATAGTAACCATACTCGGTTGGCCACATGGCCTCAAGCGCATATCCTTGTATGCTAGAGGCTGTAGACTGGAAGCAGGGGTCTATGGTGGAATAGTGTGGAGATTATAACCTTATGATCAGAGTGTAACATAGTGGTATAATAATACGAGTCAATCAATAGAGGAATCATATGAAATAACTGAGCAGTGAAAGAGTAAACATCCATCATATAAATAACTAGGTAATCATATCCAATAGTTTCATATATAGATTATGATCATGGAATACTATACAAAAGATAGGCCAAACATGGAAATATGTATCCAATACAATACATGTATCAAAATATAGAAAGACCAAAAAGAAACGATCCCCATATAGAATCCTGATCCATAACTTGGTCCTGTTCTCCCCCTACTGCTAGGAATCAATGAATCAAGAATTAGTAAGTGGGCACTTTCCCCTATCCCCACCTATATATATGAAGTATTTTCAAGTACCATAAATTCATCCTAAGTGGGATGTGAGATAAAATCAGTAGGCCATCACTACTGGTGTCTAATTCTATCCAGTCAATGAACATATATAATAAATAGGCAGATGAGCCTCAGCCCAGTTGGTGAGGACTCAACAAGTGCATCCAAGAGACTCATGATCAAATCCGGAAAGAGGCATATTTCTGGGTTACTATAGTAGTACTGCAGCAGACATTGTAGCAGGTACTATTCGATACTACAGTAGTCAGAACTATTCATCAGTTTGCGCCTTTGGGCCACCAGTTTGGTTCTCGAGTCCTTCAAGGACTTCGGGCCACCCAAGGCCTTCATTCTAGCTAGTCTTTCAGGTTACCTCAAGGCCTTCTAGAGACCACAAGGCCTTCAGGGCACCTGAAAATGTAGATTTACCAGATAGATTACAAGGACCAAGGCTCCAGATGAGGATTCAGAGCAGGTGAATTCACCAGAGTAGAGCTAATCATACATGGAATAATGAGAGGGTATGAAATTTACATCAGTACTGGACCTATGGAGCTCTTCATAGGACAGCTAGCCGACCTTCCATGTGAAGGTGGAGAGATGACATCATGATATTTTTTGGGGAGGGGTATTTCCAAGTTGTCTTGGTTGGGTTTATTTCCTAAGACCTACGAGTCATGTAATGTCACTTAAGCCTTCGGGACTTGTAAGGGTTCCACCTCATCCCTTGAAAGGTGGATTATAAAAAATAAATAAAAATTGAAGGCCTTAAGGCCATTCAGGTATATAATAAATAGTTTCCAGGTAATAATAAAGTTATAAATAAAATGTGGTATATAAATAACCCACATAGGTCAGGGTTCCCATGAAACACATTTCCTATGATACTTGCTTCAGACTATGCTGAACTATCTATGATTAATCAATCAACCATTATTTGATTTAATATTGAATTATCAGGACTTATATCATAGCCCGAGAATCCTCCATGTATCATAACCAACAGGATGTGTATATGCCATCAATAAAGTGTAAGGCTCCGACCGAATCCAAGATTGTGCTTTAGTTTGGCATACTTTTTGTAATAATCATTTAATCATTATTCAATTTAGTATAACTTGAGCCCATCCTTGGCATTCCAAAGTTAGATCCCAGGTGTCTATCCAAGTATAGAATGAACCAAATACCCTATAAGACCGTCCTAGGCATTCCTCAATGGAATCCCGGTATCACTCTAGGTGTGGTATAAAGTCACCAATCATTGATTCCATCCTTTTCAGTCTATGAAAGAGATCCCAAGTTTCACTTAGGGAGTACATGATAAAATTCCCTCAGAGTCCACCCCTGGAAGTCCATAAGGAGTCCAAGTATCACTCATGGCCTACCAATAGTCTTCCATTTGAGTTCATCCTTAGTAGTTCATAAAGGTTTCCAAGTATCATTCAGAAATATAAGATCTATTTTCCAAATGGTTTTATCCATGGATTTCATTTGAGTAGCCACATATCACCCATTGTGCATAATAACCATTCATTAATAATCATTTAATTATTCAATCTAGAAAATTATATCTATGGCGATCCTAAATTAGAACCCACCTCTCAATCTCAACATGTCAATAAGAATGGTCATGGAACCATAGTCTAACTATACCATATAATCTCACAATTTAATTCAACTCTTCATCACCATTATATAAAACAAATCGCCTAAGAAGGTTTTTAAAATAAAATCATAGGCTTAGAAGGATTAACATCACATGAATCCACCCATTCAATTCAATTTTCCACTTCAATTATGAAAGAAAACTCGAGAATAAGAGAGAAAGGATAATGTCCAAAATCCAAGGGACATGGTCATCCATTCACATATTTATTCAATTCAATTTATAATTTAAAAAATTCATTTAACATCCCATAATAAGGAGTAAATGACACACCTTAAAGGGGAAATCAACTTCATATTCCACCCATAGTGGTTTTATCAATTAAATAACACACCCAAAGGGATGGTTTGAATTCAAGGACCTTAATCTATAATTACACCTCAAAAGCGTTTCAAGTCATCTAGGTAAATCCCATCCATTAAATTTAAATACCAATTCAATTTATAAGTATCTCTTGGAAATTCTAGTGTTCGATACAATGAAATATATATAATACTCAAACTTTAAGGGAAGAGAACGAGACCACATAACTTAGCTTGGTAGAGGAAAAGTCATACAATATTATCCACTGATTTGATCTAGATCAAAAGAAAATGGAATAACAGATGAACACCCTAAAAATGGGGTATAAAATCCTGCACCAAAATAGTTTTACCAATATCAAGGAAAACAACTAAAGGTGCATGAGGAATATATAACTCACTGGTGCAAATACAATGAGATGAACGAATATAAAATTCGACATAGAATGGAGGAATCAAATCAAATCATAGAATATGGATTACAGATATCAATGAGATGAGAAGGAGGCCACTGGAGGAAATGAATAAAAGTGGAGGAGGGTTAACTCATTTAATGAAATAAGGGAAAAATAATCATTTTACCTCAAAAAATTGGGTCGCACGGTTTGGCCGCATGGTTGGCCAAAACCTATGCCAACCATGCATCCTTCTTTGTCCAAGGAACCCCTCACATGGTCATGGCACATAGTTAGACAAACTTTTCAAAGACCATGTGTTTAACCTCTATTAAAAACTATAGCATCTATGCACAGGCATACGGATCTGGTTGCATGGTTTCGTTAAACTGTGCGGCCCTAAACAGTGGGACGGACCCCCCTCATAGTTTCTACTAACCATTCGTCCTAATTTCCTTTTCCAAAAAACTCAGGATTCAGTCTCTCAACAAGCCTTGAACACCCCCATTCCTTCAATGGACTCACTAGGTATTTATAATAGGTTAAAACCAAGTAAATAAACTATAAATAAAATGATTTCATACCTCATAAAAAGTAGGGATATTACAATATTCCCCTCTTAGCACATGAGCCTCAGCCCGGTTGGTGAGGACTCGGAAGGTGCATCCAAGAGACCTAAGATCAAATCTGGGTGGAGGAGGATTTCTGGGTTACTGTAGCAGGTACTGTAGCAGGCACTGTTTGGTACTGTAGCAACCAGAGTTATTCATCCATATGGTCCTTTGGGCCACCGGTTTGGTCCTCGGGTCCTGTAAGGCTTTCGGGCCACCCAAGGCCTTCGGGCCAGTTGATTCCCAAGGCCTTCGGGCCACCTTAAGGCCTTAGGGCCACCCCAAGGCCTTCGGCCCACATGAAATGCAGATGAACCAGTCATACTACTAGGGACAAGGATTCAGAGGAGGATTCAGGGCAGGTGCATCCACTAGAGCAGATCTAACTGGAATTGGAAGAATGAGGGGGTATGGCTTTGCCATCAGTACCGGGCCTGTGCATCTTTTCATATGATAGATAGCCGACCAACCCTGTGAATGTGGAGTGCTGATATCATGACATATGCTGGGGAGGAGCAGTTCCAAGTTGTCTTGTCTGGGTGATTCCCTCTAAGACCTACGGGTCATGTAATTGTCTCTAAGCCTTCGGGCCTTGTAAGGGTTCCACCTCACCCCTTGAAAGGTGGATTATCAAAAATAATAAAAAAATGAAGGCCTTCGGGCCATTCTGACTGACCGACCCTCTTAAAACAATTTATCCCCGAATTTACCTTACTAGGGTGGTAAAGGATTTTATGAGAATAACTCCAGACACTAGTCAGGTATGTTAGCCTCTCACTCACAACTCTCATCCTATACACATCTGTGCTTCCATAACACTCAAACTAGAGGAACTGACCAACCTTGGAGAACCTTTGTGTCTCGATCAACAATATAGATATGATTCTTCTCAAAGGACACATATACCTCCAAATCAGCCTCCTTGGGATGAAGAATATGTGATAGATCAATATGATATTGGTGAAGTTGAGATACATGGAAGAATTCATACATAACCTGATACCTCTGAGATAACTACAACTGATAAGCTACTGGTCTAACTCTTTCTATAATCTCGAAGGGATTGAAATAATGAGGCAATAACTTACCTTGTTTATGAATCTGTCTATGCTGTAGTCTAGGTAAATATCACAATAAAACCTAACTCCACACCTCAAAATCTAGTGGTCATCAATGAATATTGACGTATGAATTCTGTCTCGACTAAGCTGTAGACATCTGCTCCCTAATAAGATGAACATGCTCTGAAGTCTCCTAAATGATATGAGGACCCAATAGCACTACCACACTTTCCTCTTACTATAATAGTGGTGAACGAAATGTATTACTGTATAGGGCTTTATAATAAACCATCTATATGGTATCCTGGAATATGTTATTATAAGAAAACTTGGTGATATATAAGTATTTCTCCCAAGAACCCCTAAAATTAAGGATGCATTATTGGAGAATTTCCTCCAAAACTTATTGTATGCTCAGACTTACCATTGGTCTATGGGTGATAGGATATACTCAATAGTACCTATGAACTCAGTTCCCTCTAAAAACCCTACCATAATTATGATGTGAATTGAGCATCTCAATTTGATATGATAGAGCATGGAACCTCATGGAGGAGTATAATCTCATGAATGTAGATCCTCCTAATCTCATCCATTGAAAGAGTTTCCTGAAGAGGTAGAAAATAAGTGAGCATTATCAACCTATCTATGATCACCCATATGAAGTCACTACCTCATGGTGATATAGAAAGTACTGTTATAAAATACATGATGATTTCATCCCATTTTCACTCAGGAATAGGTAACAACTATAAAATCCCAGTTGGTCACTAGTGTTATTCCTTCACCTTTTGATAGGTGGAACACTGCTTAATGAACCCAATTATCTCCCGCTTCATTCCTAACCACTAGTATTGATAATGAAAGACAAAATACATATTGGTAAGACCCAAATGAACAAACCATATAGAGGCATGTGACTCTCACATCAACTCCTCTTTGATGTCTGTAGGAATCCCGACACATCCATGGATATACAAGATCTATTCCTCATCAAGGATCCAACTAGGAGGCGGGTTATCACCTGTAATGCTCTCCCGTAGGACCAAGCCCTAAAAATATTATAACTATATCATCTTCACTCTATTTGGAAGTGAAGAGTTCAATACTAATGATACCAGTACAAACTATCCATGATAGTCCTAAACCTCCATATGCATCTAAAAAAACAAGGCCATAAGTTTCCACTCGCTACTGGCCTCCTAAACTGACTGCGTCTAAGTCCTCCTTAGTGCTTCAACAACTTCATTTCCTTTATTAGGTGTATTGAAAAGATCAAAGTCAAAATACTATAGGTATTCAAACCACCTTCATAACCTAAGATTCAGGTAACGATTTGTAAATGTGTACTTAAG
Source organism: Viscum album (assembly GCA_963277665.1). Taxonomy (NCBI): domain Eukaryota; kingdom Viridiplantae; phylum Streptophyta; class Magnoliopsida; order Santalales; family Viscaceae; genus Viscum; species Viscum album. The sequence goes on from OY728164.1 coordinate 1,169,841,212, forward strand.
GATTTTGTGGTCCGTATACACCACAAAATGATCTCCTAGTAAATAATTCCTCCACCAGTGTAGGTAATGAACTATAATAGCTAACTAGATATTGTACTCAAAATAATTCCTCTCATGTGGCCTTAACTAATGAGGCCCATACACCACTAATAACTCCTCTTGCATCAAAACTGCTTTTAGACTGACACCTGATTCATCACAATAGTCTGTATAACTTCATCCCGACTCTAGTAAAATCCTGATCGATGCTGAAATTAGTCTCTATTTAATCTCCTGAAAGGATTTCTTATAGGATTATGACCATATAAACTTCACACCCTTCTTACTAAATCCCATAAGAGTTGATACTAAGTGTTATAAGTCCTATATGAAGTGACTGTAATATCCATCTAGCCCCAAGAAACTTCGTATGTCAAAGAAATTCTTGAGATAATCCTAGGAAACTATGGATCTCACCTTATCTAGGTAAATTAATACCTATTTCACTGAGATAATATGACCCATGAAGTAAATATCATCCATCCAAAAGGGGTAATTTGTGACATTAGCATAAAACCGATGGTATCTTAGTGTATCCAAAATTATCTCAAGATGTTTGGCATGTTCATGTTGAGTTTTAGAATACACCAAGATATCACCCATGAATACCACCACAAACAAATCTAGATATGGATGGAAAACTCAGTTCATCAGTGCCATTAAAATTGTTAGAATGTTCCTGAGACTGAACGACATAACCAGATACTTATATAGACCATACCTACTACATAAATCAATATGAGGTATGTGTGAAGGTAAAACATACACCTTATAATCACATGATCTTAGATCAATCTTTGATAACACCTGATCTCCTTGGAGCTGGTCAGAGAGATCATCTATCCATGTCAAAGGATACTGGTTCTTAACCATTAACTAGTTCTAATTCCAATAATCTACAAATAAATGAAGGGTTACATTTGATTTGTTAGAGAAAAGGATTGGTGAACCCTATAGATAAGTACTAGGTCATATAAAAACATTTTGATTCTAATTACTCTACTGCCTCTTGAGCTCTTGTAACTCAATAATAGCCATCCAATAAGGAGGAATGGATACTAATGCGGATCCTGGAACTAGATCAATATAAAACTATACCTATCTCTCAGGAGTTAGTCCTAAAATGTAATCTAGAAAAAAATCCCTAAAATGGTTAACCTATGGAGAGAAATATGCCTGTAACATTATTTGATCATCCAGATATAAGCTATAAATTTGGTCTGTCATCCCGTCTAACCCACGATGCCCAGGTCTAGCTCAAATCTTCTGGACATCCCATTCAACCTTGTGAATAAAAAATACTACCTCTAGTGATGTGAAGGTCACTCTTCATCAGTAATAGTTAATGGAATCATGAAAGAAAACTAAATATTCCATATTGATAATGATATCAAACCCTGTCATATTAAGGAAAAAGAGGTCCCATACAAAGATACATCCACCTATCTCAAGGGGGAACTCCTTGAACTAGAATACACTCTTTGATCATATCCCCAATAGAGAATCAAGTGTCATCACACCACTAGAAAACTGAACATAAATCCCAAGTATCTCCACAAAAGGAATATATATAAATCCATGAGAAGCACCTGTATTGAAAAGAGAAGATACTATAATAGAAGAGACCAGGATAGTACCTATCACTATAGAAGGTACAACACTCTATTCCTAAGGTATAACTTTTAATATTTATATCTGGCTTGATCCGTGGCCCCAAGATATAGTCTGTATACCTTGAGTAGGTCTGATCTGCTGGCACTATAAACCTGGTGTCTAGATACCTCAGCCACAACCACCTTCTCATCTTGACCGGACGACTGTGCTCCAACTCCCTAACTAGTGAGAATCTATCGAACCTTCTCTTTAATGTAGATATAGTGTATACCCTCTCTCACTTGCTACCGGAGGGATTTTTTTGATAAAGTGTTGTCGATGCCCCATCTTTTTGGAAGATCAACACTTGACTGGGTCCCTCGAACATGAGGTCCCATATGTCCCAGTCTACCACACTAATGGAACCTCACATGACTACTTGAGTATGTACCCTAGCTACTAACACCACCATGAGGAATCTACAAACAATGCTTCCTACTGTTGTTCTATGTAGATCCAAATCTAGGTTTCGAACTACCCTAGATCACACCTCCAACCTCTCTCAGGTTATGCTCTGTGATATACACCTAATTCACTATTCTAAATTTGATAGTAAGACGAAAGACATTAACTTATGATCATATGTAATACCTAATACCATCCTCATATTTATTATCTTTAGATAAATCATCACCTAATATAATAGGTTTGAAATGATATAGCGCTATAAAATGGGATGAATAGTACATGACAGATAAGGTTCCCTTCTCTAGGTGCATGAACTCTTAGGATTTATCTTCCCTCAACATATTAGGATATAAATAATCATATAAGTCCGTATGAAAATCCCTCAAATCTATGTACTGATGACTATCTATATGAGTAATAACATCCCACCATCTCTTAGTAGAATAACAAAGAATATATGTGGTGAGATTCATTCTCCTCTCATGAGGTGTCTCAAGATGATTGAAAATCAATAGCATGGACTCTATCCATGAATCTGTAGCCTTTGGTCTACTATCCCCTAAAAATGTGGGTGGATTTTTCTACTATAACTCACATTTCAACTCTTCCATAGTCGAGCCAGGTCGTAGTGATCCCGGAATGGTCTACATAAAGTGTAGGAACCTGTCTCTAAACTGGTAATTGGATCCCATATCGGGTATAACTGGAAGTACTGAAAGAGGCACTGTCATAGGTTCTATTGGTGACCCAGGTTCCACCACATATGGATCATGATCGTCACCACCCTCATGAAGCATGACTTGAGGAAATCTTAGTGGCATGTCTCTAGAAATTCCAAACACACACCTCAACATAATATTTAACAACTGATAAAAGCATAGATATAATTATAGGATAGGTATAATATTTCTTATATAAAGTACACACCCCTCTACCTACTCCTAGAGTTAGATTTGGGTGATATAAGAGTTATAAGATAAGAATGAGATACAACCTACTACCCACTACTGAGGTCGGGTAATGGTCAAGTTATCTACTATAATTCATAGGGCCCGATATAAAGAGTGTCAATTTCAATCTATAGAGGAAAACACCCTTTAAATTTCAATTGGAATCCCTATTTCATGGTTACCATTTAATTTTAGAATTTAATTTCTTTTAAATTCATTATCATTTATACATAAAAGTTCTTTAAAATGTTGAAATATATGGATCACCACATCCAAGTTATAAGGGCCCATACACCTTATAAATTGAAGTGTGGCATCCATTTAATCCCAACTAGTTATTTACCAAGTCCCTACATGAAATGTCAGCACAATTTCATGGATATATCAATAAGGAACCAAAACATACTACTACAAATGCACACAGTAAGTAAACATGGCATGAAATAATTCATGACATATAAATCCTAAAGTTCCTAGAATTATACATGATGCAATATCTCCTTGCCATACTAGGCCAAGGGTAAAAATATGTAATCATAAGTAACATCAAACATCAAGTGTGTTACCCAATGGTGAAGTCAAATCAAATATAATAAGAAAAATCCATAACAACATGTCCCATCCCAAGTAATTTGTATTTTCACTATATGTGGGTTAGCTAATCCCAGGTATAGGCTCATGAACAAATCCTAACACATCCTATTTCTACTATATAATATCCCAAAATATTAAGGCAAAGAAAAGAAACATATGATACCACTTTGTGACATTTCTAACCCAGTTCACTTAATAGTAACCAAACTCGGTTAGAAACATGGCCTTAAGTGTGTGTACTCGTATGCCATAATCTACCGACTAGTAGTGAGAGTCCATGGTTGAACAATGGGGAGAATATACCCTCATGATCAGAGTGTAGCACAATGATATAATCATAATAGTCAATCAATAGCAAAATCATATGAAATAACTGAGAAACTAAAGAATAAATATCCATAATATAAATAACTGGGTAATCATATCCAACAGTGTCATATACAGATGATGACCATGGAATACTATACAAAAGGCAGGTAAAAAATACAATAGGCATTCGATACAATACTTGTATCAAAATATAGACTATCCATAGATATCATCATGAGCCATATCTCAGTCCTATGCTCCCCCTACTACTATGTAACAATGAATCAAGCATCAACTAGCTTGCTCTTTTCCCTATCCCCACCTGCATCCATGAATTCTATCCAGGTACTATAAAGGTGGCCTGAGCAGGGTGTGAGATAAACTCTATAAGCCACCACCAACAGTGTCTAATTTCTTCTAGTTGGTGAAAATATATAGTAAAAAATATACAGGTAAAACTAAAGATGAAAATGAAGTTTAGTATATAAATAACCTTCATAAGTTTGGGTTCCCATGGAGCACCCATCCTCTGCCACCTACTTCAGCCTAAGATAGACTATCCCTAAGTAATCAATCAACCATGATTTTGTTTAATAATTAAGTCTCAGGACCTGTATCATATTCCAAGCATCCCCATGTATCATAACCAACAAGATGTGTATAAGTACATCGATAAAATTTAAGGCTCTAATCGAATCCATGTGTGTACTTTGGATTGGAATACATGTCATAATAATCATTTAATAATTATTCAAATCAGGAAAACTTGATCCCATCCTTATAATTCATAAGTTGGAACCCAAGTATCACTCTAGGTATAACATAAAACAAACACCCTAAAAGACTGTCCTAGCATTCCTTAATGGAATCCTAGTATCTCTATTGGTGTGGTATAAAGTCACGACTCACTGATTCTATCCTTGGAGGTCCATGAAAGGGAGTCCAAGTGTCACTCATGGAATACTTGATAAGATTCTCTCTGAGTCCATCCTTAGCAGCCCATAAGGAGTCCAAGTGTCACCCACATCATAATAATAATATGCCCTATGAGTCCATCCTTGGTGGTATATAAAGGAGTCCAAGTATCACTCAGGCATATAAGAGCTAGCTACCAAATGAGTCCTTCCATGGAATTCATATGATAACCCACGTATCACCCATGGCACATACAAATCATTCATCAATAAACATTTAATTATTCAATCTAGAAGAGTCCGTCTATGATGATCCTAAATTGGAACCCACCTCTAACTCTCAACATGTAAATAATAATGTTCATGGGTCTATAGTCTAAACATACCATATAAGATCACAATTTAATTCAATTTTTCATCAACATTATATCAAATAACTCACTTCAGAAGGTTTTTTTAATAAAAGCATATTCTTAGAAGGCCTAAAATCACATGAATCCTCCCATTTATTTCAATTTTCCAATTCAATTATGAAAGATAAATAAAATATAAGTGATCAAGGATAATGGAGAAAATCCAAGGGGCATGGTCATCCATTCCCATATTTATTCAATTCAATTTAATATTTAAACAATTCATTTAAAATCCCATAAAAAGGGGTAAACAGAACACCTTAAAGGGGAGATAAATTTCATATTCCACCCGTAGTGGTTTAATCAATTAAATAACACAACCCAAGGGGTGGTTCAAATTCAAGTTCCTTAACCTATAATTACACCTCAATGCTTTCATGGGTTATATAGGTAGATCCCATTCATTAAATTTAAATACCAATTAAATTTATAAGCGCTGCTAAAAAATTCTTGCGTATGGAACAACGACATATATATAACAACCTAACTTTAAGGGAAAATTATGAGACCACCTACCTTATATTGGTAAAGGAACACTCTCCCAATCTCATACTATGATTTTATCCTGATCAAAAGAAAACATAAGAACAAATAAACACCATGAAAATGGGGTATAAGATATTGCACCAAAATAACATCATCGATAGCAAGGAAAACAATGAAAGGGGTATGAGGAATTCATAACTCATTGATGTGAATCCAAATAGATGAAAAGATCTCGAATCAGATTTCAGATAGAGGAATCAGATCAAATCCTAGGAGATGGATTGAGAAGATCAATAAGAGGATAAGGAAGCTGTTGGAGTAAATGAATAAAGGGGGGGGGGGAGGGTTAACTCATCTAATGAAATAAGGAAAAAATAGTCATAACATTGGGTCACATGGTTTGGTTGCATGGTTGGAAAAAAATGTACCAACCATGCACCCTTATCTATCCAAGGATCCCCCTCACATGGTCATGGAGCATGATTAGACAAAACATGTGCCGATAATGCATTTAACCTCTGTTAAAAAACATAGCATCCATGCATGGGTGTGCAACTCTGATTGCATGGTTTCCTCAAACCGTGAGGCCTTGGATAGTGGGATAGACCTCCCTGCATGATTTACTCAAGTTGTGTAGCCTTGGTCACACAATTTCTACTAACCGTGATACCTAGATACCTTTTATAAAAAAATTATTCTCTAAGCTCTGAACAAGCCCTAAAACCCCCTTTTCCTCCATGTACTCACTAGGCATTTATAATAGGTCAAAACAAAGGAAGTAAACTAAAAATAAAATGATTTTGTACCTCATTAAAGATGAGATCTTACACATGATGTAAAACATATGTGTCACACCATGACATAAGTGAACTTCACTCTAGGATGGTTTCTTCTACTTCATGACTTATATTTCTATCATGCCTTATACTAGTTCATGATGTGTAATGACTACACAATGTGTAAGTCAATTTTCTACTTCAGAAGCCTTGTTTTTCCCTGGTTCTTCAGTTCTGTGCCCTAAACTTGTTCCATGATCATCATAATTTGTGAAAAATCATCTTTTAAATGGATATCATGATCATTTCCACTCCTTTTTCTCATTTACCATAAATTACAGAATCCTAAAAAATATGAAGAAAACACCAAGTGTATAGGCATGCATTAACAATAAAATCACTATAATCAATTCATTTTAATATGAAAAATATATATAATAAATTCACTTATCAATATAGAATATAGTATGTTGACTATTAGGTGTGAGTAATCATAAGAATATGAGACTTATTCTCATGAATTTTTCACTTGGTAATCTCTAATATGGGAGATTATGAAAATAAACCTACCAGTAGGAATTCTGCATGTTTATGTGTCATATTCCTTTCTGCGACTGTGTGTAATGGTCCTTATACTTTAAGATTAGTATTAATTCATGTCATGAATCACACAATTAGATTTATTGACCAAAACCATGACACTATATGTTCATAGGAAGAAGGGTATATTGGGTGAATCACATATGACATGTTATTAATGAGTAAGTAGAGGAAGGATTTATCCCTTTTATATTAATGGAAGCTGATATTTTTATCCCTTTGATTAAAATTTAACCCTCACATTAAATCCCATGGCTATGGTGTAATGAAAATTTTATTTTAGATAGTCAGAGAAAGACGTATCAAGCATATATGTTGATGATACGAGTGTGTAACCTGCTTGATGATATATCATAATAAAGGGATTATATTACACAACAAGCACTCATATGTGGTTGTTGATGTTTTAACATTAACTTCTTTCTCTTGGGTGCCTTGACCCATTACTAGACAATAATCATGGATTTTAGGTAAGACCGCCTAATGCCAATGAGAAAGAATCCTATAGGGTGACACACTAAGTGTTTACATTAATTTTAATTAAATTATATTTGAATTTAATTCTTGGAATAAATATTATTCCCAAGTCTGAGGAATAATTTTATTTAGGATTCACCAATAAAAAATGTTAAATAAATATTTATTCAAAAGTTAATTATTTAATTATATGAATACATATAATATTTATTTATCTCTTGTTATTCATAAGGTAAAAAATAATTATTTATTCATTAATAAATAATTTATTTAATTACATGAATATTTAATAAATATTTATTCTTCAGAATGTAAATATAATATTTATTTTATTTTATTGAATGAATAAATATTTAATTAAATATTTATTCAGGTATTTGATAAATTAAGAGGATAAGAAGACTAATATTGTGTCTGATAATAAATATTAAATTAAAATTCAGTAAAATAATATTTATCATTATGCATGATAGTGTATGCCATAAAACTAACATTATTACATGAAATGGGGTTAGATAATATTTGTTATATTATTTAAGGCCCTTTGTGTAATTAAATAATATTTTAACGCTAACCATAACTCTATAAATAGATAAAAAATCAATTGTGTATAGATTGATCAATATTGATCAAAATAGAGAATCATTATGCATGATGAAATCTAGAGCTCTCTCTCAGGACTGAGGAAATATCTAGAGATTCTTCTTCCTCCTCCATCATCTCAAGAATGAGAGTGTAAAGGTGACTCTTCTAGTATGAATGAATATTCATAGTGATCAATAAGAACACCTCAAGATGACCGTTCCACTATGATAGCACCCAAAAATCCATCAATGTTGTTCATAGATCAAAGGAACATGTGTGGATCACCACTAAAGGGATTTTACACTTGGATCCTACAAATGAAACAATGGTTGATTGAAAAGGGTTTTAGATGATCAAAAGATTCATAGAATAAATATATCAATACAAGGCATTCTTTCTTATGATCCATTTAAATTAATTATAAATTTAATATGAAAAGATCTTCTTTTGGTTCTGGTGACCTTTATCAATATTCTTTGGAAAAATTTCATTTCTCATGGTATTTATGTCTTGTATAATATGAAAACGATCCATCAAATCCAACAATTACTGAGTTGGGAATGACCCCAATAAAAACTACCTCTATGTTGAAAACCATCAATTTTTGGGTATATGGGGGGCAGATTACAATGAATATTTCTCAAATCACCAAGGTGTTTGGAAAATCAATGATCACATTTCAATGAAATCAGAGTGATGAAAGTGGGTTGGATGAATTGGCTAGACTCCTCAGGATCATGATCTAAATAATTAAAGGTTCAAATCCAATACCCATAATGGAAACATTGAATTGATAGCTATGATGTGTGATCAATAATGATTTTCTTGGAACCACTATGATCTAAAGGGGGTTGAAAAGGTTCAAATTGTGACCTAATTGATACCACCAGGGAAGAATATTTTCTTAAAGGAACCCATTGAAACTTATATTATCATTTTTTAGAGTTAGGAATGTTGGTATCATGAACAACTTTCGATTAAACCACTAAAATAAACTCCACTATAGATTCACTTATGGAATAAAAAATCCAGAATAAACCCCATGCATTCCATCCAAAACATTGATGAACAAGCACCCAAGTCAACAAATTGTAATGTAAGACCACCATTAGAACATAGAAAAAACTATCAGAAACAACAATTATAAGAAAACATGAAATGAATGAGGGAATTATGGTTAATTTATTCAAACAATCAAGAAGGAAAATGATTAAAATGAATGATCATATCACTCTCTCGCATAGTGAAAATCATATACACAATAAGTGATCCACCCCACTATATGTACCAGCTTCGTTTTGGTGCTTCCAGTCCCCACCACTATCTGATCTATGTAGGATGATTCCACCTCCTTGATCCATGGAGGAACCATTCACTTGGTCAAAGTTTCCACCGCCTCAACTTGCCTAGTTGGTCAAACTTTTCCCTTTCGAATATATCAAAAATATGAAATCCTATATATATTTCAATGAGAGATATTATGATGGCCTGAATCTTGATTACTAGAAATCATCTTTTGGTGGACTATTAATCTACCTCTCTCACTCCATCACCATGTGTTCATCATAAATAAAGTCACCAGATCTTCTCCTTTTGTTAAACCGACTTTCCCTCCTTTTAGTGAAATGAAGCTCACAACTCAAAAAATACGCACTTGAGATTAATTTTAATTTTGTGAATAATTCCTTTTCTATCACCCACACAGTCTCCCTTATTTTATTTTTTCATAAAACAACTCTATAGTTCCCCATCACGCCTTCCTTCTGGTCAACCCAAAATTATTGAGTCACATCACCACCTCAACACTTCCCATGTTATGAACTTTTTCAACATGTCATATGGATTCCAAAACCCTTATATCTTATATAGATCCAAAAAACATTATTATAATAGTGTCTTGATTAAGTGGTACTTTAACTGAATATGATTCATCCAAGAATAAAACATAAATTTTTTTCCTTATGAATAACACTCTGTGAGTCACAAAACAATGTCCCAACTTCTATTTCTTCCTAGATATCCTCCAAAAAACCCTTCATCTATACCACATCCTTCCCTAATTTCATCAAAGAAATGTATTCCACTTCCATTGTAGAAAGTGTGACCATTGGTTGAAGTTTCGATATCCAACCAAGCATCATTCTTCCAAAATTAAACACATTTATTGTAGTTCTATTTTGTGAATCCAAATCCCTGCTAAAGTTAGAGTCTAAAAAAACTTATAGTGAATCATCTATTTTGAATCAAAGTATCAAGTATTCAAAAACCTTCAAGTATTAAAGGATTCATTTCACATCTTCCCTGCTCTCTCTTTAGTGTTCGACATGAACCCGATGATAACTCCCACTATTTGTGAAATTTATGGATGAGCCCAAACTCCAGAATACATAAAACATTAGACAAATTATGCATATTTATCCTTTTAAATATAGTTGAAATCAAATTTTTTTGGGTAACATATCCTCAATTATCTTTAAATTCTATACTAGATCTTTAGTCACAAGTTTCACTTCTAAAAACTGAAGTGTTCCACCACTTTCTAGACATTTTCAGTCTAGTTTAGGTACTATGTACCATAACTTTGGCCTTATATTGTCTTTATCCATAAAATACTATTTACTGGACCAAGATACTTTATATCAAACCTTCTATACAACCCATCCTTTAGTTCAACAATACTTTATTTCACTAGGCCTATTATTATCATATCTTCCATGTAAATACGAAGGATGATGAAACATCCATCATTAAAAAACTCTTGATAATAACAATGATCAATATTGCACCGAATAAATTTACATTCCATTATGAAATCATTGAACTTATGATTCCAACACCTTGGTTATTAATTCAATCTATAAAGGCTATGTTAGAGTTTACATACAAGTTTCTGGTTTCACTGACCTTGGAAACATGCTAGATGCTCTATATAGATCTCTTCATATAAATATCTAGAAAGGAATGTAGTCTTCACATCCATATACCCTTGATAAAGATATTTTTATAAAACCACACTCAAAACTATTCAAATATTCACATGTTTAATTACTAGAGAAAATATTTTATAAAAATATACTCCTTACTTCTACTGAAACCCCTTTACAACTAGCCTAAATTTGTACTTCCACTTACCATCTTCCTCTTCATTCAGCTGATAAACCCATTTATTCTAAAAAATCTTCTTCCCAGTTGGTCTTTCAATCTGATCTCATATTATAAACACATGTAGGGACTCAATTTCATCCATAATGGATAAATAACACTATTTAAAATACTTAAAAATCTTTTCCTCTTCCATACATTTAGGATCTCCATTGTTAATTAGAATTATAAAATGAATATTACCCCCATACCTTCTCACTTAACACCATTACCTGGTAGATATCCATAGTTTTATCTATGAACAAGATCCATATAATACTATAACTTTAAGAGTATGAATTTTCATTGCTCAAGATTCAACAGTCCATGAACTCTTTGGTACTTTATGCCTAGGTAACACCATCAGAACTTAAACCCTTTCTTCTAGTAACCCCACCATATAATCTGGTTTTTCTTAAACTCTCATTCTTCTTAAATTATCTAGAGGATGCTCATATTATGGTATTTTATATAGGTGAAACTAAATTTTTTATGATTATTTTATTTTATCATAATTTTATACTCAGTTTTTATCCTTCCATAGGATCTATTCATTGAAGATCACACTTTGACTTATGATGATTTTCTAGGAATCATTATCCTAGAGTAAAAATCCAAATTCTTTGTCACTATAACCAATAAAGTAACACACCTGAGACTTATTATTTAACATATTTCATTATTTTTAATCAACATGGGAATAATTGAGTGCATTGAAGGTGTTTATTTTATTTAAATCAACCTTTATTCAAATCAAACAGTTCTCTATAATTTTCTTCCCAATGGGTGAGGATGGAACCCAATTTACTATGTGTGTCAAATAGTTCACTTCCTTCACCCAAAATAATTTGAGAAACCTTGAATTAATCCTAATGTTCCTATAATTTTCCAACAAAGTCTAATTCACCCTCTCTATAATTTAATTCTACTTTAGAGTACCTGGAATAGTCATCTTAAAACGAATTCTCTTCCACCAGCAAAACCTTCAGAATTACCTACTTCTGTACTCACCACTATTGTTTGATTGTAAGCACTTCAACTTATTTCTAGTATATTTCTCTACTATGTCTCTCCATCAAAAGAAAGTTAAAAACATCTCATACATGTATTTTATGAAGAAAATTCACTATTTTCACATGAAGTCATCGATGAAGGTCACATAGTAGAGTAAAACTCAATGAGAATGCACTAGATCTGGCCCCTAAAAATCTATGTGAACAAACTCCAACTTCCTATTATTTTATATTTTCCCTTACATTTGAAATGACACCTTTAAATACTTTCTAAACAAGAAATCCTTGTATGTTACATACTATGCAATCTCATCCTTCAACATTCCATTAGAAACTATAATCTTCATTCTATACTCATTGAGGTGGTCAAGACGATTATACCAAGAGAAAGTAACTTCTCTGAAATTTATTAATCCTTTTGATGAACCTATAATTTACATGATCCCATACTTTTATCCCTTTACTAAAAACATATATCCATGTTAATTATTCTATAATCCACCCTTTAAAATTATATAGAAACTTGATTCATCGAGTTTTCCCTTTGAAATTAATTTCTTCCTTAATTTGGGGATGTACCACACACCTTGAAAGTTTATCAAGATTCTATTACTTATCATAATGGAGACATATCCCATTCCAACAATCTCAAGATATTTCCTATCCCATAGATGAACTCAATTGAATCTCAAGATATGTAACTCTTCATACCCTCCCTCTTTAATATTAAATGGAATGAAGTTATAGAGTTTATCACCCAAGAATCAAGTGAGTTGGTCGTACTTAGGAGAAAACTACTCCTTTCCCATGATTTTTTTAAAGAACCACTTATACAAATATATATCCCGTAGTTCTCCATTTGATCACTAAAATTAATTTTTAGGTGACCTTTCTTCCAATAATTCTAATGTAGGGAAGCACCTTCCACCGAGCTACTCCTACTTCAAATCCTATGAACTTTCCCTTTTTGTTTATAATATGTCCTATTTATTATACAATGTAAGTATTTATAAAATATACTTGAATCTACTTTAAATGAATTAACTTATTAAAGTTCATGTCATGTACATATGTGAACTTCAAATATTCCTTTCCATTGGAATTATCACAACCACCACCACTGCATCCTATGACTCTCAAAGGGAGAAAAGTAACAACAATTCCCAAAATGGGTCTCTATAGTCTACCTTTATTTATTCCATTTGAATTTGAATTACATTGAATTCATTTAGATGATCAGATATAGAACTCCTTCCAACATTCACATGTCGAATAGTCTTCTTATCAAGAAAACTGTGTCCATCTCCATAGGCTTCTCATACATTATATCTAAGGTCTTCATGAGTTAATATATACTCTTCACATTCCAAATACTGAACACCAAATTATAGGAAAGCTTCATATGCATCATCAAAATTTATTTCTTATCCATCCTATCCCATTAATCCTTTTTCAATGATTCTAGTTTAGTTCCAATCAATTGAATATTGGTATATTTTAGTAGAATAAAACCCTCTATCCACATTTTATGAAAACCAAAATCCATTCCGCTGAACATCTCTAGGAAATTTTTTTTCTCTTCTAATTCTATCCCATTGAAAATTTATAACTCCCACTATTTATGGTAAATTTAAAAATAATATATCAGGAAATACTTATAGATAATCTTGTATAAGTAAAAGGGTATAATATTACTACTGAATTGATCTCTAAAACACCCTCACCAGAGAAAGATCCTCAAAAACCGCTCTAACCATGAGCTTTGATACCAATTTTTAGGCTCATGGATAACTTCTAATTAAACCACAAAAAGAAACTCTACCAGAACTTCACTTGAGAAAGAAGTAACTCTAGAATAAACCCTATTCACTTCACCCCAAACATGGAAAAATAAGAACCCAAGTCACCGCATTGTAACATAAAATCCCCATAATAATGTAGACAATATTATCAAAAACAAAAATTATAAGAAAATCATGAAATAAAAAGAACAACATAAATAGATTACATATTTCAGGATTATAATCTAATCCAAGGGGAATGATACTTCAGTTTATTCAAAGAATCAACAAGGAATATGATTATAATGAATGATTGTATCACTCTATCGAACAATTAAAATAATATCCACCATAAGTGATCCAAACTTCCATCTATGGAAGTTTACTTTGGGCATTTCAAGTCGACACTTCCATCCAATCTATGTAAGATGAATTCCACCTCCTTTGAGATCTATGGAGGAACCCTTCACCTGGTCAAAACTTCTCATTGCCTTAACTTGAAAAACTGGTTGATTATTCCCATTATAAATATATTACTGATATGAAATCTTATATATATTCTAGTGAGTGAAATTCCAATGAACTGAATCTTTCTTACTGGACATCATCTTCTGGAGAGCTGGCACTTCACCGCCACCACTTTATCCCAAATAAGGTCACCAAATATTCTCATTCTGGTGAATGGACATTCCCTCCTTTTGATGAAATAAATCTCACACCTTAATAAGGTAGTCAATCAGTCATGTATTACATGTATGGAATGAAGTTGATGATTTTTTTGAATAGAGATGGTCATGAGAATGTAACTATAGAAAACCATCCTGGTTTGACCCTACAAGTCATCTGAACCACTCCACCATAAGGGCTGAAGTATGTTCCAAATCATCATGGGTTGGAGAAAAGCACTAGGGAATAAAAAATAACCATATGGGAATGGTTTATCCCTTTAATATCTGAGATGAACCATCCATGAATTAGATGGCCCCACCAATTAAATTAGAAACATCAAAAGATATAAATATTCAAACATAGTCAACACAACAATGACTAAAAATAGATATCATAACATCATCACATCAAAATTTATAAACAACTCATACACACATGATATCCATATTCAAAATATAAAATATATATTAAGACTAAAATACCATTACATAACATATAAACAACCAAAATCCAAAAACTACTCCATAAGAGATAAAAACCATGAGAACACATATCCACTATCCCAAAATGATCACATACAATAGTAATCAAGATGGTCCACCAAACTACATAGTGCCCTTACCCTTACCAATGTATATAAAACATGATATGCATATACCTAAAGGCATATATATGTTTTGAGGCACAAAGACTAGTAGGATACAACTATTAATATATATAAGGCCTTTACCCATGAAAAACATTAAATATAGTTTGAAAACTCATTTCTAAAACCATGTATACTTTTTAAAAACTAGTTCACTTGAAAACAAAACTTTCTAAATCCATTTTTTTCTAAAACAAACCATCTTTTTAAAACATAGAAAATAAGTCTAAAATAAATAAATAAATCCACCTACAATAAACATGCACAACACACACAAAATGGTATAAACATGGACATAAGAATAAACATCATTATATTACCAAAAAATGGGATTGGAATAAGCATATAATGTCCCAATCAATCAAGGAACTAACATCATGCATAAAGTATAAAAAAACTAACCATGCATAAGTAATATTCACCATGGGATTTAACCAATAGGGTTTAGTGAAACTTAGTATAAGATAGTATTTTTTATAGATATCTAAGTATGTTCAATAATTTAAAAGATCTCTCAGTCTTCCTTGGGCCCAACAATACTTTCATGGGCACTCTCGGTCTATATGGACATATTTTTGAATATCCCTCGATCTCCCCACAAAGGCTCCCTCATTCCCCTGGATAACAATCCCTATATAGTCCAAGACATAGGTTAAGGTTCCATTTTTCTAAGTCATGCACACCCCCAAGGTCTCCCATGTGCTACACAATTCCAAGAACATCAACATCAACAAATTCCAATCACATAATCCATTCAAAATTCAATTTCATAAACCTTCCATTCCCATAAAAATTCAAGAATTAACTCCATGAAAGACCTTTTTAAAACCCTTTAGAAAACCAATTTGAAATAATAAAACCTATTTGAACCATTTTAACAAGCACATAGAGTGCATCAAGGATAACTCCCTTTGAAAATACACTTTAAAACATCAAATTAATAACCCATTCCAAGAGTCACAATAATCATGGATAAACCATCAATAATAACTCAATTTAAGGAAAATTTAATAAAAAAACCAAGGTAAATAAAGAATCAATAGAAAGACATGGAAACTCCCTTAAATAGATACATCAATCAGAAATAAAATACAAACATGTTTCCTTCTTCAAATGATCACTTGAATCAAAGTAGAGAAGTCTACACACATTTAAACCACTAAGAAACAACACAAAACCCCCATAAACAACCCTAGGATCGGCCAAAATGCAATATAGAGTTCACCATTCCATTAAAATGGAAGAAAAAATGTAGAAAAAGGGGAAATGATGAATAAATCAAGAGAAAACAAGATCACCTTGAATGAAATCACTAATCTTCATAGAGGAATCCAACAACTACACTTTCTCCTTCATCCCATGGATAATACTTAATCCTAATAAGGAATTCTCACCTAGATCAACCCAACACAATAGGTACCAATATGTTTTCCTATATAATTAATCAAAAGGGGCTGTCTTTATTGAGTCTTGGAAACTGTTGTTGTATGAAAATTCAACCAATGATAGATAACTCTACCAAAAAACCTTGAAGTACCGCACACATACATGGAGAATATCCTCAAGAATCTGGATGGCCCACTCATTCTATACATATTTTTTGTGGGTGATAACCTATAATAAACTTCAACTAGTTTCCCATGGATTTTGGGAAACTCTTCCAAAACTAAGAGGTAAAAGGATTATCCTGGTTAGAAACTATCACTAAAGGAACCCTATAAATCCTAAAGATCTCTTGGACTTATTAGTGCCTGAGTACCTACACCTTCTTCATCACCCTAATGGGAAAAAATGGGTTGTCTTAGTCAAATAATCTATAATAACCCAAATAGAGTCTTTTATACAAGTATTATGAGTTATACTAATAAAAAATTCCATGTATATCACATCCTACTTCTATACTGGAATGGGAAGAGGTTAAAGAAACTTGGCTAGACTCTAATGATTATTTATGATCCTATGATAGGAAAAAAATTAGGGTAAAAAATTCATAACTGACTATATCATCCTAGGCCACTAGTACTAACTCCTTATAGTATAAAGTATCTTGGTATCCCCTTAGTGAATGAACCCATTATAATAATTCCCCTCATTCATTGCCTCCTACCTCAAGGTCAAAGGAATCACCGACCACTTATTAATAAAGAGGTTACCATTAGGATACCAAGAGTAATAACCTGATCTATCCACACTATTTATAACTCTACTAATCTTCTAGAAGTCAGGTTCAGAAGCCTGGTCACACATCTCATGGTGTCCAGACCGAATTCAGAGTCCTTAAGTGTCGTATTTATTGCATAGAGGATTCTTAAATCAAGACCATTATGAGCCTTGCTAGAAAGATAAGAATCATCTATATACTATTATAGAGATACCATACCCTTATAAGTATCTAATCTCCCCTATAAACCCTTATATAAGGAAGAATAAACTCCACTCCCTTAAAGTGAGGCCTTGAATAAGTGCTGAAGATGACCCAAAATATGTTGGTAAGAAAAGGATAATAATCATTAATATGATCTTGAACTTTGATACCATTTCAAAACATATCACCTTTATATAGTCATCCATGGGGATATCAGGAGACAAATTAACTAAATCAAAAAAACTAAGTAACATACTCCATTACTAAAAATTATCTCTAATCCATCATCATGAACCCACAAGCCTTCACTACCTTTTGTGTCTCAGGATAAAATAGCTAATTAAAATCCTTTTTAAAATTATTCTATGTGAGATCCTCATGACTCTTCTATTTCAGTATGGATTCCCACCATTTCCTACCCAGTTCTTTCAACATGTAAGTGAAAATACTACTTTATAGGTCTTAGGGGTCTTTAGAAAATGGAAGATACATGTGATCCTCTCAATCCATTCCTTAGGATCATGTGTACCTCTGTCACTATAGAAGACTAGTTGTTTTTTCTTAGTGAACTCATGATCATTATACACTGCCCATTACTGATGTAATGACCCGAATCCGGAGCCCCTCCACTGGTGCCCCGTACTCAGTTCGCCACATGACCTCAAGTGTGTTCCCCCAAACGCCAGAGGCTTCCGACTAGCAGGGAGGGCCTTGGTGAGTTGGTGGGGAAACTATGCCCTCATTCGGTAAAGTATACAGCGGAAGAACAACTAGACACAATAACAGAAACAGTAAACATCATACAACAACTAAACTGAACAACGGAAGCAATGTATGAAATAATGATGATGCAACATGGTACATATATCTATGGAAAGCAGTAAAAAAACCAACGTGCTAAAGTACAACTAAAAAACAATGTGCAAAATAAAACAAAGAAAACTCCTCAGCATCGCAAGCCTAAGCTCGGTCCCTTGCTCTCCAGCCCCAAGCAATCACGTACCAGAAGTTGAAGGGCGCTTGCCCTTATCTATTCCTGCAATAACAAAGTCTGCTTGGGCCCAAAATCATGACCCAAACAGGGTGTGAGATACAATACCAGAAGGCAATCACCCAAAGATCTGTGCCTAACAGTTAATGAATAAAAGGCAAGTAAAAGTGCAGGAAGCAGTAAAAAGAAAAATACACAGCAGCTACAATCCACAATTCTAACTGATAAAGTACACAAGTAAACAACCAACAAGAAGCAGAAAAACAGGTAACCCTCTGTGTAGATCTCACAACCTAACCCCTATGGTTCAACCTACAAGTACTAGCAACCCTCTAGGTGGCACACACAGTCTCACCCCTCTGGTTCAGCTAAGAATAGACTCTCTGAGGAAGCACTCACCGTCAATTCCCCCTATAGTCTTGTATCGTGCTAAAGGATCTCTGGGGAAGCACTCAACATCTCATTCCCCCTGTGGCCCATGTCAAGGAACTACAGACTCTCTGAGGAAGCACTCATCGTCAATTATCCCTGTGGTCTCGCATCGTATTAAAAGACACTCTAGAGAAGCCCTTACGTCCATTCTCCCTATGGTCTACTACACTAGGTTCTCATAGCCCTGTGTGGAAATAAACATACATAGCACACATGTTTCGTCCAAGTAAACCTCAAGAACTACTTGGCTATTAATCTAAGGCTCAACAACATGACAAAGCAACAGTTCCACTATCCTAAAACTAGCCATGGAAACTGGAAAAACGCCAAATAGGCAGAACAAGCATAAAAAACATCCAAAGTACAGTAAAAACTACCATATTCATAGGTAATTATATCTACTCTAGCAATTGAGCAAGGCAGGCAAAACAATAAGGGAAAAACAGGAAAACACACAATTCCCGTTCAAGAGAATTGGCGCAATTGCACAAAATACTCATCGAATTTCTACAAAAAGGCACAAAACACCCACCTTGATCCTAGGAGATCCATATATGTGAACCACGATGACAGATTCTCCTTAGAACGTTTTAGATATGAGAAAACGTTCGAAACAAAAAAACCACGATAACTTGAGAAAGAGGTGGAATTGGAAAACAAGGATCAAGTAGAAGGGATAACCCACCCCTACAATTCCAACGCAATAAACGGTTCTTGAATCGGAGAGCGGACATAGAGGTGGGGGCTCGTCGAAGATTCTTGGATCATCGGCACTCTCGGATGAAAGAAACCTAGAAGAAGACCTTTTTGTGCGTCAGGCATGACCCATGTCCGTTTAAAGAAAAAAAAGAAAGTACATGGCGTGTACTTTTAGAGTACACTGCGTGTACTAGGTTTTTCCGTACTCTGTTAAAATCGGCCTCCACATCATCCCTACACACCGTGTGTGTGGCTCGGACACGGCCAACACACAGCTTCGAGCAGGAAGAGAGTAAACGGCGTGTACTCATAAAGTACACGGTGTGTACTTCGAAAATTTCCAAAAACTCCATTTTTCTCAAAAACACCAGAAAAAAGGAAAGGAATACCTGAAAAGAAGATCCGGGTTCTTACAAACTTCCCCCCTTAAAGAAATTCGTCCCCAAATTTCCCTAGCGAGGCGTAGAAGAAGAAACCCCGAACAGCTCCGGCCACTGTGATCGTACATCGGTCTCCCTATCCTAGGTCTCGTCCTGTACTCGCCCATGCTGCCATAGCACCCATACAAGAGGGACAGACCACCCATGGAGAACCTTCGTATTGTGATTAACAATCTGGATGGGATGCTCCTCAAAATATGCATCTGCTTCGAGCTCAACCTCCTTGGGCTGAAAGACATGAGACGAGTCTGAAAAGTAACGTCGGAGTTGAGAGACGTGGAAGATGTCGTGCATGGCCTGATACCTCTGGGGTAGCTACAACCGATAGGCGACCGGACCAACTCTCTCCAAAACCTAAAACGGCCTGACGTACCGCGGTGAAAGCTTACCCTATCTCTGAATCCTCTTGTGTCCCAACCTTGGTGCGACACATAGGAAAACCTGATTCCCAACCTCAAATTCCAGAGGTCGTCTCCGCTGATCAACATAAGACTTCTGTCGAGACTGTGCTGTATCCATCCTCTTCTGAATCAACTCTATCTTCTCCGAAGTCTCCTGAACAAGACGAGGTCCCAGTAAAGATGCCTCTCTTGCCTCCAGCCAGCATAAGGGTGATCGGCATGGTCTACCGTACAAAGCCTCGTAAGGTGCCATCTGTATAGTCGCCTGAAAACTGTTGTTGTAGGCGAACTCCACCAGAGTAATATGATTCTCCCAAGAACCGCCAAAGTCTAGAATGCAAGCTTGGAGAATATCCTCAAGCACCTGGATCATACGCTCGGGCTGGCCATTAGTCTGGGGATGGTATGCTATACTCAAAAGTACCTGTGTACCCAAGGCCTTCTGAAGTCCCTGCCAGGACCGAGAGGTAAAGCACGCATCCCTATCTGAAACAACAGAGTGTGGAACTCCATGCAGACGAATGATCTCTCTGATGTAAAGTCATCCCAGATCATCGACACTAAAGGTCTCCTTGATCAGCAAGAAGTGAACAACCTTCGTGAGCCTGTCGACGACAACCCAAACAACATTGTTCCCTTGAGGTGACCTCGACAACCCGGTCATGAAGTCCATCACAACATCGTTCCACTTCCACTCCGGAATGGGTAACTGCTGTAAAGGCCTGCTGGTTGTTGGTGCTTCGCCTTCACCTGCTAACAAGTAGAACACCACAAGACGAAACCAGTAACATCTTTCTTCATACCTGACCACCAGTACTGGCGATGAAGATCCCGATACATCTTGGTGATGACAAAATGAACTACCCAAACTAAGGAATAAAAATCCCGCATCATCTCCTCGCGTATGTCTGCTGGAACCCATACACATCCTTGGAAATACAAGATCTCATCCTCACCCACTGTCCATCCAGAAAGAGGGTCCTATCCTGACATGCTCTCCCACTGGACTAAGCCTTCTGAGTCTGATAGCTGCCTCATCTGTACCCGACCAATTAGTGTTGAGGTAACAACTACAGAAGATAGGAAGGTCTGTCCCTGTCTGTCATGCACCTCCAGATACATCTCAGAGAATAGAGCCATAAGCTGCCACTCACTGCTGGCCTCCTGAACTGCCTGAATCCAAGTTCTCCTACTCAACGCATCTGGTACTGCGTTGCCCTTTCCCGGTGTATAGGAAAGTTCGAAATCAAAATACTGAAGATACTCAACCCACCCGCGCTATCTCAGATTCAGATCACGCTGAGTGAAGATGTACTTGTGACTCTTGTGGTCGATGAAGACCACAAAGTGCTCTCTTAGAAGATAGTGTCTCCAACAATATAATGCATGAACAACAACTGCCAACTCTTGATCATGCGTAGGGTAGTTCTTCTCATGTGGCCTCAACTGCCGAGACCTGTACGCAACAACTCCATCTCCCTGCATAAGCACAATGCCTAGTCCGATACCTGAAGCATCACAATAGACAATATAGCTCTTGTCTGGCTATGGAAAGACTAGTATCGATGCCGACATCAATCTTCCCTTCAGATCCTAAAAGGCTGACTCACAAGAATCTGACCATAAGAACTTCGCCCCCTTCTTGGTCAGACCTGTCAATGGTGCTTCTAGGTGTGAGAAGTCCTGAATGAAGAGTCTGTAGTATCCATCCAGACCTAGGAAACTCCGTACCTCAAAAACATTGTTCGGATGCCCCCAGGAGACTACAGATCTCACCTTCTCTGGGTCCACAGATACTTCTGCCTCTGAGATGACGTGACCCAAGAAGGGAATCTGTTCCATCCAAAAGTGGCACTTCGAGAGTTTAGCATAGAGCCGATGCTTTCTCAGTGTACTCAGAATGATCTCAAGATGTGTGGCATGGTCATGTCGAGTGTGAGAGTACACCAAGATATCATCCACGAAGACTACAACAAAAGAGTCTAAGTAAGGATGGAACACTCAGTTCATCAGTTCCATGAAAACTACAGGCGCGTTCGTGAGACCGAACGACATGACTGTATACTCATATAGACCATACCTGCTCCTGAAGGCTGTTAGAGGTATATCTAATGGTATAACGTGCAACTGATGATAACCGGACCTCAATTATATCTTCAAGAACACCAGGGATACTCTAAGATGATCAAAGAGGTCATCGATCCTCAGTAAGGGATATCGGTTCTTGACCGTCAACTAGTTCAGCTCTCGATAATCCACACAAAGCCGAAGGGCACCGTCTGTCTTCTTCGCAAACAGGACAGACGAACCCCAAGGAGAAGTACTAGGTTGGATGAAACCCTTTTCCTGCAAATCCTCCAACTGCTTCTTGAGCTCCTGCAACTTAGGCGTAGCCATCCTATAAGGAGGAATGGACACCGATGCTGATCCTAGAACGAGCTCAATATAAAAGTCTACCTCACGCTCCGGAGGCAAACTCGAAAAGTCCTATAGAAAGACGTCCCTGAAACAATCCACTACTGGAGGAAAGTACAACTGCGAAGTCCCTTGATCATCCAGATAAAGACAAGCAATATGAGCTGTCACCCTTCCTAGACCATGATGCTCGAGTCCTGCTCGACTCGCCTGAACATCCCATTCGCCTCTATGAAGAAAAGATTCACCCTATGGTGAAACGAAACTCATTCTGCGGTGATAACAGTCGACGGCTTCCTGGAAGGGAACCAACCAATCCATCTTGAGGATAACATCATAGCCTGTCATCTCTAGGACATAGAGATCCCATAAGAAACAATACCCTACAACCTTGAGAGGGAACTCTCTACACTGGCATACACTAGATGTCCTCATCCCCAAAGGTGTGCCTAGTGTCAACGAGTCAGCAGAAGAAAAGACACAGATCCCAAGGCTCTCCTCAACAGCAACAGAGATAAAGCTATGCATAGCACCAATATCGAAAAGAGATAAAGATAAAACTGAGGCTACTAAAATCGTACCTCGAACTGTAGAAGGTCCGGGATCCTGCTCCTGATAGGTCTACTCCACCGCAAAAGTCTGGCCTGCCCTGCGACCCTGTGACCCTGCATGACCACTTTGAGATGAACCTCCCTGTTGGCGATGAAGGACCGGTGACTGACTTCCAAGGCCTCGACCTCCACCTCGACTCAAATGGCCGGAAGAACTCCAGTTCCCCAACTGGTGTGGAACTCATGGTGCTGCTCCTCAACGAGGAGTCATGGAAGAACCCCTGTCACTGGAAACTAGTGAGAAAACCTGGCAGAAATGCTGAAGGTGACCCATCTTTCTATAAGATCGGCACTCCATGGGGTCTCTCTGGCACTGCGGCCTCGTGTGCCCTGACCGGCCACACTGGTAGTGTACCACCTGGCTGCCTGAAGATGCATCTCGCTTCCTCAAATCACCGCACGTAGACTCCCTACGACACTTATTGCTGTCATCTGGAGGAAAACTAGCTCTGGAAGCAGAACCGCCTTGGATCGTAGCTCCGGAGTCTCTCATATTGCGCTCCAAAATCAGTGCCTGGTTGACGATGGAAGTGATGGAAGTCAGCTGGAAGAGATTCACCTGTGATTGGATCTCCCTCCTGAGACCATCCTCAAACTTCCTTGCCAAGAACACCCCACTCCCATCCCGGAGGGGTGTGAAACGCTACAAATTGGTGAAACGAGAGGAATAATCCATGAAAGAGAGAGTACCCTACTCTAAGCTTATGAACTCCCGGGCTCGGTCGGCCCTCACGGTCTCTGGGTAGAAGTAGTCGTAAAAGACGCGCTGAAACTCCTCCCAAGCCATAACCTGCTGATGAACCACCTGTGAGATCACGTCCCACCACCTCTTTGTGGAGTGTCGGAGCATGTAGGTAGAAATCTTGAACCGCCTCTCTGGAGGCATATCCAGATGCTCAAAGATGGTCAACATGGCTTCCATCCATGACTCTGCATCTTGAGGTCCTCCTTCCCCCGAAAATGTGGGAGGATGCTGCTGCTGGAAAACCCGCGTCAAGTCCGCCATAGATGTGGCAGGAGGCGGTGCTCCCTGAAAGGTCTGCATAATCCTTATAAAACCTTCCCTGAACTGTGCATCAATGCCTGCAACTGGTATGACAGCCGGTGCCAAGGCTGGCCCGACTGGAGGATCGGTAGTAAGTCCCTGATCAGCCATATCTGGCATTTGATCACTGCCTGACGACAGATGTACAACAAGAGGATGTCTCAGAGGCATAGCTCTGAAAGATAAAAAGCACACCTTATATTAGAATTATCAAATACAGAGAACATAAGAGTACAAATGGGAATAGGGGAAAGAAAACACACAAGTTTACAAAACATGACTACATGGCATGTATAAAAACTACACGATGTGTCTTCTTAAGCCACTGACATGGATGTGTACCCCTACCCTACAGGTCATGTAACACCTCAAACTACATGGAGTGTTGACCTAACACACGGCGTGTACTTGAAAACTATTCCCCTGCCCAAGTCTCCTTACACGGCTAACCCACACGGTCCGACTTAACCCGAGACTACACGACATGTTCTGAACAAACACGACGTGTACTAGACAAGGATTTGACGGCCCGTCTTGTTAAATACACGGCCGTCTACATGGATGAACCTTATACGGCATGTTCCGAAAAAAAAACGACATGTATAGGTGAAGGTGACACCGTCCCGTGTTGTTCGTGACATGGACGAGTACCTGAACAAGACTACACGGTGTGTGCTAAAAACACACGGCGTGTCTAAGAGAAGGTAACACCGAACCGTGTTGTTCGTGACACAGCTGGGTACCTGGATAGGACTACACGACATGTTCCTTTACAACACGGAATGTTCTAATCCAGATTCCCCAACCCATGTCGTTAGTGACACGGCTGGGTACACGGCTCCGAAATACACGACATGTACCAACCGTACACGGCGTGTTCCTAAAGTCACTCTCACGACACCGTGTTTCTGCTCACACGATCAGTGACATGGCCTGAAAACTACATGGCGTGTATCTGAAAAGTACACGCCATGTATTCTGGGTTTTTCTGGTCAGTAGTTCAAAAACTGCACAGAAGCCCAAAAACACTGAAATCATGGCAAAGAGGTGCCAAATTCCGATCTGTGAGGGCCCATACTCCCCGAGAATCAAAGCTTGGCATCTCCTACAGTCATGGGCAAGAGAAAACAGGATCATGATCCACCAATTTCCGATTCAAGAGGGCCAATAAAACCTCAAGAATCAAAATTTGGTGTTCATTTAAGCAAAGTAGGAAGAAATCAATCCTCTAACAAGGCATCATAGATTCTATCAAGCATCTATCACAAAAGCATGCATAATATACACAAAGTCTATCAAAATAGCATGCAATCGCTAATGCACCCTAGATGGCATGGCAAGAATGCATGGCATGTGATTTCTACAAGTGCCTATATGATGCATGAGATGGAATACCCTCATCTCATCGGGTTGAGATAGAAATAGAACTGAAATCATCAAGAAAATAACAACACAAGGCATGTGAATCACTCTAGGTGAAATTATATCAACCGTAAAATCTCAAAACCAGCAAACTACAATTAACGAGGTAGTATGGCTTTTCCCTGTACACGGGTTAGCTACTCCCAAGCACAACTTAATACCAAGTAATGAATCCATCCTATCCCTGGATAAAGTCTCCAAATAGTAAATCAAGAGAAAAGAACCCCTCTGATACAACTTTGTAATGACCCGAATCCGGATCCCCTCTACTGGTGCCCCATACCCAGTTCTCCACATGACCTCAAGTGCGTTTCCCCAAATGCCAAAGGCTGCCGACTAGCAGCGAGGGACTTGGTGAGTTGGTGGGGAAACTATTCCCTCATTTGGAAAAGTATACAGCAGAAGAACAACTAGACACAATAACGAAATCAGTAAATAGCATACAAAAACTGAACTGAACAACGAAAGCAATGTATGAAATAATGATGATGCAACATGGTACATATGTCTATGGAAAGCAGTAAAAAAACCAACATGCTGAAGTACAACTGAAAAACAAAGTTCAAAAGAAAACAAATTAAACTCCTCAGCATCGCAAGCCTAATCTTGGTCCCTTGCTCTCCAGCCCCAAGCAATCACGTACCGGAAGTCGAAGGGTGCTTGCCCTTATCTATTCCTGCAACAACAAAGTCTGCTTGGGCCCAAAAGCATGGCCCAAACAGGGTGTGAGATACAATCCCAGTAAGAAATCACCCAAAGATCCGTTCCTAACAGTCAATTAATACAAGGCAAGTAAAAGTGCAGGAAGCAGTAAATAGAAAAACATACAACAACTACAATCCACGGTTCTAACACATAAAGTACACAAGTAAACAACCAACAAAAAGCAGAAAAACAGGTAACCCTCTGGGTAGCTATCATATCCTAACCCCTATGGTTCAACCTACAAGTACTAGCAACCCTCTAGGAGGCACACATAGTCTCACCCCTATGGTTTAGCTAAGAATAGACTCTCTGAGGAAGCACTCAACGTCAATTCCCCCTATAGTCTTGTATCGTGCTAAAGTATCTCTAGGGAAGCACTCAACGTCTCATTCCCCCTATGGCCCATGTAGAGGAACTACAGACTCTCCGAGGAAGAACTCATCATCAATTCCACCTGTGGTCTCGCATCGTATTAAAAGACGCTCTGGAGAAGCCCTTACGTCCATTCTCCCTATGGTCTACTACACTAGGTTCTCACAGCCCTGTGTGGAAATAAACATGCATAGCTCACGTGTGTCATCCAAGTAAACCTCAAGAACTACTTGGCTATCAATATAAGGCTCAAAAGCATGACAAAGCAACAGTTCCACTATCCTACAACTAGGCATGGAAACTGGAAAAACGCCAAACAGGAAGAACAAGCATATCAAACATCCATAGTACAGTAAAAACTACCATATTCACAGGAAATTATATCTACTCTAGCAATCGAGCAAGGTAGGAAAAACAACAAGGTCAAAACAGAAAAACACACAATTCCCGTTCAAGGGAATTGGCACAATTGCACAAAATACTCATCGACTTTCTATAGAAAGGCACAAACCACCCACCTCGATCCTAGGAGATCGATATATGTGAACCACGACGACAAATTCTCCTTAGAACGTCGTAGATCTGATAAAACGTCCGAAACACAAAAACCACGATAACTTGAGAAAGAGGAGGAATTAGAAAACAAGGCTCAAGAAGAAGGGAGAACTCACCACTACAATTCCAACGCAATCAACAGTGCTCTAATTGGAGAACGGATGGAGAGGTGGGGGCTCGTCGAAGATTCGTGGATCCTTGGTGCTCTCGGACGAACGAAACCTAGAAGAAGACCTTTCTGTGTGTTAGGCGTGACCCCTATCCGTTTAATGAAAAAAGAAAGTACACAACGTGTACTTTTAGAGTACACGGAGTGTACTAGGTTTTTCCATACTCCATTAAAATCATCCTCCACATCATCCCTACACACCGTGTGTGTGGCCCGGATACGACCAACACATGGCTTCGAGCGGGAAGAGAGTACACGGCGTGTACTCATAAAGTACATGGCGTGTACTTAAAAAATTTCCAGAAACTCTATTTTTCTCAAAAACACCAGAAAAAAGGAAAGGCGTACCTGAAAAGAAGATCTAGGTTCTAACAACTGACCTTTTTTCCTTCCCGACCAAAATACTGAATCATACGGATCATTGATTCCACTAAAGTGGGATCAAGGGGAGGGTTTGTTTGGGGTAATTCTTCACAACTCCCTCTATATTCCTAGAATATTCCATTTTGGGAGGCATTATCTACAAAACACTGGATATAAATTAATCAAAACACAATTAAATGTAAAAAAACATCAAATAAACCTTAAGAAACCCTTATAAAAGGTCTCAAACAAACAATGTCTACATAAACAACACTTTAAAACAGATAAGTGGTGAAAACATCACAATTCTAAACATTTCTCCACTATGTATGGTTTTTCCACACAGTCAGAAAAACCATGTGCCAACTATGAGAAACAACACTAGAAGATTATAGACCTGTTTGCATGGGTTCCACAAAATTACCACTAACCATGTACCTAAACCACACGCCTATTATTTCCTTCCCCATTTCACCATGAAACTCAAAATTTCACAAAAATCACTCATGGGTTCTTTATGAAACCCATATATAATGATGAAAAATATAAAGTCTCATTAAAAAAACCCAAAACCGAGTTCAAATCAAAAATAAAACTCCCGAACACCCATGGAAACTTAAGGATTGGCATGGGGAAGAGCTGGACTTACACTTATCTAGACTACCTCTTGAGCTTTAAAAACCCTATCTTCTATCTACCACTAAACCCTAAATAACAATAGGGATCTGATACTATTTTTAGTGAATCGGCCTAGGTTGACCTAACATGTCACTCAAACCACTCTTATATAAGGCCAAAAGTGTGTTCTCAATCACTATAGGCTAACAAAAAACACCAGAGCATAACAAAAAACCACATGGGAATGGTTTCTCCCTTGAAGACCACACATTACTCATCCAAGAATTAGATGTCCCCACCAACTAAATATGCATCATTTAAAAATATAAATATTAAAATAGATTCTACAAAGTAACAACTAAAAGTAAATATCATAACATTATCACATCAAAATTTATAAAAAAGTCGTATACACATGATATCCATAGTAAAAGGCTCAAATAGAGAATAAGGCCAAAATGCCACTACATAATATCCCAACAACCAAAATCCCAAAACCGATCCATAAGATCTAAACTCTATGAGACCACATCTACACCATCCTAAAAAGACCATAGACGTTGGTAATCAAGAAGGGACACTAAAATTCATAGTTCCATTACCCTTACCCATGTCATATAAAATAATATATGCATATGTCTAAAGGCATATGCAGGGTGTGAGGAACAAAGTCAAGTAGGATACCACTATAAATCTATATAAGTCCTTTACCTAGAGAAAAATTAATTATAGTTTTAAAACTCATTTAAAAAACCAAGTTAACTTTTTAAAAACAAGTTTAATTAAAACAAACACTTTATAAATTGCATTGGTTTTTCTAAAACAAACCATCTTTTCAAAACATGTAAAATAAGGCTCAAATAAAGAAATGAAGCCACCTGACATAAACATGTACAACACACCCAAAATGGAATAAACATGGGAATAATAATAAATATCATTATATAAAAAAATAGAAATAGTATGTGTAATATGTCCTGATCAATCAATTTACCACCCCAAGATTTTAAAATAACATTATTTTTGATAGTGTACATGACACACAACACCGAGCCTAAACGAACCACAAAATATTACTATTTAAATATGAAATTTATAACATAACCATTGAATTGGAGGGTATTAATAGGATTAAACACATTATATATATATAAATTACTTAATCAATACAAATATATTAATTAATTCTTAATAAATAAGCACTCATTTTTTAGTAAAATCATTTTTCAAAAAATAATTTTTTTTCAAAAATAATTTTATTTATTTTTGTGATAAAATAAAATAATTAATTTTTAAACTTTTATAAAATGTATTTGATAAAATTAAAATCATTTTAAACTAATATTATCAAAATTATAACAAGGTAAAATTTTTGGATTTTTTATGATTTTTTTTATTTTTTAATGAATAATGAAAAATACTATTTTTTATTGTAAACTATCTCTTTGTTTCAATAATTTTAAATGTATCATTTTTAAAAAAAATGGTTTTGAATCAAAATTTGTTCAATTATATTATTTATAATCTAATTATGGTATTTGGAATGAATTTTATATTGAAATTTGGTATAAAAACATTTTTAAACTTAAATACATTTTTTCTAAAAAAATGTTTTTCATTATGATTTTTGGGTTTAATTTTAAATTAAATTAAAACACTTATATGAATTGAATTTTGTAAAATTTATTCCATATTTTTAATTATAATAATTAATATTAGTTAATAAGGCCAACTTAATTTTTGATCATAATGAATAGTAAAAATAGTAAAAATCTATTACCATGGTTAACATTAAAACAGGTTTATTGGGAAGTAAAAATTAAGATATAAGGGTTAAAATGACCTAATTTTTTTTATAATTTCTATTATATAACCATATTTAGACCCTATATAATCTAATATTTTGGAATGATCCATTTTGAAATCCCACTTATAAAAGAACACCCACTATCCTCTCCACTCCACACTTAATGTTCCTTTTGGTTCATCTAATACCTACCCAAATCCATTCCTTACATCCCTTACCATGACATACAATACCTTGTTTGACTATTAAACCATCCTAGGAAGGATTTAGGCATAAACCTAAATAAGTTTTCTGAAGAAGAGGTATAGTTCGTAACCATGCATTTTCATTTTATTTCTTCCTCCACGTCCTTCAAATATTTTTCAACCATGATGAAATAATAAAACCAGTATATTAAATTTAATTAAATTTAATTATTTTAATTTAATAACTTATATCCATCTACTCTTCTATAAAATGGGAAACAAAACTGTTGTTCGGGTGTATGGTGGACTATCGTCTTGCGAACAAATGTAATCTATTTTCCATCACCGCCTCTCATGAATAGTTATAATTATGGATTTAATATATATATATATGATATTAATTAAATATTTACCATTCTATAAAATTAATATATCATATATTTCCTTACCTTTCTATTCATTAAAAAATGAAAATGTTGTTCGTGCATACGCGTGGATTGCCACCTCTATGAAGCGATGCGATTTGTTTTTCACCCCCGAATCACATAAATGGAATATACATGTTTATTTAAACAAATAATATTTTATTTATAATATAATTATTATTATTTAAATAAAAAATAATAATCACATTTTTCTACCATGATCGTTGAAAAATGGAAATGTTACTCATGCATACAGATGACCAATCATTTCCATGATTGTAACATAGTTAATTTTTCATAATCATCATTATTGATTAATTTTAAAAGTATAATTTACATATAAAAATAATAATTATTTCATGATTATTATTATTTAGATGATGAAACAATGACCTCTTTTACCACAATTAACCTTCAAATTCATTTTGGACATATAAACCGAATATCCTCAAAACATCCGACATGAACTTAATTGATTAAGTGATTAAATATGACATGGAAATAAATAAAATAAAAGAATTAATAAAATTTAAAAATTTTATTAAAAAATTAGAAAATTATTATAAGTTTATTATTAGGTAAGATAAATAATGTACGTGAAGAGTCAGACCTAAGGTAAGGGGTTTCTTAACTCAATTTCCTTTCATCGGGTTATATCATTTCTCTATTGATTCTATTATGTAAAGATTATATTTGAAATGAAATTTGATTGTTTTATGTATTATTTACACTTATATTTTGTGTATTTACATTTTTTACACATAATATATTCATTGAATAATTCCCATTTCAATGATATGATCTTTGAAAGGGAATTTATATCAATTTCCACTCCATTGAAACATATTTGGTGTTATGAACCTATTTAATTTTATATAGTGTATATAATGTACCTTTTAGGTATTTAAAATGAATATATATTTATTCATGATGATTAACGATTCAATTCAAGTCAATCTTTTAATAGGATTTTTTAAAATAAAAAACCAACCTCGTTTCTCTTTTTGATCAGGTATATTTTTCTTCCATGTCCATATTTTTCAAAATTATTTTACAAAATTTATTTTTATTTACTCCAAGTAAATTTTATATTATCCTTTAATTTTTAAATGGTTTGAAAGGAATATTTATAATTTTTTTCAAAAGGTTCATTTTCGACTTTATTTATAGAAATTAAAATGGAATGTTTTCTTTTTAGCATATATGACGTTAACGAAATTTCCCACCACCATAACCATTTTAAAACCTATAGATTATTTTATAATGTTTCAATGATTTTGAAAAGGAAATTATTTATGAAAACTCATTTTATAATAATTGGAAATTTTATTTCTCTTAAATATCCATATTATTTATCATGTATATTATTATTTCTTAAACCACATATCATTTTTACATATGGTATTTTATTATGAAATTTATTTGATCGAATGGGAAAAACTTAATAAATCCTTATTCATTACTCAACATGAATATTTGATATGGAATATTTTTTATGAATTAAATTAATCATTAAATATATAAGGAATGCATTGGACATGTATTTATGGGAATAGCCTAGTTATATATATCCCCTTGATGCATTGATAGTATCATGAGACAAATTAGTTGTCCAAATTAAATGGGGTTTTGATGTATACCTACCCATTGATTAAACTGTCTTGGCACAAGGTTTTGATGGTATTGATATCACGACGTCTGAGATCATGATGCACAATATTAATCATTTACTTCATTGAGAATTTAGTTATTATTATCCATGATATTACTAAATTTATATTATTCATCAATGAATTTTGTGCTCAATTTATTGATTAAATGACATGTGTTTTCAGTCATTTACCTTTCCATATTGATTACACCTTATTTACTAATGATAGTTTCTACTATACATAACCCTTACTAAGTATATGATCTCATCCTTTATTTGTTTTCTTTTTTCCCTAGGATATGAATAAGGATATTATAAATAATATTGAGGATGAAAGAAAGTTTTTATGGCATGTATTTTATATTTCCAATTTAATTTGGGGATCATGTATGTATTTGGTTCTTCAAGACTAATAAACTGATCAGTCCTTCAAGATGAGATCATTTTTATCTTATACCAATTTAATAAATTAGACACCAGCTCTGGGTTTCAATAGTTGTTGTCTTTTGGTATTAGAGGAAGTTTAATAGAAACCTTAAGAGCTCAATTTAGAAAAAACATATATTAGGGAACATAATTATATAAAATATTTTGAGGATATTCCCCAAATAAACTAAGTTTATGATTCATATGATAATAATTTAGGATTTTTAGGTACCATTATGGGTTGATAAGTCTAAGGTTAATCATAAGTTTAAAGGCATAGATACTCATTTTGAGATATTATGTGATAGGAGTTTAACACGATTAAGGATATTTTGGGAGACATATATAGGAATAAAAACATTCAGTTTAGTATTATTTTAGTGAGGATGTTATTTGAGGAATAATACTTTTATATTTTATAGACATAAGTTTAAAGTTATTGATAACCTTCAGGGTTAATATGATCATTGATATTAAGGTAATAATATACAATTAATATTATTTTATTGTGTAGAAAAAATAAGTTGTATAGAAAAAATTAGTGGTTAATAAGTTATTTTAGATTAATGTTCGTAATATTTTTGGGAATGTTATAGGAATTATATTAATTTAGTTTTATAAAAAGGATAACGCATAGGCTAGGTGACAACACATCACATCCGATAAGGCTGTGGGGATTCATACCATAACCAAATGGTGATCGGGGTGCAATACCTACCACTCGACCATGTGATGTCCTGTTTAGTAGGACAGTTTTTTCAATTAAAAAATTTTATTGATAAACGTTAAGTTGATTTTGGGAATCATATTATAGGAACAAATCTTTTTTTATATTTTGAGGTTATTTGAAACTTTTACTGGGTTTTAGGAAGAATAATATATTAATGCTTAAATAAGGCTTTATGTCACAACCCCATTCCTCCAAAGATACCACAATGAGGGGAGATAGAGATAATGACCCCTGAGTCTCACCTCTAGTAGGCCCTAGGTTGGAAACTAGTACCGATGGTATAAAAATATCATGTATGAGAGACATTACCCTCTATAATATAAATAGGATCAGGAGATAATATGAAGCATACATAATAAATTCAATAACATAATATAAAATATATAAAAAACCATCCCACATGCATGTATAAATAAAACCGATACAAGTAAAAGTCTCCAAAAGTAAATACCCAAAAGCAAATCTAAAGTAGTGACACAACAACTATCAAAAGGTTCAAGCTAGTAAAGTCAAAAAAAATCCATGTATTCCTCTTGGAAGCCTAAAAATAGTTTATATACATAGGGTGAGCATACAAGTATACTCAATTGGAAAACCAAAGTCTCTTTTGCACATGTGAAAGAATCATACTAATGAGACCGTGAGAAAACAACAGAACCAACAACACTTAAACATGTCAACTATCCCCCAACCTCAGCAAGACACTCTCACCAAATAATGAAATCCAAGTAATATGATATAATAAGAATCACATCAATAAGGGCACCCCACACTCCTTTTCTGCTGGTATTCCACTCTCACACCCCAATGTCGTACGTCCTGACGCTCCCATCTATTTCATACACCACACTACCCCACAAGCTTGATCAAAACACATATCACCTGCAGAAACTTGGGCTTGACACCCCACAAACATGACCACATATTGTCTCGCCTGGAGACACCTGAGCCACAACACATCCACAACCATAATTAGAGTAGTAGGGTATTGTGAACATGTAGGGCATAAAACTCATTCCCTCCCCCTAACATACACGACCCCCACCATAAGCCACCCACAAGAATAGTCATATCACACCACACTCAAAAAAACTTGGGCCACTACCCCACAAGAACGGTCACATCTCTCCCAAGAAAACCTCAGTTATCACAACCACTATCTCATGCACTAACAGACCTATGACTATCACAACCTATGAAATACCTACCTCTCCTAGAAGAGAGAGTGGTAAAGAGAGGGTACCCAACTATATTTCCTCTTCACTGGATGTCGGGACCCCCCCCCCCCCCCACATGACTATGCCAGTGTTGGAACATGGTGCTCGATGTGGGTGGGGTGAATATAGAAATAATAAGGAATATACAAGTATATACATATAGCCACACATAACCCCAACCAATGTGTTCAAAAACAAACACTAATAAAATCACAACATCATCATTTTTTCTATCACCTCTAAATGAAAAACCCCACACAATTAGCCACAATCCCCATTCCACATCACTAACCAATTCCATCATCCAACTCATTCATTTAATTATTTATCATCAACCACATTTAACCACAAAAACCATCATTTATTTATTCATTATCCATTTCATCCCATAAACCAAACCAACCCATTCAATTTTAATCATTATTAAACAATTATTTATTCCATCACTACCTAAGAATACATAATAAAGAAACACCCACCTCGTCACCCAAAATCACATCCAAACAAACTACCTTTCCACCCCAAAGCACAACCAAACAAACCACATAACTACCCCAAAATCATGGCCAACAAAAACCTATCCTCCCCAAATGCACGACCAACAAACCATTATCTACCACATGACCCAACCACACATATTTTTACCACAAGAACCAACACACATCACAACATTAAAAGATCATTTTATAGATATATAAAGGGATTTTATGAAATTCCACTTCATTTTAGGGGTGTTACCACATAAGCCATAATCTTGGGGAAACCATTCTATTATCCAAATATGACTGGTGAACTAATTTCCATTTTAGAGTGATATCACAATAATAAAAACATTCATAACACAAAACATATCAAACAATGAAAAAAAAATCCCCCAACAACAACAATTTTCATTGGGGCATCATTCTTGCACAATCCACAATATCACAATAATAAAAAAGATGTAAAAACATACGATTCAAACCCCTTTTACACATCAATTTAAATTTAACTAATTATTTATATTTGATTAATCTAGTACAACCATAACCCATAAATAAAAAAATAAAACCCCTCCCACATGATAAACAATAATGAGAAATGAGAGATTCCCTATGTCAAAGAAGCTTTACTGACTTTCTGTGCACTGCAGGGTGAATAAGAACACTTTTAAAACACAACCACACCACAATAAACTAAATATAAACCTACAATACACCCAAATACCATCAAAATGCAACCCAACACACACCAAAAACCAAAACCTCACCACCAAAACGGGTTCTTGAAAGAAGAACCGGTGAAAAATCACCAAGAAAAGGGAGAATGACTTACCATGTATCTCTAAAGGGAAACCAAAAGAACCAATGGATTTAACCAAGGGAGAAGGGGGATAGAAGGGATCCTCAAGGAACTTAGGGTTCTACCAAAACAATAGAGGGATGGAGAAACTAAATGAAATAAAATTAATCTGTAATGGTTATAAAAATAACTTAAATATCATAATATACACATCATATAACCCTTACATGTCATGTAATCCCTGGGTTTCATAAAATTATATATTTTTCCAAAAATCACATCGCCTTAAAGGATTTAACACCTAAATTTATTACACATCATGAATACATCTTACATGATGTATACCCTTTTCACGGGCTACCCCTCAACCACATGAAAACCATGAACCACCCAACTACACAAGCCATGAACCACCATTACACATCATGTAATACATTTAAATGATGTTTATTTCTTGAAGAAACTATGGTGAAACTTCATACTCCACCAAAAAATCCCCCGAACACCTCCAACCCAAAAAAAAATGTAAAATTAACAGACCGAGAAAGCATGAAACATTAGATAAGATATCTCTTAAATGATTCTCACACTCGAGAATCCAAAACCAATCCTAGAAGGAAAGGGGTCCAAACAACCACACCTTGAGATACCTCTCAAGGATTTAATCATACCTCAAACACTACCACCATCCAGACATTCCAAACCAAATAACCACAAAACATCTTGCACAACCTCCTCTATCACATGAACACACTACTATACAACCACCTCAACCTCTATGTATCCCAAACCAACAACCGTCATAACTAACTAGCCACACCATCTCAAACATATGAATCATAGAATTCTATTCTCCTTGTCAAGATAGTATCAAATCTAGGTGGAAATGAATATCCTATACAGGTTTAATCTCATCACAGTTAATGCATATCGATTAAGAATCATGCCATCCCCTTTTCATATGTCTATAATTTATCACACATAAAAAAAACACATCACAAAATAGGGAAAACAACTCATCATATAAAACACAGTCCAAACATCACATCATAAAGAAAAATAGAGAAAAAAAAACTCAAAACAACTCTAGGTACTGGGTGTGCATTAACATCTCTTTCTCCTAAGTACTCTCCTTGAGGACACCATGCCTCCACAAAAAAAAAAGGAATAGACCATCCACATAGTGTCTTATCTTGGTGATCCTAGATCTCTACTGGCCGCTCCATGAACGTCACTTCATCCTCGGTATCCAAATATCCCCAGTCAATGACATGAGAGTCATTGTGAAGATATTAATGAAGATGAGAGTTTTGGAAGACATCATGGATCCTCTCTAACTACAGTGGAAATGTAAACTGATACACCACCACATCAACTTTACCTAACACCTAAAATGGCCAAAAAAATTAGGGATAAATCTTAATACCTCTACCAAAACTCTTTTCCAACATTGATGGGAAACCTTCAAGAACACGTGGTCTATAACCTTAAACTTCAAGGGCCTATTACGATTGAAATAATACTTCTTATGATCCTACGTTGCTTTCATCCTCTCACAAACAAGAGAAACATTCTTTGTCATGCTCTACACCACATCGAGACCAATAAATTCTACCTACCCAACCTCTATCTATCACAACAGAGAATGAAATGGACTCCCATACAAAGCCTCAAATGGATCCATACCAATGGAAGATTGATAATTACTATTATAAGAAAAATCAACCAAAGGAAGGAGTCACATCCAAGATCCACCAAAGTCCAAGATGCACGTTCACAATGTATCCACCAATGTTCAGATAGTTCAATCCATATTCCTATATGTCTAAGGGTGTAAAGAAGTGATAAGGTGTAGTGGAGTTCCAAAATCATACTAAAATACCCTCTATAACCATGAGGTAAAACATTCATCCCAATCAAAGACAATAGACCTCATAAATCCATGCAACCACACCACCTCATCTACATACCTATTAGAAAAATCATCAACTTTTCCTGACTCCTTGATCGCTAAGAAGTGGGATGATTTATTCAATCGATCCACAATCATCCAGATAACATAATATCCTCCCTAATATTTTGGTAACCCTATGATGAAATCCATCAAGATTTCATCCCATTTCCACTCAGTAACATCCAAAGGATGTAAAAAACCACTAGGAACATGATGCTCTGCCTTTACCTATTAGAAAACCATGAATTTTTCCACAAAATCTACCAGTAACCATTTCATCTCAAGCCACTAAAACTATATCCTCAATCCATAGTACATCTTAAAAACTCATGGGTGTACTGACAAAGGTGATCTATGAAACTCACGAAGTACTCCCTCACACATCACTACTGAAACCAACAACCTACCATGAAACAACACCCAGTTTCGACCATCCTCCAACCATCCCTCTAAAGAATCACCATGACCAACACAATCATGTATCAACTATGCCTCTATGAATCCCCACTGAGACTCCTCCACCCACTACATCAGAGAAGACTACACCATCATATAAAACAAGTACCCTCAACCACTATCCAACCTTGCATATAAGTTCAAGGAAAATAAATCCTCTATCACTCTCCAAGAATCACTAAACTCATAAACAACACCCTTCCACGGCTTCCTATAGAAAGAGTTAGAAAAAACATTCCCCTTGAGGTGTAAGAGATATCGAAATCATAATCCCAAAGAAACTCCATCCACCGCCATTAGTGCAAGTTTATATCATACTATGAATAGATATACCTCAAGCTATTGTGATATGTGAAGAACAAAAATCACTCCCCGATGAGATAATGATAACACAACTTTAGTGAAAACATAACTGCTGCTAACTCCAGATCATGGGTGGAAAAGTTACAATCATGTGGATGTAACTTTATAGACCCATTAGATACCACCACTCATTATTGCATCAACACTCATCCCAAGACCATAATGAAGGCTTCAAAAAACAACTTAAACATCACACCCTCTTCAAGAAATTAAAGTACTGAAGCACCAACCAACTTTCCCTTCAGGTAATTGAACACTGCCTGACACTGATCATTCCACACAAAAGCCTAGTCCTTCCTAGAAAAATCTTTCAATGGGGATGTAACTCATGAGAAATCAAGCACAAGCCTCTAATAATTTCCTACAAGACTATGAAAACTTCAAACCTCTTCCATATTCTTGGGTTCCAACAAAGAAAAAACTACTTCAAACTTTGATGAGTCCACTTAAACACCCTAATAAGACACCACATGCATAAGGAAATGAACCCCTCATGTCCAAAACATACACTTAGATAACTTTTTGTAGAGCTGGTGGCATCGAAGAACTATAAGGAATATTTGAGATGGTCAACATGCTATTACTATGACCTCGAGTAGATCAAGATATCATCGATAAGTATGATGAAAAATAGTTCTAGGAAATCATGGAACACAGAGTTCATAAGCCCCATGAACATGGATGGTGCGTTCATAACATCAAATGGAATTAATACAAACTCTAAGTGCCCATAACTGCATCTCAAGGAAGTCTTTGGGATATCTCCCTCCTTTAACCTCAAATAGTGATATCCAGACCACATATCAATCTTAGAAAACTAACTCACCCCTCTCATCTGGTTAAAAATATCATATATCCTTGGAATAGGGTAATGGTTCTTGATTGTCACCTGGTTCAACCTCCGATAGTCTATACACAACCTCAGAATACCATTCACCTTCTTAGATAAAAACACTGGATCACCCCACAACAACACACTAGGCTAGATAAAACCCTTCCACAATAGATCATCTATCTGAATCCTCAACAACTACAACTCAGATGGTTCTATCTAATAAGGAGCCATAAAATTGAAGAAGCACCAGGCTACAAGTCTATCCTAAAATCAACATTACGTCAAGGGGGTAGCATCCAAACCAACTCAAGGAAAACATCTAGAAAATCCCCAATGTCCTTGGGGACCTCCACTATACCAGAATCCACTAATCCTATCTAAAACTTATCTAAAAAATAAATAAGGGGATCCACACACCAACTGCCCATCTGAAAACCCTACTCGCCAATGAAAACCACATGCTGGCTATCAACATTTGAGAACACGACTCTCCTCAAAAATTAGTTGATAACAACACATACATAATACAACCATTCAATTATGATTATGAAATCATATTGATATATATATATATATATAAATAAATAAATAAAATATCCCCATGATACTGATGCGTCCCTATCATCATTATACACTCCCAAAACACATAAAACAAGTTGTTCTAGCCTCCGACTGACATAGTCAATTCCATGGTCATGAGAAGACTCTCTAAATATAGTCCTATATAGAACAGAATGGAGTGGGTGAAATAAATGAGCGAGAAGCTCCAAAATCAAACAAGGAACAAACAAGAGTACTAAATATCTGATTGTACATATGATGATCTCTGGACCCTCTGGAACTATTAACTCCTATGCATGAAACTAACCACACCCATATCCTCTACCTCTCTTATAATGACCACCTACATGACCATGCTCGGGTCGAGGTCCCTAAACATGAGGAACATACTGAGTTTAGCCTCCACCTACTCTATCTTCCCTTGGTGGAGCATAAGACTGCTACCCCTGCCGTGAGAATGGTATCACTAGAAACTACTACTGAGGCTGGTGCTAAAACTATCCACCTCCATTAAAATGAGCTCAGGTAACCACTGGGAACTAGTTTTGGTAGTGTCTAAGGACCCCAAAACAAAAAAAAGGAATAAATCTCCCAAGAAAAGCACATAAACCACTAGCGCCAAAAGGCTGGAAAGGAAGCTGTTGAGGTTGACTCTCCACTGGTCGAAACCTCAAAGGTCCCGATACCTAATACCTACCACTAAAAACTATAATCCTCAAGGAACCCTGCTGGTTCCCCTATCATGGTAAAAATCCTCATGAGTGCATCCTATAAATCACCTCTACCTTATTTTGAACCTCTAGGTATGCTAAAAATGTAAAAGGAGTAACTATATACTATATAGAAGAGTGCCTCCTCAAGATGTCTATCATGAGACTCCTCATCTAGAAAAATATCTAGGGAAAAGAAAATAAGGTCCTTGAATTTGATTCCTAAATATCACATGGACATACTACCCTACTGAAGAGAAAGAATGTTCCACCTCTTCACTACCTTTATGGTTGATGAAATGTACTCTTCCTGAAACTATTTCTGAAAGTAAACCCATGAAACATATTCCACCTTCTGCTACCTAGATATAACATCCACCACTGACATGTAGCTCCCCACATATGATTGACTGCCAAAGGAACCTAGTAATCCATCAGGACCCAGATCAAACTGAAAATGATCTCAAGTTCCTATATCCAACTATCTGTCTCCACATCTGAAACACTACCCTCATACTTCCCCAAAGCCTTCCATTGAAAATCATACAATTCCCTCTACCAAGCCTTATCCTCCTCTAATGGATCAACCTTAATACGATCAACTAGATTAGCCTACTAAACCTAAAATTCCTGAGTCATTTGTATACAATGAACATGATCCATTTCTAAAAGAGGAAATAAAGATATCCTAATCCCAAGTAGTATGTAATTTTATTTATATTAATTTTAATTAATTTTAACCTTCACAAAACAACCCAAATTCAAATAATAATATAATTCATCATGATTCATGTACCTATCCAAGGTCTCTACCCTGAAAGTAGGTCCACATCACTTGTCTGTTTAATAAACTTCGATTACATGAATTGGATCATGGGGGGACCTAAAATACCTTTTACTAGCTGTTCTCCCTAGCCTATTTCACTCACTAAGGTCAAATAGAACTATTTATATACCAACCCATGAAATCCTCATAGTTCCTAACTACAAACCTCATCCTATCTCTCAACCACTCATTTGATACCACTTTATCATAACCCCTCCCTCCAAAGATACCATAATGATGAGAGAGAGATAATAACCCTCGAGTCCTGCCTCTAGTAGGCCCTAGGTTGGAGACTAGAATTGAGGGTATAAAAATATCATTTACGGGAGGCATTACTCTCTATAATATAAATAAGATCAGTAGATAAGATGAATCATCCATAATAAATTCCACAACGTAATATAAAAGAAATTTATAACTATCCCGCATACATGTATAAATAAAACCGATACAAGTAAAAGTATCCAAAAGTAAATACCCAAAATAAAATCTAAAGTAGTGACACAACATATATCCAAAGGTTTGAGCTAGTAAGGTCCTAAAGAATCCATGAAATCCTTCTAGAAACCTAAAAATAGTTTATATACATGGGTGATCATACAAGTATACTCAGTAAGAAAACCAAATTATCCCATGAACATGTAAAATAAGCATACTAATTCACCCATGAGAAAATAGTAGAACCAACAACAACTAAATAGGTAAACTATCCACCCCAAACTCACCACAAGCCAAGTAAAATAATATAATAAGAATCACATCGATAAGGGTACCTCACACTGCTTTCTCACTGGTATGCCGATCTCACACCCAAAAGTTGTACATCATGACACTACCACATCTTTTTTATTCCAAACCACCCCACAAGCATGATCATAACACATCTCATGCACAACCACTAGGCTCACCACCACACAAGCAAAACCACATATTATCTCACCCACATGAACCTAGGCCATAAAAAATCCACAACCATAACCATAATAGTAGGTTATTGTGAAAATATAGGAAATCAACCTCATTCCCTTCTACTAACATGCACGACCCCCACTAGAATCCACACCACAAGCATAATCATATCATATCTCACCCGAAAACACATGGGCCACCACCCCAAAAGCATGGTCACATCTCTCCTAAAAACACTTAGGCTACTTAAAAAAACCATATAATGCACTAATAGACCTCTAACCATTACAACTTATCAAATACATACCTCTTCTGGAAGCGAGAGTGGGAAAGAATGGGTACCCATCCATTCGTCATCCTTACTAGATTTTAGGAAAACACCCCCAATGTGACTATGTGGGTGTTAGCACATGGGACTCGATGTGGGTGGGGTGCATATTGA
The DNA here is from genome assembly GCA_963277665.1 of Viscum album. Taxonomy (NCBI): domain Eukaryota; kingdom Viridiplantae; phylum Streptophyta; class Magnoliopsida; order Santalales; family Viscaceae; genus Viscum; species Viscum album. The sequence continues at coordinate 1,169,885,047 of OY728164.1, forward strand.
AATCAAAAGGAATATACAAGTATCTATATAGAGAAACACAGAACCCCAACCTATGGGTTCATAACCAAACTCTAATAAACTCACAACATCATCACTTTTTCTACCACATCTAAATGTGTAACCCCACACTATATGCCACAAGCCCCATTTCACATCACCAACCAATTCCATTATCAAACTCATTCATTTCATTATGTAGCATCAACCACATTTAACCACACAACCCATCATTTATTTATTCATTATCCATTTCCATCCCATTAACCAAACCAAACCATGCCATTTCAATCATTATTAAAAAATTATTTATTCCATAACTACCTGTGAATATAGCACAAATAAGCCACCATATTACCGCCCCAAAATCATGTCCAAAAAAACCAATTTTCCACCCTAAAAGCATTAAAAAATAGACCATCTCACCACCCCAAAAGATGGTCCAACAACAACCTCGACACCCCAAAATCATGAAAAAAAACCATTATCCTCCACAATCCCCAACCACACATTTCCGTCCCATAATAATGAACACACATCACAACACATAAATAAAATTTTATAGATTTATAAGGGAATTTTATCACATTCAACTTTATTTTAGGGGCGTTATCACACAATCCATAATCATGGGGAATCCATTCCATTAACATGATTAACCAATTTACTTTTTAGGGTGATATCACAACAATAATAATAGTAATAATAGTCACAAAACATATCAACCATTTCAAAAAAATTCACCAACATGCATAATTTTTAGTGGGGCATCAAGCCCGTACAATCCACAATATCACAATAATAATAAAGTTGCAAAATCATGTGAATAAAACCCATTTTACCCATCAATTTTAATTTAAAAAATTATTTATCTTTGAATAATAAAACATAACAATTAACCATAGATAAAAAAAAGAAAACCCCTATAAGACGATACAAAATAAAGAGAAATAAGGGATTCCCTATCTCCAAGAATCTTTTTTGAATCTCTGTGCACTGTATGACAAAAAAGAATGACCACAAACCAAAACCATACCATGAGAAACCACAGATCAACCTAAAATTCATCCAAATATCATCAAAACACAACCCAAAAATTACCCCAAACTATAACTGCACCACCATAGTGGTTTTCTGAAAAAAAACAAGATAAAAACCTCCATGAAAAGGGATAAGGACTTACCACAAATCGCTAATGGGAAACCACTAGATCCAATAGATCGAAGTAAGGGATAAGGGGGATAGAAGGGATCATAAGGGAACCTAGGGATATAAACAAATGATAGAGGTAATTAGAAGCTGAATGAAAGAAAATTTGGATATAAGGGTTATAAAAATAACATGGATCCCATAGGTTACATGTTGTGTAACCCTTACACAAAGTGTAATCCTCAGGTTTTTGAAAATTCCATATTTCACCAAAAATTGTGCCACCTTGAAGAATTTAACACCTGAATTTATTACACGTCATGAATACATGTTAAAATACATGTAAACTTTTCATGGGATAACCCTCATCTATGTAAAATCCATGAACCACTATCACACATCATGTAATACATTTACACGATGTGTATTTCCTATAGAAGCTCTGCTGCAACTCTAGCCTCCACTGAAAAATCCTCCAAATTTATTCAACCACAAAAACTAAAAAAAGTAACAGACCAAGAAGGGACATACTATTACACTTTAGGTTAGTATATGAATTGATGTCAATTTAATTATGGGCTATCTGATACTGAGATATAGATAATCTTGTTGTTAATAAGTGATTCATTGATAAGGTGAAATTTTTAGAGATAATTATGGTCAAGATAGGATTACCTTATAGGTTAGTATTTAAATTTTATTCATGATATTATGCTTAATTTCACTACATTATAAGATTATATAGAGATTTATCGTGGTGATTAATGATATTTTTTAGATGCTTCATTGGGGTGAAGTATATGCAACCTTTAGTTTTAAGATGCGGTTTAACATGAAATATTATTTGGGAAGAATGTAATTAAATTTTGAGAATTTAAGGTATGTGATAAAAATTGAGGTTAAAAAATTATTTAATATTGAGTTTATTGAGGTTAATTAGGTTTTAGGGTTATAATATAAGTTGAGCCTTTGGTGTCATTATGGAAAGTTTTTAGTAAAATGAAATATTTCTTTATATAAAGGATAATATATTTTGGGTATTATATTACATTATGGTAAATGTTTCAGTTTTGATTAAAATTTAAAGACTATAGGAATTTCTTTTTATCCTTTTGTGTATTATGTGATCCATTATAAGTTTATTTTAGTGCTTTAGGCACGAAAAATTCATCCCAAATACTCATCATTTGTACAAAGGATGATATTATAGTGCAAATTGATTAAAGTACGAAATTATAGTTTTCAAGTAAGTATATTTCCTTATATTCTTAGTCAAGATGATAAATTAATTCCTTAACTTTAGGAAAAGGATCTTGAAACAAAAAATTTATCCTATTATGACCATTTCTAATGAATTGACATTCTTTTCACCCATTATAGATTTATAGATTTGTGGTCGTTAATTTTCTCCAGACCATATTCTCTATGACTCCCTATTAGTCCTTGGGAATTATTTTTCTCCTCCATTTACATATTTTCACTTACCATTAATTTTATCCTATTTGGAAACCTAGTTTTGCGTTATTAAATATGACCTTCGCATTTTTGTTTCCCTTTTTTTAAGAGGAAGTTTTATTATCATTTTTTATGATGTGGGTTTTCTGCAAAGAAATTTTCAAATGTCAAACTATTGATTTATGAGAACAAGTTAAAATTTAGAGGATGAAATTTATTTAAGGGGAAATAATAAAACATACCAATATTTTAAAATAACACTATGCTCAATATCATATATGATATGCAACACCAAGCCTAAACAAACCTCAAAATATTATTCTTTAAATATGAAATTTATAACCAATCCATTGAATTGGAAGATATGAATTGGATTAACCAAATTATGAAATATATATAAAGTACCTAACCAATAAAAATTTATTTATTAATTATTCATAAATAAGCACACTATTTTTAGTAAATCCATTTTTCAAAAAACACATTTTCATCAAAATGTTTTTTATTTATTTTTGTGAGAAAATAATATAATTATTTTTGCAAAATTTTATAATTTTTTTGACAAAATAAACTTAATTTTTTAAATAATATTATCAAAATTATCTTAGGGTAAATTTTTGGGTTTTTTTCTGAAAGGTTTTTTTTCGATGATTAATAAAAAATACATATTTTTATTAAAAGCTTCATTTTCAATTCAAGAATTTACAAAGTTAAATTTTGTTTTAAAATGGATTAAAAGAATAAATTGTTCAATTAAATTATTTATAATATAATTATGGTCTTTTTAATTACTTTCATACTTGAACTTTATATAATAACATTTTTATACTTAAAATATATTTTTCTGAAAAACCTTTTTTCATCATGTTTTTCAGTTTTAATTTTAAATTAAAATTTTACACTTTTGTGAATTGAATTTGATAAAATGGAACCCATATTTGTAATCAGAATAATTAATATTATTTAATAAGGTAAACTTAATTTTTAGTTATAATGAATAGTAAAAAGAATAAAAATCTATTACTATGGTTATGGTTAAAATAGATTTACCGAGGCTTAAAAGAAACAAATAAGGGTTAAAATGACCTAAAAACTTATACAATTTATATTTTATGGCCACATATATACCCTATATTATATAATATTTTTAATGGTTTGTTTTGGAACCATTTTTCTTAATTAAGATGTTAATATATTTTATTCTTTTTAAAAATTCCAAGTGTGTCCTCTCCCCAACTTATAACAGGACACCCTATATATTATCCTATCCACACTTCAATATCATTTTTATTTAGAAAATAACTACCAAAATAAATTAATTAAATCCTTCCCTATGACCTATATTCACTTTTTTTATCATAAAACCATCCTAATAAGGCTTCAGGTATTAATCTAAAGATATTTTCTGAAGAAGAGGTATAGTTTTTAACCATGCATTTTTGTTTCATTTCTTATTCCACCTCCTTAAAATTTTTTTCAAACATGATGAAATAATAAATAAAGTATATTAAATATACTTATATGTTATTATGTTAATTGTATAAGCTAAATCCATCTTCTATTCCATCAAATGGGAAACAAATTGTCTTTCATGTGTACGAAGGAGTACCTCCTTGCGAACCAATGTAATTGGTTTTCTATCACCACCTCTCATGATATTATTATGTTAATAGTATAAGATAAATCTATCTTCTTTTTATTCATGATGTTTAATTATTCAATTCAATTTACACCTTCAAGATACATTTTTAAAATAAAAACTGATTTTATTTCCCTTTTTGATCATGTATATTTTTTTTCCATGTACATATTTTTCAAAATTATTTTAAAAAAGTACTTTTTATTTACTCAAAGGAAATTTTATTTTATCATTTAATTTTTAAATAGTTTGAAATTAATATTTATAATGTTTTCCAAAAGGTTTATTTTCAACTTTCTTTACAAAAATTCTAAATGAATGCTTTCTTTTTAACATATAAGACGTTAATAGGATTTCCCACCGCTATAACCATTTTACACCCTTTAACTTCTTCTATAAGATTTCAGTGATTTTAAAAAGGAAAATATTTTTGAAAAATCATTTTAAATGTTTTGTTTTCATTTTCTTCTATTCTTTAGAAACTAAATTTTACTACAAAATCTACTTTTTTGATGGCCATCTCTCATCTCTTGACTATTTTTTGACATATATTTTCCATTGAAACATTCAATTTCTTATGATCATTGGAAAATAAATTTCTATTAAACATCTATATTATTTATCTTGGATATTCTTGTTTCTTAAACCATATATCATTTTACATGAGGTGTTTTAATATGAAAGTTATTTATTCGACTGAGGAAAACTTGATAAATCTGTATTCTTTACTCAATACAGATATATGATAAAGAATATTACTTATGAATTAAATTTATCATTCAATATATGAGGAATGAATTGGAAACATAGTTATGGGTGTGTCCTAGTTATATATATTCCCTTGATGCATTGACAACCTCATGAGATGAATCAATTGGCCAAATTAAATGGGGTTTTTGTGTATAATTTCCCATATATTAAACTATCTTGGTGTGAGGAATTGATGGTATAGATATCAAGATTCCAATATTAGTAATTTCATTAATTTATAATTTAGTTATTATTATCCCTGAGATTACTACATAAATTTTATCCATGGATGTATTTTTTTCTCAAGTTATTGATTAAATGGTATGTATCATTAGTCATTCACCTTTCTATATTGATTATATCTTATTTAATCATGATATATTTTGTTATATATAACCCTTACTAAGCATATGAGATCACCCTTTATTTATTTTCTTTTTCCCCTGTATATGAAGAAGAAAATTATGAACAATATCAAGGATGCAAGAAAGTTTTTATTCTATATATTTTATATTTCCAATGCAATATGGGAATCATGTATTATCTGGTTCTTCAAGATTAATAAATTGATTATTCCTTCAAGATGAGATCCTTTGTATCTTATACCAATGTAATAAATTATACAATAACTCTGGGTTTCTAGAGTTAGGTACTTTATAATCAAGGCACTAAAATCATTCATAAAGTATATAAAAATCAACTGGCATTAAGTAATATGAAACATGGACTCTAACTAATAGGGTACAGTGTGAATTATTATAATATAATATTTTTATATCCAGATAAGAATGCTAAAATATTAGGAAGATCTATATCTTCCTTGAGCCCAATAATACTTCCTTGATCACTCTCAATCTACATGGAAAAGTTTTTGAATATCCCTCATTATCCTTTCCAAAGGCTACCTCGGTCCCCTGGATAACATTTCCTAGCTAGTCCAATATATAGGATAAGGTTCCTTTTTTCTTATTCATGCACACAATCACACACCCAAGGTCTACCATGTGATACATAATGACAAACACATCCACATCCATAAGTGCTAATCACATAATCCATTAAAAATACAATTTTAAAAAACTTTCATGAACATAGAAATTTGATAATCAAACACCCTAAACAACCTATTTAAAACCCATTAAAAAATCCATTTTAAAGAATTAAACCTCTTTGATACATTTTAAAAAACACATAGAGTTCATCATGGCCAAATAAATTTGAAAATACACTTTAAACTATCAAATTTTATACCCATTATCAGATAAAAAACAAACATGGATAAACCATAAATAATAACTCAATTTATGGGAAATTTAATAAAAAAACAAATGGAAATCATGAATCAATATAAAATAATGAAAAATCTCCCTTAAATAGAGACACATACTATAAATCAAATGAAAACCTATTTCATTTGAAAAAAATATATTGAACCAAAGGATATAATTCCTCACACACCTAAACCAAAAATAAACAACATAAACCCCCCATAAAAATCCCTAGGTTCAACCAAAACATAAGGCAGGGTTTTACTATTCCCTAAAAATGGAATAAAAAATTTAGAACAAGGGGAAATGATGAAGAAATCAAGAGAAAATTAACTAACCAATATTCAAGGAGAAATCCACTAAAATAAAGGGGGAATAAGCTACAATGAGTGGGGGAGAGGCTATGCACAAAGGGGAGATAAATGAGGGAGAGAAACTTTAAAATTTATATAAGAAATTTAGTAAAAGGATGTTTTTTAATGATTTGGAAAATCCATATGGTTAGGAAAATCACGATCCAACAATGCAAGAGACACTATCTCCCCCAAAACAAGATGAATAGTTTCTGGAAACCACCTCATAGTTTAAAAAACCATTCTCAAGCCATGAAAATTCCCAATATCCCCAAACATCTCTATCACGCAATTAGAAACATGATTTTTTATTAACAGTATGCTAAGGTCTGTTTCCCAAAAAATAAAGGCTCTAAAACTAAAACTCCTAGAATCTTATAGAATAAATAAATAAATAAATAAATATAAAAATATGATGTACCAGTGACCTATAGGGTGTCACAAGAATGATATTAGGGTCAGAGGGCCAACTATTTTTGGAAGAAACAATATACATCTCCAAAATTATGGTTTAAGACCATAGAATTATAAATTTATCAAGGGATCTCTCACTTTATATGGTCATTTAAGAGTTCCATAAAATAAGAGATAAGTGAGAATTATTTGATTCAAAATCAAGGAAACCAAGATCCATGTGTGGAGATAATGATTTTTCATTTGATAGAGTAGATGAAATGGAGTGATGGGGATACTCAAGACATGATATGACTTTGGGAAACTATAGTTTAGAGTTGACTAGTAGCTAATATAATGACTCAATGATTGGGAATGTAATGGTCAGTGTCCTTCTAGTCCATGTCCTTTTGGTCGGTTACTTTGTTGGTTTTGGGTGTTAGATGTGTTTTAGGGGGTATTGAGGAGGTTTTATGGTGATTGAAGGAGGTCTAGAGAAAGACTCTAGTTTTTTAATGTAAAAAATCCATAGGTAGGAGGAATACATGTTGTTTAAATTTTAAAAAACATTAAAGGATGGTTCACAGCTTGTGAATAATGTTTCATGGGGTTTACATGACATGTAGTAAATTTGGGATTTAATGGTTGATGCAACTCATTTTTTGAAGGGACTTGAAACCCAACATTACACGATGGGTAAAGGGTACATGATGTGTAAATTCATTGTGAATTGTGCTTATAAAGGTTGGAGAATCTTGGGTTTTTATTTAATCCCTAAGCTCCTATCATTTCTAGGAGACCCAATATCTCTCTCTTTAGCTGCCTTGAGATCCCTTCATTAGAGATCAATCCTTGGCTTTCCATCTTCAATCCATGGTGATTTCTTATCTTCTTATTGTGTGTTTCCTTCCATTCTTCTTTGAGGTTTCACTATAGAGATGTTTCTTTGGTTTGGGGTGTAATTTGGGCTAAGTTTTTATGATATTTTGGTGTGGTGTAGGTTGATCCGCAAGTTCTTTGTGCGGTGGTGGTTTCTGGGTAGTTTTTTCTTCACCCTATAGTGCATAGTGAGATTAGAAGGATTCCTTGAGGTAGGGGATTTTCATTCTCACCCTTTTACATGCTATTTGTAGGATCTGCATTCTTTTTCTTACCTTTGGGTGGAGATTGAGGGTCAACATATTCATATAATTAATTTTCATGTCTAAAATTGATGATTATGGGGAGTTATCACATGATTTACTACTTTTAAATTTGTTTTAAATGTTATTATGCATTCCTGTTTCCAATTATGAAAATAAAAGATATGGGGAGAATTTTTTGGCTATAGTTGTTATGCTATGATGGCCCTTGTTGTGTTGTTATGTGATATCATCTGAATAAAATATTAAAGAACATATATTTGGATCATAATTGGTTTCCCCTAGACATATTGTTTGTGTGATAATAACCATGATAAATTAAGAAGATATATAATGATTACCCTAAATAAATAAAGAACCCATAATGGTTTTTGCAATGTATTGTGTTTCCCTATGTTTTTTGTCCATTATGAAATGATCGATGTGACGAATAGGATGTGCAGTGTGTGGGGAACTGATACAGTGGTCAGTTGGAAAGGGTTATATGTGGTCAGTTGTGTGATATATCATGGAGGTTGTGGCATAGTGGATGTGGTGAAAAGGTTGTGGATTATTGGTTATGAAGCAGTGGTTTTGGCATAGTGATTGTGGTGTAGAGGTTGTGGCATAGTGGTTTTGTAATAGTGGTTGTGGTACGTGGTGGTTGTTTTTGTGTAATGGATGAGATGTGTGGTTATTGTGTTGTGATATGGGTTGATTGATGTGGTGCAATGAAGATGGAGGATGTGCGGTGTTGTGCTGGTTGATGTGTGTTGGGCCAGTTGTTTGGTGTGGCTGTGTTAGTTTCTCAGGTAGTAGTGGAATAAATTACTCTACTAAATTAAATAAATAATTGAATAGGCCAGTGATTGAATATAATGGGAATTAAGTTGATGTGTGGTAAATGTATAAATGAATAAACGTGGTGAAACTTGTAAGATGAGAGTGGAAAATGTTGTGTGGCTTTTTTTCTAGTTTTGTGGTGTTTCATATAGTGATGGAAGAAGTTGTGACGATTGATGTGTGGTACATGGTGGTTATGTGGTGTTTTATAGTGTTGTTTATGTAAACCTATAGGTTGGGTATTTTGTTTTATCTCTATATCATGTATGTTTATGTTATTTTATACGTGCACCACCTGATTTGGATAACCTTACCAATGCTCAGAGGTGATGCATTATAGGTGTTTTCCCAACATCAAGTATGGTAGTAATATGAATGGATAACTAATCCATCTCCCCCTCTCTTCCTCCAGTAGTGATGTGTTGGAATAGGTGTCTATGAGAGAGATGTGATGTGTTGTGCTAGGTGTCTATGGGAGAGATGTGATGTGTTGGCCCAAGTTTCTATAGGTGAGATGTGACGTGGCTTTGATGTGATATATGGCGGGGGTCACACATGGTAGGAGGAGGGAATGAGGTTAATGTCCATCACATTCATGATACCCTAATACTCCGATTTTGGTTGTGATGTGTTGGCCCATGTCTCTATAGGAGTGACATGATGTGGTTGTGATGTGATATACAGTGGGGGTCATGTGTGGTATGAGGAGGGAATGAGGAGGGAATGAGGTTGATGTACTTCACATTCACGATACCCTACTGCTCCGGTTATGGTTGTGATGTGTAGACTAGGTGTCTACTAATGGGATGTGATGTGATGTGATGTGATGTGTGGGATATGTGTATGTGGGCGAGATGTGATGTGATGTGATATGTGTGTAAGGGATGGGAGAATAAAACGTTCGACATTAGGGTGTCAGAGTAGAAAATTAATGGGGGAAAAGGCATAAGAGTGCCTTGTTATGATTTCAATGTTATATTATTATATTGGATGTATGATTTGGTGAGTGATCCATGGTGAGGATGGGTTTGGTTAAAATACCTATATAGGTGATTGTTGTTTCTACTATTTTTTCACCGGAACATTAGTATTCTCTTTTCACATTTGCACTTGAGGCCTTGGTTATGTCCCTATTGATTATACTTGTTATGATCACCCTACATATATAAACTATTTTTAGGTTTCCATGAGGACTTTTTGGCCTGAGTTAGACAATACTAGCTGAGTTAGAGTTTCCGCCATAGAATTTTCTTTTTGGTATTTACATTGAATATTTTTATATCCATCCTTATTACTTTATTCATGCATTATGGTATAGTTTCTAATATAACTTTATATTTCCTACTAGAGTTGTTTGGTGATTTTTTATCCTATCTTCTTATCCCATTTCATTTATAGAGGGAAATTCCTCCCATAAAATGAGATTTTTATACCCTCAGTTCTAGTTTCCAATACGAGGCCTACTGGAGGTGGGACTTGGGGGGTCATTATCTATCTTCCTTCATTGTGGTATCTTTAGTGGGAGGGGGTCATAACAGAGTGGTATCAAAGGTGATGGTTGAGAGATAGGATGAAGGTTAGAATTAGGCATAATGAGGATTTCATGGGTTGGTATGGAAGCAATTCTAGTTAACCTTGGGGAATGACATAGGTCAGGGAGACCAGCTAGGAAATGAGATTTTAGGGCCCCTCATGATCTAGTGCAGAGACTGAGATTATCGAATGACGAAATGAGGTAGACATATTTACAAGTAAGAGACCTAGGAGAGGTATATATATCATAATGACTTGTGTTCATATTTGAATTGGGTGTTTTAAGAAAATAAAATGAATAAATTAAATAATTTTGATAAAATTACATGATATCAGGCTTAGGATGTTCTTCTTGTTTTTAGGAATAGATCTTGTTCATCATCTGTGAGTTGCTCAGGCAGTTGAGGTTTGATAGGCTGATCTGGTTGATCATTCGAGGGTTGACCCATCAGAGGAGGATGAGGCATGACAGTGGTCTTTGCGTGACTTTCAGCAGCAGAGTTTGGGTAAGTATGAAGTAAGTGTCTAAGATCTAGAGACAGATCACTAGATAGAGTATCTTGAGATATATTTTAGTCCGATCTGAGCATGAGTTGAGTTTTGGGTTCCACTAATAGTTAGTCAGATGTGGGGAGCTACACATCAGTGGTGTACACTATTTCTTAGTGACTACAAGGAGGTATATATATTATTTATTGAATTTCAGAGGGAGTTCCTAGGGGAGTTTCTATCATAAAAAATGAGGGAATCTAAGAGACAAGATCTTCACTCCCATTAGTTGGATATTCTGAGTGTGTGGGAGCTTGGGATCAGGTTCAAGGACCTCCTGCACTTTTCTCAAGATTTTTTCCCAAATGAAAAGTCTAGAGCGCAGAATCTAGAGGAGGATTTGTGTCTAGTGATTAGGTATTAAGTAACTCCATTTACACTCCCATTATATCTAGAGGTATAGAAAAAGGATTAGTTTATCAATATTATTCTTTCATTGGGAGTTGAGCCCCAGTAGGGTGGTCAGTTGAGTGTTTTGAGGAGTAGAGCTTTGAGCAGTGGGACGTGGGTGTTCAGGCAGTCAGGGTTCCATTCAACGAATAAATATTAGTGGTAGTTTATTTCTTGACTATCAGGGCTAGGTGGTTTCCTAGTACCTTATGATGGTTTTACATTTTCATTCCATATATTTAGGATATATGGGAACTTTCAAGTTTAGTGTCCTACTGCTCAGGGAGGCCAGTTTTAGATGGGTGGTTTAACCCCTTTTCAACAGCAACAATTGCCTCAGAGATAATTCTAGTAGTAGAGACTATAGGTAGTTTATTAGCTAAGAGTAGGTGGAGTTGTCAGAAGGAATCCACTGATAGTCCCCATCCCTAGGGACCCAGTATAGAGCACAACCATGGAGGCCAATAGCAGATAGGTAGAGGAGTTGTGTGTGGTAAGATGCATGTGTTAAAGGTAGTAGTTTCATCAGAGCGGGGAGTTGTTTGATGTAAGAGATATTTATCATCTACCCTTATGTGTTATTTGTTTGATTCAGGAGTCTCATACTCATTTTTTGATCTTTATTTTATCCATATGTTGGGAATGGACATGGAGGGGATTCTAGTTCCCCTAGTGTTATCTATTCCAGTTTGAGGCCATACTTGTTTGATGTGTACTAGGAATTTAGAATGGTGATGGGGCAACACCAGTTAGTGGGGGAATTCTTCTTATTACATATATATCCATACGATGTTATCCTTGGTATAGATTGTCTATATTTTTTTCATGCAGTCATCATGGGATTTTGGAGACGAGTCACATTTTACGATGTAGAGGTCTAGAAATTGGTGTTTGTTAGCAATCAAGGTTATCAGTTTGATGGTAGTAAAGTGGAGCCTCTTTTTTCACAATTGGCAGAGCTATCACTATAATCTTGGGTTGCGGATTCCCATAGGGGTTTGGAAGAGTTCCTAGATGTTTAAATAGAGGAGTTTATAACACTACGTCCTCAACATAACATCAAGTTTTAGATAGATATATATTCGAGTAGATCTCCAATTTCAATGGATCCCTATCGGATGGTACCCATGGAGTTTCATGAGTTGAGTCTATAAGTGGATGATCTAATGTAGAGGGGTTTCATCTGTCCCAATGTGTCTCTATGGTGTGATCTAGTGTTGTTCTCCAATATGTAAGATGGTAGTATTATGTCATGTATATACTAATAGAGGTTGAATCAGATTATGGCCAAGAATCGTTACCCTCTTCTAATAATTAATGATCTATTCAACCGGTTGATAAAATCTAGTGGTTTTTTGAATATCGATCTATGGTGTGGATATCACTAGTTGAGGGTAAAAGATGAGGATATTCAGAAGACCGCATTCAGATGTAGGTCTGGGAAATTTAAGTTTGTGGTCATGCCATTCTATGTTATGAACACACCAACTATGTTCATGGTACTTATAAACTTCATGTTTCATGAGTTATTGGATCTATTGATCATTGTATTCATCAATAATATCTTTGTCTAATTGAATTTAGAGGAGAATAATTATGAGCATATAAACTTTGTTTTTCAGGTTCTTCAACACCACCAAATTTTGGGAAACTATCCAAGTGTGAGTTATAGATGTAAGAGTTGTGTTTTCTTAGATATGTGTTGTCTCAACAGGGTGTGAAAGTGGACCTGTAAAAGGTCTAAGCACTTTTTTCTTGGGTATCACCCAATAATATGGCCGAGGTTTGTAGTTTCATAGGTCTCATGGATATTATCATAGGTTTGTACCTTATTTCTCTCAATTTTTAGACCCATTTAAAGTGTTGACCATAAAGGACTAGGCTTTTGTGTTGAATGATCAGTACTAGGTAGTGTTTAGTTACCTAAATGAGAAGTTGGTTAGTTCTCTAGTGCTTTAGTTTCCATAGGAGGGTGTTTTATTGAGGTTTTTTGTGATTCATCCCATCTAGGATTGTGATACATGTTAATTTAACAGAGGGAAGTGATTTTATATAGGTCTAGACAGTTACATACCAACAAACATAACTATTCCACCCATTATCTGGAGTTGGAATTAGTTGTGTTCATGCTAAATTTATAGTGTAATTACCTCATCTATAAGCATTTTATGGTTTCAAGGACTATAATATCCTGCAACATTTTCTCTCTTAATGTGATCTGGATCTACACTAGCATAGGTGGATGGAGTTTCTTCAAGATTAATATTTTGAGATTAATTACACCCCATGGATGGGTAACATAGTTGCTGATTCATCAAGTTAGAAGTCCCAAGATGACGTGTCTTGGTATTATGTGGATGTTTATAAATGAATATAGGATCTTGTTATAGGGTCCCAACCTTAAACATTATACAATCTTGATTTAATTCAGGATTTTACTTTGAGAATCTTTTTAGTTTTAGAGATTTAGAGAATTAGGCCACAACTATTACATAAAAAAACCATAGAAATACAAAGTGGACACTTTCAATAGTATCCATTTAATTCATAACACAAAAAAACTTTTAAAAAGAAACATGGTTTTGGTTGGAGTAGGATACTCAATGGGGGGGGGGGGTGAATTGAGTTCCTATAAAAATTTCTTATAAAAGGGTTTAAAATATTCCACCAATTTAAAACTTTACAGGATAGTTAATCAAAGTATTGAATTTATAATAGTACGACTATTCAACCAATTTCTTAGAAGATTTATTATTTCTCAGTTATAAAAATATGAGTTATTGATATAACTTTTGAAACTAATATAATAATACAAAATAGTTAGAAACACTAGACACGACTAACTATCAAAGTAAAATTCAGTTTTTTAAAGTACAATTAAAAATAGAGAAAACTAAATTTGAAAACACTGCAGATATAAAAAAAGAGGTTCAGTGTCAAGCTGAGACTTAGTGCTCTCTACCTGGTGATCACCTGCCACCATGAAATCTATATAGATAGAGGTTTTTATCCACACCCTAGATTGTGGTTTACGTAATATTATACAGACTGTCCAGCTCATAAGACCTCTACCACAGTTCTATGTGGGAACAAAATACAACTAGGTCAAACATGACCTATTATACAGTTCTTTGTGGGATAAACAAGTGTAAAAATATGTTTGTTTGAAGATATCTAGTATCCTCTAGTTCAGTGTAGAAGATAGTGTGTGTTTTACTGAAAGATGCACACACTACTTGAAAATTTAATAAAATGGTAAGCAACAGATCAATAAGTATTATAAAGAGTTTAAAAGTCTCTGTGTGTTATACAGTTTAGCTCTAGAATCTTTGATGTATCATATTTGAAGCTGGAGTCCTCTTCTAGAAGAATACACTAAAACAGAGTGTTGTGGAGCTCTGTGTTCTATCTTCCAGGAAGATGAGATTTTCTCTCCTTTATTTTAGTTGGATGCTGTATAGATGTTGAAAATTTGATGAAAAATAGTTCTCTGATTCACAGAAATCATGAATGAATAATTCCTCATGTGTTCTTCCTTTCTGTATAATGCTCGTGTAGGTCTTCTACTATGTATACTTGTATCTTCTTATATATCACTTTCATGCAATTCTTATATATTTTTATTTCATCTTGAGTACTTTTCTTTTATACTCTTGTAGCCTGACAATGTTCTTGTTTTGAGGTAGATGATGTACCTTTTACTTCTGACATCCTCATTTAAGATGCCTAAAAAAACATTAAATTAAATAGTCGCATTAAAATACTAAAAATATGACCGTTAGAAGTAATATTAAATAAAATAAATTTTAAACAGTCTATCAGTGAGTTCTCTATCAGTAGTTCCTTCTATCAGTGACTCATTCCATCAGTGTATCCTTCTATCGATATTAATGTCTCATTCTATCGGTGTGTCATTCTGTTGGTCTTTACATATTTTGGTGACTTATTTCAACTGACGGTGAGTCCTTGCATCGGTTGGTCCTTGCATCGGTAGGTCCTTGCATCGGTAGGTCCTTTGAACTATCAGCGACTCAGTTAAACTATCGGTGTGTCAATTGTACCATCAGTGTCAGTCTTTCATACTTAGAAAATATTTTTTTCTTAGACTGTCTTAAAACATAAATATTATTAGAATGTTTTAAGCATATAAGTGATCATAATTACACATATTAAAACTTAAATATGATTGAAATGATTATATATTATTGATAAGAATTAACATGATTGAAAAGAATTGACATGATTTGTGATTATTAAAACCATTAATACTAGATACAGTGGACAACAATATTCTATGATCCCACAATATCCCCCTTTTTTATGATCACAAATCATGGCATTATAATGTACAATCATTTTATGTGGAACATAATTATTCTACTTATCATCTCCCATTACTGATGAATTTTCTCAATATATAGATAAGGTTCAGAGGTAAAAATAACTAGTAATGGTATCAAAGGAAACAAAAAATAATATAATCAAAGACTAATGCCCTTTCTCACCATATGTAATTAGAGGTAAGGAAGATAAAATGCATAAGAGTGGTATCAAGGGTAAAATAAATAAGGATAATTCCAAACTATTCTCCCCCTTTTGGGATTATTAAAAAGTAAAAGGGTAGTAAAAACCGTTCTCCCTATTTTGATTCAAATTAAGAATGAAACATGTATCAAATGAATAAAAAATAGAGAATAATAGATAGAACACAAATATATGAAAGACAAGAACATGAAATTCCATTAATCAATGAAGTACAATGTATTACAAATCACCAGGAAAAGAAAAAAAAAAGACAACCAAACAGCCCTATCAGATAGTTATCCACATTACTTCTCAAGATCAATAAGTTCATTACCTTTCTAAGAGGTATTAATATAAGTTCTAGTAGGTGGTGTATTAGAAGCTAGAGGGTATGAATGGATCTTCAAAGGAGGTAGGATCACTCCTTCTGGAATATTAGGTGCAAGGATGGGTTTGTGCTATGAAAACACATGAGGTTGAGATTGTTCTGTGATAACTAGCCAAATCTGACTGAAATCCTGAGTAACTGACATCTGAGATAGAGGAAAAGATCTAGTAGGTCCAATAGGTGTAGTATTAGAAACTAAAATGGCTTCACTATGCACATGAAGGCATGACTTCAACAACTTGATGAAATCCTCAATGATTTGACCACCATACTTAATAGCCTTCTAAAAGCCATCTTTATTCTCCATGAATTTATCCAAAAGAGGGGTTAAGTCCTTAAACTTATGTACTTGATCTTTGAAGGCTCTAGTCACTAGAGGTAAAGTCAGGTTCTCTGTAAAATACTTAAATAGGCTGGTCAACTGATTCTTGGTAATGATCTTTTTGAAATATTAATCCACCTTTTTTATAATATGAGCATTTACAGTCTCAAAAATCTTAGAATAGAGCCTGAATCATGAACACGGTCACTATTTTTCTCAATCTTTTCAAGGATAGACAAACCATAGGCATTAAACAGATCTTGAAGCTCTTCCTTAACAACATTTCAAACCACCTCAATGTCCATGGTTTGAGAATAATGACCATAGGTAGAAAGAACATTAGTAGCTGAGGTATGAGTCTTCAAAGATTTAAGAACAATTTACAAACAACATTTATACTATGAGGTCAAATTATTGATTACAGAGACAAGAACAATAATTTCTTTTCTCATCTTGGTGGTGTTTGCAACAATAGTTTCAGTAGTTGTGATTAAGTTGGGTTGAATCTCTAATATCACTTTATTTGAAAAACTAACTACATCAGCCTCACTCACACCCACTATCTAACCCGGAACAGAAAAAAACTTGCCCAGACTACTTCATTTATTATATTAAATATCTGAGAGAGTATAATTCATCACCCAGCTCAGTGTTTTCCCTTCTAGATTATTGAATCTCACAAGACATCTGAGATTGAACTAACACACTTATAGCTGAACAAACTTCCTCCTTAAATATTTCAAAGTCTGCTTTAGTGATAAAGTCACTAGGAAGGGTCTTAGCTACTGATGTTTTTTGGAAACAGGTAAAAATACCTCATCATATGAGTCTTTATAAACCAAACCTAGTGCTACATATCTAGTATTCCTTACCCATTCAATCATAACATCATCATACAGAGGAGTAAGAGTGTCAAGTATTACTCTTCCAGGTTGATTCTCCCCATCAGCTTTATCTCTCCTTTATTTAGGATCCCCCTCATTCTTTGCTCTCACCACTGGTTTCTCACCCTCAACATGAGGTATCTTTATTTCATAAACTAAATGATGTGCATGTATCACTTGAACTTCCAATTCACCATGAACTTCATCATTAACTATTTCTTCAGCAACATCTGTAGAATTTTCTATAAAAACATTCTGAACTAAGGCATCAACCATATCTAAATATCCACTTTGATTATCCTCCTGATGGTCACCATCAACTTTACTTCCTTCATCACACCCTTCATCATCATCATCATGTCTAGAGGCTTGTTTTTCACTTCCATTTCTGTCAACATTTTCTTCACCTTCTTCCTATTCACTACTACTTCCACTACCACTTTCATATTCTTCACTTCCTTATTCTTCTTATTCAGATCCACTGAATATACTTACATATTCCACACTACCTGAGACTTATGTCTCCTCATATCCATTTGTGCCAAGAATTGGTTCATCTGAGGGTAAATCAAGGGGTGGACTCAGAGGTCCAAAATAAATACCTTTGGTTTCTCCTATGGTGTTAGGATCACTCCTATCATCGATAGGTGACACTTGATTTCTGACTGGTGTGGAAAGCCCTTCTTCCTCATCTGAAGAGTAGAAAACTTCTTCATCTATACCCAGACCAGGATCAACAAAATTTCTTGGCCTAGTTGGATTTTCCACTAGATTGAACTTATCATAAATCTTATCTTCATCCCCAACCCATTCGTTCTTCCATGGGTTCCAATTGATCTTCATCCTTTTATAGGTCTCTTTACTTAGGTAGATCCTACTACACTCAGAAACAACTTCATATTATTTACTAACACAACCTTTCTCTTTCAACATGGCTGAGATCAACCTTGGATAAAACAAGAAATTGGTTTTTCAAGAAGGCTTGATCAATTCATTTATGTGCAAAAAAAAAAGTATCTACATAGATTTACCTTGATCCCTTTTCTTACAATATAAATAAAATAGACATCTTGATACTTTATAGAAGAAGATTACCCTTTCTTGGGATAGATCTGATTCTGTATAAACTTGAATAAAATTCTACACTCCCTATCTAACTCGGTAGAAATGGGTATCCTATACTCATTATTATCAATAAGATCCTTTAGAGCTATCTCAAATTAGAAAATATCACTCTCAGGTGGAGAGGTACCTTGATAATCATCAAACACACCCTCATGAGGGACTTTAAGACATTCATCCCATTTTATTGATGAAAAATATATTCTCTTTCCTTTCACTATAGACTTAATCCAAGTAACTTCACTTACTTCTAGAAAGAACTCCACATTCATGTAAAATTCATGAACTATATTTGGGTAAAAAGGTCTTTCATTATCTAAAAACCACTAAATCCATACCTGATACTATAACAAATTGAGCAATAAAGAACTTCTTTCTAATAACCATTCAATAAGAACATCTTTTTCTAGAGTCACTACACGGTTCTCTAGAGCAGGATTTATAGGTCTAGAAGATTTTATCGATTCCCCTCTCTATTTATTTGCTACACGAGACATGCCAATTTCAATATCTCGCTTCACACATGCCATTGAAAAAATTCATTTTGAAGTTTGGAAGGTGAAAGGTCGGGGGTAGAGAGAGAGAAATGGCTGAGTGAGTGTAAGGGTAAATGAGTTAAGTGGATCGACTTGAATTTATATCATTTAGGGATTTTGAAATCACAAAATCACAAAATTGTGAACCAAGTTCAACAAACTAAATTAAATAGTGTCATTTTGATAAAAACTTAAAACAGATAAAAAATAGTGAGTCATCGGTGTCAGCATGACAAATTGTTCATAACACTAATAGTGTCGGCTTGACTAGGAGTCAATGTCATCATGACATAGTGTCAGTGTCGGCATGACAACTATGTCGACATGACATAGTATCGATGTCGACATGACATCATCATCTTCATACTGTCAGTGTAGGTATGATAAATTCACTTAAAAATTACCAAGGAATAACAACATAAGTTCCTATAGATTGATCATTCATAATTCACGTCTGATGTTGTTCATTATTTTAGTGTTCAATGGCTTAGTGAAAATGTTAGCAAGATGATGTTCAGTGCCAATGAATTCTAAAGTTATACCACCCTTTTGATAATGGTCTCTCAAAAAGTGATTTCTTACATAAATATGTTTTGTCCTAGAATGTGAAATAGGATTCTTAAAAATATTAATAGCACCTGTGTTATTAAATTTTATTGGGACATGTCTGAATTGATATCCATAATCTAGTAATGTGTTTTTCATCCATAAAATTTGTGCACAACAACTACCAATAGTAATGTATTCAGCTTCAGTAGTAGATAATGAAACACAATTTTGTTTCTTACTACACCATGAAACTAGAGACTTTCCCAAAAAGTGACACGTGTCATAGGTTCTCTTTATGTCTAACTTACAACCACCAAAGTCAACATCTGAATAACTCACCAAATCAAAAGGTTGTCCTCTAGTATAGAATAGTCTTAAATTAGTTGTATATTTGAGGTATTTAAAAATCCCTTTGATATAATTTAAATGATATTCTTTCAAGTTTGCTTGAAAATGTGTGCACATGAACACACTAAGCATAATATCTGGCCTACTAGTAGTTAAATAGAGTAAACTCCCAACCATCACTCTTTAAGTTGTTTGATCAACAAATTTACCATCTTCACAAAAGTCCAACTTACAAGTGTCACTCATTGGAGTGTCACTACTCTTAGTTCTTTCAAATCCAAACCTTTTTAAAAGATCCTTAGTATATTTTCTTTGATTCAAAACAATACATTCTTTATTTTTAAATATTTGAAATCTAAGAAAGAATTTGAGTTCACCCATTAAACTCATTTCAAATTCACTTTGCATCATATTTGAAAATCAACACATAAATAATTTTTATAAGATCCAAAAATAATATCATCTATATAAATTTTTTCTACTAAAACATCTTTGGAAATACCTTTTATAAAAATGGTATGATCAAAAAATACCTTTTATAAAACCTTTAGAAGTAAGAAAAGTGATAATCCTATCATACTAAGATTTTGGAGCTTGATTTAAACCATATAAATCTTTAGTTAATTTAAAAACATGATTTGGAAAGTGGGGATTCATAAAATCATGGGGTTGTTAAAAAAACATCCTCAATTATATAACTATTTAAGAATGCACTCTTGACATCTATTTGATAAAGTTTGAAATCTTGATGTGCTGCATAGGTAATAAGAATTATAATGGCCTCAATTTTGGAAACTGGTGAAAAGGTTTCCTCATATTCAATCCATTCTTCTTGACTACAACCTTGTGATACCAATATAACTTTGTTTGTAACTATGTTACCAGATTCATCTACTTTATTCCTGAACACCCATTTAGTGCCTATAGTCAAGGTGTCTTTGGGTCTATCTACAATTTTATAGACTTTGTTTCTTTCAAACCGATTTAACTCTTCTTGCATAGCCATCACCCAAAATTCACCATTGATAGCATCATTGATGTTCTTTGGTTCAAGTTGTGATAAGAATTATTGGTGTTTAACCTGATTTCTTAGATAATCTCTAGTATGATTTCCTTTTTCTAAATCTCCAACTATATAATCTAAAGGATGGTTCTTAAGAGTTTTAATAGGTCTAAAAAATAAGGGATAGTCACTTCATATTCTTTAATAGATTTGGGTTGATCATGGATAGAATCTGGAGAATTTCCAAAACTAGAATTTTTAACAGATTTCTTAATAGAATGATCAGAATATTTGGTATTAATGTCCAGATTTGACATATCATCTTCAAGATTTTCTAGAGAGGTCATTGGCTCATGTGGATCTGTCTCAACAAACTTGGCATGTAAATATTCTTCCACACATTTGGTTCTTTTATTTAAGACTTTATAGGCTTTACTAGAAATTTAATAACCTAGGAAAATTCCTTCATCACTCTTGGAGTCAAATTTGTCTAGGTTATCCTTAGTGTTAAAAATATAGACTTTGTAACCAAAAACTTTGAAGTAGTTAACCTTGGGTTTTCTATTATTCCATAACTCATAAGGAGTTATCTTAAGGATAAGTCTAATTAAGACTCTATTTATTATATAGCATGCTGTATTGATAGCTTATTTCCAAAATTATGTAGTTAGGTCATACTCACTAAGCATGGTTCTAGAAATTTCTTGCAGGGTTTTATTTCTTCTTTCTACAACTTCATTTTACTGGGGTGTCCTAGGGGTGGAGAAGTTATGACTATAGCCATTTTGTGAGCAAAAATATTCAAACTCTTGGTTCTCAAACTCACGACCATGGTCACTTCTTAGGATTTTAATTCTAATACTACTATGATTTTCTACAGTCCGAACATACTTGGTGAAATGAGAGAAATATTCACTTTTGTGAGCCAAGAAGAAGGTCCAAGTATATCTAGAGTAGTCATCTATAAGAACATAGACATAGTGCTTCCCAATTAGAATATAAGCTCTAGAAGGTCCAACCAATTCCATATGAACCAACTCAAGAGGTTGAGAAATTGACACTTCTTTCTTTAGTTTGAAAGAGATTTTGTGCTATTTACCCTTTTGACAAGGATTACAGACTTTGTCATTTTAAAAATAAAGTTTAGGTATATAATTGACTAAGAATTTTCTATTAATCTTTCTAAGTGAGTGTATATTTAAATTCCCTAATATCCTATGCCAAAGACAAGACTCTTTTATGAAAACAATTCAAACTTGAAAAATTTTTAGAAATCAAAGAATCTAAGTTAACAACATAAAAATTTTCATTTCTAAAAGCAGAAAATACTAACTCATTTTCAGAATTAAAAACATTACAGGCATCATTTTCAAATTTAATATTAAAACCATCATCACATAACTGATAGATACTAAGTAGATTATATTTTAATCCATCAACAAAAAGTTCTTTGGAAATTAAAATTGTGTTAGAGTTACTAATCTGGACAAGGAAAATGATTTTTCCTTTTTCATTGTCACCAAAGGTGACATCCCCACCATAAATATTTATTAATTTCTTGAAGCAAGAGTAATCTCTTTTCATGTGTCTTGAACATACATTGTCCAAATACCAAAAAATTTTACAAGATCTCTTCAAACATCTTTCTTACAAAAACAGATTAGACAAGAAAATATTTTGGTACCCAGATTTGTTTGGGTCCAGTAACATTAGTAATAAGGGATTTGAGAAACCACATTTGCTTCATGGGTTTCCTATAAGTAGAATGTAAAGTATTTCAAAAATAGACTTTATTTGGTCTAGAAAATATTGAAATAATAGAAGATGTTTCATGGCTGGAACTTACAGATTTTTTTTCCAGAACTTGACATAAAATTGGATTTTCCAGATTTTGATACAAAATGAGTTTTAGCAGTATTCCTATTTCCTGGTTGGTATCATATTATAGTATTATACTTAATAGATAATTGTTTACCAAGAATTTAAACTAATATTTCTTTACCATTGGTAAAATTTTCTAAATAATTTTTCAATTTCTCATTTAAAAATTTAAGCTCATTGTTTTCCTTAAGCAGTTGAGCATTTTTATCCTTTTCTATAGAAATTTCAGATTTAAATGTGGTAGTTAAATCATGATATTTACATAAATATTTGTATTTATCTTTAAGTTCATTACAAGTGTGTTCTATAATTTTGTAATATTCAAACATTTCCTCATTGGTCATGTTTTTAGAATCACTTTCATCTTCACAATAGTAAGCATTATGTTCAGGAGAGTTTAATGTTACCTCATTTGTTTTTGTCATAAAAAACATATTTTACTTATTAGTATTTTCATCATGAGGGGATTTTGAGTCACTTGAGCTGTCCTTAGAAGCACTCCAAATTTCCTTTATTGGTTTTTTATACTTTATATCCTTATCATCATACTTCTTCTTATAATTTTTCTTAGGATAATCAACCTTTACATATCCCTTTATTTTTTACTCATAGGAGATGATTTAATTTAAAGTGAAACCTCTTTTCAAATCCTTTTTCCAATGGCCCTTATGATCATATTTTCCTTTGTAGTTGAGATTTCTGAAGAATTTCTTCTTCCTATAATTTTTTTAAACCTTCTGGCTATTTGAGTCATCTCTTCATCACTGTATGTTGAAGATTTTTCATTAACAGAACTTTAAGTTTCATCTTGATTTTTGTCCTTATATTTTGATGCAGTTGATTTTAAAGAAACAAATTTTCTTTGGGGTTCATAATCCTCTTCTTTTTTTACTTTTAGTTCTTCCTCATACACCATCAACTTACCTATCATCTCCTTTACTGGAAAAGTGTTGAGGTCACAGGATTATATTATTGATACAGAAGTCCCTCACCATCTATTTGGTAAGCATCTGAGTATTCTCATGATTTTCTCTTTGGCTGTAACAACTCTTCCTAGAGAGATCACAATGTTCAAAATTTCATTAAAACTGAGATACATGTCAGAAATAGGATCATCAGGCTTCATCTTAAAATTATAATACTTAATAGTATAAGCGTTAAGTCTCATTTCTTTAACATTAGAAGTTCTTTCGTGTGAAATAGCTAAAGTGTCCCAAATTTCATAGGCAGATGTAGAAGGAGATATTCTGTTAAAATTTTCATCTACTAGTAAAAAAAAACAAATTATTCATAGCTTTGTAATTGTTATTATAAGTAGTCTTTTTGGAATCACTCTAGGTATTCCTAGAAGTCTTTGGTATTTCATGTTTATCTTCTATAACTATCTAAATATCAAATCCTATAATTTCTAAATGCATTTTCATATTAACCTTCCACTGGGCATAGTTTGTTCCATTAAAGTAGGGAGGTCTATTTATAGCAACACCTTCAAATATATTATCCATACTAAAGAAAAGTTTTTTAAGGAGCTAAAAATTTGGAACTAATAGAAATTTAGAGATCTTTTAAAACAAAACTAAATCACAGTTTAAAAGATTTGGAAAAAGATTTTACACCACTGATACCAAATGTTGGTCAGATTAGGATACTCAAGAGGGTGGTGAATTGAGTTCCAATAAATTTTTTTGTTAAAAATCTTTAAAAGATTCCCCTAATTTAAAAAATATCAGAAAATTTAATCAAAGTAGTGAATTTATAATAGTATGACTATTCAACTAATTTCTTAAAAGATTTATTATTTATAAGTTATAACAATACGAGATATTGATACAACTTTTGAAACTAATATAATAATCCAAAAACAATTATAAATACTAGCCAAGACTAACTGTCTAAGTGAAATTCAGTTTTCTGAAGTACATGTAAAAATAGAGAAAACTAAATTTGAAAGCACAACAGATATAAAACAAGAGGTTTAGACTCAAGCCAAGACTTAGTCCTCTTCACTTGGTGATCACCTACCACCAAGAAATATATATAGACAAAGGTTTTGATCCACACCCTGGATCGGGGTTTTCATAATAGTACACAAACTTTCTAGGTCACAAGACCTCAACCACCATTCTATGTGGGAATAAAATACAATCAGGTCACACATGACCTATTCAAAAGTTCTTTGTGGGATAAAGAAGTGTAAAAAAATAGTTGTTTGAGGATATCTAGTATCCTACAGTTCATTGTAGGAGAAAGTGCGGGTTTTACTGATAGATGCACACACTAATCAAAAATGTAATAAAAAGACACACAACAGATCAATAAGTATTAGATAGAGTTTAGAAGGCTCTGTATGTTATGAAGTTTATCTCTGGACTCTTTGATGTATCTAAGTTGAAGTTGGAGTTCTCTTCTGGAAGCAGACACTAAATCAGAGTATCATGGAGCTCTATGTTCTATCTTCCAAGAAGATGAGATGTTCTCTCCTTTGGTTTAGTTGAATGCAGTAGAGATGTTGGAACTTTGATGAACAATAGTTCTCTGGTTCACAACAAGAAGCAATGAATAATTCCTCACGTGTTATTCCTTTCTGTATGTTTCTTGTGCAGTTCTGCTATTGTGTTTACTCATATCTTCTTGTGTATCACTTTCATGCGATTCTTATATATTTTTCTTTCATCTCGATTCCTTTTCTTTTAAACTCTTGTAACCTGACAATGTGTATGTTTTGAGGTAAATGATGCACCTCATACTTCTAACATCCTCATTTAAAATGACTAAAAAAACATTAAATTAAACAGTCGCATTAAAAAACTAAAAATATGTCCGTTAGAAGTAATATTAAATAAAAGAAATTTTAAATATTCTATCAGTGAGTCCTCTATTGGTAGGTCCTTCTGTTGGTGACTCATTCCCTCAGTATATCCTTCTATCGGTACCGGTGACTCATTCTATTGGTGTGTCATTCTTTCAGTATTTCTATGCATTGGTGACTCATTTTAACTGACAGTGAGTCCTTGCATCGGTATTTCCTTAAATTAGTAGGTCCTTACATCAGTAGGTCCTTGTATTGGTAGGTCCTTTGAACTATCAGTGACTCAGTTGAACTGTCTGTGTGTCAATTGAACTGTCGTTGTCAGTCTGTCATACTTAGAAAATATTTCTTCTTGGACTGTCTTGCAACATAAATATTATCAGAATGTGTTAAGATTATAAGTGATCATAATTACACATATTAAAACTTAAATAAACATGATTTAAATGATTAGACACGATTAATAATAATTTACACGATTGATAAGAATTTACATGATTTTTTATTATTAAAACCATCAATACTAAAGAGGGTGGCCAAAAGTCTCCTTTGGGACAACACATGGTTTCTTTTCATGTTTAATCAGCATAAGTTTTCCTTGATTCCATTCTTGAATCTATTCTCCCTTAAATCCTATGAATTGAGATGAGGACAAAATCTCAGCAAGGGACATAAAAAGAAATAAAACCATTAGTCTAGTGAAAACATGGTAACCCATTTAATATTCCTTGAGAAAATTAAATAAAACATTTTTACATGAATAACACTCATACTTTTTTCTCAAAGAAAAACATTAAAAGCAATGGAAAGTAATTATAACTCCTTTAGGAAAATTAGATCATCATATAAATAAAACCCATTCCAAACCCTTTTAATTGGAATAACCAAATGGACAACTTCCAATATTATTATTACCCAATGAATTAGAGATCTATAATGAGGATCACCCTTTTTATATGTTATATTGGGATCACTCGCGAGCTATAATGGGACTCATCAACAGGCTCACCCATGAGTTATAATGGGAATCAACCCTTTGTATAAGCTGTTTCGATCTCACCCATGAGCTATAATGGGGATCAACCCATCATATAAACTATATTAGGATCACCCGTTTCATACAATGATCAAGTACCATTTCATGAATAAAACACGTTCATTACATAACCCTTTTTGAAAAACTCTTCTAATCCCATAAGAAAATTTTCATATTAAAATTCCATTTTAATTTAAGAAGTCATTTTGAAAAACAAGATACAAAAAAAGGAATAGGGTATTTTTTACTTTTAAAAGACATTAAAGTTTATAGAGGAATCAAAATATAAAATAACGGTTATGGAAACGAATAAGTAATTGTCGCCATATACGTTAAAACAAAAAACATTCCTTTTGTTGTTTTGTAAAAAAGTAAAACAATTCATATAAAAATATTCCTTTTGAATACATTGAATAAAATTAAATATAGAAATAAAATTTCCTGTATAATCCTTTTATTTCTATATAAAAAAATATGTAAATTAATATCATGAAGGAAAAAGTTGATAATTAAATCATTAAACATTTAAGGTATCCCATATCACTTTGAACATTTAAATATTAACATCCATGAATTAATACATTTACCAAAATATTAAAAAACATTATTATAGATAAAAATATGGGTAGGAAATGTCATAGTGTCTATATATATACCTTATAAAATAATAAAGGTGCATATTATTAAGAAATGTCTCAATGAAAGGAGATTGAAACTAAGTCCCTTAACTTGAGTCTGAATCGTCATGTACAATATTTATATTCTTGAATAATAAACGTAGGTTAATTTCAACTTTCTTGAGAACATTTTTCATGTTTATTATTCCTTTTATATAACTTATTATCATGTTATGATAATTACTTAATTATTTAAGTTCATATCGGACGTTATGTTGATATTCAGTACTTGAGTTGGAAATGAACATGGTATGATGTAAATCATCCATATAGTCATAATTCCATCATCTACAAAATAATATTCATGAAATAAGGATCACTTTAATAGATTCATTAGAATTTTAAATCAAACCATTAATTATGGTAAATAAAAAATGAACAACATTATAATCATAGAGACGGTGGGCTGTACGTACACATGAGTAACATTTTACATTTTTAATTGATCATTATGGAAATAAGGTAATTATTATTTTCTATATCATGACCTGTACCTTGGGGACCTTTTCGTAATGACCCCAAGCACACCTTTCATAGTCCAGGGGTTGGCGACTAGCATCGGAAAAGAGCATCCCTAAAATAGGAAGGCATTACCTTTAAACCTATACAAACACACAGTCCAAGAACACAACAAGATGCAACCATGAAGTAAAAATGCAGTAGTAAAAGTGTGTACTGATAGTAAAGGGGCCGGAATACAAGACCAACTAAAAAGATAAAACTACAACAAAAATAGAAAAACAAATCCTGATATCGTACTCCAAGGATCCCACCTAATGGGTAGGTACGACTCGTCTCCACAACTCTTCACTTCAGCCAGTCACCTCCTTCTACCGCATGGTCCTAGCTCCTATAGTCTCATCCGAGCTCCTCATCGTCTGCACAAGACACAACAAGGTGTGGGAAAAGCCCATGCATGGGTGAGTATAACAATACCCAGTAGGGACCCCAAGACCCCCAAAGGTCTCTCAGAATTCCACAAAGGAAAACCAAAAAGCATGATCTCAATCATAAAGCACAAAGCAAAATACTCAAATCAAATTAGGTATAACTTAAGTACAGAAGTAAAAATGATTAGTCGTAAAACTAGATCATCTTATTCTATCAAGGGTTCTTCTACTTATCCACATAGGATCACTCAGTGCTGATCTACAGAGGATCACTAGGTGCTGATCCACACATGATCGCTAGGTGCTGATCCACATAGGATCGCTAGGTGCTGATTCACACAAGATTTATTGGTGCTGATTCACATAGGATCTCTAGGTTCTCATCCACATAAGATCACTAGGTGATGATCCAAACATGATCGCTAGGTGCTGATCCACACATGATCACTATTCATTCTTCACGTCTCTTCCAACCACTGGATTCCCATACATAGTACGCTTGATTCTGGGAGGATCCACTCCTCAAGCCATCGGTCATACTTCAGCTAGCATGAAGTCCCATGAAGATATAACCCAATGATATGTTATGTCATAAGTATTCCAACACAATAGATGACGCATCAATCGGATGCTCGGTCTAAGAGTTATAGGCATTTTAGTGCTGAGGGCCTGGTTGGATTCAGGTAGGATCCAACCCGGCCATACTCCAAATTTCTACAAAAATTAGGTGGAGTATCTCAAAATGACCATCTCATCCCAATGATTCTAACGCCACAGACAACTCTTCAAATGGATGTCTGGTTTGTAAGATACGACCTTTTAAGCGTATCTGGGCCGAAGAGGGTCCGGGTCTGGTCTGACTCGGTCAGACTGACCCGACCAACCTGTCCTGGGCCAACCCGACTCGGCCCAAACTAGCCCGGCTCGAACTAGCTGGGCTGTAGTGGGCTTGGCCCGCTAGGCAGCGAACCAGCCTGGACCACATGCTGGGCGCAACCCGCGTGAGGGGTCGCACGAACCTTTCTTCCTAAACGGCTCAAAGAGCTGTTTGTCTCTTCAACCGACAACACCACGTGGCACAACCTCATTGTTTTCAGGACCCACATGGTGTAGGTCCCCCTCTGCTGCAGCTTCAAAGTCGTGGACTCCACATGCAATGTGCGATGGTGCGCCTCCCATTCTCCAACACAGCCGGCCAAAATCTGGCCGCCCTTGATGGTTCACCGCTGCACCATGCAGTGCTTCCCCCTTCCACAGCTGGTGAGAACCGACCACTGCCTTCACCCGTCAGTGCCATTCGCTGGCACTGCCACACTGATTCCATACTGGGGGGTCTTCCGCGGGCCACCGGGTGAGCTCCGGTGGTCCGTTTTCCCTTCCGAAAGTGCCTACGGGCCTCCCAGGATGCTGTCATCACTATGTGGCTCCCAGAATCATCTTGATGCTTTGATTAGAATTTTTTCCTCAAAGAATGAGACAAATACCGAAGTGGCGGAGGGTCCAGGCCTTGTTCGTTTGGCCCACACCCTCCGCCTTAGCATTATATCCAGTGGTTAATAAACAATTCATCACAAAGATAAATTTAATCCCATTCAGAACTTCCGTGATTCATCATACTTCAAGAACAATACAAAGAAACAATTCTCATGAATTTAGAAATAAACAACCCCTACCTCGTAATTAGAGGTGACACCAAGGTTTTTTAATAATAATTCACGCTTGATGAAGCCGTCGACGTTCGTCGACCCCAGATCATTGCTGTCCAAGATTCCATTATTATTCAGTTGAAGATGTCACGGTACATCACCATATGTTCCTTACAGCCGTGTCAAAAACCCCAACCCCATCCTCAATTAAATAGAGGGGGAAAGGAGGTTAACACAATGAGAGATTAATGAGGTCCATTAATGAATGAACCTCTTAATCTCTCAACAGTGTGGTTACAAATTGAAGATTCAATCCATTAAATGTATTGAAAACCCATCAGTCCCACTACCACTACTCAATAGAAGGTAGGAAAATAAAATAACAATTTTTATGTTATTTTATTGTTTGTTTAAAAGTCTCAAAAAATAACTTTTTCAGCTGACTCGCTGCGTTCTAAGTTAAGCCTCCCTTAAGAAAATCTCGGTGCTTCAGATTCAACGATACCCTCGTATTTTTAATCCGAACACCGGTTAAAAATATAGAAAACGCCACCCGTGGGTTAACTAAACATACCTTAAAAAAGTTCAAAATGCCTTTCTAGGCACAGCGGGCCTCAGAATCAAGCGCCATAAATTTTTTGCAGAATCATAATAATCTCAAATAATTAAAAAGAAATTTATATGGAATTTATGGGTCTTTACATTCTCCCCACCTTAGGGATTTTATTCCTTGAAAGATATAACAAAACTAGGGGAACAAATGGGGGTACTGAGCATGCATCTGAGCCTCCCTCTCCCATATTATTTCCTGGAGATTCCTGTACTGGCAACGAACTCGCACCTGAGAAATCAAACAACCATGAAGGACCCACTCTTGTCGATCCTCTATCTCCACTGAGTACTATGCAAACATTGACCCATCATTGATTTCCAGCTCTCCCCAGTCGATAACATGTGATGGATAATGCAAGTACCTCTTCAACTATGACACATGGAAAACATTATGCACCTGCTGCATCTATGGGAAAAGATCTAGATGGTATGCCACCTCGCCTACTCTGTTGAGGATCTAGAGAGGTCCGATGAACCTTAGAGATAGCTTTCAGCCCTGGAAAAACCTCCGTAATCCTCATCGGGGTGAGACTCGTAGAAAGACATGGTCTCTTTACTCAAACTCAAAGGATCTTAGTATCCTATTTTCATAAGACTTCTGCCGGCTCTGTTCAGTCTTCATCCTCTCCTGGATGATCTACCCCTTCTCCATGGTAGCCTGTACCAACTATGGACCCATAAGTGCTGACTCCTCTAGGTCTTTATATCATAGTGATGATATATAAGGTCACTTGTACAGGGCCTTAAATAGATCCATGCCGATGGTGGAGTGATAAATTTTGTTTTATGCGAACTCCACCAGTGGAAGGTGGTCCTCCCAACTGCAGCCAAAATCGAGGACACATGAAAGAAGCATGTCCTCAAGTGCCTGTATGGTCTACTCCATCTGACCATCTGTCTGAGGATGAAAGGCAGTTCTCAAGTATAGTTGAGTCCCGAACACCTCCTGCAACCCCTTCCACTAGCGGAATGTAAAACTTGCATCATGATTTGATATGACCACTGATGTCACCCCATGAAGCCGTACAATCTATTTCAAATAGAGGCATCCCAATCCCTCTACTGATCCCTACTATCATATGGGTTGGAATTGGGCCAACTTGGTGAGTTGGTCAACAATCACCCAGATGGAATCGTGGCCCCTGGAAATACATGGTAGCCTTGTCATGATGTCTATGGATATACCATCCTACTTTCACTCCGGTAACTCAAGTGGCTGAGCTAAGCCTACTGGTACCTGATGCTCATCCTTTACTTACTGACAAGTGATGCATCATGATATGAACTCCGCCACTGCTTTCTTCATCCCTGGACACCAGTACTGACACCAGAGGTCCTGGTATATCTTCGCCACTTAAGGATGTACCGCCAAAGGGGATGTGTGGAAATCCATCATCACCTCCTCTCGTAACTTCAATGGTACCATGGTGCATCATATAAAGAGGATGTTGTGCTCCCCATATTCAAAAAATCACCAGGAGCCTATCCTGAGGATACCTGAGCACATTGGGCCTCACAGTCTACGTCCCCAAGCTATGCCTCCCTAATTCGCTAAAGGAGTGGGGGATTAACTGTCATAGACTGAAGGTAAGTTGCTCTATCACTATCCATGAAGTATAACTGAAATTCAGCTAGCTGATCTGTCACCTCACTCAGCAACTATAGACTAGACCTCCTACTGAGAGAGTCTTCTACTACATTCCCCTTCCCAGGAGTGTAGACTATATCAAAGTCATAGTCCTGGAGGAACTCTAGCCAACATCGCTGTCTCAGGTTCAGGTTCTTTTGAGAGAAGATATACCTGAGAATCTTGTGATTAGAGTAGAATGTAAAACATTCACCCATCAGGTAGTGCCACCAAATCTTCAGTACAAAGACCACCGTTTCTAATTACAGGTCATGGGTAACTTAGTTCTGCTCGTGCTATCTCAACTGCCATGATCCGTAGGCAATCACCGATCGCTCCTGCATCAAGATACAACCTAGTATGGCCCCTGATGTGTCGAAGTACACTACATACCCAACGCTCTTTTCTGGTAGCCTCAAGATGGGGGAACTCATTAGTCTCTATCTTAGCTCCTGAAAAATATTCTGGAATCTCTCCATCCACATGAAGGGCTGTCCCTTCTTTTTCAAAGATAAAAATGGTGCCGCAACTCTAGATAAGCCGACTAAGAATCTCCAGTAGTACCTAGCCAATCCTAAGAAACTCCATACCTCGGTCACACTTCTAGGTGGATCCCAAGAAAGAAATGACTCTATCTTTACTGGATGCACTACAACTCTAGCCTCCGAGATAACATGCCCCAAGAAGTGGACTTCTCGTATCCAGAACAGGTACTTCGAGAGATTTACATAAAGATAGTGATCTCAGAGTGTATCCAGAACTATCTTTAGGTGTATGGAATGCTCCTCCTTTGATGCCAAGTATATCAAGATATTGTTAATTAAGACCACCACGAAGTGATCGAGGTAAGGCTGAAAGATCCTGTTCATAATCCCCATGAACACTGCCAGAGCATTGGTCTCAATGAAGGGAATCACCGAGAACTCGTAATGGCCATACTAACATCTGAAGGCTGTCTTTGGTACATCCTCATCCCATACCCTGAGCCGGTGATATCCTAATCTGAGGTCTATCTTCAAAAACCATCGAGATCCATTTAGCTGGTCGAAGATATCATCAATCCTTAGGAGTGGATACTTGTTCTTCACGGTCACCTGGTTAAGACTCCGATAATCCACACAAAGCCTCAGACTCCCATCTGCCTTCTTGGATAACAAAATCAGGTATTCCCATGGATAAACACTGGGCCTTATGAACCCCTTCCCCTATAAGTCCTCCAACTATACCCGCAACTCACAAAGCTCCGTGAGGGCCATCCTTTATGCTGGCATAGATATCGATGCCGTCTTAGGATACATGTCAATATAGAAGTCTACCTCTATGCGAGGAGGTAGTCTAGGAACATCATTAGGAAAGACATCATCATAATGGTCCACCACTACAGGATAACTCAGACTCCTCACATAAACTACTCTAAGGGTAAGGCTATCCAACTGATGAATGATCAGCTGCACCCTCCTCTGAGTAAGTCCATCATGTGCAGCAAAGTTTCTCTTCTTTCCTGTAAAGGAAAATATGGTCCCATCCTCGCAGACACAACACTTTTCATCTAAAACAATCAATATGAGCATGGAATATGGATATCCAGTCCATACCCAAGATGAAGTTTTAAGGCCTTGACACAGCTACTAGGAGATCCCAACTAAAGCTCTCACATCCTAGAGTGAGCTCACACTGTTTTCACCAGTGTGTAATCATCAAATCTTCTTCTGTAAGAGTCTCTAATAGTAAGGATCGATCCAATGACTCCATTGAAATATCCGAACTCCAAACATGTGCTGTGGAAATAAAAGAGTGACTGACACATGTGTCTATAAGAGCTGCATATAAGGTGGAATAGACACAGATCGTAACTCTAATCATCTCTAGAGAACCGTGGTCATAGGCCTTTTCCACCTGAAGCTGATATCACCACTATCCACCTGCTCCTTGTGGTTAGGGTGGACCACCTGGGGGTGGTGGTGGTAGAATCTCAAGCCATCATCCAACACCTGCTGCACGACCTACTCGTCTACTACATCCACTGCCCTGCGGACCCCATCACTCGAACTTTAGCCGCTACCTTGGCGGCCCCTCGGTCATCTGATGATTGTCTATGTGGGGAGTCAAACAGTCATTAGCCATGTGTCCTTGTCTTCCACAAGAGTAATAGGCTTTAGTCCCCAGAAGACCTCCTTTGCCTCGCGAGCGCCGCACCTACGACCCTGCATCTTGGGTTCGTCCATCGAAAGGTATGGCCTGCTTGGACCTCTTCTCCATCTACCTACTGCCTGCTGTAGATGAATCGGATACCTATCGTCTGATGGTGGCTCTCACCATCGGTGCCTGCTCAGCTAAGAATCTATCCACCAATAATGATCGCTCGGGCACTCCATCCTGTGTTGGGATATTGAGTGATATCATCGATGCTTTGATCTCCCGTCAGAGACCCTGTTCAAATGTCTGGTCCCTGAAGAATGGGTCCCATACCATGTTAGTGGTGTAGCATGAGAGGTCAGTGAATCTCGCTAAGTACTAGGCCAATGATAGGCTACCCTTTTGTAAGTGCAGAAACTACTGGATACGCACTGAGCATAAAGTCACTTGTACGAACTCTGTCCTAAAGAGGGTCTTGAAGTCCAACCAGGTGAGTGTCGACTCCTCATGCGTCTGGAGCATCAGACTCCACCATATCCCTACCGTTCCCTAGAATAGGCTAACATCTAGGATCACCATCTTCTCTTCTGGTGTTTCCACTAGGCAGAAAACCCATGCCACAGCCTCTAGCTAGTCCTCAACTACCTGGGGATCTATCTTTCCTTGAAACCTCAAAGGCCTCTGTCTTTAGAACTCATGAGACACCCTCAGTCAGCGTACACATTTTTCTAGTGTAGATGGTGGCAACTGCTACCCTCCAAGTGGTGGTTCTACTGATACACCACCCGAAGATGCCAATATAGTAAGAGGGCCATGAACCGAAGCCTCATTGCTCAGTGAGTCATCATTGTGTACTCTCTATGGAATCCTAGATTGCTGTCTATGCGGAAAAATCCTAAAAAGAAAAAGGTGTACTGTGTTCAAAAAGTTATAACTAGTGAGTTGACTCAAAAGAGATCAAAAGTAAAACATTTCCAAAACACACTCAATTATTGTTTTCATGCACCGAGTCAGAAATCAGAATTTAGGGTCCTGGTGTATGGATACGTCAGCCTCCACACCAACATTGGAATCTTCAAACTAAAAACCACACTCAAAACACTTAACACTATTACTCCATTGGAAATATCAGATTCTTAGTTCTTTAGTAGAACCTACTCCTCTGTTACCACTTTGTCATGACCCATAACCCAGGTCCATTTACATGAGTACCCCAAGCCCGCCTTCCATAGGCTAGGGGTTGGCGACTAGCACCGGAAAAGTGTATCCCTAAAATAGGAAGACATTGCCTTTAAACCTGTACAAACACACAGTCCAAGAGCACAAAATATGCAACCACAAAGTAAAACTATAGTAGTAAAAGTGTGTACTGAAAGTAAAGAGGCCAAAATACAAGACCAATAGAAAATATACAACTACAATAGAAAATAGGAAAACTCCTGAGACCATTCTCCAAAGATCCCACCTAATGGGCAGGTATGGCTCATCTCCACAACTCTCCACATCAGCCAGTCACCTCCATGTACCACCTGGTCCTAGCTTATATAGTCTCAACCGATCTGCTCGTCGTCTGCACAAGACACAACAAGGTGTGGGCAAAGCTCGTGCAGGGGTGAGTATAACAATACCCAATAGGGACCCCGAGACCCCCAAAGGTCTCTCATAATTACAAAAAAGAAAATCACAAAGCATGATATCAATAAAAAAGCACAGAGAAAAAGATTCAGCTCAAACTAGGTATAACTTAAGTACAAAAGTATAAATGATTAGTTGTAAAGCTAGATCATCTTAATCTGTCAAGGGTTCTACTGCTGATTCACACAGGATCGCTAAGTGCTGACCCACACAGGATCACTAGGTGCTGATCCACATAGGATCGCTAGGTGCTGATTCACATAGAATCACTATGTGATGATCCACACAGGATCCCTAGGTGCTGATCCACATAGAATTTCTAGGTGCTGATCCACACAGGATCACTATTCATTCTTCATGTCTCAGCCAACCACTGGATTCTCGTACATAGTATGCTTGATTATGGGAGGATTCATTCCTCAAGATATTAGTCATAATTCAACTGGCATGAAGTCCCACGAATAATTAACCCAATGATCCATCATGTCATAAGGATTCCAATGCAATAGATGGTGCGTCAATCAGACGCCCAGTCTGAGAGTTATGGACATTTTAGTGCCGAGGGCCCGGTTGGATTCGAGTACGATCCAACCTGGCCATAATCCAAATTTCTCCAAAACTCAGGTGGAGTATATCAAAAGGACCGTCTCATACCAAGTATTCTAGCACCATAAACGGATCGTCAAATAGATGGCTGGTTTGTAAGATACGACCTTTTAAGCGTATTTGAGCCGAAGAGGGTTCTGTCCGGTCCAACCCGGTCTGGCCGACCTGACCCGCCTGTCCTGGGCTGGCCCGACCCGGTTCAGTTCGACCCAACCTGGTTCGGGTCCAACCTGGACCGAAATGGATAGGCCGCGGATCGGCCCGACCCGAACTGACTGGGCCGCAACGGGCTCGACCCGTTGGGTAGCAGATCGGCCTGGCTCGCCGACTGGGCGCGACCCACACGAGGGGTCGTGCGACCCCTCCTTCCTGAACTTCTCAAAGAGCCATTATACTATTCAACTAGTGACACCACATGGCACCACCTCACTATCCATGGGACCCATAGGGTGAGGGTCCCCCTCCGCCACGACTTCGATGCCACGACCTCCACCTGCAGTGCGCGAGGGCGCACCACCCTTCCGCCAACGTGGCCGGCTGAAAGCCAGCCGACCATGCTAGTTAACCATAGTGCAATGCGATGCTGAACCCTTCTGTGGATGGCGAGCGATGGCTGCCGTCTTCTCCCACCGGCGCCGGTCGCCGGCGCCGCCGTGCTGATATCGCGCCGGCGGGTCTTCCGCGGGCCACCGGGTGAGCTCCGGTGGTCTGTTTTCCCTTCTGAAAGCACCTACGGGCCTCCCAAGATGCTGTCAGCACTGTGTGGCTTTCATATTCATCTTTTTTCTCTGATTATAAATTCTTTCCTGAATAACGAGACAAATACCAAAGCGGCGGAGGGTCCAAGCCTTGTTTATTTGGCCCGCACCCTCCGCGTTAGCATTATATCAAGCAGTTAATAAACAATTCATCACAAAGATAAATTTAATACCATTCAGAAATTCAGAAATTCATCATGCTTCAAGAATGCGACAAATAAAAAATTCTCATGAATTTCGAAATAAAAAACCCTACCTCGTAATTGATGGTGACGTCGCAGTGGTGGAAGAAGAATTCATGCTTGATGAAGCTGCCGATGTTTGTCGATCCTGGATTGTTGTCATCCAAGATTCTGTTCTTCGTTAGTGGAAGATATTGCAATAATTTACTAGAGGTTCCTCACATCCATGTCAAAAACCCCAATCCAAGCCTCAATTAAATAGATGGGGAAAGAAGGTTAACACAACGAGATATTAACGAGGTTCATTAATGAATGAACCTCTTAATATCTCAACAGTGTGGTTATAAACTAAAGTGTCAATCCATTAAATGGATTAACAACCCATCGCTTCCACCACCACCTCTCAACAGGAGGTAGGAAAATAAAATAACAATTTTTATGTAATTTTATTATTTCTTTAAAAGTTGCAAAACTCACCCGACCTACTGCAGTCAAAGTTAATCCTCCTTTAAGCGAATCCCAGTACTGCGGATTCAATGATGCCCTCATATTTTTAATTCGAGCACTAGTTCAAAAGTTAGAAAATTCTGCCCATGCGTTAAATGAATGTACCTTAAAAAAAGTTCAAAATTCCGTTCCGGGTACACTGGGCCTTGGAATCAAGCACCATCAATTTTCATAGACTCGTAATAATCCCAAATAATTAAAAATAAATTTATATAGAATTTAAATGTATTTAAATTCTATTTATAGAGTTATAATAATATTATTAACATCATGATAATCATTTAAATATACTAATATATATCATACAAGTGATGTGGTGAATACAAATGATTCACATCGCTTTGTGGAAGTGATAGTTCACACATACGCACGAATGACGTTATCATTTTTATGTGCATGGAAGCTAAGAAAATAATTGAAATATTATTCTTTTAAAATGATAAATATGTCATGAATATCATATATAAAAATTTATTCCATCATTATATCCAGTCTTGATATACAAAAATGAAAAATGAACTATATCGGTTCGCAAGGCGGTAATCCGCTGTACACACGATGAAATGTTCATTTCCCATTTGATGAAATTGGAGATGGATTTAGGTGATGATACTAACATAATAACATCTCAGTATATTTATTATACTAGAGTTAATAGTTC
This sequence comes from Viscum album, assembly GCA_963277665.1. Taxonomy (NCBI): domain Eukaryota; kingdom Viridiplantae; phylum Streptophyta; class Magnoliopsida; order Santalales; family Viscaceae; genus Viscum; species Viscum album. The sequence continues at coordinate 1,169,923,826 of OY728164.1, forward strand.
ATCATGGAAAAAAGAGATTTAAAGGAAGTGGAAGAAGAAATAAAATAGAAGCACTTAAAAAATGATACCTCTTCTTCGATTGATCACCTTTGAAGAACAACTTAACACCTCTAAAAAGGGTGTTATGACTAAAATAAGGCCTCAAGAATGTGGGGATGGATTATAGGAAGTGGTTTGGGCATATTTTGGACAAAAAATGGTTCTTGAAGTGTGATTATTAGAGAATAGTGGGTACCTTTTTATAGGATAGGGGAGGGGCACCCTTGGAAACTCTTAAATTATTAAATTAATATAAATTAAATTTCGGTTCTAAATGGACCAAAAATAATTTATTTAGAATATAAGATGATTATGGTTCGAATAAAAACCATAAAATTAAAATTTTAAAAGTTTTGAATATTTTTTATTCCTTATCGTTTTGGTTTAACCCTTATTTTACCCGTTTTAATCTTACTATGACATCATGTTATTTACACTTTGTGGGTTAATTTAATTACCATAACATGTGAAACGACTAAAAAAAGTTTCATTTATGACATATTAGTACTTATCCTAACCATTTGGTCTAATCTCATATTTTTAAGAATTTTATAATATTTAATAAACTATTTTATATTTTAAGTTATGAATTAACTCAATTTTGACACAATTCATAATTGATTTTTTTTACAAATTCATAAAAACTTGATTCATTCAAAAAAAAAATTATTAACTAAATCCTAAAATGTCATATTCATCCATAAAATTCATGTATAGCATCAAATATTTCAAATTATATTTATTTTAATATTATTAATATCATTTATTTGACTTTCCTTTAATAAATCTATTATTGCATCGTCATTGTGTCATAATTAAATTTAATTATTTAATTCATAAAAATTATAAATAAACTACCATGATGTAGGTAATATTTTTATATTTCTAATTAATATTTATAGTCTAATATATCACTTATATAACTCCATATTAAAACCGTTTTAGTAATAAGAGACACGTTTAAAACATATTTACCTTTACTTTAAATTAAAAGTTATAAATGTCACAACCACACCCAAGTGGCTTAAAAAGGCCAACATTTCAGACCAAGAATAGTATTTGTTGGAAAAAACTCATAAAATAATATTAGGACAAGTTTTAGGATAATTTTATATTATTATAATATTATTTTTTACCCTTATTTACCTGATTTACCTTTTAACTGTGGTAAATAAAAATAATTACTAAAGTTACTATTCATAATGTTAAAAAATAAAAGGGAAATATTTACTTAATTTTGATGTTATGATTAAAAATATGGAATCCATTTCTAAAAATTCAAAAAAAAATAATTGGTATAAATTAATTAAAAAAACTAATCCCGTTGATGGAATAAGAAAACATGTTTTTTAAGTAAAAACCATAAAAAGATTGACATGTGTTTATATCAAAATTAAATGTGAAATTACTTACAATGAAAAAATTGGATTAAAATATAAAAAAAAAACTAATTAAAATTTAAAACCAATTAAAAATATAACCTAAGTATATAAATAAATTAGACGAAAAGGTAGTTTTGAATTAAAATGCTGTATTTTTCGCTATTCATTAAAATATGAATTTTATCAGAAAATACCAAAAATTAAACCAAAGTAAATTTTTATGTTCCTATTCCAAATAATAAGTTTAGTTTTTCAAATATAACATATAAAAATTTTAAAAACTGTATTTAAAAAAGGGTTCACCATCAAAAGGTGGTAAAATTATATTTTTAGAAAAATACTCATTTTATCCAAAAATTGTATTTTTTCTTTTGTAATGTGTAGAAAAAACATAATATAAATTTTAAACATTATATTGAATTTATATTTCATTAATATAATCCAACAAGAGTGATTTTATTATTTAATAAACATAATTATTACCATTTAAATAGTTTTACAAAAAAACATATCCTTTATATTCGATTTGTAATTAATTTTCTAACCAATGAATCATTATATAAACATGTGTAAACCATATTTTTATAATTTAGTTAACACTGTTCATTTTCTACATTCTAATGGCTAGGGAATAATGACCATATTAAATAATAATATTACAATTTATCCCCCCGAATGGCCCGAAGGCCTTTTTTTATAGATAATCTCCCTTTTAAGGGTTGAAGGGGAACCCGTACATGACCCGTAGGCCCAAGGCACAAGGCCTGACATGAATCGAAGGCCCAGAGGCATACCATGCCCATTACATGACCCGTAGGACTAACCTACTAGAACTGCCCCTCCCCAGCATCTTGCATCATTGATCACCTTAGCTCCCCACCTTTCATTGCTGATCGGCTAGCATTACCCTTTACAAAGCTGCATGGTGCCTGGTCCCGATGGCGGCTGCCATACCCTCTCATTCTTCCAATTCGGTTAGCTCTACATCTGGTGGCTGCTACTCCTATTGCTCTGATTCTCTTCCGGGGCTTGTTCTGTGTGAATTGGGCTACTCCATGGTCTACGTGACCCGAAGGCCCAGTATCCCGAAGGCCTTTGATGACCCGAAGGCCCTGGATACCCATAGGCCCAAACCGGTGGCCCGAAGGCCCAAATCAGGTGAATAGTTCCGGCTGATACAGTACCGAACATTAACTACTATAGTATCTGCTACAGTGCTGCTACAGTATCCCGGAAATTCACCTCCACCCGGTTTTGAACCTGGGTCTCTTGGATGCCAAGTAGGAGCCCTTACCACTCGAGTACGGGCTCGTTGGCATATTACAATTTATCATTTTTCAGTATAACTCAATATTGTGTGTAATGTATGATTTCAAATAAACCAATTGTTTTGTGTCGTGTATGCTATTGGACATATCATCCCCATTAATATAACATTACTATGTAATTAATAAATATTAATAAATATGAAAATGTATTATTATGTAATTACCTGGGATGTTACACTTGTAGCGATGTATTTTGACATTGGAGAGAGGAATGAACAAGGTTTTATTTATCAAATTACTGTGGAGTCATCTTTGATGAAATAGGTGGAGGAGTCTCAATGGGGATACTTAGAGGTAGAGGTGATGCGTGATTGTGTTCTCCATGGTGAAGCTCCTGAGGGATGGTCAGAGGATGTTCAGAACTAGGTGTTGTTCTAGGAAAGGATTTTTGTTCCGTAGGCGATGCACAAGGGAGTTATCCATGAGTTTCATAGTACACATTTAGTGGTATATCTTGGTGTGATAAAGATGTATCATGGTTTGAGGAGATATCTTTGGTGTCTGAGGATGAAATGGTAAGTAGCAGAGTTTGTGGCAAGATGTCTGGTTTGTTAGTAGGTGAAAGCGGAACATCATGTTCTGGGAGGTTTATTATAGTCCTTGGATATTCCCAAGTGGAAATGGGAGGACATATTGATAGATTTTATAACAACCCAATATTTTATGGTATGTATCTTTTTAAATTTAATCTTTTTGATAGCTTATGTTGTATGCAACACTGAGATGAAATGAACGACACTATATTATAATAATTATTATTATTAAAAGTGAAATTATCTCATAGACATTAAATTTGTGGTTATGAATAGTATTAATTAACTTTTAAAAATATATTATTAAATTAATTATCTACTTATTAATTATAAATAAATATAAAAACCAATTTAATATAAATGAAATGTTTTTATAAAAACTATCATTATGTTCCAAAGGTGTTTTATCCTAATAAATTAAATTAATTAATATCAGTAAATAATATTAATTAAATTTATATATAATATATTAAATATAATTTTTAACATTCTTATTATGAATTTTCTATACATGATATAAGAAAAAATCCAATTTTACACATAAAAGATGTATTTTTCTAAATTTGCTATTTTGATACCTTTTGATGGAACACTTATTTTAAATACAATTTTTGAAAATTTTATAAATAATATTTTAAAAATAACTACTTATTTTAAAGATAAATATAAAAATTTACTTTGGTTTCATTTTTGGTATTTTTTTGATAAGTTTCAAGTTTTGATGAATAGTGAAAATACTGGATTTTAATTGAAAACAAAATTTTCATCTATATAATTTATAGTGTGAAATTATAATTTTGATTGGTTTTAATGTATAATAAGAACAATTTTATATCATTTAATCCAATTCATTTCATTTGGATCAATTTAAAATTGAATTTGAATATAAAAACATTTCAAACTTTTGAACTTTTCATTTTAAAAACCTGTTTTCTCATTTCATTATCGGGATTAATTTAAAATTAATTTTTAGCAAATTATGTGTTTTAAATTTTGAAAAATGAATTTTATATGTTAAATCATAAGTAAAAAATTTATTAAATATGTCCCTTTAATTTTTGGACAATATGAACAGTAACTTTAGTATTTTTTTAAATTACCACAGTTAAGGGTAAATTGGATAATTAAGGGTAAAAATAATATTATAAATATTATAAAATTTTCCAAAAAATTGTCCTAATTTTATTTTATTAATTATGTTAGACCAAAATAATCCTTTTTTTTGATTTTATGTCCTCTTGGAGCCACTTGGATGACTTTAATCATTTTATAATATTTTATTCCAAGGAAAGCCAAATATGTCATACTCTTGTTTTTAATAAATATTACATTTTTTATATGTGGTTATTCATAATATATATTCAACTATAAATATTAATTTTAAATATAAGATTTTTATATTTATCATGGTAATCTTTTTTAATTTTTAGAAGATAAATAATTACTTTAAAGACCTACATAATGATGATGCAATAATTGTTTAATTAATGGACATATCGAATAAATGCTATTAAAAATATTAAAATAAATATAATTTGAGATAATTAATTTCATATAATAATTTTATATAATAAATAGACATATTAGGGATGTATTAAGGGGTTTTTTGAAGTTATATTGAGTATTGATATTTTTTAAAAAGTCAAGTAATGAATAATGTCAAAAATTGACATTAATGATATTTTAAAATAAATAATATTTTCTTAAATGAAATAAAACTCATAAAAAATATAAATTTCGAACTAATTATTTTTATAAGGTTGAAAAATTCATCAATGACTTATTTATGGTTTGTTTGACATTTTATAGTAACTATAGTAACCTTAAAAATAATAAAAACACATGTTGTCATAATAAGAGTTAAAGAGTTTAGATAAGTGTTAAAACCAAAATATAAGGGTAAGAATGAAACATAAACTTGTATAAAAATTATTTTATGATAGTATTTAGACCCATACTCATATTACAATTTAAATAAATCACTTTGGATCCATTTGGAATAAAAAATTAATTTGTATTAATTTAATATTTTTGGAGTTTCCAAAAGTGCCCCTCACCTCAATTATAAAAGGGCACCTACTACCTCACTTACTTACACCACTTTGAGCCTTATATCTCAAAAAAGATCACCAATTTCTCCTACAAACTTCCTCAGACAAGTTCCAAAGGTCCTGGTCTTCCGAAAAGACCAACTCTAGATCCCGTGAGAAGAGATCTAAAGAAAGTTCACCGAAGAATAGGTAATTGTTTTTACCAAATCATCCAAGTTCATTTCTCATTATACATCCTCATTTTGTTTTATTTAAATTATAAAGTAATAAATCCATTATAATATATATTTTTAGATATCATTATGATTTTGGTGCAATAATATTCAACATTTTATGCATCCAATGGAAAACGAAAGCACTGCATGTGTGTATATAAGACTTATTGCCTCCACGCCATGGTGTAATTTTTTTAATAACCAATTTATTTGAATGGGTATAATGATGGATATAATGGATATAAATAATTAATATTAAATTATATTTATTTTTTAAAAATTAATATACCATACAATTCCTTACCCTTTCACCATTAAGGGAATGATAACATCACTCCTATGTACGTACGACCTACCTTCCCCATGACGCGATGAGATTAATTTTCCATGTTCACCATTAAATAATAATTATAAAAATTTATATAATGAATAAATATGATATATATGATCTTAATATAATTCTTTATATGATAAAACTATATCCTATTTATAAGAACCAGGACTTACACAAAGAAACATGCATAGGAAAATGAAGCCATTAACACCCGAAACAAGGTTAATAATGAAATATTATTAACAAACAGGTGATAATATAATATAATAGGATCATATATGATATAATAAATATGAATATAGTTATTTTATAAATTAATAACATGATTTAAACCATTATATAGGATGTTAAAACACGTTCAACTAAAGGAAAGTTCATGGTAAGGGTTTTTTTGTCTTACTTTTATTTATGTGGGACACATACCATATACACTATTTGTTTATTTTGTGTGATATATATACTGACCATGAATGCATTTTTTATATATTATTTTTAATATTATGGTATTTTTATATCCATAAAATTTTATTTCTTTCATGGGTCATATGATTATACTAATTATAAGTGGTAAGGGTTATTTCACAATCTCATTATTATTTAGTATTGTTTATGTTTAAGATTATGATAAAACACTATTTTTTTGAATATTTTATTGATAATAAATGATATAATTTCCTTAAATTTTTATAAATATATTCATTTATGAAATATTTGGGATTAGATCATTCATTTGAAAATTTGATGAAAATTACAGTTTTACCGTTTTAAAATGTACTGTAGTATTTTGAAGATAAATATTTTAATATTTTTTATCTGAACTTAATATTTTGTAAAAGTTTTCCTAACGTAATTTTATATAACTTTTATTGATGACACTAGAGCTAAAAAGTGCATTTGGATGGAGTAGATGAGCCATTAAATCAATGGTGGGATGGACTCGGAAGAATGGATATGGGTTCTGTATTTGGGCCATAACTTCTTCACCAGTGTTTGGATCATGCCCAAATTTTTAGACGATATCTATGAATCATTGTTACACGAATCATCCTTCTGGAATGACAGCTGATTCATGCCTTTTGGAGGTCAAATGGGTGGTAAAAGTTGGCATAAAATATTTGGTCGAGATTCCCCATTCACACTTGAAACCACTTTGAACCTTGCCTCCCCACCACTCTATAAATTGGTGTTTTTCTCATTTGGTGGGGTTGGGACATGAATTTGAAAGTTTAGAGAAGAGTATAAGAGGTTCCACTCCAATTATCCAATCAATTCAATAAGGGTATCTCTTGAAGCAAGGATCCCTTCGTCGAAGCCCTATTCTTCTTCCTCATGTTGTAATGTTTATGTTTTCATAATAAATTTTTTTTGTTATTCTTTTATTTCTTCTATTTTCTTATTTTTTGTTTAAATTTTTTCTTCTATTAATATCCCTCTTTGGGCTGGAATTATTGAGTAGAAGCGTTATTGGGTTATACCCACTATAAACCTTTGCAAATGCAATTCGCTTCTACGATGATTACATCACCTATGGAAGAGTAGTATTTTTAGTAATAGATCTATCTCTTACCTTCTTCATTCATTTATTTCGAATAAATGAGATATTTTAATTCACTTAATATGATCTATTAATTGAGTTCTCAGTTTAAATGAAACTAAGCAAACAATTGAATAGTTAACACAAAACACGTGAGGCCAGGAATTTTGTGAACTGTGAGAGCGCAACCTTGCAATCCATTTTTTTTCATTTTCTCAAAGCCGGTTTATGAATATGTGCCTTAATTTACCACTGACCATAATCTATCCTTAGAACATCAATCAAAGCAGGGTGCTATGATTACATGTTTCGAAGATAACCTAGGGTTTAATTCACTTCATCTTTGTGGTAAGGTTAATTCTCGTAGGGTTCTGGGGTTAACAAGTTAAGGGATCATAATTAAGTGGATGTTAATTTAAATGAAAATGATAAATAATTTATTGAAGAGGTAGAGTTAGATTGATTATTTCTTTTAAATATTTTCTAAAAAACATCTTCTTGTTGTGTCTTTTTAATCAAACTTCATTTCAAAATTTAAAAAAAATGCAATATTCTTCTAGCAAACTTCTTCAAGTTTTATAAATGATAAACAACCACCACCATCCTTTCAAGTAGTGTTTTAATTATATTCTATTTTTTTTGAATAAATTTAAGAAGTTGTTTTAATTTACTTCCTCCTTTGAGAGACAACCTTGGTCAGCCACTCTGCTGCACCTAAGTACCCCAAAATCACACTAATCATTTCAGGGTGCCCACAATAGCGCTCTTTAAAATTGGCGCCGTTGCCAGGGAGACAAGAGATTATTTCAACCAATTAGAGGTATTTATTTTATTTTACATTTTATTCTCTTCCTCTCTTCTTTCCTCCCTCTTTACCCAATCTGGTTTTTTTCTTCTTCTTTTATTTTCTTCTACTTCTTTTTGGACCATCAACTCAAACTTATTATTTTTATTTTACTATGGTCCAATTTCTTTATTTTTATTTTTATTTGATTTATGACACGAAATAATCCCTAAGATCTCTTAGATATTGACTCTGAGATTGAACGTAGCCTTAGGGATCGAATCAGACATTCTCAGTCTACCGGAAGTTTCAACATTCAACCAGTTGGAGAATTAATCCAATATTAGAACATTGAAGTAGGAAGAAATTCAAATTCAACCATAAAACAAGAACCAATGGCTGGTAGTAATGGAAATGAACTTAATAGAACCATTTTAGAATTGGCTTCACCTGATATTAACTATCAACCAAATTGTATTGCATACCCAAATCTCAAATCAGACTTTGAACTAAAATCTGGGTTAATTCACTTACTTCAAAAGTTTCATGGCCTCTCTGGTGAGGATCCCAATAAACATTTGAAAGAATTTAGTGTGGTTTTCTCAACCCTAAAACCTAGAAATGTCTCTGAAGATCAAAGAAAACTAAGAGCATTCCCATTCTCACTTGATGGAGTTGCAAAAGACTGGATGTATTATTTACAACCCAAAGGTGTAACTTGTTGGAACGATTTGAAACGTATTTTCTTGCAGAGATTTTTTCCAGCATCGAGGACCACTTCTATTCATAATAAGATCTCGGGGATCAAGCAAGCACAAGGGGAGTCAATGTATGAGTATTGGGAGTGATTCAAGAAGTTGTGTGCAAGCTGCCCACATCACCAAATCAGTGAGAAATTACTCATCCAATAATTCTATGAAGGAATAACACCTATGGAGAGAAGCATAGTGGATGCTACGGCTGGATGAGCATTGGTGGACAAGACACCAGTAGCTGCACGTGCATTGATCGACAAGATAGACCAAAACTCCAAAAAATTTGGCGATAGAGGTACACCACATGTCAGGGGAGTACATCAGGTAAGTCCTTCTTCTCTTTAAAGTCATTTGATTGATACCAAGTTGGAAGAATTGACCACTATGGTGAGGAAAATTTCTTTGGCTCAAAAGACATCCCAACCCACTCTTTTAAGGCCTTGTGGTATTTGCACTGAGATAAGCCACCCAACTGACTGTTTCCCACAACTATAAGAGACAGAGGATTGCACAACAGTATTCCCTGGGAGACCATATTAGCAGCAACAATAGACATACCCCCAAAAGAAGTTTGATTCATTTTCTCCAATATACAACCAAGGGTGTAAGGATCAACCGGACATGAGGTATGGCTCTAAAAAACAATAAAGGCCCCCCTTTTCAACAAAACTTCCAGTAGCCTCTGCCTTACCAGCAGGGATTCCAACAACCCCAAAGGAGATTTGAATCTCAAGCATCAACAAGCCAACAACAAGGGAACCCCCCACCAAAGGTAGATTCTAATGCTGATGATATTTTGAAACAAATTGTTCTTAATAAACAGAATGAGCTGAAGAGTCAAGGTTTGGAGCTAAGGGAGTTGAAGACTCAAATGAGCCAGATTTCCACCACCCTCCATGAAATTGTGAGTAAGAATTCTGGAAATCTACCTTTCCAATCCACTCCAAATCAAAAGGGGAATGTCAGTGCCATCAAATTTAGAAGTGGGAAGTAAAAAAATAATGCTTCTCCACCTACCATTCCACCGGGATTCACCAAAACTCCAAAAAATCCCAATTCCACATCAACTGATGAGAAACCCAAGAAAAAGATAAATGTAAGAAAAAGATTAATGATGTTCCTCTTAAACCCCTTCCTTTTCCAAACAGGTTTGTTCAAACCAAGAATATGGATGAAGAAGCAATTAAAAATGAGGTTTTGGACACATTCAAGCATGTGGAGATCAACATTCCTCTACTTGAAGCCATTAAGAAAATTCCAAGGTATGCGAAATTCTTAAAATAACTTTGTACCAATCGAAGAGGGCTCAAGGGAAATGAAAGGATAAATCTTGGAAGGAATGTGTCAGGACTCATTACACCAACTCTAGTAATGCCGACAAAGTGAAAGGATCCCAGGACATTTACAATCCCATGAACCATAGGGGAGTTACACTTTTCTGATTCTCTTTTTGTTTTAGGAGCTTCTATAAATGTGATGCCTCACTCTGTATTCTCTTCTTTGCAGGTTGGTGAGCTAAAACTGATGAGAGTAGTGGTGCAGTTGGTGGATAGAGATATGACATATCTAGTGGGATTCCTTGATGATGTACTTGTCTGGGTAAGAGACATGATCTTTCCAGCAGATTTCTACATGATTAACATGGAGGATGATCAGGTAAGTTCTCATGCCCCCATTATCTTAGGCAGACCCTTCCTCAAAACTGCAAAAACTATCATAAATGTCAATGAGGGTACACTTTCCATGGAATTTGGGGATGAATTTGTGATATTTAATGTTATGGATTCCATGAAGTACCCCTCAAAGGATCATTCTGCATTTGTTATCTCCTATTTTGAACCACCAAGTAAAAACCCCAGGGAATTTGATTGTCCTATTCTTAGTGAGATTATGAGTATTGGTTCTGATTTAATGTCTAAGAGAACTTCCACACCCATTTATAAGGAACAAGAATCTTTAAGATTTAATTTTGAAATGGAATCATATTCTGATTTTGATCATATGAACTCTAATAATGACATGGCTATTGAGTATGCTGATGGATTTGATGCTTTATTATCTGATTTTAATGACGTATATTCTGATACTGATGCTATTTGTGCACATATTTCAGTTCCTTATATGTATCCATCCATACACTACCCCCCTACAATGGAACTCAATACATTGCCACCAAATATCAAATACTCATACTTGTTGAGTGGTAATAAATTACCTGTTATCATTGCTAACAATCTCTCTTTTGAACATGAAGAAAAACTTTTGAATCTTTTGAGGGAGGACATCTGGGAAATCAGGTGGACCTTGACTGACATATCAGGTATTAGCCCCTCCATTTGAATGCATAGGATTATTTTGGAGGATTGGGATAAACTAGTGAGGCGACCACAAAGGAGACTCAATCCAACCATTCTGGAGGTTGTTAAAAAAGAGGTTGAAAAATTGCTCGAGGCAGGTATAATCTATCCCATTTCAGATTCTCAATGGGTAAGTCCTATTCAGGTTGTGCCTAAGAAAAGTGGTGTTACTTTGTTAAAAATGAGAAAGATGAGTTAGTTCCAATGGGGGTGAAAAACAGTTGGATTGTGTGTATTGATTATAGGAAACTAAATAAATCTACTCACAAAGACCATTTCCCCTCCCATTTATTGATCAGATGCTTGAGAGACTAGCTGGGAAGACATGATATTGTTTCTGGATATTTTCAGGTTCCTATAGCTCTGGAGGATCAGGAGAAGACTACATTCACTTGTCCCTTTGGCATGTTTTCCTACCGAAGGATGCCATTTGGACTTTGCAACGCCCCAGGTACCTTCCAGAGATGCATGGTGAATATTTTTTCTACTTTTATTGAGACCTTCATGGAGGTATTTATGGATGATTTTATAATGTATGGGTCTTCATTTGATCAATGTCTAAGTAGTTTGGGAAAGGTGTTGAATCATTGTATTGAGAAGAATCTAGTCCTGAACTTTGAAAAGTGTCATTTCATGGTAGAGAATGGCATTGTCTTAGGAATGTAGTGTCAAAACATGGGATAGAGGTTGATAGATCTAAGATAGACATTATTTCATCCTTACCCTATCCTTAATGTGTGCGTGATGTTAGATATTTCCTAGGGAATGCAGGATTTTATCGGCACTTCATAAAATATTTTAGTAATATTGCTCTTCCTAGGTCATGATTACTTCAGAAGGATTCTAATTTTGTGTTTGATGATTCTTGCAGGACTTCCTTTATGAGCTAAAGAAGTGTCTGACCACTCCACCAATCATACAACCCCCATAGTGGGAGCTTCCTTTTGAGCTTATGTGTGACGCCCCTAACTTCGCGATTGGAGCCATCTTATCTTAGAGGGTGGAGGGACATTCACATGTGATCGCCTATCCATCGAGGACATTGGATTCAGCCCAATCGAATTAAAAAACCATAGAAAAGGAGTTTCTTGCTATCATATTTTCATTAGATAACTTCCGTTCATATTTATTGGGTTCTAAAGTAGTTGTTTTTTCTGACCATGCAGCTCTAAGGTACCTGTTGAAGAAGCCAGATGCAAAGACCAGGCTGATCTGATGGATGCTCCTTCTTCAAGAATTTTATATTGAGATAAAGGACAAAAATGGGTCAGAAAACTTGGTGGTGGACCACATGAGTAGGATTACTCAGACACTAGAGGATGACACCTTGGACCAAGTACCACTTCGCGATAGTTTCCCAGATGAGCATCTTTATTCCATCACTGGTACGCATCCTTGGTATGCAGATTTAGTTAACTACCTTGTTGCCTCTGAAATCCATGAAAATTTAAAGAAACATCAAGTCTAAAAATTAAAAAGTGAGTCTCGGTATTATGTTTGGGATGATCCATACCTCTAGCGCATGTGTAGTGATAAAGCTATTAGGAGGTGTGTTCCTGATCATGAGTTGGAGTCTATTTTACATTTTTTTCTTACAATTTCTTATGGTGGACACTTTGGACCCCAACGTACTGCTAGAATTTTTTTAGACTATGGATTATATTGGCCTAGCTTATTCCATGATGCCCATGTGTTTTGTAAGTCATTCTCTCGTTTCCAACACACTGGGAACATTTTTAGGAGACATGAGATGCCCCAAAAACCCATACTATTCTGTGAGATTTTTGATGTATGGGGAATTTATTTTATGGGTCCTTTTCCTAGTTCATTTGGATTTTTATATATTTTGGTTTCTGTTGATTATGTGAGTAAATGGGTGGAGGCTAGGGCCACCAAGACTGATGATTCTCATGTTGTTGTGGACTTTGTCAAAGCGCAAATTTTTTGCAGGTTTGGAGTACCGAAGGACATCATCAGTGATCAAGAGACACACTTCTGCAATCAGAATCTTTCTTCCCTTATTCGGAAGTATGGGGTGACACACAAAACATCAACACCATATCACCCCCAAACAAATGGCCAAGCTGAGGTTTCAAATCGTGAGTTGAAACAAATTTTGGAGAAAACTGTGTAGCCAAATAGGAAGGATTGGATCAAGCACTTGGATGATGCATTGTGGGCTTGTAGGATAGCATACAAGACACCCATTGGTATGTCCCCATTTCATATTGTTTTTGGGAAAGCATGTCATCTCCCTATGGAGGTTGATCATTAGGCTTATTGGGCTATAAAGAAATGCAAAATGGATTTGGATCAAGCTGGAATTCAAAGGAAGCTGTAAATTCAAGAGCTTGAGGAGATTAGATTGTCTTCATATGAGAACTCAAGGCTCTACAAGGAAAAATCAAAAGCAACTCATGATAGAATGATCCAAAAAAAGGAATTTTATGTTGGAGAGAAAGTCCTTATCTATAGTTCATGACTGAAGCTAATGCCTGGTAAGTTGTGTTCCAGATGGTTATGTCCTTATGTTGTGACTAATGTTTTTCCTTATGGTGCAGTGGAGATCACACAAGAGGAAACAAGAAGGAGATTTACAGTCAATGGGAAATTTTTGAAGAGATACATTGAGGGACTTCCTACTGATGTAGTGGATTTTATCACACTACATGACCCCATCATCACCTGAGCACATCAGGCTATTCCTAACCCTTTAAATTTGTTATTCTTTTCCCTATTTAAAATCATAAATTTCATGTGCATATATCATCTCATGGGTTCACATTAAATAAAATGCAATATTTTAAGTGTGTGGGAGGGAATCTTTTAGTTTATAAATTTCAATTTTTTTCCTGTTTTAAAAAAAATTGTGTGTTTTTCAAATTCTATGCATTTATTTTTCAATTTTCTATGTGTTTTTGAAACTTTTGAGATGAAATAATTCTCAAAAACCATTTTTAAATCCATATTAATAAGTTAAACAATTTATCCCTTGAAAATAAGCTTAAATTAGTGTTGAAATTACTTTGTTTCAAGTTCATATATTTAGTAATTTCATGAAAAGTACACTGAATTTTGAATCCCATGACACATCTCACTGTCTTTATATTTGAAACCACTTTTATGTGAGGATTCTAAAACATTATTTTCATATTATTTACATTCACCTCACTTCTTTAGAGAACCAAACCATGCTTGATTTAACCAGAATTTGATCTATTCCTATCAACACTTGAGGTTTTGAGGTACTTATGTTTAAATGATTGAGGAATTCACTACTGGAAAATGGACCTATCCCCACGATTTTCCCCAAAACCGTGGGGATAGGTACCCCTATACCCACGGTTTTTGAAAACCTTTGGAATATGTCAATTTTCAAGACCTATACCCACAGATTTGAAAAACCGTGGGTATAGGGGGTCTATCCCCACAATTTTCCAAAACCGTGGGGATAGGTCCTGAAAATTCACATATACCCATGGTTTTTGAAAACCGTGGGTATAGGGGTACCTATCCCCATAGTTTTGGGGAAAACCGTGGGGATAGGTCTGGGTTAAAATACCTATACCCACTGTTATGAAAAACCGTGGGTATAGGTTTCCCGTGTGTGCGCGGGAAATTTTTTTTAGCGGGAGTCATATACCCACAGTTCTTCCCTCTATAACCACGGTTTATATAACTATATTTAACTAAATACAAATATATATACATAAAAGCGGTGTTGGGGTAGTGGTTAGGTGCTTCGTCTGCAGCGGAGAGGTTGCGGTTCGAAACCCGCAGGCCGCATTATTTTAGGACCTATACCCACGGTTTTGAAACCATGGGGAAAAGCCTTTGACACCGTGGCAATTGGGTATGTTTCGTTGACACGGTGGCAGAACACCTATACCCACGGTTTTGGAAAACCGTGGGTATAGGCTGGAGACCTATACCAACGCCGTTCCAGCCCATGGTTCCCAAAACCCTGGGTATAGCCTATACCCACAGTTTTGGGGGCTATACCCATGGTTTTGAACCATGGGTATAGGATGTTTTTCTAGTAGTGATTTGTTTAGTATTAAAGCCCTTATTTCAAAGAATCCTTTTTTATAATGGCCTACCTTGAACATTTAATCCTTTTATCCCTTAGAATCCATGCACATCCTGTTAAGTTAGCCACATTACAATCTAATTTTCCCTATCCAACCAACTCTTGAAGTGAAATTGCATAATCTAGTTGAGATTAAGTGTGGGGGAAGCTGTCTTGTGTTGTGCTACCACATTTTTTGATACTTCGGGTGAAAAATTAAATTCTGAAGAGATGTGTTTGCTGATGAAGAAAAAAATTATATTGAAAGTTGTGCCTTTCTGTAGCTTTCATGATAAAAGAAGCTGTTCCTTTCTGGAGCTTCAAATAGAGGGGGGAAGCTGTGCCTATCTGGAGCTTTTAAGAAAATCATGTTCGAGAAGTTTGACATTTTTTCTGCTGAAATATTGAATGGTGTACACATTCCTTTATTTTTCATGATGATGAACATGAATAAATGCTATGTCGATTGTGGAGGAGACCATATTTAAGTGAAAATTATATTAATGCAATTTTTCTTCAAAAAGAGTCAAGCCCTCCTCATTCAGCCTCAGAATTTTTCACATCTAAATCCTACCAACCGAAAGCCACAGAACAACCCTGAAAGGTCATCATGATAAACATACGTCCTTGACTCACATCGAGTAGCAATGTAGGAATTTATCAAGCCTATGGTGACCCTTGTATGAGTTTGTATGAGAAATACATTGCAAAAAAATTTACATTTGTTTGATAAGAGAAAATTAAAGTGTGGTAAGTGTTTTGTGCATGGAAGGATAAATAAAGTGGAAATATATTGAATGATATAAATGAAAAACTTGAAATAATGGTTTTTTATGAGGGATGATATCTTTTTTTTCTTGGTGTGTAATTGTTTGATCTCAAGGACATGTGTTTTAAAATTGGTTTTGATTTGATATTGATGTTTACTTAATATGAGGTTTTGATTAGGAGTGCAAAAGGGTAAGTGTGGGGGAGTTGATAAAACACTATTTTGTTGAATATTTTATTAATAATAAATGATATAATTTCCTCACATTGTGCTAAATATATTCATTTATGAAATATTTGGGATTAGATCATTCATTTGAAAATTTGATGAAAATTTTAGTTTTACCCTTTTAAAATGTGCTGTAGTATTTTGAAGATAAATATTTTAATATTTATTATTTTAACTTAATATTTTATAATAGTGTTAATAAATTAATTTTATACAACTTTTATTCAGGAAACTAGAGCTAAATAGTGCATTTGGATGGAGTAAATGAGCCATTAAATCAATGGTGGGCTGGACTCGGAAGAATGGACATCGGTTATGTACATAAGACATAACTTCTTCATCCGTGCTTGGATAAGGCCCAAATTTTGAGAGGATATCTATGACTCATTTTTTCACGAATCATCCTTCTGGAAAGACAGCTGATTCACGCGTTTTGGTGGTCAAATGGGTGGTGTAAGTTGGAATAAAATATTTGTCCGAGATTCCCCATTCACACTTGAAACCACTTTGAACCTAGCCTCCCCACCACTCTATAAATTGGTTTTTTTCTCATTTGGTGGGGTTGGGATGTGTATTGGAAAGTTTAGGGAATATGAGAAGAGGTTCCAATCCAATTATCCAAGCAATTCAATAAGGTTAGCTCTTGAAGCAAGGATCCCTTCATTGAAGCCCTATTCTTCTTCCTCATGTTGTAATGTTTGTGTTTTCATAATAAACTTCTTTGTTCTTCTTTTATTTCTTCTCTTTTATTTTGTTTTGTTTAAATTTATTATTATATTAATCTTCCTCTTTGAGCTGGAATTCTTTATTAGAAGCATTATTGGGTTATACCCATTATAAACCGTTTCAAATGCAATTCGCTTCTACGATGATTACGCCACCCATGGAAGAGTAGTCTTTTTAGTAATAGATCTATCTCTTACCTTATTCATTTATTTATTTTGAATCAATGAGCTACTATAATTCACTTAATATGATCTATTAATTGAGTTTTAAATTTAAATGAAACTAATCAAGTAATTGAATAGTTAACACAAAACACGCGAGGTCAGGAATTGTGTGAACTGTGAGAGCACAACCTTAACCGGTAATTCAAAACCACATGGGATTAATTTGTAGAGTTCAAACATAATCCCTAAACTCAATTAGTCCTCATTTCCATAATGGATATGTGCCTTAATTTACCACTGACCATAATCTATCCTTATAACATCAATCAAAGCAGGGTGCTGTGATTACATGTTCCGAAGATAACCTAGGGTTTAATTCACTTCATCTTTGTGGTAAGGTTAATTGTCATAGGGTTCAGGGGTTAACAAGTTAAGGGATAATAATTAAGTGGATGTTAATTTAAATGATAATGATAAATAATTTATTGAAGTGGTAGAGTTATATCGATTACATCTTTTAAATATTGTCTAAAAAACATCTTCTTATTGTGTCTTTTTATCAAACTTCATTTCAAAATTAAAAACAAAAAAATGCAATCTTCTTCTAGAAAACTTCTTCAAGTTTTATAAATGATAAAAAACCAACCCCATCCTTTCAAGTAGTGTTTTAATTTTATTATATTTTTTTTGAATACCTTTAAGATGTTTTTTTTAATTTACTTTCTCCTTTGATAGACGACCTTGGCCTGCCACTCTACTGCACCTAAGTACCCCAAAATCATACTAATCATTTGAGGGAACCCACGATAGTTCTCTTTCAGTCTCCACTAAGAAAAATGTTTCTTACACGTCCATGTTTTCTATTTTTTTTTTGAAAATGGTTTTTACTATTATCCTATAAATTTTTAAATTCTTTTTACCCATGTTTTACTTTTTATAAAATAGTTCTAAAGCTATATTTTATTTTTTCATTTTCCAAATAAGGTACTTTATGAATTTTTCAACAAAAATATGGAAGGAAATTTTTTTTAACTTATACGTAATGAGAAACTTTTACCATTTTCATGACACATTAATATCTTGAATCTTAATTTAGAAGTTCACAAGGTTATTTCCAATGAAAATTTTTATTTTAAAATTTTGTGTTCTTTTAAATAAAACATTTCAATGTAAAAAAAGGGATATTTTTCTCAAGAATTTTCAATGATTTTATTAGAGTATTTTATTATATATCAATATCCTTTGTTTAATTTTATGATTCATTGAGTTTGATCTATTATGATATCATATACCACAATTTATTAAATGATTTATAATCATTTTGACTGTGGATGTGCTATTTTGATACAATTCACCATGTTACTCAGAATGGTTTCTGATTATGTTTACTGATTGGGGAAAATTATTTAAATTTCATATGTATATATTGTTTATGTTTCACCCCATTCATATAAAGAATTAATTGGACTTAGTAAGTGATTAGAGGGGACTTCTATAAACCTTAGATGCATCAGTAGGTCTCATGAGACAAACCATATTAGGATTTGGTTGAGGCCTTACCCATTTATTTTGAGATGTCTTGGCTAAGGCCTCAATGACATATTTCAAATTTCCGACATTATCCATTCCATAATTATGAGATTAGTTATTTTTTTCCACGTTATTATTCAGTTAGTAGAATTTCCATGGATAATTTTTCTTGCTCATGGTATTGTTTATATGGAATTATTTGATCATATTTTATACCATCCATATTATGCTCAAGATATTGATTAAATGGCATGTGTTTCAGTTATTCACCTTGTCATAAATTTTGTTTCATATCTTATGTTGAATATGTATGCTTAATAAGTACCCGATATCACCATTTTATTATATTTTATTTTTCCTAGGATGCTAAGATGTATATTATGATTGACACAGATGGATAAGCTAGAATAATAATACTATTATTAAAGGAATAATTATGTTGTATTTTATAATTTCAATTATAATGCATGTTTCAAGTATGTATCTAGTTTTTCAAAACTACTAAATTGTTTGGTCATTTGGGATGTGATTCTTTGTATCTTATGCCAATGTAATAATGTAACCACCGACTCTAGGAAATTGGGTTCAGGGTCTTTATAGTTAGTATTGGAGGAAGTTTAGTAAAAACCTTAGGAACTAGATTTTGGAAAACATAGCTTATGAAACATAAACCTATGAATGACTATTGAATATAAGTATAAGATAACATCCTATAGATTTTTTAATGACCATGGAAAACCTAAGGATTCATAGATTGATAAAGTTTCATGATTTAAAAATCCTATGAATTATTCTTCATGATTATGTTATTTATCATTATGATTAGTGTTTCTAACACTATGATTTTAATTTTAGTCAATATATAGGACCATAAGGAAATGGTTTAAAATTTAATGTGACAGACAATGTGTTTAAGAAGTATTCCACCAATGGTATCATAATTAAAATAATCATGAAGTTTCTAAGGAATTGGGTTGATATATTTTCATTAACTTAATATTTATAAAAATCATCATGGATTTATGAGTTTAATGTTCTTAAAAACTCTTTTGAGGTTTTAGGTTATGGGAGTTAATCAAGATTACATATATTTTGGGAGTCATTTGTGGTAACACAACCCATTGGTTTAGTATGTGTGAAAAAATTATTTAAGGAATAATTTCTTTGCATTTTGTGGACATATGTTAAAGGTAAGGATAACCTTTAGGGTTTATATGATCTTTGAATTTAAGGTAATTATGTGTTATTTTATTATTGGGAATACATGTAACACCACGACCCCATTTACCCAGAGTCGGTGCATTATTACGTAACATTGTCATGATACAAGGAATCATGTCCTGAAAGACTGATAAGTTTAGTAGTCTTGGAATTACTGGATACATTCATAAGTTTTACATTACATCATGAAATAAAAACATCAACATAATTTTTTCCCATTTTGAACACACTTATATCCTTAGACTATCCCTATAGGTCAACCATAAAATACTTCTTCACATATTGGTAAAAATAAAACATATAAAGTGGTGAGACCAGATGCTCAGTAAGGATAATAATATAGCAGAAACATTCATAAATAAGCATAAAAATTTAAGGAAATTTATAAGACTAAAACAAAAGCCTTTTAAACTTAAACTTCAGCATAATATGGAAAAGATAAAATCAAATAATTTGATTTACTTATTCACACAAATATTCTACTAGTAGAATAATCACATGAAATATCAATATCCACTTTCATAATGATGGAATTCATAATGCCAGACTTCATAACCACATAGTCAAGGCCTTGTGCCAAGACTACAAATAATATTTTTTCAAGGCCTTGTGCCAAGACACTAGTTTGACCCATGATACCTACTGATGCATCAAGGAGCTATAGGGGGCTCCACCCATCACTTACTAAGTCCAATGCATTCCTCATATGAAAAGGTTTAAACATAACATAAACATTTGTATTAAAACTAGCATATGAAATGTCAATACTTTATCCATAAACCATGAATGGTGTAAAAATAATACGTTCACATTCAAACATATCACAAAACCTTCAATACAATATGGAAGATTTATATCATAATAAATCAACTTCAAACAAGTTTAAAATCCCTTAAAGGATGTTGACATAGATGAAATGAAAACTATTTTAAATAAATACCTCTTTCTATTTTGAAATCATTTAAAAGTCACATAATTATAAAAGAATACATTTATTTTGAAAATATTCTTATAAGCTTGTATGGGAAGATTCAAAGATGATATAACAACGGAAAATATCCACACCCTCTATATAATTTAAAAATTACATTCTTACCTTAATTTTGTCGAAAAGGTTATAAAGTACCTAGTTTGGAAAATGACAGAAAGATTCCTTTAAAACCATTTTATAAAAAGTCAAACAAGGGTATAAATGAATTTAAACCATAGTCTAGTAAATACTAAAAATGTTTTGAAATAAATTTTTAATAAACATGTGTGTTGATGATAAAGATGTCCTAGTATATACTTACGTAAAAACAACCTCGAATAATAAAGAAATTGTGAAATTAACCTTTACCTTGCGCTTTCCTTTGGTCGAGGGTTCGTTTAACCTCCTGTATAATGACCTTAGTATGTTATTAAATTACAAAAGAACAATATTCATATTTATTATATCATAAATTATTTATTTATGACTTTATAACACCCATTTAATAATTATTTCCATGTTAAATTAACATTTCGGGTAATAATCGCTTTCTTTATCATACATGTTTTAACTTGTTATTCTTGATCTTATCATTTAGATCATGATTTAAATACTTCCAAAATATAACACATGATTTATATATCATATATATTTAGAATATAAATATGTATAGTATATGGATATATGAAATGAAAACACCATTTATGGAGATGGTAGGCCGTACGTACGCATAAATGCTATTTTCATTTTCATGTCACATTGAATGGAAGTAAGTGAATAAGATATATATAAGTACATACATATGTATATATATATATATATATATATTAAGTTGAATTATTATGTCATATAGTACATAATTATTAATAATATATTTTTTTAATCATCATTGAATGGTGAATGTGGAAATGAATCTCATCGCACCGTGGAGACAGTAAGCCGTACGTACACACATGCGACAATGTCATTTACTTAATGATTAAAAGGTGTGGAATTGGATGGTATATTAATTTTACAGAGAAATTATCATGTTATTTTTATTATTTATATACATATTACTCATCATTATATCCATCCAAATAACATAGTGTTGAATAACAAATTACACCACGACGTGGAGACGATAAACCGTACGTACGCACGCATGGTGACATTATCATTCATAGGATGGATAGAATAATGAATATGGTTGTACCATATTTATAATAACATCAAAGTATGTATATGGTATTAAATTTATTATTTTGGTATGGAAATAACAAATAAAGAGAAAGTTTAAGAAGAAAAGAACTTGAAAGAGGGTGGTGAAATTATTACCTCTTCTTCAGGTGTTTCCTTTTGAGTTGATCAAAATGGATCATTAGGTTGTCTTTATAATCAAATTAAGGAATATAGGTTGAATTGAGTGAAGTTGGGAGGATATTTGTGTAGTGTTTGGCTGAGCCAAATGCCTTTTGAGGTTTGATTTTGAGAGAAGGGGAAGTGCCCTTTTATAAGAGGGGTGAGGGTCACTTTAGGAAAAGATTAAAATATTAATTTATTATACAATCCTATTCGGTTTATAATGGCTCAAAATAAATTTATTTCTAGAATTAGGTGGTTATGGGTCTAAATACTCTCAACCAATAGGTTTTAGACAAGTCTAGGTTACCATTTTAACCTTATCTTTTAGATTTAACTCTTAGTTAAATAGTTTAACTTTTACCGTGTCTTCTTGTATTCTTACACTATATGGTTAATAAAATTACTCTAAACTTACAAGAGAACCCAAAGTGGTTCATTAATGACATATATAATATTATTTAAGACCTTTGGATGAACCTTATATTTTTAAGAATATTATATCAACCAATAATATAGTATTTTTTTTAAAAACTAATTTATGTCAATTTTGACACTATTTGGTATTTTGTTTTTGTGAAAGTCATAAAAACATTATCACTTAGAAAAAAAATTATCCAATCAACCCTAACATGTCATATTAACCTATAAAATTAGTTTAATTCATCATAAAGCTCAATTTACATTTATTTCGATATTTATAATATCAATATTTTTAATATTTCATTAATAAGGTAATTACTGCATCATCATTGTGTCATAAATAAATTAAATTATTTAATATCTAAAAATTATAAATAAAATACCATTATTTATGAAATATTTTTATATTTCTAATGAATATTTATAGTCGAATTTATCTTATGTATAACCCTATATTAAAAATGGTTTAGTTAATAAACTTTGAATTTAACACTTTTAACTCTTTTTTAAATAAAATAATAACAAATGTCCTAATCTAATACAAGTGGACCTAAAGGATCATATTTTATTCCTAAGGTTGTTTTTGGTAGAATTAAACTTATACAATAGAATTAGGACATGTGTTAGGGCAATTATAATATCATTTTTACCTTTAATTACCCTATTTACTTTTAACAGTGGTAAATAAAAGTCAAAAGTTACTATTCCCCAAAAATTATTTTCATCTTATTGATCCAAATTTTATTTACAAATGTCAGCCATGTCTCTAGGATTTTTGAAATTCAACTCACAGAAGTGGTAAAATTAAGTTTTTTGCAAATTTGAAAGTGCTCCTATATAGTGGGTAAAAAAATGTTAAAAAGTTCAATAAAATTTTATACATCTAATTTTATTATAAAATGACTCTAATGAATTACATTGAAATTATATAGGTATTATATATCTATTTTTACTTAAAATAAATTTAAATAAAAAAAATTATTATTTAAATAAAAATTCGGTTTTAAATAATAACGTTGTGTTTTTCACTATTCATCAAAAATTGAAAGTTTTCAAAAAAGTACCAAAAATTCACCCTAAGATAATTTTGATATTATAAATTAAAAAAAATGAAGTCTATTTTACCAAATTAAAAACATAGAAGTTGTATTTATTAATTTAAAATTAATTCCCGTTGTCAAAACCCAAAAGTGGGTTTTTAAAAAGTAAAAACTATCAAAAGATTGACATGTGTTTATGTAAAATTTAAATGTGAAATTACTTATAATGACCTAAATTGTATTAAATGATAAAAATATAATATAATTATACTTCCAAACCATTCAAATTTATAATTGAACACTATAAATTATTTTTATTAAAAAAGTTGTTTTCAATTAAAATTTAGTATTTTTCACTATTCACCAAAATATGATAGTTATGAGAAAAACGCCAAAAATTTATCCAAAATAAATTTTTATGTCCTGATTATAAATAATTAGTTTATTTTTTCACATTGAATATATATAAAAGTGTCAAATATTGGATTTAAAAAGGGTTCTCCATTAAAAGTCAGTAAAATTGCATTTTCTGAAAAATATTTCCTTTATCTGAAAAAAATGAATTTATTCTTATATTATATATAAGAAACACATAATATGGATGTCATAATTTATATGGAATATATAAAATTCAAAATGAATATAATACTATTCATAACCATTTTTGAACAGCTAGTTTGGTAAGTCGTGGTGCACTCGAACTTGTTGTTGCATGTAGCGCAAGTTATTGAATTACTTTGAAGAAATAACGTACTATGAAATCTTGGGGAGTTACAATAAAAAATTAAGTGTATGAGATAACCTTTATGGTTATTTTTTTAATGTTGAATATATTTAGGTTATTTTTGAGGTTTATTATCACATTTTTGGATAATATTAATATAGTATTAGAAAAAGGACAACCCATAGGTAGGGTGGCAACCTGTCACGTCCAGAAAGGCCGTTGGGTTTGAACCCACAACTGAAGGGTGACAAGGGTGAATCATCTACCACTAGCCTATGTGAAGTTTTAATTAGTATGATTTTTTTAGTTAAACTATCTTATGGATAAGGGTTATTTTGATTTTAGAGATATTTGTTTTATAAAATAGATAACCTTGGGATTGGAAAATGATTTGGTTATTAAGTGATTAGTTTTATTTTAGAATATGTCCAATATTTTGGGAATCCTATAATATTAAGGTAAGAAAAATATTATGTGGAATAATGTTTAACTTTTATTTTATAGTCAAATATGATTTTATTTTGGACTTATGGTTAGTCAGGTAATTTATGAAAATGGTTAGCATATCTTGAAGATTATGTGATATAAGAAATTAAATTTTTGGTATGAGATGTTAAGAGTGATTGATGTTATTTTAAAGACTATGTGATCAAATCCTTATGATTTTTGGGTATCAATATTAGTATAAAATATTTTTTATGAAGGATAATTATTTTATGAATGATCTATGTTAAACATTATGTATTACTGTTGAATTTTGGAGATTAAAGTTGTTTTTTATCATATAAAGGTTTATTATTTTTAGGGAATTATCTTATATTATAATAAAATTTTTGGTTTTGGTTAATTTATAAATATAGTAGGAATATATAGTTATTATTTTTTATATTTTTTGATATGTAGAAGTTGATTCAAATTCTTCAGGCATGAAAAAATTCATCTTAAATACTCATTATTTGGAGAAAAAGATGAGTTTGTGGTAGAAATTGATCAAATGATGAAACTATACTTGTTAAGTAAGTATGTTTCCTTATTTTCTTATTCTAGGAATCAAATTAATTCCTTAACTTTAGGAAAATTATTTTGTAATAAAAATTTTATATGTTTACTTTTATCAATATCCTTTTAACCCATCACATATTTATGGTTTTTTGATGGTCAAATTTCCAATGATCACATTCTCTATCTATATATATGAGTCTTTGAGAGTTAGTTTTCTATTCCATGTACATATTTTTCTACATGGAATCATATTATGTGTTATCTCAAGTTACCTTCATACTTACCTTTGTTTCCTTTTAAGTGGAAGTTTCATTAATATATTTTTAGATGTGGGTTTTCAATAAAGGTATTTTGAAAATTCAAACCTTAACTTTAGAGCCTGAATTAAAAAATTGCAAGGATAAAATTTATTGAAGGATGAAAGAATTTAAAAACCCCAATATTTTATGATATGTATCCTTTTAAATTTAATATCTTTGATATCTTACGTTGCATGCAACACCGAGTTTAAATGAACCATGATATACTATTAATATTTTTTTTAAAATGAAATTATCTTCTAGACATTAAATTGGTGGTTATAAATGGGATTAACTAAAATTTTAAAATATATTATTAAATAACTGATTACCAATTAATTATAAATAAATATAAAAAGTAATTTAATAAAAAGTATTTTTTTATAAAATCTATTATTATATGCCAAAGTTGTTTTATCCTAATTAATTAAATTAATTACTATTAGAGAATAATATTAACTAAATTTATATAAAAAATATTCAATATAATATTTAATTTTTATATTATGTGTTTTATATAATTGACATAATAATAAATTCAATTTTACACATAAAAGACTTATTTTTCTAAAAAGGAATTTTTGCCGCCTTTTGATGGCGCACTTATTTTAAATATATTTTTTTGAAAATTTTATAAATTATATTTGAAAAAATAAACTTCTTATTTGAAATATTAATATACAAATTTACTTTATATTCATTTTTTGTATTTTTCTAATAAGTTTTATGTTTTGATGAATATTGAAAAATACTGGATTTTAATTAAAAATAGCTTTTTCATCTAAATAATTTATAGTGTTAAATTATATTTTTGATTAGTTTTAAAGTATAATTAGACCTATTTTATATCATTTAATCCTATTTATCTTATTTTAATCAATTTAACATTAAATTTGGATATAAAAACATTTCAAACTTTTGAACATTTTCACTTTTAAAACCCGTTTTCTCATTCCGTCAATGGAATTAATTTGAAATTAATTTTTTTCAATTATGTGTTTTTAATTTTGAAAATTGAATTCCATATTTTTAATCATAATTCCAAAATTTAGTAAATAGTTCACTTTTATTTTTAGACAATATGAATAGTAACTTTAGTAATTTTTTTAATTACCACAGTTATGGGTAAATTAGGAAATTAAGGGTAAAAATAATATTATAAATATTATAAAATTACCCTAAAAATTTTCATAAATTTATTGTATGAATGTTTTTAGACCAAAACAATACTTGGTCAAATTTTATGGACTCCTAGAGCCACTTGTATGACTTTAATTATTTTATAATATTTTATTATAACTAAAACCAAATATGTCATACTCATGTTTTTAATAAGTATTTCATTTTTTATATGAGTTTATTCAGAAGACATAGTAAACTATAAATAATAATTTGAAATAAAAAATGTTTATCTTCATCAAGGTAATTTATTTTTAGTTTTTGGGAAATAAATAATTACCTTAGAGGCTTACACAATAACGTTGTAGTAATTGTTTAATTAATGGAATATCAAATAAATGTTGTTAAAAATATTAAAATAAATATAAGTTGAGATAATTAATGTCATAAAATTTTTTTATAGATGACCTAGACATATTAGGGACTCATTAAATGTTTTTTATAAGTTATTTTTTGTATTGATATTTTTTAAAATGTCAAGTATTGAATAGTGTCAAAATTGAAATTGATGATATTTAAAAAAAATAATATTTTATTGAATGATATAAAATTCATAAAAAAAAATAAAATTCAATAAAATTATTGTTATAAGGTTTACAATTTTATCCATGACTCATTTATTATTATTTTTTCACTTTATTGTAACTATATTAACCTTAAATAAGTAAAAACACTTATTGTCATAGTAAGAGTAAAATGGTATAAATAAAGGTTAAAACCAAAAGGTAAGGGTAATAATGTGACCTAAACTTGTCTAAAAATAATTTTATGAGATTATTTATACCCATAACCACCTTATATTTTAAATTAATCACTTTTGATCAATTTTTAATTGAAAATTAATTTATATTAATTTATTTTTTTTAGTGTTTCCAAAAGTTCCCCTCACCTCAATTATAAAAGGGTACCTCCTCCCTCAATTCCTCACACCACTTTGAGACTTATATATAAACCAAACCATGCCAATGTATCCTCCCAAAATCCTTATACAAGTTATTGAGATCTTGGTATTCCAAAAATACCAACTCTAGATCCCTTGAGAAGAGGTCTAAAGGAAGTTCACTGAAGAAGAGGTAATTGTTTTTACCAACTCATCCAAGTTCATTTCTTATTATACTTCATCTTAATGTATTTATTTCATTATAAAGTAATAATTAAAGTATAATATTTTTTTTTGATATATTATTATGATAATTATATAACCATATTCTACCTTTTATCTATCCAATGAAAACCAAAAGCACCACACATGCGTACGTACAACTTACCATCTCCATGTCGTGGTGTAATTTGTTTTTCATGACCACTTTATTTGGATGAGTATAATGATGGATATAATGGATATAAATAATAAATATTACATTATATTTATTCTTTTAACATTAATATACCATACACTTTCCTACCCTTTCATCATTAAGGGAATAGTATTGTTTCTCGTGCATACGTAAAACTTACCGTCTCCACGATGCGATCAGATTCATTTTCCATGTTCAAAATTCAATAATGATTATAAAAATTTATGTAATTATTAAATATGATATCTATGAACTTAATATAATTATATATATGACATAACTATATCCTATTCACAAGAATCAAAACTTACATAAAGAAACATGTATAGGAAAATTTAGTAGTTAACACCCGAAACATGGGTAATAACGAAATATTATTAACAAATGGGTGATAATATTATATAAGAGGAAAATATATGATATCTAAATATGAATATGGTTCTATTATAAATTAATAACATTATTTAAACCATTATACATGATGTTAAATCAAATTCAAATAAAGGAAAGTTCAAGGCAAGAGATTTTTGTCTTACTTTTATTTTCGTGGGACACATACCTTATACACCACTTATTTATTTTGTGTGGTGTATATAATACCCATGAATCTATTTTATGAGTATTATTATGAATATTATGATATTTTTATATCCATATAATTTCCATTATTTTATGTGTAATATTATTCTACTAATAATAAAGTGGTAAGGGTTATTTCACAATCTCATTATTATTCGGGATTGTTTATGTTTAAGTCTCCATTGGGGAACATTTTTCTACCATTTCTATGTTTTTTAAAAATGTTTTCAAAATGGTTTTTACTATTATCCTAAAAATATTTAAATTATTATTTCCCATGTTATAATTTTTGTAAAATGGTTTGAAAATAAATTTTTTTGTTTTCCAAATAATGTACTTTATGACTTTTTTGACAAAAATTGGAAGGAATGTTTTTTAACTTATATGGAATGAGAGGTTTTTCTAGAATCATGAATTATTGATGTATTTAAGCTTCCTTTACAAGTTTACAAGGTTATTTTAAATGAATCTTTTCTTTTAAATGTGGCATTTTAATTAAAATATTTCAAAGTAAAAAAGGGGTATTTCTTTCAAAAAATTTCAATGATTTTATCAGATTATTTTAATCTATTTCATCATCCTTTTTTGAATTTTATTCTTGATTGAGGTTGATATATAATGATATAATCTAACATATTTTATTAAATGGTTTATTATGTTTTTGAATATGTATGTTATATTTTGATACCATTCAACATGTTACTCATAATGTTTTGTGATTATGTTTACTAATTGGGGAAAGTTATTTACATTTTGTATGTATATGTTGTTTATGTTTCACCCCATTCAAATGAGGAATGAATTGGACTTATTAAGTGATAGGTGGGGCCCACTATATCCCCTCTATCCATAAATATGTCTCATGAGACAAACCATATTGGTATTTGGCTGAGGCCTTACCCATTTATTTTCAAATTTCTTGGACAAGGCCCCAACGATATATTTCCGATGTCCAACATTATGCATTCCATCATTATGAGATTTTTTATTGTTTCCCATGTGATTATTCGGTTAATATAATTTTCATGTATAACTTTTCTAGCTCATGGGATTATTTATATGGTATTATTTGACTATATTTTATATCATCTATGTTATTCTCAAGATATTGATTAAATGGAATGTGTTTCAGTTATTTACCATTCCCTAATTGCTATTTATTAGCCTCCACTGAATATATACCCTTAATTAGAATCTTAGACCACCCATTTCTTATTCTTTATTTTTCCTAGGATTACAAGATTTATATTATGATTGTCATATAGGGATAAACTAAGAGAATAAAGGTGTTATTAAAGGAATCATTATGTTGTATTTTATAATTTCAATTGAAATATATATTTCAAGTATGTATATAGTTTTCCAAAACTACTAAATTATTCGGTCCTTTAGAATGATATTACTTTTATCTTATGCCAATGTAATAAATTAACCACCGACTCTTGGAAACTGGGGTCGGGGTCTTTACATATTTCATGATAGGGTTACCCCAAGCTCAGGGAGATTGTGATGTGGTTTGGATGATAGAGGACTGAATGATGAAATAATATCACTTTCTAGTGATTCGTGAGTCGAGTGCAATGGATTATTTTGTGAGGTTGGTACATGAATGGTGTGGTTAGGCTTTATGGGGTACTGATGACCATCATATATGATCAAGATTCTCATTTCACCTCATGGTATAGAGGGTATTTCATCATTACTTTGGCTCCAAGTTGCACCTCCAAAATGATTTCCACCCTCAGACAGATGGGAAGACAGAGTGGACCATCCAAATGCTGGAGGATATATTTTAGTCAATCATCTTGGTCTTTTGTGGATATTTGGTATGACACTTACCTTTGGTTGAGTTTTCATACAATGATAGTTATCACTCATCCATTGGTATGGCTATGTTTGAGGCATTGTTTGGGAAGCTGTTTTGTTTTATGTCATTCCAGACAGAGGTTGAAGAGTCGATAATTTTGGGTCTAATATGATACAGAGAATGATTGAGAAGATTCAGTTGGTTTGTGAGTGCATGATAGTGTCACAAGATGGTCCTAAGATCTATAATAATCATATGTGGAGGTCTCTAGAGTTTAAGGTTGGATACCATGTGTTCTCGAGAGTCACCCCTCGACATGAGATGTAGGATCGAAATAATGATGTAGATGATCAATATAAAAGAGGGGGGGGGGGGTGAATTGTACACTTTAAAAATTTTCTTTAACAAAGGAAAGAGATAAGTTTAACAAAGTTAAACCAAGAAAATTCACAACACCTCTAACACCAAATGAAAAAGAAATAAGGAATGAAGTTATAAACTTCAAGTCCTATGTACTTGCTTAAAACTGGAAAGAGATTCCGAAATTTGGTTCCAGAAATATGGATTCGGAAATTGAAACTTAACTAAAGATTATAATATGAGATTCTAACTTAAAGTGTATAGAATCTAAATGAAACAAAGTACAAGTAAGGAAGTATAAAAAATTTATACTTTCCTTATAATACAATATGCAGCGGAAACAAACAAGTAGTAAAACTACAAGTAATAAGATATAAGTCTTTTAACCCAAAGCGAAGGGTATCCAACAACCTTGGATAAAGGTCCCTTGATTTATACTTTAAAGAAATTCTGTCTTACCCACACCAGGGTAAGCCCTCGATACAAATATCGGAGTCTCTATCTTGCTATCCCTGCAAGCCCTCAACTTCTAGGTAGTTGGCAACCTCTGTCATCCTCAGCAAGGAAGCCCTCAAACTTCATGGTAGTCGGCACCTCTATCTTCCTATCCTCAGAAGTCCTCGAATGTAATCACCAACATTCAGAGTCGCACGAAGAAAAAACTGAATGAGCGGTTCAGTACGCACAAGTCATGAAAAGATTTCTCTCTCTAGAAATCACCTTAGCAGCGTGTGGTCTCTAGATCGATCAACTTCTGTGTCGTTATAAGATCTTTCAAATGAGCTCCTATTTATAGGCAAGGTTGACCTCCTTTCCAATGGTCATATTTTCCTTAAAAATCGGAGGGACCTGTACACATGTCACTTTACCAACAGTTATTTTATAACAGAATAGACGACACCGTTTTATAACAAAACAAGTGTAACAGAATGTACGACATCGTTTTAAGTCTAACTAAAAATTTCGGAGTGTAAACAAAATGTCAAAGAGTAGACAAATTATAAAAGTGCAAGAAAAATGAAAGTTCGGAGTCTAACCAATAATATTCAGAGTCTAAATAAATTCAGAGTGTATAAAGCAAAGATGATCAGATTCTGTTTAATAGGTAAATTCGGAATGAGAATTTGTCATCAGAATTCATAACGAGAATTCGTAATCAGGATTCGTCATTAGATTTCGATGTCGAACTTCATGAGAATTCGTATCCAGAATTCAGAGTAGAACTTTATCAGAGTTCGTATCCAGAATTAGGAGTAGAACTTTATCAGAGTTTGTATCCGAAATTCAGAGTAGAAATTTATCAGAGTTCGTATCTGGAATTTGGAATGAAACTTCATTACAGTTCTTATCCAGAATTCGAAGTGAAACTTCATTACAGTTCTCATCTAGAATTCAGAGCCTAAAACAGAATGCTTCATATCAAAGTTTCAAACGATTCCGAGAATATAGAAATGAATCCGATTCTTATACTTAAGAAAAATATGGATATAGATAATGAAAATATGATAAGAATAATTTTCCTTATAAAATCAATTTTCCTTATAAAAGCAATTTTCCTTATAAAAGCGATTTTCCTTATAAAAGCGATTTTCCTTATAAAATCAATTTTCCTTATAAAAGCGATTTTCCTTAAAGATAAGGTGTTTGTGATTTTCGAAACAAGAAGGAATGGAAAAGTCATAAGGAAAACCTTATTGACTCAACATGGGAAACATTGGTTTGGTAAGGGTATTAATCTTTCTCCCATGGTTGTTGGGACCTTTTAAGTGTTAGGATGTGTTGGTGAGGTGGAATATCAGTTGGCCTTTCCACCATAGTTGGATATAATTCATAATGCTTTAAATGTGTCCCAACTTCGTTGATATATTTATGATGACTCACACATTATAGACTATTTAGAGTTGGATATCAAGAATGACGTGACATTCATGGAGTGAATAATAGAGATCTGGAATCATTGATAGAAGGTGATACATGGTTGTACCATTCCATTGTTCTGTGTATTATGGAGGCATGGTGTCCTGGAAGATATTACTTGGGAGTGAGAGATATAGATGCATTCTCAGTACCCAATAATGTTTTGAGTTTTTATTTGATCTATTTTTTTGATAGTGGGATGTTTTTATATTAATATTTTATGATATGTGCTTCTTTACTTGATGTGTGATGTGTAATAAAACCCCCAATATATGGAAAGGGTAGGAACTGATTCCTAATCAATATGCATTAACTAGGATGGGAATAAAACCATGCAGGTGAGTTAGTGCTATTCAAAGAAGATAGTATCTTGATATGGGGGATGTAATTCCCTGATGTATATGTTTAAAGAAGTGCGGTTCATTAGTTGTGATGGTTTTTAGGTTGATATGTGTGATGGTTGGATGGTTATGAAGGCATATGTGTGGTTTTGTGATATGTTTTGTGGCTATTTGGTTTTTTGTGTTTAAATGGTAGTAACGTCGAGGAGTAATGAGATCCTTGAGAGATATTTCATGAGGTGGTTGTTCGGACCCCTTTTCCTTCTAGGCTATTTTTTGGATTCTAACGGAATAGAATCATTTGAGAGGTAACTAGTGTAACGTTTTGTGTCCTTTTGGTCTATTTATTTTCTATTTTTGGGGGTTGGAGGTGTTTTAGGAGGGATTAAGGAGGTTTCCTGTTGTTTGGAGGAGTCCTAGAATGAGACAGGAGGTGTTGGCTATTAAAAAGCTGGAAGAAGGAGGAATTCACATCATATAAAGTTTATATAATGTTAAAGTAAGGTTCATGGATTGTGAAGAATGGTTCATGGTGTAACCCCCAACCTTAAACATTACATAATATTGAATTAAGTTAATAATTCACATTGAGGATCTTACAAGTTTTAGAGATTTAGAGAATTAGGTCATAACTTATACATAACATATTGAATATTATAAGTAGACACTTATACTCACTATCTATTTTTTTTTTCATAAATCAAAAACTCTTTAAAAAAGAACATATTCACTTCTATGTTTTAAACAACCTCAATTTTCCTTGATCCCATCATTGAACCTATTCATTCTTATGTCCTGTTAAAAAAATTTCAAAACTTGGGATGAGTATAAAAATCTCAGTAAGGGATACATAAATAAGTAAAAATATTATACTTTCAAAACAACATGTAAACCATGAATACTTTATCATAAAGTAATACTTTTCACCTTTAAGAAGTAGAAAAAACACTTAAATTAATATAATCTCATTGATTAACCTTTTTATAACCAAAATATTACCATAAATCCCATATAAAGAAATATATATCATATAAAGGTAACTTGGGACATAAACATACTTAAATGGAATAACCATACATTTGAGTTACACACATATCACTAAATGGAATAACCATACGACTTACTTCCATACCCAATGCATTGGTGGTTATAAAATAGCCACTCATCCTTGGTTTATCACAGAACCACTCGTATTTTGGTTTATCACGTAATAAACCTCATTGGTTTATCACGTAACCACCCATCAAATGTCCAAGTACCATTATATAATCATAACACATAAAATATTACAAATATCAACATTTCACTAATAACATTTCATTTGCAATCACAAGAAATCATTTCAAGATATTGAAATACTAAATCCATTTCAAAAACAATTTTAAATACCAAAATACATAAAAGGGTATATGGTATTTATTTTACTTTTAAAAAAACATTACGACTTGTTAAGGAATCCAAATATCAAATAATTCTCCTGGCGGCGGAAAGGTCGTTATCGCCGCATAGGTTAAAAACATTACTTTTTTCATTTAGTAAAACACTTTGTATAAAAATATTCCCTTTGAATAAAATTACAATTCAAAGTGGTTTATTATAATACACCATATAAAATAAGGAGGTGTATATTATCAAAGCATGCCACAATTAAAGGAGATTGATAAAAGTCCCTTACCTCATGTTTGACTTGACTCGTTCGTTCTTTAATTTCCTGAATAATAAACTTAAGTTATTTATACTTTATTTAGAACCTTTTTCAAGTTTATTATTCCTTTTATATCACTTTTTACCATGTTATAAATATTACATACTTATTTATGTTCATATCAGACGTTTTGTCAATATTCGGTACTTGAGTCAAAAATGAACTTGTTATTATCAAAAATTGTACATGTGGTCAAAATTCCATCATCTACAGAATATAATTAATGATTTAAATATCATATATATTCAGTATATATGTATTTATAATACTACATAACATTTGGAGATAAGAAATTAAATGTACCGTTCATGGAGACGGTAAGCTGTACATACGCATGAACACTACTTTTATTTATATGTCATATTAAAGAAATGTAAACTAAATGATACATAGGTACATTATAATTAAATTATAATATCATATGATATATATATATTACAAAATTTTATTAACACTATCCTTTATATGTTCCATGTATGGTATGAACGAGTTATATCACTTTGAGGGGGCGGTAGTCTGCACTTCTGGAAATGAAATTATCATATTTACACATCATGAGAAGCATAAAGGTATGTTTTTAAATAAAAATTATAGTGTCATAAAGAAAAAATAAATATAATACATATCATATATAAATACGATGACATAAAAATGGCTACCATGAGAGGTGGTATGGGAAAATTGAACAATCATCGTTTCGTGAGGTAGTAGTTCACTGTACACAGATTCAATATGTTTGTATCCATTGGATGGAGGTATGTGAAAGTGTATTTAGAATAATTATCATAAAAACATCATAGTATATTGAATATACTAGTTTTTTTTTTTATAAAAAATGGAATAAAGATATTTTATGGGATTGGAGAAGGAAAATAAATGAAAGAAACATGAGAGAAGACATTACCTCAATTCAGGTAACTCCTTTTGATTTAAGCTAAAATGATTTCTTGAATTTCCTTATTACCTAGTTAAGGATTCAATGAGAAAGGTATGGATATTTTGAGCTTATTGGAGTAGATTTTGGATGATCCAATGAACTTGAGAGATGTGGGTAAGGGGTTATAGTTGGTGTCCTTTTATAAGAGGGAGGATGGGTACTTTAGGAATGTCTTGAAAGATTATTTTATTATAAAATAATTTTCGCCTTAAAAAAGGACCAAAACTCATTTAATTTAAATATAAGATGAGTATTGGTTGAAATCCTCTCAAGAAATAGGTTTTATACAATTTTGGGTACCAAATGTAACCTTATCTTTTATCTTTAACCCTTAGTTAACTATTTTAACTATTACCATGTCTTCTTGTATATTCATACTATATGGTTAATATAGTTACTATAAAATTACAATCAAACCTTAAGTGGTTCATTAATGAAATTTTAAACATTATCCAAGTCTTTTGGCCGAATATTATATTTTTTGGATTATTATATAATTTAATAAAATAGTATTTGTTTTAAAAACTCTTTTATGTCAATTTTTATACTATTCACATCATGACTTTTTAAAAATCCATAGAAACTTGATTCTTTCAAAAAATAAATTTCATTAATTAAAATATAAAATGTCATAATCATCCCAAAAATTATTTTATGTCATAAAAAGTTTTAAAATAAATTTATTTTAATATTTACAATCTCATTTATTTAAATCATTCATTAATAAGGTAATCACTACATCATCATTGTGTCATAAATATATTTATTTATTTGATGTCTAAAAATTATAAATAAAATAACATGATTTAGGAAATATTTTTATATTTATAATAACTATTTACAGTAAAAAATATCACTTATATAACCCCATTAAAAATTGTTTTACTAAAAGATAAATTTTTATGTTACATTTTTATTTACTTTAAATTAATTCTTATAAAATGTCATTTTCACATCCAAGTGGCTCCATGAGGTCCCAAAATCGTTCCAAGGATGCCCATGGTCGGAAATGTATCACCCAATAGGGTTTGGACGCCTTTTATGGTAGTTTGATATTATTATAATATTATTTTTCACTTATTTACTAGATTTACCCTTTAATCATGGTAAATAAGATAATAACCGAAGCTACTATTCATAATGTCTAAAAATAAAAGGTACCTATTTAAACAATTTGGACCTAATGATTCCAAATATGGATTCCATTTTTCCAAATTCAAATCACATAAGTGAAATAAATTAATTTAAAATTAATTCTCGTTGTCAAAACCCAAAAGCGTTTTTTTAAGAAGTAAAAACTACCAAAATATTGACATGAGTTTATGTCCAATTTTAAAGTGAAATTACATAAAATGGCCAAAATTGGATTAAATGATAAAAATATAATCCAATTACACTTTAAAAAAATTAATAGGACAATATAACCATATAAATAAATTAGATAAAAAATAGTTTTGACTTAAAATGCAGTATTTTTCACTATTCATTAAAAAATGAACTTTATCAAAAAAATAACAAAAATTTAATCAAAGTAAATTTTGACATCCTACTTCTAAATTAGAAGTTTATTTTTTCAAATGGAGCATATAAAAGTGATAGAAACTAGATTTAAAAAGGGTTCTCCATCAAAAGGTGGGAAAACTACCTTTTAAAAATATTAGAGTATTTATGCTTAAAATTAGATTCATTATCATTTTAAGCCTCTAAATTTTATTGGATAAATGTAAAAACATTTAACAAACATGTTTAATCATAATATGGTTAGTTTTTTTTATTCCCACAAATACAATGACTAGGCGTTAACTACCATTTAAAATAATAATATTATATTATTTTTTTCAGTATGACTCAGTCTTGTGTACAACATAAGATTTCAGAGAAACCCGACGTTTTCTGTTGGTTACGCCATCAAACAAAACATCCCTTTAAAGTAAAATTAATATTTAATTCACAAATATTAATAAATATAAAAATTTCATATTATTTAATTATCTGGGATGTTACACCCTTCCCCCTTTTTGAAAATTACATCCTCACAATTTTATTTATGTATCAAATAAGTACGGGTATTTATCCCTCATAACATTTTCAGATTCCCATGTTGCCTCTTAAACCATATGTGTTTTCCCAAAAACCTTTACCTGATGAATTACCATATTCCGAAACACTTGCTATTTTCGATCAAGAATTTGGACTGATTGTTCCTTAGAAGGGAGATTCTCTTCCAACTGAACTACCACTGGACTCAAAACATGAGATGAATCTGAAATATACATCCTCAAAATTGAAACATGAAAAAAATTGTGTACCTGGCATAAACTTGGAGGTAAATCCACTATATAGGAAACTGATCAAACTTTTTACAGGATTTCATTGGGTCCAATAAACCATGGACTCAACTTCACTTTTTTACCAAAACGCATCACCCTTTTCCATGGTTAAACTTTGAGAAAGACATGATCGCCAACCTCAAAAGAAAGATCCTTCCTCCGGTTATTCACAAAACTTTTTTGCCTACTATGAGCTGTTCTCATGTGCTTCTGAATTAACTAAAATTTCTCAGCCATCTATTCCACCAATTCTGGTCCCATCAACTTTATTTCACCTACATCATCCCAAAAAGATAAAGTTCGACACCTCTTTCTATATAATGCCTCAAATGGTGTCATCTTTATATTGAAATAAAAACTGTTATTATAAGAAAACTCATATAAAGAAATATGTTGGTCCCAACTACCCTAGTAGTCCATTTAACAAGCATGTAGAATATCTTACAAGGTCTAAATTGTTCATTCTAACTACCTATATGATTGAGGATGAAAAGATGTACTGAAATTTAATTCAGTTCCCAATGACTTTTGAAGACCTTTATAAAATTTAGAAGTGAACCTGAAATCACGATAATATACAATAGAGAGGGGAAATCCATGTAACCTGACAATCTTTTCAATATACAATCGAGAAATTTATCTAGAGATAAAGTATCTCGAATAGGAATAAAATGATTAGATTTAGTCAATTGATCAATAATAACTCAGATTGCATTGTTACCTCAAGAAGTTTTTAGTAATCCCACTATGAAATCCATGGGCACATTTTCCCATTTCTGCTCTGGCGCCAATAAAGGCCGAAGCATCCCTTTTAGTAATTGTTTCTCTAATTTAACCCATTGACAAGTTAAACAATTCATAATAAATTCAGCATTATCTCTTTTCATTCCATCCCACCAGTAAAACTCCCAAAGATCTCTGTACATTTTAGTACTGCCAGGATGAACTAAAAATGGAGAACTATGAGATTCATATAAAAAATATTTCTATAACTTTGAATCACAAGGCACACATAATCTCTTCCAAAATATCAAAACACAATCTTTATCAATGTTAAATTTAGAAACATACCTTTATGAAAAAATTCTACCTTTTTCTGCAACTCACTGTCTTCCTTCTGCACTTTATTAATTATGTCTGATATAGATGATTTCACTGACACCTAAAACAAAATAGTGGAATTCCTTTCACCAACAACTTACAATCCAAAATTCATCAAATCAAAAACCAAATGATATCATTCCAAACATAGCATGGTTAACATAACATTACTTTTCCAACTCAAACCATTGGCCACTATATTTTCTTTTCTTGGATGGTAATGAATTGTGCAATCATAATCCTCAAATAATTCTAACCATCTTCTCTATATCATATTTAATTCTTTATAAGTAAATCTATAATGCAAACTTTTGTGATTAGTATATATTTCACACTTTACAGCATACAAATGACGCCTCTAATTTTTTAAAGCATCAAATACAACAGCTAATTCCAAATCATGTGTAGGGTAATTTAACTCAAGAGTTTTCAACTGACGTGAAGCATAAGAAATTACCTGATCATTCTGAATTAGGAAACAACCAAGTCCTTTCAACGAAGCATCACTATAGATAACAAACTCACCATTTCTAGAAGGTAATTCCAATACTGAATCATTTACCGGTCCTCTTTTCAATTCCTGAAAATAATCATTACATTATTTTGTCCATATAAATTTAACACCTTTTTGAGTTAACTTAGTTAGTGGGCTAGATAATCGTGAAAAATTTTCAACAAACCTTCAGTAATAGCCTACCAAACCAAGAAAACTATAGATTTCTATGATATTGGTAGGTCTTGGCCACTTTTCAAAAACTTTTATTTTAAAAGGGTCAACCGTTATGCCATCTTTAGAAAAAATATGACCAAGGAACGAAATTTGATGCAACAAAAAATCACACTTTCCAAATTTAGCATACAATTTCTTTTCTTTTAAGGTTTGCAAGACAACCCTTAAATGACTTTCATGTTCCTATTTACTTTTGGAATATACCAAAATTTTATCAATAAACACAACAAAAAACTTATCCAAGAAATAATAGAAAATTCTATTCATAAGTTTCACGAATACAACAAGTGCATTGGTAAACCCAAATTACATAAATACAAATGTATAATGGATATATCTACTACAAAATGCAGTCTTTAGAATATCTTCTTCCTTTACTTTCAAATAATGGTACCCTGACCTCAAGTCAATATTAGAAAAATACTGAGCTCCCTGGAGCTGATCAAACAAATCATCGATATGAGGAAAATGATACTTATTATTAATAGTGATATTATCCAAGGCTCTATAATCAGTGAAAATTCTCATTGAACCATCCTTTTTTAACAAAAAAGACTGGATCACCCCACGATGATGTGTTAGGTCAAATGAAACCTTTATCTAACAACTCCTACAATTGTTTCTTTATTTCTAAAAGTTAAATTTGAGCTATTAAATAAGGGGGTTTTGGAATTATATTATCATCAAGAACTAAGTCAATAGTAAATTCAAATTTCCGATCAGGTATAATACTAGGCAACTCATGAGAAAAAACATCAAGATACTCATTTACTACTGGAACATCATTAATCTGAACAGTTCCTTTGTTTTCAGCAATATGTGTAAGATAACATTCATTTCCATATTTCACTAGTTTCTTAGCTTCCTAATAAGTTATTAGAGTTAAGGTTTCATTCTTTTACACAAATTGAAAGTCATTCAGAAAATAAACCTCTTTAGATCTACAATTAATCTTAGCATGGTAAACTGAAATCCAATCCATTCCCAAAATAACATCAAACTCTACTAGAGGCAAAACAACAAGGTTTATAGGTAATTTATTTCCAAATATAAGGATAGGAAGATTATTTAAAGTTCTTTTTTCCTCACATTTCCCCCAAGTGTTTTTACCATAAGTTCTAGATTCATTTCTTGAGATGGAATTCCAAGTTTACTCAAAAATTTTCCATATATGAAAGAATGTGTAGATCCTGAATCAAACAACACATTAGCATAATCTAAAAAAACAATGTACCTAATACTACTTCATTTTATGGTCCCACATCAACTGTAGTAGTAGAAAAATATTTATCCACACCCTTCTGGTTTTGATCTATCTGGTTTCCACCCTGGATAATCAACTTTGGACACACATTGGCATAATGTTCTAACTCATAGCAACTAAAGCATATTACCATTGGTTTTTCATTGCCTACTTGATCATATTTTTTATAGTTACAATCAATATTACCAGTCTTACCACATCGGAAGAACTTCCCAGATTTTGAGAGACATTTTCCAAGATGTTTTTTACCACACTTCTCACAAGTTGTAAATTTAATTTTCTTACCTCCAGACTTCTTTGATGAATACTTTCATTTTTCTTGCCAACTGGACCTCTTATTTTGATTAATCTCATGGAACAATTGATCATTAGAAAACACTACTTCTACTTTCTCAGCACATCTGACAAGTTTCACATAGCTTTTCAATTCATGAGTGGCTAATTCCTTTCAATATCACAACTTCAATCCTGATTAAAACTGATTTATCTTACTATAAATATCTCAGATGAAAGTTGAAGAATACCTTTCCAGTCGAGTGAAATTTTCTTTATAAGTAGCCACTGATGTATCCTCCTCCCTCAATTCCAAGAATTGTTTTTCCATCCTAAGTTGAACCGCCTTA
The DNA here is from genome assembly GCA_963277665.1 of Viscum album. Classification (NCBI taxonomy): domain Eukaryota; kingdom Viridiplantae; phylum Streptophyta; class Magnoliopsida; order Santalales; family Viscaceae; genus Viscum; species Viscum album. The sequence continues at coordinate 1,169,965,815 of OY728164.1, forward strand.
GGAAAATATTTCTCAAGAAACATACTTTTGAATTCATCCCAACCAAGAGCATCAATATCCTCATTGTACCTGATATTTTTAACCATCGACCACCACTGATCCAATTTTCCTTCAAAATGTTAAACAATAAGACTAATATTTTTATTTTATATACACCCCATGACATTGAAAATATTTTTCAGTGCTTTGATCCACCCTTCAGCTTGAAAAAGGCCAGATGATCCTCTAAATTATGGAGGATGTTGCCTCATGAAATGATCCACTATAGACATGTTCCTCTGTGGTTGATTTGGTTGATCTAGTGCATGGATACCACCACCATTTATAGCATGATTCAAATATTCCATCATTGAAATTTTTTTTCAGTTCCAATTCTAACCTTTTTCGGTTGCTGATTTGGTAGGTTGTTTTCCTCTTGATGTCGTCCCATCATAACTGTCCCGTTTCCTCTGTAGAAAACCATTCTAAACACAGAAATATATTAGGTGAAGAAACATGGTAATATTCAAATGCTATATTATTTAAATATTACCATAAATTAATTTATGGATATTAATTTAATAATATCCTAACTCCTAAAGTTGTCTAAAAAGACCTCTGATACCAACTGTAAGGTGCCATCCTTAATCATTATATAATCTTAAATTAAGTTAATAATTCACATTGAGGATCTTTTCAGGTTTATAGATTTAGAGAATTAGGTCATAACTTAGACATAAAATCTTGAAAATTACATGTATATACTTCTACTCACTATCTATTTTTTTCATAAAACAAAAACTTTTTAAAAAGTAATATGCTCAGTTCCATGTTTTAAACAACATGAATTTTCCATCATCCGATCCTTGACCCTATTCTACTTTATGTCTTGTGAAAAATATTTCAAAACTTGGGATGAGAATAAAAATATCATTAAGGGATACATAAATAAGGAAAACTATTAGTATTTCAAAACAATATGTAAACCAATAATACTTTATAATAAAGTAATACTTTACAACTTTAAGAAGTAGAAAAAACACTTCACTGAATATAAGATCATTTCATACCATTTTTGTAAGTAAAATATTACCATAAATCCCCTAGAATGAAATATATAATATATAAATGTAACTTGGGACATAAAAATTCTTAAATGGAATAACCATACAGTCGACTTCCATATATATCACTAAAGAGAATAGCCATACGACCGACTTCCATACACAATGCATTGAAGTTTATAACGTAACCACCCATCCTTGGTTTATCACAGAACCATCCATCTTTTGGTTTATCACTTAACCAACCATAATTTTTTATCACATAACAACCCGTCAAATTTCTAATTACCATTATATAATCATAACACATAGAATATTGAAAATATCAAAATTTCACTAATAACATTTCATTTGAAATCACAAGAAATCATTTCGAGATATTTAAATAATCAATCCATTTCAAAAACTATTTTCAATACCAAAATACATAAAAGGGTATATGGTATTTTTTTCCTTTAAAAAAATTACGACTTATTAGGGAATCCAAATATAAAATAATGCCCGCGATGGTGTAAAGGTCGTTGTCGCCCCATACGTTAAAAAAATTCCTTTTATTGTTTAGTAAAAAGATTTGTAGAAAAATATTCCATTTGAATAAAATTAAAATTAAAAATGGTTTATTATACACCGTATAAAATAAGGATGTGTATAATATCAAAATATACCTCAATGAAAGGATATTGAGAAAAGTCCCTTACCTTGTGTCTAACTTGACTCGTTTGTTCTTTAATTTTTTAATAATAAACTTAAGTTAATTTCTACTTACTTTAGAACCTTTTTCATGTTAATTATTCCTTTTATATCACTTATTTCCACATTATAAAAATTTCATAATTATTTATGTTCATATTAGACGTTTTGTTGATATTTGGTACTTGAGTAAAAAATGATCTTGTTATTATTACAAATTGTCCATGTGGTCAAAATTCCATTATCTACAGAATATAATTAATGATTTAAATATCATATATATCCATTATATATGTATTTATAATAGTCCATAACATTTTTATATAATAAATGAAATGTACCGTTCATGGAGACGGTAAGCCGTACGCACGCATGAACGCTACTTTCTTTTATTTGTCATATGAAAGAAATTAAAATTAATGATAAACAAATATATTATAATTCCATTATAAAATAATATGATATATATGTTACAGAAGTTCATTAACTCCATCCTTTATACGTTCCATGTATGGAATGAACAAGTCATATCACTTTGAGGGGGCGGTAGTCCGCACTTCCTGAAATGAAATTATCATATTTACACATCATGAAAAGCATAAAGGTATGTTTTTAAATAAAAATTGTAGTATAATAAAGACAAAATAAATATAATATATATTATATATAAATACAGTTCCATCATAATGTCCACCATGAGATGTGATAGGGGAAAATCGAACAATCATCGTTTCGTGAGGCAGTAGTTCAACGTACACAGAAACAATATGTTCGTATCCATTAGATGGAGGTGTGTGTAAGTGTAGTTAGAATAATTGTCATAAAATATCCTAGTATATTGAAGATACTGGTGTTGTTATAAAAAAATGTAATAAAGATAGTTTATGGGGTTGGAGAAGGAAAATAAATAAAAGAAACTTGAGATAAGATATTACCTCAAATCGGGTAATTCCTTTTAATTTAAGCTACAAGGAATACTTTAATTGCCTTATGCCCAAGGTAAGGATTCTATGAGGAAGTTAGGGATATTGTGAGATTATTGAATCATAGGTTTTATGAGACAAGGGGCTTGATATGTGTGAGTAAGGGGTTAGAGGTGGTGGCTTTTTATAAGCGGGAGGATGGGTACTTTAGGAATGTATTGAAATATTATTTTATTATAAAATTATTTTCAGTTTAAAAAGGTCCAAAACTAATTTAATTTTAAGATAAGATGTGTATTGTTCAAAATATTCTCAACCAATAGGTTTTACAAATTTTTTTGTCCCAAAGTTAACCTTATCTTTTATCTTTAACCTTTAGTTAACTAATTTAACTCTTACAATGTCTTCTTGTATATTCATACTATATGGTTAATATAGTTACTATAAAATGCCAATAGAACATAAAGTGGTTCGTTAATGAAATTTTAAACATCACATAAGTCCTTTTTATGAATCTTAGATTTTTTTAACCATTATATCATTTAATAAAATATTTTTAAAAAAACTCTTTTATGTCAATTTTTATATTATTCATATCATGACTTTTTAAAAATATATAAAAACTTTATTCTTGCAAAAAAATGCATTAATTCAAATAAAACAGGTCATAATCATACCTAAAATTATTCTATGGAATAAAAATTCTCAAAATAATTTTTAAAATATTTATAATCTCATTTATTTAAATCACTCGTTAATAAGGTAATCACTACATCAGTATTTTTTCATAAAAATATTTTTTAATTTGATGTCTAAAAATTATAAATAAAATACCATGATTTAGGAATTATTTTATCTTTATAATGAATATTTATAGTAAAAAATATCAGTTATATAACCCCATATAATGTTTTTATACTAAAAGATACATTTTTATGTTACATTGTTCTTTACTTTAAATTAATTCTTATAAAATTTCATTTCCAAATCAAAGTGGCTCCATGGGGTACCAAAATAGACTCAAGGATGCCGATGGTTGGAAATGTATCATAAAATTGGTTTTGGACTCATTTTAGGGTAGTTTAATATTATTATAATATTATTTTTTACCCTTATTTACCAGATTTACCCTTTAACCATGGTAAATAAAATAATTACTGAAGTTACTATTCATAATGTCTAAAATTTAAAGGTACCTATTTAAAATATGTGGACCTCCTAATTCCAAATATGGAATCTGTTTTTCCAAATTTAAAACACATAAGTGGGAGAAATTAATTTAAAATTAATTCCTGTTGTCAAAACTTAAAAGCGGGGTTTTAAAAAGTAAAAACCACCAAAAGATTGACATGTGTTTATGTCTAATTTCAAATTGGAATTACTTCCAATTACCAAAATTGGATTAAATGATAAAAATATAATCCAATTAAACTTTAAAACCAATTAAAAGGAAAACATAACCATATTAATAAATTATATGAAAAGACAGTTTTGACTTAAAATGCAGTATTTTTCACTATTCATTAAAAATGAATTTTATCAGAAAAATACCAAAAATTTACCCAAAGTAAATTTTAATGTTCTACTACTAAATAAGGAGTTTATTTTGTAAAATGGAGCATATAAAATCGACAAAAAGGGTTCGCTATCAAAAGGCAGCAAAACTACTATTTTAAAACATTAGAAGTATTTATGCTTAAAATTGGAGTTATTCTAATTTTAAGCCTCTAAATTTTATAGGATAAATGTAAAAATATTTAACAAACATGTTTAATTATAATATGTTTAGTTATATTCATTCCTTCCAATACAACAGCTAGGAATTAACTACCATTTAAAATAATAATATCATATTATTATTATTATTTTTAGTATGACTCAGCCTTGTGTGCAACATAAGATTTCGGAGAAACCCACTGTTACATGTTAGGTACGCCATCAAACATAGCATCACCTTTAAAGTAAAATTAATATTTAATCAAAAATATTAACAAATTTGAAAATTTCATATTCTTTAATTACCTGGGATGTTACATTCTCCCCCCTTTTGGAAATTGTGTCCTCGCAATTTTATTTACTTATCAAATAAGTAGGGGTCTTTATCACTCATAGCATTTTCAGATTCCCATGTTGCCTCTTAAACCATATGTTTTTTCCACAAAACCTTTACTTGATTAATTACCTTATTCCGCAACACTTTCTCTCTTCGGTGAAGAATTTGGACTGGTTGTTCCTCAGAAGAGAGATTTTCTTCCAACTGAACTACCTCTAGACTCAAAACATGAGATGGATCTAGAATATACTTCCTCAACATTGAAACATGAAAAACATTATGTACTTAGGATAAACTTGGAGGTAAAAACACTCTGTAGAAAACTAATCGAACTTTCTCCAGGATTTCATTGGGTCCAATGAACCATGGACTCAACTTCCCTTTTTTACCAAAATACATCAAACATTTCCATGGTGAAAATTTGAGAAAGACATGATCACCTACCTCTAAAGAAAGATCATTCCTTCGGTTATTCAAAAAACTTTTCTGCCTACTTTGAGCTATTCTCATGTTCTTATGAATTAACTAAACTTTATCTACCATCTCTTCCACTAATTCTGGTCCCATCTACTTTCTTTCACCTACATCATCCCAAAAAACCGGAGTTCGACAAAACATTCTATACAATGCCTAAAATTGTGTCATCTATATACTGGAATGAAAACTGTTATTTTATGAAAACTCATATACAAAAAGATGTTGGTCCCAACTTCCCTATTAATCCATTGAACACGCATGTAGCATATCTTTCAAGGTCTGAATTGTTCGTTCTGATTTCCTATCTGATTGAGGATGAAAATCTATACTAAAATTTATTTCAGTTCACAATGGCTTCTTAAGGCCTTTCTAAAAGTTATAAGTGAACATGGGATCAAGATCAGATAGAATAGAGAGGAGAAATCCATGTAACCTGACTATATCTTTAATATATAATTGAGAAAGTTGATATAGAGACAAAGTATCTCAAATAGGAAGAAAATGAGAATATTTAGTCAATCAATCAACAATAACCCAGATTTCATTGTTATCTCGAGAAGTCTTTGGTAATCCCACTATTAAATCTATGTATTTTTTTTCCAATTTCCACTCTGGCACAATGAAAGGATAAAGCATACATTTTGGTAACTGTTTCTCTTCTTTAACCTTTTGAGAAGTTAAACACTTCATAGTAAAGTCAATAATATCTATTTTCATTCCATCCCATGAGTAATACTCCCAAAAATCTCTTTATATTTTAGTACTACCAGGTTGAACTGAAAAAGGAGAACTATGATCTTCTCATAATAACTCTTTCTTCAAGTGTGAATCTCAAGGCACACATAATCTCTTCCCAAATCTCAAAACACAATCTTTATCAATGTTAAATTTAGGAAAATTACCCTTTTGAACCAATTCTACATTTTTCTACAGCTCATTGTGTTCCTTCTGCACTTTCTTAATTCTTTATGATAAAGATGATTTCACTGACACCTGATACAAAATCGAGGAATTCCCTGCACCAAAAAATTCCAATCCAAAATTCATCAAATAAAAAACCAAATTATTTCATTCCAAACATATCATGGTTAATTTTGGATTAATTTTTAGACTCAAAGAATCAGATACTGTATTTAATTTTCCTGGATGGTAATAAATTGTGTAATTATAATCCTTGATTAATTCTAGACATATCCTCTATATCATGTTTAATTCTTTCTGAGTGAATATATACTTCAAACTTTTATGATCAGTGTATATTTCACACTTTACTCCATACAAATGATGCATGAAAATTTTTAAATAAATAACTACAATAATTAATTCCAAATCACCTGTAGCATAATTTTACTCATGAGTTTTCAAATGTCAAGAATCATAATCAATTACCTAATCATTCTTCATTGGAACACAACCAATTCCTTTCAATGAAGTATCACTATATATAACAAACTCACCATTTCTTAAAGGTAATACTAATACTGGAGAATTCACCAGTCTTCTTTTCAATTCTTAAAAACTATCATTACATTATTTTTTCTAGATAAATGTAACACCTTTTTTAGTTAACTTAGTCATTGGGATAGATAACCATGAAAATTTTCTACAAACCTTTGGTAATAGCCTACCAAACCAAGAAAACTACAAATTTTTGTGATATTGTTAGGTCTTGGACACTCTTCAATAACTTTTGTTTTAGAAGGGTCAATAGTTATGCCATATTTAGAAACAATATGAAAAAGGAATGCAATTTGATGTAATAAAAACTCACACTTTTTGAATTTACCATACAATTTCTTTTCCTTTAATGTTTTTAATACAAACCTTAAATAACTTTCATATTCCTCTTTACTTTTGGAATATACCAAAATGTCATCAATAAACACAACCAAAAACTTATCCATGAAATCACAAAAAATTCTATTCATAAGTTCCATGAATATAGTAGGTTCATTGGTTAACCCAAAAAACATAACTATAAATTTATAATGGTTATATTTAATATGAAACATGATCTTCGGAATGTATGCTTCCTTTACTTTAAACTGATGGTATCCCAAACTCAAGTCAATATTTGAAAAATACTGAGCTCCATGGAGTTGATAAAACAAATCACCAATATGAGGCAAATGATACTTGTTCTTAACAGTGATATTATTCAAGGCTCTATAATCAATGAAAAGTCTCATTTAACCATCTTTATTTTTAATAAACAAGACTGGATCACCCCACAGTGATGTTCTAGATTGAAAGAAACCTTTATCTAACAACTCCAATTATTTCTTTAACTCTAAAAGTTAAATTTGAGCTATTCAATAAGGGGGTTTTGAAATGTAAGAGTTGGTGTCCTAGAACTAACTAGTTGTAATTTGATTACATGGATATTTAATGTATATTAATATTAAACATCTTATTACATATTGTTCATTGTTCTGCATGATTATGATTTAATAATGTCCTAGAGTATTTGTTGTATTGATAAGGTCATAATTGTTCCCCCCTATGATGAGAAACTTGAAATGCTATAACAATATTCTTAAAAATAGTTATAGGGTTGGATGAAATACTATGATGAGACACATAGCATGCAGACCATCAGGTGTGAGTTCTCGTAAGAAAATTAGACTTCCTCTCATGAATTTGGCACTTGTTAATCTTCAAGATAGGAGATTATGAGAACAGACCCACCAGTGGGAATTCCACATGTTTTGGTGTCATTGGATATTTCTATCTACGAGCATGTGTAATGATCCTTAGATTTTAAGATTATCATTAATATGTGTAGCGACTCGCACACTTTGATTTATTGATGAAAAATGTCATGCAGACAGTTGGTGGGAAGTAGGGTATGTTGGGTGCATCATGAGTGACATATTATTGATGGATAAGTCAAGGAATGATTTTTCCATTCCATTTATAGAAGTTGATATCTTAGACCTTTTATTGAAATAAAACCGTCGTGTAAAATTCCATGGCCATGGTATAACAATGAGTTTTTTTCAGGTAGTCAAAGAATGACATATAAAGCATAAAAGTTTATGAAACTATCATAAAACCTGCTTGATGAGATATTGCAACAAAGGGATTATATTACACAGTGAGTGTTCATATATTGATGTCGTTGTGACTTTAAATTATTTCTCTTGGGTGAATTTACCCATTTCTAGACAGTACTCTTGGACTTTAGGCAAGCCCACCTAATTCCAATGAGAAATAATCCTAGAGGGCCACACAATAAGTGTTTTTGGTGGTCTCAGTTAAATTATATTTGAATTTAATTAATGTAATAAAGATTATTATCAAGACCATGGAATAATTTTATTCAAGTTAAAATGGTCACATAAATTAAATAAAATATATTTATTTATTTTATTGAACATTTAATAAATATTTATTTTCTAGTTTGTAAATAAAATATTTATTAAAGAGAATAAATTATTTAATCATTTATTCGGGTGTTCGATAAATGTAAGTGGAGTTCGAGCGGACCAAGGCCAGTACGGTAGTAAAATAATTATTTTCAAGATATTAAATAATTATTTAACTAGTTGGAACAAGTTAAAATAATAATAATGTTGATATTATTTTGTGAAACAAAATTTTATTTATAATTCTATTTTACGCAAGTTTTCATACCATAAATAATGACATGGTATTATTATGAGCATTGGTTTTATCTGAGTTCATGAATATATTTAATTGCTGTTATGCAATTAAATATTGTAACTGAAGTTCCATGCATATAAATAGACCTGTACGTATATTGTTCCATATAGAACACACCCCACGCTTGGTGAATTGAGAATTGTTGAGCTAAAAAATTTCTCTCTAGAATCCTCTTCCCCCCTCTCATAAACGAGTTACGTTCTTCAAGGCCAAAGAACAAGCGATCAAGAACGACCAACACAAGACACTCGCTTCACCTAGCTAGCACCCAGAGAACGAGTGGTGTCGATTGGAGGCCATCAGAGCACATGTGGATCACCTCTAGAGGGATTATAGTTTGGATCCTCGCAAGTGAAATGAGATAATCCAGAAGGGTCATTCCGAACGATCAAAATCATCAATGAAGAAAATACCAAAGATCCAAGTATTCTTTTCTTTATGAAATTAATTATAAACATAATGTGCAAGATCCTCTCTAAAGGTTTCATGCCTCTTCCTTTTTATCTAAATCTTTGATTCTATTTTGTGTATATTGGCATTCATCATCGTATTGATCTAGGAATAATCATTGATTATGGTAAAAATTAAAGTTGTGTGTCATGACAACTATGCTTCCGCTACGCCCAGAACTTTCAAGTGGCATTATAGGGGTTACATCATATTTTATAATTATTTAAATATTTTTTTATGATTTACACATTTAATAATTTAGTTGTTTCAATTCAAGTTAATCGTTCTTCAAATTTGAATCTCAATATCTGTTCCTGCACTTTCCTTTCTCGTTCACCTTACAAAAATGATCTTTTTTTTAATTTTGATTAAAATAAAATAGAGGATCTCATCCAGAGGTTACAAAGGTTCATGGATGTACAACACTAGAGTAAACACCATGTAGCCAAGGTTTAATTCATTGGGTATGGTCCACCAAACCAATCCATGTTATTGGAGTTTGTCTAAGTCTTAATGACTTCGTGTGTTGACCAGGAAGAGGTGGCATGAAGTTTCTGGATTACACGCCATGTGGCCAACTGGATACAATGTGTAGTCCCTTTAGGTTAGGGTTGGACTGTCTACCCTGTACATGGCTTGCCTGGTTGGAGACCATGTAACGAGTAACTACACAGCTTGTGGCCCACTAGACATGCCGTGTACTCTGAATATTTCCAAAGTACACTCACACACCATTTCCCCAGGCGTGTACTTTGGATGGATGATGAAAAATAGTACATGTCATGCAATTGGAACTACACACCGTGTACTCATCCAAATTACATAGATCTATTAAAATTTATTACTATATTATACAAACCCTTGAGATGCGTACCATCATGTGGGTGTAAAGCTAAGGTACAACACGTAAAAAGTGTTTTATATATATGTGTTTAATTTCACATCTGTGTAATGTTCATTTCTACTCATTGGGTAGTTATGAATATGAATTCACTGGGTTTCCTCCAAGGTATAAGTTATGTAAAAATATAATTTTAAATGAATTTATTTGTTTAAAATTATGATAGATGATAATCTCAAGGAAATTTAGAAAAGGGTTTAAGATAAAAGGATTGATTAATTAAAGAAAATAATTAATTGATTCGAGCATGATTTATCTTAAATAAGAACAATTAAAGAATTGAATGCTAGTTTTATTTATACATAAATATCATTGCATGTATGGATGATCTTGAGCTAGACCAAGACCTTTTCATGTTGATGGTTTCTTTTAATTTATTTATTTAAATTAAATTTTTTGGCCTACGAGCCTTCTCCCCATTAATATGTAGGGCCTGCGTGCCCAAGTTTTCTTTTATGTAAAAACCCTTTTTACCCCTCACCTTCACATGAGTTAAAAAAGGGCATATGTAATAGATGGAACTCCCAAGCTAGTGGAGGTGGTTCAAGCTAGATCTGAGACTAAACCAATCCCAGAAGATACAGAGGTGGACATGTGGAAATCTATAAACACAATACCAAAAGGTTCAATATGTTTCTCCCTTTGGTCAGGGTTAGTTTATCTGCTGTTAGATAAACTAACCATTATAAAAGATCACGATCATGCCCTTTATTTTATTTTTGTTAATTTCATGGTTTATCATTATGGATGTGTTGTCACGATCACATAATTAATGAATTAAACAAGCATGCAAGATGGAACTAAAATAAACTAGACTTATGCGTAAATATTATCAAGACATGTTTAATCACTTAAGTAAGTTCCACTTAATATTAACAAGCATGTGATAATGATAATAATAAATTCATGCATAAGTTATAAAAATCCCTCAAATAAAATATTAATCAAGATGAATCCTTCCATTAATTGATTAAGGGAAAAAATCAATAAAACTATGTGTTTGACCAACCATTTTCGGGACACTTACTTTTATACTGGAATCCCTTATGAAAGGTTTTGGGTTGTATTAACCATATTACATCAAGAGGAGTATCCCTTTCTAGACTTGGTGTAATATTGGAGGTAAGAGTTAAGGAAATCCAAAAGTCATGATTTCAGTTTTGGGGAGTCCACTCAACAGATCAAGGAGCTGCAAGACTGTAGTTGGCAAAGACCTTCTTACCTAAATACCTTCTAATAGATTGAATAGCCCTTGTTGGGGGTTATGCGAAGGGGAATATGGATCCTTTCCACTAGAATGTCATTGAAACTAGACATTCCGAGTTCAATGGTGAGGGCTAATGGGACTTGATAAAAAAGTGGTAGAATTAATAAAATTTATTATTTCTCATAAAATTTAATCAAGAAAGTACTAATGATCTTCTCTTTTAATTGTAGAATAAAAATGACAAGATCATCAAAAAAAATATCCCTACGATCAATTCTAGATAAACACATCATCCTCACTAGAAGTAACTTCTAGGAATGGTTTAGACGCCTTTAGGTTATCCTATGCCATGAATGGAAGTATTATGTGCTAGAGTGAACATTACCTGATCCACCGACCAAAAAGGTGAGTGATGTGTATTTTCTAGTCTATGAGAAACATATGAATGACACGGTCGACGTTCAATGATTTATACTATCATCAATGTCTAGTGAGCTCATGAAGTCTCATGAAAACATGGATTCTTATAGCAAGATCGAGCACCTCCATGGTCTTTACGAGGAGAGAGAAAGACAGGAAAGGTTTGAGATCTCCAAGGCACTCTTTCAGAGTAATCTTAGAGAAGGTTCCCTAGATAGGCCTCATGTAGTCAAGCTCATTGGCTACATTGAGCGCCTGGAGGTTCTAGGGTTTAAACTCCCTGAAGAACTGGGAACCAATCTCATTATCACATAACTCCCTCATACCTTCTCTAACATTTTTGTAAATTTCAATATGAACAACATTGAGAAGTCTCTATATGATCTTATTATCCTTATTTTCCAAGTGGAAAAAGATATGAAGTGCGAAAATCCTTATGTACTTATGGTGAATAAGAAAAAAGGTAAGGAGAAGAGCTTTAAGCCCAATGCTTCTTCAAGGACTTCCAAGAAAAGGAAGATCAAAGGGGAGGAAAAGGAACAGGAGGCTATTTGTTTTGCATGTGGAAACAAGGGCCCCTGGAAGAAGAACTTCACCCATCCTAAGAAGCAAGGGGAATCTTTAGGTTCTTTTTTTATGAATGAAATCTATTTGTTTCAACAAATTGGGTATTAGATATAGATTTTGGTGCTCACATATGTATCCAAATATAGGAACCAAGTATATTTAGGAAGATTGACCAAGGGAAGGTAGATCTATGAACATCCAATGGAGCCAGAATTACTGCTGTAGCTGTCGGGGACTACCACCTCATGTTTCCAACTAGGATGATCTTGGGGTTAAAGGGTTGTTATTATGTTCCATCTGTTACTAAAAACATTATTTCTGTATCCATATTAGATACAAATGGATTTTTTTTCAAGTTTGTAAATGAATGTTTCTTCTTTTACAAAGATAGCATTTGTTTTGGTAGGGAACATTTATAGAACATTCTTTACGTGTTGGATTATACAAACCAAGTAATGATAATTGATAACAAAGATACTTCACATGACTCATACCACACCCAACTTTGGCATCACCAGATATGTCATGTAAACTAGGAACACTTGAAAAAGTTCCATCAAGATGGATATTTATATTATTTCGACCTAAAACCACATGGCTTATGTCATGCATGTTTACAAGGTAAAATGACCAAAGACCCATTTAGTGATAAAGGTGAAAGGGCTAAAAAACTTCTTGAATTGGTTCATACTAATGCATGTGGACTATTTCTAGTTGAAGCAAGGGGAAAGTACTCATACTATATAACTTTTACTGATGATTTTAGTAGATATGGATATATCTATTTAATGAGGTATAAGTTGGATTATTTTGATAAGTTCAAAGAATACAAGAATGAAGTTGAGAACCATCTTGGTAAGAAGATTAAGAAACTCCACTCAGAACAAGGTGGAGAATATCTTAATCAAGACTTCATTGATTACTTACGGGAGTTTGGGATCCTATCAAAACTCACTCCTCCATACATAAACCAATGGAATGGGGTGAGAAAAATGAGGAACCACACCCTATTGGACATGGTGAGATCAATGACGAGTCATGCAAGTCTTCCATTTTTATTTTGGGGATATGCGTTACAAACAACGAAACACATACTAAACCAAGTACCAACTAAATTGATAAATGGTATTCCATACAATTTCTAGAGTGGAATAAAATCTATGTTATCAAAATTACATGTGTGGGGTAGATAAGAATTTTTTAAGGCCTCTTCAGGTAACGAACTCACACCTTAGAGAAAAAAGTGTAACTTTATAGGATACCCCAAGGAAATAGGGCGATATTAACTATAAAAAACCTCATAAAAAAAGTTTATACCGGTAAGACATTCTATATTATTTGAGAGGGAGAATATCTACAAAAGAGATAGCGGGAGAGAGATAGACTTAAATGAAGTTGAGGATCAAGGTAAAGAAGAGTTGGTACATAAACAGATTCCACAAAGCCCTGTGGAAGAAGAATCTATTCCAGAGACATAAATACTATCTAGGAGTACAAGAGAGGTTAGAGAATTGGAATTGTATGGTTTTCTAGTTACTAAGGATGGTGACTCATTTTTAGTTGATAATAATGATCCTATAACCTACAATGAAGCAGTAAGTGGCCCAAACATTGACAAATGGCAAGAATCCATGAATTCTAAAATGGATTCCATGTATCAAAACCAAGTACAGATTTTGGTAGATCCTCTAGTTGATGTAGAGCCTGTTGGTTGAAAATGGGTATTCAAGAAGAAACTAGACATGGAAAGACAAGTCAGTACCTATACGACATGACTAGTTGTAAAATGGTTTAAACGACGTCAAGGAATTGACTACGATGAAACCTTTTCAGCAATTACAATGCTGAAATCCATCATAATTCTACTTTCCATTGCGTCCTACCATGACTATGAGATTTTCAAATGGATGCCAAAACAACCTTCCTTAATAGGAACCTTCAGGAAGATGTATACATGACACAAACTGAAGTTTTTGTGACTCTAAAGGATACCAATTAGGTATGAAAGTTTCATAAATCCATTTATGGATTAAAGCAAGCATCCAGGTCATGAAACATTCATTTTGATAAAGCCATAATAGAATTTGGTTTTATCAAGAATGAATGTGATCCTTGTGTCTACAAAAGGTTTAGTGGGAGTGCATTCATTTTATTAATAGTATATGTTGATGACATATTACTTATTGAAAATGAGATACCGATATTACAATCTATTAAGGCATGGTTGAATCAATGCTTCTCCATGAAAAAATTAGGCGAGGCATCATATATTATTGGGATCAAAATTCATCATGATAGATCCAAGAGATTATTGGAACTAAGTCAAAGTACATACATTGATAAGATACCGAAGAGATTCAGTATGGAACAATCCAAGAGGGGATTGTTGCCAACATTACATGGAATTCATCTTTCCAAGGAAATGTGTCCTCAGAAACATGAGGAAAGAAATATAATGACAAGGAATCCATATGCATCAACAACTGGGTTAGTCATGTATTCCATGCTATGTACTAGGATAGATGTTGCCTACGCATTGAGTGCGGTAGGTAGATATCAAGCTAACCCAGGTGACTGCCATTGGATGGTGGTCAACACTATCCTAAAGCATCTAAGGTGTACTAAATATATGTTCCTCATTTATGGAGTAAATGAGGAACTAGTTATCATATGATATGTAGATTCTAGTTTCTAGACTGATGAAGATGACATGAAGTCACAAACATGATACATCTTCACTTTGAATGGAGGTGCAATGAGCTGGAGGAGCTCAAAGCAGAGTGTGGTCTTAGATTCTATAGTAGAGTCCGAGTATATCGCAACTTATGATGTAGGTAAAGAAGCAGTTTGGATACAATGATTCATTCAGGATATGGAAGTGATACCTAGCAGTAAAGATCCCATCACACTGTACTGTGAAAATACTGTAGTGGTGGTTCTCACAAAAGAGCCAAGGTCACATCAACGGACGAATCACATACTTCAGAAGTATCATCTCTTGATGGATTTTTCTCAAAGAGGTGAAGTTGGAGTGAGCAGTATTTCCATAGAAGACAATGTGGCATCCCCCTTGACTAAAGCCTTGACTCAGTAAAAACATGATCACCATATAAGGTCTAGTGGACTGAAAAGTCATAGGCAGTTGTCTCTAGTCCAAGTCGGAGTTTGTAAGAGTTATTGTCCTAGAACCAATTGGTTGTAGTTTTATTACATGGATATTTAATGTATTTAAATATTAAACATCTTATTACATATTTTTTTATTATTCTGCATGACTATGATGTAATAATGTTCTAGAGTATTTGTTACATTGATAAAGTCATGGAAGTTCCCCACTATAATTGGAACCTTTAAATGATATAAAAACATTATTAAATATAGTTCTATAGTTGGATGAAATACTATGATGGGACACATAACATGCAGAATATCAGGTGTGATTACTCATAAGCATATGATACTTCCTCTCATAAAGTTCGCACTTGCTAATCTCCAAGACATGAGATTATGAGAACAGGCCCGCCAGTATGAATTCCACATGTTTTGGTGTCATTGGATATTTCTATTTGAAAACATGTGTAATGATCCTTATAATTTAATATTATCATTAATACGTGTCATGACTCACACACTTTGATTTACTAATGAAGACTATCACACAGACAGTTGGCAGGAAGTTGGGTATGTTGGGTGCGTCACGAGTGGAAAATTATTAATGGATAAGTTGAGGAAGGATTTGTCCCTTCTATTTATGGAAGTTGATATCTCGTCCCTTTGATTGAAATAGAACCATCGTGTGAAATTCCATGGCCATGGTGTAATGACAAAATTATTTTAAGTAGTCAAAGAACGATGTATCAAGCATAAAATTTGATGACACTATCATGAAACCTACTTGATGAGATATTGCGACAAAGGGATTATATTACACTGTGAGCATTTGTATGTGGATGTCGTTGTTGCAACTTTACATTCTTTCTATTGGGTTACTTGACCCGTTGCTATACTATACTCTTAGACTTCAGGTAATCCCACCTAATGCCAATGAGAAAGAATCCTAGAGGGTCACACACTAAGTGTTTTTTTTGTCTCAGTTAAATTCTATTTGAATTTAATTAATAAAATAAAGATTATTCTCAAGACCTTGGAATAATTTTATTTAATTTAAAATAATAGCATAAATTAAATTAAATTTATTTATTTATTTATTTTATCGAACATTTAAGAAATATTTATTTACTAGTTTGTAAATAAAATATTTATTTAAGAGAATAATTTATTTATGTATTTATTCGTGTGTTCAATAAATGGAAGTGGAGTACGAGCAGACCAAGGTCGATCTGGTAGTAAAATAATTATTTGCATGACAATAAATAATTATTTAACTAGTTGGAACAAGTTAAAATAATAATGACGCTGCTATTATTTTTTGATGTGGAATTTTATTTATAATTCAATTTTGCGCAAGTTGTCACACCATAAATAATGATGCGGTATTATTATGAGCATGGGTTTTCTCTAAGTTCATTAATGTATTTAATTGCTGTTATGAAATTAAATATTTTAACTGAAGTTCCATGCATATAAATAGACAAGTACGTCTATTATTCCCTAGATAACACACCACACTCTTGGTGAATTGAGAATTTTTGATCTAAACAATTTCTCTCTCGAATCCTCTTCCCGACCCTCTCAAGAATGAGATACATTCTTCAAGTCTAAAGAACAATCAATCAAGAATGACTGAAACAAGACACTCGCGTCTCCGCGCTAGAACTTGGAAAACAAGTGGTGTCAATCGGAGGCTATCAGAGCACGTGTGGATCACTGCTAGAGGGATTCTAGTTTGGATTATCACAAGCACAACGAGATAATCTGGAATGGTCATTCCAAATGATCAACATCATCAACGAAGAAAATACCAAATATCCAGGTATTATTTTATTTATGAAATTAATTAAATTAATTATAAACATGATATTCAAGTTCCTATATAAAGTTTTCGGGCCTCTTATTTATTTATCTAAATCCTTGATTCTATTTTGTGGAGACTGGCGTTCACCATCGTACTGATCCCAGAATAATCATTTATCATGGTAAAAATTAAAGTTGGTTTCCATCCCAACTATGCTTTCACTGCGCCCAGAACCTTCATGAAATTGGAACATCATAAGGAACTAAGTCAGCAATGAATTAAACTTACCGATCAGGTATAATATCAGGCTACTCATCAAGAAAAATAACAACATACTCATTTACTACTAGCACTTCATTAATCTGAACAGTTCCTTTGTTTTTAGAAATATGTGCAAGGTAAAATTCATTTCTATCTTTCACTTGTTTCTCAGCTTCCTGATATGTTATCAGAGTGAAGGGTTCATTCTTGTACGCAAATTGAAATTCTTTATGAAAGGAAAACTCTTTAGATCTACAATCAATCTTAGCATGGTAAACAGAAATCTAATCCATTCCCAAAATAACAACAAACTCTACTAGAGGTAAAACAAAAAGTTTTATAGGTAAGTTATTTACACATATCAGGATAGAAAGATTCTTATAATTTCTTTTTTTCCCCCAGATTTCTCCCAGGTGATTTTACCATAAGTTCTGGATTCATTTATTGAGATGGAATTCCAAATTTACCCAAATATTTTTCATATAAGAAATAATGTGTAGATCATGAATCAAACAACACATTGACATAATTTGGAAAAACAAACAAAGTACCAGATACCACTTTATTTTATGGTCCCACATCAACTGTAGTAGTAGAAAAAGATTTCTCCACACCCTTCTGATTTTGATCTTTCTAGTTTCCACCCTGGGTAATCAACTTTGGACACACATTGGAAAAATTTCCTAACCCATTGTAACTAAATAATCTTACTGCTGGGTTTTCATTGTCTGATTGATCATCTTCCTTAAAGTTACGAGCAATATGAACAGTCTTAACACATCATAAGAACTCCCTAGATTTGGAGATACATTCTCCAAATTCTGTTTACCACACTTATCACAAGTAAAAAATTCAATTTTATTACCTCCAGACTTCTTTGATGAATACTTTACTTTTGCCTTCCAATTGTACCTCTTCTTTTGCTTGCTCTCATGGAACACCTGATCATTATAAAACTCCATTTCTACTTTCTTAGAACTTCTGGAACGTTTCTCATAGCTTTTGAATTCATGAGTGGATAATTCATTTCGATATCATGGATTAAATCTTGAGTAAAACTGATTTATCTTACTATCATGATCTCAGATGAAATTTGGGTCATACCTTGCCAATCGAGTGAACTTTTCTTCATAAGAAGCCACTAAGTCATCCTCCTACCTCAATTGTAAGAATTGATTTTCTATCCTAAGTCAAACCTATTTAGGAAAATATTTCCCAAGAAACATACCTTTGAATTCATCCTAACTAAGAGAAACAATCTCCTTACTGTCCCCGATATTTTTAACCATCGATCACCACTGATCAGATTCTACTTTAAAATGGTAAACAACAAGAATAAACTTTTTATTGTCTGTACACCCCATTACATCAAAAATATTTTTCATTTCTTTGATCCACCCTTCAGATTGAACAAGGTCAGATGATCCTCTGAATGATGGAGGATGTTGCCTCATGAAATGATCCACTACAGTCATGTTCCTCTATGGTTGATCTAGTTGATCTTGTGCATGGATACCACTACCATTTATAGCCTGAGTCAACCGTGCTATCACTGCAAAAAACTATCCAGTTCTGATTCTGACCATTTTTGGTTTCTAATTTGGTAGGTTTTTTTCCTATTGATGTCATCCCATCGTAACTACCTTGTTTCCAATGTGGAAAACCATTCTGGACATAGAAATATCTTAGGCAAAGCAGCACGGTAATCTTTAAATGGTATATTATTTCAATATTACCATCAATTAATTTATGAATATTAATTTAACAACATCATAACTCCAAAAGTTGTCTAAACCAACCTCTGATACCAACTATAAGGCCCCAATGTTAAACATTACATTATCTTGAATTAAGTTAATAATTCAAATTGAGGTTATTTGCAGTTTTAGAGATTTAGAGAATTAATTCATAATGTATATATAACATTTTGAATATTACAAGTAGTCACTTCTACTAACTATCCATTTTTTTTTCTTAAAACAAAAACTCTTTAAAAAGGAACATGTTTAGTTCCATGTTTTAAACATCATGAATTTTCCTTGATCCCATCCTTGAACCTATTTATCTTTTAGTCCTATGAAAAACATTTCAAAACTTGGGATGAGAATAAAAATCTCAGTTTGGGATATATAAAGAAGGAAAACTGTTAGTCTTTCAAAATAATATGTAAACCATGAATACTTTATCATAAAATAATAATTTTAACCTTTAAGAAGTATAAAAAACACTTCACTAAATTCAAGATCCTTTCTTACCCTTTTTATAACCAAAATATTACCATAAATCCCATAGAAATCAATATATAATATACAAAGGTAACTTGGTACATAAACATACTTAAATGGAATAACCATACAGTCGACTTCCACACATATCACTAAATGGAATAGTCATACGACTCACTTCCATACCCAATTCATTGGAGGTTATAACGTAACCACCCGTACTTGGATTTATCATGTAACCACCCATTATTGGTTTATCATGTAACCACCCGTTAAATTTCCAAGTACCATTATATAATCATAACACATAAAATATTGCAAATATAAACATTTCACTAATAACATTTCATTTCCAATCACAAGAAATAATTTCAAGATATTGAAATACTCAATCCATTTAAAAAACCATATTCAATACCAAAATATGTAAAAATGGTACATAGAATTTATTTTCCTTAAAAAAAAACATTACAACTTGTTAAGGAAGCCAAATATCTAATAATTCTCACGGCGACAGAAATGTCGTTGTTGTCGCATAACTTAAAAAAATTCCTTTTGTAATTTAGTAAAACACTTCATAGAAAAATATTCAATTTGAATAAAATTAAAATTAAAATGGGTTTATTATAAACCATATAAAATAAGGAGGTTTATATTATCAAAATATGCCGCAATGAATAGAGATTGAGACAAAGTCCCTTACCTCATGTCCGACATGACTCATTTGTTCTTTAATTTCCCAAATAATTAACTTAAGTTAATTTATAATTTCTTCAGAAACTTTTTCAAGTTTATTATTTCTTTTATATCACTTATTAACATGTTATAAAAATTACATATGTATTTATGTTTATATCGGACGTTTTGTCGATATTCGGTACTTGAGTCAAAAACGAACTTGTTATTATTACAAATTGTCCATGTGGTCAAAATCTTATTATATCTAGAATAGGATTAATGATTTAAATATCATATATATCCAGTATATATGTATTTATAATAGTCAATAACATTTGTAGATAAGAAATGAAATGTACCATTCATGGGGACGGTAATCCGTACGTATGTATGAACACTACTTTCATTTATTTTTCATATTAAATAAATGAAAACTAAATGATACATAGGTATATTATAATTATAGTATAATATAATATGATATATATATTACATAGTTTTGTTAATTCCATCCTTTATACATTCCATGTATGTAATGAACAAGTCATATCACTTTGAGGGGGCGGTAGTCTGCACTTGCTCAAATAAAATTATCGTATTTACACATCATGAAAAGCATAAAGGTATTTTTGTAAATAAAAATTATAGTATCATAATGAAAAAAATAAATACAGTATATATCATATATAAATAAATTTCCATCATAATGGACACCATGAGAGGTGGTAGGGGAAAATCGAGCAATCATCATTTCATGAGGCAATAGTTCACCGTACACAGAAACAATATGTTCATCTCCATTAGATGGAGGTGTGTGTAATTTTAGTTATAATTTTTCTAATAAAACATACTATTATATTTAAGATACATTTTTTGTTTTAAAAATGGAAAAAATATAGTTTATGGGGTTGGAGAAAGAAAATAAATGAAATAAACTTGAGAGAAGACATTACCTCAAATCGAGTAACTCCTTTTGATTTAAGCTAAAAAACTTTATTGAATTTATTTATTCCCAAGTTATGGATTATATGAGTAAGGTAGGGATATTTGGATATTATTGGATAAGAGTTTGGATGAGCCAAGGGGCTTTAGAGTTTTGAGTATGGGGTCAGAGCTTGTGGCCTTTTATAAGATGGAGGAGGGGTACTTTAGGAATGTCTTAAAATATTATTTTATTATAAAATTATTTTCGGTTTAAAAAGGTCCAAAACTCTTTTAATTATAATATAATATTATTATTGTTCTAAATCCTCTCAAACAATAGGTTTTAGACAAGTTTTGGTCCCAAATTTAACCTTATCTTTTAGCTTTAACCCTTAATTAACTAATTTAACTCTTACCATGTCTTCTTGTATATTCATACTATATGGTTAATATATTTACTATAAAATGAAAATAGAATCTGAAGTGGTTCATTAATGACATTTTAAACCTTATGTAAGTCCTTTTGCCTAATATTTGATTTTTAGGACTATTATATTATTTAATAAAACAGTATTTTTTTTAAAACTATTTTATGTCAATTTTTATACTATTCATATCATGACTTTTTAAAAATCCATTAAAAATTTAATTATTCGAATAAAATTCATTAATTAAAATATAATAAGTCATGATAATCCATAAAATTAGTGTATGGCATAAAAAGTTTCAAAATGAATTTATTTTAATATTTATAATCTCATTTATTTAAATCATTCATTAATAAGGTAATCTCTACATCATCATTGTTTCATAAATATATTTATTTATTTAATATCTAAAAATTATTAATAAAATACCATGATTTAATAAATATTTTTATATTTATAATGACTATTTATATTCTAAAATATCTCTTATATAACCCCATATAAATATTTTTTTACTAAAATATACATGTTTATGTTACATTTTTCTTTACTTTAAATTAATTCTTATAAAATGTCATTTTCACATCCAAATAGCTCCATGGGGTCCCAAAATCGACCCAAAGATGACCATGGTCGGAAATATATCATAAAAAATGGTTTGGACATATTTTAGGGTAGTTTAATATTATTATAATATTATTTTTTACCCTTATTTACCAGATTTACCCTTTAACCATGGTAAATAAAATAATTAATGATGTTACTATTCCTAATGTACAAAAATAAAAGGTAACTATTTTTACAATTTGTACATCATGATTAAAAATATTAAATCCATTTTTCCAAATTCAAAACACATAAGTGGAAGAAATTAATTTAAAGTTAATTCCCATTGTCAAAACCAAAAAGTGTGTTTTTTAAAAGTAAAAAATTCTAAAATATTGACATGTGTTTATGTACAATTTCAAAGTGAAATTACTTTCAATGAAAAAAAATTGGATTAAATGATAAAAATATAATCTAATTAAACTTTAAAAAAAACTAAAAGGACAATATAACCATACAAATAAATTATATGAAAAGAGAGTTTTGACTTAAAATGCAGTATTTTTCAATATTCATTAAAAATAAACTTTATTAGAAAAATACCAAAAATTTACCCAAAGTAAATTTTGATGTCCCACTTATGAATAAGAAGTTTATTTTGTGAAATTAAGAATATAAAAGTGACAAAAACTATATTTAAAAATGGTTCTACATCAAAAGGCGATAAAACTACATTTTAAAAATATTAGAGTATTTATACTTAAAATTGGATTCATTATCATTTTAAGCCTCTAAATTTTATTGGATAAATTATTTTTTTTAAAATTTTTTTTAATAATAATATGGTTTGTTTCATTCATTCCCACCAATAAAATGTCTAGGTATTAACTACCATTTATAATAATAATATTATATATATATATATATATATATTTTTAGTATGACTCAGACTTGTGTGCAACATAAGATTTTGGAGAAACCCACCATTGCGTGTTGGGTATGCCATATAACATAGCACCCCCTTTAAAGTAAAATTAATATTTAATTCACAAATATTAATAAATATAAAAATATCATATTCTTTAATTACCTAAGATGTTACACATGGGGTGTTACATAAAATGTAATAAATTTTGGATTTAATGGTTGAGGTGATGCATTTTTTGGAAGGACTTGAGACCCTGAATTTTCATGTCATGTTATATGTACATTCCATGTAAATATCCCATGTAGAGTAATTATAATGGTTGGAGTTCTTCATGGTTTTCTTCAAATCCCATGTTCCTCTCATTTCCAAGTGACCTGGTGGCTCTCCCTCTAGCTGCCTTGAGATTCCTTCATTAGAGATCAATCATTGACTTTCTATCTTTTATATGTGTAAAGTTATTATCTCTTTATCATGTGTTTCCTTATGTTATTCTTTAGTGATTTTCTATGGTGATGTTTCTTTGGTTTTGGTTGTAAGGTGGGATGCATTTTTATGATATTTGGGTACAGAGTAGGATGATCCGTGAGTTCCTTGTGTGGTGGTGGTCTCTAGGAATTTTTTTCTTCACCCTATGGTGCATAATGATATTAGAAAGATTCCTTGAGGAAAGGGATCCTCATTCTAACCCTTTTACATGCTATGTGTGGGATATTCTGTATTTTTCTTACCTTTGGGTGGATATTACGAGTCAACATAAACATATATTTAATTAGTATGTCTAAAATCGATGAGTATGGAGAGTTATATCTTGATTTACTTATTTTATATTTATTTTTGATGTTATTATACATTCCTATTTCCTATTCTAAAAATAATTTCTATTAGGATCCTTGTTTGTGCTTTAGTTATTATGATATGATGATCCTTACTGTGTTTTTGTGTGACTGCACCCGAATAAAAGATTAAATAATTTATATTTTCCTAATAATTAGTTTCCCTTGGACATATGGTTTTTTATGACAACACCCATGATAAATTAATAAGGTATATAGTAATTCCCCTAAATAAATATTGAAGATGAAATGTGTGTTGAGATGTGTGCTTGTTCTTATTGTGTTGACCTATGTGGTTTGGGTCGTTATTTAATGATAGATGTGACCAGCTGGGATATTCTATGTGAAGGGTATTTATGTGGTGGTCAGTTGGAATGGATGAGATGTGGGTAGTTCTGAAATGTGGAATGCAGGTTGTGGCATAGTGGATGTAACACAAAGGTTGTGGTATAGTGGTTGTGGAAAAGTTGTTGTGGTGTAGTAGTTGTGGCATAGAGTTTATGGTGTAGTGGTTGTGGAACAATGGTTTTGGTACATGGTAGTTGTGGTTGTAATATGGATGAGATGTGTGGTTTTTGTGTTGTGAGATGCCTTGGGAGACATGGAATAATGACGATGGAGTATGTGCTTGCTGTGATGGTTGATGTGTGTTGGGTCAGTTGTGTGGTGTGGTTGTGTTAGTTTTTGGGGTTGAAGTGGAATAAATTATGATGATTAATGAAATAAATAAATGAATGGGTTGGTAATTGAATTTAATGGGATGTAAGTTGATGTGTGGTAAATTTCCTAATGAGTAAATGTGGTGAAACTTGTAAGATGAGAGTGGAAAATGTTATGTGTCTTATGTGGTAGTTGTGTGGTGTTATATAGTGGTGGCAGTAGTTGTGATAGTTTATGTGTGGTACATGGTGGTGATGTGGCATGTGATAGTATTGTTTATGTGAAACCATAGGCTTGTTATTGTGTGATATCTCTATACCATGCATGTTTATGTTACTTTATACGTGCCCCACCCAAGTTGGATAACCTTACCAAAGTTTAGAGGTGCTGAGATGTGATGTGTTGGCCTAGGTTTCTATGGGAGAGGTGTAATGAAGTTGTGATGTGATATATGGTGGGGGTCATGCATGGTTGGAGGAGGGAACTAGGTTTATGTCCTTCACATTCATGATACCCTAATACTTCGGTTCTGGTTGTGATGTGTTGGACTAGGTGTATATGGGAAAGATTTGATGTGGTTGTGATGTAATATATGGTGGGGGTAATGCATGGTATGAAGAGGGAATGAGGTTGATGTCCTTCACATTCATGATCCCCTACTGATCTGGTTCTTGTTGTGATGTGTGGCCTAGGCGCAAACAGGATGTGATGTGATGTGATGTGATGTGAGGTGATGTGATGTGATTTATAGCCCAGGTGTTTGCGAGTAGGATGTGAAGTGATATGATGTGATGTCTAGTTCAGGTGTATGTGGGTGGGATGTGATGTGATGTGATGTGATGTGATATATGTTCAAGAGGTTGGAGCATAGGAAATTCTATGTTGGGGTGTGCGAGTGAAAAATCAGTGGGGAAGAGGAAGTGGGGCTCCATGATTTGTTATGATATCAATTTTATATTATTATGATAGATTCATGATTTTGTGAGTGATACATTGTGTGGTCTGGTTTAGTTAGATAACCTATATAGGTTCTTGTTGGTTCTACTCTTTGTTCACCGATGCATTACCATGATTTTTTCACATGTGCACTTGAGGCCTTGGTTATGTAACTACTGAGTATACCTATTATGATCACCCTATGTATATAAATTGATTTCAAATTTTTAGGAGGAATTTGGGGATTAAGATGGACATTAATAGTTGGGTTGAAGTTTCTTCCGTAGTCTTGTCTTTTTGGTATTTACTTTAGATACTTTTATACATTTTAATATTCTTTTATTAATGCATTTTAGGATGGGTTTTGGTTTACCTTTATATTTAATGATAGAGATTTTTGGTAATTATTTATCCTATCTTCCAATAATATTTCATTTATAGAGGGTAATGCATCCCATATGATGATATTTTATACCCTTGGTGAAAGTCTATAACTCAGGGCCTACTGGAGGAAGGATTCTAGGGTCATTATCTCTCTACCTTCATTGCGGTATCATTAGTGGGAGGGGTTCATGATAGGGAACCTACTGGTAAAAGGGATTAATTATAGTGGCCTTATGATTTTTCACAAATTATTACATGATTTCAAACATAATTAACTATCAAATTATAAGCCAAGTATCGTAAAGTCTAGTGTCTTTGGAATACTAGGTACATAAAATAGAAAACATGGGACTAAATAAAATATTTCTTTATTTATTTGCCATTATGAGCTCCTAACTTTCTTTAAGCCCATATATCTTCATATGATAACTTGGGGATAACATGAACAAAAGGGATGATATAAAAATCCCAGTAAGGGAATAAACATAGAAATAAAACATAGCATATGTGTTATAAGGAATAACTTGATGATGTAAAGGCATGGAACATGAATAGAAACAATGAAGAATAACATTTATAACATGGTAACATATAATCATGAAATCATAGGAATGTGGAAACATCATATAACATGGCATAAACATGAGTCAAGTCTAACTTCTAAGACTATATAACATGGTGGAAAAAGTCCCATAAAAGAATTAGGTTTAGTCCCTTTCCCAACATGATTTATCATTAGACTAAACATTACCTAATGCATTGAAGTGCTATCTGGGAACATCCATCATAAGATGTTTATAAATATGTGTTCCACATGAATAATAAACATAAGGGTTACCCATTCAAATAAATGGGTATCATAATCATACCATAAGTCATAAAAAATGAGCATATCATAAATGTGTCCATGAAAGAATGGATTGAAAACATACATAAAGGAAATTTTCTTATAAAAAAATATTATTATGTACCAATGGTGTTTTATCATAACAAATTAAATTAATTACTATCAGTGATTTATCTTAATTAAATTTATATATAATATATTCAATATAATTTTTAACATTCATATTATGTATTTTCTATACATGATATAAGAACAAATCCAATTTTACTCATAAAAGACATATTTTTCTAGAAAGGTAGTTTTGACTCCTTTTTATGGAATATTTATTTTAAATATAGTTATTGATAATTTTATAAATTCTATTTGAAAAAATAAACTTCTTATTTAAAAGAGTAATACCAAAATTTACTTTTGTCACACCAGGTTTTTTTTTCATGTATTGGTTTTGATCTGGGTAGTTGGAAATCCTGATCCTTTTCTTGGATTTTGGGTGATATGAATACTGATTTTTGAACTTTAATATATCTATAATCATCCTACCATGTGTTCCCCATAGATTTCTTGGGAGTTTTTTGAGAAAAGGGTGGTTATTTCAAGATTTGGGCCAACTATGAGCCAATTTCAAGATTTAAAAACTAAATTTGTTTCTTTTTATAAATCCTTTGTTTTTCTTAATTTTTCACTCATTTTAATTCCCAATTGGACTCCCATAACCTATTCAAACCACCATATCATTTTTTATCCCCTTAGTAATTCATAATCATGGTGGATTTGGGTTATTTATTCAGGTATTGGGTTAACCCGTGAGCCCATTTCTAGTTTTCAAGAAATATTTTTTTCTTTTATATATTATTCCTTTTTTATATATTTTTCAGTTATTTTACCTCTCACTCGAGACAAAGAACCCTAGTCACACCCCCAAGTTCCATTTCCCTCTTTGGATCTCATCTTAGTCGCGTATTAGGGCAAAATTTCTCAAGTCTTCTCAAATCGTCCAGATTTGGTAAGGTAAGTTGTTTCTTTCATGAATAATTCATTTTTTATATTTTCCACCAAAAAATTATTTCCCTAGTTCTTAAAGACCTATGGATCCTCTCAAATAATTTCCAAGACATTACCTTTCCTCTAAGAGTGTATATCTAAGGGAAGATGAAGAGTTATCTAGTTTCCAAGGTGAGATTCCTTCTCCTTTCTCCTCCCTCTTCCTTATCCTTCCACTTTATTTTGGATTAATCTTATACCCTGGTCATGAAAAACCTAGGTTTATGTTATACCATAGTTTTTTATGTGGTTTTTGTTTGTTTGGGGTTGGTATTCATAGATCTAGAGTGTTGGGAACCGTGGCGGGTGATATCGGGTGTGCGATTCCTTTCTTCCATGGTTTTGAGGTAGGATATCCCTTGAACATAACTTTATCATTTAAGTTTAATAATTTTATTTATTTTTTAACCTAATATATATGTTTAGTATTTTTTTCAGCCTTTGGATAATTTTCTTGGTGTGAAAAAATGGTTGTTTAAGGCTTATTTTGTGAAAAGTAGTGTTGTTTTGTTATAAACATGTACACTACTTGATTACTTAAATGTTCCATTATCTTATGCACCTGGTTTATGGTATTTTGAACATGTTTCAGTATATTGAATAAATTTATGGCATTAAAATGGTATTTTATCCCTTTTTAAGTGCTTAAAATAAGATTTTTATTTAAAAGTGCATGCCATGTGTTCGGTAAATTTCCCGATTGTCTTTTATGTATTTAGTATGATTTAAAATTATTTTTTTGGATTTATAAATAAATTTTCAGCATGAAAAATGGTATTTTGGAGTCATTTTATGGCTGTAAATAGTATTTTTGTTTTATAAACAAATGGGTTTTTCATGGTAAACGTGGTTTGGACCGAGTTGCTGAAAAATAGCCCGTTTGGAATCCTTATAAAAATGGTCATGCTTTGGATGTGTAACCTGAATGTTTTAAGGGATTTATGAAAGTGGTTTTATGATGTAAATGGTGTGTATACACCTCTTTATAAAAATTGAAAATGTTAGTTTTGAGAAACGCTTAAAGGCCCATTTGTCATTTTTCTTAAAAAAATGGTTTCTATGTGTATTTCATGTTGTATCATTTGGGGACATTTTATTGTCCATTAAATTGATTTATTAAATGGTGTTGGGGATTCCCAATGTGGTTTGATATGGTATTGGTGGGTTTTTGGCCTTAAAAGATCATTTTGAATGGATTTTATGTGCAAGGCCTCATTATACTTCTTGAAATTATTTTATAAAAATTTAGGTTATTTTTTGATCTGTGAAAGAAATGCAAGACATTTGTGTGGGATGTTTTAT
The DNA here is from genome assembly GCA_963277665.1 of Viscum album. Lineage (NCBI taxonomy): Eukaryota > Viridiplantae > Streptophyta > Magnoliopsida > Santalales > Viscaceae > Viscum > Viscum album. Next base: position 1,169,995,120 of record OY728164.1, read on the forward strand.
GTGCGTATGATTTTTAAATTTAAAATAATGAGAAAATGGTATTTTATAGATGTGTAACTTTTTTTATCACAAAATGGAAAACTTGGGTATCTAGGTGGGCAGATGTGTACTAGTATGCTAGTGATCCGGAGGGGTTTTGTCCCTGTTTCACATAGCAAGCTTGACGATGACAACACTAAATAAACTATGATAATGATGATATTGGGGAACACTAGGTTATGGATGATTCTCCTACTATTTTCTCACATGAATGATAATAAATATTTTTTATGGTTACTTTTACACTGAGATATGAGGAACCCGAGGCCCATAACAAACTAGTACCTTGGGGTGTTCCCATGACTTGTTCTCATTGGATATTTTGTATTCACCATTAGTATATGATGTGTTTAGTTGGTAAATTCAGAAGTGTGTGTTTTTTATTTAAAATTTTACATTCATTAAAGTATCCCTATTGAAAACTATTTTCATTTTGAAGTTGCACCTCTTTGAAAAAATGTTACTAGCATTCTGGTTTATAGAAATTTCAAGTTTTTGTCTGGTGATTTTTATAGCATAGAACCTCATTAAGAAAACATATTTTTATATATTATATCTCAAACTTGAAATTTATGTTTCTTTTATTTTAAAGTATGTGCATTGGGAATATAATATCGGGCTAACCTACTGAGTTTTAATACTCACACATAAAGTTTTCTTCTGTTTTATCCCTTGTGTAGGTTCAGCTTGAGTTTAGTTGCTTTGGGTGATGAGTATTCATTGTGTTGAAGAGTGACTAATGGAGTCACATGGTGTAAGTTTGGTCATCAGTTTTGGTCAGTTTTTTATATTTTTTAGTTTTACTTTAAGTTTCTTGTATAAATAATATTCAGTTCAATTTTATAAATGTATGTTGGGATGTCCATTTCTTCCCACTGCTTAGTTTTTGATTATATTTGGGTGAAATCATTCCTTTGAGTACTCTGTTGATGTCCGAAACTAGTTGTCAGTGCATGGAGATTTAGAAATACCTTTGGGCCATGACATGGATCGGTTTGGGTGCCTGGTTTGGGGTCAACCTGGGCTGGTTTGTGACAACTTTGGTTTCTTTTTTGGTATTTTTTTTTGATAATTTTCATGTTTTTATGAATAGTGAAAAATATTGGATTTTAATTGAAAATAGTGTTTTCATCTATATAATTTATAGTGTTAAATTATATTTTTTATTGGTTTTAAAGTATAATTAAACCAATTTTATATCATTTAATTCAATTTAATTCATTGGCATTAATTTCACATTGAATTTGGATATAAAAATATTTCAAACTTTTGAACGTTTTCACTTTAAAAACATGTTTTCTCATTTCATTAGCAAGATTAATTTTAAATTAATTTCTAGAAAATTATGTGTCAAATTTTGAAAAATTAATTCCATATTTGGAATAAAAAGTCCTAAATTTAGTAAATAGGTCCCTTTTATTTTTGGACAATATGAATAGTAACTAGTAATTTTTTTTAAAATACTACAATTAAGGAAAAATCATGTAATGAAGGGTAAAAATAATATTTTAAATATTATAAAAGTTTCCTATATATTGTAATAATTTTATTTTATGAATTATTTTAGAAAAAAAATAATCCTTTATTCTATTTTATGGACTCTTGGATCCACTTTAATGACTGTAAGCCTTTTATAATATTTTATTCTAAGGAAATCCAAATATGTCACACTCATGTTTTCAATAAGTATTAAATTTTTTATATGTGGATGATTAGAATATATATTCAATTATAAATATTAATTTTAATTATAAAATTCTTATATTTATCATGGTAATTTATTTTTAATTTTAGGAAATAAATAATTACCTTAAAGGCTAAAACAATTACGATGCAATAATTGTTTAATTAAGGGACATATTGAATAAAGGTTATTAAAAATGTTAAAATAAATATAATTTGAGATAATTAATGTCATATAAGAATTTTATATATTAACTAGACATATTAGGTGTGTATTAAAGGTTTTTATTTAAAGTTATTTTGTGTATTGATGTTTTTAAAAAAGTCATGTAATGAATAGTGTCAAAATTGACATTAATGATATTTTAAAATAAATAACATTTTATTAAATGATATAGAACTCATAAAAATATAAAATTTGGCCAAATTATTTTTTATAAGGTTTAAAATTTCATCCATGACTTATTTATTATTCTTTTTACATTTTATAGTAACTATATTAACCTTAAAATAATAAAAATACATGTTGTTATGGTAAGAGTTTAAGAGTTTAAATAAGGGTTAAAACCAAAAGATAAGGGTAATAATGTGACATAAACTTGTATAAAAATTATTTTATGATATTACTTAGACCAATAATCATCTTATATTTGAAATAAACCACTTTTATCATTTAGTAATTGAAAACTAATTTATATTAATTTAATATTTTTTGAGTTTCCAAAAGTTCCCCTCACCTCAATTATAAAAGGGCACCTCCTCCCTCACTTCCTCAAACCAAATTGAGCAATATAAATAAACTAAAACCTACCAATTTCTACTAAAAAAATCCCTCGACAAGTTATTTAGGTTCTTGTATTCCAAAAATACAAACTCTAGAACCCTTTAGAAGAGATATAAAGAAAGTTCACCGAAGAAGATGTAATTTTTTTTACCAACTCATCCAAATTAATTTCTTATTATACTTTATATTTATGTAATTTTTCCATTATAAAGTAATAAATATAGTATAATATATATTTTGAGATATTATTATGATTATGGTACAATCATATTCTACCTTTTATCTATCTAATAAAAAATGAAAGCACCACATTTGCATACATATGCCTTACCATCTCAACACCGTGGTGTAATTTTTTTCATCACCAATTTATTTGGATTGGTATAATGATAGATATAATGGATACAAATAATAAATATTGTATGATATTTATTATTTAAAAATTAATATACAATATAATTCCTTACCCTTTCACCATTAAGGGGTACATGGACACTCGGGTCGCAGCTCGAGGCGGCTAGAGTTTGAATTTAAATTTGATTTTGAAGTTTGAATATAGGTTCTATTTTGGATGTGGTGATGTGGTCTACTGGATTGTGGGGAATGGTGTTTGGGTACCAGAAACCCCTTAAACCGGCCATATGAAAATGACAAAAATGATTAGCGGATAAGATCGCTCCTGCGTATGTACGACCTACCGTCTCTACAACGTGATGTGATTCATTTTCCATGTTCACCATTCAAGAATAATTATAAAAATTTATATAATGATTAAATACGATATATATATCCTTCATATAATTATTTATATGATAAAACTATATCCTATTCATAAGAATTAAGACTTTCATGAAGAAACATGCATAGGGAAATGAACCAGTTAGCACCCGAAACAAGGTTAATAATGAAATATTATTAACAAACAGGTGATAAGATAATATAAGAGAATAATATATGATATAATAAATATGTATATAGTTTTGGTAAAAATTATTAACAAGATTTAAACCATTATATAGGATTTTAAAATACGTTCAACTAATGAAAAGTGTAGGGTAAGGGATTTTTGTCTTACTTTTATTTATGCGGGACACATACCTTATACACTGCTTGTTTATTTTGTGTGGTGTATATAATTCCTAGGAATGTATTTTATGTGTATTATTTTGAATATTATGGTATTTTTATATCCATAAAATTTTATTTATTTCATGGGTCATACGATTATACTGATTATAAGTGGTAAGGGTTATTTCACAATCTCATTATTATTCAGGATTGTTTATGTTTATGACTCCACTGGGGAAATTTTTTCTTCTATGTCCATGTTTTATAAAAATGTTTTTGAAAAAGGTTTTTAATATTATCCTATAAATGTTTTAATTATTTTTAACTATGATTAAATTTTATAAAATGGTTTTAAAGGAATCTTTTTTTTATTTTCTAAATGAGGTACTTTATGATTTTTTCAACAAAAATAAGGAAGGAATGTTTTTTAACTTATGAGTAATGAGTGTATTTTACCATAATATTTTCACCTTAATATATTTAATTTTACTTTAAAAGTTTACAAGGTTATTTTCAATAAAAATTTTATCTTTTAAAATCACATGGCCTTTTAAATAAAAGATTTCATAGTAAAAAAGAGGATATTTCTCTCAAGAATTTTCAATGATTTTATTATAGTATTTTCATCAATATCAACATAATTTGTTTAATTTTATACTTCATTTAGGTTGATCTATTATTATATCATCTACCATATTTTATTAAATGGTTTATGATCATTTTGACTATGGATGTGCAATATTGATACCATTCACCATGTTACTCAGAATGGTTTGTGATTATGTTTACTAATTAAGGAAAGTTATTTACATTTCATATGTATATGTTTTTTATGTTTCAACCAATTCATATGAGGAATGAATGGTACTTAGTAAGTGATAGGAAGGGCCCTTTATATCCCCTAGATGCATCAGTAGGTCTCATGAGATAAACCAGATTGGGATTTGACTGAGGCCTTATCCATTTATTTTAAGGTGTCTTGGTAGAGGTCTCAATAGTATATTTCAGATGTACAATTTTATCCATTACATCATTATGATATTAGTAATTGTTTTCTATGTGATTATTCAGTTAGTATAATTTCCATGGACACTTTTTCTAGATCATGGGATTTTTTGTATGGAATTATTTGATCATCTTTTATACCAGCCATATTATGTTCAAGATATTGATTAAATGTATTGAGTTTTAGTTATTTACCTTGTCATAATTGTTATTTCATATCTTCCTCTGAATATATACCCTTACTGAGCACATGATATCACCTATTTCTTTTGTTTTATTTTTATTAGGATGCTAAGATGTATATTATGATTGATATATAGGGATAATCTAGAAGAATAATGGTGTTCTTAAATTAATAATTATGTTGTATTTTATAATTTCAATTATAATGTATGTTTCAATTATGTATGTAGTTTTCCAAAACTACTAAATTGTTCAATCATTTGGTATGAAATTATTTGTATCTTATGACAATGTAATAAAGTAACCATTAAATCTAGGAAACCATGGTCGGAGTCTTTATAGTTGGTATTAGATGAAATTTAGTAGAAACCTTGTGAACTAGATTTTGCAAAATATAGATTAGGGAACACAACCTTATGACTAACTATTGAAGATAATTCTATGATAACATCCTATAGATTTGGTAATTACCATGGAAAACCTTAGATAAATTGAAGGATTCATAGATTGAGAAAGTGTCATGATTTATACATCCTATGAATTATTCTTCATGACTATTTTATTTATCACTATGATTAGTGTTTCTCACACTGTGATTTAGGTTTTTGTCAATATATGGGACTGGAAAGAAATGGTTTAAAATTGAATGTGATAGACAATGTTTTGAACAATTATGTCACCAATGGTATCATAGTTAGAAGAATCATTAAGTTTATAAGGATTTGTGTTGACATATTTTCATTAACTTAAGAGTTATAAACATCACCATGGATTTATGAGTTTAATGTTCTTAAACACCCTTTAGAGGTTTTAGGTTATGGGAGTTAATCAAGATTACATATATTTTTGGATAAATTTATAGTAATACAACCCATTGGTTTAGTATGTGTGAATTTTTTTTAAGGAATAATTCCTTTTCATTTTTTGGACATATGTTAAAGGTAAGGATAACCTTTAGGGTTTATATGATCTTTGAATTTAAGGTAATTATAGGTTATTATATTATTGGGAATATAAAATGTTGCATATGAGATAACCTCTGTGGTTAAATGTTTTTTAATGTTTAATATATTTTGGTTATTTTGAGGTTTCTTATCACATTTCTGGATAAGATTAATATATTTTTAGAAAAATAATAACCCACAGGTCGGGTGACAACCTGTCATGTCCAAGGCCATGGGGGTTAAACCCAAAACCGAAGGTCGAAAAGAGTGCATCACTTACCACCAACTTATATGAAGTCTTTGTTAGTATGATTTTTTAGTTAAACTATCTAATTGATAAAGGTAATTTTTATTTTAGGAACATTTTATTTATCAAATACATAACCTTGAGATTGGAAAATGATTTTGGTGAATAACTGATTGATGTTATTTTAGAATACGTTCACTATTTTGGGAAACCTATAAGATTAAGGTAAGAAAAATATTATGATGAAGGATAATTATTTGATGAATGGTCTATGATGAACTTTGGGTATTACTATTGAATTTTGGAGATTAAATTTGTTTTTTATCATATAATGGTTTATTATTTTTTTGGAATTATCTTATATTATCCTAACCATTTTGGTTTTGGATAATGTATAAATTTATGAAGAATAGATTTTTATAATTTAGTGTGTTTTTTCCTTATAATTTGATTGGAATTCTTAGGCTTGAAAAATCTCATCTTAAATACTCATAATTTGGAGAAAAAGAGGAGTTTGTGATGTAAATTGATTAAAGGATGAAACCTACTTGTCAAGTAAGTATGTTTTCTTATTTTATTAGTCTTGAATTTAAATTAATTCCTTAACTTTAAGAAAAGTATTTTGAAACAAAAAGGTTATCTATTTACTTTTATCAATATCATTTTAACCCATTACATATTTATGGTTTTGTGATGGTTAATTTTTCCATGATCATGTTATCTATCACTCTCTTTAAGTCTTTAAGAGTTAGTTTTCTCTTCCATGTCCATATTTTCCTACATGGAATTGTAGTATGTGTTATCTCATGTGACCTTTATACTTACCTTTATTTCTTTTTAAGTGGAAGTTTCATTAATACATTTTCTGATGTGGGTTTTCAGTAAAGGTATTTTGAAAATTCAAACCTTAACTACCGATCCCAAATTCAAAAATTGTGAGGAAACAATATATTAAATGAGGGAATAATTTAACACCCCAAGATTTTATTGTATGTATCTTTTTAAATTTAATATCTTTGATATCTTACGTTGCATGCAACACTGAGCTTAAAGAAACCACGATATACCATTAGTATTATTTTTTTTTAAAATGAAATTATCTCCTAGATATTAAATTGGGGGTTATAAATAGGATTAAATAAAATTTTAAAATATATTATTAAATTTATTTGTTACCAATTAAATATAAATAAATATAAAAAATTAATATAAAGTAATTTTTTTATAAAATATATTATTATACGCTTAAGGTGTTTTATCCTAATAAATTAAATTAATTACTATAAGAGAATAATGTTAGTTAAATTTATTTATAATATATTCAATATAATATTTAACATTCATATCATGTATTATATATATATTATATAGGAAAAAACCCAATTTTACATATAAAATATGTATTTTTTTAAAAGTTAGTTTTGTCGCCTTTTGATAGAACCCTTATTATAAATACAGTTTTTGAAAATTTTATAAATTATTTTTTAAAAAATAAACTTCTTATTTGGAATAGTAATATAAAAATTTTCTTTAGTTTCATTTTTTTATTTTCCTGATAAGTTTTATATTTTGATGAATATTGAAAAATACTAGATTTTAATTGAAAATAGATTTTTCATCTAAATAATTTATTGTGTTAAATTATATTTTTGATTAGTTTTAATGTATAATTAGACTAATTTTATATCATTTAATACAATTTATGTTATTTTAATCAATTTAAAATTAAATGCGGATATAAAAAATTTTCAAACTTTTGAATGTTTTCACTTTAAAAACCTGTTTTATCCTTCCATCAATGGGATTAATTTGAAATTAGTTTTAGACAATTATGTGTTTTTAATTTTTAAAAACGGATTCCATATTTGGAATCATAAGGACCAAATTTAGTAAATAAGTCCCTTTTATTTTTGGACAATACAAACAAAAACTTTAGTAATTTTTTTAATTACCATGGTTGAGGGTAAATCAGGTAATTAAGGGTAAAATAATATTATTAATATTAGAAAATATACAAAAACTTTTGATAATTTTATTGGATGAATTTTTTTACCAAAAACATCCTTGGGACTATTTTTTGGACTGTTGGATCCACTTGGATGACTTTAAGCCTCTTATAATATTTCATTCTAAGGAAAACCAAATATGTCATACTCATGTTTTTTTAATAAGTATTACATATTTTATATGTGTTTATTCAAAATATATATTCAATTATAAATACTAATTAGAAATATAAAATTTTTATAGTCATAAATTTATTTTATTTTTAATTTTTGGAAATAAATAATTACCTTAAATCTTTATATAATGATGATATAGTAATTTTTTAATTAAGGGGCATATCAAATAAATGTTAATAAAAATATTAAAATAAATATAATTTGAGATAATTAACGTCATAAACAAATTTTACAGATTACCTAGAAATATTAGGGATGTATTTATGTTTTTTATCGAAGTTATCTTGTGTATTTATTTTTTTAAATGGTCAAGTAATGAATTATGTTAAAATTGAGAGTAATGATATTTAAAGATAAATAATATTTCATTAAATGATATAAAATTCATAAAAATATAAAATTCATAAAAATAAAAAATTAAATAAAATTATTTTTAAAAGGTTGAAAATTTCATCCATGACTCATTTATTATTAGTTTGACACTTTTTAGTAACTATATTAACCTTAAACGAGTAAAAACACATGTTGTCATAGTAAGAGTTAACGAGTTTAAATAAGGGTTAAAACCAAAAGGCAAGGGTAATAATGGTACCTAAAATTGAATATTTTTTATTATATAATTTCTATCTATAACCATATTATATTATAAATAACTCACTTTGGGTCCATTTTTAATTGAATAATAATTTATATTAATTTAATATTTTTAGGGTTTCCAAAAAATGCCCTCACCTCAATTATAAAAGGGAACCACTTCCTTCACTTCCTCACACCACTTTGAGACTTATAGATATAAAAAACCTTGAAAATATATCCTCCCAAAATCCTTATTCAATTTATGGAGGTCCTGGTTTTCCAAAAGTACCAAATCTAGATCCCTTGATAAGAGATCTAAAGGAAGTTCACTAAAGAAGAGGTAATTGTTTTTACCAACTCATCCATGTTAATTTGTTATTATAATTTATATTCATGTGTTTTTTCTATTATAAAGTAATAATTATAGTATAATATATATTTTGATATATTATTATGACTATGGTACAACCATATTACACCTTTCATCCATCTAATGAAAAAAAATCACCGCATGTGCGTACATATGACTTACCGTCTCCATGCCGTGGTGTAATTTTTTTTTCAGAACCACTTTATTTGGATGAGTATAACGATGGATATAATGGAAATAAAAAATAAATATGACACAATATTTATTCTGTAAAAATTATTATACCATGCACTTCCTTACCCTTTAATCATTAAGGGAATGATACCGTCGCTCGTGCATACGCAAGGTTTACCGTCTCCACGACGCGATGCGATTCATTTTCCATGTTCAAAATTAAATAATGATTATAAAAATATATTAAATGAATATATATGATATCTATGACCTTAATATAATTATTTATATGACATAAATGTATCCTATTCACAAGAATCATGACTCACATAAAAAAACATGTATAGGAAAATGAAGCAGTTAACACCCGAAACAAGGGTAATAACGAAATATTAATAACAAATGGGTGATAAGATAATATAATAGGATAATATATGAGATCATAAATATTAATATTTTTATTTTATAAATTAATAACATGCTTTAAAACATTATATAGGAAGTTAAATTATGTTCAACTAAAGGAAAGTGCAACTTAAGATATTTTTTTCTTACTTTATTTCTGTGGGACACATACCGTATACACTACCTATTTATTTTGTGTGGTGTATATACTACCCATGAATTTATTTTATGAGTATTATTATGAATATTATGGTATTTTTATATCCATATAATTTTATTTCTTTCATGGGGCATACGATTCTACTAATTTTAAAGTTGTAAGGGTTATTTTACAATCTCATTATTAATCGAGATTATTTATGTTTAAGTCTCCACTTGGGAAAATTTTTATTCCATGTCCATGTTTTCTAAGAATGTTTTAAAAATTATTTTTTCCATTATTATAAAAATTTTAATGTCTTTTTATCCATTTTATACTTTTTATAAAATTGTTTGAAAATATTCTTTTTGTCATTTTACAAACAAGGTACTTTATGACTTTCTCAATAAAAATATGGAAGGAATGTTTTTTAACTTATGTAAAATGAGTGTATTTTTTCAATATCATGAATATTTAATGTCTTGAAGATTTATTTACAATTTTAAAAGGTATATTTCAATTAAAATGTTTTATTTTAAAATCACGTGTCCTTTTAATTAGAATTAAAAGTAAAAAAGGGGTACTTTTCTCAAGAATTTTCGAGAATTTTATTTGAGTGTTTTAATCTATTTCATAATATTTTTTTTAATTTTATTCTTCATTGATGTTGATATATAATGATATAATCTACCATTTTTTATTAAATGGTTAATGATGAGTTTGACTGGGGATGTTCTTTTTTAATATCTTTCACCATGTTACTCAGAATGGTTTGTGATTATGTTTACTAATTGGGGAAAGTTATTTATATTTCATATATATTTGTTGTTTATGTGTCACCCCATTCAAATTAGGAATGTATTGGATTTATTAAGTGATAAGCGAAACCCTCTATATCCCATGGATACATCAGTAGGTTTAATGAGACAAACCAGATTGGGATTTCGATGAGGCCTTACCTATTTATTTTTAAATTTATTGGATGAGGTCTCAATGATATATTTTAGATGTCCAACATTATGCATTCTATCATTATGAGATTAATTATTATTTCCCATGTTATTATTCATTTAGTATAATTTACATGGATAAATTTTCTAGCTCATGGGATTGTTTATATGACATTATTTGTCCATCTTTTATACCATCCATATTATGCTCTAGATATTGATTAAATGTAATATGTTTCAATTATTTAGCTTTCCATAATTTCTATTTATTAGATTACACTGAATATATACCCTTACTAAGCATCTAAACTCACCCCTTTCTTATTCTTTATTTTTATGAGGATGTCAAGATGTATATTATGATTGACACGTATGGATAATCTAGGAGAATAATGGTGTTCTTAAAATAATCATTATGTTGTATTTTAAAATTTCAATTATAATATATGTTTCAAGTATGTATCTTGTTTTCCAAAACTACTAAATTATTTTGTCCTTTGGGATGATATTAATTTTATCTTATGAAAATTTAATAAAGTAACCACCGAATCTTAGAAATCAGAGTCAAGGTATTTATATATTTCATCAAAGAGTTACCCCAATATTAGGGATTTTGTGATGCGGTTTGGGTGATAGTGGACTAAATGATGAAATCAGATCACTTTTTAGAGATCTGTGAGTCGAGTTCTATGGATTATTTGGTGAGGTGGTATATGGATGGTGTGGTTGGGATTAATGGGGTATCAAGAACCATCATCGATGTCCAGGATCCTCATTTCACCTCACGATTCTAGAGGATATTTTATCATTATTTTAGATCCTTGTTGATCCTCAGAACTACTTTATACCCTCAAATAGATGGGAAGATAGAGTGGACCATCCAGATGCTGGAGGATATATTGTAGTCAAACATCTTGGACTTTGGAGGATCATGGGTATGACACCTACCTTTGGTTGAGTTTTTATACAATGATAGCTATAACTCATCCATTATTATGGATATATTTGAGGCATTTTATGGGAAGCCATGGTGTTCTCCATTGTGCTAGACAGAGGTTGGAGAGTAGATAATTCTTGGTCCTGATGTGGTGAAGAGAATGACCAAGAAAATCTAGTTGGTTTGTGAGTGGATGATAGTGGAAAAATACGATCATAAGATCTATGATGATCGTTGGTGGAGGTCTTTGGAGTTCAAGGTTTGATACCATGTGTTCTTGAGAGTCTCCCCTTAGCGTGGGCAACATTGGTTTGTTAGGGATATTAGTCTTTCTCCTAGGGTTTTTGGGACCTTTTAGGTTTTGGGACATGTTGGAGAGGTGGAATATCGGTTGTCCTTTCGACCAAAGTAAGATAAGATTCATAATTCCTTCTATGTGTCCCAACTTCGTTGATATCTTTATGATGAATCCAATATTATTGACTGAAGAGAGTTGGATATCGAGGATGATGCGAAATTCATAGAGTGACCAATAAATATCTGGGATCATCGAGATAAGGTGATACGTGTTTGTACCATTCCCTTGGTTTGTGTATTATGGAGGCATGGTGTTCTGGAAGAGATTACTTGGGAGTGAGAGACATAGATGCATGCCTATTACGCAGAGTTGTTTTGAGTTTTTATTTTCTCTATTTCTCTAATAATGAAATTTTTGGATCTTTCTATGTTATGATATGTTATTATTTTCTTGATGTGTGATGTGTAATAAATCCCCCAACATATGTAAAGGGGAGGAACTGATCCCTAATCAATATGCATTAATTGCTATGGGAATAAACCCATGCAGGAGAGTCAGTTCCACCCATAGAAAATAGTATATTGACATAGAGGATGTAATTCCCTAATTCATACGTTCAGGGTATTGTGGTTAATTGGTTGTGATGGTTTTTTTGTTGAGCTATGTGGATGTTGGATGGTAATGAAGGCATATGTTTGGTTTTTTAGTGATGAGTTTGTGTGATTTTTTTGGCTGTTTGGTTTTGTTTGTTTGGCTAGTGGTAGCATCGAGAAGTAATGAGATCCATGAGATGCATTTTGTGAGGTGGTTGTTCAAAACCCTTTTCCTTCTAGGTTTTTTTTGATTCTCAAGGGTGATAATTATTTGAGAGGTAAATTGTGTAATGTTTCGTGTCCTTTCGGTCTGTTACTTTTCCATTTTTGGTGGTTGGAGGTGTTTTAGGGGAGGATTGAGAAGGTTTCATGTTGTTTGGAGGAGGCCTAGAGTAATACTGGAGGTGTTGGCTATTAAAAATCTAGAAGAAGGAGGAATACACATCGTGTAAAGTTTAAATGATGTTAAAGAAGGTTCACATATTTTGAAGGATGGTTCATTGGTTGTTACATGATATATAATAAATTCATGATTTAATGGTTAAGGCGATGTGTTTTTTTACAAGACTTGAAATACTGCATTTATATGTCATGTTAAGTGTACACGCTATATAAATAACCTATGTATAGAAATTATAAAGGTTATAGTGCCTTAGGGTTTTCTTTAAACCCTATGCTTCTCTTATTTCTAGGTGGTCCAGTGGCTCTCCCTCTAGATGCCTTGAGATTCTAGCATCATAGATCAATCCTTGGCTTCCTATCTTTGATATGTGCCAAGTTCTTATCTTCTTATCACGTGTTTCCTTGTGTTCTTATTCTTTATGGATTCACTATGACGATGTTTCTTTGGTTTGGGATGTATGTTGTGATCCATTTTGATGATCTTTGGGTATAGTGTAGGTTGATCTGTGAGTTCCTTGTGCAGCGGTGGTCTCTGGTCAGTTTTTTCTTCACCCTGTAGTGTATAGTGAGATTGGAAATATTCCTTGAGGTAAATTGAGTAATTAAGGGTAAAAATAATATTATAAATATTATAAAATTCTATTAAAAATTATCTTAATTTTATTTTATGAATGATTTTAGACCAAAATAATCCTTGGTTCAATTTTATGTCCTCTTAGAGTCACTTGAATATATTTAATATTTTTATAATATTTTATTCCAAGGAAATCCAAATATGTCATATTCATGTTTTTAATAAGAATTATATTTTTTATATGTGGTTATTCAGAAGATATATTCAACTATAAATATTAATTTAAAATATAATTTTTTTATATTTATCATGTTAATTTATTTTTAATTTTTAAGAAATGAATAATTACCTTAAAGGCTTACAAAATGACGATACAATAATTGTTTAATTAATGGACATATAGAATAAATGTTATTAAAATTATTTAAATAAATATAAGTTAAAATAATTAATATCATCTAAGAATTTTATAGAATAAAAAGACATATTAAGGATGTATTAAATGTTTTTATTTGAGTTTATCTTATGTATTTATATTTTTTAAATAATCAAGTAATGAACAGTTTCAAAATTGACATTAACAATATTTTAAAATAAATAATATTTTATTAAATGATATAGAACTCCTAAAAATATAAAATTTAGAAAATTTATTGGTATAAGGTTTAATATTCCATCCATTACTTATTTATTGTTTGTTTTACATTTTATAGTAACTATATTAACCTTAAAATAATAAAAACACATGTTTTCATGGTAAGAGTTAAAGAGTTTAAATAAGGGTTAAAAGGAAAAGATAAGGGTAAGAATGTGACATAAACTTGTATAATAACTATTTTATGATATTATTTTGACCCATAATCATCTTATATTTTAAATAAATCACTTTGGGTCCATTTGGAATTGAAAATTAATTTATATCAATTTAATATTGTTTGAGTTTCCAAAAGTGCCCCTCACCTCAATTATAAAAGGGCACCTCCTACCTCACTTAAAAACACCACTTTGAGCCTTGTATACCAAAAAAATCCTACCGATTTATCCTCCCAACTTCCTTACACAAGTTCTTGTGGTTCTGGTCTTCCAAAAAGAAAAAATCTAGATACCTTGAGAAGAGATCTAAATAAAGTTCAATGAAGAAGAGGTAAATGTTTTTACTAACTCGTCCAAGTTCATTTCTTTTTCTACTTCCTATTTATGTGTTTTTTCCATTATAAAGTAATAACTATAGTATTATATATATTTTTAGATATTATTATGACTATGGTACAATCATATTCCACATTTTATCCATCCAATGAAAAACAAAAGAACCACATGTGTATACGTACAACTTACTATATCCACACAGTGGTGAAATTTTTTTCACCACTAATTTATTTGGATGGGTAGAATGATGGATATAATGGATATACATAATAAATAGTACATGATATTTATTATTTAAAAATTAATATACCATACAATTCCTAACCCTTTCATCATTAGGGGAATAATAATGTCGCTCCTGTATATGTATGACCTACCATCTCGACAACGCGATGAGATTAATTTTCCACATTAACCATTCAAGAATAACTATAAAAATTTATATATTGAATAAATATGATATTTAGGACCTTAATATAATTTTTTAGATGATAAAACTATATTCTTTTCATAATAATCAAGAATTACATGAAGAAACATGCATAGGAAAATGAAGCAGTTAGCACTCGAAACAAGGTTAATAAGGAAATATTATTAACAAATGAGTGATAAGATAATATAAGAGTATCATATTTGATATTATAAATATGAATATATTTTTTTATAAATTAATAACATGATTTAATCCATTATATAGGATGTTAAAACACGTTAAACTAAAGGAAAGTGTGGGGTGAGGGATTTTTGTCTTACTTTTATTTATGTTGGACACATACCTTATACACTACATGTTTATTTTATGTGGTGTATATACTACCCATTAATATATTTTATGTGTATTATTCAAAATATTATGGTATTTTCATACCCATACAATTTTATTTCTTTCATAGGGCATACTATGATATCATATTGTGTTGGATATGAGCATATCTTGGATATATTAAGGTATTTGACTTAGTTTATGAAAAATAACCATGCTTGTATGGATTAGCTTGTCATTACATAGTGTGATTCACATATGTTGGATCAATTCATGTGAAAAAATCCTCTATATTTTAATGGAAATACTAAGCCATTGATATATTAATAATGGATTAAGTCCCTCGAAAATATATTCTTGGATTTGGGAAGTAATGAAAGTTAAAAGGTTATTTTGGAAATGTATTTTTGAGAGGAAATGTTGATCAATGGTGGTCATTGATTCGGAAAACTAAATATTTTTATTAAATAAAAAGTATGGAATGAATAAATTTTAAAGTGATATTCTTTTATAAATACTTCCCTTGATAATAATAAGTTGAAATAGAGGGAAATTTTCTCTCTTTAATGAAGAAAGAGGAAGAGGGTGTGGCAGAATATGAGGCTAACTTTGAAATATTTGTCAAGCATGTTTCAGACTACATACATAATCTAAAAATAAATATTTTCCATTTCTTTGATGCGTTGAATCCAAGTTTTATACGGGAACTAGTTTCTAAAACATTTTAATTATATAATGATATAATATACAGTTCCATTAAGATGAAGAAATAATTTTATAGATCCTATATCTTTAAGGGACATTAAGAGAAGAAGATGCCAATTGAGCACCATGAAAAAGGGAACATGTCAAAGAATAAAAAGGGAATGAGGTAATTTACATCATGTAAAAACTATTTAAATAAACATCCTAGAAAATTATTTGAGGGAACAATATATTGTTTTAAGTGAAAAGATAAGGTGCATCTGGATAATTAATGTAAGAAAAAGAAAGAAACCACTACTATCTAGTTCTTCAACTATAAATATATGGGGAATTATTAAAACCAATTTCACAATAGTAAAGGTAACTTATCACAAAATAAGGTAAGGGGAGAAGGCCAAGAATATGAAATTACTACTTTATAAGTCGAATTTCCATGAAATTTGGTGAAAGGTACAATTATCATCCACTCTAGAGTTGTAAATATTTTATTTGATTTAGGTTCTACCCTCTCTTTTATATCTGAAGCATTTTATGATGGTATCACATCACCATCTCAATGATTAGATGTTATGTTGGTATTGAAAACTTCTAATGGTATGATGATCAAATCTCAAGTCTATAACTACTCTCTGATAGATGTTTTTGGAAATGTTCCTCTTAAAAATCTTATTATTCTACCTCTAGTTGAATTTGATTTAATTTTAGGAATGGATTATCTATATTATTATGGATCCCATATCAATTTTATAGATAGGGAAGTTATATTCGATATTCCAAATCAACCTATGATGGCCTATCGTTGCAAGAATGAACCTAAAATCCCAATGAAAATTACTTCCGTCATATGGGTTTACTACCTATTCATGAGGGATATTTATCTTAAATGGTTGGAAAGAAACTCAACATTAAAGATATGTAAATTGTATAGAATTTTTTTGATGTTTTCTATAAGATTTACCAATTATTTTCCTAAATTGTGAAGTTGATTTTTCAATATAACTCATACTTGATACTACACCCATTTCAAATGCTCCATATAGAATGGCACCGACTGAGTTTCAAGAATTTAAGAAGAAAATTCTGTAGAATCTTGATAACGGATTCATTATGTATAGTTCTTTACCATGAGATGCACATATTATTTTTGTTAAGAATAAATAAGGCCCAATCCATATTTTCAGTGATTTAATGTGAACATGACAAAATAATTATTAAGAACAGGTATCCTCCAAGCCATATCAATGATATATTAGATCAATTATGAGGAGATCAATATTTTTCCAAGATTTATCTTTGATCTAGGTATCATTATCTAAGGGTATATAAGAAGGATATACCCAAGGAAACCTTTCATACAAGATATGGTCATTATGAATTTATAGTAATGCATTTGGGCTTACCAATGCTTCTAATATCTTCATGGATGTAACGAATAGAGTCTTTAGAGATTAACTTTATCACATTATGGTAGTATTTATAGATTATATTATCATATATTTTATGAGAAAGGAAGAGAATAAATAACATTTAAGTATTGTTCCGATGACCCTAAGGAAGGAGAAGTTATATGCTAAATTTATCAAGTGAAAATTTTGACTTCAAAAAGTCTCATTCCTAGTTTATATAATTCTAAGTGAGGTTATATAGGTTGATCCTTCAAAGAAAAAAATTATTAAGCAATGGCCTAGACCAAACATGGTAACTAAGATCTATAGTTTTATTGGGATGGTTGGATACCACCCACCCTTTTTTAGATATTCCTCACTACTATATAATCCAATCAGAAAGTTGATTTGGATGGGAGACAAGTTATTATGGAAATATTAATGTGAGGATACTTTCAAAAAACTAAAGAGAAGTCTAGTCAATGTATCTATACATACACTACTATATAGTAGAGGAGGGTTTGTGATATATAGTGATGAATAAAATAAGGCAATGGGATGCATCCTAATTCAGAATAATATGGTGACATATTATGCATCTCACCAACTAAAAATTCCTAATAAAAATTACCCAACTCCTGACTTGGAGATGACAGTGATAATTTTTGTTGTTCCCAGGTAGGATCAAGACCCTGGGGGGGGGGGTGAATTAGTGGTTCCTTTTTCTTTTATAAGAAAATTACTTAACTTCTTTAGTAAACTTTCTTAACCTATGAAACTTTTTAAAGTTATGATCCACTCAGGTATAACTTTTCAACATCACCATTAAAATAAAAAAAATATAAATAGAAGTCATCGCCCAATATTTATAAGGTTCGGTAAAAATACCTACTTCTTTCCATGTTGGATGGTCCCACAAACATGGATTATTTCATTATATTCTTTTAAGAATACAAAGGAATAAATAGTGAAAAATTCTATAATCCCAATAGAAAATTTATTTCTATATTTTTTTATACCCTCCAATTATCCTTATATTATCCAATTTCTCACAGTTAGTTATATACCCTAGAAAAAAATTAGGAATTTTCATCAACTGGTAAGTATTTCTAGTTACAAGCTTCACATTTCTTCTTATTTTTTGATCCACTTAAGAAAGTCTTCACTTCCTCCATAAGTAAGATAAACCAAAATTTAACTGCTTATAATATTCAAGAAATTCAATAATTCTCTAAGGAAATTTTTGGTCTTAAAACATTATCAGAAACTTTGTTTGGAAAAATTCCTCAGAAAATGTCAGTTTGGTCTTCCTAGGTCCAGTATCCTTGATCCGATGGTACCCATCCAGTTGGACTATGTCCGATTCTTCTTATACTGTTATTTATTCAACTGAGTATAAAATCAATTAGTATCTCACATTTACTTTATCTGATAGAACTTAGTCCAATGAACCTTTCTCCGATAGATTTTTCTCTGATGGACTTGCTCCGATGAAACTTCATCCATTGGAACTTGCATAGATGATTGGATTTAACCTCACTCTATTGATCTTGGTCTGATGGAACTTCCTCAGTATCAACCTAAAAAAAATCTTTGGTTGGAAACTCAATTCTAGATAATTTTTTTAGAGTTTTCAATGAAAATTAATAATTAAAGTTTCACACACTTTATGAATGTATTGTGATATCCTTTTATAGGCACCCCAGAATGGTAAAAGTTGGAAAACCAATTTCACTTCCTGCTCAACAAAATTTGTAAATCCTAAATTTATCATTCATTTGAGTATTTATATTTGAATTCTTAAACTATTAATAATACTTCAGGGAGCTTCTTAAATATTCTAATAACTTCAGACTTCTTCAAGTTTAGAAAAATTCTACAGTCTGATTATCCATTAAGATTCATCATTATGATTATTAATTATGATAAAGACATGTGAAAAACTGAAGATGAACCATTACAATGACCTATTGTAAACACTGACAGTCTTCTCACACAGATGCTCCATATCAACTCTTTATTAAAACATATGAAATATCTTCAAATTATTTATCATTTTCTTTAATTCCTTAGACTGATTATTCCACATTTGATGAAGTTCCACAACCGATGACTTCATCAATTTCAACATGTATCTGAAAGACTAGTCTATACTTAAATATGATGAACATTATTAGTGCTAGTCTGATGAGTCTTCACATATTCTTGAGAAATAATCAATACCTTTTTTCTTATGGTCTTAACCGAACTGTAAGAGAAAAAATTACGAATTCTTTTTTTGACCCAATTGAAATACAATTCAAACTTTCTCAAATATTTTTCCTCTAATAAAAACTTTGCATCTGACATAAAAAGGATACCAACAATATAAATCAGTGTTAGAATCCATTACAATGGATTGGTGGAATACCATGTCTGATGGACTGATTTTGGTAGTGACTTATTTACTTCAAAAAGATCAATCTTTCGACCTTCTATTATTGTCACATCGATGATTATAATACTGATGATCTTAATTCTTATATATCTGGTGTTCCTTATACTGATGAGAAGCAGCCAGAATACTTCTTACCATTGTCTCATATCTTTCAAAAACTCCATATTGTATCATGATTTCCTTATGACTTTGAAAATTTTTATGATCAACTTCAGCATCATCTAACTTAATATATAAAGTACTGCAACTTCCCATTCTTATAGAAACTTCTTTTCTTCCAACCAAGCCTCAATATGATTGGCAACACCAGCACCCCCTTTCCATAAAATTTAGAGCATCAAAATTTTTTCTGATAACTTATGATTGATGAAATATGAAATACCAAATCATCATTAGATTCAACATCAGATCCATTTAGCATATGGAACACTTCCTCATTATGATCACCACTTTCATTTCATACTTAATATGATTTTTAGTAGCTTATTAATTTCTATCAAAATCCCAATATGAAGAATCATATTCAATGATTCATCGATGGTTTGATTCTGATTATTCATACATTTGTACTGGGTCAAAAACCAAAAAACTATTCTTCAAACATACATAATATATTGGTAATAAATACAACCAAAACACAACTTAGTCCGAACAATCCCCATTTGTGTTTTTTATCACTACCCACTTCAACCAGTTCAAAAATAATACCACTTTTGGTTTTTCTTTTCTCACCTTTTCTTTTCCCATTAATTTCTTTCTCCCCCTATTTATTTTCACTCCCCATTTCTCTTATCTCTACACTTATTGAAAATAAAATTCAAAGGGGTCATCATGATTTTTTTTCCTTATTGAAAAATTATCTCATTTCCAAGGGTTGGAAATTTTCATCTAAAAATCTTGAAATTCTTCTTCAAGAGAATATAGGTATCACATGAGTTTCTTAAAAAAGATCTTTTAACTAAAAAATATAAGTCTACACATGTGAAATATGTGTAGAAAACAAGAGTGTATAATCAAGGTTATCAATATTTTTCATAACAAAACGTTAATGTAATAAATTTTCATGTTTCTTTCAACATTCTCATTTCTGGGGAAATCTTGAAAGGATTTGTTTAAGATGAAAGTAACCTGCACCCATCTCAACAATCATATCTCAAAATCTAGGTGCATAAATAAAACTTTTAAAAACTCATATTTTTTAACCTCATTACTTTCTTTTTCAATAATAGTAAGAGACTCATCACCATAAAACTCCTTATTTAAACATATTAAATTCCCTGTAAGTCAGTATGAAAATAAAATATTTTGGGAATAAGGAGGAACCTTTGTTTTTTCTTAGAATAATCTCTCAGACTAATAGTCCTCTCCCAACCATTCCTTTTTCTTCTTCATCATGGATTTATATTGGATGAATTTTCTTCCTCCTTTTTATCCTTGTCATATTTTGTATGATTTTTATTTTCATTTGTAAAATATTCTGATAAGGATGTCAATTTATTTTTCCATTTAGTAACCTTTTGGTTACAATTACTCTTTAACAATTATTTGATTCCTTCTTCTTATTATAGCGGGATAGTCAAATAACTTTTATTAAAATTCCCTTATTGTAAACATATACTATATCTTTTCTAAATTTTCAAACCACTCTATGTTGATATATATTTTTATCAACTTTTTTCACATCTCCAAAAACCTTTTTTATTTCCCATTTATTCATTTGATTTTTTTACTTGTTCCAACTTTCTAAACATGTAAACTTGTTCTAGAAAAATAACTAAGTTGTACTTATTTTTGGATTCAACATGTTTTTTTCTCCACTTTCTTAATATACTCATATTTTTTCATCTTTCGAGTTTCCATTTTTTGTTTTAATTTTTTTTTAATTTTTTTGATATTCTATTATCATCAAATATTACCCTTGATTTATACCTATTTTTTTTGGAAAAACATGTTGTACCAACATAAAAAATATTTGTGTTCGAAAATTCTACAACACCAATAGTGACCTTTGAATCTTGATTTTTCATATTGAGTGTAAAATCGATAATTTTTTTTGTTATTTCATTGAAAATTGTGGAACACTTTGATCTGGATGAAAATTTCCTAAAGAATCTCTATATTTATTGGTGAATGAAATTTTCTCACAAATATGATTTTTTAAACCTTTATTTTCACCTTCTTTAGAAGTTTCCCCTTCAACAGAAATTTCCTTGGCGATGTTTTCTATCATTTTTATTATCTAAATTTTTGTTGTAATAAGCATTGATTGTGTTTCTAATAAATCCTATTCTTTATTAGCTAGAATAAATTTTAGAAAATCTATTATATTTTTGGATTAAACTATCTTTAACTTGTTATTATTATTTTCTTAAACAATTATATATTCATTCATTTTGATATTTTCATTTCTAGCTAATCTTTCTTCATATATTTTCAGATTTATTTCAAGATAATCAATATTAATATTCTGATATTTGATAACATTGAGATTTTTATCTTCTTTATTAATCTGGTCATTGTTCTTAATTTTTTTTCTTTCAACATCTTTATTCAGCTTCTTTCGTTTTTTCTTGACTTGATTATTCTGCTCAATTTATTTTTCAAAATTCTATTTGATTATCCATTCTATTTCTATAATTTATTCGTCATCATCATAACTATCTGAAGAATTACTTTCCTTTTTAACTTTATAAAAAAATTGAGTTAATGATCATGTTCATTATTAGATGAGTAATCATCCATCTTTCTTCTACACAGATAAAACTTCTTCTTCTTTTTATAATTAAATATTTCACTATATTTATTCCACTTTTTTTTTGAGCTTTATCATCATCTTCCTTGGACTCATACTCTTAATATTTCTTTCTAGGATAATTTTGTGCAAAGTTTCCTTTACCTTTACAATTCGAAAAATTGAGAGATTTACTTTTCCATTTCCCCTTATTGTATTTATGATAAATAATGGAAACAATTATATTGAAAACTTAAGATTATTTCTTTGATTTGAATCACTTGATTTTTATTTGAAAGAAATTTTTGGATCAAAATTTCCTTTAATTTTCATATTTTTTTCTTTTTATCATTTTACAAGTAATGAGAATACTGTGGAGATCATCCAATGATAGAGTTTCAGAATCTCTAACTTCCAAAGATGAAACATTGCCATCAAACTTATCAGATAAAATTCTCAAGATCTTTTCAACAATATTTTAGTCTACTAACTTTCCACCTGGACATATTACAGTGCTAAAAATGTCATTCATCCTTGTAAATAAGTTACCAATAGATTCATGCTCATACATTTTTATATCTTAATAATTCAACATCCAGAGTTGAAACTTTTCCTTCTTCACCTTCATATTGTCTTTATAAATGTTTTTAAACTTATCCCAGATACCTTTGGTAGTTTGGAATCCCTTTACTCTAAGAAACTAACTTTCAATCAATGATGAGAGAAAATTATTTATAGCTCTTAAATAATTCTCAATATTTTTATTATCAATAGTTATAAGAGGATAATTATCAATATGAGGATGAAATCCATCTTTAGTAGTTTCCAAAACATCATACCCATGATACATAAGATATATCAACATTCTATCTTTCCATATATGATATTTATTTCTATTGAAAACTAGAATCCTCTTATAGTTCATGAAATTGGAATTTTCTATTCGCCAAGATGGATATTTCATAGGTAACCCATCTTTAATACTAATTGTTGTTCCCAGGTAGGATTAATTCCACTTAGAGGGGGGGGGAGTGAATTTTTTGTCCTTTTTTTTACAATAGAGTTTCTTAACTTCTTTAGTAAACATTATTAAACTCTAAAACTTGTTAAATTTATCATTCAATCAAGTTTAACTTATCAACCTTAAATATGAAAGAAATATAAAAAAATGTATCACATGATATTTTTTAGGTTTGGTACAAAGAACTACTCATTTCCATGTTGGATGGTCCCACCAACATGGATTCTTTCAATGCATTATTTTTGAACTAAAATGGCACAAGTAGTGAACAATTCTAAAATCACAATAGAAAATTTCCTACTATAGTGGTTATACCCTCCAACTATCTTTTTTAGTATCCAATTTCCCACAACTGGTTATACACCCCAACAAATAATCAATCATTTTCAGCAACTGGTAAGTATCCTTAGTTACAAGCTTAACTTTCCTTCTTCTTTTTCAATCCACTTCAGAAAGTATTCACTTACTCCATAAGTAAGATAAAACAAAATTTACCGGAGTACAATATTCAAGAAATTCAACAATTAAATAAGGATTTTTTTTCTTGAAACATTATCTAATTTTTTTTTCTAGAAAACTTCTTTTGAAAAATTCAGTCCGATCAGCCTATGTCTGGTAACCTCAGTCTAATGGTCCCCATCTGATTGGCCTTAGTCTGATTCTTCTTTTACTCTTATTTCTTAAATTGAGTAGAAATTCAATTGGTAGCTCACAATTCCTTATTCAATGAAACTCAGTACAATGAACCTTGCTTCGATGGATGTCGGTCCAATGGGCTCACTTTGATGGTCTAGCTTCAATGAAGATTCATCCATTGGAATTTTCTATGATGATCTGAATGAACCTCACTCTGATGATCTTATTATGATGCAACTTCCTCAGCATCAGCCTGAAAAAAAAAACACTAGTTGGAAACTCAATTCCTGAAAAAAAGTCAGATCTCTTGGTGCATGTTAAAAATTCAAGTGTCGCACAATTTATGAATGTACTGTGCTCTCCTTTTATAGGCACCCCAAAATAATAAAGGTTGGAAAAACAATTTGACTTCTTTCTTAATGGAATTCATAAATCCCAAATTTATTAATAATTTAATTCTTCATCTTTTAATTATTAAACTCTTTATAATACTTCTTTTAGATTCTTTAATCTTCTTAAAACTTCATAATTCTTGAAGTTTACAAACATTCTTCACCCCAATTCTTTATTACAATTCTTCATTCTGATTCTTCATTATGATTAAGACGTGTGCAAAACTAAATATGGACCATTATAATGAAATATTGAAACACTAAGAGGATTATCATAAGTATTCTCCATATAAAATAATTTTTATCACATATTAAATGTATTGAATGTATTTCTCTTTTTACTTAATTCCTCAGACTGATGATTCTGTGTCTAATAAAGTTCCAAAACTGATGAATTTATCAATGTGAGCATGCATCTGACAGATCGGTCTCTACTTCACTCTAATGAATGTTATCAGTGAAAATCCAATAATTCTTCACCGAGTATTTAAAAACAATAAATAATTTTGTTCTTCTAATCTTGACCCAATTATAAGATAATAAAGTATGAATTCTTGTTCTTCTTTACCTAGTTGAAATAAAATTCAAAATTTCTCAAACATTTTACCTCTGATAAAAACTTTACATCTGACATAAAAATGATACCAAAAATATGAATAAGTATCAGAATACATTACAACAGATCAGTTTCATACCACGTCCGATGGACCGGTGTCGATAGTTACTTGTTTACTTTAGGAATATTAACTTCTAACCTTCTATTATTGTCATGCCGATTATTCTCATACCAATGATCTTTATACTTCTATGTCCAATGTTACTTACACTAATTCGAAGTATCCATAATACTTTTTATCATATTATACTCTCTTCAAAAAAATCCATCTTTTATCATTATTTCCTCATGAATTTGAAAATTTTTAATATCATCTTTAGAATCATTTGACTTTTTATGGAAAGTATTGCGACTTACCATTCTTCCAACAAATTATTTTATTCCAACCGAGTCTTAATACGATTGGCTACACCAACACTCCCCCTTTCCTTAATAAGGCTAGTATCACAAGTTTTATAGATAACTTATGATTTATGAAATAAGAAATAGAGAAGAATCATTAGATTCAACATTAAAGCCATTCAAACTCTGGAAAACTTCCACATTACAACCACCACTTTATTTTCTAACTTAATATGATTTCTCATAGCTTATGGCTTTCCATTAAAATCCCAATATGATGGATCATATTCAATGACTTATCGATGATTTGAGTCTGATTATTCATACTGTTGTACTAGGTCCAAAAACCAAAAAATTATTATTTAAATATACATCATCTATTGATAAAAAATAAAATAAAAAGGAAACTTGGTCCTAATAATTTTTTCATTAAAGATATGGAGGAATTATCTATATAGTGAAAGGTGTGGTATATATACTAACTATAAAATATCTAAGTATATTTTTACATAGAAAGAGTTGAATATTCACCAAAGAAGATGGTTAAAGTTGATCAAAGATCATGACCACTCAATACATTACCACTCTTGGAAGGAAAACAAGGTGGTTGATTCTCTGAGTTAGAAATACCATGATAGTTTTTCCATGAATTGGATTGAAATAGATCTAATATTTATGGATTTATAGTTAATGGATCATGAAATTTTTAGGAAAGGGGAAAAACTTATCTTTATTATATTAATATTCAACCATCCATCCATGAGTGGATGAAGAAGATGTAGAAGGAAGATGTCGAATTATAGATGGAGAGGAATGTTCCTGATTTCATCCATGATCATAATGGAATGATAAGGTTCATAAAATGAATATGTGTTCCATCAACACCATAATTGAAGAATGTGCTATTAGATAAAGGTCATAATTTATCAGTATCTATTCATACCAGATGTATGAAGATGTAAAGAGATCTAAAATATTATTTATAGTGGGATAAAATGAAAAGGGATACTATAGAGTATGTATCTAGATCCTAGGTGTGTTAGAAAGTTAAGGCCTCAAGATATAAGTATAAGGGTATATTATAACCATTTTCCCTACCATAATTAAAATGGAAAGATACTACCAGGAATTTACTCATCAGACTCCATAAAACATCTAAAGGGAACAATACTATTTGTATTGTAGTTGATATCCTTAAAAAACCTGTTCATTTTTCACTATTATTGAATATTTATCCCTTTATCATCTTAATTGATTATAAATTAAGAAATTTGTAGGATTTAATGGAGTAACACTCTCAATCATGTTTTATTTGGATCTTAGTTTTACCTCAAAGCTATGGAGAAGCCTTTAGTAGGTTTTGGATATAGATTTTATTTTTAGTACTACTTATAATACTCAGAAATATGGTCAGTCTAAGAGGACCATTCAAACTCTAGAAGGATTTTGGAGAGATTTATCTATGGTTTTAAAAGTTAATTTAGGCCAACACTTTCATTTAGTATAATTTTATTACAATAATTTTTTTTAATAGATCATTAAAATGGCTCCTTATAAAAACCTCTATGTAAGGATGTGTAGAACACCAACTTGTTGGGACAAAGTTAGATAAAGAAAGTTATTTGGACTGAATCTAGGTGAGAAAATAGAATATAAGGTTAAATCAATTCAATAATACATTAGGAAAGATTATAGTCAATAAAAAAATATATTGACAATCATTGGTGAGATATAGAGTTTGAAGTTGGTGAAAAGATATTCTTGTGAATATCTCATTGGAATAATGTTATGAGATTTGTAAAGAAGGGATGCAATGACCCAAACTTTTATAAATAAAATCAACATTGAAATTAAATTAAATTAATTGTTATATATTATGTATATAGAAATAACATGCACTTATTTGGTTTATTATTTCCTATCATATTTAAAATACCATTAATCATCATTATCAATGATAATATAGTCACTGAATAATGATCATATGATTTGTATAAATACAGAGTTTTGATAAATCGAATTGATTGAGTAAAAGGAATTAATGGCCTTAACCAGTAGGATCATACCCTATAAAGCCCATTTTTGGAGCTTATAAGGGAGATAGAATCACTAGGATTTTCCCTTGTCCAAGGACAATCTAATTTAAAACAACTTAATCATGAGAAAAACCATTTATGAGGGAATTTTAAGCTCATCGAGATCACGCCCCAAACCATGTATGCCAAACCACCCCATGAAAGCCTCACCATCATGAACCTTACTCTTAGGGATTTTTGGCATATTAAAGGGATATTTATCAAGAACATAATAATATAAATATGTATATTGTATATAATAATGAATATATTTTTATCTTATTATTGTTACTTTATAAATGTTTTTTATTTTGATACAATAAAACACAAATTATATTTTGGGGTAATATTCTAATTCAATTAAGGAATTTATTTTGATAAATTAATGTATTTTTGAAATAAATAATATTTTATTGAAATATTATTATTAAATAATATTTTTGAAATATAAATTATCATAAAATTTTTATGAAGTTAAATGTTTTTTTATAAGGCTTCAAAAACAGTTATTGTCAAAAACCCAACATTTCTTAATAAATATCGATCATTATTTTAAAAGTAAATATTTAAATATTTAGAAAATTATTTAGATAATATTAATATTATTTTAGGAACCATAACATCAAAATTATCTAATGGTGATTTTTTCATAATTTTCCAAGATTGTCAAATTTTTGGGTAAAAATTAAATACGGTATAAATATACAGTGTGTATTAGGACATTATAATACCAAAAAATTATTGTAATAAATACTATAAATGGTATCGCAAAACAATATATGTTTACTATTTAAAATAATGTAATATTTAGTTTATTTTATTAATTTTATAAATCCATTATGAATCCTCAAAAACCTATACTATATTTCATGGTTTTAAAGTCATTTCTTTAAGGATATAACTCACTTCCATATCAGAAAGGGTATTATTTTAATAATTTATGACCATTTACTAATAAAATAATAAAAAACCACTCTTATTTTTCATAAACTATGGTAAAAAATCATTAGAATGTTTGTAGTTTTGGTTATTTTATTATATAGAGTTCAAAACCTAACTTTGAGAAATGATAAAGAATTCCCCACTCATTTCCTATATAAACCCACACAAGATCCTATTTATCTTCACTCAAAAACTTTTTAGCACGTGATTAATCTTACATAACCTTTCTATAGTCCTCATAAGGTTCCCCAAGCTCTCAATAATCTCCTCCCAAGCATTTCGAATCACCCTATCAAGGTAAGGGATCCTCTCATTCTCATCTTTATTCAAGTATATTCTTTATCCTATGTCTTTTATCTTTATTTAATGATGTTGGGTTATGTTATTCCATATCCTCCTTACTATAAATTTTATTTATAAATGATGAGATACCCATTTCACTCTCATAAATACCTCCCATGAACATTTACATTCCCCAACTATGCTACTGAAATTTCACCGTGATTCTCCATGCCAAACAATTTTGTAGTGAATACCAATACCCATTTCCTATCATGTGTGTTCAAATTTATGCACTTATACATATTGATTGGGGAATTACATGTATGTATTACATACTCCTTTATCATGGAATAAAATATTATGATGAATTAATCCATGATGTATGATATATATAGAACACTTAAGCATGATAAAGAAATGGAAGTGATGTGTGTGCCCAATATTATATAGAGCACCAATGCATTGGGTAATGTTTTAGTCTCATGAGTTGTCATGAAAGGGATTAAGAAGATAACCTAATCCAACAAAATAATTTTTCCATCATTATGTCTTGTTATTTATCCTTTACCTATGTTTATGATGTAGTATTTTAAGTTGTTTCCAAATTTCCCATATTTACTTTATGTTATCATGCTACATCGTGCCTTATTATTCATGTTGATGATTTTCACCACTTTTATGCCCAAATTATATACCGATTTTTTAACATGTATTAATTTGTTCATGTTATTTATTTTTATTCCCTTATTGGTGTTATAGCTCACCCCTTTATTATGTATGTCCCCAGGTTATCCCATGTAGTTTTAAGTTTGAAGGAATATTATGAGAATATTAAGGAAGTTTTCAATAAATATGATGTATTGCCTATTTTAAGTTTTTATGTAATGTACCTAATTCCAAAATGAACAATAACTCTCAATCTTTTGGGTTATATTATTTTTACTCTTATGTAATAAATCAAAAATTAATATGTAATAAAGAGAAGAGTTGTTATAGTTGATATTAAAGGAAAAGTTTAGTTATTTTTTGGATTAAGATTATAAATCTCTATAAAAATCCATAGGGATAAAACTAAGCATACAAAAACATCCCTAAATTTTGGTAAAGTATATAGTAAGTGTTTTATAAAGAAAATACATACCTTTTTTAATACTATAAGTGGATGTGGCTCTAGAATAGATGTACATAGTGGTAGAAACCAAAAATACCTTGTTGAGTTGGACTCAACTGAGAACTGGTGCATGAAAATGGGCCTTACTTCACACCAAGTTTGACACTTCTAAGTTATAGGATTTGTTAAATTCATAATCTTATTATGAACTGTTAATATGGGAACAAAAATCCCATAAGAGTATATGTTAGGAAATAGATCATGTATAACATATATTTAATCCTACAAATTCATAAGTTAAGAAATAATTTTCATTTATAAGTTATCCCTTTAATGTAATTGGATTACCATTTATGTTTATAATAGTGTAAATATAATCATCCCTAATTTTACATTTATTCTAAAAAATGGTTGGAAATAGGAATAATTGGGTAAATAACCAATGTGAAGGGTAATGTGTTGACTGGACAAACAAGATTCCCAACCTGATGGGATAAGGAATCATGAAATTTGTGATGATACTCTCTTAATTTACTCAATTAATAAAAAACATTTGATCAAGAGGAGTGAAAAAATCTCCCTAAGACAGAACATGATACAATTGAGACCTTTATATAAAAAAGGTCTCTGACTTTCAATGGATCATATAATCCCTTATTCATAGAACAATGGATCAATTGCATTGAGAATATGTTCTCCATACTATAATGTTATGAACAAGAGAAGGTTTTACTATCTTTTTATCATATAGAGGGAGAATATGATCAGTGGTGGAAATTGATCAAGAATACGAAGCCTGAGTAAGATTATTAAGTGATGAGGTGGAAGGAATTCTAGAATATGTTTTTTTATAAATATTTTCTTCATGCTCTCATACTTAAAATATAAAGGGATTTTCTTTCCCTCAAGAAAAAAGATGATGAATCTATCTGATTGTATGAGGAAAAATTTACAATACTTGCATAATACACCTCCATCTTTGTCATTACCCCCAAATTCAAGATTGAAATCCTCTTTAGTGGGATAAAACCTAGTCTAAAAAAGCCCCAAATATTTGAGACTTTGATAGTTGTTAATAAATTATTTGATGTTCCCTCAAAGTAGAAATAAAGATAGGTGAATCTCAAGGGTATTATAGGAATAAGAAGCAGAAAGTGGAGTTTAATTATGATGGTATGATGGATAAATCTAATGGTGCTAAGAATTTGAACACCCCACTTGTCAAAGATACATAAAGAAGAACCCTAAAAATTTCTTAAGGGGGAATAGAAAATTCTTTAGGTGTGGAAAGGAAGGAGACCGAGCTAGCGTTTTCTAATGAGAGAACCCCACCAATGTGATGGAGGAATGGAATTCCATGGTCAAACCCTAACACATTGTTCATTGCTTAAAATTCTAGGAACTAGGGCACTTTGAAAACCAATTCACTAAGCTAAGGGATTTCATAGACAACCAACAACCTCTAAGTCATAAAGGGTGACATTTTTCATCACAACCATTAAGGTGGATCTCTAAAATTAAGTGGTGATAGGTATTCTAGTTATTCATTCAATAATAGTGAACATATATTTTGATTCTAGTTATATTAATTATTTCATATCATGCAAGTTTAGTATATCTATTCAAAAACCACCACAAAGCATGGAAGTAGAGATGTTAGTGAAAATGGAAAATGAGGAAATTATTGTATCCCAAGATTATAACCCCTACCCTATCAAAATTTATGGGATGGACTTCCCAATTAACCTTGTGATACCCCCTTTGGTGGAATTTGATGTAATTCTGGGTATGGATTGGCTTTCCCTATATATATCCAATATAAATTTCCATAATAAGGAAATCACTCTCCATATCATGAATTGACCTCAGATTATGTACAAGTAAAAGGAGAAGGATGAATATTATTTAGTACCAACATCTCTGGAATATATATTATTGACCAATGAGAAATCATATCTAGCTCAAATGATTAAGTCTAAGGAAAAGACCATCCTTAAAGACATTCCCATTGTGAGGGAATACGCTGACATGTTTCCCAAGGAATTGCTTGGCCTTCCACCTAGTCGAGAGGTTTAATTTTCAATTGAGATTATACCTAGAGAATTACCATTCTCCAAGACTCCATACCTAATGGTTTTTTTAGAACTTGAGGATATAAATAAAAAACTATAAAAGAATCTAGATAAAGGGTTTATATGCCCAAGTGCTTCACCTTAGGGTGTACCGGTCCTCTTCTTTAAGAAAAAGGATGGGTCAATGAAAATTTTCATTGATTATCATGAGATCAAAATGATCAAAATAAACAAAAAGTATCCACTGCCATAGATTTATGACTTGTTCGATCAGATACATGGAGAACAATACTTATCCATGGTGGATCTTTGGTTGGGATATTATCAAGTAAGGGTGAAGAAGGAGGATATCTCCAAGACTGATTTTTGAAAAAGGTATGGGCACTATGAGTTTATAGTAATTCCATCCAAACTCACTAATTATCTCGAAATATTCATGGAATTGATGAATGGAGTCTTTATAGATTACCTCAACATATTTTTGGTAGTATTTATAGATGATATTCTAATACAATCCAAAATAAAGGAGGAGCATGAGGAGCATTTAATAACCATTCTAAAGACGTTATGAAAGGAGGATTTTTATGAAAATCACATCAAATGAGAGTTCTGGTTGAAGGAAGTCTCATTCTTAGTTAATATTAGAATAAAAATTGGGATATATATGGACCCTTCAAAGATATAAGCAATTTAATGATAATCTAGGCCAACATCTATGATAGATATCCATAGTTTTTTTTGGATTAGTTGGGTATTATCATTGATTTTTGATTTTTTTTCATGATTTTAAAACCCTTTAACTAGGATAACTTGGAAGAGAGTCAACTTTTCTTATAATGATGAATGTGAAGAGAGCTTAAAGGAGTTAAAAAATGGATTATCACTAAACCTTTTCTCAAAATACCTACAAGTGAATAAATTTTCATGGTATTCAGTGATACTTTGAAGATTGGATTGGGATGTGTATTAATGAAGAATGAAAAAGTGATAGTTTATGCCACAAGTTAATTGAAATTTTATAAATAGAACTTCCCAACGCATGATCTAGAGTTGGATGCAGTGATCTTTACATTGAAAATATGGAAAAATTATCTATTTGGGGAGAATTGTGAAATATATATAGATCAAAAAAGCCTAAAGTATATATTCACATAGAAAGAGATGAATATACACCAATGAAGATAGTGAGTGCTAATAAAGGACTAAGACTACTCAATCCACTACCATACTAGAAAATAAAATAAAGTGGAAGATTATCTAAGTTGAAAGGATCCAAAAATGATGTCATTGATGATAACTGAGAAGGATCCGAGCTTCCTAGACTTAAAAATATTGGACATGGGAATCATAAAGAAAGGAAAATCTTAAATCCTTTAAAAAATTATTTCTCATGAATACTTTATGGAGAAGATAAAGGATGATTAAAGAGATGATGTGGGAATTTAGAAAAAAGTATAAGCTATAAGAAAAAGTAAATCCACAGAGTTCAACATTAATGGAGAAGGGGTTTTTAGATTGGGTTCATGACTATGTGTACCATCAAATCCATTTAAAAAAGGAACTGTTGTATGATTCACATAGTTCAGACTTATACATCCATCAAGGGATCACAAAGATGCATCAAGATCTCCAAGATAACTATTGGTGGGACAATATGAATAAGGAGATAATGTAATATACATTAATATATATTGTATATCAACAAGTGAAGGATTAAAAGAAAAAATAAAAAGGGATGATACAACCATTACCCATACCTATGTAGAAATGGGAAAAAATCACCATGGACGTTTTCACTGGTCTTCTGAAGATTTCAAGAGGAAATAATGCTATATTGGTTGTGGTGGATCATGTTATAAAGACTAATCACTTCATTGAAATTCAAGAGGATTTTTCACTTAATCAACTTTCAAGGATATACATTGGATGAGTGGAATGTTTTTATGAATCACCACTATCGATTTGATCTAATTGATACTGAAGATTTACCTCCAATTTCTAGAAGAGTCTCCAACACAATCTAAATATGGAGTTTAACTTCAAAATGACTTATCACCCTCAAAATGATAGCCAATCTGAGTGGACTATCTATAAATTCAAGGACATGTTGATAGAATGCTTAATTGAATTAAAAGGGTAATGAGATCAATATATTACTCTATTCAAATTCTCATATAATAACAGTTTCCACTCAATCATCCAAATGGATCCCTATGAATACTTTTATAGGAAGAGGTGTTGAACACATTTATGTTGTGATTAATTTGAGGAACACAATATTATAGGTCCTGAAATGGTCAATGAAATTGTGGAAAAGGTCAAGGCTATTCAGCAGTACAACAAGAATAATCAGAGCCAACAAAAGATCTTTGCTAACAATTGTGAAAATACCAAGAGTTTGAGTTTAGAGAAAAGTTATTCCACCATATATCTCCATGGAATAAATTCATGATATTTGGGAATAAGGTAAATCTTATTCCAAGATACATCAGTCCCTTTGAGATCCTTAATTACATATAAGTGGTGACCTATCGACTAACACTCCCACCTGACAAATCTCAAGTACATGATGTGTTTCACATATCAATCTTGAAGAAGTACATACCTTACCCCACACATGTAGTAAAAAAATGAGGTGGTATCATTGGAGAATGATCTTTACTATTAAGAGAATCCAAAAATAAGGCAATGCACCTTGTAAAATTACTATAGAGAAACCAAAAGTTTGAATAAGCAATATGGGAACTATAGGAAGTGATGAAATAGAATTACCCTCATCTATTTTAGTGGGTGAAGTGAAAATTTTGAGGGAAAAATTTCTGAATGGGGGGATATTATAATGACCTAAACTTTTATAAATAAAATTCCCCTTGAAATTTATTTAAATGAATTGATATATACTATGGATATAGAAAACACATGCACTTATTTGGTAATTATATCCTGATAGATTTAAAATTAATTTAATAATCATTACCGTTGATAATATATTAGTTGAAAAGTGATCATATGATTAGTATAAATATAGGATTTTGATATATCCAATTGATATAGAAAAATGAAGTGATGACCTCAACCAATAGGATCATACCCTATTAAGCCCATTTACAGGATATTACAAGGGATATATAATCACTAATATTTTCCATTGACCAATACCAAACTGAGTTCGAACAACTGAATCAAGATCTAAACCATTTATGGGATAAGTTAAAGATCATTTAGATCACAACCCAAACCATGTATGTCGAACCACCCCATGAAAGCCTCACCATCACACACCTTACACTTAGGGTTTTTACTGGTTTATTAAAGGGATATGTACCCATAATAATATGAATATTTATATTTTATATAATAATGAATATATTTTCATATTATTATTGTTACTTTATAAATTATTTTTATTTTGATACAATAAAACCCAAATTATATTTTTGTATAGTATTCAAATTCAATCAAGGAATTTATTTTGAAGAATTAATGGATTTTTTTTAAATAAATAACATTTAATTTAAGCATTATTATTAATTTTTATTTATTAAGTATAAATGATCATATAATCTTCATGAAGTAAAATGTAATTTTTATATGGGTTTGAAAACATTTATTGTTAAAAACCCAATATTTCTCAACAAATGTCGATTCTTATTTTAAAAGTAAAAATTCAAATATTTAGAAAATTATTTAGATAAAATGAATATTGTTTTTTTAATCAGAACATAGAAATTATCCAATGGTTATTGTTTCATAAACTTATGAGATAGTCAAATTTTGGAGTAAAAAATAAATACGGTATAAATATACAATGTGTATTATGACATTGTAATACCCCAAAATAGATGTAATAAATAATAAAAATGATATCCATGACTAAATATAGGTTTCACATTTAAAATAATTTAATATTAATATTAATTTATTAATTTTATTAATCCATTATGAATCCTCCAAAACCTATAATATATTTTAAGGTTGTAAAATCATTTGTTTAAGGAAATGACTCACTTCCACATTAGAAAAGGTATTATTTTAATAAGTTCAGACCTTTAGCTAATAAAATAATTTAAACCACCCATATTTGGAAGAAAACATGGGAAAAACTATGTTAAGATTTGTGGTTTTGGTTATTTTATTATATAGAGTCCAAAACCTAAGGTTGATAAATGATAAAAAATTCCCCACTCATTTCCTATATGAACCCAACCAATATCCAATTTAACTTCCTTAAAAAAACATTGGAGAATTTAATTAATCATACTTACCATCTATAGAGTCCTCCCAAGGTTCCAAAAATCTCTTAAGAAGCTCGTCCCAAGCATTTGGAATCACCCTCTCAAGGTAAGGGTTCATGTCCTTCTCCTCTTTATTCAAGTATCTTGTTTATACTATGTATTTTATATTCATTTAATAATGTTGGAATTTGTTATTATATATCCCCATTACTGTAAATTATATATATAAATGATGATATACCCATTTCACTCTCATAAATCCCTCCCATGAAAATTATTAAACCCCCATTATGCTACTGAAATTTCACCTCAATTTTCCATACTAAACAATTGTGTAGTGAATACCCACACCCATTTACTATTAAGTGTGTTCAACTTTATGAACTTATACTTATTGATTAGGGAATTAAATTTATGTATTACACATTCCTTTATTGTGGAATAAAATATTATGATTAATGAATCCATGTTTTATGATCTATGTGGAACACTTAAGCATTAGAATGAAATGATAGCGACAGGTACACCCAAAATTATATTGCACTCCAATGCATTGAGCAATGTGTTAGTCTCATGAGACATTTAATAGGGGATTAAAAAGTAAATATAATCCACTAAATGAATTATTACATCATTATGTATTTTCATTTATCCTTTAATTATGTTTATGATGTAATTTTTTAAGTTTTTCCACATTTCCCATGTTGCCTTAATGTTATCATGCTATATCATGCCTTATTTTTCATGTTTATGATTCTCACCCCTTTTATTCCAAAATAATATTTAAGTTGTCTAACATGTATTAATTTATTAATGTTATGTAATTTTAATTTCCTTACTGGGATTTATATCTCAACCCTTTCTTATGTATGTCCCAAGTTTATCCCATGCAGTTTTATGTTCGAAGGAATGTTATGAGCATGTTAAAGAAGTTTTCAATAAAGATGGCATATTATCTGTTTTAAGTTGTTTTGAAATGTGCCTAATTACCAAATAAACTATAATTATGAATATCTCGGGTTATATTATGTGTAATATTATGTAATAAATCATGGATTAATGTGTAATAAAGAGTAGGGTTGTTATAAGGTAATGCTAAGACCTAGATATATTGGTCCCTTAAAAACTGTTGATCACATTGGGACGGTAGATTATCGCTTAGAGATTCCACCGAATATCTCTCAAGTTAACTATGTGTTTAATGTAATCTCTCAAGGAAGTAAATACCTAATACTTCACATATAATAAGCTTAGAGTTTGTACATTTTTTAGTAAGATCTGTGTTATGAGGAACAATCAGTGCATGTTATGGATCATAGAGAAAAAGTGTTATGAAATAGTACCACTCATTTGGTCAAAGTTTTATTATGAAACCATAAATTTGAGGTATCCATGGGAATTTGATGATGAGATGAGTTATAAGTATCCACTATTGTTTTTATTGGAGTGATGAAATTTAAAGGTAAAAATTCCTATAAAGGGGTATAATGTAACCCCCTTAGATTTTATTATATACCACTCTTTAAATAAATTTATTTTTTTGATAGCTGACTTTACACACAACAACGAGTTTAAAAGAACCACAAAAAACTATTGAAATGTTATTATTTGATAGTTAAATCATTTTATAAATCATCATGTTAATGTCATCTGAGGTTCATTTTTTGGGATTTTTCTAAAGAGATTTATTTTTTAGTAAATAGTGAAAAATACTGATTTAGGAATAAATATCATTTATTTAATTTAAATAAATTAATTTTAAAGTCCCATTTTATTTTGGATTTGGTATAATAGTGATTTAATACATTTTATTCAATACAATCAAATTAATTCCATTAGTATTGGTATTTTATATTATTTTGATATAAGTTAATTTTTAGGGTTAAAAATGTTTTTATCTAAAAACCATTTTCATTAAATTTTATACATTTATATTAAAATTAATTTATTAATATTATTAAAATTAAAGAATGAAAAATTTATTCCATATTTGGAATCATGTGCTTTAGATTTGGTAATTTGGACCCTTTTATTTTTAGGCATTATGAATAGTAACCATGGTAAAATTTATCATTGTTGTAAAGTGTAAATCGAATAATTAAGTTTAAAAATAACGTGATAAGGAATTAAAAATATATCAAAAAACTGAATTTATTTCATTGTATGATATTTATTCTACTATATCAACCCTAAATTTTAATATATGGAATTTTGGGGCCATTTTCCTTTGATAACAACATTTATATTATTTTAAGTAAAGAAAAATACAATATGCCACTCGCTTGCTTTTAAATTTATCTTATATGTTAATATAGGGATAAAAATAAGTTTTAAATTAATATTAATGTTTATTTTTATAATAATAATTTTTTTTATTTTGGTTATTTATTTCTAATTCTTAGTGATTATATAATTACCATAAATTCTTATGCAACACTAACACAATGTTGGTGCAAGCAGTGAAAAAATCAAAGTAAATAATTTTAAACACATTAAAAGTAATGTTTGTTGGATGAATTTTAGTGTAAATTTTTTTATAGGTACTAATAAGGTATTATTAATGGTGAAATTTATTATATTTTAATTCCATATTTTTCTTGATATCTTTAAAGTCAAATTATGTGAATAGTTCTTAAAATTACTTTAATAGTTTTTATGTTAAATAATATTTTATAAAATTATTTAAAAATCATAAAATTATTTAAAGAGGAAAATTTTGATTATAAATGGTATATAATTTCACGTCCTTGACATTTATGATCATATTTTTACCTTATATTTAAAATTATAACCTTCTAAAATTGAAAAATTTGTTACCACAATTAAGGTTAAAATTGGTTAACGAAGGGGTTAAACTAAATGAAAAGATTTAAAATAAAAATTAAACCTATACTAATTTTATTGGTTGAACGGATTTAAACCATATACTATATTATATTTTAAATTATTTCCCCAATTTTAGTTTCTCATGAAAATGAATTTATTATATTTATATATTTTTATTAATTCTATGTGTGTCCTTTTATTCACAATAAATAGACACCGCCTATCCTATCTTATATACGCCACATAGAGCCACTTACCTAAACATAAATATATAAAAACTCATATAAAAAATACTTATACAATTTATATAGGTTGTTATCTTACCAAAAGACCAGCCCTAGGTCCCCTAATAGGAGATCTAAATGATCTATTTCGAAGAAGAAGTAATCATTTTCACCTAACACTTTCATTTTTCTTCTTATTTTACAATGTTCAATTTTGTCCTATACATTCCAATATGATCACACTATAATTTTCCATATAATTATATGTTATTATGTTTATGTAATAATATTTATCTATTTACTTCCCTATAAAATGGGAAGAAAAACCATCACTCATGTGTATGGTGGACTACCGCCTCACGAATCAATATAATTTTTTCCCATCACCACCTCACATGAATTATAATAATGATGTAACTAATGAATATTTATATGATAATTATTAAATAATTATAATTATATAAATATAATAATATCATATACTTACTCACCTTTTTACTCGTTATAAAAAAGATAACATCGCTCATGCGTACGTGAGAACCACCACCACCACAAAACGATGCAATTAATTTTTCATGTCCACTCTTCATGAATGATTATAAATTTGAATATAATGTATATTTATGATATTTATATCATTATTAAAATTATGGATATGATAAAACCATGATAAAAATATGAGGATCATAATTTCCAAATTAAAACATAAATGAAAAATGAAGTAGTTAACACCCAAAATAACGATAATAATAAAATATTATTAAAAAATAGGTGATAATATGTTATAGTTTGATCATATAAGATATTATAGATATTTATATTATTATATAATGTATATATAATAAGTATAAATTTATTATAAAAGAGTTTAAAATAATTCATGAAGCAATACCAATTTGAGGTAAGGGGTTTCATAACTCAATTTATTTTCCTTGGGTTATATTATTTCTTTATTGTCTATGTTATGCCAATATTATATGTGTAATGAGGAGGATAGCCATGTTCTCCCACGGAGCACTCACTTGAGCACACCCTTCTTCCGCCTAGGGTTTCCTCGCGACGGCGCGACTCTTTCGACCTATTCCTTTCGTCTTCGTTCCTTTCATCTTTCCATCTTTCTCTCATCTCCTTGCATCCGAGATCTTGTTATGGTTATTTCATCTTTCATGGTGTTGCTGTCGAAGGGGGTTCGCTATGGAAGCCTCAGGCCACTACAGCCTACTCTGATCTTGTGTTCCACCGCACCTCTCCAGATCATATCTGGAGCGATGGTTCATCTTGGTTTTGGGATTTTTGGATCAGCGGTCGACAGTTTTCAGGCACCCTCCAGAGTCGGCTCATTCTCTTCTTTTTCTCTGGTTTTAGCATCGTCTAGATGTCATCGTTCGGAGCCCTCGGCCGTTCAAACCTCTGCCCTGACTTCACATCCCTCGACTCCTATCCTGGTCGGATCAAGAGCGGTGGCTTCTCAGAAGTTTTGGGAGGTGAGTTTTGATGGCCGACGGTGCCCCTCGTTCGATCTGATCTGGTTTTCTTCTCCCTCGATGTTCAGGTTTCGACATCATCCATTGTTACCAGCGCTGCCCGTCTTGACTATGCTGAAGATGTTACGGTTTTTTTTTGATCGAAATTTGTTCGCATGGTGTTGTTTCCGAAGGAGGAGATCGTGGTTTGAAGCTTCGTTAGGACGCCTGCCTACAGGAGTTCGACGACCGACATTATCAATGGATAAGTAGGTTACAATGGTGGATAATGGTGAAGTGGACGACATTGACGGGATGGTGATGACAGTGAAGTATGATGGTGATGGCGGTAATCCTGACTTATCTTCCCAATACACGCGATCTTGTAGAGCATGCGGTGGTATGGTTTTCAAATTTGAATGTGTTCTATTGGTTTTGGTTTTGAAATTCGAATTTTGAATTTTGTAATGTTGCTGTTGTATTTGAGGTTTGAAAGTGTTCAGTTCCCACTAACCCATAAAGTGGATTTAGAAAATTTAAAAAAAAAGACATTTGGATGTATATGTGTAATGAAATTTTATTATTTGATGTTTTATTTAAATTTTATTTATTTGGATTTATTTTTTTAAAAATAATCACTTCTTAGATTGATTCTCACTTCAATATTATGATATTTGTAAGGGATTTCATTTCAATTTACACTCCATTTTGACATATTTGGTATTATGAACCTATTTAATTTTATGTGGTGTATATAATTACCCTTTTATGTATTTAACATGAATATATACTTATCCATGATGATAAAATATGTAAGAATATATTTTATAATCTCATTTTTTGGATTTATTATATTTTTCATTGAAGGAATCATATAATACATCCTTCATAAACTCCATATATTTTCTTATCCAATGGATATTTAAGGAGTTTACATGTTTTCTTATAAATTTTCATCTATTTTTAAATTGAATAAAGAAAATAAATATTTAAAATAAAATATGATCTTATTTCTCTTTTTTGATTAGGTACATTTTTCTTCTATGTCCATATTTTTCAAAAAATGTTTTACAAAAGTCTTTTTTATTTAATAAAATTATCTATAAAGAAAATTTTATGTTATCAGTGAATTATTTAATAAGTTTTAAAGGATTATTTATAATTTTTTTATGAAAGGGGTATTTTCAAATTCCATTAAAAAAGTCAAAAGGAATGTGTTTTAATGTATACGATGTTAATAGATTTTTCTACTGCTATAATTGTTTTATATAATTTATCTTCTTTTATAAGTTTTCAATGGTTTTAAAAATAAAACAATTTAATCAAATATCATTTTAATGTTTTATTTCCATTTTATTTTATTATTTAAAGGTCATTATTGTGTTATAAATCCTATATTTCCAATGAATTGATGATTATCTCTCATCTCTTGATAAATTTTGTGGTCATTAACTTTATCTTGAAACATTCACTTTGTTGTGATCATATTTCGTTATACATATCCATATTATTTATACCATGAATATGATTATTTTGTAAAATATATACCATTTCTACATATGATGTTTTACTATAAAAGTTATTTAGTTTACTGAGGAAATCATGATATTTTTTATTATTTACTCAATATAGATATTTATTGGTAAATCATATTATTTATGAATTAAATTGATCATTCAATATATTAGGATTGAATTAGATATAAAGTGGTTAGTGGGGAACAAATTATATATACCCTTGATGTATTGACAAGTCTCATGAAATAAACTAGTTGGATGGCCTTAATAAATGGGGTTTTGATGTCTACCTACCCATCAATTAAACTATCCGAGTGTAAGGCATTGACAGTAAAGATATCATGATATATGTGATCATGACATCAAACATTAAGAATTTCCTTCATTGAGAATTTAGTTATCATTATCTGAGATATTAATGTATTAATATTATCCATTGATGCATTTAATTCTCAATTTGTTTATTGAATAACATGTGTTTTCAGTTATTTAACTTTCTATATTGATTATGCCTTATTTACTCATGATAGATTCTACTATACATAACCCTTACTAATCATCTAATCTCACCCTTTAATTATTTTCCTTTCACAAGGATATAAAAGAGGATATTATAAATGATATCAAGGATAAAGGAATATTTATTATGATATGTTTTTATATTTCCAATGTAATATGGGAATCATGTATATATTTGATTCTTCAAGGCTGCTTAACTAATTGACCCTTGGTGATGTGATCCCATTTATCTCATGATGATGTAATAAAGTAGACACTAAATCTTGGTTATGAGATTTTGGTTTATTATAGAAATAATATAAAGTTTTTTCATGAATATAAATAATGTTTCTAATAGTGGCATGTGATGGTTACAATATCTCTTTCTCAAATATAAATATTTATATTAAAGGAATGGGTAATGTTAAAACACAAAAGAACCAAAAAACTACTATGAATTAAACCACATAGTGGTTTGGTATGGAACCTTTTAAAAAACCAAAAAGGGGGTGATAGATTCAAAACTTTTACAGAAAAAATAACTCAAAACATAAGATAGTTAAATAAAAAAATCTAATAATGGTTATTTTATGATGTTGGTAAAAAAAATTAAACAAAAATTTATTTAATCTTATAAATTTTTTAAACTTTTAAAGTTTTTTAAGATGAATT
This sequence comes from Viscum album, assembly GCA_963277665.1. Taxonomy (NCBI): domain Eukaryota; kingdom Viridiplantae; phylum Streptophyta; class Magnoliopsida; order Santalales; family Viscaceae; genus Viscum; species Viscum album. The sequence goes on from OY728164.1 coordinate 1,170,038,768, forward strand.
TTAACTTTTTTAAGGGTTCCCTAGTGGGTAAAAAATTATTATAAAGATATATCTGCTCATGGTACTTTTAACAGTTTAATAGCATCAATACATATTAAATTTATTTTTGTTAGGGTAAAGATCCAACTTTTGAGATTTTATTTTAACATTATAGTATTCTATGTTGTATGACACCAATTTATATTCACCAATATATATATAGGTATATTATAATAATTCTATTTTAAGGTTTATCATTTTATCAATTGGTTTAATTATTTTTTTGTGTTTGGGTTCTATGAAAATAAAAAAATTATCCAGATACTATAATATAACATGGAAAACATCATACTATTAATGGTTTAAGAAAATTAATAAAAGTTATTTTTTTTGATAAGTTAAAGATCTAACTTTTGAGATTTTATTTTAACATTATATTTGACTTTGTTGTAGTACACACCACATGATGGTCTAAAAATATATTTATAGGTACATTATAGTAATGATAAGTTAATATTTATCCTCTTATAAATTGGTTTAATTACTATAGTTTTCTATGTTAGGGTTCCAAAATAGGTAAAGGATTATCCCAATGCTATATCAGAACATGTAAAACATCCTACTATTAGTGATTTACAAAAATTGGCATAAGTAAAATTTATTTTTGATTGGTTATGTATCCAAATTTAGATATTTTACTTTGACATTATATTTATTTGTATTACAAAACAAACTACTTGCTAGTCTAACAACATATTTACACATATATTATATAAATTATAAGTTAATTTTTATACTATTATTATTTGGTTTAATTAATATAGTTATTTATAATTGGGTAACAAATAAAGTAAATAATCATTCAAATACTTTATCAGAGCATGGACACCATCATAATCTTAATGGTTTTACAGTATCAGTATAAGATAATTTTTTTTGATAAGTTAAATATCCAAGTTTTGGGTTTTTAACATTGTAATTGTGTTCCATAACATAAAACATCCTCATGTAACAACATATTTACATGCATATTATAGTAATGATAAGTTATAGATCATCCTCTTATTAGTTTGTTTAATTAATAGATTTGTTAGTGTTTGGGTTATAAATTAGACAAATAATTATTCAAATACTATATTAAAACATGGAAAACATCATACTATTAATAGTTCACCAGCATTGATACAAGTTAAATTTATTATTGATTGGTTAAGGATATAACTTCTGAGATTTAATTTTAACATTATAGTTGCTTGTGTTGTTGGATACACTGTCTACTATTTTAACAACATATTTACAGATGAATTATAGCAATGAAAAGTTAAGATTCATCCTTTTATCATTTGTTTTAATAATAATATTTTATATGTTTGGATTACCCAATCGAAAAATAATTATTGTAATGATATATTAGAACATGTAAAAAATCCTAATATTAATGGTTTGATGGCATCATTGCAAGTTAAATTTATTTTTGATAGGTTGAGGATCCAAATTTTGAGATTTTATTTTAAAATTATAGTTTTATTTTTTGTAGAAAATATCGCCTACTTGTCTAGAAGCATATTTATAGACAATGTGGAACTAAATCTATAGATATAAATTAAACCTACAATTCATATCTAGAGTTAAGAATACAAATTATGTAATTGTTCCCTTGTTAAATGATTTCTTTATGTATTTATATATTGTGATTAGTTATATACATAATATTTTTATAGAATATATTGGTTAACTATTTAACTAGGCATGTTTTATTAAATGGATGGTCAGTATCCCTTTACTTTTACGATTTTTTTTAATTTCATAACAACTACATATAAATTCTAGCTAAAATAATGGACAATCAAACTATTAAAAATCATGAAATTTCAATGTCATTATAGAACAAAGTTAAATAACATTTAAAAATTTATAATCAAATTGAGTTAATACTATTGAAATGTGGAATTATTCACATTAACCACATATATATCAACATTTACATATAAATTTTTACCCACTAACTAGCTTTAGTTCATGTTTTCCCTAGGCTTCCTAGAAAATTGTACAAAATACACATTTTTAGAAAACAAATTTTTATTGAGAGATTATTATATATTGTAGTTGGTTTATTACTACCTTCTACATTACATGAAAAATAATTACAACATAGTATATAATATATTCACATTTCTAGGGAGCATCATCCACTTTGAATGAGGATTTAGTTTTTCAAAACAAATTTGGAAATTTATCCTTAATAAACATCTCCATAGAATTTATATGTAGTATTTCACAAGATAAAATGATACAATTAGTAGTATGTAGTGATAGAATAACATTTCTTGAATTAAACACCAATAAAGGATAATGTACCAGAATTTTAGCATCACTTGTGAATGTATTATGACTAATATTTATGGGGAGAGACTATATAAAGTTAAATAAGTGGAATATTTTTTCCTTTATATTGAAAATAAGATGTGCCAAATATAGTTTGATAGTATTAATATGTATTAAAATGATTTCCAATAATGAAAAATGATCTAAAATTGTTTTCTTAATGAAAACCAATTTCATTCTATCACTATTTTAAAAATTATAACCTTTAGTATGAAATCATTTATAATATGTATTATATAATATTTTAAATCTTGAAAATGGAACAATTAATTTACTAATTATACAAGTACTCTTAATAAATATTTAATTATTAAGGAACATCCTATTTTCTACTCCAATAAAAAATTATTATTAATGATATTCATATATGAGTTAATTACTTGGTTTTATTTAAATAGGCATACTAAAAAACAATATATTAGTGGGATATCAAATTTGAAGGATTAAAAAATTGTACCACTAATTATCACTCAGCTTCTATTCAGGGATTTATTTAGCATCCCAAATATATTATCAAGTTAAACAATATGTTTCTTTTTTTCAAACTCCCATCCAACACCACTTTTATCAGAAGAATTTTATTTAAACATATCATGTAATATAATTATAAAGTTGGTCTATTGAAACATAATAGGGGAAGCATGTTAGTTAGGCTCAACATCATAAATCCATCTAGTAACTTGAAATTTGTTTTAATATACCATTTATTTTCTTTCACCCAAATCTATATATTGATTTAAATAGAAGAACACATTATTATTTCACTGTTCTCGATAGAACTATAATACATGAATAAAATTTTCATGTTAGTAGTTTTTTAATATTAATTTTATCTTTAAATTACTATTTTTATTATTTTTGTTTCATAAATGTATGTTTATTATGGTTTATTTGGATTTATTTCTCTTGACTTAACATTTTTTATCAGTGATCTTGTTCGATAAGTTTAAGGTAAAACCTCCATAACATTCATTATAGGTGTAGTAAACATTTAGTGTGTTAAATCACCTTTTTAAATGTTATACTTCTCGATCACAACTTCTTCCATCTCCCTCTAGAGTCATGGTTACTATAATGACATCCTTTTTACTCATTATGGATACATGTTATTCCCTCTCCTTTCCATTTAACATAATCACTTGATCTTAACTTCCATAAAACTTACTCCATATCCCCTCCCCTTAGATTCAACTTATTCCCTCTCTTATTCAACATCCCTTGATTCCACAATAGTCTATTCCTTTATTTTTTTTGAATTTCTTATTATATGTTTTCACCTAACCTTACAACTTATAATCTTTATTTTTTAATTTCCCAATTTTAGCTTCATGTATTTCAACAACTTTATTGGAATCACAACTACTTCCCTTAACTCCAAAAACAACTTATTTATTCCACTTTGTCACTTTAAGAGGTTGAGGTGTATAGTATGGTCCAACAACATTAATATTAATAAATTAGATAAAATTCTTTCATTTAAATTTTTGTGTTAAGAAAAATTATTATTAGATATTAAAAAATTCATTTTTTCAAAACTTACATTACCCAATGACAATGAATCATCATTTTGTTTATTTTTAATTATTATATTCAAGGTTTTTATACTCCTCTTAATAAATGGTACATCATCAATTTCTTTATTCTCATCTATGATTCTAGTTATAGGATAATACCAATACTATATTTACAATGTACTAACATTAGAAGAAATTAATGTAGTACAAAACCATCATTTTATGTAGTCAAGCATAAAATTAATGATAAAAAAGACTCATAAAACTTAACAAGGTTGTATTGTTAATCTCTAATAAACTGAATCAGCTGGTCATATATCACATGAGACCAGGATAATGTTTTTATTTCAACTAAAAACTCAACCAAAGAAAAAAATAACTAAAGTAACAAACCTATTTTGGGTATCGAAACAATACCCAAGTCAAGACTTCCATTGATCCAAGGGCGTTCCCTGATCCTCAGGGGTTGATGAATAGTGATGCGGGTCTTCACATTCCTATGAGGAATGATTTATCCATTGTGATTAGATGTATAATTCATAACTAATTTCTCTTTAGGATCTAGAATTAAATGTACATGTGTTGGATTCCTCAAAGATAAATATATAACATGCTCTATCCAAAATAAATAAAAACATGAAAAAGATAAATACATCTCTCTATAAACACATTTAGATGATGGAATCAGTCTATATGTAACCATACCAAAAAATGAATTTAAAAAAATATAGACTTAGTGATACTAAATGGAATGAGATATGTGTCCAATCTACTCATTTCAAACACAACCTCCCACTGTAGTACCACTTGAAGACTGAATACACAAACTCCTACCATCATCCAACTAAATTAGTAATACATCCAATAACTATCCATATACTAGAAATACCTAAAATGCAATAAATGAATATTCATTACCACCAAGGTATTTATCCAGGGTGGGATCATGTAGATACTTATTAATGAATATATAATAACCTGTGTCCTAACTATAATGATTGAGGTGTTATTAATTCTTTAAGAGAGAGTTTTTTATGTTTAAAGTATAGGTTCATTTTATTTTTTGGTTAGAAGGGGGATAATTTTTCATTTTAAGAATCAAATATGGAATTGAGTGTTTGAGTATAGAATTTTAAGAATTTTTAGGGTTAGATTAATTTTTTTATGAGGTTAAGATGATTTAGAGATGATTTTTGGGCATTTGAATGGGTAAATTCAAAGTGGCAGTGGAAGAATTAGGCCACAAGAGTTTCGATCGATACCACTAGATGTCCGATGGATCTTACCAGAGTTTTAGTGGAGTGCATACATTTTTTTAAAGTAGGAAAAAGTTAATTTTTCCCAACCATCCTTAAAACCCCTAAAGGCCCTTATAACTTCATTAATCTTATCCCAAAACTCATTATTTGGGAGCTCCTCCATGGTATCTCCTTCTTTTATCTTTCTCCACTTGGTCCAAGGGTGTTTTGAGCCAACCCGTGCATAAAATACATGAATATTTCATCATATTAGGTGCATATTCAATAAAAATCATATTAATTCAAACCCAAGAACCTAAAGGTTTAGTGCCTTTGGTGACTATGTATATAAACAACTTATTTTTAATTGTCTTAAACCTTTATCAAAAGTAATATTTATATGAGAAACCATTTATACATATATCATAATTAATATCTTTTTTCATAACTAGTGGAAATTAAAATATTGTAAAGGGTGATCTATAATTATTTGTAAAGGAAAAACATGGGATATATCATTTGAATATCATAAGTGACCATAATACGAGTATGTGGTTATGAGAAAATAATCAAATTGATTGACATAATTCAAGAAAATCATAACCAATAATACATGGATCAAAATTTATAAATCAGTTCATATAAATCATAAGTCAATAACCTTAATCTATGAGATCATAACATAAGCATCAAAAAGTAGTGTTACCACAAGCATGGAAATCATATATCAAGGCTACTCTCTAAGAAATTCATCATATAGTAGGCTTGGGATAACTGCATGTGTACCTTATTGGTATTAGGATAAACATATGTGTTCTCTATTGGTCTTGGGATAACCATCCATATACCTTCTAGGGATTGGGATAAACACCTGCAAACTCTCTAGGGTTTAGTATAAACACATGTGTATCCTCTTGTGCTCGGGATAAACACCCGTGCACCCTCTTGGGTTTGGGATAACTACCAGTGTACCCATTTTATCTCATGAGATATATTTTTTCACCCAATTAATTATAGTTCTATAAAAAAAAACTCATCACATAAATATAAACTATTCATATACATTCCATAAGAATATGAATGTATTCACTATTCCTTCAAAGCTTAATTAGACCATGAAAAAGAAACATGTTTTATGAAAATTTCATTAAAAAATAATCAAAATACATTCAAATAAATAAGAAGGATGGTATAATTAGAATATATACCTAGTTAATAATAATGGTCATTAAAGTATGTTGACATATATTAAAAATATTTTTATGAAATCATTTGAAATATGATTAGAAAAACTAGAAGAAAAATTATTTTATTTCAATAAATTTTAAAAAATAAAAACTCATAGGACAATGGAAATATGAATTTGTTTAAAAGACTATTGGAAATCATAAATGAATATTAATAATTAATAATGACTATGATGATGTGAAAATGAGGTCAAGTGGGAAATATTAAAAAAAACATTTTGTAACGTCCCGACCTGGAATACACTAAACTGGTGCTCTAATCCAATTCACCATAAGTCTTGATGTGTGCCTCCCCATATGCCAGAAGCCGCCGACTAGCAGTGAGAGCCTAGGGTGTGATAGTTGGGAGACTATTCCCTCATACCAGAGTAAGAAAACAATGGAAATAACTAATTATCTTACCCAATAGAAAGTAAACAGAGTGCAGAAGAAATAAACAACTGAAATAGTATAAGATGTAATAGTAAAATGCTATAAAATCCCAAACAACTATACAATAAAATACAACCCTGGTCACCCAATGGGATAAACATACAGATAATATTAAAAAAGAAACTGAAAGTAAAAGTATAGGGATCTACTACTAACTCCGAGCCAACCCACGTACCTGATATCTAGACACTGTTTAACTACAACAACCTGATCAGTAGAACCACTCGAGCAGCGCTCCTCGATCATGAAACACTGGGTCTCAGACCTATCCACCATGAAAATCATGCTCAACCTAAAAAATAGAATTAAGGTCTACACGTACACTGAGGTGAACATGTAAGGGTGAGAAATAATCTTAGTATTCCACCCTGACAAGAAACCTATAACTATGCTGCTAAAAGTGTATACAACAACAACATGCTCAACCTAGCTGGAACACAAAACAAAGTGACGTACACCAAATGTGCAACCACAGTCGATCCCAGGGTCTGTAATCCTTATCAACTAAGAAAGTTCCACCATGAATGTCTATATCTATATACATATACATGTATTGTCCCATACCTATACATATATACATAAAAATGAATATTCATGAGTATGTGAATCAAACAACATGAAACCAAATCAGTAGTTGATACTTGGGTCAGTAATCTTGATCACATGGATATCCTATGAAAGTCATTGAGATGGACGTCATGCCACTCAAGCTTTGTATCATTAAGTCAATCTATGGGTTCATAATCCCATCGACATGTAACTACTTTGACCAATGATAGAATTATGTCTTTGAGAAAAATACATCACCATAGGGGAATGCTCATCATACACTTGGGTTCACTCGTAGTCACCTTAAATCAGTGAATAAGGATACCGTATACCAATGGAAAATCCTGTAAATAAGGATACAATATACCGACGATCAATCCTATAAGGAAGGATATCATATACTGATAGTCAATCCTGGGAAGAAAGATTCCAGGAAAAACATCCAGACATTTGGTGAGACTCCATGATACACCCCTAGAGTCCCATAACTGATTCAGAAGAATGTAATCATTCTGATCATATAACATCAAGCCTATGATCCCTGCCAAGGAATTCCTACATGGGAATCCAAATATCACTCAAGGCGTAGGAGTCATCATCCCACTGATCCCATACAAGGAATCCATCAACTGGATCCAATTATAACTCAGGGTACATAAGTCTATCACCCATTGAGCCCATCCAAGGCATCCCTAAATTGCATCCCTATATCACTCAAGGTATAAACATATCCAACCAATGAGTCCATCCATGGAATCACTCAATTGGATCCATGATTTAATCAAGGTTCAATTACATTAAACATCCCACTGAGTCTATCCAAGGCATTCCTACAACGGTAATCCTAGTATCACTTAGGGCATACAAGTTGACACATAAGGCTCAACAACTATATACCAAGAAACACTTATGGAAATCCCAAAAAGAAAATTCCACTATACACACACACACACACACACACACACACACACACACACACACACACACACACACACACACACACACACACATTCAGGCTCAATAGCCAAGTCCTAGGTAATACCTCTGGATACCTGTAAAATATCAGAAATAACATGGATTAGAAGCCAGATCCTAGGAGAGCACATACAAGCATCCCAACAAACAAGACTCCTCGCATCAGGCTCAATAGACACCAACCAGGAAGCACCTCTGGTAAACACTACTGCATCAAAAAAACAATTCAGATATGAACAAATGAGTGAGGGTTGCCCAAATTCCCAACCCAACACTACATCTATAGCCCCATGGGCTTGAAATTTTGGCATGGGTTCTAGGTGACACCCGAACACCATCTCTACCCAAACTCGATGTAACAACTTAGGGTCGGTCAAACCATGGGCAGCCAAAGGTTCCCTCAACTCAAACACAAAGATGCATTCTACTCGGGATCCTCCAAGTAAACATGAGTGAATACATCCTACATGATATCTTTAGTGAAAAGAAATGGAATAATCGTACATGGGATCCTAGAATGAATAACAATAAAGGCATCCTATAATAGGTATCCTCTTAAAGGAAAATAGAAGAGAGATCCAATAAGGGACTCCCTAGGTCAGCACACAAGCAAAGGCATCCCTCAGAGGATCCTTGGAATAATCTAGTCTCACGAACTAATAGTTCAGAAGGTAAAATCTCACAAGTAGGACATCCTCAAAAGAATAGGTCATGAGATATAGTTCACCACTCATCTCAAATCAAAGGTCTCAACTAGGTTGGTCCGAACAACCAACCTATCATCCACGCCTAGTCTCAATCTCAGGTAAAAAATGAACTTGATAACTGGAGGAAGAACCTATAAATTTATATATAAACCCCAAAATCACCATTTATATGAACTCTAAATGTCAATAAGATTCCACCATTATGATCTATCTAAAAAAATTCTCAAAATGGCCTACTCACACGCTCAATTCTGACTACCAGGGCACAAAATACCCCAAACCACTAAGCTGGAAAACATACATGGCATGTACTTTAGAGTTAATGGTGTTTACTCTTATCACTCTCCCACAATGTGTACTTAGACATGGATATAACAAAATAGGGTCTTCTTATGTAAAAGTACACATCATTTACTTCAAAGTACAAAATGTGTACTGCATAAAGACCAAAAACCCATGTTTGTTTTCACATGGTCAGACACACGACCATGTGACACCACAAGGTGTGTTCTCAGAGTACATGAAAATTTACTTAAGAAAACCTTTTCTTCCCCAAATAGGAAGAAAAAATGGCGTGTTCCCCTGGAAAACACGTTTTGCAACCTAGGTTTCTGACGGGAAAACCCTTGGATCACCCCAAACCCCTAATTTCGCCCTCAAAACAATAGATCCAGTCTTAAGAGGCCACAAGAAAGAATAAAAAGGATTTAAAAACCTAAAACAACATGTCTAAAGGGGTTATATGGAAAAAAATGTAAAATAACCTACCTTTAGGCTGAAACTAGCGAAGCTTCAGTTTATTTCACCCTCCTCGGATGCCATTCGCCAACTCTACGCGTCGAGAGCTCTGCAATGGTAACTCTCTTACCTTCCCGCTCATACTCTTTATCCCTATATAAATTCTCACTTAGATCATGATAAAGGAGGAACAAAACAAGGAGTGTGCTCAAAGAGGAAGAAGGAGGGGAAAAGAAAGAAAATAAAGAAAAGAAAAGAAAAAGAAAAAGAAGAAAAAAAGGGCCTGACCTGACCCTAGTGCTCGACTCATGTTTAGGCCCTGCCTAGGATAAACTCTCCATTACAGACTCAAAAGCGAAGATGGAATATCAATATGGTGCTCCATTTAAAAGTTATTGCTAAATGTACCTATACGAATAAATTAATATTTAATTTAATAATATTAAATATTAATTATTCCGGTAAAATTTGAACAACTCAAATTTCCACCAAACTCATATCCTAGGGTAAAAAACTTATTTTGGGACCAACAGAGTAGTTAGAAAAATTATTTGAGATCAACATGTAAGGTAAAAGACCATTTTACCCCTCACGAGTATCCAATAACAAAAATTCAAATTTCTGCTAAAAACTACACTCTGGAAAAAACCCGAGTCCTTACAAACTCCCTACCATAAACCTTCTCATTCCCACAAAGCCCAGTGAAAGGATTGAAATTGATGCTCCCAACCCAATAATCTGCACAACCAAGTTATTTGGACTATCCAAAGACCAGCCTTATAGAATTTACAACTGACTTCTACATGGAAGGCATTTAACTTGGAACAATCTGGTACTCCCCACTATAGGAATACCCCTATCATCATATCAAAAGAAAACTTCGAGCTTAAAATATCATGGAAAATTCCAAAGTTGAACTGAAAATGAAGTTCACCTCCCTCAAACAACCAATAATGTAATCCATACCATATGGATTACCTTACACCACTCCAAGAGAACAACCACAACAGGTTCCCTCCTCAATAGGGAAGAACATTAAGAAATAAAGAGGTGATCGATGTTGGGATGGAGCTCTCTCATCATAATCAAGCGAAATCAAGATAGAGAATGATTGTCTATAAACAAGAGTACACTAAGATTATTAAAAAGGGCATATATAGATCCCTCTAAGTCACTCTAACAACCTGCCAATGAATGACCATGATTTAAGCATGGGTCAACCATCTCACGGTACATAATTTATTTCATGATGTCACCTATTCCATGGAGGGAAATTCCAAAAAAACTTCTGGGATCCAGGCCCGCAATAAGTCTTGAGACATCAGTCCTTGTCTTGCACCCAGACACACACCGATTTAGATTCAAATGATACCATGTGTAACAAACATGTATCCTTAAACAACTGACTTGCACACACAACTTCGTTCAAGTCATGAGAATCTACCCACACTCTGACTAAATTATAAATAACAGAAACACTGGTCGACCTAAACATGCACCTGAATAGTCATGCCCATCGAAGATAGTCTTGAAAAGCAAGCACCCGAGGTGCCTTGATCAAAATCTAAAGTCATAAACATGCCTATAATGCATAACTCAAGCACCTACCATGACTCAATCACAAAACGAGTGTAAAAAAATCTCACTACCAGTAAGGAAATTGAAAACATGGGCCATACTTCCTCATATAGGTTTACCTAGAACAAAACAGACGTCAACCTACAAGGGTTCGAGTCAAATTAAGGGTCTTTAGGTCTCTCACCTATCCTTATAGAAAAAGCCCCACAACTGGGTCACAAGGTCCAACCACCTAGCCCAAAAGATCCAAAACCTCTCAAAAGAAGGTAAATATAACAAAGAACAATGAGGGTAAAAGTTAAAAAAATGGCCTACGAGGGACCTAATCTTCTTCAAGCATCCTCCTAAGGAACTTCTCCCTGAAGGTCACAACCCAAGCAAAAGAGAAAAGTTGAACTGAAACTCATCAGGTAACCATATATGGAAATAACCCAAGGAGGCCCAATCCACAAGAAAATCCTTTGTATCTATCATCATTGTACTCAAAAATCCAATTAGATAACCACACACCTTAGAAAAAACCCAACACAGGGTTAAATAGAAAGGCATCACATTACATATTGACCTAGTAAGTTCACTTCCCAAGAGGTGCATGGGGACTGAGTCGTCAGCCTCTCAACAAAAATGCCTCAACATAGATCCAAATAACCTACAGTCAGAGTAAAAAAGTATATGTAATCATAACCAAAGGTCTTAGTCGTCAGTAAAAACACAAACTATCATACCTAGATGATGTGAATCTTATGTGAGTAGTATGATGCGTGAGACGCCTCTTGCCTTTGCTAGCCAAGATTCAAAATCCATCCTTGGAATATTAATAATGTAAAAGAGATAGAGATCCATAGTAAATCATAACATTCACAAAACATGTGCTTCACTCAAGGTGGAAATCATATACAACTCTAACATCACAAATTAGAACAATAATCCCAAACCCTGCCAACCTTCCTACCAGAACAAGTGTTCTCGATGCACCAGTCTAATATCCATCACAGGTTCCAACAAATTCCTAATAATCCTGTCTACTATATCACAAATATTAAATACTAGGAAAATAAACTCCACTGATACCACTATGTTACATCTCGACCCAGAATCCACTAAACCAGTACTCTGAGCCGGTTCACCACAAGGCCTCAAGCTCGCCTCCCCGTACTCCAGAGGCTTCCAACTAGTAGTGAGGGCCTAGGGTGTGATAGTGGGGGTACTATTCTGTCATACTAGAGTAAAAAAATCTATAAATAACTAAGTATCATATAAAATAGAAAGTAAAAAGAGTGCGGAAGCAATAAAAATCTGACATAAAACAAACTGTAATAGTAAAATGCTGTAAAAGCCTAAACATCTATGCAATACAATAAAACATTGGACACCCACTGGGCTGACCATATATATACAAGCAAAAAATAAATTGAAAGTAAAAGTAAAGGGATATACTACTAACACTGAGCCAACCCACGTACCCAATCCCCAGACATTGTCGAAGTACACCGGCATGATCTGTAGAACCACTTGAGTAGCTCTGCTCAATCATACAACACTAGGCCTCAGGCCTATCCACTATGCAACTCATGATCAACCTAAAAAGTAGATATAAGGTCTACACGTACACCGAGGTGCATGTGTAGGGGTGAGAAATAATCTCAGTAGGCCACCCCTACAATCAAACTATAACTATTATACTAAAAGTGTATGTAACAACAATGTGCTCAAGCTAGTTGGAACACAAAACAAAGTGAAGTAAACCAAACATGCAACCACTATCGAACCCAGGGTCTGTAATCCCTGTAAATTGTGAATGTGACACCATGTATGTCCATATCTATATACATATAAATTTATAGTCCCATACCTATACATATATGCATAAATATGAATATTCATGATCATGTGAATCAAACAACAAGAAACCACATCAGTAATCGATGCTTGGGTCTGTAATCCTAATCGTCTGGAAATCATGTGCAAGGCATTGAGTTGGAAGTCATGCCACTCAAGACATGTATAATTAAGTCGATCTTTGGGTCCATAATCCCATCGATATATAGACACTTTATCCAATTATAGAATTATACCTCTGAGCATGCTACGTCACCACAGGGGGATGCTCGTCCTACACCTAGGTTCATTTGTACTCACCTCAAATCACTAAACAAGGATATCATATACCAATGGTAAATCTCGTAAATAAGTATACCATATACAAATGGTCAATAATGTAAATAAGGATACCATATACTTATGCTCAATTTTGTGAAGAAATATTCTAGGAAAAACATCTAGACATCTGGTGATATGCTATGCTACACCCTTGGAGTCCTATAACTGATTTGGAAGAATGTAATCATTCTGATCATATAACATACATCATATGAGCCTATCTAAGGAATTACTACATGGGAAACCAAATATCACTCATGGCGTATGAGTCATCAACCCATTGAGCCCGTCCAAGGCATCCCTAAACTAGATCCAAGTATAACTCAGGGTACATAAGTCTATCACCCATTGAGCCTATCCAAGGCATCCGTCAACTGGATCTATGTATCACTCAGGGTATAAACATATCCAAACAATGAGTCCATCCATGACATCACTCAATTGGATCCACGATTCACTCAAGGTTCAATTAAATTCAATATCCCATTGAGTTTGTCTAAATAATTCCTACAATGGGAATCCATGAATCACTTAGGGTACGTAAATAAACATCCCAATGAGCCCATCCATGGAATTACTACAATGAGAATCCATGTATCCCTTAGGCCATACAAGTAAAAACATAAATCCCAACAACCATATACCAATAAACACCTTTGGACATCCCAATAAAAATATATATATAACAATATATATATACATTCAGGATCAACAACCAAGTCCCAGGTAATACCTATGGGTAACTATAAAATATTAAAAATGACATGGCTGAGAAGATAGATCCCAGGAGAGTAATTCTGGGCATTGTAACAAAAAATGAAGACACCTCGTGTCAGCCTCAAAAGCCACCAACTAGGAAACATCTCTAGTAAACACTACTGCATCAGCAAAACCAAGTTAGATATACAAAAATGAGTGAGGGTGGCCCGAACACCCAACCCATCACTACATCCAAAACCCATTGGGATTGCAAGTTTGGAATGGGTTCTAGCTGACACCCAAATGCTATCTCTACCCAAACCTGACTTTATAGCTCAGGTTCGGTCAAACCATGATCACCCATTGGGTCCCTCAAGTTAAACACAAAGAGGTATCCTACTCAGGAACCTCCATCTAAACACGAGCGAAGTCATCCTACAAGGGATACTTAGAGAAAATCAAGGGAGGAATACTAAATAGGATCCTCAAATGAAGAACAACAAAGGAATCCTAAAACAAGGATCCTCTTAAATTAAAACATGAGAGAGATCTTACAAGGGACTCCCTTGGTAAGTACACAAGCAAAAGCATCCCTCAGGGGACCCTTGGAAGAATCCAGTCTCACAAACTCATTGGACAGAAGGTCACGTCTCACAAGGGGGATGTCCTCAAAAGCATAGGTCACATGATATATATCACATCTCATCTCAGATCAAAGTTTTCAACTAGGTTAGTTTGAACACCCAACCTATCATCCACACCTAGTCTCACTCTTAGGTGACAACTGAACTCAATATCTAGAGGAAGAACCTATAAATTTAGATATAAATACCTAAAACACTATTTATATGACCTATAAATGTCAATAGGATTCCACCATTGTGATCTATGTGAAG
Organism: Viscum album; assembly: GCA_963277665.1. Lineage (NCBI taxonomy): Eukaryota > Viridiplantae > Streptophyta > Magnoliopsida > Santalales > Viscaceae > Viscum > Viscum album. The sequence continues at coordinate 1,170,053,865 of OY728164.1, forward strand.
AAATGATCAGAATGGAATACTGACATGCTCAATTTTGTCTACTAGTGCACAATATACCCCAAACCACTAAGCTGGAAAAAGTACACGACGTGTACTTTAGAGTACATAGAGTGTACTCTTATCCCTCCCCATGGTTGTGTACTTATACATGGATAGAATAGCATAGGTTATTACTATGAAAAATTAAATGGCATGTACTTCAAAGTACACAGTGTTTACTACTTAAAAACCAAAACCCCATGTTTTTTTTCACATGGCTGGTCACACAACCATGTGCCACCACACAACCTATACTTAGAGTACATGACGTGTAATTAATAAAAGTTATTCTTCCATGAATGGGAAGAACACATGGTATGTTCCCCTATAACATATACTGTGTTACCTGGGTTTTCGATGGGAAAACCCTTGGGTCGCCCGAAACCCTTGTTTTCTCCCCCGAAACAACAGATCCGACCTTAAGAGGATAAAAGAAAGCATAAAAAGGATTTAAAAACTTAAAACAACACGTTTAAAGGGTATATATGGAAAAAACATAAATTTTACTACCTTCGGATGGAAACTTTCGAATCATCAATTGATTTCACCATCCACAGATGCCATATGCCGACTCTACGCGTCAAGAGCTTCACAATAGTACCTCTCTTCCCTTCCCGATCTTACTATTTATCCCTATTTCAATTATCCATTAGGTCATGATAATCATGAAAAATAAGGAATAAATAAAAAAAATAATGAAAAGAAAAGAAAAAGAAAAAGAAAAAAGGGGCCCGACCCAGCCCCAATGCCCTACTCGAGTTTAGGCCCTACCTAGGCTAAACTCCCCATTCTGGACTCAACGGAGGAGAAAAAATCTCAATATGATGCTCCATTTAAAATTTATCACTAAATGAACCTTCATAAATAAATTAATATTTAATTTAATAATATTAAATATTAATTATTATGCTAAAATTCAAACAACTCAGATTTCCACCAAACTCCTACCTTAGTGTAAAAACCCTATTTTGGGACCAATAAAGTGGTCAGGAAAATTATCTAAGACCAAAGGGTAGGGTAAAAGACCATTTTATTCATCATGAGAATCCAACAACAAAAATTAAAATTTATTCTCAAAACTGAATCCAGAAAAACACGAGTCCTTATACATTCTTTTCACACTTTTTTAAAGAAAGTCAAATGTGAACCTTATAAAAACATTAAAAAGATTCATTTTAAAAACTTTGTAAATAAATTCAAAGATATTTGAAAATGACCTTAAAAAATTATTTAAATATATATAAGAACATTCTAGAAACAATGTAAAGAATACAAATATAGAAGATATAGAGTTGGGTAAAATACTTTAAAACTTTTAAAGTAAGGATTTAAAATAAAACCCCTTATGAATTTTGAAATCAAAACCCCATTGAAAGTAGTTAATTAATAAAGAAATTAAAATACCATGAGTATAAATATATTAATAATAGATTTTTTAAAATAGGAAGTATATAAAATATATAAATGAAAATAGTTTCATAATAGGAAACATGCCTCAAGGATGGAAATTTGAGACAAAAAACACTTACCACAAACTTCTTCTTGGTCGGACATTCTTGAACCTCTTGTATAATAAATTTAAATTTATTCTAAATATATAATAGAACCATATTTATATTTATATTACTAGATAAAATTAACTTAAAATGTTTTATTACCCACTTAGTAATAATTATCTGTTAAAATCAAAATGTTTATGTTAACTATTCAATTTTCCAAGCATGTTCCAATTCGACGATTCTAGTCCTTGCAGCTTAGTTATGGTTTCATAAAATAAAAACGTTTATGAAGGTTTATAGTATTATTTTTATATATTTATGTAACAACTTTATATTTTATGTTATTTTTCTCTTTAAATAAATTCTATTTCTCTGATAGTTTGTTTTACATGCAACATCAAGTTTAAATGGACCAAGATATACTACTAAAATGTTATTATTTAATGTGATAGTTATCACCTAGATATTGAATTGGTTATTATAAATAATATCAAAAAAATTGTGAAAAAGTATTGTTTACACATGTATAAAATTAATTCATTGGTTATCAATTGGTTATAAATAAAAATAAAATCATTTTAAGGTAAAAAGAGATTTTTTTTGAAAAAATATTTTATACATGCAATATACTTTTTATCATAAGAAATTAAATTAATATACATTTATTAATTGTTTTAATAAAATTTATGGATTATATATTCAATAGAGTGTTTTAATTTATATAAAGGTTTTTACTAGGCATTAAATAAGAAGAATCTTTCCTTCGCAGAGGTTCTTTCTGGAGCAGAAAATCCTACAAAGGTGGATTCATCTAAATCGAATATCACCAGGTTAGAAAATGGTGGATTTTCAGTGGTTGCGGATTCAAATGCATTGCAGCAACGACTGGACCTTTGTAAGTATTCATTACTGGGTCGGGTTATTTACTCGAAGGGAGACAAACCCTGGTCTTTTGTTGATCTCAAAAACAGAATTTCTCATTGCTGGAGTTTAAGAGATTGGAAATTTATTTCAATCGGAAAAGGGTATTTTCACATTATCTTTTCCTCCTCTGCTTCCTTGAATTCAGTTTGGAGAATAGGTAGCCTTCAACTCAAACCTGGAATTCTAAGGTTATCAGCAGGGAATTTTAATTTTAATCCTTTTAATCTCAAGCAATCTAATGCTCAAATTTGGGTTAAATTGCATGGACTAAATTGGGTGTATTGGCATCCTAGAATCCTCAATGACATTGCTTCATGTATTGGTACTCCTATGAGGATAGATCATCACACCTTGGATGGTGAAAATGGTTATTTTTCCAGAATACTTGTGGACATTAACCTGGAACTCAAAAGACCTGCTTCGATTCTGTTTAATGCTAATGGCATTAAATCTGATATTCGATTGGAATATGAGAATGTGCCCTATTTTTGTGATGTTTGTAAAATTGTGGGTCATAATATCTCTAACTGTAGATTGATTCAGAGGAATTCCAAGGTGTCGTCTAAGGTTTCTGAATGGAATGATGTCAAAAGATATAAACAGAACAAGGCTGTTTTTATTGAAAAAAAAGGAATTCTAAAGTCAGATGTCCCCCCTGTTAAAACTCATATTCCTTTGGAAAATGCATCTTTATCAAAGTATCCTGTTTCTTCTTCATCACAAAGAGTTTCATGGGCTGATATAGCTGAGGAGGAAGAGCAGATTTTAAATCTTGTGCATATTCAGCCGGTTTTTGAATGGGTTTCAAAGGAGGATCTTCACCTGTTCTCTGAGATTAGCAATGATGTTTGTATTCTGGTTTATGACTTACAGAATGAGGAGGATGAGTATCAGTTTTTTCTGAATTTTCAGACTGAAATCAATGATTTTTTAATCTCTTTACAGGATGATAAAGAAGATGTTTTTGTTGATTCAAACCTGGATACTTCCACAGAGGTTGAAGCTGGGCAGACATGTGATCATAATTCAGTTACAGAAATGGATTTCAGCATCAATACTCAGAAGAACCTGCAGATTCATCTACCAGCTTCCATGGAGAACATGTCTGATACTTCGGCTATGTTATCTACTGTTAACAGTAATGTTGCTTCTGAAAAAAATGCTCAAAATGCTGCCCATCATTCTGGTTCCTATGGATGCTCACAAAGATTTTCAAAGGATAGTGGATTACCTGAAGTTGCTAACATTGAGGACCTGCTTCAAGGCTGCAAAGGTCCCCAACGTTTGAAAAGGAAAGTAGGGAGACCCCCTAAAGCCAGGAAAATCATGGATTTTGCTTTAAAGGTTAGGAGTTCAAAGCATATTACCATGAACAAAGCATGTCTTGATGAGCTGACTGAATCTGGAAATAATTTACCATGAGTTTTCTCTCGGATGGTTCATGTCACTTTATGGCTTTGGTTTTAAAACCTTATTTACTTAGTTGGTTTTTGAATAGGTTTCAAAGGTGGTTTTCACCTATTCTATGAGTTTAGCAATGTTTCTGGTTTATGACTCACAGATTGAGGAGGTTGAGTATCAGTTTTTTCTGATTTTTTAGTATTGTGTAATAGGAGCCCAGCATTCTGCCTTTTTGCAACAGGATTCTTACATAACAGCTTTTTACAACTTCCATTTCCAAGACGGTGTTTTTTGGTTGTGGTGACATCAATCTGTGGAAAACTATTTGGATTTCCTGGAGGCAATTTTATTCATGGTACAGTGGGAGGTGTTTGATATTATTATGATCGGTCGTTGAGCTGAATAGGTGTACTCTTTTCAGATCATTCTTTTGAAGGTTTCAGAGTTGGGTATTCATGGATCTCTTTCATTCTAGAGGCAATTCTAATGGGGGATTCCTATCTTTTGTGCAAGGGTATTCCTTGGATGTTGATTTTTTTTGGTTTGGCACTTGTGGAATCAGGCGATTCCTTCAGTTGAGAATATTCAAGTCAGTGGGATCATGCTGGCTTTTTGATTCCAGCTTTTTCTTTTTTCACAGCAGGAGACTCCCTTTAGGGATTGGGAACTATTTTTTGGGGGTCTGGTTCTTCATTTTACAGGAGATGTTTTTTCACGTTGTTGTTGGTTTGAGGCATGATTGGTTTGAAGTCTGGTTTCAGAGGATGATAAATAAGTTGTTATTATTGCTTCATACCTGGATACTTCCTCAGGGCTTGAAGCTGGGCAGTACTGTGATCATAATTCAGTTACAGAGCTGGATTTCTGCGGTTACTACTTTAAATCCGGTCAGCTGGAGTTTTTCTTGGCTGGAGGTTTAGTTGCTGGATTCATTTGGTAGATGGAAGGTTTTTTGGTTGCTGTTTTTTTGATAATAAAGACCAGGGCTGTTGTCTGCTTTGGTTTCTTTCCTTTTCACCTTAACCATTTTTTATGGTTTTGGTGTTTTTTGTTTGTATTTTTCTTGTTCTGTTTTTCTTTTCTCTTTAATAAATTTCCATTCTCATAAATCTAGTTTTATTCTTAAAAAAACATTTCTTTAAAAAAGGGTTTCATTGCGTTTTACGTGATTATTTTAAAATTAATTTTTATAAATTATAGGTATTTAATTTTTTAAAATTTATTAAATGTTTTTAATTATAATTTCAAATTTTTTAGTGATTCTTATTTCATTTTTGGTTATAATGAATATAAAAACCATAAATATTTGTTACCATAGTTAGAGTTAAAACACATTTATGGAGGTTGTTAAACTAAGAGATAATGGTAAAATTGACAATTAAACTTATATAAATATTAATTTTTTTATGAAATTAATATCTTATATTATCATAAATTCTAATTATTTTTCATTTTTTCTACTTTCATAAGATAATGACAATATATTATTTAGATATTTTAAGTAATTCCATGTTTTCCCTCCCCAAACTTATAAAAGGGAACCTCTTATCCTCATTTATTAACACAATTTGATCCCTCTAGCTCATACAATCCCTTCCAAAAAAACATAATATATTACTTACCATATTTATTGATCTTCTAGTATTACCCTAAGACTATATTAATAAGGATTAAGGAGTAATTCAAAGGAGGTTTCTCAAAGAAGAAGTAATCATATTACCCGACTCTTTCAAAGTTTATTTGTTCTTATAATTCATATAAATATATTGTATCCATCATAAAATAATTAACCCTGAATCATAAATTTATTGATATTTTATTATTATTATGTTACAACCATTTTCTATCTCCTTCTCATCCATTGTAAAATAATAACATCACTCATGCGTACGTGTGGACTACCACCGCCATGAAGTGTTGAGATTCAATTTTCATTTACTCTTTACATGGATTGACATAATGATATATTTAATGAATATATTTAATATTTATTATATAATTAATATTATATAATGGTTAATTATTATTTAACTTTATTTTTTTTACCTCCATTTAAAAGTGAAAACATCACATGTTTGTACGTACATGCTACTATCTCCACGAAGTGATGCAATTAATTTTTCATCACCATTTTATATGAATGGTAATAAAATTGTATATAATTAATAAATATTATAATTATTTCATAATTATTATTCTATATATCATGATACCATGACCAAGCTGTAAATACTGGAACCATAAAACAAAAATATGTATGGAAAGAGGACCCATTTTCACCCGAATGTTCATTTTAAGGAAGAATTTCTAATAAAAGGCTAATCAGAAATTATAAAGGAATGATAAATAGTAAGTTATTTATGAATATGGTTTTTTAATATATATAATAAGTCTATATTTAATATATTAGAGGGTTAAATGTGAACAAATCAAGATGAGACTTGAGGTAAGGGTTTAAGATACAATATTATTTTTTCAAGATTATATATGCTAAATATTCATTGTGGGAAATTATATGGATATTATAATTTAAACCCAATATATTTTATCCTTCTATTTTTATTCCTTTAATTTTTAATTATATCAATTTTTTTTCACTATTTGGTACTTAAAATTATTAAGAAAATATTTTTATAGAAAATTTGACCTTATTTCCTCATTGGTTGAAAAACGTTTTCTTCCATATACATAATCTTAAAAATTGTTTTATGGAAATTTTTACCTATACTTTATATTTTTTTAAAATTTCATTTTCACCACCCTTGAATTTATTTACAATGGTTTAAATTAATATTTTTTAATTTTTTTCCAAAAAAGTCATTTTTGATATTTTAAAAAAGTATGAAAAGGGTGTTCTCTTTTAACATATATAGTATGAATGAATTTTATCAAATTCATGAATATTATTTGATTTGAAGCATAATTTACATGTTTCCAAGATTATTTTCTAAAAAAATAATTTTCTTTATATTTTAGGAATTTTTAGTTAATATGTAATCCAAAGAAAGTGACATTTTTTCTCACATTTTGAAAGAAAGGGTCAAATGATCTTTTAAAGGTATTTTTCATCTATGTCTATCTCTTTTAAGGATTTTTATTTTTCAATAGGGATATTATCTTATGATTCCATCCAATTTGATGGATGATTTATGATTATTACGAACTTAGTATAATTACATTAAAACCATTTATTTCCCAGGGTTTAATTAAGTTATGATGAGATAATGTGTGATATTGTAATATGATCCAATTCCTTTCTCTGGATGTCTTATGATTATGTGATGATTTATTTTTTATGAAACCTACTTATTTTTCATAGGTTATATTATGATGACATGATGAATATTTTATGATCATGTGCCACACATATGTATTGGTTTCATTATGGGTGGTCCTAAAATTATATATCCCTCTAATGTAATGGGTAAATAATGATATCTCCTTAGATAATATTGACCAGAATGTAGAGTGAACGAATTTATTAATGGAATCTATCTAATATGATAGTCTTGGGAATGAACCTTAACTAAGGAAATGATGTAATAGGTATTGAATCCAATCCATTATGATAGTATTAGAAGTTATCCTTGACTTAGTAAATGATTTTCTAAACTTATGTATATGCCACAAACCTCTATATTATGCTTATGATGTATTATCATGTATAATGGTTGATTATTTATGATTCCACACTCTCACGACTTATGTATTTTTTTATCACAAAACCTTATGCCATGATTCATGATTAAATATATTTGATTTATTAGTTATGAATTTATTAAGTTATAATCAAATCTATAAAACCTTATTCTTATTATCACTTATGATAATTGATTGATATATCCTATGTTTACCCTTACTAAGCATGCGATATCACTGATTTTATGTTTTAATTTCCCCAAGTTATGCATAAAGGTATTAATTTTTTTTAATAAGGGTACTCTGAGATAAGAACTTTTTGGGACATGATGAATATCTTTTATGAAATAAGTTGATTATGTATATAGTATCTAAAGAAACTAAACATTTACTATTCTTAGGTGTTTATAATTAAGAAATGTATTGAATATTAATCTAAAATGATTCAATATTTATGTATGTTATGCTCGGTTCACCTCTGTTATTATAATGGTTTAGTTATTTTTAGAGATTAATATTAGAAAAATTTTGTGAGAACCCTTAAGATAATCTACCCAAGTATATGAAAAAAATCCTAAGTTATGGTAAATAAATGATTGTTATTATCCGAGAAAATGAATCTATTTCTAGATACTAGAAATTAGATATGGATATAGAATATGTGATCTTAGGGGAAACAACTCTGAAAGGGATGGATTGGGTATTAACTTAATCTGCACTAGTGTTTGATGAGTGGACCTAATGCTGAATACATGGATAGAAACACCCAAGGGATATTGTTTGGATAATTCACATTCTCTTCATGGACCATTATGATTAATGAGAGGATAAAACCTATGGAAACTGATTATAAGATATATGGATATGTGATGAAATTAAAGTTCCATGTTTTTAAAGAAGGTGTAATAATTTTGGATATTATAATAATTATTTTCATAATCATATGATTGTTTACTCTGATTATTGATGTTTGATACTCAAATTGAGTATTTTTTTAGTTTTATTCAATGGTTGGAACCAAGAGGAATCATGTGAACAATGAATGCGATGACCAATGAAATGACCATACTCTTGAGAAACCAAATTAAATGGGATTTGGGATGTGAATTCTTGTGTATATACTAACCCAAATATCTCAATATATAAACGATAACTTGAATCATAATGAACTTCTAAATTTAAAAAGTAAGGAACAAATCACTTCTTTGTATTTTATATGGAAACACCCACCTTCCTTTGAAGGTACCTATGATCCACTTATTACTAAGAAGTAGATGAATTCTATAGAAAATATATTTTCAATTATCTAGTGTTCAAATCAGGAAAATGTTATTTTGGCTGTGTATCATTTAGAAGGTTCATTTTATCATTGGTTGGATATTATCAAGAATACGATGCAAGAGGAGTTAATTGAATCCATGAAATGGAAGATTTTAAGAAATTATTTTTCAATAATTATTTTCCTTAAAATATTTCAATGAAAATGTTAAGGTAATTTCTAAAATTAAAGTAGAAGGATGATGAATCCATTAGTACATATTAAAAAATTATCACCAAACTTTCATGGTATGCTTTCGATTTTATCATCAATCCCAAAACAAAGTTTAATGATTATTTAGTGTTTTGATACCAAGTCTACAAAAGGAATTTTATATAATAGACTTTGATATCTATGGATAAATAATTTTATGGGATCTCTAGCTATAAATGAAGACATGTGACTCTCATTGTTCTGGTGGTTTTGGGTAAAAATGTAAAGATAAAATTTCAAGGAAATTATAATAATAAAACCCATAAAAGAAATAAAATCAATATTCTTTCATGTCCAAAGTGTGGAAGGAATCATGGAAGAAATTTCCTTATGAGGCTTGGTAAATGTTTTAAGTATATAAAAAATCTATAAAGAAAAAGAATGGTGAAGTGATGTGAAGATGATGGTTAGAAGGATCAAGTGAATGTGACACCCACAATCAAATTCTATAATTATAAGGAATATAGAAATTATTTCAATCAGTGCTTAAATACTAGGGTTAATGATGAAAATCGACATTTGCAAACTCTTAATCCAAGAGACAAAGTTAAAGCTCACGTGATCACAACTACTGAAGTGGGTCATGAGAATAAAGTGATGAAACGTACACTTACCATACACTCTAAAATTTCAAATGTCTTATTTGATTTTGGATTGAACCACTATTTTATATATGAATAATTTTCCAATGGTATCAATATTATATATTGAGTTAGAAATAAAAACTCATATTGGTATGATGATAACATCTTAAGTCTATAACTCCACTATGATAGAAGTTTATGGGAATGTGCTTCCTAAAAATACTTGATTCTCCTTTTAGTTGAATTTGATGTCATTTTAGGAATGGATTGTATCTATCTATATAGATCCCATATGAATTAATGAGTAAGGTAATTCATGTTTTATATTCATAATCAATCTATGACCGTATTTTGGTGAAAGGTTGAATATGAATATCTAGTAGAAATTAATTGTGTTTTATGAGTCTTTCTACCTATTCATGAGAGATATTAATAAAAATTGGTTGGGGAGAAACTCAACATTGAAGACATGCCTATTAATATACTGATATATTTCTTTAATACTTGCTTAGTGTTTCCCTAAATCTTGAAGTTTAGTTTTCAATAGAACTCATACATGGTGATACTGCTATACTCCTTATATAATGGAACCTTTTGAGTTGTAGGAATTGAATAAGAAACCCTAGGAAAATTTTGATAAGGTATTAATACACCCAAGTGTGTCATAATGGTATATACCTATTATTTTTGTTTATAAAGAAAGATGGGTCATTACATATTTTAATTGATTATAAATAACTAAAAAAAATCATAACCATTAACAAGTATCCTATACCCTATATTGATGAATTGTTTGATCAACTATGTGAAGATAAATACTTTTCCAAGATTTACCTTAATTATAGATATCATAAAATGGGGGTCAAGAAGGAGGATATACCCATTAAATCATTATATATAAGGTATGTACATTATAAATTTATAGTTATTCCATTCAGACTTACCAATTCACCCAATATATTCCTGGATTTAATGAATATAGTTTTTAGATATCACTTTGATTAGTTTATAATAGTCCTCATCGATGATATTAATATATATTCAAAGAGAAAATAAGAGAATGAATATCATTTGAGGATTGTATTGAATACCTTGAGGAATGGGAATCTATATTCAAAATTCAGTAAGTTTGAATTCTGGTTATAGAAATCTACATTCTTAGGTCATATAATCTCAAGTGAGGGTATATTAGTGGATACTTAAAAGTTTATAATTGTTGAATAATGGAACATACTCACCATAGTGACTGAGATCCATAGTTTTCTTAGGGTTTCTGGATACCACTAATGCTTTTTGATAGTTTTTTACAACTATATAATCTAATAACAAATTTGACATAGAAGGGATCAAAATTCACATGAACAGATGAATGTGAGAAAAATTTGAAGGAGTTGAAAAGAAGTTTATTCAGTGCACTTATTCTTGTTCTACCCTACAACAGAGAAAAGTTTTTGTTCTATAGTGATTCATCAAATAGTGTACTAGGATGAGTCCTCATGAATAATTATATGGTAATATATTATGCCTCACTCTAATTGGAAATTAATGAACAAAATTAACCTACTCATAATTTAGAGTTGGCAGTAATAAATTTTTCATTGAAAATATGGAGTAAATATCTTTATGGGGAAATATAATATATATATATTGATCATAAAATCTTGAAGTATATATTCACCTAAATGTTTTTAAATATGAACCAAAGGATACAGTTGGAGTTGATTACATATTATAACTATGAAATACATTACCACCATGGGAAGGAGAAAAAGGTGGTCGATGCTCTAAGTTACAAGACCTTACTAGTTTTTTCATTATGAGGATTGTAAGTGATCAAATACTTATGTATTTGTAGGATATAAATATAAAAATCATGAGAAAATAGAATTTTATATCTTTATTCGATGAATGTTCAATTATCCATCCATGTGAGTATAAAAGAGTCATAGAAGGAAGATGTGGAACTACAAAATAATGTTAGAAAATGTTTCTGGGTTCAACCATGATTGTGATGGAATAATAATGTTAAAGAATATAGTATGTTTCATTTAAATATAATAATTTAAGGAGTTGTTAGATGAAACTCATAGTTCATCATTCTCTATATATCCTAGAATTATGAAGATGTATAGAGATTTGATAGAGTAGTTTTGATAGGATAACATGAAAAGGGATATTTCTTAATTTATATCTCGATGTCTGGTATTTCATTAAGTTAATATTGAGGGAAAAAAGTATAAGGGGATGTTACAACCATTATCCATACCATAATGTGAATGGTAAAACATCACTGTGAATTTCATCATCAGACCCCCCAAAATATCTAAAGACCATAATTCTATTTAGGATATATTCAATTTCATTTTGAAGTTAGAATATTTTATTAAAATCAGAAAATACTTTTCTCTTTATCATATTTCTATTATATACACCAAGGAAGTGGTAATGTTATTGGAGTAAAACATTCTATTATATCTGATTGATATTAGATATTTACCTAAAAGTTCTAGATAAGTATTCAGAAATATTTTAATACAGATTTTAACTTTATAATTGTAGATCATACTCAGAATGATAGTCATTATGATAAGACCATTAAAACTCTATAAGATATGTTGAAACATGTTCTATGAATTTAGAATGTGTTTTGGATCATCTCCTTTATCTAGTTATGTTTTCTTACAATAATATATTTCACTCAACAAATTCAGATGGATCCTTATGAAGTCGTTTATGATAGGAAGTTCAGAACACCAATGTGGTAGGATGGAGTTGGAGAATAAAATATATTGGGACCTGAGGTATCTTATGAAATATTAGAGAAGGATAGATCCATTAAACAAAACATCAGGGTATCTCATAGTCGATATAAAAGTTATGTTGATAATAATCGATAAGATATAGAGTTCAAAGTTGGTGATAAAGAGTTCCTATGAATATATACTTAGAAGAAGGTCATGATATTTGGAATTATGGGAAAGTAGATACCAAGATATATAAGTACCTTTGAAATTCTTGATCAAATAAGGATGGTTTCTAATTTCTTGACTCTTCCATTAAATCTCTCTTAAGTTCATGATGTTATCCATGTATCTCTCTTGAGGAAGTACATACCCGATCCTTCACATGTACTAAACTTGGATGTAATACCATTGGAGCATGATATATCTTATAAGGAATTTTTTTTGGAGATTATAGGTTGAATAGAAAAAGTGATGCAGAATAAGACCACTCACCTGGTCAAGTTTTTTGAAAAAACCATAAATTTAGGGAAGCTATGTAGAACCCAAGGATGTGATGATGCATAAGTATTCTCAATTTTTTATATCAAAGTGATGTAATTTTAAGGGAGAAATTATTATTGGGGGGGAAGGGGTTATAATGAAACAACCCAAAATTTTATGATATTTTTCTCTTTAAATAATTTTTTTAATATATTTCTTTACTTGAATCATTGAGTTTAAACAAAATGTGATATACTATTAAAATGTTATTATTTAATGTGATAATTATTTCCTAGCCATTGAAATAGAGAGTATGAATAAGAATAAGTAAATTATTATTTTTTACACATGTTTAAAATTAATTCATTGGTTATCAATTGGTTATAAATGAAAAAAATCATTTGAATATAAAAAGATGTGTTTTTCTGAAAAACAACTTTCATATGTGCAATGAATTTTTTATCACAATAAATTAAATTAATCACTATTGATGAATTATTTTAATGAAATTTATATATCATATATTCAATAAAATGTTTTAACATTCATCTATATATTTTTACTAGACATGGAATAAGAATAAATCCAATTTTATGCTTAAAACACATTTATCTAAAAATGGTTTTTATTGCATTTTGCATGATTATTTTAAAATAAATTTATACCACTTATAAAAATTGAATTTGATAAAATTGATTATATATTTGGAATAATTATTTAAATTTTTTTAATGAGTCCACTTTCATTTTTTTTCATAACGGATAGTAAAAACAATAAAAATATATTACCACTATTAGGGTTAAAACAGGTTTATCAGGAGGGGGGGGGGTTAAAATATGATATATTGGTAAAATTAAACTTAAACATGTATAAATATTATTATTTAAATATATTTTTACCTCATATTATCTTACCTTAAAATTAATTTCCATTTTATGGAACATGAAAAAGAAAGTAACTTTATATTATTTAAATATTTTAAGTAATTCCATGTGTGTCCCTCCCCTCACTTATAAAAGGAAACCTATCCTTCTACATTATTCACAAAATTTATTCCCTTTATATTATCCAATAACTTCAATTTTTTTTATATATTTCATTAGTTCATTTTTGAGCTCCTGTTTTTACCTTAAGACCATCTTAAGTTGTCTTAAGGTGTAAACCAACAAGGTCTCTTAAAGAAGAAGTAATCATCTTACCCGAATCGTTCGAAGATAATTTATTCTTATACTTTTTTATAAATATGCTGTATCTATCATAAAATAATTAATATAGTATCATAAATATACTGATAATTTATTATGATTATGGTACAAACATTTTCTATCTACTTTCCATCCTTTTGAAAATGATAATGTTGCTTGTGCGTACATGTGGACTACCACCTCCCTGAAGTGATGTGATAAAATTTTCATTTATTTTTTACATGTATAGTCATAAGGATAGATTAAATGAATATATATTATATTAATGATATAATTATGATTATTTAATGATTAATTTTTATCTACCTTTCTGTCTTTCTATCCATTGATAAGTGAAAACATCACCCACACGTACATACGAACTACCGTCTCCACAAAGTGATGTAATTTATTTTTCATCACAACTTTATATTAAAGGTTAAAAAATTTCAAATAATGAATAAATATTATACTTATTTCAAGATTAAATTTTTTAGATGACAAAAATATGACCAAGGTCTAAGTGTTAGGGCTATCAAACTAAAACATGCATGGAAAACAAACCATTTTCACCCAAATGTTTATTTTAATAATGAATTAAAAAAAAGAAAAATTGGAAATTATAAATTAATTATACATAGTAAGTTATGTATAAAAATGGTTTTTTAATGTATGTATAATATATCTATATTTATCATATAGGTGTTTTGAATGCGTATAAAGAAATATAGGACTTCAGGTAAGGGCTTATTTTACAATTTAATTTCTTTTCGGGATTGTATATAATAAATATTCATTGATTGAAATTATATTTATATTATCCTTTAAACCACATATATTTTCTTATAATCTGGTTATTCTGATAATTTTCAAGTATAGTACCTTTTCTTCTTCTTTGTTACTTAAAATTATCAAGAAAATGTTTTTAAGGAATATTTGACATTATTTCCTCATTGGTTGATAATTTTTTTCTTCCATGTCCATGATATTAGAAAATGTTTTATAGATGTTTTTACCTATAAATTTAATGTTTTATAAAGGTAATTTTTCCTAAATTTGACTTTATTTAAAGAGTTTTAGAAGGAATATTTTTAATTTTTTTTTCTAAACAAGTTGTTTTTAAATTATTACAAAAGTGTGAAAAGAATGTTCTATTTTATTGTATACAGTATGAATGAATTTTCCCACCATCATGACCATTATTTGATTTAAATATTACTTTAAAATTTTACATGGTAATTTTTAAAGAAAATAATTTAATTTATATTCTTGGAGTTTTTAGTTAAAATGTTATAAAAAAATGATATTTTTTATTATGTTTTGAAATAAAGGTTCAAATAATATTTTAAAGTTATTTTTCATCTACGTACACATAGTTTAAGGATTATTATGTTTCACTTGGAATATGATATTATGAATCCATCCAACTTTTTGGATGATTAATTATGATAATGATCTAATGATGATTACATGAAACCCCTTTCTTTTCCATGGGTTAATTAAGCTATTATGAGATAATGTATGATATTATGATACCATCCACTTCCTTTATTTGAATGTCTTATGATTATGTGATAATGATATATTTATTAATCCCATTTATTTTAAATTCATTACACTATGATTATTTGATTAAAATTTTATGATATTGTGGAACACATATTTGTGGTATTCATTATGTTATGGGTGGGATCAGAATTATATATCCCTCTAATGAATTAGATAAAGAATGATATATCATGAGATAATATTGATTGGAATAGGGATTGAACCCATTTCAATAAAGTAATTTTTCTAGTATGATTACCTTTGTAGTAAAACTTTACTAAGTAAATGATAGAATGGAGAGTAATCCCAATCCACAATGATAGTCTTGAAAATAATCATTGAATACATAAATGATTTTCTATGATTATGTGTATTCCATAAACTTATGACTTATGATTATTATATGCTCTCATGGATCATGATTGATTATTGATGATTACTTTATCTTATGACTTATTTATTTTGTGATGAAAAATCATTATTAAATGATTCATGATAAAATATCTCTGACTAATTGGGTATTAATTTCTTAAGTTATGATCATGTTATCATATCCTTATACTTATGTTCACTTATGATCATTGGTTGATATCTACTATGTCTACCCTTATCGAGCATCTGATCTATCTTTTTATTATGTTTTCATTTACCCAGGTCATGGAAAAAGGTATTAAGTAATAAATTTCTAATAAGGGTTCTATGAGAGAATAACATTGTGGGAGATGTTGAAGATCTTTTAAGAAAAAATTTGATTATGTATTTAGTCTCTAAAGACACTAAACCTTTAACACCCTTGGGATGGAATTATTATTAAATGTATTGAATATTTATCTAAACTAATGAAATATTTATGTATTTTATTCATGGGTCACTTCATTTATGTATTATGATTTTCATTTTATGGATATTATTGTGATTATTTGTTTGGAAAATTTAAAAATATCATTTTTTAGAAATTTGTTTTCTATAAAAAGAATTGATTTTATTGGTGAATAAAGATATGTATATAACCATTCAATAGAAACTAGAATATATTAAATTAATTAGATTGATATAATATTTCTATTATCTATTTTTTTTAAACATTCATGACATAAACATTACAACATCATTTATGCTGGTGGTAAAACTGACTCAAACCAGATCATGTTATAGTGACTAAATGAGTAAGAACATGCTATTTTATAAAAATGATATTACATCTATATAAGATTAGTGATTTAAAAAACATGTAATGGAAGTGATAAATCATATTTAAGAATATTTAGTTAAATAATATATATAATAACAAAAAATTATAAGATATTGTTTATGTTGAGACGTTGAATCTCTTCTCGAAGTACCTCTTTGAAAATAGTGGTTTATGACTTCTTCTTGGGACAAATGTTTAAAAAAATTGAGAGAGTATTATGAGTAAGATAATATGGAAATGGATTCTAGATAAATTTAAAGGAATTTTTTGGTTTGAGTTGGGGAGATAAGGGTTTCTTTTATAAATGAGATCTTTGATATTTAGTGAATACTCTTAAGTTTAAAAAAAATATCATTCTCAAAAGAAAGTGGAAAAAAATATCTAAATTTTAAATATAGGATAATTAAGGTTTATAATAAACTCATTCAATAAAATCATGAAAAGTTTTTTTTTCGATATTTTTGGTCTTATACCTTAGTTTTAACTCTTTGTTAAGCATTTAAACCTTTACTATAGTGATTAACCTTTACCATGATAACTTATTTTTATGAAAAAATTAAATGAATATTATTAAATATCTTGAATATTAAAATTTAAAATATTAAAAAACACTTATGAGATTAAAATAATATAGTTTTAAAAATTAATTTTAACAAAATTAAACATAACACAAAAAATAGTTTTTTATAAAAATACCCTTTTAAAGTATAAAAATGAATATACACAAAAAACAGATATAGTGTAATGACTTGAACATTTATGAATAAAATTAACTTTCTTTTAATATCTTATGAATATAGAAAACACATGAACTCCTTTTGTTTTATTATATCTAATTGGATTTAAATGATACTATTGATAATATAGCTGTTGAATAGTGATCACATGACTAGTATAAATATAGGGTTTTAACAAATCCTTTTGGTATAGATAAAGGAAATGATGGACTCAACCAGTAGGATTGTAACCTATGAAGCCCATTTATCAAAGCTTACAATGGATATATTATTTATGGGATTTTCCCTAGACCAAACCCAGGCCGAGATCCAACAACTTAAGCATGAGCGAAACCATTAATAGGGGAAGTTTAAGCTCATTGAGTTCATGACCCAAACTATGTTCACCAAACAGCCCCATAAAAGCCCCACCACCACACACCTTACTCTTAGGGTGTATGCTGAGGTAATAAAGGGATATGTAACAAGACCCTAGCATTATGATTATGTGCATCATTTTTGTATAGAATATTAAATATACTTTAATTTTATTATTGTCACTTTGTAAATTGTTTTTAAAGCATAAATATTATTTTTGGTTAATATTCAATTTCAATTAATAAATCTATTTTTGATGAATTAATGGGTTTTTAATTAAATATTTTCTTAATTAAATATTATTATTAAATTAAATTTATTAAATATAACTGATCATATAATTTTTAGGATGTAAAAAGTGTTTTTTATTAAGGTTTGAATGATTTTTTTGTCAAAACCCATCAATTTTCAATAAATGTAGATTTTTATTTTAAAAGTAAAAATTAAAATATTTAGAAAATTATTTAGATAAAATGAATATTATTTTTGGAATCAGGACATCAAAATTATCCAATAGTGAATTTTTCATAATTTTCTAAGATAGTCGATTTTTTGGGTAAAAATTAAATACTGTATAAATATATAATGTGTTTCATGACATCATAATGTCCAAATAGTGATGTAATAAAATACTATAAAAGGTATATTCAGACAAATATATATATTTTTACAATAATTTAATTTTATGTTTATTTTATTTGTTTTATAAAGCCTTAGTGAATCCTCCAAGTCATATAAATTTTTTTAATATTTTTAAATCATTTCCTTGAAAGTGTGAATCATCTACACATAAGTAAGGGAAATATTTTAATATATTCATACCTTATAATAATAAAATAATGTATAACAATCCCCTTTTCTAGAAACTATGGTAAAAAACCATGGGTAGGTTTGTGGTTTTTGAATATTTTATCGTGTAGTGTCCAAAAAAAAATAATAAGGAAATATCCATCCTTTCCTATATAAACCCACACATTTTCCCATTTATCTTTATTAAAACTATTTTAATCTCAACAAAACTCTGACACCTACTCCCTAGAGTCCTCTCAAGGTGCCCCCAAGCTCCCCAGAAGCCTCCCCAAGCCTTTGGGATTACACATCCATGTAAGGGTTTCTTCCTTTCTCAATTTTTGTCCAAGTTTCCTTATATTGTTACATCCTTTTATTTTCAATTATGAATGATGGGGTATATTTTTTCACCTCCCCCATACTTCACTTATTATTTTTGAATGAAAATATACCCCTTTCTCTCTCATTAATCCCTCCCATGTACATCCGTTACCATGCTAAAATTCCGTAATGGATTTCTCTTTTCCAATTTCCATTCAAGAATTTCTTTTTATATTATGCATATAAGTTCAATTTAATATGTTGGGATATTATGTCCCATAATCCCATTACTGTCCATTTCATGTATAAATTATGAGAGACCTATTTTTCTCTCATCAACCAATTTTACAAATTTCTTTTTGACATCGTTATACTGCCGAAATTGCACCACGATTTTCCATGCCAAAATCATCATGTAATGAATACCATACCCATTTCTCTATTAAGGGTATTCAAATTTATGATCATGTACTTATTTATTAGGTAATTACATGTATGCATTAAATTTTCCCTCTTCATGGAATAAATTATGATGTTTAATGAATCTATGTTGTACGATTTATGTGTCACACTTATACATGAAAACAAAATGATTATGAAGGGTATGCTCAGATAGTGCTCCAATGTATTTGGTAATGTTTAGTATCAGGATACAACATGTGCAATGTGATCTTACTCATGCTAATTTATTTTCAATGAGGGTTTACTCATTCTAATTCATGTGAAATAAGGGTTTACTCATTCAAATACATGTGTAATGAGCCTTGGCTCATGCTAATATCATGTTGTATGTTGTTTCCACATTTCCATGTTATGAATATTATGCTATATCATTCCTTTATGTTAATTTTTGTCTTGTGATCCATTAATATTTCTATTGACTAAAATTTATTATACTCATGTTATTCCATGTTTATTCGCTTAATGGGATTTATAGCTCACCCTTTTATTATGTGTGTCCACAGGTTATCCCATGCATTGCTAAGTATGAAGGAATATTGTGGTCATGAAAAAGAAGTTTTCAATAAAGTTTTTTACTTAATGTTTTAAGTTGTTATGTAATGTTACTAATCCCCAAATATACTATACCTCTCAATATTTTGAATTATACTAAGTAAAATGTTATGTAATTAATCATGTTTAAATTTGTAATAAAGACCAAGGTTGTTATAGTTGGTATCAGAGAATATGTTTTGTTATTTTTGGGATTAGGATTTGAAAACTCTAGTGAAATAATTAGGGATAAGACTAATTATAATAAGATAATCCCTAATTTTTTTTGAGTATATAGTAAGTGTTTTATCAAGAAAATATATCACTATTTGGATACGAACAAGTAGAGGTGGCTATAACACATATGTATCCTGGGATAAAACCTAAAAACACAGTTTTGTCCTAGACTCGAATGGGAACTGGTGCATGAAAACATGCCTTTCTACACTCTTGGTTTGACACTTCTGGGGGATATTCTTTGGTAAAATCATAATCTTAGTATAAACCATTATTAAGGGAACAAAAAAATCCCATAAGAATATACATTAGGAAGTAGATCATGGATAACTTAGATCGAAGCCTAGAAATTCATAAGTTAAGATGATAAATGTAATTTATATTTTACCCCTTTAATTTCATTATATTCCCCTTTATGTGTTTAACTATTTAAGATACTCATCCCTAATTTTCCTTTTATTCTATCCAATGTCCGGTAATAGGAGGAATCGAGCTAACAACCGATGTGAAGATCAATGTGATGACTTACCTAATGATATGACCAATCCAATGGGAGTGAGAATCGAGAAATTTTTCTCGATACTCTCTTAATTAACTCAAGTTTTAAATAGAAACCTAGGTCAAGAGGAATTCCCAACCCACTATGAAATAACAATTCATAATCGATAGCTTCTTGAGACAACGAGCTCTTACTTTCAATGGATCACCTATTCCCTCAATCGCCGAACAATGGATCAACTCCATTGAGAAGATCTTCTCCACACTTCAATGCTCTGAAAAAGAGAAGTTTATTCTAGATGCTTATCATATGGAAGGTGAAGCTAATCAATGGTGGATATTTATAAAAAATATAAAGCCTGAGGAAGAGATTGAAGCGATGGAATGGAATAATTTTTGGAAAATGTTTTTCAATAAATATTTTCCACACAACCTCTGACTTAAGATGGAATGGGACTTCCTTGTCCTCAAGAAAAAAAGACAACCAATCCATTGGAACTTATGAGGCAAACTTCAAAAGACTTTCCTGGTATACCTCCAGTTTTGTCTTCACCCCTGAATGCAAAGTTGACCGCTTCTTTTGTGGGATAAATCCTTGTCTATGAAAATACTTGGAAATCTGTGACTTTGATAGCTATAAATAAGTTGTCCAATTTTCCCTCAAAGTCAATATGGAGATCGTAAAATCTCAGGGGTATCATGGGGATAAGAAGTGAAAAGTGGACTTTAATTCTGGTAGTCTGATGGATAAATCCAATGGTGCTAAGAAATTATAGCACCCCTCTTTTCAAAAGTGCAGAAAGAAGAACCTAGGAAATTTGATAAGGGGATCAAAAAAATGATATAGGTGTGGAAGAGAAGGGAATTTGGATAGTAATTTCCAATAGGAGAAACCCCTAAATGTGATATAGGAAAGCAATGCTCTGATCTACCCTCAACATGTTGTTCATTTATACAACTGCAAGGAACCATTGAACTTTTCAAACCAGTGCCCTAGGCCTAGGGTAATTAGAGGTAACCAACAACCTCCAAGGCATCAAGGGAGAGCTTTTTTCACCACTACCACCAAAGTAAATCATGACAACGAAGTGGTGATCGGTATGCTAGTTATTCATTCAAGAATAGTGAACACACTTTTTGATTATGGTTCTATGCATTATTTTATATCCCAAAAGTTTATTAGAATAATCCAAACACTAGCACAAATCATGGAAGTAGAGATGTTGGTGAAAATGACAAATGGGCCAATTATTTCATCATATGTATATAACTACTCCCTTATCACAATTTGTGGATTGAACTTCTCGGAGAACCTCATCATACTCCATCTGGTGTAATTTGATGTAATTATTGGCATGGATTGGATTTACCTCTATAGATTCAACATAAATTTCTATGAGAGGGAAATCGCTCTCTATGTGGTGAATCGACCCCCGACTCCATACAAGTGAAAGGAGGAGGATGAATATTATTTAGAACCATAATCTCAAGCATGGATATTACTGCCCTATGAGCATGTGTATCTTTCTCAGATGATTGAGTCTAAGGAAAGAACCACCCTCAAAGACATTCCTATTGTAAAAGAATTCTATGATGTGTTTCTTGAATAATTTCTTGTTCTTCCTCCTATAAGAGATGTTGAATTCTTGATTGATCTTATACCTGTGGAATTTCCAATATCCAAGAATCCATATAGAATGGATATTGTGGAACTTAAGGAGATAAATAAACAACTAAAAAAGAATCTGGATAAAGGGTTTATATGCCAATGTGCATCACCATGGGGTGCACCTGTCCTCTTCATCAAGAAAAAGGACCGTTAAATGCACCTTTACATTGATTATATTAATCTCAAAAAAATCATGAAATGAACAAGTATCATCTTCCACAAATTTTTCAATCAACTGCATGGATCAAAATACTTATCCAAGGTGGATCTATGGTTAGGATATTACCAAGTTAAGGTGAAGAAGGAGGATATCCACAAGGCTACTTTTTTATACAAGTTATGAGTATTACGAGTTCAAAGTGATTCCATTCGGACTCACTAATGCTCCAGAAATATTCATGGACTTGATGAATAGAGTATTTATATATTACCTAAAAAAATTTGTGGTATTATTTATATATGATATTCTAATATACTCCAAAACCATAGAGGAGAAGAAGAAGCATCTGAGGACTATGCTAGAGACCTTGAGAAAGGATAAGCTCTATGAAAAGTAAAAAAAGTATGAGTTCTAGTTGAAGGAAGTATCATTGTTGGGGAATATCATCACAAGAAATGGGATATCTATCGATCCTTCCAAAAAAAAAAGAAATTGAGGGATGGCTGAGGTCGAAATCTGTGACAGATATCAAAAGCTTCCTGGGATTAGTTGGATATTATCACCGATTTGTGCAAAATTTATCATGATTGTCAAACCCTCTTACCAAGATAACTTGTAAGTGAGTTAAGTTTTCTTAGAATAATTAATGTGAATAAAGCTTCATGTATTTGAAGAAGAGGCTTTTGACTATCCTTTTGCTCACACTACCCATAAGCAGGGAGCTTTTTGTAATATTTAGCGATCCTTTAAAGAAGACCCTGAGCTGTGTGTTGATAAAAAATGCCAACGTCATTGCCTATACCTCAATAGTTAAAAATTCATGAGAAAAACTATCCCCTATATGATCTGGAGTTGGAAACTGTGATCTTTGTGTTGAAAATATGGTTGTATTATCTATTTAGAGAAAAGTGTTAAATATATATAGATAAAAAAATTCTCAAATATATATTCACATTAAAATAGATGAATATGTACCAATGAATATGGTTAGATATCATCAAAGATTATGAATACTCAATCCATTACCACTCTGGGAAAGTGAATAAGGTGGAGGATGAACTAAGTAGAAAAGACCTAGAAATTCTATCATTGATGAGAATTGAAAAGGATCCAATATTCTTAGATTTACAAAGATGTACATGGGGATCATAAATAATGGAATATAATCAATCATTTCATAAATTATTGCCCAACTTTATCTTTTATAAAGGTTAAAGGATACTAAAGAATATGATGTGGGAATTCAGAATAAAGTGTAAACTATTAGGAAAGGTAAATCCTCAGAGTTCAATGTTAATGAAGAAGGAATTGTGAGATTCGGGTTAAGACTATGTGTTCCATAAAATGTAGAGTTAAAGAATTTTTTTTGGAAGATGAACAATGTTAGAATTTCTCCATCCACCCAGGAAACACAAAGATTTATCAAGATATCTAGAAGAACTATTGGTGGGATAACATGAAGAAGGATATCAGTAAATATACATCAAAGTGCTGGGTATATCAGCAATTGAAGGATGAGAGGCATAATTTTAAGGGGATAATGCAAACATTAACCATGCCAACATGGAAATAAAAAAACATCACCATGGACTTTGTAACCCGACTTCCAAATACATACAAAGGAAAAATGATATTTGGGATGTTGTAGATCATCTTACAAAGACTTCACACTTTATTGTAATTCGAGATGATTTCTTATTGGATAAACTAACACAAATATACATTAGATAAGTAGAAAGGCTGCATGGAGTACCACTATCGATTGTGTCTGGTCGAGATCCAATATTCACCTATATGTTCTAGAAGAGTCTCCAATATGCTCTAAACAATGAGTTGAACATCCAAACAACTTATCACCCTCAAACTGATGGCCAATATGAGAAGACTATCCACACACTTGAGGAAATGTTGAGAGCTTTCTCAATAGACTTTAAATGTAGATAGGACCAACATATTTATTTGGTGGAGTTCTCTTACAACAATATTTTCCAGTCAAGAATCCAAATGAATCTTTATGAAGCCCTTTATGGGAAGAGGTGCAGAAAAATACATGTTGGGATGAAATTAGGGAACAAAAACTTTTAGTTCTGGAAATGGTCAAAGAAATGGTGGAGAAGGTTAATACCATCCACTAACACATCAAAGTTGCACAGAGTTGACAAAAGAGCTATACTGACAATTGTCGATGAGAACTAGAGTTTTATGTTGGATACATGGTATTCCTCCACATATCTCCATGGAAGAGAGTTATGATATTTGGGAATAAAGGAAAGATTATTCTAAGGTACATCATCCCTTTTGAGATCTTTGATCACATTGGAGAAGCGGCCTATCTACTAGCACTCCCACCAAACCTATCTCAAGTACAAGATGTATTCTATATATCACTCCTGAGGAAGTACGTACATGACCCATCACATGTACTCAATCCATAGGTGGTGCCATTGCAGAATGACCTTTCCTATGAGGAGAAGCTGATGAATATCTTAGTTTGTAGAGAAAATGTTCTACAAAATAAGATAATGCCCCTCGTAAAAGTGTTGTGGAGTAACCAAAAGTTTGATGAAGTGGCGTGGGAAGCAGTGGAAGTGATGAGTAAGAGTTAACTTCTTCTTTTTTAGTTTGGGAAAAGAAAATTTCAAGGGAAAAATTTCTTAAGGGGGGAAGGTTGTAACGACCAGAACATTTATGAATAAAATTACCTTTCTTTTAATAACTTATAGATATATAAAACACATGCAATCCTTTTGTTTTATTATATCTAATTGGATTTAAATGACAATTAAGTATCCTTAACATTGATAATATATCCATTGAATAGTGATCACATGGATAGTATAAATATAGGATTTTAACAAATCCTTTTGGCACAGACCAAGGAATTGATGGCCTCAACTAGTAGGATCGTACCCTATGAAGCCAATTTATCAGAGATTCTGAGGGAGATAAAATTTATGGTCTTTTACCTAAGATAAGACCAAGCTAAGATCCAATAACTTAAGAATTATCAAACTTGTTTACAGGATAAGTTCAAGCTCATCAAGATCCCGGACCAAATCTTGTTCACCGAACGACCTCATGAAAGCCCCACCATCGCACATCTTACTCTTAGGGAGTATGTGGGTGTAATAAATGTAAATTTAAAAAGAACCTAACATAATTATTATGTTCATTATTTTTGTATATAATATTCAATATACTTTCATTTTATTATTTTTACCTTTTAAATTATTTTTAAAGCACAAATAGTATATTTGGTTAATATTCAAATTCAATTAAGAAATACATTTTGAGGAATTAATAGATTTTTGAATTAAATAATATTATAATAAAATATTATTATTAAATTAATTTTATTAAATATAAATTATTGTATAATTTTTAGGAAGTCAAATGTAATTTTTATTAAGGTTTGAAATTTGTTTTAGTCAAAACCCGTCAATTATCAATACATGTTGGTTTTTATTTTAAAAGTGAAAACTCACATGTTTAGAAAATTATTTAGATAAAATGAATATTATTTTTGGAATCAAGACATTGAAATTATCCAATAGTGATATTTTTATAATTTTCTAAGATAGTCAAATTTTTGGGTAAAAAATTAAATACCATATAAATATATAATGCATTTTATGACAAATAATGACACAATAGTGATGTAATAAAATACCATGAAAGGTATATTCGGAGAAATATATGTTTTTTACTTTAAAATAATGTAATTTTATATTTATTTTTTTATAAAGTCTTAGTGAATCCTCCAATACATATAAAATATTTTATGATTTTAAAATCATTTCCTTGAAAGTGTGACTCACATCCACATAAACAATACAAATATTTTAATATATTTGGGACTTATCCTTATAAAATAATTTATACCACTCCCATTTTATATAATTTGAGGGAAAAAACCATGGGATGGTTTGTGGTTTTTAATATTTTATTACGTAGTGTCCAAAACCAAAATAATAAATAAATCCCCATCATTTCCTATATAAATCCACCCGAGATACCATTTATCTTCACTAAATCTCTTGTAATCTCGACCAAACTCTTCCCTCTACTCCCTAGAGTCCTCCCAAGGCACCCACAATCTCCCAAGAAGCCTCCCCAAGCCTTTGTGATCACAGATCCAAGTAAGGGTTCCTTCTTTTCTCAATTTTTGTCTAAGTTTCCTTATATTTTACATCCTTTTATTTTCAATTAAAAATGATGGAGTATATTTTTGAACCTCCACTATACTACCCTTATTATTTTTTAATGATAATATAATCCTTTATCTCTAACTAATACCTCTCGTGTACACCTGTTACTATAATGAAATTTCGTAAGGGATTTCTCTTTTCCCATTTCCATTCAAGAATTTCTTTTATATTAAACATCTAAATTACATTTAATATGATGAGATATTATTTCCCATGATCCCCTTACTTCCCATTTCAGGTATAAATTATGATATAACCCTTTATCTCTCATCAACCCATTTTACAAATTTCTTTTTGATGTCGTTATGCTGCTGAAATTGCACCATGATTTTCCGTGCCAAAATCATCATGTAGTGAATACCATACTCATTTCTTTATCAAGGGTATTCAACTTTATGATCATGTACTTATTGATTTGGTACTTACTTGTATGTATTACAAATTCCTTGTTTGTGTTATAAATTATTATGTTTAATGAATCCATGTTGTATGATCTATATGGCACACTTATACATGAAAATTAAATGATTATGAAGGGTGCGCCCTAATAGCGCTCTAATGCATTGGGTAATGTTTAGTATCAAGATAATCCATGTTAAATAAGGGATTACTCATGATAATTCATGTGAAATTAGGGTTACTCATGCAAATTCATGTGCAATGAGGGTTTACTCATGATAATCCATGTGCAATGAGCCTTGGCTTATGCTAATATCATGTTGTATGTTGTTGCCACATTTCCAGGTTATGAATATCATTATATATCTTACCTTTATAGTCATGTCTCTTTAGTGCTCCATCAATATTCCTATTGACTAAAATTTATTTTATTCCTCAGGTTATGCCATGTTTATTCCTTTATTGGGCTTTATAACTCACCCTTTTCTTCTGTATGTCCTCAGGTTATCCCATCCATTGCTAAGTACGAAGGAATATTGTGGTTATTTAAAAGAAGTTTTCAATAAAGATGTGTACTTAATGTTTTAAGTTGTTATGTAATGTTACTAATTCCAAAATACACTAGACCTATCAATCTTCTGTGTTGAATTAAGTGCATGTTTATGCAATAAATCATGTTTAAATGTGTAATAAAGACTAGGGTTTTTATATATAGTATTTTCCCACAAAATTTATTGGTTTATGATTAATAAAAGAAGAGTTTTTTGTCTTTAAAAATAATCCAAAACTTAATTAATAATCATGGATACCTAATTAAAAGAAAAGGACCAAAATAGTTTTTTATTAGAATTAAATATAACTTAGGTTCTAAAAAGTCTAGATTGAGTTTCTAAATTCCAAATAATATTTTTAAATGATTTATTTTATTCCATAAATATATATTTAGTTGAGATATAGTTTTTTAGAGTTTTTATGTCATGTTTATATCATGATGATTTCATAAAATTTATGGTATTTTTAAAAATAGTTTTCACTATTCACCTAAAAACCAATTATTTCAGAAAAATCCAAAAAATTCATACGAAGATAATTTTAATATATTGAATGTTATAGAGATAAAACTCTTAATCTCAACTTGAACATTGTTTTTTGATTACCATATCATGTATACAACGAGTTTTTCATGATGTATTATTACTATAATAATGTTGATATTTTTGTATACACTATTTACATGGTAATGTCTAGATATAATTTGTCCTATCAATTAGTTATAGGAGTTCCCAGCTATAATAAGAACCTATAGATTTTATGATAATGATATTAAACATAGTTTATATAGTCTAGGTACATTATACTGAATAGACATAGATATTGTATGAATATCATGTGTTTGGGGTTCATAAGCATTGGAACTTCTTCTCATGAGGTTCATACTTGATAATCTCAAGCAGGGAGATTATGAGGATTGACATGCCCATAGGAACAAAACATTCTTTAGGCATCATTGGCTGTTCCTATCTACAAGAATGTGTATTGATATATCTACTTGATATAATTATAAACACATACCATTTTATCACATACTTTGATTCAAGATGATAATGTCACGACCCGTCCCCCAGGGCCCGTGCCTTGACTACCCTAAGCCCGCCTTCCATAGGCCAGGGGATGAAGACTAGCACCGAAGTCGTATTCTGTAAAACTGAGAAGGAATTGCCTTTATAACATGTATCACACACAACCAAGCACACAACAAGATACAAACTCAAGTAAACTGAATAGTAAATAGAGTGAGTACAGTAAGTAAAAATGGGCCAGAATACAAGACCAACTGGAAAGTACAAGGAAAAATGGAAAGTACAAGACAACTGATAGGTGGAAAGCAGCTCCTGGATCATCCACCACGGATCCTACCTTAAGGGTAGGTACAACTCACGAATGGATGTCTCTACGGTTCACCTCATCTAACGTCCACCTCTGAGCTACCTCTAGTCTTGGTACCCTCATCCTCAGTCATCTTTGTCCATCATCTGCACCAAACACAATGAAGTGTGGGCATAGCCCATGCATGTGTGAGTATAACGATACTCAGTAGGGACCCCGAGACCCTCAAGGTCTCACAAAATCCAAAAAGGATAAACCGCCAAGAAAGGAAACAACTGATAAACCTACTTAGGTATATTCCCACACATATACCTAAGTTATCAAGTAAACCCATCTCAATCACGAGGAAAACATTGAGTCCAACTCCAAAGCCCCAAGATCAACTATTCCACAAAGGAAGTAATACCACGAAGAAAAGTACCACACAGGTATGCGACACAGAATAATACCAACAAGGTATTACCACGAAGGAAAGTACCACACAGGCAAAGACTCAGATCACACTAGGTATAACGTAAGTATAGTAGTAGAGATGATTAGACGTAACTATTGAATCATCTTACTCTGTTAAGATGCAGACCCACATAGGATCGCTCGGTGCTGACCCACACAAGATTGCTCGCTGTAGACCCACACATGATCGCTAGGTTATGAACCACATAGGATCGCTCGGTGCTGACCCACACAAGATTGCTAGGTGCTGACCCACATAGGATCACTTAGTGCTGGCCCACACAGGATCGCTCGATGCTGACCCAGACAGGATTGCTAGGTGCTAACCCACAAAGGATTTCTAGGTACTAACCCACACAGGATCGCTCGGTGTTGGCCCACACAGGATCTCTAGGTGCTGACCCACAAATGATCACTTGGTACTGACCCACATAGGATTTCTAGGTGCTGAACCACATAGGATCTCTCAGTGATGACCCACATATGATCGCTATGTGCTGACCCACACAAGATCTTTCTTCGTTCTTCTCGCCACAACCGGCTATAGGGTTCCCGTGCTAAGCTCGATCGTATTTGGGAGGGACCGCTCCAAAAGACACTAGTCGATACTCCAACAGACACGAAGTCTCAAAAAGAAGAATCCCAAAGGACTGCCATGTCATAGGGGTCTCAACACAATAGACGATGCATCAATTAGATGCCAGGTCTGTGAGTTATTATCCCTTTTAGACCTGAGGGCCCAGTTGGATTCGTGCTTAATCCAACTCAACTGTTCCCCCATCATTATCCAAATCTCCAGTGGAGTATACCAAAGGGACCGTCTCTCTCCAAGGTTTACGGTGCTACATTAGATTCATCAAACAGACACCCGGTGCCAATGATATGGCCTAAAATGTGTAAATGGGTTGAAGTGGGTCCGGGGTTGGTCCGACCGACCCAAACCGACCTGGTTCATGTCGACCCGGCCTGACCCACTCGGTCCTACCCAACCCGCTTGGCCCAAATCAACCCGTGCTGGGTGCCTGGCCTGACAGAAGCACGGTGGCCATAAGGGGCGCTGAGGCCGCGATGGGGACACACAGGGCCTCTGGGCGGCGTAGAGGGCCATGGGCAGCATAGAGGGCTGCGGGCGGCGAGGCCATTGGGCGGCGCGGTAGGCTGCAGTGTGGAACGTCGAGGCCGCAGGGTGTACAACAAGGCCGTGGGGCAGCGTGATGAGGCCACTGGGCAGCGCAGCGAGGCCGCAAGGTGGCGATGGCTGTGGGGGACCACAGACAGCAGAGGCCACAAGGCGGTGGTGGCTGCGGGGTGGCGCCGTTTCACTATCACTTTCGTCATGGACGGAGGTGGTGTCGACCTCCATTCTTGAGTTCCACCGGTGCCAAATGCCAACACCGGTCGTTGTCACTATCTCTAAGAACACACAAAAATAAGAACGATGGAGGGGATGATCCATGTTTTTTTGGCCCGCACCCTCCATATTAGAGCGGTAGAAAGAATCTCAACAAAAACCTTGAATCAAGAATGTCAAATTCAACTATTTCATACGAATCATGGATCAACTCTCTTTGGTTGATCCACATTCTCCATGATTTCCAAGAAAGAGGAATTTAATCGAGAAATTTCATGAATTCAATAACAACCCCTACCTCATTAGTTTTATTCATTGAATATTGTCCGTGGGAAAGGAGACGCTGTCGTTGGTAATAGACAGACATCGGTAACGTCGGCGTTTCCTAGATTTTTAGTTTGTTGACATTGAAGATGTACCTCATCAATGAATGTCCCGAGGAAAAAGTCAGAGTTGAAATTGGTGTGATAATTCTTCATTGGGGAGCACGTTCTTTTTTGGAGAATGAATTATTCATTGGAGAGAATAATACTCCAAGCTCTCTCCCAACTCCTTTTTTCCAATCCTTTCCCCAATTCCACTGAAAAGAAAAGAAAAATCCAACACAAAAAATAAATAATAACTTAAAATTTAATTTTATGTTGACACTTAGAATTAATTGGGGGAGTTGAGAGGTTTCTCCCCCATTAAGAGAGGTCGGGTGGTACCCACCCCTAAATTCAAAATTGGGAGGTTTTAAGGACTCGGGTGGTCCCCACCACCATAACCTATGTAGAAGAGGTTCAAAAAATAAAATAAAATAAAATTTTATTTTATTTCTATTCCCATGGAAAACCAAAATACTACCTTTCACCCTCGACCAACTACCGTCGAGGTGAAAGTCTCCTTAAGTGAATACCGACATTGTGAGTTCAACAGTATCCTCAGATTTCAATTCCATGAACCAGTTCAAAAGTTAGAAAAACTCACTTACACATTTGCTGAACGTACCTGAAAAAAAGTTCAGAAAATCATTCTGGGAACACCGGGCCTCAGAATCACGCACCATCAATTCTCGCGGACTCGTAAAATTCCCATATATTAAAAAAATTACATGGAAATTATGGGTCTTTACATTCTCCCCACCTCAGTGATTTGTGTCCCAGAAAGCCACATCACAAAACTAGGGAAACAATGGGGTTACTGAGTACGCATCTGAGCCTCCCGCTGCTATGTGCTCTCTTAGAGGTTCCCGTGCTTCTAGAGAATGCACACCAGAGGTATCAACCACCAACGAAGGACCTGCTTCTGTTGATCCTCAATCTATACTGAAGCCTCAATAAAAGTCGCCCCATCATCGACGTCCATCTCGCCATGGTCGATGATGTGAGAAGGGTTGTGTACGTATCTCCTCAACTAGGATACATGGAAGACGTCGTACACCCGGTGTAACAAAGGTGGAAGATCTAAGCGGTAAGCCACCTCACCAACTCTGCTGAGGACCTGGAAAGGCCTGATGAACCTCAGAGATAACTTGCTGCCTCATCCAAATCTCTGTAAAACCTCGTCGGGGTGAGACCCGTATAAATATGTGGTCACCATCCTCAAACTCCAGAGGTCTCCATATCTTGTCAGCATAAGACTTCTGCCTACTCTGTGCAGTCTTCATCCATTCCTGGATGATCTGCACTTTCTCTGTAGTAGCCTATACCATCTCTGGTCCCACTAGTGCTGACTCCCCTGGGTCATTCCAACACAAAGGTGATTTGCAAGGTCGCCCGTACAATGCCTCAAACGATGCCATCCCAATGGTGGAGTGATAGCTGTTGTTGTATTAAAACTCCACCAAAGGAAAGTGATCCTCTCAGCTATGACCAAAGTCGAGGGTACAAGCACACAACATGTCCTCGAGGGTCTGAATGGTCCACTCAGTCTAGCCATCCGTCTGAGAATGGAAGGCGGTTCTCAAATGAAGCTGCGTCCTAAAAGCCTCCTAAAACCCCTTCCATAGCCGAGAATTAAAACACGTATCATGATCAGAGACAATCATCAAGGGTACTCCATGTATCCACACAATCTCCTTCACATAGAGGTATCCCAAGCTCTCTAATGATCCCTACTCCCTGATCAGTAGGAAGTATGCCAACTTGGTGAGTCATTAGACGATCACCCAAATCGAGTCATGACCCCTAGATGTACATGGAAGTCCTGTCACGAAGTCCATATATATCCCATTCCACTTCCACTCTGGAACCTTCAAAGGCTGAACCAAGCCCGGTGGTACCTGATAGCTCCTCCTTAACTTGCTGACAAGTGAGGCACTGAGGGAAAACTCTACTACTACTTTCTTTATTCCTGACCACTAGTGCTATCTTCGGAGATCCTGGTACATCTTCTCCACTCCTGAATGTACCGCTAGAGTGGATGTGTGGAACTTCCTCAACACTTCCTCTCGAAGTGACATTGGTACCATGGTACGTCCTCTGAATAGGATGACATGCTCCCCACCTTCATAAAATCCATCAGGTTCCTGCCCAATGGATATCTGAGCACGTCGAGCCTCGCAGTCAGCGTCCCCATGATGCGCCTCCCTGGCACACTAAAGAAGTGGGGGAGTGACTGTAAGAGACTGAAAGAAAGCTTCTCCATCTCGATCCACAAAGGATATCTACAAAGCAGCCAGTTTTGGTGGGGGAGATTATATTGGGTGTGTCATTAGTCACATGAAATTGGTTGAATGGTAAAGATATAACTTTTCACTTATGAAAGGAAGAGATATCTCAGGATAGTTTGACCAGGATGGTAGTACCTTTTTTGAATTCATAGCTATGGAAGCAGATGGTACATACATCCAGTATGGTCAAGAACAATAAAGTAAAAAAGGATGATGATATTAAGTGCACATCCTACTTTATGATATATCATATTACAAAGATATTATATTAGATGACATGTATCAGTAGAAGGTTTTTGTCAGTATGACTATACCTTATCTACTTAGAGGCCTTGATAGGTTTCTAGAATCCACTCTTGGTCTATGAGTAGCACTAAATTTTATCAAGATAAGGACCTTAAGGGTCACATATAAAGTGTATTTAGAAGCTTTTATAATTCTATTTAACTGGATTTTTAGACATTGCAAGCCCAACGTAAAAAGGTGGGTAATGCATGAGTTTAAATGATCACATGGAAATAAATAAATTCAATATTATACAAGTTTGTAATAATATCTATTTAATTTATTTACTTATTATTTTCACATGTTATTTAGATAATATTAATAAAAATATTTTTTGAATGAATATTAAATATTTAATATTCAAGGATTGTTAAATATTTATGTGGGAGAAATGATTTAAGTTAATAATTCTTATTTTATCATGTAAAATTATTATTGTGTTACAAGAATATGATAAATTACTTATGATATTTGTGACATATTTGTGAGGGTTTAAGTGTTATTTTGGGAATTAAATGAGGGTTAATATATTAAAGGGATTAAATGTAATTTTAATAAGTTTTAACCTAACTATAAATTCCAAAATTAGCCCAAATTAGTGGGAATATTCATTCCCCAGAACTTGAGAGGCTCTCTCACCTCCCTCTCAACTTCTAGAGAGAGACATAGAGGTTGGTGAAATCTCAATCTAAATTCTGCGACCTAGATCGAAGAGTTAATGATCTCTTGATAGTTTCTACATTAAAATCATCTTTGATTATCTCCTCTGACATCTAGAGATCAAAGATCAATGATCGAGGAAGAGTTTAGTGAATGTGTGAATGATCTATAGGGTTCTAAGTTTGGTTTTTCAAGCGATGATCTTTGATGATGAGTATAATTTGTTTTTAATCAAAATCATAAGAAGTAGAGTTTAAATTCATTTATTTTTTTCTTAAATTTAATTACATGATATCCTCAGGTTTTAATCGAGTAGCAATTACTCTTTCGATTAAAGTTCCTAGTGGATCACGTAGGTACACAGAGAGGGATGGGGGTGGTGAATTAGTGTACACATGTTTTATCGATTTTCTTTTATTCACTTTTATCCTCTTTACTAATATGAACCAATGAACTTGTTAGAGTGAATAGATATTCCCTATTTAAAAACACAATCATACCACATGAAAAATAAAAAGTAAATGAAACACAACAAATAGTATTTTTACAAGGTTCTCTTATGATATGGGTGACCATTTCAACTACCACAAATGCGGGAAAGGGAAGTGCTTGGGTTTTATCAGCGCTAATCAGAAAGCGTTGATAAAAGTGGGGATTTTATCAGCGATAGAAAAAAGTACTGATAAATCGACCCTTTATCGGCGCCAATAATAGCACTGATAAATTTTTTTAATTTAAAATATTATAAATTTATATAAAAATATTTTAATTATATTAAAAAAAATGTTTATATGTATACAATAAATAAAAAATTCATTTTTATCATGTTTGTTATGTTTATGTTTTATTTATGTTTTATTATGTTTATTAGTTTTAGTTATATATTTATTATATTATATGTTTATAATATTATATATAAATACTTTCATATATATATATATAGATAAATACTTATTATATATATATATATAAATTTATATTTCCAAATGAATGTGTCAATTGACGCGTATGTTCATATTCTCATGAAAATGTTATTTATTTACCCTAATGTTGGCCATATATATTATAGTACTATAGTTAGTGTATTCATTCATTTCATATATATATGAAGCTTTATCTTCTCATAAATACTTAAAATCAAGATAAATATATTTAAATAAAAAATAAATGTATTTATTTTATTCAAAAATATAAATATTTAGTTATATATAATTATATACTTTTTAAATATATTATATATAATTATAATTATATATAACTCATTAAATATACATATGTTTAAATAATTATAAAATTAAAAAATATATTTTTAAATGATAAATATATATTTATGAATACCTTTTGAATATATTTATTTATAAATATATGTCTTTAATGAATATATAAACAGACACAGAAATATATATATATATATATATTTATTTAAATACTTGTGAAATTAAAATTAAAATTAATATATATATATATAATTATAATTTAAATCATAAAATTTTATATATATTTAATTATAATTTATACACAAACAAACAAATAAATATATATATATATATATATAATTATAATATAAATTATTAAATTATAATAAATATATTAATTATATATATTTATAAAATTATAAATGTAATAAATATATTGATTATAATTTTATAATTATGAATAAATGGTAAGTTTTATCAGTGCTTTTCAATTTAGTGATGATAAATCATACATTTATCAACACTTTTTACTAGAACTGATAAATGTTTCCCCCGATTTTATAAATGAAACCTAACTAAGTCCCCTTCCTTTCACACCCCTCAAGCTCTCATGGAAGCCTAACCCTATGTCGACCAATCCTCCTCCTTCTCCACTGCTTCCTCCCTCTCCGCCACTGCTATGGCCATCAACTCATCTTCCTCCTCCTCCTCCTTTGAGGAATCCTCCTCCCCCTTCTCTGTCACCGCTGTTGCGAACACATCCTCCTTCTCCTACACCTCGTTTTCCACCACCTACTCTTACTTAACATCTATTACCACCTTCTATTCCTCTGCTGTCGTCACTTCCTCCATTGCGGAATCTGCCACCTCTTCCACCACTGCTACTTCCAATAAGGATACTCTCTCTTCTAGAGTAACTTCATTTCATCTTCTTCTTCTTGAAATAAAAATTACCGCCACTATTTGGTTGTTCTATATATTTTTTTATATTTATTCTCAATGTTTTGTTATATGATATAGTTGTATTTTGATTCATATTGAGTGTATAGGTGATTTTAGCATCACTTTGATCTTTAGGGGTGAAAATAAGAAAAGATCCCAAGTTTCAGGGTTAACCCGCATTGTCTAGAAAACTTTGTAGACCCTATTTAGTTGGATCTATAACCATTGTGATGGATTTTCTATGGTTAGTGGATGGTTATATGACCCATGTGGTCAAACCATGCACAATTATTCTTCCCCCTAGATTTTTAGTTTTTGATCCCTTTCATTATAAATTAATCTCGACGGTTCCAACCATTGGTGTGTGGTTGATTAAGGGAGTTTTATGGTGATTTTACATTGTTGGGTGATGTTTAAATTAATTATTTGGGACTTGTTTTGTGGTTTTGTGTTTTGAGAAGTTGGTTTTATGTTATAGAAAATTTTATTTTTTAGATAAAAAAGTTGATTTTGGTGTTCATAAAATGTTTTTAAATGGTAGTCTTCCTCTTCATTTTGAATTGGGATATTTTTTTGAATATAATTTTTTTAATGTGTCTTGAAATTTAAAACTAGGCATAACAGTTTCTTTTGAAAGAGAAATTTTTATTATCTTAAAGTTTATAAAAAGTTTTTGTTATCATTATTGAAATTTAAAAATAAATTAGAATTGATATAAATTTTTTGTAAATGATTTAAATTTATTAAAATAATTATAAGTTAAAGTGGGTTTTTATTTTGAAGTAAAATTAAATATTTTCAAATCAAGTGTGTACTTTGGGTGAAAAGATTCCTTAGACTCCTTTTAAAATTTTCAATCTTAAGGAAATTTATTTTTGTGAGTGTTCAAATTTAAGTGAATAATTTTTACAAGGGGTTATATTTTTTTCAAAGAGTGCGTGTCTTTAAAAATAATTTACATGGAACTTTTATAGAAGTGGTGTTGTTTAAAGAAGAGTGAACATATTTAAAGACTTTTTTTATGTTTTGGGCTCAATAAATTTTGTTTATTTGATTTATTTACTTTCTGTGCATTAATATTCGTTGCTTTATCTTGTGAAACATTAATGGGATAAATTCATATTTACCATGTGGTATTTTTTCCTCTCAAAAAGTTATTCAGAAGATGTGAAGAAACACCCCCTAAGGTGAATTATTTTCATGAATAGGTATATCTATTTGGGTTGTGGGATTTACCCAAACTTTAGATGGGGTGATGAATCCAGATCATCCTTTTATTTAGGGTTTCTTAAATTTACATCCTTCATTTCATAGCGATTAATATACTCCTATTGTTGTGAAGTGATTAGATCATTTTCTATAATCCCTTGAGTTGAATTACACAAAGTGGTCTGGGGTGGTTGTTTATTTTTGAATTGGTACTTGTTGAGTTGGAATCACATATTGGACAATATATTAATCCAAAAAAATTGAGAGGTTGGTTAGGGAAAGAAAATACATGAATGACTTTATTTACTAGTATGTATAGTTACTTAAAGGGGTAAGGCCGAGGGCATTTGAATTCTAGTAGAATAAAAGAGAGTGGAAAAATTATGCCACTGTGAATTTGGAACATCATGTAGAATATTATTATAAGTGAGGGTTAAACCTTTAGAGATGATCATTTTGAGAGTGTTAATCATGGAGAGGGAACCTAATAAAGGGGATATAACATAATTTATCAAATATGGTTTTGAAGTTAGGACTGAAGTTTTTATAATTTAACATAATGTATAAAGTGTCTCTCCTGGAATTTATGTCTTTGTGAAAATACCTAAGTGAATCTCATAAAATGATTCAAGTGTTTTTAAATGTTTCTTAAAAAATTATATGTGTTCAACATACCCTTTTTTGGTTTTAAATAGATTTAAAATGGTTAAAAAAAGAATTGAGGTTTTGATAAAGGATGTTTGGAACTAATTGGTTTATTTTAAAAATATTGTGTTATTTTGAAGAGAAATGTGTGTAAATGGTTGGTTTTTTAATGGGATTTGAAATGTGATTTTTAATGGGATTTTAACTATTATTTTCAAATAGTGTGATTTTTATAAATATTTTTTAATGGGATTTAAACAGTGTAAATGGTTTGTCTAAATTAGCTCTTTGTTATTTTATAAATAGTTTTAAAAAGAGTGTGTTATTTTATCCTTAATAAATTTTTGTATCAACATTTTGCATATTTATTTTCTTAAATATTAATATCATTGAATCAAATAAGATATATATTAATAAATAATTAATTGATGCCAATCATCTGAAAAATGAGTATGAAGATGGAGTGAAAGAGTTCATCAAGTTTGAAAAGGATCATGTATATGATCCTTCTCAAATCCTTTTTTCATGTTTACACTATTGTTATTCAATAAAAGTTATTCTAGAGGAGTTGGAAGAGCACTTGATATGTCATAGAATAGATAGAAGTTATAAATGTTGGAATAAACATGGGGAAAAAGAGAATGTAGATCTTGACTGGGATAACACTGCGTTTTATGGATAATTTGATATGATTACAAGCATGGACAATCAAGAAGACCATATCGAGGATGTGATTACAGATGTGAATAATGATAAAGATCATATTAAGGAAATGATAAGGACAATTGAATATGAACTTCATAATTTCCTTAAGTTTTTTGAGCAATTAAAGAGTTGTAAAAAGATGATATTGTATGATGGTTGCACTAAATATACAATATTGTCATCCGTTCTGAAGTAGTATAATTTTAAAGTAGGCAATGGATGTAGTTATGCTAGTTTTAAAAAATTACTTGCTCTCTTGAATGACATACTCCTAGAAGATAATGAGCTCTTGAGATGAACATACGATGCCAAAAGAATGCTACGATCGATGGGTATGATATCTAGAAGAATACACGCCCATCAAATGATTGTATACTATTTCAAAAAGACCAAAAATCACTTAGAGAATGCCCGAACTGTGGTGCTTCTCGATACAAGAAAGATGAATCCTATCCTAAAAAAGTTTCATGGTACTTTCCAATCATTACAAGGTTTAGGAACCTATATGATAGTGAGGAGACTACATGGCAATTGAAATGGAACACAAAAATACGAAATAAACACAGAAAACTACGACACCTGATAGACTCTCCTTAGTAGAAGAGAATTGATCATGAGTATCCTAACTATAGAAACAAGTCGAGAAACATTCGTCTGGAGTTATCTATAGATGGAGTGAATTATTTTCATTTTCAAAGTAACACTCATAGTACATTGCCGATTATATTGGTAAATTATAAATTTTGACCATAGTTATGCCTGAAACGAAAACACATCATGTTATCTATGATTATATCAGGACCAAAACAACCGGGTAATGATATTTATGTTTATTTGGCTCCATTGATTGATGATTTAAAATTTTTGTGGGATTCAAGTGTTATAATGTATGATGATTATGGGAATGAAGATTTCACATTGAGAGACATGTTTTAAAGGATGGTAAATGACTTTCCTACTTATGGAATTTTTGTAGGATATTGCATTAAAGGAACTCTTGGGTGTCCCATCTGCGAACAAGTTACACAATCAATTAGTTTTAAACATTCATCAAAAACTGTGTTTTTAGGACATCATAGATTTCTCCCCTGATGAAATAAGTACCAATCTTGGGAAACATCATTTGATAGAAGTTTAGAAGAATATACAACACTGTCTCCCCTAAAAGGTCATCAAATGTTTGAGAAAGATAAAGATGTGGACACTACTTTTGATAAACCATTTTAAAAAACCTTACAAAAATCGTTTGGATAAAGAAATCAGTTTTCTTTTGAATTACCATATTGAAATTGTATGTACATTAGAATTTTTTTTGATGTTATGAATGTTGAAAAAAATGTTTGTGATAGTGTCATTGACACGTTTCTAAATGCACCTGAAAAAACAAATGATGTATTTAAGGCTAGGATGGACATGGTTGAAATGGGAATACAAGAAGAGTTGGCACCAATGAAGGGTGGAAAATGAACATTTATTCTTCCTATTTCTTACACTCTTTCCAAGAAGGAGAGATATTGGTTTTCCATATTCTTCAATGATATAAAGGTTCCAGAGGGGTATTCATAGAATATCAAGAACATTGTTTCAATGAAATATTTAAAGTTAAATGGTATGAAATCTCATAACTACCATGTTTTGATGAAATATCTATTTCCTATAGATTTATGTTACATTTTTCCCAAGAATGTCTATTCTAAATTAACAAAGCTCTGTTTCTTCTTCAATTCTATATGTAGAAGAGTTATAGTCCCAGTAAAATTTTTGACTATGGAAAGAGAAATTTTTGTCATATTATGTGAATTGGAAATTTTTTTACCACCAACATTATTTGATATGATGGTTCATTTGGTGAGAGAGATTCAACTATGTGGTACTATACACTATAGATGGATGTACCCCATTGAATAGTATATGAATATTTTGAAATGGTATGTCAAAAATTGAAGTCATATAGGTGGTTGTATTGTAGAGAGATATTACTGAGGAAGTCGTTGAATTTTATACCAAATACCTATCTAGTGTGAAAATAATTGGTCTAAAAAAATCTCATCACACTGGGAAACTTACGGGTGAAGGAATTTCTGGAAAGTAGGTTGTCACAATCAATATTACAGATAGGGAGTAGTCCCACCTTTACATTTTTCACAACAGTTTGGATGTTGACAAATATGTTGAAACCCACAAAGAAATTATTAGGCATTCAAATCCATCAAGGGCTAAAAAATGGATATCAAATAAACATAGTCAATAGTTTATAGGATATTTTTTAGGACCATATTTTTAAGAAGTTAGATGATAATACAAAATCAATTTTAGAACAACTTAGATGGGTATCCGGAGGACCAAGTTTGTACTTATTATCTTATAATGCTTATGTAATTAATGGTTATACATTCTATACTAATGAACATGATGAAGACAATACCAGAAAAAATAGTGGAGTTACACTTGTGGCTGAAGCGATGCATGTTTCTGGTCCTAAGGATAAAAATCCAATTTACACGAATATATCGTACTTTGGAATCATCAAAAAAATATTGGAGTTGGATTATATGACATTTCAAGTACTGATTTTTCAATGCAAGTGGGTTGATAATAGAAGTGCTATTAAAATAGATGAGTTGGGATTTATGCAAGTTGATTTCAGTAAGGAAGGGTACAAATATGAACCATTTATAATGGCATCATAGGAAGTATAAGTATTTTATATTCCATATACCACAAACCAAAACTAGTCAATTATTCTATTATCGACCAAAACCACTGAAGAGTCAGATTAAAATTCACCATAGGATGAACCTTTCATTGTGATGCCGTAATCATTTTTCAATGGTCCTAGTGTAGATGTAATTTTTTATGTCAGAGGAGACCATAATGAAAGGATTTGGATAGTCGATAGAGGGGTTAAATCCCTTCAACCTTTAAAAAAAGAGAGTTTAATAATCAGGTGATATTATTTTTTTTCTAATATACATCATGTTACTTTATGTTAATATCTATTCACTAATGATTTTATGTTATATAAATTAAATGTTAAACCAATTTTGCAGATAATGACTTCTTCACATGATGATTCTCTGAATCTCTAGGAAAAATAGGTTTCTCAACCTAATGCTGCTCGTAGTGCAGACAAACAATAAGTTTCTCAACCTGTTGCCTTATGTTAATATCTATTCACTACTGCTTTTATGTTATCTAAATTAAATGTTAAACCAATTTTGAATATAATTACTTCTGCACGTGATGAAGCTCCCAATACCCATGAATAATACATTTCTCAAACATGTTGCTACTTGCAGTGCAAACGAACAACAAGTTTCTAAACTTGTTGATGATCCTAGTGCAAACGTACAACCACCATATGCAAATGCTGATGCTAGCCCTTCGGAGCTATAAGAACATATTGATGATGGTGGATCTAAGGAAATGAAAGGCGATGAAACACTGGAAGAATAGAAAAAACCGGAGATCCATAGTTTGATTGTATTAGAAAAAATCATTAAGGCTAAA
This sequence comes from Viscum album, assembly GCA_963277665.1. Taxonomy (NCBI): domain Eukaryota; kingdom Viridiplantae; phylum Streptophyta; class Magnoliopsida; order Santalales; family Viscaceae; genus Viscum; species Viscum album. The sequence goes on from OY728164.1 coordinate 1,170,096,494, forward strand.
GAGAAAGTCATCGAACACAATATTGGATGGAATAAGAGGGGATAACTTGTTAAACCCAACAAGGTCATGTTCAGTAGTTACATTGGAATTGTCACTCGGTAATGCGTGATGGTTTTTGTAACTTCATGGAACTATTTTGTGGCTGAGATTAATACATAGATGTGGGGAGATATTACGGTAACATTATGATATCATTTTCTTTAATTTATTAAAAATTAAATAATGAAACATTTACTTACACTTCATCATCTCTTACAAAGTGTATTTATAGTAGATGACTCACACAAAGTATATGTATTAAGGGTTTATGAAATGATTCATAGGGTTTTTATCACACTTTTAATGAAATATAATCTTAAAGATGATAAAGGAAAAATAAAACCACACCCACCTCTTATTTATTCACACATAATAACCCATGCATAGTGGGATGCATTTACTAGTCATCCTGCAAAGAAAAATTTTCAGGTACATTGTGTTTGGTAATATGTTGTTTGATGGTATGCCTATTCATCAATTTGATTGACAGAGTTTTATTTATGAAACAGAAACCAAGTTCTGAAAATAAACAATGGGCATCAAAACTAGCATACCCCTAATGTAAAGCAAGGATGGGGTACACATTACTTGAAAAAAATGGTACATATTTTAAATATACCATAATACTTTTATGTGATATAAAAAAACACAATAACTATGTTCTTTTGTTTATATGAATCTTGATGAGTCCAAATCCAAAGACGCTTCCATCCCATGCCATGTGCTATGGAAGGAGGTGCGTGTAACTAAATATGGTAATCTAATGGATGAAAAAATAAAAAAAAGTGTGGAAAACATGGGTAAGTATGACATAATAATTTTTTTTCTTTAAATTTCAATTTAATAACAATGATTACTTATTTTACTATATTTTCTATATGATCTAGTCACAAGAATCATTAATACCCACACTAGATGTAGACATGCTTTCATTGGCCTTGAAGAACCCAAAAAAGTATGGCCTTGTCAGAGGTTTGGGTTTTGGGGTGACACCCAAAACATATTTTTAGAAAAAAAACAAGCAGAGGATCAAACTGAGTAAATGAAATATATGAGAGAAATATTATCTATGTTTTAAGAAGAATTATAATACTAGAGAGAGATGATAGAAATTTTGATGGGGGGAGGCATAGTGAAGAAAAAAATCAATAACAACCCATGTGTGAAGATCCCGCCCCTCCCCCACCAGTTTTTAGGAGAGGCATTCCCCTCAAAAACAATTCTTAACTAAGGTAGTCAATTTTCAAATAATTGTTTCTTTGAAATGTGAATTAGATAGACACTATGCACTAATACCTTTTTTATATTGATATTCTACAGGGTTAAAATGACTATGATTTATATCTATCAAGACCCACCCATCACCTTGTAGCGAGGTCTACAATGTTCAATATCTAGAATGACATGCTACACAACAGAACACTTCCTAAAGGTCATGTTAGAGTGTTAATTACTGTAGTTCTTGTGTTAAGCGCTGAGCTACCTATTCCAATTGATGATGTAGATATTCATACAATCAAACAATCTCTTGGAACATTCATCACATGGTTTTCACATATTGTAAAAAAACATGTCAACAATGAGGTATTCATTTTTAATTTAATTTTCAAGATAAACCTTAAAAATTTAATGAAAAAGGTTTAAAATGATGCATGCTATTACAGACAGAAAAATAGAATGGGGTGATTAGCCCCTAAATTAGGATAATATTAATTATTAATATATATAATATTCATGTGATTTACTATTCATAAACACCATTTTAGTTCATTTTACACTTTGAACATCATTTCACATTATGATTGTAATTCCTTCTTAAAATGCACTATTATGTGGTAAATTTTTTAACATCATTTAAAATATCCAATGATCTTGATTTTATTTTCATATTTAATTTTCTGGTTTCTAATTATATTGGAAAACATTCTTACTTTTGGAGTGTTGGAAAATTCACATTTGAAGACCACCAAAATGGGATTTCATGCAAATAATTCTAGAGAAGACAGATTGGACACCAGCCCACTGATGAACATTTGGGGCCCAAAATACAAGAACAATAAATCCCAAATTTAGTGGGATGATAGAATACATATAGAGGAACAAATAATTATTTATAATCCAATGATAATTCGGACTCCATGGTGGTTATTAAGGTGGTCCAATTTAGAGATAAAATTCTGGGCTAGTTTCTGCGGCCCAGAAAAACAGTCCACCAATTTAATCATATCTCAGTAACAACAAATCCATATGGGATGAAATTTTACAGAGATCTAGGAGACAGATGGATATTAACTTTTTTCTTCTCTTTCCAACTCCAATTTGGCCATCTATAAGTCCATTTAGACGCGTATGTTCGGTGGATGAAAGCTGGATGCCACCTCAGGTCAAGGGTGAAAAAATAAACTCTCCCTCAATTTTCCACCCACCTATAGCCTACCAAAATTAATTGAGGAGACTTATAATAATTTAGGATCTACCCAAGCCTTAAAAAATTCCTATTTAAGGCATTGGTGGTGGAGGAGTTGATCATCTTTTGATCTTTCTTTCATTGTAATGTTATGCTACGATTTTGTTGTCTCAAGTTTGTCTTTCACATGTAAGTTTTTTTAATTCATCCTAGTTTATTAATAAAATTTATTCTTATACTATTATTATGTTCTTCTACATCTCACTTTGATACTGTTTCCTCAAGGTGTGAATTTATTCACACAAAACCTTGTGAAATTATTCACACAACGGTGGAGAGATCATTTTATTTTTATTATTTTCTTTACTTCAACAATTCCTCCCTCATTAGTCTACTTCTCGCTTCCATTGAAACCATAGCATCAGTAGAGGGCTAACAAACTTATGGGTTTATCCAAGGGAGTATCAAGGGACTATATTGGATGTTATTTATCACCCTATTAATGTATAATCACTTCTTTTAATTGAGATTTTTTTTTGATGATTTTAAAACGTCTTCATCCTTGTTAAATTTTAAGGCCACATACTTTAAGTGCTAATACAAACCTTTACCTTGGAGTGCTCATAAATTTGATCCTCCAAGTGAATATTTGATTAGTATTATTGTGTTTTGGTATAAAATCAATAAATAATTAAGTTGTTTGATCTCCTTAATTGAACTCATTTAAAATATAAGAAATTAAAATAATTGAAAAGGGAATACATCTAATCCACCCCAAGTGATAACCTAGGATCAACTCATTATCTTAATTTGAATTAACTTAAATCTATTAGTGATACCATAAACCCATATAAAATCAACCCAATTTGGTCACTTCATTTCTAAAAACAATCCATAGAATGTACATTTCTGTAGGTTACTTCTTATGTCTCTGAGGATTCGATAACCCAAGCTAAACTACAAGGACCATTCTACCTTCATCTCTTCGGTAAATTTGAGCGTGGATCAAATTTTGTTGCCATTTCTAGGGATCCAATTAATTTATCTCAAAATCCATTCTATTCTCCCCCATTTCTTATATTATCACCCAAGATCTCTTATCTTGTAGCTTTCTTGGTTTTTTTCTTTGGGAGCATGTCCGACTACACCTTCGATCAATCAAACCTTCTAGTTAGGGTGGAAAGTCCTAGGGTTGGGGAGTCAAGTGAACCTAGGGGATTGTTTCCATTAGATCCTAATTCAGTTTCTATTACAGAGTCCAAAATTGAGCCCATTTCAATGGAAGGTATTCAAAGAAACCAACTCATAAACCCGGGTGGAAACCAAAATGAAAATCTAAATGAGGCAGCCCCAAACTTAGAGAATGCGGTCGATCAAACCATGAATGACTACCTCATATCTGCCTGGACCAATGCCCCTCATGCATTAGAAACAACTCCCTAGGAGATTACAACTACATCTTTAAACCCCATGTCCTAAACAACCTTCCCACATTCCATGGAATGGAGTCCGAGATGCCCTACCTTCACGTTAAGGAGTTCAATGACATTGTAGAAACCATGTGTCCGCCACATCAACTAGAATCAGATAAGATGAGGCTATTAACTTTTTATTTAAAGGATCGAGCTAAAAATTGGCTAAAAAATTTTATACCATCATCCATCAACTCTTGGTACCAACTACAAAGATAATTCTACAAAAAATACTTTCCCCACCAAAAAACAATTGCACATAAAAAGTGTATCCAAAACTTTTTTGAAAAAGAGGGAGAGTCATTATATGAAACATAGGAGAGGTTCAAAGGCACTCTAAACATGGTTACACACCATGGTTTTTCTATTTCTGAACAATTGAGAATTTTCTATGAAGGGTTGGGTTCGGGGAACAAACGATTCATTGACATGATGTGTAATAGAACCTTTAAAAACAAAGCCCCAAATGATGCTTAATAGTATCTAGAAAGCCATGCTGAACAAAACCAAACATGGGGAACTTCACCTTATTCTGAAAAGCCACAAACAACTACTGGAATTCATACACTTATAGAATAGAAAATACTCAGGGTTAAACTCACAACACTCTCTAGGAATGTTGAAGAAATAAACCTTAGGAATTTCCATGAAATCCAAACTATTGACATTGTTTGCACAATTTGTGAAAAACATGATCATAAGATAGACAACTACCCAACCATTACATCCATTGAGGATGTTATTTTAGGAGAACCCTTAGTGGAAGTAAATTCTTTGAACTTTCAAAAGCCTCAATACCAAAACAACTTCAACCCAAGGTATAATGACCACCCAAGCTTCCGCTGGAAAGATAACCAACAACCTAGCCAACCGCAGGGACAAAATCCTTACCCCCATCAGAAATAAAAAACCCATAACTAGTTCCAAACCTAACCTATCCAATACCAACAGCCACCAATCAATTTTCAACAAACCATCCCACCTCCAAAATATCCCCCTGGGGTAAACCAATCTTCTCAAGAACCAACCAAAATTGTTCTAAAAAGACTACTAGAACAAATGTGCAAAAAAATGGAAAGGATAAACTCGGAAGTCTCTTCCCTAAAACAAGAACTTAAAACCATCAAAAATAGAAAGGCACCCATGCCTACTCAGGAGGTACCATCCTCAAATTCTAGGGGAGAGTCAAGTTATACTCAAAAAACTCACGAACAACTAAAGGCTGTGACTATTTTAAGAAGTGGGAAATAAATTGAGAAACCTGAACAAATAAGTCATAAACCATGTGAATCTTTAAACTCTAATGAAAATTAAAATGAACCAAAAGATCAAATTGAGGAAACTGATAACAATGTGAAAGAAACAACTCTTCAAAAAACAACCCCCAACCTGTACCGTTTCCTCAATGTATGAGGGGGAAAACATAGCTTGAATTGAGTGAAACTTTGAGGGAAATCTTCTCACAAGTCAAGTTGAACATTCCCCTTCTCAATGCCATCCAAACCATACCTGCCTACTCAAAATACCTTAAGGACTTGTGCACTTTTAAAAGAAAATTTTCACATAAAAACAAAGTCATTTTGGATGCTAATGTGAGTACCACCATTCAAGGGACCATTCCTCCTAAGTTGAAAGACCCAGGTTTCCCTTACATCAATGTTGAATTAGGAGAGAGAAAAGTTGTCAAGGCCTTGTGTGACCTAGGTGTTAGTGCCAATCTTATCCCCTATGTTGTGTAATTCTAGTTAGTCCTAGAAGAGATCCAACCCACATCTGTCACACTTCAACTTGCTGATCGTAGCATTAGGGTTCCAAAGGGGATTTTAAAGGACGTTCTGGTAAAGGTTGAAAACTTCATCTACCCTGAAGACTTCATTGTCCTTGAAAACCATCCAAACTTAGGAAATAAGGAACAAAACCCAATTATCCTTGGTTGTCCCTTCCTTGAAATAATCAAATCTGTTATTCGAGTCCAAAATGGGAACATGACCATCACCTTGGGGAACATGTGTCTAGAATTGAACATCTATAATGCAAGCTCAAAAATAGGGGATGACAAAGATATTCATGAAGTAAAAATGATATGAAGCATTGATAATGAATCCATAGAACATCATGGAATATTTTATGGATATTTAAGTCAGGATGAGATTGAATTTATTTGTTCAAATGAAGAAAGTTTATCTCCTTCACTTGAATCATTTTCAAATTTCTCTTTTGATGAAGTCTTAGGTCCAAAAATCAGTGAAACCTTTCAGAAAACTAGTTTCATGGAGACCACTCCAACTTCCTTCCCTAAATCTGATAAAGACAATCTAGTAGGTGAAACTTCTACATGTGGGGATTCAATACTATCTAAAACTCTAGGAAACAAATTTTATCTTGATCCAATGTCACAATATTCTACTGAAATTATGAACCAAACTGATCTTGAATTGAAGGAACTTCCCGCTGCACTCAAGTATGCCTTCATAGGGGACAATCAAACACATCATGTTGTCATTTCTTCTTCTCTTGAAGCCAATCATGAGAGGATACTTCTAGATGTTGTTAGGAAACATAAGAAATCCATTGGTTGGACCCTATCTGATATTCCTGGGATTAGCCCACTTATTGGGACTCATAGGATTATTCTGGAATCTGATTCAAAGGAATGTCGTCAACCTCAACGACAACTCAATTCTAATCTCATGGAAGTTGTGAGAAAAGAACTTCTGAAATTGTTAAAAGCTGGTATCATATATCTCATAGCTAAGAGTGAGTGGGTCAACCCAATCCAAGTGGTTCCCAAGAAGGTAGAAATCACAGTGATAAATAATAAGGATGGAGAGATTCTTCCAACTAGGGTGAGCAGTGGATGGAGGGTCTGCATTGACTATAGGAAGATAAAATCATTCACCAAGAAGGACAATTTTCCCTTACCATTCATTGACCAAGCCCTTAAGAGAGTGGAATGTCATTCCTTCTACTGTTTCTTAGATGGGTACTCAGGGTATAATCAAATTGAGGTCTCCCTAGAGGATCAAGGGAAGACTACCTTCACATGTCCATTTGGCACCTTTGCCTTCAAACTCATGCCCTTAGGGTTATGCAATGCCCAGGGAACCTTACAGCGGTGCATGATGGGAATATTCTCAGACAAGGTAGGGGATTTTTCTTGTGGTCTTCATGGATGAGTTCTCTATCTTTGGGGATACATTTTAGGAATGTACGCGGAATGTAAAGAGAGTCTTTTCAAGATGTGAAGAAAATAATCTAGTCCTAAACTGGGAAAAATTCCATTTCATGGTTAAAGAGGGACTAGTTCTAGGCCATCTGGTCTTAGGTAGTGGATTGAAGTTGATAAAGCCAAGGTTGACCTCATTCTTCACCTTCCATCACCCAGAACTGTCAAGTAAGTGAGGTATTTCTTAGGACATGCTGGTTTCTATAGAAGATTCATCAAGGACTTTAGTTCAATCTCTCATCCCATTTGTGCTCTCATAGTAAAGGATGCTCCATTTGTTTGGACAAAAAGCTCTAAGGGTTCATTATCAACCCTCAAATCCTCTCTCACCTCTCCTCCCATCATGAAATCTCCAAATTGGAAACTTCATTTCGAACTTATGTGTGATGCCAGTGACTTTGATATAGGAGCTGTGTTAGGAAAACGTTGTGATAAAAATCCTTATGTAATTTCTTATGAAATAAAATCCTTAAATGATGCCCAAATCAACTACACCACCACTGAAAAAAAGTTACTTTCTATTGTGTTTTCCTTTGAGAAGTTTAGGTCCTACCTCTTATGATCCCCCATCACTGTGTTCATTGACCATTTTTCATTAAAATACCTCTTCCAAAAACAAGATGCTAAGGCTAGACTGATTAGGTGGGTCCTTCTCTTAAAATAATTTGACCTCACAATCAAGGATAAAAAGGGTGTTGAAAATGTTTTAGCTGATCACCTCTCTAGAATGGAATTCAAAGACAACTCAAATCACCTTTATGTGTTTGATTCATTTCCTAATGAACACCTATACTCTATGAGTAACTGCCCTTAGTATGATGACATACCCAATTTCTTAGTTACAGGAGTAATTAAAAAATTCTTAGGGACTCAATATAGAAGGAAATTCTTTTATGATTTTAGGTACTATGTTTTTGATGATCCATACCTCAATAAGTTTTTCCCAAACCAATTCATTAGGAGGTGTGTCCCAGAATCTGAACAAGTGTCCATCCTTAAATTCTGTCATAGTGAGGCATGTGGAGGTCACTTTTCCTCTAATAAAACTCATGCTATGATTCATTAGTGTGGTCTCTTCTGGCCCACCCTCTTAAGGGACTCATACATATTTTTTTAAAGCAGTTCTAAGTGTCAAAAAGTAGGGTCAATCAAAAAAAGTAATCAAATGCCACTCACTCCCATCTTAGTGATTGAAATCTTTGACTATTGGGGAATCGATTTCATGGGTCCCTTCCCAAACTCTAGGGGATACCTCTACATCCTCTTATCTATTGATAATGTATCAAAATGGGTTGAATCCATTCCCACCAAGTCTAAAGAACATAATTTTGTGATTCTATTTATGAAAGAGCACATATTTTCTCGATTTGGAATTCCTACGGCTATAATCAGTGATCGAGGAACCCATTTCTGCAACCATACATTATCTTCACTCATCTCTAAGTATGGAATTTCTCATAAAGTTTCCACTGCATACCATCCTCAAACCAATGGTCAAGATGAGTTATCAAATAGGGAAATTAAGAATATTCTTGAAAGAACTGTCAATCCTTCTAGGAAATATTGGTTCGATAAACTCTTAGGTGCTCTTTGGGCCTATCGAACCACATATAAAACCATTTTAGGAATGTAACCATATTGGTTGGTTTATGGTAAGGCATGAAATTTTCCAGTAGAGATTGAACATAAGGCCTTTTGGGAAATTAAGAAAATTAATTGTGACCTCTCATTGGCTGAAAAAAAGGAAATTAGATATCAATGAACTTGAAGAACTTAGGATAGAGGCTTATGAAAATTAAAGGATCAAGAAAGCTAAAGTACAAGCCTACCGATCTCAAAATATTTAAACCAAAGACATTTTACCAGGTAAACCTATTCTTTTGTATAGTTATAAACTTCATTTACACCTGGGAAAATTGAGGTCTAGATGGTCATGTCCATACATAGTGCATAAGGTGTACCCCCATGGGGCTGTAGAAATTCAAGATCCCACCAATGGTCAAACCTTTAAAGTTAATGGTCATAAAGTCAAAGCATTCATTGAACCATTCCAAAAAAATTAAGTTGATGAAAACTTGTGTGAACCAACCTTATATGAGTAAAATACTTAAAAAATTAAGGGTCTAAGTCGAGCTTGCGACATTAAACCGAAGCACTGCGCGAGAGGCAACCCATGGTTTTCATGTTTCTAATATTTTTGGAATCATCTTTATTTTTCAAATAGGATTAATTAATCATTTTGATATTTTAAAAAAATAGACTATTGACCTGTTCTTCTATTATGAGTATGGATGTGTATGAAATGGGAGCACCATATTCATCCGTGTCACGTGGTGTGATCCTTGAGTAATACCTTTCCCAGAAATTTAAAAATAAGACAATGTATCATCAATTCGTTTTATTTTTATGTGTTTTTAGGTTAAAATAAATAAAAAATATTAATAAAAAAAGGACACATCATAGGTCATGGGTCAAACCCCGTCACAACCGGCGAAGCCGTGGGGAATCGAACCCGAGACCGAAGGGAGACATGGGCACGCGCTTACCAATAACCTACAAATTTGGTGCTTCCATATTCTATATTATATATATATACTTATATTTTACTTTATTTATTATATATATATATAGTTTTTATGTTTTATTTGTTTGTTTTTCTTTTTTTTCTCCACTAAGGAATTCTCACAGTGACATTGAGATCAAGGGATTAAAAGGGAGTAACAAGAATATCAACTTCAACCACCAGGTGACTTCATTCCATGATCCTCATTTTCAATTTCCTTTTTGAACTCTCATTATATACCTCTAACCCCTTCTAAATTTTATTTTCTTTAATCATTGGGGACAATGTTATTTTTAGTTGGGGGGAGATAAATTAAAAAAATGATTTTGTGTCAAAAAAAATGAATTATTTGAAAAAAAAGTGTGTAAATGGAAGGAAAACTTCCTTTAACTTTGAACATGGTAATACACATTGCACACTTTGAAACTAAATATCAAATAATTTAGCATGCCTTGATTCTAATTTTAATCCTTTTATAATTTCATGAGCATAGATTTTGGAAAGTGTGGCTGTCCAATGTGATATTTCATCATTTATATTTTCATCCAAATAAAAAAATATCACAATGCACGTCCTTTGGATAGTGGGGTATTAGTTTGAGTTCATGGGGTCCCCAAAACAAATAGCATAGGTTTGGTGATAATTTTAGTTTTAATATGAGTATTCAATAAAAAAACAAAAAAAACAATAAATTTGCGTGTAGAGAAATGAAATGACCTAATGCATGGCTTTCAGCACTTGGGGATCGTGAATCCATAGTTGTCTAGCTCAGAGTTAGTAATTTTATCTCCATTTTTGGTAATTTGAATTTTTTTTGATTGAGTTAACTCAAGATGATGCCCTAGTATGTGGGCTTCACTTGGTGCCCTAAGGTCTTTGAGCCTGGGAGTCATTGGCAAAGTCTCGCTACAGGGGTTGACTCTTTTGACTGCAATTGAAATTACCATGGAAAAATTGAAAAAAAATACAATATTTTTTTTGAATACTCATCTTAATATTGAAATGTGATTCCACCTAGAGCTTCCATCATTTCCCTCTTGAATAAAGATGAACCCCCATGTCTAATGCGATGTACAACACATCATCACTCTTAATTAATATTGGATGAGATATAGTGATGAATTTTAACAAAGTAATGGGCTTGGGATTGGGATCTGGTTAAGAAAATATCATGTATTAAAATATTTTGATGGGTTTCATGATTTTTTGGTATAATGGTTTTTTATTATCATTGTGTATTAAAATGTTTTTGGAAATGTAATTCAAATTTCTTATTGTTGAGATATATTTTTCCCAGGACTAGAAAAACTCAAGTTGGGGAGTGTGATTAGACACTAAATTAGGATAATATTCATTGTTAATATATATAATATTCAGGTGATTTATTATTCATAAACACTATTTTAGTTCATTTTACACTTTGAACATCATTTCACATTATGATTGTAATTCCTTCTTAAAATGCACTATTATTTGGTAAATTTTTAAACATCATTAAAAGTAACCAATGATCTTGATTTTATTTTAATATTTTATTTTAAGGTTTATAATTATATTGGTCACAATTCACACTTGTGTAGTGTTGGAAGATTCATATTGGAAGACCCCCAAAATGGGATTTCATGAAAACAATTCTGGAGAAGGCAGATTGGACACCAACCCACTGATGAGAATTTGAGGCCCAAAATATAGGCCCAATAAAGCCCAAATTTAGTGTTATGATAGAATAAATATAGAGGAATAAATAATTTTTCATAATCCAATGATAATTCGGCCTCTATGGTGGTTATTAAGGCGGCCCAATTTTGAGATAAAATTCTGGTCCAGATTCTGCGACCCAGAAAAATAGCCCACAAATTTAATCATATCTTGGCAAACACATATCCTTTTTGTATGAAATTTTACAGAGATATATTAGACATAAGGATATTAACTTTTATCTTCTATGTAACACTCCAATTATTCCATCTATAAGGCCATTCAGATGTGTCTGTTCATTGGATGAAAGCTGGATGCCACCTCGGGTCAAGGGTGGAAAAATCAACTCTCCCTCAACTTTCCACCCACATATGGCCAACCAAAATTAATTGAGTAGACTTTAACTAATCGATCCTTGACAAAAGGATTTAAAAATTACTATTTGAGGTAATTTTGGTGGAGGATTTGATCATATTTTGATCTTTCTTTCATTGTAATGTTATGCTGCGATTTTGTTGTCTCAAGTTTATCTTTCACATGTAAGTTGTTTTAATTAATCCTAGTTTCTTAATAAAAGTTCTTATTATACTATTATTTTGTTCTTAATCATATCACTTTGATACCGTTTCTTCAAGGTGTGTATTTATTCACATCAAACCCTGTTAAATTATTCACACAATGGTGGAGTGATCATTTTCTTTTTATTGTTTTCTTTACTTCTTCAATTCCTCTCTCATGAGTCTACTTCCTGCTTCCATTGAAACCAAAGTTTAATGGAGGGATAACCCACTTATGTATTGATCCAAGGGAGTAGAAAGGGGCTGTATTGGATGTTATTTATCACCCCATTAATGTATAATCACTTCTTTTAATTGATATTTTTATTTGATGATTTCAAAACTTCTTTGTCCTTGTTGAATTTTAAGGCCACATAATTTAAGTGCTAATACAAACCTTTACCTTGGAGTGCTCATAAATTTGATCCTCCAAGTGTATAGGTGATTAGTATTATGGTGTGTTGGCATAAAATCAGTAAGTGATGTAGTTTTTTGATCTCCTTAAATGAACTTATCTCAAATATAGTAAATTAAAATAATTGAAAAGGGAATATGTCCAATCCACCCCAAGTCATAACCTAGGATCAACTAATTATCTTAATTTTAATTAACCTAAATCTGTTAGTGATAACTTTTACCCATCTAAAAATAAACCAAAGTTGGCCACTTCATAGCCAATAAAAATCTATAGAATTTACGTGTCTATAGGTTACTTCTTAGGTATTTGAGGATTCGATTACCCAAGCTAAACTACAAGGACCATTATACCTTCATCTCTTGGGTAAATTTGAGGGTGAATCAGGGGGTGAAATGAAAGACCAGTTCAAACCCATCTCAAGGATCATCCAACCAATAAAAACGACCTACCAGAAGCACCTTAACCCCCTATTATATATCCACATTTATTATCATTGAAGGCTCATGTGGATACAAATTTAAAAGATGGTGGTACTCACATAATTGATTTTGAAGAAAATATGTATGGAAGGGAAGATCCAGACTTCATTGGTGTTGAGAGTGCAACTAAAATCCTTGATTATGATTGGTTAGGTGGATCAGTTTTAAATTTATGAATGAGGTATGTTGTCATGATTTTATTTTCCAGAAACTAATATACTATGTTAGTTATGACTAAATACATTTCATATTTTTTGCAGGTGTATATATGAAAAAAATTGAAGTGATTTCCCCATGAAAATAATTTTTCACTCATTAGTCCTCACATCACCTCTACAGAACAAAAATACAAAACTTCTAAGAAAGAGGGTGAAATAGTGGCATGCCTACTCAATTAATTTTACAGAAAAACTAAGGATGATAGACTCTTCTTAATACCAACGATGCAGAGGTAAAACTATTAAATTTAATCATATAGAACATATTTTAATTTATTTCATTACTTGTTCCTTTTTGTGTTTTTAGGTATCCTTGGATTCTCATTGCGGTCAATTTGGATACTCCAAAGATTTATTTTTTGGATTCAATGTATGGATATCCAACAAACCAACCACACATGATGGTGTTTCTAAAATTTTAATACACGACATACATAATTTTAGAACTAAACATCTAGTTATAAAATTTATATTATCTTTTAATGAGGATTCTATTATTATATGGTGGTTCATGAATATTGTCTACATTATAGAATGAGGCCAGGAGAAAAGGATAAGAAACCTGGAAAATACTACAACTGGATAAGTATTAGGGTATATATAATAAGATTTCACTCTCGAAACAAATATAAAAAATTACTTATTTTTCACAATGTTTCTGCAGTTCCATAAACAAACAAATGATAAAAACTGTGATTATTATGTTTGTAAATTTATTAAAGAGATCGTATTCCATGAACAAACCGGTATCCCAGAAGAGGTATTTTTTAAGACAATTTCTATTTAATTTAAAATACTTATTAATAATTTGTGTATTTATATTTTTTCAATAATACCATTACTTTAGAAAATATTCATATTCAAAAGATGATATAGATATTCTTAGAAATGAATAGGAAGCATACCTGATAAAATAATATAAAAATATATAATGAAAATGGTAAAATTCTCAAATAATTTCAACTTTAATAATATGGAATTCCTTATATTTCTCTTTGTTTGATGCAAATGTTTTGATTTTAACAAGCTAAACGCCCAGTTGAAAATCATGGCCATTGGTGGTCCTTGTTTGCATAATATATGAATTACATGTTGGTTGATTTTTTAAAAGAAATTGGTGGTACTTATTTATAGGGTATGTGTGCTGTTGATAGGACACAAAAGATAAAGAGTATCCAGAAGGAGTTTACCCATCCATTGAGTTTTTTTGTGATATATTGAGACATAAAGGGAACATGATCTTACTCCACTCTTCTCGTTTTCAACATTTGGAAGGGGTTTTCTCCTAAAACATCGATTAAATCTGCAACATTGGCAGTTCCCCTCTTTAGTCAACCCAATGAAGAACCAACTGTTATATATTCATTCAATGGTCTTGAATATATAACCGTTGGTTCATTACTGGGTCGAATAAAGCTATGATGCATATGGAGGATGTTATTCTGTGTCAACCATACATGGATCTAACTGATGCACAATGTGATCGATATCACTCAAATTGCATGTCTTCCATTTGAAATGAAATTTTTGAAAAAAAAACACAACTGAAATACTGAAAACTAAGGAAATTCATTCTTATTGTTTTAATACTATAGTAAAATGATCTATTAGTCATTTTTGATGTATAAGAATCAAACGTACCTCAATATGACATATGATGTAATCGGTATGACTCTAAATGTGTCTTGTTATTTAAAATTGACATTAATTCAAGTAAAGAAACACAACTGACATACTGAAAACAAATAAAATGCATTCGTATTGTTTTAATACTTTAAGACAATGATCTATGAGTCAGTTGTGATGTGTAACAGTTAACCCCACCTCAATCCGACAAATGGTGTGACCGGTATGACTAAAAGTGTTCAATGTCAGTCTAAAATTAACTTTTTAACTCAAAAAGTGGCACTCACTAAAATCCATGAAAATTCAATATAATTGTATTAAAAATTAAGGACAGTAATTATTCAGTCCTTTGTGACATGTATGAAGTATTACCAGGATCAAACTGACACATGATGTGACCGGTATGACTCAAATTACACGTTTTCAGTTTGAAATGACATTTTAATAAAAAACACAACTGAAATACTAAAAACCAATTAAATTAATTATGACTGTTTTGATACTTTAGGAAAAGTATCTATTAGTCATTTGTGACATGTAGGAATCAACCAAACCTCAATCCGACTCACAGGGTCACCTGTATGACTCAAAATGTGTCTTGTTATTTAAAATTGACATTAATTAAAGTAAGAAAACACAATTGACATACTAAAAACTAATAAAACACATTCATAATGTTTTGATACTTTAGGAAAACAATCCATGAGTCATTTTTGATGTGTAGTAATGAACCCAACCTCAATCGGACGAACAATGTGACCGGTATGACTAAACCATTCTGTTATTAGTTTAAAATTGACATTTTAGCTGAAATGTGTCACTCACTTAAAACCAGAAAAAACAATCTGATTGTCTTAAAAATTAAGGATAATGATTTTTTAGTCCTCTAAGACATGTATGAATCAGTACATGGATCAAACTGACGCATGATGTGACCAGTATGACACAAATTGCATTTTTTCGGATTGAAATGACATTTTAGTAAAAAAACAAAACTAACATATTGAAAACTGAGGAAATGCATTATTATTATTTAGATACATTAGTAAAATGATATATCAGTCATTTTTTATTTGTAGGATTCAACCACACCTCAATCTGATACAAGGTGTCACCAGTATGACTCAAAATGTGTCTTGTTATTTAAAATTAACATTAATTCAAGTAAAAAAACACAACTGACATTCTGAAAACTAAGAAAATACATTAGGATTGTTTTGAATCTTTAGTAAAATGAACCATGATTCAGTTGTGATTTTTAGGAATCAACTTCACCTCAATCATATGAACGGTGTGACCAGTATGATTAAAAGTGTCCGCTATCAGTTTAAAATTGACATTTTAACTCAAAACGTGTCACTCCATGAAAACGTAGAAAACACACTCTGATTGTCTTAAAAATTAAGGATAATGATTCTTCAATACTTTTTATGTGTATGAAGTAGTCTCACATCAAACCAATGCACTATGTGACTGATATGACTCAAATTACATGTTTTCGATTTGAAATGACATTTTAGTAAAAAAAAACAACCGACATACTGAAAACTAAGGAAATGCATTATGATTGTTTTGATACTTTATAAAAATGATCTATCAGTCAATTTGTGACATGTAGGAGTCAACCACACCTCAATCTGATGCACGATGTCACTGGTATGACTCCAAATGTGTCTTGTTATTTAAAATTGGAATTAATTCAAGTAAAAAAACCCAATTAACATACTAAAAATGGAGAAAACACATTCAGATTATTTTAATACTTTAGTAAAATGATCTATGAGTTAGTTTTGAGGTGTAATAATCAACCCCACTTCAATTATATGAATGGTGTGACCGGTATGAATAAAAGTTTCTGATATTATTTTAAAATTAAAATTTAACTCAAAACATATCACCCACGGAAAACCAATAAAACACACTCTGATTACCTTTAAAATTAAGGAAATTGATTATTCAATAATTTTTGATGTGTATTAAGTAGTACATAGATCAAACTGATGCATTATACGACCGATATGACTCAAATTTCATGTTTTTGGTTTGAAATGACATTTTAGTAAAAAAAACCCAACTGACATACTGAAATCTGAGTAAATGCATTCCGATTGTTTTCATACTTTAGGAAAATGATATATCCGTAATTTTTGATGCTTAAGAATCAACATAACCTCAATCCGATGCACAGTCTCACCAGTATGACTCAAAATGTGTAATGTTTTTTTAAAATTGACATTAATTCAAGTAAAAAAAACACAACTGAAATACTAAAAACTAAGAAAACGCATTTTTATTGTTTTGATACTTTAGGAAAATGATCCATGATTTAGTTGTGATGTTCCGAAATCAACCCCACCTCAATCTGATGAACGGTGTGACCGATATGACTAAAAATGTCTCCTATCAGTTTAAAATTGATATTTTAGCTCAAAACGTGTCACTCACTGAAAACCAAGAAAACACACTTTGATTGTCTTCAAAATTAAGGATAGTGATTCGTCAATAATTTCTAACATGTATGAATTAGTCTCGCATAAAACTGATGCACGATGTAACCAGTATGACCCAAATTTCATTTTTTTGGTTTGGAATGACATTTTAGTAAAAAAACACATCTGAGATATATAAAACTAAGGAAATTCATTCAGATTGTTTTTATACTTTAGTAAAATGATCTATTAGTCAATTTTGACATATAAGTTTCAACCAAAACTCAATTTTATGCACAATGTCACCGGTATGACTCCAAATGTGTCTTTTTATTTAAAATTGACATTAATTCAAGTAAAAAAACACAAGTGACATAATAAAAACCAAGAAAACGAATTAATATTGATTTTATACTTTGGAAAAATATCCATGATTTAGTTGTGATGTGTAGGAATCAACGCCACCTCAATATGATGAACGGTGTGACCGGTATGACTAAAAGTGTCTGTTATCAGTTTGAAATTGACATTTTAGCTCAAAACGCGTCACTCACTGAAAACCAATAAAACACACTCTGATTGTCTTCAAAATTATATACAAAGATTTTTTAGTACTTTTTTATGTGTATGGACTAGTATAGGGATAAAACTGATGCATAATACGATCGGTATGACTCACATTGCTTGTTTTCAGTTTGAAATGACATTTTTGTAAAAAAAACAACTGATATATTGAAAATTGAGGAAATGAATTCCAATTGTTTTGATACTTTTGGAAAATGATCAAGAAGTCATTTGTGATGTGTATAAATCAACCTCACCACAATCTGACACATGGTGTCACCATTATGACTCAAAATGCATCTTGTTATTTAAAATTGACATTAATTTAAGTAAAAAAACACAATTGACAAAGTGGAAACTAAGAAAATGCATTCGGATTGTTTTTATAATTTAGGAAAATGATCCACGAGTCAATTTCGATGTGTAGGAATCCACCCCACATCAATTCAATGAATGACGTGACCAGTATGACTAAAATTATGCAATATCAGTTTAAAATTGACATTTTAGCTCAAAATGTGTCACTCATTGAAAACGAAGAAACCACACTATGATTGTCTTCAAAATTAAGGGAAATGATTCTTCAGTCATTTGTGACGTGTATAAAGTATTCTCACATCAAACTGACACATTATGTGACCGGTATGATTCAAATTTCATGCTTTTGATATGAAATGACATTTTAGTAAAAAACTACAACTGACATACTGAAATATAAGGAAATGCATTCCAATTGTTTTTATACTTTAGTAAAATATATATCAATCATTTTTGAAATGTAGGAGTCAAATGAACCTCAATACGATGCACGATGTAACTGTTTTGACTCAAAATGTGTATTGTTATTTAAAATTGGCATTAATTCAAGTAAAAAAACACAAGTGACATTCTGAAAACTAAGAAAATACATTCAGATTGTTTTGAAACTGTAGTAAAATGATCAATGATTTATTTGTGATTTGTAGGAATCAACCCAATCTCAATCCGATGAACGGTGTGATCAGTATGATTATAAGTATCCGCTATCAGTTTAAAATCGACATTTTAGCTCAAAACATGTCACTCCCTGAAAACCAAGAAAACACACTCTGATTGTCTTCAAAATTAAGGATAGTGATTCTTCATTTCTTTGTGATGTGTATGAAGTTGTCTCACATCAAAACAATGCACTATGCGACCGGTATGACTCAAATTACATGTTTTCGGTTTGAAATGACATTTTTGTAAAAAAACATCTAACATACTAAAAAAATAAGGAAATGCATTCCGATTGTTTTGATACTATAGGAAAACAATCTATTAGTAATTTGTGACATGTCTGAATCAACCACACCTCAATATGATGTATGGTGTCACTGGTATGACTCCAAATGTGTCTTTTTATTTAAAATTGGAATTAATTCAAGTAAAAAAACACAATTGACATACTGAAAACTAAGCAAACACATTAATATTATTTTAATACTTTAGGAAAACGATCTACGAGTCAGTTTTGATGTGTCAGAATCAACCCCACTTCAATCTAATGAATGGTGTGACCAGTATGAATAAAAGTGTCCGCTATCAGTTTAAAATTGACATTTTAGCTCCAAACGTATCACTCACTGAAAACCAATAAAACACACTCTTATTGTCTTCAAAATTAAGGAAAGAGATTATTCAATCCTTTTTGATGTGTATAAAGTAGTACATGGATCAAACTGATGCACGATACGACTGATATGGCTCAAATTGCATGCTTTTGGTTTGAAATGAAATTTTAGTAAAAAACCCAACTGACATAGTAAAATCTGAGTAAATGCATTCCGAATGTTTTTATACTTTAGTAAAATGATATATCAATCCTTTTTTATGCTTAAGAATCAACATAACCGCAATTCGATGCACTGTCTCACCAGTATGACTTAAAATGTGTCATGTTTTTTTTAAAATTGACTTTAATTCAAGTAAAAAAACACAACTGACATACTAAAAACTGAACAAACGCATTTGGATTGTTTTGATACTTTAGGAAAATGATCCATGATTTAGTTGTGATGTGAAATAATCATCCCCACCTCAATCTGATGAACGGTGTGACCGATATGACTAAAAGTGTCTGCTATCAGTTTAAAATTGATATTTTAGCTCAAAATGTGTCACTCACTGAAAACCAAGAAAATGCACTTTGATTGTATTCAAAGTTAAGGATAGTGATTCGTTAGTACTTTGTAACATGTATGAAGTAGTCTCAAATCCATCTGATGCATGATGCAACCAGTATGATCCAAATTTCTTATTTTTGGATTGAAATGACATTTTAGTAAAAAAACACAACTCGCATACATAAATCTGAGGAAATTCATTATGACTGTTTTTATGCTTTTGGAAAATGATCTATTAGCCATTTTTTACATATTTGAATCAACCTCAACTCAATTTTATGCATAGTGTCACCGGTATGACTCTAAATGTGTGTTGTTATTCAAAATAGACATTAATTAAAGTAAAAAAAAACAGAACTGACATACTAAAAACCAAGAAAATTCATTCATATTGTTTCTATACTTTGGGAAACCATCCATGAGTTAGTTTGATATGTAGGAATCAACCCCACCTCAATCCTAGGAATGGTGTGACCAGTATGGTTAAAAGTGTCTACTATCAGTTTGAAATTGACATTTTATCTCAAAACGTGTCACTCACTGAAAACCAAGAAAGCACACTCTGATTGTCTTCAAAATCAAGGAATTTTTTTTCAGTACTTTTTGACATGTATGGAGTAGTACAGGGATAAAACTAATCCACAATGTGATCGGTATGACTCACATTGCTTGTTTTCAGTTTGAAATGAAATTTTAGTAAAAAAACACTACTGACATATTGAAAAATGAGGAAATGAATTCTGATTGTTTTGATACTTTAGAAAAATGATCTATAAGTCATTTTTGATGTGTATAAATCAATCTAACCACAATCTGACGCATGGTGTCACCGGTATGACTAAAAATGTGTCTTGTTATTTAAAATTGACATTATTTTAAGTAAACAAAAACACAACTGACATAGTGAAAACTGAGAAAACACATTTGGATTGTTTTAATACTTTAGGAAAATGATCCATGAGTCAGTTTTCATTTGTAGGAATCAACCCCACCCCAATTCGATGAATTATGTGACCGGTATGACTAAACGTGTCCGCTGTCAGTTTAAAATTGACATTTTATCTCAAAATGTGTCACTCATTGAAAACCAAGAAAACACACTCTGATTGTCTTAAAAATTACGGACATTGATTCTTCAGTCCTTTGTGACATGTATAAAGTATTCTCACATCAAACCGACACATGATGTGACCGGTATGACTGAAATTGCATGATTTTGATTTGCAATGACATTTTAGTAAAAAACTACAACTGACATATTGAAATATAAGGAAATAAATTATAATTGTTTTTATACTTTAGTACAACAATATATCAATCATTTGGGACATTTTGGAGTCAAATGAACCTCAATACATTGCACAATGTAACCGTTTTCACTCAAAATGTGTCTTGTTATTTAAAATTGAAATTAATTCATGTAAAAACACTACTAATATACTAAAAACTAAGTAAATGAATTCCTATTTTCTTGACAATTTAGGAAAACTATCCATGAGTCATTTTTTATGTGTAGAAATCAACCCCACTTCAATCCGATGAATGGTGTGAACAGTATGACTAAAGTGTCTGCTATCAGTGTAAAATTGACATTTTAGCTAAAAAATGTGTAACTCACTAAAAACTAAGAAAACACACTCTGATTGTTTTCAAAATTAAGGACAACAATTCATAAGTTATTTGTGAAATGTATAAAGAAGTCTCCCATCAAACCGACGCACGAAGAAACCTACAAGACTCAAATTGTGTGTTTTTGGTGTGAAATGATATTTTAGTAAAAAAAAACTGACATACTAAAAACTGATAAAACACATTCAGATTTTTTTGATAATTTTGGACAATGATCCATTATTAATTTTTGACCTATAAAAATCTAACCCCACCTCAATACGATTCATGGTGTGACTGGTATAACTCCAAATGTGTCATTTTTATTTAAAGTTGACATTTTTAATGTATTATTCATATTAATGTTTAATTTATTAATTTATAGTATTACTAAAGTAATATTTATTTGTAGGATCGAAATGATTATATAGATGATCAATATACAAGAGGGGGGGGGGTGAATTGTATACTTTAAAAATTTCCTTAGTCAAGGAAAGATCTAAGTTTAATAAAGTTAAACTAAGAAAATTCACAACATCTCTAACACCAATTGGAAATTGGAACAAGGTATGAAGTTACAAACTTCTAATTCTACACACTTGCTTGAGTCAGGAATGTGATTCTGAAAAACAGGTTCCAGAAATATGGATCCGGAATTTTAAACTTAAATAAAGTTTACAATATGAGATTCTACCTTAAAGCGTATAGAATCTAAATGAATCAGAGTACAAGTGTAATGAAATACAAGAATGTTATACTTTCCTTACAATACAATATGCAGTGGAAAAACAAGTTGTAAAACTACAAGTAACAATATATAAGTCTTTTAACCCAAAGAGAAGGGTATCCAACAACCTTGGATAAAGGTCCCTTGATTTATACTTTTAAGCAAGTCTTTCTTACCCACACTAGGGTAATCCTCGATACAAAGATCAGAATCTCTGTCTTGCTATCCCCGCAAGCCCTCAACTTCAAGGTAGTTGGAACCTCTGTCTTCCTCAGCAAGGAAGCCCTCGAACTTCAAGGTATTCGGTACCTCTGTCTTCCTATCCCTAAAATTCCTCGAATGTAATCACCAACATTCGGAGCCGCATGAAGCAATCTGAACGAGTAGTTCAGTATGCACAAGGCATGAAAAGATTCTCTCTCTAGAAATCACCTTAACATCGTGTGGTCTATAGATCAATCAACTTGTTATTCATTATTGATCTCTTTCAAATGAGATCCTATTTATAGGGTCGGTCGAACCCCTCTCCAACGGTCATATTTTCCTTAAAATTCGGAGGGACCTATACACGTGTAACTCAACCAACAGTTAGTTTGAAACCGAATGGACAACATCATTTAATAAAAAACCATGTATAACTGAATGCATGACATATTATTGTAATAGAGCATATGAAGGAAAAACCCATAGTAAAATTAGGAGTGTAAGAAAATTAAAAGTTCGGAGTCTAACTAAAATGAAATTTGGAATCTATAATAAAAAGATGTTTGGATTCTGTTTTATAGGAATTCGGAACCTGAAGTCTGTAGAAGTCCGAAGTCTGAATTTCTAAGGAAATTCAGATTCTATTTTCACCAGAGTTTAGAATCTAAACTTGTAGAGTTCGAAGTCGAACTAGTAAAAGTTTGGAGTCGAACTTCATAAGAGTTTGGAGTCGAACTCATGAATGTTCAGAGAATAACTTCAGAAAAGTTTGGAGTCGAACTCATGAAAGTTCGAAGTCGAACTTCATAAGAGTTTGGAGTCAAACTCATGAAAGTTCGGAGTCGAACTTCATAAGAGTTCGGAGTCGAACTCATGAAAGTTCGGAGTCGAACTTCATAAGAGTTCGGAGTTGAACGCATGAAATTTCGGAGTCGAACTTCATAAGAGTTCAGAGTCGAACTCATGAAAGTTCGGAGTCGAACTTCATAAGAGTTCGGAGTCGAACTCATGAATGTTCAGAGTCGAACTTCATAAGAGTTCGGAGTCGAACTCATGAAAGTTCAGAGTCGAACTTCATAAGAGTTCGAAGTCAAACTCATGAAAGTTCTGAGTTGAACTTCATAAGAGTTCGGAGTCAAACTAATGAAAGTTTGTATCTAGAATTCAGAGTGGGACTTCATTATAGTTCTCATCCAGAATTCGGATCCTAAAAACAAAATACTCCAAATCTTGTTATTATATGATTTCGGGGTTTTGGGGATGAATCTGGTTTTTATACTTAATAAAAATACTAATTACCTTATGAACAAGTGCATCTTGACTGTTAAAATGATCTTTGACTGATGTCTTAAAAGCCTCAAATACTTCCAAAAACTGCTTGACTACTTATTTGATATATCTAATCTCAACATTCACTTGGGTTTGAGAGCTGTTCATGGTAGTCAATGAAGCAATCGATTGTCTTAGAGCAACCACAGCTCCTGTCCAACTCTCAATTTGAGTATGGAATACTTTAACTTCATCCATCATTTCCTTCACTGGACTAGACACAACACATCCCATATATAGCTGCAGGGATTGCTCCACACTCCTCATCTCTTCAGGAAAGATTTTCTTCAAATCTTCCACTAATTCTTTCAGTGCTTCTTTCATTTCATCCTTTAAGGACTCAAGATCTTCCTTGGTTTCCAAATTTCCAGCCGCAATAGGTAGGATAACTGAATCCCTTTGGGGATGGTCTTCCTCATTAGAATCTCCATAATTGAGTCCAAGTACCATATATCCTAGATCTGATGACCAATCTTCGATGTCATACAACACAGAAACTGAACCAAGATGCTCCCCCTCACTTAGAGAATTCTCCCGAGGAATATTCTCTAGCTGTTCTGCTCTAGGTAAATCCACAACCTCCTGTGAAACTTCAGTAGATTCAACAACCATTTGCTCTGTTACCTCAACTGTAGGGAGAGTCCTATCCTTTTCTGAGTCATCAATGACTCCCTCATCAATGGCAGTAGATGCCACTCCTGGTTCCTGACCAGACACTATATTGTCTGTATTATTAATCATAGGGCTCAAACTGAGCACTTCTTCTTCATTGTCCTCATCATGTGCTTCAACATCAGTCTCCTTTTCTTCACGAGTAAAATGATCTGATTCGGTAGCCTCATCCTCTTCAGAGGTGTCCTTGACAACATTCTGATATGATTATTCTTCTTCTTCAGAGGTCTCAATATCACTGTCCTTCAGAACAGTCTCTCTCCTTGGTAGTTATTTTGGAGGGCTAGATGCTTCAAAAGCTACTATCCTTACAGGACTATGAGGTAAATCAGGATCACTCCCATCATCAGTGGGGGTGTTCTCTCTTTGAGGGTCCACAACTCCTTCAACCTCCTCCTCATCAGAATAAAATAGTTCTGAGTCATCAGGCTTCAGGCCTGGATCTCTTTTGTCTTTTGGCCTAGTTGAATGACTATTAGGGTCAAACTTTTCATACACCTTTCCTTCATCATTCACCCATGTCCTCTTCTAGGGATTCCAACTAATTTTCATGAACTTGCAAATCACCTTGGAGATACAGACACTATTCGTGGATACTATAATTTATTCTTGATTTCCAGCCACACCCTTTACCTTTAGCATAATTGAAATAAGCTTGTCATGGAATAAGGCATTGGAATTCGAGCTTACCTTGGTCATATCCTCCAATTGTACAATTAGTAACCTACATAGGTTAATCTTCTTTCCATGCTTCAGTAAGTACATCAAGAATATGTCATGGTACTTCATTTCAGCAAAGTCTCCTCTCCTCGGACTAAGTACATGCTGAATGAATTTGAATAATAGCCTTTCTTCTCCATTCATCACAACTGCAATGATCCTTCTTGATTTTCCATCTCCTATCAGTTCTGTAACGCCCCGACCCCAGCTACCCAGAGCCGGTGCATTACTTCGTAACATTGGCATGATCCCAAAAGATCAAGTCTCGAAAGACCGATTAGTTTAGTAGCCTTGGAAACACTAGATACATTCATAAGTCTTTCATTACATCAAAATTAAACAAACTACAAAAAAACATGGTCTTCATAGTCCACACTCATATCTTCACTGATTATTCTTGAAAGTCAGTCATAAAATACTTCTTCACAACCTGGAAAATTTTTAAACATTGAAAGGGGTGAGCTCAAATGCTCAGTAAGGATAACAATAATGCGGAAGCTTTCATAAATAAACATTAACATTTAAGGCAATGTATAACTAAAACAAAAGCCTCTTAAACATGAACTTCAACATAATATGGCAAAAGTAAAATGAGATAATGCCATTTACTTCTTCACATGGATATTCTACTGGTCGAATAATCACATGTAATATCAATAACCACTTTCATAATGAGGGAATGTATAATGCCGAACATTCTGAACATTTTGTCAAGGCCTCGGCCAAGACATCTAAAATGATTAAGGCCTCGGCCAAAACCATAAATCAAATTGGGAAAGGGCCTCGGCCAATTCCACGTCTAGTTGTCTCATGAGACCTACCGATGCACCGAGGAGCTATAGCGGGCTCCACCCGTCACTTATTAAGTCCAATACATTCCTCATATGAATAGGTTTAAACATATCATAAACCATAACATAATCGTATCACATAAAACATGCATAAAGGAAACATAACATTTCCACATTTCAATCACAAGATATCAATACAACACTTTGATATGATAAAAACGCTTTCAAAACCATTTTCAATACCAAAATAAATGAAAGTTAAAACTTTGTATTTATTTTTCATTAAAAAAAATGATGGCTTGTAGAGGAAGCCGAAACTCAAATAATGGTCACGGCGGCGGAGAAGTCGTTGTCGCCGCATATGTACGGAAAGAAAAACATTCTCTTTTTGTCGTTTAGTAAAACGCTTCGTATAAAAAGATTCCTTTTGAATAAACGTAAAAGTCAAAGGGGTTTATACTCCGTATAAAAGAAAGTTGTGTATAAAACCAAATATGCCTCAATGAAAGGGGATTGAGACGAAGTCCTTAAAAAGATCATTTTTAAAATAAAATAGATCTATTATGTGTATTCACTATAGGTACACATGAAGAAAGTAAAAATACAAGATAGGACATAATAATATCATGACATAATTTGGAAGTAGGAGATTAACCCAAAGAATGGAAATTGGGTTAAGAAGTTCCCTTACAAAGAGCATTTTTAAAATAAAATAGATCTATTATGTGTATTCACTACAAGTACACATAAATAATGTACAAATACAGGATATGACATAATAATATCATGACATAATTTGAAAGTAGGATATTAACCCAAAGAACGAAAATTGGGTTAAGAAGTTCCCTTACAAATATCATTTAAATAAAATATATCTATTATGTGTATTCACTATAATTACACATAAAGAAAGTACAAATACAAGATATGACATAACAATATCATGACATAATTTGAAATTAGGAGATTAACCCAAAGAATGGAAGTTGGGTTAAGAAATTCCCTTACCTCGTGTCTGACTTGACTCAACCGTTCTTTAACCTCCTGAATAATAAACTAGAGTTAATATATACCTTATTAAGAACCATTTTCAACTTCATTATCCTTATTATATCACTTATTACAATGATATGAACATTATGTAATTATTTAAGTTAATAATGTTCATTTTGTCGGTATTTGGTTCTTAAGTCAAAAATAGGCTTCTTACACTTACATGTTGTTAATTTGGTCAAAGTTTCATTATATCCAGAATGGTATTCATGATGTAGATATCATATATGTCATATATATCCAGTACATACATTCATTTATAATATTACATCACATTTAGAGGTAAGAAATGAAATGCACCGTTCATGGAGACGGTAAGCCGTACGTACGCATGAACGCTACTTCCATTTCTATTTCATATTTTCTGGAATGGAATCATAATGATATGAGAGTATATTATAATTCCAGTATAATAACATATATAATATCATTAACTTTATCCTTCACACATCCCACATATGGTATTAACGAATCAAATCACTTTCAGGGGGCGGTAGTCCGCGCTTCCTAAAATGAAGATATCGTGTTTTACCCATAATGGAAACCATAAAGGTATGCCCAAAATGAAAAAAACAGAAACTTAAGGAAAACATAAACATATTATATATCATATATAAAAATAGTGACATCATAATGTCCACCTTTGAAGGTGTTAAATGAGTGTTGAACAATCATCGTTTCGGGAGGCAGAATTTCGCCATCCACGGAAACCTTATGTTCTTTAACCATTTGATATAGTTGTGTGGAAGTGTAGCTCAAATAAATCTTATAACAACATCCTAGTATATTTAAGATACTGGTGTTGTTACAAAAGAAGTAAATAAAAAGAGTTTAGGGGGTTGGAGAAGCAAAATAAAACAAAAGAACATGAGAGAATGAATTACCTTAAAAAGTGTAACTCCTTTTGAGTTGAGCCTAAAGGCTTCCTTTGAAAGGATTCTGCCCAAAGGGAATCCTCTAGGATGAGGAGAGGGATGTGGAGAGAGCAAATGGGCAGGGGTTGGCCGATCCAATGGCTTGAAGAGTGTGTGAAATGAGGTAGAGGTGGGGGCCTTTTATAAGAGGAGAGGAGGGGCACTTTTGGAAAGATTGAAATGTTACATTATTTCACAATGCTTTTCGGATTCTAAAGGTCCCACACTTATATAATTCTAGGATAAGGTGATAAGGTTTCGAAATATCTTCATCCAATAGGCTTTGGACAAGTGTAAGCCTTGGATTTTGCTTTATCTTCTCATTTTATTTAAATCGTTAAATAATGAGGTCATCGCTGCATCATAATGATGTCATAAATAATTTAATTTATTTAATGTCTAAAAATTATAAAAAAACTCCTATGATGTAGGAAATATTTTTAGCTTTCTAATGAATATTTATAATCAAAATTTGGACTTGTGTAACCCCACGTAAAAATTGTTTTAGTAAAATAACTCATGTTTGTGTCAATTTAACTTTAACATTAAATAAATAAATATTAATGTCATTTTCCAACTAAAGTGGCCCCATGGGGTCCCCAAGTTGACCCATGGGTTGTCTTGGTCGGCCATGACTCATCCAATAGGAGTAGGACAAGTGTCATTCTCATCTCATATTATAAAAACATTATTTTTACCTTAAACTACACTAATTACCTCTAATCGCGATTAAGAACTTAAAAGTTACTATTCACCAAAAAATTATTTTAATCTCATTGAACCACATTTTACTTCTTAATGACAACCATGTATGTCGGATTTTTGAAAATCAAATCACAGAAGTGGTAATATTTCATTTAAACGAAAAATCAGTTATTTAACTACCACTTAGTGGTTTCACTATTCATCAAAAATTGAAGTTTTTCAGAACAATGCCAAAATTTCACCCTAAGCTATAATTGATATTCCGAATTCAAAAATGATGTCTATTTTACAAAATTCCAAACATATAAGTGGCATTAATTAATTTTATAATTAATTCCCGCTGTCACAACAAATAGCGTGTTTTTAAGAAACAATTTATATCAAAAGATTGGCAATTGTATATGTCCAATTTCAATGTTAAATTAATTCTAATGACCACCATTGGATAAAATGGTAAAAATATTTTCTAATTATAACTTAAAACCACTAAATAGTATAATTATCAGTATAAATTATTTTGATTAAAAAAGTTGTTTTTAAGTATTTTTCACTATTCATAAAAAATTAGAAGTTCTCAGAAAAATACCAAAAATTCAACATAGGCTAATTTCGATATTACGAATACAAAAATGAAGTCCATTTTTAAATATAAAATTTCTATAATTTTAAAAAGTGGTTATTACTATTCATAACGGCTACTTTGATTAGTCGCGGTGTTTTAGAACTCGAAGTTGCGTTAAATGCAAGCTATTTCATTATTGAATGAGAAGCGTATCGTGGAAGCTCGGGGTGTTACATTCTCCCCTCCTTCAATAAATTGCGTCCTCGCAATTTGAAATTTTTCTTTGAAAATAAAAGGTTGAAAAGAGACAATACCTTTGAGGATAACCCACATCGGAAATAAGGTTAATAAATATATAACATTAAAAGAAAGCAAGATAAGTACAAAGGTCACCCGATATAGCCCATTATAGGATTCTATGAAAATATGGATATGGAGGAGAAACAAACCATCAAGGTCTGGTGGGGAGTTATAGAAAACAGGATTAGGAGAAAGTTTAACCACAAGAAAATCACAAACTTGTGATTGGTTAAACGGTCATTGAATCCCTAGTTGGAAAAGTTAACCGACAACATTTTTGTTTTAAGTTACCTTTTATAATGTTGAGGATTTTATTTAGGAGATTTACTAAGAACGTAAGGGAATATACATACTTGTTATGTATACTTTCATTCATTAATGAATTTTTACCACAAACCCATCTTTTACTCCAAATGGTAACAGAACTCAAAAATATTCTATTTATCCTAATTGTATAAGGTTCCAAATGTTAACACATACCATTTAGATTAGTAAAACGATTTTGTAATAACCAGGGACTTCCTGTAGGCTAGTGGTAGGAAATAAAGGCTTGTCGCACTATGGTTGTGGGTTCGATTCCTGCAGCTGTGTCCGACGCGACGGGTTATTCCCCACCCTGCAGGTTGTCCTTTTCCTAAAAATATAGTACTATACTATTCCAAAAATAATCTTCATAAATGTTTTAACCTTAAACAATACTATCCAAAGTTCAACTTAATCCACTCCAACCTTTATATTTATCCAAAATACCTTCATCCAGACTTTCTCTAAAAGGTCTCTAAATTCCAAAATCAATTGTAACATCAGATTCCCCAAACAAAGAAAAGTTTCTTTTATTGTCACATACTAAAAATATGATTACCTTAATCATATTAAAACCTTAATGAAATCAAAAAGTACTGCAGTACAATCCATATATATATATATTACATTATTCTTATAACCAGAATATAATCCTTGAGTCCAAAAGCACCAATACATTAGTTATTCTGCTTCAACTGTAGTAACAGCATAAGATTGTCCTTGATCCCTTGGCCTTTTCTGAGGTAAGTTTCCCTGACGCTTAGGACATTCATTTGCATAATGACCCATTTCTCTACAATTGTAGCATTCCACTTTGACAGCCTCTTTCTTTCCCTTGCAATCACGAGCCTGGTGACCCTTTTCTCCACATTTATAACAAACTCCCATTACTTTTAGGCAAGTACCAGGGTGATTCTTCCCACAATTATCACATAATGGAAAATCCTTCTTTCCCTTTTTCCCTTTATCTGTCTCTTGTTCCACCATTCTCTTCTTCTCTTGCTTTAATTTGTTTTCATAAGACTTAGAGAATTCCTTTTCTGTCTTGATAGCACACGAGACAATATCTTCGTATGATGAAAAGGATTGTGATACCAAAGCTCGACGGAGAAATTGTTTTAACCCATCAAAGAAACGATCAATCTTACTCCTTGTGTTACGTATATAATCGGCAGCATGCCTCGCTAACCTTGTAAAGTTAGCCTCATACTTTGCGACATTCTCATCCTCCTTCTGCCTCAAACTCAGAAATTGCCTTTCCATATCTCCTCGATGGTCACGAGGATAGTATTTTTCTAAAAATAGATCTTTGAAATCCCTCCATTCCATATTTGATACTTCGTCATCTTCCTTCATGTTTTGAATCAGCGACCACCACTGATCGGCATCTCCAGTGAGGCGGTAAACTGCCATGACAACCTTCTCCCTTTCACTACTCCCCAAGGCATGGAATATTTTCTCTAAGGAATTTATCCATTGCTCAGCTACTATAGGATTTGTACTCCCATTGAAGGTTGGTGGTTGTTGCCTCATGAAGCGGTCTAACATTGATCCTCCACGTTGCGGATCAGGGTGCTCCATACGAGTAAGGTTGTTATTCATAACCTGCGTGAGTTGTCCCAGTATGGTAATAAGTTGATCAGCACCAGTTGTATCTCCAGGTCCACAATAATTATCTTGAGCAGGAGGGCAATCCCTACACGGAGTTCGTGCATTGATACAGTTTCCATTCCTTCTACTAGGCGCCATTTCTAAACAATGGCATAAACCAGATTAGTTTATGAATCAAAATACATAATTCCATACTTGTATAATACTTAACATAAATTGAACTATTTATGGATATAATCCATAATCATAAAAAGAAATGTTTTCTTTGAGGAAGTATGTACTCATAACCCTTCATAGTGGTTTGTAAGTAAAATGAGAATTATCCTAAGCATATCCCCCGGGAGTGTCGTAACCAAGAGTGCAGCAAGGCCCGTTGTCGTGCACCAGTTCCCGTTCGAGTCTAGCTCAAAGCGGTGTTTTCGGGTTTTACCCCTAGGTACATCTGTGCCAGAGCCGCCTCTACCTGCTCGTATCCAGACAGGGATGCATTGCTCGGAAAACTCATAACATCTCTACAATACCAAAATTCTAGGAAGTTCTTCTATACTAATCCTCAAAGTCTATCTTTGGGCTATGTGCTCTAATCAGAGTTTATCTAAATCTAGCTTCCAAGGTTAGTACTAAACTGCCTCTGATACCAACTGTAACGCCCCGACCCCAGCTACCCAGAGCCGGTGCATTACTTCGTAACATTGGCATGATCCCAAAAGATCAAGTCTCGAAAGACCGATTAGTTTAGTAGCCTTGGAAACACTAGATACATTCATAAGTCTTTCATTACATCAAAATTAAACAAACTACAAAAAAACATGGTCTTCATAGTCCACACTCATATCTTCACTGATTATTCTTGCAAGTCAGTCATAAAATACTTCTTCACAACCTGGAAAATTTTTAAACATTGAAAGGGGTGAGCTCAAATGCTCAGTAAGGATAACAATAATGCGGAAGCTTTCATAAATAAACATTAACATTTAAGGCAATGTATAACTAAAACAAAATCCTCTTAAACATGAACTTCAACATAATATGGCAAAAGTAAAATGAGATAATGCCATTTACTTCTTCACATGGATATTCTACTGGTCGAATAATCACATGTAATATCAATAACCACTTTCATAATGAGGGAATGTATAATGCCGGACATTCTGAACATTTTGTCAAGGCCTCGGCCAAGACATCTAAAATGATTAAGGCCTCGGCCAAAACCATAAATCAAATTGGGAAAGGGCCTCGGCCAATTCCACGTCTAGTTGTCTCATGAGACCTACCGATGCACCGAGGAGCTATAGCGGGCTCCACCCGTCACTTATTAAGTCCAATACATTCCTCATATGAATAGGTTTAAACATATCATAAACCATAACATAATCGTATCACATAAACATGCATAAAGGAAACATAACATTTCCACATTTCAATCACAAGATATCAATACAACACTTTGATATGATAAAAACGCTTTCAAAACCATTTTCAATACCAAAATAAATGAAAGTTAAAACTTTGTATTTATTTTTCATTAAAAAAAATGATGGCTTGTAGAGGAAGCCGAAACTCAAATAATGGTCACGGCGGCGGAGAAGTCGTTGTCGCCGCATATGTACGGAAAGAAAAACATTCTCTTTTTGTCGTTTAGTAAAACGCTTCGTATAAAAAGATTCCTTTTGAATAAACGTAAAAGTCAAAGGGGTTTATACTCCGTATAAAAGAAAGTTGTGTATAAAACCAAATATGCCTCAATGAAAGGGGATTGAGACGAAGTCCTTAAAAAGATCATTTTTAAAATAAAATAGATCTATTATGTGTATTCACTATAGGTACACATGAAGAAAGTAAAAATACAAGATAGGACATAATAATATCATGACATAATTTGGAAGTAGGAGATTAACCCAAAGAATGGAAATTGGGTTAAGAAGTTCCCTTACAAAGAGCATTTTTAAAATAAAATAGATCTATTATGTGTATTCACTACAAGTACACATAAATAATGTACAAATACAGGATATGACATAATAATATCATGACATAATTTGAAAGTAGGATATTAACCCAAAGAACGAAAATTGGGTTAAGAAGTTCCCTTACAAATATCATTTAAATAAAATATATCTATTATGTGTATTCACTATAATTACACATAAAGAAAGTACAAATACAAGATATGACATAACAATATCATGACATAATTTGAAATTAGGAGATTAACCCAAAGAATGGAAGTTGGGTTAAGAAATTCCCTTACCTCGTGTCTGACTTGACTCAACCGTTCTTTAACCTCCTGAATAATAAACTAGAGTTAATATATACCTTATTAAGAACCATTTTCAACTTCATTATCCTTATTATATCACTTATTACAATGATATGAACATTATGTAATTATTTAAGTTAATAATGTTCATTTTGTCGGTATTTGGTTCTTAAGTCAAAAATAGGCTTCTTACACTTACATGTTGTTAATTTGGTCAAAGTTTCATTATATCCAGAATGGTATTCATGATGTAGATATCATATATGTCATATATATCCAGTACATACATTCATTTATAATATTACATCACATTTAGAGGTAAGAAATGAAATGCACCGTTCATGGAGACGGTAAGCCGTACGTACGCATGAACGCTACTTCCATTTCTATTTCATATTTTCTGGAATGGAATCATAATGATATGAGAGTATATTATAATTCCAGTATAATAACATATATAATATCATTAACTTTATCCTTCACACATCCCACATATGGTATTAACGAATCAAATCACTTTCAGGGGGCGGTAGTCCGCGCTTCCTAAAATGAAGATATCGTGTTTTACCCATAATGGAAACCATAAAGGTATGCCCAAAATGAAAAAAACAGAAACTTAAGGAAAACATAAACATATTATATATCATATATAAAAATAGTGACATCATAATGGCCACCTTTGAAGGTGTTAAATGAGTGTTGAACAATCATCGTTTCGGGAGGCAGAATTTCGCCATCCACGGAAACCTTATGTTCTTTAACCATTTGATGTAGTTGTGTGGAAGTGTAGCTCAAATAAATCTTATAACAACATCCTAGTATATTTAAGATACTGGTGTTGTTACAAAAGAAGTAAATAAAAAGAGTTTAGGGGGTTGGAGAAGCAAAATAAAACAAAAGAACATGAGAGAATGAATTACCTTAAAAAGTGTAACTCCTTTTGAGTTGAGCCTAAAGGCTTCCTTTGAAAGGATTCTGCCCAAAGGGAATCCTCTAGGATGAGGAGAGGGATGTGGAGAGAGAAAATGGGCAGGGGTTGGCCGATCCAATGGCTTGAAGAGTGTGTGAAATGAGGTAGAGGTGGGGGCCTTTTATAAGAGGAGAGGAGGGGCACTTTTGGAAAGATTGAAATGTTACATTATTTCACAATGCTTTTCGGATTCTAAAGGTCCCAAACTTATATAATTCGAGGCTAAGGTGATAAGGTTTCGAAATATCTTCATCCAATAGGCTTTGGACAAGTGTAAGCCTTGGATTTTGCTTTATCTTCTCATTTTATTTAAATCGTTAAATAATGAGGTCATCGCTGCATCATAATGATGTCATAAATAATTTAATTTATTTAATGTCTAAAAATTATAAAAAAACTCCTATGATGTAGGAAATCTTTTTAGCTTTCTAATGAATATTTATAATCAAAATTTGGACTTGTGTAACCCCACGTAAAAATTGTTTTAGTAAAATAACTCATGTTTGTGTCAATTTAACTTTAACATTAAATAAATAAATATTAATGTCATTTTCCAACTAAAGTGGCCCCATGGGGTCCCCAAGTTGACCCATGGGTTGTCTTGGTCGGCCATGACTCATCCAATAGGAGTAGGACAAGTGTCATTCTCATCTCATATTATAAAAACATTATTTTTACCTTAAACTACACTAATTACCTCTAATCGCGATTAAGAACTTAAAAGTTACTATTCACCAAAAAATTATTTTAATCTCATTGAACCACATTTTACTTCTTAATGACAACCATGTATGTCGGATTTTTGAAAATCAAATCACAGAAGTGGTAATATTTCATTTAAACGAAAAATCAGTTATTTAACTACCACTTAGTGGTTTCACTATTCATCAAAAATTGAAGTTTTTCAGAACAATGCCAAAATTTCACCCTAAGCTATAATTGATATTCCGAATTCAAAAATGATGTCTATTTTACAAAATTCCAAACATATAAGTGGCATTAATTAATTTTATAATTAATTCCCGCTGTCACAACAAATAGCGTGTTTTTAAGAAACAATTTATATCAAAAGATTGGCAATTGTATATGTCCAATTTCAATGTTAAATTAATTCTAATGACCACCATTGGATAAAATGGTAAAAATATTTTCTAATTATAACTTAAAACCACTAAATAGTATAATTATCAGTATAAATTATTTTGATTAAAAAAGTTGTTTTTAAGTATTTTTCACTATTCATAAAAAATTAGAAGTTCTCAGAAAAATACCAAAAATTCAACATAGGCTAATTTCGATATTACGAATACAAAAATGAAGTCCATTTTGAAATATAAAATTTCTATAATTTTAAAAAGTGGTTATTACTATTCATAACGGCTACTTTGATTAGTCGCGGTGTTTTAGAACTCGAAGTTGCGTTAAATGCAAGCTATTTCATTATTGAATGAGAAGCGTATCGTGGAAGCTCGGGGTGTTACAAGTTCTTCCAGAGATTTTTCATACTAAAAAAAAACACTGTCTGGAGGAGCCACTCTAGAGTAGTAATCGAATATTCCTTCATGAGAAACTCTCAAATAGGCAGCCCACTCAGCAGACGAGAAACTAACCTCATTGCCATTGACTCTGGACATTAGCTTATGCACATCCTCTTCCTCTTCGAACGTTAGATATTCATAGAATTCTTTCACAAGATTCATGTAGTAAGGTCTATTGTTGTTGGCAAAGCATTAGGTCCATCCTTGGGCATCTAGAAATTTCAGTACTAATGACTTTCTCGATAGAAACCATTATTCACTTAACTCCTTCTCAGCAAAGATTTGTCTCTTGGTCAGATGTGGGTTTACAGGTCCCGACGGGGTGTTACTGGTGCCACTAGATTCGGCCCGGGTTCTCTTAGGCCTTGGCGCATCCTCATTGACATTCGGGGGGTCGCTTGGTTCTGGCCAGAGTGATTGAGAGAGGTTCGAGGGCTCAGGTGAAGGGTTAGGGTTTAGGAATTTTGAGAGTAAGGTTCAAGATTGGGAGAGGAAGGTGGATTGAAATGTGTTCGTTGCCTTTGATTTTATCATTTAGGGATTAAAACAAAAAAAATATAAATAATAAAAAGAAATAAAAATGTTTTGAATTCTCACAATAATAAAAAGAGAGGTATCCAACAGTGAGATGTATCAGTGAGGTACACCGGTGAGGTGCAATTGTGAGGTATAACAATACGGTCCAACTGTGAGGGTCATCTGTGAGGTCTAACTGTAAGGTTCGACTGTGATGTTCGACTGTGAGGTTCGACTGTGAGGTTTGACTGTGAGGTTCGACTATGAGGTTTAACTGTGAGGTTCGACTGTGAGGTTTAACTATGAGGTTTAACTATGAGGTCTAACTGTGTGGTCTCCTATGCTAAAACTAATCATACCTAACTAATGTTTTATGTAATTTAACCTCTCAGAATTCAAGGGATTTGTGAATATATCAGCCAATTGTTGTTCAGTTCCAATTAATTCAAGAGTGATATCACCCTTTTGATAATGATCCCTCAAAAAGTGATGTCTCACATCAATATTCTTTGTCCTAGCATGAGATACTGAATTTTTAGAAATGTTAATAGCACTTGTATTGTCACACTTTATAGAGACATGTTTAAATTGATATCCATAGTCCAGTAAAGTATGTTTCATCCACAGAATTTGAGCACAACAACTACCAGCAGCTATGTACTCAGCTTCAGCAGTAGATAATGCAACAGAATTATGCTTCTTACTACACCAAGATACTAGTGATTTGTCTAAAATGTGACATGTCCCAGAGGTGCTTTTTCTATCTGACTTGCAACTGGAAAAATCAGCATCAAAATAACTCAACAAATCAAATGATTGTCCTTTTGGATATAATAATCCTAAGTTGGGATTATGTTTGAGATATTTAAAAATTATTTTAACAGTAGTTAAATGAGACTCTTTTGGATTGGCTTGAAAGCGAGCACACATGCATACACTAAACATGATGTCAGGTCTACTAGCTGTAAGATAGAGTAGACTCCCTATCATACCTCTGTAGTTGGTTTGATCCACTCGTTCTCCAGCTTTATATGTATCCAACTTATAGGTGGTACTCATAGGTGTGTCACTACCTTTACTACCATCCAAAGAAAAACATTTTAAAAGATCCTTAATATATTTTCTTTGATTCAAAACAATGCCATTTTTATTTTGAAAGATCAGAAATCCAAGGAAAAATTTGAGTTCTCCCATTAAACTCATTTCAAACTAATTTTGCATCATTTTTGAAAAATCAATACATAATGAACTTTTATAAGATCCAAAAATAATATCATCCACATAAATCTTTACTATCAAAACACATTTAGAAATCCATTTAATGAAAAGAGTAGGATTAGCTATCCCTTTGGTAAAACCTTTTGAAATAAGAAAAGAGCTGAGCCTATCATACCATGCTCTTGGAGCTTGTTTTAAGCCATAAAAATCTTTAGATAGTTTTAAAACATGATTGAAAAAATGGGGATTCATAAAACCAAGAGTTTTTTCAACAAACACGTCCTCAACTATGTAACCATTTAGAAAAGCACTTTTAACATCCATTTGATAAAGTTTAAAATTCAGATGAGCTGCATAGGCAAGTATTATCCTAATGGATTCTAGTCTAGATACAGGTGAAAAGGTCTCCTCATAGTCTATTCCTTCTTCTTGGCTATATCCTTGTGCAACTAGCCTAGCTTTATTTCTAACTATATTCCCAGACTCATCTACTTTGTTTCTAAACACCCATTTAGTGCCTATTGTTAAGGTGTCCTTAGGTCTTTCCACTAATTCCCAAACTTTGTTTCTTTCGAACTGATGTAGTTCTTATTGCATATCCATTACCAAAAATTCATCATTTATTGCATCATTAATATTTTTGGGTTCAAGCTGTGAAAGAAAATCTTGATGTTCAACCTGGTTTCTTAGAGAATCTCTAGTTTGTGTTCCTCTATTTAAATTGCCTACAACACCATATAGAGGATGATTCTTGAGAGTCCTAATACCTCTAGGTAGGGTTGAACTAGATTCTTCATTGTTGTCTGTTGGTTCAAAATCAGCAGGTGCAGATTCTGGAAAATTTCCAGAACTAGATACTTTTACAGGGTATTCACTATTTTTATCATTAAGGTTCAAATTTGATAAATCTTCCTCAATATTTTCAAGAGAAGCTTTAGGCTCATATGGATCAATCTCATTGAATTTGATATGAACTGATTCTTCCACACATTTGGTTTTCTTATTGAACACTCTATAGGATTTACTTGAAATAGAATAACCCAGGAAAATTCCTTCATCACTTTTGGGAGAAAATTTGTCAAGATTATCTTTTGTATTAAGAATAAAGACTTTGCAACCAAAAACTCTAAAGTAATTAACCTTAGGATACCTATTATTCCAAAGTTTTTAAGGGGTCCTTTTTAGAATAGGTCTAATTAAGACTCTATTAATAATGTAACAAGCTGTATTTACAGCTTCTACCCAAAAATAAATAGGTAAGTCATACTCATTAAGCAAGTCCTTGCAATTTCTTAAAGGGTCCTATTTATTATTTATACAACTCCATTTTGTTGGGGTGTCATAGGGGCTGAAAAGTTGTGACTATAGCCATTGTGCGAGCAGTAGGATTCAAACTCATGATTCTCAAACTCACGTCCATGATCACTTCTTAGGGTTTTAATCTTAAGTCCACTAAAGTTTTCTACAGATTTGGAGTATTTGACAAAGTAGGAACATGCTTCACTTTAGTGAGCTAGAAAGTATACCCATGTATACCTAGAAAAGTAATCTACAAGAACATAAAAATTGTTCTTCTCATTTAAACTTGAAACTATTGATGGTACAAACAAATCCATGTGAACCATCTCAAGTGGTTGAGAAGTTGAAACTTCTTTCTTTGGTTTGAAAGAAACTTTGTGTTGTTTTCCCTTTTGACAGGGATTACACACTTTATCATTTGGGAATTCCAATTTAGGTAGGTCTCTAACTAAACATTTCTTAGATATCTTCCTAAGTGAGTGCACATTACAGTGTCCTAATCTTCTATGCCAAAACCAAGATTCTTTATGAGAAGAATTAAAACAAGAAACATTTTGTTTAGCTAAGGAGTTTAAATCAACAACATATTCATTCTCATTTCTAAATGCAGTGAAAACTAAGCCATTCTTTGAATTAAAAACATTAAATGAATCATTCTCAAATTTAAAATTAAGCCCATCATCACATAACTGAGATATTCTAAGTAAATTATACTTTAATCCATCAACAAAAAGTACTTTAGAAATTAATATTGTATCAGGGTTACCAATCTTGCCTAAGCCGATGATTTTTCCTCTTTCATTGTCACCAAAGGTGACATGTCCACCATCAACTTTAATTATAATCTTAAAGCACGAATAGTCTCCTGTAATATGTCTTGAACATCCACTGTCCAAATACCATAGAATGTTACAGGAACTCTTTAAACAAATTCCCTGCAAAATAGATTAAACATGGGATAATTTTGGTACCCAGATCTTCTTGGGTCCAGAAAGGTTAGCCAATAAAACTTTGGGAACCCATATTTTCTTTATAGAATTGCTGAAATAAAAAAACATATTTTGAGACATAAATACTTTGTTCGGTCCTTTAGAAAATTTTTTCTCAAAAGATTGTCCAGAATTAGCAGTGAACTATCCAAATTTTGAAACAAATTTGGTTTTGCTAATCTGTCTCTGTCCAGGATGATATCCTAGACCAGTTGTATATTTTGGAGTAATATGTCTTCCTAGCAACTGTGTCAAGGTATCCCTTCCAGTAGTGAACTTCTCAATATCCTTTCTTAACTGTTCATTAGATAATTTGAGATGAGTATTCTCTTTCAACAGTTGAGTATTATTTTCTTTTTCCACACTTAGATCTATTTTAATATTACTAGTCAAGGCATGCTGTTTCTTCCAATATCTATATTTATCTTTTAGTTCATTGCAGGTATCTTCTAGTACATTGCAATATTCAAACAGTTCAGCCTTAGACATATTTGTATCATTATCTGAGTCACTATTATTTTCAGAATAATAATCATTTAGAATAGGGGAAACATGTACCTCAGATATGTTAGTCATGAAGCACATGTTGGCATGATTCTTTTCAGAGTCAGTAGCTTCTGATTCACTTGTGCTGTCTTACAAAGAAGTCCAAGTTGCTTTCATGGCTTTCTTGTATTTCTTGTCCTTATAATCGTATTTCTTTTTGAATTTTAACTTCAGACAGTCAGCCTTGATGTATCCTTTCCTTTTGCATTCATAGAAGAATATCATCTTTCTTATCATATTTCTTCCAATAATTTTTCCACTTACCTTGTTGATCATATTTACCCTTGTAGTTTGCTTTTCTGAAAAACTATTTCTTCCTACAGAACTTCTTAAATATCCTGGCTATTTGATCCATTTCTTCATCACTGTCTGAATCTGAATCTTCACTAGTTGAACTTTCAGTTGGTACATGTATTTTATCCTCGTCTTTGCTCTTTAAAGTAGTAGACTTGAATTCTACAAATTTTATTTTGGGTTCATCATTGTCTTCTTTGTTCACCTTTAATACCTCTTCATACATCATTAGTTTTCCAATAAAATCCTTAACCGGTATCTTGCTGATGTCACATGATTCTCAGATAGACATAGAAGTGCCTCTCCATCTGTCAGGAAAACATCTCAATATTCTCATGATCTGCTCCTTTTCTGGAACAGCTTTTCCCAGTGAACTAATGGTGTTGACAATCTCATTAAACCTAAGATACATATCAGAAATGGGTTCATCAGGTCTCATTTTAAAATTATCATATTTAATAGTATAAGTATTTAATCTCATTTCCTTCACATTGGTTGTTCATTCATGTGAAAAAACCAAGGTGTCCCAGATTTCATGAGCTATTTTACATGCATAAATTCGGTTAAATTACTCATCTCCTAAAGGGTAGTAAAGGGAATTCATAGCTTTACAATTATTATTATAGTCAAAATTTGTAGCATCATCCCAGGTAGATCTAGCAGTTTTGGGAATTTCATATTTTGATTCTATAGCAGACCAAATATCGAAACCAATACTTTCCAAATGAATTTTCATTTTAATTTTCTATTGACCATAATTCACACTATTAAATAAAGGTGGCCTGTTAGTAGTAGCACCTTCTATTCTATTGTCCATAACTAGATTTTAGAAAATATATTAAGGAGAGAAAATTTAGAACTAACAGAAATTTAATATCTTTAAGTAAAACTAAAATCACAGTTAGAAAAAAGAGGGTTTGAAAACCTTTTATAAATAAGAATGAATCCTCTGATACCAAATGCTAGTCAGAGTGGATACTCAAGAGGGGGGTGAATTGAGTTCCAATTAAAATTTTTGTTAAAAACTTTTAGGATTAGAATCCCCTAAATTAGAACAGCCAAGTCAATTAATGCAGTAGAGATATAAGTGAGTTATTGTTCAATAGGTTTCTCAAAGGTTGATTGCTCCTCAGTTGAATTAGTATGGGAACTAATTCGACTTTTGAAACAAGTTTACTAAACAAATTAGATATACACACTAACCAGAAATAACTATCATAGTGAATGTAAAAAAAGATTTCTGTCTTTGAAAATATAAGCACAACAGATAGATGTTAAACAGAGTAAAGCAAAGATGAACACAACAAATTTAAACAAGAGGTTCAGTCTTAAGTCAAGACCTAGTCCTCTCCACTTAGTGATCACCTGCCACCAAGAAGTTATATTAAAAAGTGACACATAGCTTGTATCAGGATTTACAACAGCTTTAAAAAACTGTCCAGGTTTTGCAACCTCTACCACAGTTCTTCGTGGGAAATATACTACCAGTCCACACCAGGATTCTTCCACTGTTATACGTGGAAAACAAATGTAAAAAAGTTTGGTATATGGATTTTCAGTATCCCTCAGTTCAAGCACAAGAGTCAGTGTGTGTAACACATACACACTTCTCACAAATGTAAAGTATTTAAAACACAGTAGAGCTAAAGATAGTAGGAATGAGTTTAGAATGCTCTGTTGTGTTGGCAGATCAGCTCTGGAATCATTGGGATGAATGATATGAATATTTGGTCCTCCTATGCAAGTTTTCTCCAAAACAGAGTGTCGCAACTTCCAGGTTATGACTTCCAGATGTAGAGATGACCAACTTCTAGGATTCAGAAACTCTTTGCAGCACACTACTATAGATTGTAGAAGGTTCTTTCAATAGACATTTGTGAATCTCTTGTTCTTATGAATGAGTGCTTGAGAGTTCCCTTCTTCTTTCTAGTATGTTCGGGTACTCTTTTTTATGTGTCTCTATTGTGTGTCTTTTATATAGTCTCTTGTTTTTGTGTTTTTTTTTCAATAGGGGCCAACAAGAGAAATGTTTCAACCACGTGAGGTCTTCCTTGTACATCGTACTGTCTCCTGATATCCCTGCAAATAACATTAAATAATGTCAGGTGCATTAATTTGTCCAGACATGACTGTTATAATAGTATTAATAAAATAGGTAAAGAAAAGAATATAATATCATTAGATTGGTAGCAGATTCATGTCACACGGTAGACTTCAATCTCTACAACTGTGGACTTCATCAGTAGACTATTCAGTCGAGGGCTCCAACAGTAGGTTCTTCAACTGTAGGCTTGTAACAGTGGACTTTGTTTTAGTGGATATATTTTAATGATAACTTTTACTTTTTATAACAGTAGATCCTTATCAGTAGTCTTTGAGAAACAATCGACTATCTCGACAATAGGAGTTGTCTAGCGGTAGCCTTTTTCTAAACCTGTCCAACTGTAGGCTTGAACAGAGAGGTTCTCAACAGAAGGCTTGAGAAAGAGTCTGACAGTGGAATTCTAGCAGAAGCCTTGTTACAGCAGTGACCTTATGACAGTAAATCTTTGTCTGTGAGCTTTGATAAGTAGATCATCAGTAGGTTTGTGATAGTAACCATGTACCGGTAGCTTTAAATAGTGACTGTAAGTCTTCAACGGTGATCTTCTAGCAACAGTGACTTAAGGTGATAGTAAGCTATAACGATGAATTTGAACATAAGGCTCTTACCAGTAGCCTTTAATAGTGAACTTATATTTAGATAATTATGGACTGTAAGTTGATGTTGCAAAGTCATGAGTCTTAAGAGTATACATTGTTGAAAATAAGATAATTGTATATGTAGATTAAAAAGATTAAAGACTAACTTAATATATTATGATAAATATTTAAACATGATTTGGGATTATTAAAACAGGTGAGTCCAGAAATTACTTATTTGATATAGTAATCAAAAAAACCATAGTAAAACAAGACTGTGTGATGTACCATAACCCGCTCTTCAAGCCTCAATATAGACATTGTATATGACCAAATAATTACTCATATTTTGGGAAGATATGGAAATGAGGGATCAATTTAACTATACTTATCATCTTCATTTCTCATTGTTCTCTTATGTATTGTTCTCAAATCATACAAATACATTGAAAAAAGTCCATAGATAACCTCTAAAAATGGAAGCTTTAGAATGATTCTTTATAGCATCCCGCCTTTTTATCACATTAACTTTCATTACATTATACAAAACTGAGGATCTTTAAGGTTTAGTGTCCTGGAAACCAGGAACTTAATACATGAAATAGAAAAAAACATTCTTCTTAAACACTTGAAAGGATTATCCTTATGTTTATCCTAGGTTCATTAGTGCATATCATAACCGGGGGACATACATCAAAAGAAAGGGTGAGCAGAAGGCCCAGTAAGGGAAACAAGAGGAACATTTTACATGTGAACTTGAGATACTTCAACAATGTCATGAAAAAGAACTTTAAGGAATGAGAAAGAAATCATGTGTAATATCATAATAAAAATAACATTTTTCATAACTTTAAGATGTGGCTACATCATTTAACATAGAAAATCATGAAAAAATCACCAAGGTCCATCCCCAAGGTGTCATTTGAAAATTACCAAGGTTATTCACCAAGATATCATGAAAATTGTAATCTCTAGTGGTTACATCATTATCCAATGCATTGGAGCGCTATCAGGGCGCACCATTAAATTTTCATTTATTATCATGTGATACACATATATCATCAT
This sequence comes from Viscum album, assembly GCA_963277665.1. Taxonomy (NCBI): domain Eukaryota; kingdom Viridiplantae; phylum Streptophyta; class Magnoliopsida; order Santalales; family Viscaceae; genus Viscum; species Viscum album. The sequence continues at coordinate 1,170,141,210 of OY728164.1, forward strand.
CAAAAATTTCATAAATAACCCATATAGCATAAAATAAATGGGTTTCATTTCATAATCATAATGTTTCTAGAAAAAAAAACTACTTTAAAGACATGATCTTTACGTTACTTTAAACCAACGGAAGGGGAGAGCGGGTCTCATGTATGTAAATCCCAGAATTTAAAATAGAAAATTTTGATATATATGTGAATAACCCTGTAGAAATAAGAGCTTTGAGTATTCAATTTATAACATAAAATAATTTTGAGAAAAGAGAGAGGCATTTTGAGACGAAAATTCTGCAGCATAACAGCTATGTTTCGGATTTTTAGAAAACATTGAAAATAGAGGGGACATGAGTAAAACATTCATAAATGACCCATAAAACAGTATAGGGACAGAATAAGAAGTATATATGAACATTTTAATGAAATTTTAAGGACATACCATTTGAAATGAAATACATGGAAGGAAGACAAAAATTAGATTTCTCTTATGAAAGTTCGGCAGCCTAACAACGTTACTTAAACTTCAACAAAAATGATTTGAAAAGATCAAATAGGGTATCTAATCATGTGAAAATAAGAGTTCAGTATGATAGATATAGTGATAATGCCCCAACATAATTAAAAAGGAACTTGAAAGACTTGACATGAAAGTAGAACTTTGAAAAGAATGAGAAGGGTGAAAGAATCCCTTAAAATTTTGGCAGCCTAACGACGCCACATAAACATTCATAAAACGAAATGATGAGAGTAAGAGGGGGTATATCATCATATGATCATAAAAAGGACAGTATAATGAAGATAAAATAACATCCTCCAACATAAGAACATGGAGCGTAAAATAAATGACATAAAAGAGATTACTTGAAAAGAAAGAGAGAGGTCGGATCCCTTACCTTAAAACGTAACTCTTAAAACTCAAAGGTTTGGACCTTGAGGGATTGGGGGCACCTTGGGAGGACTCCTTGGGAGGTAATGAGACCATAAATTTGTTGGGGGAGAGTGGGGAGTCGAATGGATGAGAGGATTGCTTGGTATTTATAGGGAAAGTGAGGGGAAAAGGCATTAATGGCCAATGGACACCTCATTAGTGGTTTTGGGAAAACCATGGGCTTGCCCATGGTATTGGCCACTTGGGACACCTCATACCTTATCTTACTATTCATAAGTCGACCATATTGAATACATACTTAATACATCATTTAATGATGTCATTAAACACCCGTAACTTAAAACTGTATTTTCACTATTCATTGAAAATTCAACTTTCTCAGAAAAATCACAAAATTTCACCTTAACCAAATATCGATGCTCTGATTTCAAAAACGAACTCCATTTTATAAAAATAATTTTCTAAATATTTTTAATTTAATTTTTAAATAAATACACTATTCACCGAAAATTCATTTTTTTAGAAAAATCCCCAAAAATTACCTTAACATAATATCAATGTTCTGAGTTCAAAAATGAAATCCATTTTATAAAAATAATTTTCTAAATATTTTAAATTAAAATTTTAATTTAAAAAACACTATTCACCCGAAAAAACTAATACTTGACTAATAATTTATGAAACCGTTAATTAACCATTTTATTAAATCACATTACTTAATCAAGGTGCCTAGATTATATTAATGCTTTATTTAAGTGAGATTAATAATCCATTTAGTCACATTACTAATCCTAAGCATAAAATCACTATTCATAATTTACTATTCATCAAAAATCAAGTTGATCTTTTTAGACTCTAAATTTCGTACTGAACATATTTGTAGAAGACCGTTTTTTGAAAATAATTACACATTTTTAATTATTTAAGGTTTACATAAACATTTTTAAAATATCCTTTCTCGAAAATTCACCAAAAATATGCATACTATATTTTTCCAGACATTTGAAAATTCATAAACTTCATCATAAGAAGAAATCAATTTTTTTATTTAAAACAAAGGATTACACAAGGCAGTTACAGTCTCCTTACATAGCCCTTTATGACACCAGCATAGGACCTAAGTGTAAGGTGTGCTAAGGTGAGAGAATCTGAGGGAGGCTCGGCCAACATCGCACGTGTAACAATTTCTATCAGTTTGAACTTCTCGCGAAGGTGATTCCGTTATAGCTTCACACGATGAAGTTCGTCTTGGGTTTGGTCCAGAGCAAAGCCCAGTGGGGATACCTCCTTCCCAAGTTCTGTTAGATGGGCTTCGATCAGTCCAAGACTACTGGGTGAGGCCATCAAATCTTCTTTCTATATTAATTAACCAAGATCACTTGTATTGAGAGACAAAAGAAAATGAAACGTTTAGTTTCCAGCGGTTATATTGACCAATGGGCATATAATAGTCAAAAACCAACAGTCTCATTTTAATTATACTCATGTTATCCAATGAAACAGTTTTGTTGAGTATAAAAATAAAATAACACACAAAATTAGGAAACAAGATTTATTCAAAATTTCAGGTCGTTACAATCTTCCCACCTTATGAAATTGTGTCCTCGCAATTTTTAAAATTGGGTTTTGAAATTTCATTGAAAGTCCCACACCGGAAAAGGTGTCAGTAAAACTATTAATTTAAAAGAAAGAAAGGGAAGTAAAAAGGTCACCCGAGTTAACTCATACTAGGATCCCATGTAGGAAAACATGGACATGGAGTAAAAAACCAAGGGTCACGTTCTAAGGGAGAGTGATAGAAAACATGATTAAGAGAAAGTTAACCATGAGAAAATCCCAAACTTATGATGTGTGTAAACGGTCTTTGATTACCTAGTAGGAAACTTAAACCAAAAACGTTTTTGTTTTATGTTCCTTTTCATAATTTTGAGGAATTCATTTACTACATAGAAGAAAAACATAAGGAAATATACCTAGCTTCTAGTAGAGTTTCATCCTTCAATAAGTTTCTGCCAAAACTAATCTTTTCTCCAAATGATGAGAATTCAAAACTACTTGGTCTCATCAAAGCACAAGAATAATCTTCTAGAGAATCGCGTATTCCACAAAAGAAAAACGATCTATCTTTAAACATTTATCCCAAAAATAGAAAGGGTAAGATAAAACAGCTCTTCAAAAAGAAAGAATCCCATAGGAAGGGAAACTACTTTTAAATCTTCAAAGTTCCACGGTACTACCCAGAGTTCATCATAGACCATTCTGTAAATAACGGTCCTTAAAATTCCTCCAAATAAACCAAACTAAGATTGAAACCCAAATACAAGAAAGATTTTATAACATAGTCCTCCAAAATAAACATCATTGTTCATCTCCAAACAACATCAACCACTCCAAACATATTATAAAAAAAGTAGCTAACCTAAATATATTTTACCCAAGATAGGTCAATCATTTCCATAAGTAACCTAAAATACCATAAGTTCACCTTAAATTCGTCGATTCTTCAAAATATAATTCAACCTTTACTCCTCAAAGAAAATACCGTAGTAATCTATTTACCTCGATCAAATAGGGTTCCCAAAATAGTGAACGTCTTCCAAAATAATAATCATATTTTAATCCCCTAATAATCTCTGTCATATTAATATGGCAATCATCAAATTTCCTATCACATTTTTTTTGGGACATGTTCTTCCATTTCTCACCATTAACTAAGAAGAGAAAGTATAATTAGGGGCTTGAATACTTAGCCAATAATCATTAAAAGTAATCTTTAAGCATATAAGGATAAACTTGTAGAAGGAGAGTATACCCTAACTTGTGATCCCCTAGGTTCTAATCTAGGTTATCCATGATCATATCTTCTTATGTGAATCTTTATTTTATTTTATCTTTGTTCCTTTAATAATGGTTCATACTAAGCTTATGAATTTACCAAATCATATCCCCCGAGAGTGTCGTAACCAAGAGTGCAGAAAGGCCCGTTATCATGTACCAGTTCCCGTTCGAGTCTAGCTCAAAGCAGTGTTTTTGGGTTTTACCCCTATGTACATATGTGCCAGAGCCACCTCTACTTGCTCGTATCTAGACAGGGATGTATTTACTTGGAAACCCCTTACTCAATACTCACCAAAATACCAGGAAGCTTTCCTATATTTAAACTTTTCTATAGGTTTCTTCCTAATGTTTTCATATCCTAATTTCCAAAAATAACTAAACCATCCTTTGATACCAACTATAGCATCCCGCCTTTTTATCACATAAACTTTCATTACATTATACAAAACTGAGGATCTTTAAGGTTTAGTGTTTTGGAAACCCGGAAATTAATACATGAATAAAAAAACATTCTTCTTAAACACTTGAAAGGATTCTCCTTATGTTCATCCTAGGTTCATTACTGCATCTCATAACCTGGGGACATACATCAAAAGAAAGGGTGAGCAGAAGGCACAGTAAGGGAAACAAGAGGAACACTTTACATATGAACTTGAGATACTTCAACAATGTCATGAAAAAGAACTTTAAGGCATGAGAAAGAAATCATGTGGAATACCATAATAAAAATAACATTTTTCATAACTTTAAGATGTGGCTACATCATTTAACATAGACAATCATGAACATATCAGCAAGGTCCATCCCCAAGGTGTCATTTTAAAATTACCAAGGTTATTCACCAAGATATCGTGAAAATTGTAATCTCTTGTGGTTACATAATTACCCAATGCATTGGAGCTATATTAGGGAACACCCTTAAATTTTCCTTTATTATCATGTGAGCCACATATATCATCATCAAACATTTCATAAATAACCCATATAGCATAAAATAAATGGGTTTCATTTCATAATCATAACGTTTTTAGAAAAAAAACTGCTTTAAAGACATGATCTTTACGTCACTTTAAACCCATGGAAGGGGAGAACATGTATCATGTATATAAATCCCAGAATTTAAAATAGAAGATTTTGATATATATGTGTATACCCCTGTAGAAATAAGAGCTTTGAGTATTCACTTTATAATATAAAATAATTTTGAGAAAAGAGAGAGGCATTTTGAGATGAAAATTCTGCAGCATAACGACTATGTTTCGGGTTTTTAGAAAACATTGAAAAGAGAGGGGACATGGGTAAAAAATTCATAAATTACCCATAAAATATTACAGGGACATAATAAGAAGGATATATGAACATGGTAATGAAATTTTAAGGACATACCATTTGAAATGAAATACATGGAAGAAAGACAAAAATTAGATTTCTCTTATGAAAGTTCGGCAGCCTAACGACGCTACTTTAACTTCAAAAAAAATGATTTGAAAAGATAAAATAGGGTCTCTAATCATGTGAAAATAAGAGTTTTGTATGACAGATATAGTGATCATACCCCAACATAATTAAAAAGGAACTTGAAAGACTTGACATGAAAGTAAACTTTGAAAAGAATGAGAAGGGTGAAAGAATCCCTTAAAAATTCGGCAGCCTAACGACGCCACATAAACATTCATAAAACGAAATGATGAGAGTAAGAGGGGGTCTCTCATAATATGATCATAAAAAGTAAAGTATAATGAAGATAAAATAACATCCTCCAACATAAGAACATGGAGCGTAAAATAAATGACATAAAAGAGATTACTTGAAAAGAAAGAGAGAGGTCAGATCCCTTACCTTAAAACGTAACTCTTAAAACCCAAAGGTTTGGACCTTGAGGGCTTGGGGGCACCTTGGGAGGACTCTTTGGGAGGTAATGAGACCAGAAATTCTTTGGGAGAGAGTGGGGAGTCGAATGGATGAGAGGATTTCTTGGTATTTATAGGTAAAGTGAGGGGACAAGGCATTAATGGCCAAGGGACACCTCATTAGTGGTTTTGGAAAAACCATGGGCTTGCCTTTGGTATTGGCCACTTGGGACACCTAATACCTTATATTACTATTCATAAGTCGACCGTATTGATTACATACTTAATACATCATTTAATGATGTCCTTAAACACCCGTAACTTAAAATTGTATTTTCACTATTCATCAAAAATTCAACTTTCTCAGAAAAATCCCAAAATTTCACCTTAACCAAATATCGATGCTCTGATTTCAAAAATGAACTCCATTTTATAAAAATAATTTTCTAAATATTTTTAATTTAATTTTTAAATAAATTCACTATTCACCGAAAATTCATTTTTTTTCAGAAAAATCCCCAAAAATTACCTTAACATAATATCGATGCTCTGAGTTTAAAAATGAAATCCATTTTATAAAACTAATTTTCTAAATATTTTTAATTAAATTTTTAATTAAAAAAACACTATTCACCTGAAAAAACTAATACTTGACTAATAATTTATGAAACCGTTATTTAACCATTTTATTGAATCACATTACTTAATCAAGGTGCCTAGATTATATTAATGCTTTATTTAAGTGAGATTACTAATCCATTTAGTCACATTACAAATCCTAAGCATAAAATCACTATTTATAATTTACTATTAATCAAAAATCAAGTTGATCTTATTAGATTCTAAATTTCGTACTGAACATATTTGTAGAAGACCATTTTTTGAAAATCATTACACATTTTTAATTATTTAAGGTTTACATAAATTTTTTTAAAATATCCTTTCTCTAAAATTCACCAAAAATATGCATACTATATTTATCCAGACATTTGAAAATTCATAAACTTCATCATAAGAAGAAATCAAAAGTTTTATTTAAAACAAAGGATTACACAAGGCAGTTATGGTCTCCTTACATAGCCCCTTATCACACCAGCATAAGACCTAAGTGTAAGGTGTGCTAAGGTGAGAGAATCTGAGGGAGGCTTGGCAAACATCGCACGTGTAGCAATTTCTACCAGTTTGAAATTCTCGCGAAGGTGATTCCATTCTAGCTTCACACGATGAAGTTCAACTTGCGTTTGGTCCAGAGTAAATCCCAGTGGGGCTACCTCCTTTCCAAGTTCTGTTATATGGGCTTCGATCGGTCCAAGACTACTGGGTGAGGCCATCAAATCTTCTTTCTATATTAATTAACCAAGATCACTTGAATTTAGAGACAAAAGAAAATGAAATGTTTAGTTTCCAGCGGTCATATTGACCAATGGGCATATAATAGTCAAAACCAGACAGTCTCATTTTAATTATACTCATGTTATCCAATGAAACAATTTTTTTGATTATAAAAATAAAATAACACACAAAATTAGGAATCAAGATTTATTCAAAATTTTGGGTCGTTACATTCTTGTTTCAGACATAAGATTTCATTGTGCACATATATCTTTTAGTATGATATATCCACAAAAAATAAATGCCCCCAATAAGTGTTTCATTTGGAATATAAACCATTAAATGTATCATGAAATTGAAAAATGATGGATTATTTTTTTCAAACTCACAAAAAATTAATGGATTCTATTGAAACATTTTTATCAAGAAAGACTTAGATAACCTTTTAGAACTAAGTTCTCTAAAAAAATGGCACAAGCGAATAACTAACACCTTTAAATTATTGGACAGAAAATTATGGATTGCTATTATAATCAATTCATAAATAAGGATTTTATAATAATGAGTTTTTAGGGATTTTAGTTTCAAATACCTTCTATTGAATTGTTTAGATATGTTGCTGGAATATCTATTATGGACCTTGATATTCTACAATACTTCAATAACTAACACAAAAGAATGAAGTTCTGGTTGAATACCCAATCCAATAAGTCCTGATGAGATCAGAAGTCATATTTGGTTTTCCCCTTGATATTTAGAATAATTGAAAGAAACATTTCACATATATTTTTCTCAATGTGAATTACATCTAAACAACGACTTGAAAAAATGGTAGACCAATGTTGAAAATAAAAAAAAAATATTTCTATTTTTCTAATTGTAAATGGATTTAGTGTCAATATTCTTCCTCTTTTTAGATTTCATATGACCTTTCCCTAATGAAAAACTAAAATATTTTAATTCATTAAGAACATTAGTTCCTGAAATACATTAAGGTGCCTATTTAGTGTCAATAGTATTATCAGACCTCTGACAGTTCTTCCTATGTTGATGATCCATGGGAAGAATCATTGATTCCTCATGAAACTGAAACTATAATGATATTTAAGAATTATCGATCATGTATTCTTCATAAAAACAAGACATGATAGTTTTCCCTTCAGGATCCAACTGGACACCATTTTATAAGGAGGGAAATAATTTATATTTTAAATAAGGTAAGCACACATCCAAAACATATTTTTTAAAGAAGCATTGAATGTGAGAACACCCATATCCTAAAGATACTTAAATTATTTTATTAAAGGTTACAAGTAGATGCTTATATCATTTCTAGGATCATCAGGTTGAGATATTAGTATACTAAAGAAAGTGAAATTTGTTTTCATGCAAATCCTCATAGGAATATTATAAATTTGAATAAAAAATAGCCACATGTTGTGAACAGTAATTATCTAACCAAAAAGATTAAAAACATTATAGGATAGACCTAGCTTGACATTACACACCCCATATACAAAATCAGGATGTTGTACATCAAATTCCCACCATGATAATCCATATACAAAATTAACCAACTCATCATTACCTTTAATTCTATCAATATCATGCCATCATATATTGTATGAGATTTCTAGGGACATGAATAGATTTTAAAGCCTAGAAAATCAATGGAAATTACCACATTACTTTATATGCCACATGAGATGGTGTTACATTATCATTTTACTTCCTTCGAGATGTACCATATTCTTTAAAATCATTAAAGTCAGCTTTTTTCCTTCCAAAATAAAATACAATCTTTCAAACAAGAAAGAATTTTATTAGTAGAAAATCCGAGATACTTAATTAATTTTCATGCATTATAATAATTTGAGGGAATATCTACCCCATCAGGAATAATTTCCTTAAAAAAGGTAATAATATAATAAATTGTGGTATTATAAATTCCATACATGTTTTTTCCATGATATAACCACATTAAAAATTCTAACTTTTTTATTTTAGTATATTCTTGATATACAAGAGTTATAACATCATCCATTAATTTTTTCACTCTCTCAAAATCATCATCTTAAATATTTTCCTCATGTGTATTGATATAATTTCCTTATTTCACTATCATAGCATATATCTCATGATGATGCAAAAATAGAAAATGATAAAATATCAAATTATCCATACCACTTTTTTTTCTCTTCATGAATAGTAGAAGATTGTCTCTTCTCTCTATAATGATACTAAATATAATAGTTTCTTTGAAATACAAATTTTTTTATATAGTAGATACCTTTTTACCATATTAACCATCACTTTATAACATAATTATAACATGGAAACTATATACAACCTTCATATGAAACATTATTAAATGAAAAATCGAAAAAATACTAATTATTTTGAAACTCAGTTGAAAAGGATCAATATGATACACCCATCTTCTATAAATTCTATTATAGGGAACAAATTTATGTTACAATCAATAATGTAAACCATATTTACAATGATATCCAAGGTCAAATAGAAATTAAAAGTCCAATGTAGAGTAAATTAAAGAACACTAATATGAAACTAAATTGAATACAATGCATAATGTAAGTGACCATTATTGAATACTACTTTACATCCAAAAAACTAACAAGTCATATCAAGAGAAAAAAAACAGGGCATACTCATAGAAATATAAACAACGTTAATGTTTTAGAATAAATAAAAACTAAGGAATACAAGTATAAAAATGTGCATTTCTTTTCCATAAAGGTCTTCTCATTTGAAAACATAATTGAGGATAACATTTAGTCATGAAAGGATTTTATTTAAGGTAAACATTAATTATATTATTAAAAAAAAGGAAAATATATTTTATATGATGTTCTATTTCACTTTAAGAATTATTTAATTTGGGGAAGATCCATCAATACTAAATAATTAATCCATTCCATCCCACTTTTGGAAACCAATCAATTATTTCACCACTGATGAAACATCTTAATTGAGGTAAAGTTTTGTAAGATGGTATTTAATTCATTTAAAGTGTAGTTTAAATAAATGGATGACTACTCAACACATGATAAATAAAATAATGAATAATTAATAGTAAATAACTAAGTTATATTCAATAGTTAATAAAAATAGGTTAAACTAAGGTCCATACGATTAATTTTTTCTTAAAGAACTAAATTTTTATGTAATACATTATCCATGGAAACCATTTTTCATAAAATGAACATGATCCAACAATATTTCCATTATAAATTATATAATTATTTAATGAAATTTACCAAATTATTCTATATATACTTGTACATAATAAGGGTTTAAAATTATTAAACTTTTTAAATATAAATATTTAATTTTTTCAAATAATATTTTATAATTCATTCATGTATAAATAATTATAATGAATTATAAGAAACATGATTGATAATTAATATAAATACAATAGTGAATTACTAAATAACCAACCTTTATAGTTAAAGAAATATTCTATATTTACTTATAATAGTATAATTATGCACATCATCATAAGATTATCTCCTTTTGTGCTAAAACAATATAATAAATATTTTAACCACAGTTCATGATATAAAAAATTAAACTTCAGTAATTAAATCCCCTAACTATAGGATAATAAAAACCAACATTAACCCCCATATTTTACTTAAATATGATCCCCAACACTAAAAATATCTAAATACCTAAAATATTCCACAAAAAAATATGAAATTTAAGTCAAATTCATAAAAACCCCTAAGATAGTTTTCAAAATAATGAAATAATAATTAAAACAATAATTTTATGAATTTAATTGACTATATTTGATCTATATTAGACTATAATTAAAAAAATGATAGAAGTGATGCCAACATGCTCCAATAGAATCACATGCATAAATAAAAATGAAAATAATAGCCAGTAGAAGAGAATAAGGATTTAAAAATCACTAATCTGATGTCAAAGAAGATCAAAATATAAAAATCATTTAATTAGGGGATAAAAATGTAGAAGAATACCTTCCATTTCTTGGTTTAGGGGAGAATAAAGAACCATAGGTAATGAAATATTACCTCTCAAAGGCTGCAACAAAAAAATTCTAGAAATGGAGGAATATCACCTGGATGATGGGGGAAATGTCACTTGAGGAGGGGAGGGGGACATTGAGCCTCATATTAGGGGAGGGGAATATGTATTATAATGTGGAGGGAAGGGGAATCCTAAGGGTAGCTCAATTTTGTAAGGATCTATACCTGCAATTTTTGAAAAACCATTAGTATAGCTCAAGCTATACCGGAATTTTTTTTAAACTGTGGGTATAGATTTGGCTAGAATATTTATACCCATAGTTTCTATAAACCATGGAAATAGATGCATGGGGATAAACACAGTTTCCAGCAGTGAAATTTCATTTTTCTAATTCAATTAGGAACATGTTTTTAACATTAAGAACAAATCTGAAAACATCATAATAAATGTTAATTCATTTGAAGCAACTCTTCCAATCAAAACAACCTTTCCAACATATGATTATTTCTCTAGAATAATTAAATTTAATAACCTCATACTTCAATAATTGTCACATTTAATTTTCATCATATAAACACATTGAAAAAAATTACACCAAAATTGTTACTTTAATTAATTTGGGTTCTTAAGTGATGACATCAGGATGTCGATCCACTGAAAAAAGTTTAAATTCATGATTTTTTGGCCTTTATTTGTGCGCACAACATGATAAAATAGTACATTATAATGAGAATATTTGTTTAATACTATTAAAATTAAATTTTAATTAAATCATAAGAGGGAATTGTTTTGGTCCCATCACTGTAGATGATGATCCAATCCGATATCGGATGACCGTGGTATGGCCATTTGAAGATTGATAGATGGATTTTATGAATGTTTTATGATTTTTTTTATTTTGACCTAAAATAGGTGGAAGGATGATTCCAAAAATTCCCAATGTTACAGATAGGTTTAGGTGGTCAGAATTGTTTTTCTTATAACACCCTTAATTCTACAATTTTATGGAATTCAATTTTTTTTAAAGACCTAAAATTACGATTTTTGAAAATTTTAATAAGTCAAAAATTGGGGTTTAATGGGGAGGGGGCGAAATGTCCAGTCAAGAAGGAAAAAAATAAAATAAAATAATAAATTAACAAGTGGGTGGGAGTAACTTCCCATGTCAAATACTTTAACACCATAATTTTGGGGTTATGGTTTCCTGTCTTGCTAGAAAGTGGGAAATTGGTTTTAATAATTTTCTTATGAACCTTGGAAGTAGTGCTTTCCACCTCACCCCTTTTCTAGATATCGGTGCTTGTATAGGTTCTCCTCCACCTACCTGACCCTAATTAGGTTGGTTTTGCCCCCGCCCGACCTAACCTGCTCCCTTTGGGCCTAAAAATGGCCTAAGACCACTTTTAAGGGGTTTCTAAGACACGTGGTACCTAGAAAAATAAAAACAATAATTTTTTAATTTAAATTCTTTAAATGATTGAAAATTTATGTAGGGACTGTGTGGCATATATTATGTGAATGAAAATTAGTACAAGTTATTTTAATTTATATTAAATTCCATCAAGTTAAATTTATCACAAATTTAATTTTATTATAAATTTATTTTACATGTCAACGGATCATGGGAAGTGAACGAATAGTTTATATATGTATTTTATTTATTAGTTTAATTATTTCATGAAATTGATGTTTGTAGTAATTAATTAATTAAATAGTTGGTTTGCACATTGGATTTCTTCCACATTATATGTATAAGGGTCTATGTGTCTATGAGAACTGTGTTTCATGCGTATTATGAATTCCCTAGATCCCGTCACCCACGTGTGAGTATTTATGTATTATTATGAAGTCAAATGAAGACATGGACTATGCCTATGTGATGCTAAATTCTAGTTAGGATGGAAATACATTGAATAGGGGTGGTCACTTCAACATGAGTCAAAAATGACTCAATTAATTACCCATAGGGTCACAATTTATTTATCTATTCTAAATGGGTAAAAAAATATTAAAATATCATTATTAACAATACTTTTATTTATTTATTAATTGTTAATTATTATTTTGTGAATTTGCATATGTACACAATCATATATAATGACAAACAAGAATGTATACATAAAATTAAATGTATGTGATGAATGTTTTTTTGATTTATAGCATTTTAAAGATTCGAGTGTGGTCACATAGAATAATCAAGTGTAAATAGTAATGAATTATATTCATTGATAAATAACTTGTAAAATAATTATTAAGTCATATTTCATTCCGTTGCATAAATTTGTACACTATCAAGTGTACGAGGTGCTCATTAACCCTAGTTGAGTGTACCTTTTACTAAAAAGGAGTTATTTCCAAAGGGATGGGTCAACTAAATTAAATTTGGTAGAAAATTAATATCCATAACTATCTTTTTTTAACTTTAGAGTTTAGAATTGATCAATTTAAGGTTACAATTTTAAGGATATGGGAATACAATAAATAGATCAAGGATTCATGAGTTAATATAGATGTCTAGACAAAATCCTGCCTTGAAAATATTTGAGTAATGGTGTGACCATATCTTGGACTACGAGGAGTGGTTTTAAAGATCCTTACCACTAGAATACTCAAGAAAATAAGTGTACAAAATCTAGTAGTTGAGGGATAATAGGGTTTGATAAAATAGCAAGAGATATTTGAGATAATAAATTTATAATGTTTAATAAATTGGTAATCAAGATAAAATTACTAATAAAATTATGATTAATTTTATATAAAATTTGGAAATTAATACAATAGAAATACTATGATCAATATTGAAAAAATAACTTGTCCCCACCTGTACAAATTTTCAAGAGTGGTATAATCTCTTGTGTATTGTACTACAATATGAAAGGAAATCATATGTACTGAAGTCCCCAATACTTGATCAACCTCTTCTAGAAGCAAATGAGTATGAGAAATATTCTTACAAGAGACTCATGAATGATGAATTTGATGTTTATATCATAATGATAACATAAATATTTAAAGAGGTGAAAAGGAAACATGAGGACATGGATGGATATACCATGTAGTCTCATCTATGAAATGTCTATAGAGAAGGTGAAGTGAGAAATAAATGAGATTATGATCACAATTATCATGTATAGATTGAATTATGGAACTCAAGATAGTCCTAATATAGTTAAGATGATAGAGTACATTGAATGAATATAAGAATTGGGATTCAATTCGAATCAAGAACTTTTAGTTCACATTATTATCTCATCCTTACAACCTAATTTCTCTAGTTTAATTAAAATTTATCAAATTAATAGTTTGGATGAACCACTTCAATATCTATTGGGATAAGTTTTCCAAAAATATTAAAATTTAAATAAAGATAAATAAATAATTCTTAAAGTGAAAAACAAAATATTATAGGTGAAATGTTCAACTACAAATAATCTATCAAAGGAACATTTGCAACATATTTCTAAGAAATCAAAGATATAAAAGGAGAGAATTGAACTTGTGTATATTTACTTAACATGAGGAAAGATTGGTCACTTGAATATAATATACAATGAATAAGTAAGCATAGGATTCTAATTTAGTTATATTTATCATTAAATATAATATTCCACTTATAATTATTGGGTATTAGATATAATATTTCCTTACATATTTGTTTCTAAACAAAGGAACTAAGGGAGTCAAGAAACATTACTAGAAGTAAAGGTGTGTTCTATAAGTGGTTGAGAATGGTTAACACCAACATTAGTGGAGAAAATCACATGATTATTATTTCCAAGTGATTGGTTATTGGGAAACTCTAATTTTGTATTAATTCTACCAGAATATTTATAAATTAATTTTGTTTATAGTATTTCATACAGAAGTAATATTTTTGTAATAGATGAATCATTGGAACTACATGATGAATATAAACTACAAGACTCTGATACCTGTTTGTGGAAAGATAATTATTTTTCTAGTAAAACTTAAAGTATTTTTCAAGGATATACCTAATATTGTATTTATAATATTTAGAGCTAAAAACATTAGGTATTATTGACACATTCACTTATCTAGTTTTGGACAAAGTTTCCATTATAAATAAAGGTAAGACATAATGATTTCATAATTAGTTTGGATAGAGAGCATGAACTATCACAAGGATAAGATAGAGGTAGTTTTATATACATCATGAAATTTATTTAATAGTTTTATGTAATGTAATACTTAAGTTAAGAACATGTATGGTTATTAGATATGAATTGATTTGGGCCTATGTGCTAAAGAATATCTCAACCAAGAATTCATTGATTATTGATGATATAGAGTAGAGGAATTACTAAAATTAAATTTTATTATACATATCAAAGCTACGATGTTAGTAAAATGAGGATTGATGATTCTTCATACACCCCAAAATTGATCATTAAAATATAACATGGAAAAATTAATAAATAAACATTTCCTTATATACTTAAGACTGATGATGTTGGTATAATAAGAATCAATGACAAGACTCATATGAATTGAAAAATATTAAAATTATTTTTGAGTCATGATTCATAAATATAATCCTTATCCCATAACCATATGACAATTATAATGACAAATGAATATGATTTATATTGAGAAAATAAATCTGTTATATTACAATAACATGTGTTTAGGTGCAAAGAGTTTGTTAAGGACAATTAAAAAACAAACTTGCATCAATAAAAAAGTGAATCTCATTTATCCTTAAGTTAATTATATAAACACCTAATATAGAAAAGTAATAGTCGAGAGATAGAATATATTTATATAAAATGGAGAACATATCTATTTGAGATAGTGGGATAAATAATGAATTTATTATATCAATTATGAAGATGCATCGTAGTTGGAATAGTAACAGTTCCAAAAGATCGTGTGGAAAACGAATTTTCTAAATACACATACTACATAAGATGGTTAAAAACATAGTGGTGGTTTTATATTCATCATGGTGGGAGATACATTATTCATTGAGAATAATGGATCTTATAAAGAATTAGTAAATGGAAATCAAATATGATTGAAAAGTTTATATAAATTCAATAAATGATTACATGTACTAAATCTTAGGCTATTGATATTTTGAATGTTTCACATATTGATATTATGGTGGGTATTCAAGAGAAACAATAAATAGATGGTAAATTTTATACCAATAAGGCATGATTGATACCTAAATGTCCAAGAAATAATGTCTATATGTAGTCTAAGATAAAACCTTTACACTAAACCTCATAATTAAATCAATTTTAATTTCAATTATCTTTGAAACATTCTATTATCATTAAGTTAAGCATTTAATTTCAAGATCACCTTTCTTGGAGGATGATTATACGATATAACTAGAAATGGTTGATGACACCAAATAATGACAATAAGAAAATAAAGTTTCAGAGTTCTATTTATGGATTATTACACGCTTTGTGATAATATAATATTGATTCAAAATGAAAAAAATACCAATTGTATATAATAGGTTAGTGGGGTTCAATAATCTTATAATTAAAATATACTGATAACATATGGAAAATATTTGTTTAGTATTACAGTTAGTTAATACTAGAATGAAAGTAATCCTATAAATAATGACTTAAAGTAACATCCTTATTTGAGGGAATAAGATCTTATAAGGTATATATAAGGATACATTAGAAAAATTCAAAGTACATATAATAACATGGTATTTTAAAAATACAAGTTCAGACAATTTGAGAGAGATTTGTTACCAACATCATATGGAATAAATCTCTATAAGAAGATATGTATGAGACATAAGAGGATATTATAATGGTGAATAGAATTCTGTGGGAATATATGATGGATCTATAAAATATTTCATGCTATATAATAGATATTACCAACATTTAGTCAGGGTAATAAAATATCAGTTAAATCCAGGAGAACTTCCCAAGAAGTGGTCATAACTATGTATATGTACATAGGAATATACATGGGATATATACCTAGTATTTGGAGAGAAAGGGACACTAGTTATAATGGGACACAAAATATTCTTCCAGTAGATCAATATGAAATAATATCACAATTTGGATAAAGTAACTGGAAATATAATCTCAATATATTTTTACCCATATGTAAAAATATTGACTATGTTATGGCTTCTGATGTAACTGAAGAAGAAATGAAAACTTTTTACCGATTTTTTCAAAATCTTGGAACCACACCTAACAAGTAAGGTGGTATCATAATTTAAATTATTATATGATTACTATACTACTATTATCCAAGATTTTATGTTTAGATATATGAGAAAAGAAATATAATCAGGGATATCATCTCTTACTCAAGGTGATGAAGTCCCAGATATTAGAGTAGCCATGAAACAGAAACATGAAAGGCCCAATGACAAAATTCATAACTTAGAAGTAGCATGATATTATCATATGAGAGATAAAAATGATAGTTATAAAGTTATATCTAGTGAAAGTGGGAGTATTGTAAAAATGGGTACCCAATGCCCAACTTGAACAATTATTTTTGATTACCATATCATGTATACAATGAGTTGTGCATAATGTATTATTACCATAATAGTTTTTATATTTCCACATCCACTATTTAAATGGTAATGTTCATAGATTATTTTCCATATCAATAGGATATAGTAGTTCCTAGTTATAATGAGAACCATGAGATACTATGAAAATGATCATAAAAATATTTTCTATAGTTGAGATATATCAATATGTTTAGACATAGATTATGTATGACTTTCAGGTGTTGGGGGCTCATAAGAATTTAGATATCCTTTCATAAAGTTTTTATTTGGTAATCACAAGTAGAGAGATTACAAGGATTGACCTACCAATATGAACACCACATGTTTTGGTCATCATTGGTTATTTTTATCTATAAGAATTTGTGTTGGTCTCTCGAATTGATATCATTATCAATGTATACCATTTGATCATGTACTTTGATTCAATATGAAAAACATTCCATTTATTTCATGGAATGGTAGAATGTATTGGATGCATAATTAGTGGTATGACATTAGTTGAATGGTCAAGATTGAATTTTTCACTTTTGAAAGGAAGAGATATCATGAGCCAGGTTGAACAAGATGGTAGTACCATTATTGAATCCATAACCGTGGTAGTAGAAGGTAAGTAAATCTAGTAATGTCAACAAAAAATAAAGAAATAAAGGATGATGGAAAGAAGTTCATGTCTTTATTTATGAGATATGATATGAAAAAGAGATTATATTACATGATATGTATTAATATTAGGTTTTTATTTCTATGAATATACCTTATGCCTTTAAGGGATTTGATGGGTTTTTAGAATTTTCTCTTGGTCTATGAGTAGTACTCACAAATTTGGAGATAAGGACATATAGGTTCATAAAAAAATGTATTCAAAATAATGGAAAATTCTATTTAATTGGAGTTATAGGAAATGCGAGACCCATATAGGGGTCAGGGTAATGCCTGAGTTTAAAATATCATAAGAAAATAAATAAATTCAATATTATTTATGTTTGGAATAATATCTATTTTATTTATTTAATTATTATATACATGAGTTATTTAGTGAATATTAAGAAATATATATTTTTTAATGAATATTAAATATTTAATATTCGAGGTTTGTTAAATATTTACATTGGAGAAATAAGTCGAGTTAATGACTCGTATTTTATCTTGTAAAATATGTTTTGCGTTAAAACTAAGTGATAAATTACTTATGATATTTATGACATGTTTATGAGGTTATAAGTGTTATTTTTGGAATAAAATGATGGGTTAATCTATTAAAAAAATTAAGTGAAATTTTAATAATTTTTTACCTAACTATAAATGAAAAAATCCAAAATTCATGGGACCATTCATTACTAGGAATTTGAGGGGTTGTCTCACCTCCCTATCAAGTTCTAGAAATATATACAAAGGTTTGGGGAATCTTGATCCAAATTCCCCCCCTCATATTAAAGAGTTAACAACCCCGTGATTATTTCGACATAAAAATCCCCTTCAATTATTCATGCCAGTAACTAGAGATAAAATATTAAATATTTAGAAAGCATCTAGAGCATGTTTGGATGATCTAGAGGGTTATGATTTTGATTCATTTCAGCGATGATATTTTTTGATGAAAATAACTTGTTTCTTATTGAAATTAAAAGAGTTACAGTTTCAATAAAATTATTATGATTAAATTAAATTTCATTTTATCATTAGGTTGTAACCAAGAATCAATTATGATGGAGATGACATAATAATGTCAATATTAGCATAGAAATTTTAAATTTCGGATTTTTAGGTTTCCTCTATGAAATCAGTACCAAAAATGAATTAAAAAATGATGTTCATTTTATAAAATTTAAATTATAAAATTTAGAAATTTCAATTTTAAATAGAACATATATAATATACCATAAAAACATTATTTTTAAATAAAATATTTTTGTTTAGGTATGAATTATTAAAGTAGTACTTCTTATAATTAATTATTTATTTCATCGATGTCACTAATTTATTTTACTAATCATTCCATGAATTGAGCCAATACATTTTATTGGTTTCATTATTAAAAATTAATTATTTTAACCTAGATGTGTAATTTATTAAAACACTTTCTATAAAACTAATGGAATTTTTCAATGTTACTTTGACCCATTTTATTTTTCAAAACAATTTGTTTTTCTATTTTTTTTTCATTTTGTTTTCTTTCAATCTATTTAATTTTTTATTATATAAAGGATTATTTTCTTTAGTTCAGTGTTGTGTACATCACAAGCTATCGAACACAGTGAATTTATTACTAAAGGGAAATATATACTAAAATAATGTGGGGTGTTTCCATCTACCCACTTAAAATAATTAAACCCTAAAAATTTCATTACTTTGATGAAAATAAATGAGGAGATATCTCCATCATTATAACTATAGGTTACCATGTTGCTTCCTCAAACTTATGATTACACCAAAAAACCTTAAAAAAGTGAGTGGTCTTGTTTCGTAGTGGTTTATCTCAATAATCCAAGATTTATACAGGTTGATCCTTGTAAAAAATGTCACGATGAAGATGTATAGCCTATAAGTTCAGTATATACAAAGGGCCATGTACGTACTTCCTCAAGAGCGATACATGGAACACATCATACACATAAGATAGGTTTATTGGAAGTGAAAAATTATAATCTATCTCTACCTCATGATTGAGGATTTCAAAAGGGATAATGCACTTAGGGATCAACATTCCATTATTTACAAATCTCATAAAAATATTCAAAATAAATATGTATAGGAATACCATTTCTCAAACATTAAACTCCAAATTTCACTAATGATTTTTGGCAAAGATTTTATGTCAATATTTTTAGTTTTAATGTGCCAATTAATTGTTTAAATCATCTATATCATCTCTTGAGAAATATCATATCCCATCAACTTAAAATCTCAGAATTCTACTCAACATGTTAGATTTACGCTCCTCTTACCATATAGATCCTCATATGATGTCATATATATGAATGATAGAATAAAAACTATTATTATATGAGAACTTTACTAATGGAATTTTTTGATCCTAAAAACCTTTAAAATCCATTGAAAAGGGTCTCAAAATGTCTATCATGGTCTTAATAGTCTTATCAGACTGACCATCAATCTCAGGATGATATGAAGTATTGCATCTTAACTCCATATTCAATGCTTACTGAAGGATTCTCCAAAAAATTGAGGTAAACCTAGGATCCTAATAATATATAATTTAAATTAGTACTCCATTAAGGCTTACCACTTTTGGAATGTATTTTATAGAATGTTTTTCAAGAGATAAATTTTCTCTAATATAAATGAAATGAATTGAATTCATAAGAAGATAAATTATAACCCAAATAGAATTATGGACATTTAATGTCATGGGAAGTCCTATTATGAAATACATGGTGATGTTTTCCAAATTTTACACTAGTATAATTAATGGTTATATCATCCACTTGTAATTATAATATTTATCCCTAATAAAATAGCACTCCAATCATTGAGATATATACTCCACAATTTCCTATTTCTTATGGTCCCACCAGAATTTATTCTTGAGATATCTATTTATATTTATATTTTTGATATGGATAGAGAATATTGAGCCATGTACTTTATCAAATAGAACCTACATTAATTATGGTATTTATTTAAAACATATTCATGTTTCAAAACTTATAATTTCATCATGGTTAAGGTTAAACTTTAGAAGAATCCTTATATTATTTTGTATCTCCTTATCTTCCTTTTTTGCCTTTATGATCTTCACATGGATGGATGTTTGAGTATTAATTTTAGAAAGACAGAATTTATCCCATTTTCTTATGATTTCAAGGTCCTTCATCTATAAATTCATGAGTATTGAATCTTTTTTAATACTCATCATAGAGAAGGTAGCATGATCCTTTATACGCAAAGCATAAACACATTTTTTACCTTTCCAAGGTGGTAATGTATTATATAATCATAATACCCAATCAAATCTAACCATATCCTTTGGTGAATATTCAAATACTTATATGTGTATATATACTTTTATATTTTATGATCATTATATATATCAAAATTTTCATTATAAAGATAACACCTCCATATATTTATGGAAAAAATCACCACTTTAAGCTCCATATCATGAGTTAGGTAATTTTTCTCTTGAACCTTAATTTATTAAGAGGCATATGATACCACTATATCATTTTTCATGAGAAAAAATCCCAATACATTATTTTAAGCATCACTATATATCACAAACCCTTATCCACTATAAGTTAATGTGAGTACCAGTGCAATGATCAATCTTCTCTAGATCTCCTTGAAACTTTATTCACATTCACCTATCCAAATGAACTTGGATCCATTTTGAGTTAACTTGGTTAAAGGATTTTATATTTGTGATAAATTTATCATAAATAATCGATATTATCCATAAAATTCAAGAAAACTAAAGATCTTGGTCATATTGGTTGTTTAGGCCATTGTTCAATAACCTCCATCTTTGATGGATAAATAATTATTCCTTATCTTGTGATTACATGACAATATAATTAGACTTTATGCCTCCATAATTAAAACTTTATAAATTTGGAATACCATTTCTCCTTCCTTAAGGTCTTCAATAAAATCCTAAAATGATTTTCATGCTCTTCATTACTCTTATAATATATAAGAATATCATCTATAAATACTACAATAAATTGATCAAGGTAAAATCTAAAGACTCTATTAATTAGATCCATGAAGATAATAGGGGAATTTGTAATTCTGAATAGAATCAATATAAATTCATAGTGTCCATACCTCATATGAAAGGATGTATTTTGAATGTCCTTAATTTCTACTCTTAATTGATGATATCTAGGATGAAGTTAATTTTTTGACAATTATTGATTCCATTATAGTTAATCAAACAAGTAATAAATATTTTTTAGATGATACTTGTTATTGATTAATATCTTATTAAGTTTTCAATAATCAATATAGAGTTGCATCGACCCATATTTATTCTTAACAAAAAGAACTTGTGTGACCTATGGTGAAGCACTATTCCATATGGATCCCTTATCTCAATTATATTATAGTTTCTTTATTAACTATTATAACTAAATTTGGTTTATTCTATAAGGAGTATCTAAAATAGGTGTAATACCAGGTATAAGTTATATTGGAAACTCAGCTTCATGATTTAGGTGAAGACCATGAAACTCTTTTGGAAATACATCGACAACTTCCATACAATAGAAATATCTTCAATGTTAATTTTCTCCCAAAAAATTTGAGATAAATGACCCTCGTGATAAGGTATTAATACCCATATAATGTATGTAATTTCCATTGAGAGTTTATATTCATCCTCACACCAATATAAAATCTTATGTTTATTTAGTATATAAAATGTGACTTCCCAACCTTAACAATTCATATGATCTATATATTGAGAGATCCAATCCATGCCCAAAATCATATAAAATTCTACTATAGGGAGAATAATAATATTTTTAGGAAGCACATTCCTACAAACTTTTATTGAATATAATTTATAAACCTGGTATTAAATCATCATACCACAATAAATTTTCACTAAAAAATTAATATATAATCATTGTGGTGGTGGTGTGATACCCTCATCTGATTATGTAGATATAATATAGTGGGTATACGTAGAATAAAATAAGACATTAATAGTTCTCGAGTGGATAATAAATATACCTTTCATCACTTCATTCTCATGAACTACTTTAGTGGATATGATTTTATAGTCCTTCCATTTACCCTTGGATTAAGAAGTTTATAACATATATTTTCAATATTGACCCTTGAATTCATACATTGTTTTTCATGATATTCATACTCCTTGCTATTAAAACATTGGGGTGTGGGTGGTGCATTAAGATAATATTTCTTTTAACCATTGCATTAGTTGGAATATTTATATACCCTTGACATTCATATGATCAATCAAATTCTATTCCATAGTTAAATAATTAATTTTTAACTTATATATAGCCCCCACATGATTCCTCCCACATTTTTGGTATATAATAAGTTGATTATCCTTTCTTCTATATGCTTTATTATTGCTATAGTTTCCATGAAACTCTATTTTTATCTTCTTATCCCTAAAACAAAGAGAGTTATATGAGTCTCTAATTTCCATTTCTACCTTGAGAAAACATTATATAATTTATTTATTACTACTAAAGTCCCTTATAGAAAATTAATTTTAGAGACTTGGTTTCAAAAAACATAAAATTGACATGTTTTCTTCCAACGTAAATGATAAAACCAAAAGCTTACCTTGAAAGCATTGTAATTTGTTATTAATAGGCACTTATAAATTTATATTCCTTTTGTTTCATCTCTATAAATTCAATCTCCATATTAGTGTAAAGAGTTTTGGGAATTTATTTATTGAAAAATAAAATTTTAAACTCCTCCAAGACCATAGATTCAATTTCATCATTTTTCAACTGTGTTATTGATAAGATTTCACTATTGATTAGATTTACCTTATAATTGATATACGAATAATATTTTTTTTCATTATTTAATCACTGAATAAAGGAAAATATATTTCCCATCATATTGATCCACTACTCAGTGATTATTGGATTAGAAGATCCAGTAATGGAGGGTGGAAATTTCCATACAATATTCATTAGTGTGTTGTTCCTTCCTATGATATTTTGGAAGTTGGACATGGTTTTTATTATTTTTTATATCTTAATAGAGATGGGTGAGAATATTTGAATTTTTTTTCATTCAATATTCCATTTAATTTGGTTTCTCATGAGGATGGTCATTGAAGTTTTGGTTACATTCATTTTTAGCTCGATTACTCAGAGTTATATCCTTGACTAAAACCAAAAAGGTCTATGTGATTATCAAGAAATAATCAATTTAAGAATTCATTTCCTAAGGAAAATCAATCCTAGGATTCCTTAAATTTTGTCACCTTCTTTACACACATGTAATTTTGGGTTTATCCTATATTACTTTAGGCTGATCATAGGATGTTTAGGTTCTATCCACTTATTATTCATAACCTAATCCCAAAAAATAACAAAATCTTACTATAATACTATCTAAGATGAACAAAGTGTAGCATAAATTATTATTTCATCATATTAGATGGATATTTAATACATCTCATGATAATGTACACCCAATTACCTAAAGGTTTAATGAATTTAGTGATTAGGTACATAACCAACTTAATTTTCAATGTATTCAATATTTCTCACAAGTTATATTAACATAAGACACCCTTTAGAGAAATATCACACTTAATATTCTTCTTCATAACCTATAGAAATAAAAATATAGGAAAGTGTGATCTTATATGCTTAGTTAAGAAAAACATTGGAGATATTAATTACAGATCATAAGTGAGTATAATATGAGCATGTGGGTATAAGAATATAATCTAAGTGATTAACTTAATGTAATAAAATTATACCCAATAACAAATGGATCATAATTCATGAGTAATATAATATAATCACAAGTTAATAATATTGATCCACGAGAGAATAGATTACATATCTTTTGTGATGTAACAGCTTAACTCACTCAATAACAGCAAAAAAACTGATGGTTACATGGAATCAAGTGTACCACCCCATATACTAGAGGCAATAGACAAATAGCGAGGGTCTAAAAGAGGATAGTGTGAAGACTATAACCTCATGATCAGAGTGTGGAACATTAGAATCACAATATCAATAAACATAGGAATCATAATGAATAACCAGTTAAAAATAAGTAAATCATCTAGATATTATAAATAAACTAATAGAAACCATATCCAATGTTATATAAAAAATGATTCTAACCATTTCATGATACTATAAAAAAGGGAAAAAGTATTCATGGAAACATTCACATATATTATACAAGTATATCAAAAAGAAAAAAGGACCAAAACTTTCTTTAATAACATCAAGAGCCTAAACTTAGTCCTATGATCTAAGATCCCATGCTATATGAAATTCAAGCATCCATGATATGATTCTCGAAATTTTCCCTATATAAACCCATGATGTCTTATTAGGTACAAAATGGTGGCCTGAAAAGGGTGTGAGATATACTTAGTAGGCCACAACCAATGGTGTTTATAAAAAATCTAGTATGTGCATATAAGATGAAGCAGTGTGAAAGTATAACAATAATAAAGGTTGTTAATGAAAAAAAATAAAATATAGTTCATAAGTGTATTATATAACTAGTAGTATTGAATAGATGAATAACTCTATAATAGATAAAAAAATAAATTTTGGCCTATATTGAAATGTCAGGTTCCAAGAAAGTACTAAATACACCGAATTATCATATATCATACCTATATAGGCCAGGACCCAAGGACAATGAACAAGGCATCCTCTTTGAGTCCACAGATCTCATCCATAGAAAACAAAGTGTAATTTAGTCCTGCATGGGCCAAGAACCTAGGGCCCAGGGCTATGGAATCCTCTTTGAGTGTACATAGCTCATCTATAACAAACTCAGTAAAGTATTATATGGATCCAAAGGAGTGTGTATAAGGTAGTCCAAGCAAGATGGATCCAAGTTAATAGTCCATGGAAACCAAGATATAATATGTAATTGGGTCATTGATTCCATACCATATCACACATTGTCTATGTGATCTATATAATGATTCAAGGGGCCATGTTTATGTCCACACCCTTAATGAATTAAATTTATCATAATTATTTCGTCAACCATTTCACATACCAATGATAATGCAGAAGACCATTTTAATGTCCTTTCATTTAATCAATTCATTTAATGAATTATTGAAGGGATCAAGGGGATGTGTTAGTGTCCGTTACCTTTTTCAATTGAATTTATCATATTCAATTGTTTAATCAATTTACATACATGTGATAAGAAGGAGGGAAATGTTAGTGTCCTTGCCTCTTTAATAATCATTTACACAATCAATCATAAGCTAAGGGATTTTCTATTTCATCCCACAAATCTAATTTATTCCATTCAATCAATCCTTTAATTTTTATATGACAAGGTCATAAATAAGGTACTCTACCTTAAATGATTCATTTAATTTATACACGACTTCTATTATTAAATGGAAATATCAACTCAACCCATGGGTGGTGTAAACATGATTAATAAAATGAACTAACCTAATGTCACGACTCGTCCATGGGGCCTATGCCGGGACTACCCCAAGCTCGCCTTCCATAGGCCAGGGGCTGGTGAGTAGCACCAAAGGCGTAAATCCCAATAAAAATGGAAGGCATTTAATTTATAATAGTAAAAAAACACAACAGAGTATGCAAGCTGAAGTAATCAAAAAGTAATACTGAACACAAAGTGCTGAAAGGTAAATGAGCCAGAATATAATCCCAACTGAAAAGTACAGTACAACTGAAAGTCTAGTACAACAGCAGTAAAGTAAAGAAGCAACCAACGAGTCGTCCTTTGGAAATCCCACCTGAAGGGTGGGTACAGATAGTCTCGTCAGTACCTCGGGTCCATCCGTCCGCTCCGTGTACGTCCCGCCAAGTGGTCCACCTCCGGGTACCATCCAGCTCCACAAGACTCAACCACGATCAGTGCTGTCCGTCGTCTGCAACCAACACAATGTAGTGCATGCATTTCTCGTGCAGGTGTGAGTATAACGATACTCAGTAGGGACCCTGAGACCCCCGAAGGTCTCCTAGAATCCACGAAGGATAAACCACAAAGGAAAGATACAATCATGAATTATCAACCAACTCTACTTAGGTATATGCTCATACCTATACCTAAGTCATCAACCTCAGATCGGCTCCAACAACCGGGCCCAAGCACAACCCGGTCCACACAGGAAAGAAGTCAATCACACCGATGGTAATGATTTAAAGTCAATACTTAGCTCACATAGGTATACATCTTTTGTAAAGTGATAAAGATGATCAGATGCAGTCACTGATTCATCTAAGCTAGCGGACCCACGTAGGATACTAGACCAGCCACTCTGTTAGAACCACGTAGGATACTAGAAAAGAAGTAAAACTATCATACCCACATAGGATAAAAGAATAGTAGTCATCGCCGTCGAACCCATGGTGGATTTCCAGTATGGTATTCGTCGTCGCCGAACCCACATAGGATTCCAGTACGGTTTTCATCGTAGTCGCAGCCAGCTTTAGGGTTCCTGCACACAGCACGCTCGATTCCGGGAGGTTCCGCTCCTCGAGCCAAGGGTCGATACATCAAATATCATGAAGTCCAGAGTTGATGTATCCCAAAGTTCCATCTCGTCAAAAGGAACCCAACGTGACAGATGACGCGTCAATCAGACCCCCAGTCTTTGTGTTATTAGCATTTTTTCTCTCGGGGCCCGGTTGGAAATACGCTCGTTCCAAACCCAGCCATTTTTCAAAGTTATCCAAAACTCACTTAGAGTATCGCAGAAGGAATGCCACTTCATGAGGGTCCCAGTGTCATAGATGGCGCATCGATCGGACACACGATATTCAAGTTATTCACCTTTAAGTGAAAACAGGCCTTTCCTATTAAGCACAGTGTGCTGGCGGGTCGGGTCAACCAAGATTTTGGTGGGTCCCACTCGACAGGGGGGTCGGACCGGCCCAATGAAATGCGTAGCCCCACCCAATGGGCAGGCCCAAACCGAAAGGCACGGCCCGACCTGAGGGGGCGCGGAGCGGCCCGGTGCGGGCCGACCTGGCAGGCCGCGACTCGCCGAGCGGTCCGGGTGGGGGGGGGGGGGGGGGCGCCCCCCCCCCCCCCCCCCCCCCCCGGCTGCCTAAAGCAGCGGTTCCATGTGGCACCGAACTCCTTAACCGACTGAACTTCTAGGTGCAAGCGGCCCGGTCGGGCGGGCCACGGGTTCTCCAGCACGACACCCTCCTGGCGTCACGACCTTTCTCCGCCCGGCTGACCGACGGGCCGAACGGTTCTCCTGCCGAAGAGTCCCACCCTATGCGGGCTGTGGTTCTCCACAGCATGACGCTGTGGGGCTCCGTGGTTCCTTCTTTCAGCCCGACAGGTTTTAGCCGGCCGGTTCTTCCCCGGTCGAGTGGCCCGCGGTCATAGGCCTTGGTTCTTCCGCACGTAGCCGGCACACGACCGCTGCTTCCGTTCATCGCCGCTTTACTATCACAGTTTCAATTGCAATCAAAATAGACTACGGAGGGTCGTCAGGCCGTGTGCGTTCGGCCCGCGCCCTCCACATTAGGTGGTAGCAGTTGGCCGAAAATAAACTACGATTTCCAATGAAGAACGAGGTACAAAAATAATCACTTCAAAATGAAAAAACACCTACCTTGAAATAAGGTTTGCGGTAGTCGAGCATCGTGAAAGAACGATGTCAATTCTGTTGACGTTGGAGTACACTCAAAGAAGAAGCGTCTTGGCGACTTCACGTTCTTCAAATCGCGGAGCATTCTTCGTTGAGGGAAAAAGTCGTTCTTCATTGGAGGGTCGGTGTTCTTCAAAAACTCAAGAGCTCTCCCAAATCCTTTCCACACAACGAATTCCCCAAAGTTAAAATATTATCTAAGGCTATTATTTTTATTCACCCATGTAATTCAAAATTCAAACCCTTTAATTAATTAATTGATGAGTTTGAATTCATTAATTAACATGTGTTGGCAAATATTAAAGAGGGAGAGATGGAGAGGAAGAGTTCTCATTCAATAAGGGGGAGTTATCATAATAAAATAAGGGGAGTTAATTGGGGGTTTAAGAGAGTTCTAGGGAGATGAAAGGTTGGGGCTCTTGTGGGACCCACCTCAAAAACATCCACACATGGGAAGTTATGTGGGTGTGGGACCCACCAATAAGTTCCCCATGTAGGATTAAACTACCAAGGTGAATAAATTATTACAAACAATTTTATTTAACTTTTTAATTAAACTCCAATTTTTAACTTTCAACCCGCATAAAATGAAACTGCGGTAAAGGTCCCCTTAAGCGAATACCGGTGCTGAGAGTTCATCTGTGTCATTAGATTTCAATTCTGAGCACTGGTTCAAAATATAGAAAAACCCACACGTACGTTTACTGAATGTACCCGAAGAAAACTTCAGGAATTGATTCCGAGCACACCGGGCCTTGGAATCAAGTTCCATCAGAAGCCAAAGTCTCGTAAAATTACAAAGAATTAAGAAAATAAAATTTCCTTGAAAATTACGGGTGTTTAAATTACTCCCACCTTAGAGATTTATGTCCCCGTAAAGCTACAACACACACTAAGAAAAAAAATGGGGATACTGAGCTTGCATCTGTGCCTCCCTCTCCCAAGTGCTCTCCTGGAGGTTCCCATGCTGCCAGTGAATGTGCACCAGAGGAATCGAATCCACGTAGGACCCGCTCCTGTCGATCCTCAATCTCCACTGGGACCTCTGTAAATGTATCCCCGTCATCAATGTCCAGCTCCCCGTGATCGATGATGTGGGTCGGGTCGTGCACGTATCTCCTCAGCTGAGATACGTGAAAGACATCATGCACCCGGTGCAACTGATGTGGAAGGGCCAGGCGGTAAGTCACCTCGCCTACTCTGCTGAGGACCTGGAATGGTCTGATGAAACACAAAGATAACTTGCCGCCCCAGCCAAATCTCCATAGACCCCATCGAGGTGAGACCAATAAGAATACGTGGTCGCCATCCTCGAACTCCAGTGGTCTCCACCTCCTATCATCATAGGACTTTTGTCTACTCTGTGCAGTCTTCATCCGCTCTTGGATGATCTGCACCTTCTCCGTCGTAGCCTGAATCATCTCTGGTCCTAAAAGTGCTGACTCCCCAAGGTCAGTCCAACACAGATTTGATCTGCAAGGTCGGTCGTATAGTGCCTTGTATGGTTCCATCCTGATGGTGGAGTGGTATCTATTATTGTACAAAAACTCCACCAAGGGTAGGTGATCCTCCCAGCTATGACCAAAGTCATAGACAAATGCACGGAGCATGTCCTCGAGTGTCTGTATGGTCCTCTCAGTCTGTCCATCCATATGAGGATGGAATGCGGTGCTCATACATAGCTGCATCCCAAAAGCCTCCTATAACCCCTTCCATAGCCAGGAAGTGAAACAAGCATCTCAATCGAAAACGATAGTCAATGGCACACCATGAAGCCATACGATCTCCTAAATGTAGAGGCGTACCAAGTTCTCTACTGATCCCCACTCTCTGTTCAGTAGGAAGTGGGCCGACTTGGTGAGTCGGTCTACGATCTCCCAGATAGAGTCGTGTCCTCTGTATGTACGTGGAAGCCCCATCACAAAATCCATGCATATCCCATCCAAATTCCACTCCAGGACCTCTATTTCTGTACCAAGCCTTCTGGTATCTGGTTCTCCTCCTTCACTTGCTGACATGTGAGGCATTGTGAAATGAACTATGATACATCCTTCTTTATACCTGGCCACCAGTGCTATCGTCTAAGGTCCAGATACATCTTCGCCACTCCTGGATATACCATTAGAGGGGAAGTGTGGAACTCCCTCAACACCTCCTTCTGAAGTTCAACTGGTAGCATAGTACGTCCCCTGAAGAGGATGACATGCTCCCCTCCTTCAAGAAATCCATCAGGCGCCTACCCTAAGGATATCTGAGCATGTCATGTCTCATAGTCAGCGTCCCCATGCTGTGCCACTCTAACTCATTGAAGGAGTGGAAGAGTGACTATGAGAGACTATAGAAAGGCTGCTCCATCTCTATCCACAAAGGATATTTGCAACGCGTCTAGCTGCTCCGTCATCTCTCCTAGTAGCTGAATGCCTGATCTCCTACTGAGAGAATCAGATACAACGTTCCCCTTCCCAGGAGTATAGACTATCTCAAATTCATAGTCCTGGAGGAACTCGAGCCATCACTGCTGTCTCTGGTTCAGGTCCCTCTGTGAGAAGATTTACTTGAGACTCTGGTGGTCAGAGTAGACTATAAAGCGCTCGCCCATCAGATAGTGTCGCCACATCTTCAAGGCTAATACTACTGCGGCTAACTCCAGGTCATGGGTAGTGTAGTTATGCTCATGTTGTCTCGACTGCTGTGAACCATAGGTGATCAATGCTCGCTCTTACATCAGGACACACCCATGTCTGGTCCCTAATGCATTGCAGTAAACTACATACTCAACGCCCTCCTCCGGCAACCTCAAGATGGGCGCACTGGTCAACCTCTACCTCAGCTCATGAAAGATCTGCTGACATCTATCTGACCACATGAAGGGTTTCCCATTCTTCTTCAAGGATGAAAGTGGTGATGCAACTCTAGAGAAGTCCGGAACAAATCTCCGATAGTATCCATCCAGACCCAGGAAACTCTGCACCTCCATCATGCTCCTGGGTGGCTCCTAAGCAAGCACTGCCTCGATCTTCGCAGGATCCACTACAACTCCTGCCTCCGAGATGACGTGTCCCAAGAAGTGTAACTCTCATATCCAGAACTGGAACTTCAAGAGATTACCATAAAGCTGGTTATCTTGGAGTGTATCAAGTACAACCTGCAAGTGGTAGGCGTGCTCCTCCTCAGTAGTCGAGTATATTAGTATGTCGTCGATGAAGACTAAGATAAAACGATCGAGGTAAGGCTAGAAGATACTGTTCATGAGACTCATGAACACTGTTGGAGTGTTGGTTACGTCGAAGGGCATAACCAAGAACTCGTAGTGGCCATAACGACACCTGAAGGTCATCTTCTACACATCCTCGTCTCGAAAACTGAGCTGGTGATAGCCTGACCTGAGGTCTATCTTCTAGAACCATCTTTCTCCTTTTAGCTGATCAAAGAGGTCATCAATCGTCAGGAGTGGGTACTTGTTATTCACGGTCACCTGATTCAGGTGATGGTAGTCGTCACACAGTCGTAAGCTCCCATATTCCTTCTTGGCGAACTGAATTAGAGAATCCCAGGATGAAACACTAGTTCAGATGAATCCCTTTCCCTGCAAGTCCTCCAGATATACCCGCAGCTCATGAAGCATGACGAGAGCCATTCGATATGATGGAGTAGATATCAGTGTTGTCCCAGGGTATAGGTCAATGTAGAATTATACCTCTCTGTGAGGAGGTAGTAATGAAACGTTATTATAAAAAACGCACGCATACTGATCCACCACAATAGGAAAACTCGGACTCCGCACATCAACTGATCCAAGGATGAGACTAGACAACTGATGTGTGATCGGCTGCCCTATCCTCTGCGTAAGTCCATCCTACGCTGCTAAGGCTCCCTTCTCATTGGTGAAGGTCAACCTTCTCCCATCTGTGAAGATACACCACACTTTGCTCCTAATACAGTCGATCTGAGCATGGACTGTTGACAACCAGTCCATACCCAAGATGATGTCGTATGGCCTCAACACTACTACAAGAAGATCCCAGCCGAAGCTCTCGCCTCATAGAGTAAGATCACACTTCCGGAACTAGTGTGTAATCATTGAGTCTACTCTCGTAGGAGTCTCTAGATGTAAGGATCGAGCCAACGACTCTTTCAGAATCTCCAAGCTCCGAACAAGGACAACGACAATAAAGAATGACTCGCTCTTGTGTCTATAAGTACTACAACAAGGGTATAGTAGACATAGATAGTATCTCGAATCATCTCAGGGGTGCCATGGTCATAAGCCTCCACTGCCTGGAGCTGAGCCTGCCTCTGCCCGCCAGCTCCTTGTGGTCAGGGAGGACCTTCTGGTGGTGGTGGTGGTAGAGCCTCAAAGCGTCATCCACCACCCGCTGCTAGGCCAGCTCCTCTGCCTCATCCGCCTCCTACCTGCAGACTTCCATGGTCGAACCTCAGACTCTGCATGGGAGGTCCCTCCACTGTCTTCTACTCAGCTACACGGCGCGTCGGGTAGTATCGAGCCATGTGACCCTGCCCGCCACGTGCATAGCACTGCCTGCTCCTCGTATAGCTGGCTCTGTTCCATTTTTCCTACATAACAGAACCTGAATCCTGAGGTCTCTCTCCTAATGTCCTAGTCCACTTGGACCTCTGTGACATATGTCTACTTTCGGCTATATAAGACTCTGCTACGTGTCGCCCGGTGGTAGGTCTCACTGCTGGTGTCGGCTCAGTGAGCAAGCTCTCCACAATAAGGGCTTGATCCAGTACTCCTGCATGCGTCGGAATGATGGGGGAGATCATCGAAGCCCTGATATCGTGTCTCAGTCCATGCTCAAAGGTCTGAGCCCTAAAGAATGGGTCCCGTACCATGTTCATGGAGTTATGCGAAAGGTCGGTAAACCTCGCTAAGTATTGGGATACTGTCATGATGCCATGCCGCAGATGAAGTAACTCCTGGATCTGCACCGCACGAAGGGTGGCTGGAACAAACTCCGAGCGGAAGAGACTCTCAAAGTCTGTCCAAAGTAGAGATGCCTCATCGTGCACCTGGAGTATCAAGCTCCACAATCTACCTACTGCTTCGTGTAGGAGAATCACGACAAGGATCACCATAAGGTCGGCTGATGTCCCTACCAATTTATAGACTCTGACGATAGCCTCCAGCCAATCCTTGGATTCCTGAGGGTCCATCTCTCTGCAGAACCTGTGCCACCTATGTCACTGAAACTCATGAAACGTGCTCAGTCAGCATGCACCCTATGCTACTGGGGCTAGTAGTATCGGTGGCTCAGCAGGTAGTGGTACCCCTGGTGCCTCCGCTGTAATGGGGCCCTGCACTGAGGCCTCGTCTCTCGGTGGGTTGCCACCTCGTACGCAACTCGGAACCCTAGCTGGATGCCTTCGTGGGGACATCCTGAAAAGAAATAGGAGCGCGATGGTCAAATTGTATACCTGGTGGGCTGACACAAATTAATCACAAAGAAAACTTTTGAAACACACTTGAAATCAATGTTTTCATGAACCGAGTCAGAAATCAGAGGTCAGGGTCCTAGTGTATGGATACGTCGGCCACCACACCAACACTGGACTCCCTGGACGGAAAACCAGACTCAATATAATTAACACTATTGCTTCACAGAAAGAAAATATCAGAGTCCTGAGTTCTGCGGTAGAACCGACTCCTTTGACACCAATTTGTCACGACCCATCCTCGGGGCCCATGCCGTGACTACCCCAAGCCCGCCTTCTATAGGCCAGGGGCTGGGGACTAGCACCAAAGGCGTAAATCCCAATAAAAAGGGAAGGCATTTCCTTTATGATAGTAAACAAACACAAAAGGGTACATAAGCTTAAGTAAGCACAAAAAAACACTGAACACAAAGTAAGTTCTGAAAGGTAAATGAGCCAGAATACAAACCCAAATGAAAAGTATGGTACAAATAAAAGTCTAGTACAACAGCAGTAAAGTAAAGTAACAACCACCGAGTCATCCTCCAGAAATCCCACCTGAAGGGTGGGTACAAATAGTCTCATTGGTACCTCAGGTCCGTCCGTCCGCTCCGTGTACGTCCTGCCAAGTGGTCCACCTCTAGGTACCGTCCAGCTCCACGAGCCTCAACCACCATCAACACTGTCCGTCGTCTAAGACCAACACAACATAGTGCGGCCATTGCCCGTGCTGGGGTGAGTATAACGATACTCAGTAGGGACCCCAAGAGCCCTGAAGGTCTCCCAGAATCCATGAAGGATAAACCACAAAGGAAAGATACAATCACAAAGTATCAACCAACTGTACTTAGGTATATGGACATACATATACCTAAGTCATCAATCTCAGTTCGTCTCCAACTCCCGAGCCCAAGAACAACCCAGTCCACACATGAAAGAAGTCAATCACACCGATGGTAATGACTGAAATTCAAGACTCATATCACATAGGTATAAATATTTTGTAAAGTGATAAAGACAATTAGATGCAATCACTGATTCATCTAAGCTGGCAGAATCACATAGGATACTAGTCCAGCTAAGTTGTCGGACCCATGTAGGATACTAGACCAACCACTTTGTTAGACCCATGTAGGATACTAGAACAGAAGTCAAACTGTCGGACCCACGTAGGATACAAGAACAATAGTCATCTCCATCAAACCCATGGAGGATTTCGAGTATGGTAGTCATCATCGCTGAACCCACAGAGGATTACTGTACGGTAGTCGTCGTAGTCGCAACCAACTCTAGGGTTCCCGCACATAGCACGCTCGGTTTCAGGAGGGTACGCTCCTCAAGCCAAGGGTCGATACATCAACTATCACGAAGTCCAGAGTTGATGTATCCTGATGTTCCATCTCATTAAAAGGAACCCAACGCGACAGATGACATGTCAATCAGACGCTCGGTCTCTGTGTTATTTGTATTTTGCCCTGGTCGCCCGGTTGGAAATACGCTCGTTCCAAACCCGACCATTTTCCAAAGTTATCCAAAACTCACTTAGAGTATCGAAAAAGGAAATCCACATCACGAGGGTCCCAGTGCCGTAGACGGCGCATCGATCGGACGCACGATCTTCAAATTATTCACCTTTAAGTGAAAACGGGCCTGACCCTAAAGCCCAGTGGGCTGGCGGGTCGGGTCATCCCAAATTTGGGTGGGTCTGACCTGGTAGTGGGGGTCGGACCGGCCTAATGAAACGTACAACCCAGACCGAGGGGGCATGACCCGTCCCAGTGGGGCACGCCCCCCCCCCCCCCGGCTGCTCGAACTGGCGGCGCCGCCCTCCCTAACAGGACGACCGAAGCCGACCGGCCTTCTCGGCGCAAGCTGCCCACTCAGATGGGCCACAAGTTCTCCAGCGCATCGCCCTCCTGGTACTATGGCCTTCCTCCACCTGGCCGACCGATGATCCAACTGGTTCTCCTGCCAAAGCGGCCCGCCCTATGCGGGATGCCGTTCTCCACAACGCGGTGCCGTGGGGCGCCGTAGTTCGTTTCTTCGGCCTGACCGGCTTTAGCCGGCCGGTTCTTTCCCAGTCATGCGACCCGTTTTCGCGGGCTGCGGTTCTTCCGCACGCGGATGGCGCATGGCTGTCTCTTCTTTTCATCTCTACCTTCCTATCATGGTTTCCATCGTAATCAAAATAGACTATGGAGGGTCGTCGGGCCGTGTGCATTCGGCCCGCGCCCTCCATGTTAGGTGGTAACAGTTGGCCGAAAATAAACTACGATTTCCAACAAAGAATGGGGTACAACAATAATCACTTCAAAATGAACAAACCCCTACCTTGAAATAAGGTTCGTGGTAGTCGAGCGTCGCGGAAGAACAGTGTCGATTCCAACGACGTCAGAGTGCACCCAATGAAGAAGTGTCATTGGTGACTTCACATTCTTCAAATCGCGGAGCGTTCTTCGTCGAGGGAGAATGTCATTCTTCATCGAAGGGTCAGTGTTCTTCAAAAAATCATAAGCTCTTTTAAATCCTCTCCACACAACGAATGCCCCAAAGTAAAAATAATAGCTAAGGCTATTATTTTTATTCACACATGTAATTCGAAATTCAAACCCTTTAATTAATTAATTGAAGAGTTTGAATTCATTAATTAACATGTGTTGGAAAATATTAAAGAGGGATAGAGGGAGAGGAAGAGTTCTCATTCAATTAGGGGGAGTTATCATAATAAAATAAGGGGAGTTAATTGGGGGTTTAAGAGAGTTGTGGGGAGATAAAAGGTTGGGGCTTGTGTGGGACCCACCTCACAAATATCCACACATGGGAAGTTATGTGGGTGTTGGCCCCACCAATAACTACCCCATGTAGGATTAAATTACCAAGGTGAATAAAATTGTACCAAACAATTTTATTTAACTTTTTAATTAAACCCCAATTTTTAACTTTCAACCCGCATAAAACGCAACTGCGGTAATGGTCCCCTTAAGAGAATACCGGCGCTGCGAGTTAATCGGTGTCCTCATATTTCAATTCTGAGCACCAGTTCAAAAGATAGAAAAACCCACACGTAAGATTACTAAATGTACCCGAACAAAACTTTGGGAATTGATTCCGGGCACACCGGGCCTCAGAATCAAGTGCAGTCAGAAGCCACAGACTCGTAAAATTTCAAAGAATTAAGAAAAAAAATTCCCTTGAAAATTCTGGGTCTTTACACCTAAAGGGTGGTTTTATTTGAAGTTTAAAACCTCCAACATTTCATATGGTTGTAATAACATGTTTAAATCAAGGATTAAACATCCAATTTAAGGGTCTATTTAAACACTACAAACCAATATATAAAACACTGATACATAAAGGGAAAAAGTATATACCAGATACCTTAGACAATTAGTACTCCCCTCATATGATATCAGCTTCTGATTCAATCTATAATGGGATAAATCAATGAAATAGTCTAATAAATTGAAAATAAGGCATATGAACTTTCATGGATTTAATATTCCATATAAAAAGATAAATAAAGAAAAGAAGGAAACTAATTTAAGATACTACCAATAAAATTTTAACATGATTAATGACAGTCCGATTGATTCTCAGATGAGGGATAGGCTTCAAAGCCTATGAGGATTCTATAGAGGAGATCCAATTGTGTAGGGTTTCTGTGCATAGATTAAAAAGAAATAGGGGTGAGAAGTTATAATTATTTAAGGTAAAAGGGTAATTTTAACCTTCCTTAAATATTCTTGACATATTTATGGGGTGAATAGGGGATTTACACCATAAATTTCCCTTCTGAATGGGGACTGCTCAATCCAACTATAGTGCAAGAAGGGTTTTCACTATAAATTAATAATTTATTATGTAAACCACTAATTTATGCTGTATGTTTTTATGTAGAAATATTTATTATATAGTTTATATCCAGCTAATACTTCCTCCCTAAATCCCCAAAATTTTAAAAAAGTTGTATATTATAATCCGAAACACGAATAAAAAATTAAGGGATCATACCTCACAAAAGGTGGGATCTTACAATCTACCCTCCTTAAAATAACTCTTCCCTAATTTTCCCTTATAATGGTGGTAAAGTATCATTTGAGATAAGTTTCATCCACTGAGAACATACATTGGCCTCTCACACCTAGGTCTCATCCAGTATACTACTATGATTCCATATCACCCATACTAGGGGAACTAACATGCCTTAGAGAGCCTTTGGGATCTGATCAACAAAACATATTGGATGATCCTTGAAGGACACGTCTACCACCAAATCAACCTCATTAGGATGAAGAATACGAGACAGGTCTAAATAATAATGATATAGCTGAGATACATAGAAGAAATCATGCATGTATTGGTACCTCTATGGTAACTATAATTGATAGGCTACCCCCCAAAAACATTCCAAAATCTCAAAAGGCTCGATATAATTAGGTGAAAGTTTACCCTGTATCTGAATCCGTGTATTCCCTAGTCTAGGTGAAACGCGTAAGAATACTCGATCCCTAACCTCTAACTCTATAGGTCATATATGGATATTGACATAAGATTTATACCCAGACTGAATTGTACCCATATTCTTCCTGATAATATGTTCATACTCTAAAGTCTTCTGAATGAGATGAGATCCTAGTAGCATTGCCTCTCTTGCCCGTAACCAATATAGGGGTGAGCAACATGACCTACCATATAAGGAATAATAAGTATCCATATATATAGTATATTAAAAAATGTGATTCTAATAGAAATAATTGAGAGGTATATGTTTCACCCAAGAACCTTCAAAATATAGAATGGATGCCTGAAGCTTCTCCTTTAACACCTTTATCATATGCTTGGACTAACCGTTAATCTATGGGTGATAGTGTATACTCAAAATTACCCATAAACCTAGTACCCTATGAAATAACTACCAGAACTATGATTTAAAATGAGCATCTCTATCTGATATGATTGTATGTGGAACTATATGAAGGCGTACGATCTCTCCGGAATATAGCCTTCCAATATCATCCACTAAAAAGGTCTCTCTGTTAGGTAGAAAGTGAGAAATATTTTCCAACCCATCTACGATTACCCATACTATGTTACAATCCTATAGTGAAATAGGAAATCATATAAAAAACCATAATTATGTCATCCCATTTACACTTTGGAATGGTAAATTACTGAAAAATACCAATTGGTCACTGGTGTACTTTCACTTGTAGACAGGTGGAACATCAAGTGAAAAAATTCGCTATATCCCTTTTCATACCAGGACACTAATACTAGAAGCATAAATGAAAGTACATCTTCATAAGGCCAGGATGTACTACCCAAGAAGAGGTGTGGGAATATCACATCAATTCCTCTTAGATGTATGTAGGAACCTAGACACATCCATTAATGTTCAAGACCTCAACCTCATCAATGATCCAACCTAGCGGTGGGTCCTTATATGAAATTATCTCCCATAGGACCAAAATATTGGGACCAAAAAGTTTCCTCATATTCACTCTATCTAGAATTAAATAGTCAAAAAATAATCATGTAAGAATATATTAATCATGATTCTACAAGACCTCTAAGTGAATCTAAGAAAAATGGGCCATCAACTGCCACTCACCACTAGCCACCTGAACTGTCTGTGTCAGAGTCTTCTGTCTTAGATCATCAACAACTATATTGAACTTCTTATGTGTACACACAAGCTCAAATTTAAATGTCTATAGGCATTAAACCCATCTACTATACTTGATATTCATTTCATGTTGTTTAAATATATAATTGATTATTTTTTTGTCTATGTACACAAAAAATTTTTCTCCTAGTAAGTAATGCCTCCAAAAACACATGTAATGAACCAAAATAGCTAGAACGAGACCATGAATTAGGTAATTACACTAATGAGGCATCAAATAATGAGACTTGTGTACCATGACTTAATATCCTTGCATCAAAATGGCTCCCATAACAATTCCTAATACATCACAATAAACCATGTTTACTTTTCCAAACTCAAATAAAATCAGGATTGGCACTGAAGTAAATATGCATTTAATTTTCTAAAATGATTTCTCATACAATTTAGACTATATAAACTCAATAAAATTATTATTTAGGCCTATTATTAGTGCTTCAAGACATGATAAATCCTATATAAATTGACTATAATATCTAGATATCCCCAATAAACTCTATATATCAAAGAATTCCTTGGGATGACCTAAGGAAACTACAACTCTCACCTTCTATGGGTAAACCGATACTCCTATATCTATGATAATATATCCCAATAAGTTGACCTTATTGATCCAAAAGTTTCATTTAGTGATCTTAGTGTACTAATTATTCTCTCTTAGTGTGCTTATAATGATATCAATATGTTGGTAATGTCCATGTCAAATACGTGAGTACACCAAGATGTTTTCTATAAAGATGACCATAAATGAATCCAGGTACTAATGGAAAAACCTATTCATTAAATCCATGGATACTATTGGTACATTCATAAGACTTAATTACATGACCAAATAACCATAAAATCCATATATACTATGGAATGTTATACATAGTATATATGATAGACTAACATTCAACTAATGGTAGCTCAACCTCAAATAGATATTGGAGAAAACCCTTAATCCTTAGAGTTGGTTGAAGAGGTCCTCTATATATGGAAGTGGATACCTGTTATTAAATATAAACTAGTTTAACTGATGATAATATACATAGAGACTGAAATTACTATCCAAATTATTAAAAAATGATAGTTGAACCCTCTGGGGACAAGCTGGGATATAAAAAACCCTTAGCTTCCAGTCCCTCTAGTTGCCTCTTGAGATCCTGCAACTCAGTAGTATCCATCCCGTAAGGTGGAATGGATATTGATGATTCTCCTGACACTACATCAATAGTAAACTCCACCCCTCTCTTAAGAGGTATTCTGAAAAATTAATCAGGGAATATGTACCTTAAATGATCTACAACATGAGGGAAATTATCCCGATGTGTTCCCAGATATTCTACAAAAAGGATAGTAGTCTGAGATATTAACATGCCTAACCAATGATGCTCGAGTCCATATTGTCTTTCCTAGACATCCCATTTACGCTTATGAATATATATATATATATATATATATATATATATATATATATATATATATATATATCCCCTAGTGATGTGAAAGATACCTTTCAATGATAGCAATCAACTTAGGCATGATAATGAACCAACCTATCCATCCTGATAATGCATTTAAAACCTATCATCTCAAGGATGAATTATTTCCATAGAAACCAATACCCACCTATCTCAAGGTGTCATTACTTTCACTTACATACACTCTCTAATCAAATTCTTAATAGAGTATAGAGTATCATCACGACATAAAAATACTCTATCTCAAGGAAAAGACTCTCCCAAACCACCACATATATAAATGAGTGAGAAGAGATAATGTAAAATAAGGCATATACTAAAGTATCAGTTACTAATATCATACCATTAACTATAGATGGACCAGTACTCTACTCCCCAAAGATCGGCTACACTGCATGTATATGGACCTATCCGCAACCATGAGATACAAACCAATTATCTTGTATAGGCTCACTCTACTGGAACTATAAATCTTGGGTATGTCTCCCCCATCTATGACCAACCCCTCACCCTATACAACTAAAAGTTTTCCAACAACATCTTTTATGTGTAGATACTGATCCCACTTCTGAAGGCGGAGCTGGTGCAGATCATATTCGACTAGAGATAGGTGAAAAGTTCCTACAAAAATATTTGATGATATACTATCCTTCCATAATATCTATAATCCATTAAGACTCTATTGATTTTGGT
Source organism: Viscum album (assembly GCA_963277665.1). Lineage (NCBI taxonomy): Eukaryota > Viridiplantae > Streptophyta > Magnoliopsida > Santalales > Viscaceae > Viscum > Viscum album. The sequence continues at coordinate 1,170,183,262 of OY728164.1, forward strand.
TTCATATATACCTATTCGAAACACTAATGATAGACCATGTGGCTACTTGAGCACATGCTCTGAAAACTGCTACCTTCAAAAGAAATGACCAATTGATGCATCCTGCCACTGGTTGAAGTACTTCGAGGTCTAGAAGCTAAACTACCCTATCTCACACCCACAAAATCTCTTAGGTTATGATGAATAATTAAGTATTTATTTAATATATTAGTGATAGTGGTCAAAAAACAAATATTAACCTATTATTGGTTATCATTCTTGAGACCCTCCTCAAATTGTCTATCCCTAGATAACTCATTGCCCAAAAGGATTGATGAAAAATACTGAAACTATAGGAAATGATCATAGTTATCCATAAATGATAAATCACACTACTATAGGTTTATATAATCCCAATACCTATCATCCCTTAACATCACTAGAAATAAATAATCATACAAGGACACCTGGAAACCCCTCTAAACCATAGATTGATGATAATCATCTTGGGTCAACACATCCCACCATCTCTTAGATGAATCACATAGAATATATGTAGAATGATTCACTCACCTCTTAGGAGGTGTCTTAAGATTCTCAATAATTGATATCATGGCCTATATCCATGACTCAGCAACCTATGTTCCACTATCCCATAAAAACACGAGCCTATTATACTATTTAAACTCTCATTTTAACTCTTCCATAGTAGGGGAAGGTCATTGGGATTTTTTCATAGTATGCATGATCCATAAGAATAACTCTAGAAATTAGGCATAATTTCCCAAATTGGGGATAATAGGAGGTGATACAAGTGGAACTATTGGAGGTAACACTGGTGGCTCATGTTCCACTACCTTCAAAGCATGGTCATTTCCACCCTCCTGGTGTACGGATCATGGAAAACATGGTGGAGTAACTCTTAAAATTCCAATAACATGACTCAGAATAGATTTTATATCTATTTAAATCAAATAAATAAAAATAGGATAGGTACAAGCCTTCCTATATAAGAGTCAATCCCCTCTACCAACTCCTATGACCATGTCTGGGTGGTATATAAGATCATAAAGATTCACTGTCACACCTCTACCTAATTTTTTTATATTATTTTATTTATTTTTGATCTTATTTCCATTTTATGGTTTTCCCAGGTGTTTTTCCCTTGAAAGTGAAAATGTTTGAAGGTCTGTGTAACATCCCAACCTGGGTTTCACATTCTAGTGCCACGAGCAGGTTCACTATGTGACCTTAGGCATGCCTCCCTGTATGCCAAAGGATGATGACTGGCAACTAGGGTCTAATATGTCATGTGGGGAGAGAATAACCTCTTTATCAATGTATATACATAATGAAAAATAATAATAACAGTAGTATACTAATGATAAATAATAACCATAAAGATACCACAAGAAATAATGACCAACATCACATGATAATATCAAAACATTGATAGCTAACCATAACAAAAATTGTAAATATGTCATTCCATATACGTGTCAAGTGTTAATATGTAGAACCCAAAATAAGGACACACTAAAAAATACATAGTGAGTCCTGAAATCATGTCTGGTTCCCTCATCCATGCTCCATCTCAAGTCAACCATATATCATAGGGTCTTATCTTTATCCTATCATGAAAACATGAATTCTATTCGAGTACTGATCAGGCATCACAATTAGGGTGTGAGTACAACTCAGTAGGCCACCACTAATGATATCTAAAACAACATCCATTCTATAGTAGTGTATGAAATTTTATAAATAATAAAGTATAAGTGATAAAGTAAACAATTTACATAGTCAATTATTCTTCATATAATCACATAAACACCTTGGGTTCATGATGACACCCAAATCAATAAATACCTACTTCGGCCAGTGTCAGAGTCTGAACTATCCTCAAGGGATATCATATAACAGAATCTCATGGTTTATAATTTATCATTTCATTTCAATTTCATATTCAAATAATGGGGGCCTAGAGAGATAGTCTGGAACCCCATGGGTATTTGGAGCAGTAGTCCCTCTCGCACAACTCAGTGATCACATATAAATACATAAATATATTTGGGGCCTAGAGTGGTATTTTAGTACCTCATGGGTATTTGGAGTGGAAATCTCTACCCCACAACCCATTTCAATCAAAACGGAACAATCCATGAGTGGCCAGAAGTTTCAAAATTTCATTAACAACCATGGACACAATTCACAATTATTCAATCAAACACATTTCATTATTCACCCCTTCAATTATATTAGCACCCCACATGGGCGCTTAAAAGTTTCAGAATTCAAAATCCCAATCAATTTTTTCATCCCATTTATCCCTCATATTCATAATAAAAATTTTCACTAATTGAATAATCATGTTATTTCATCAAATCCATAATCCATTAATCGACCAATTTCATAATTCCAATTTGACCAATTTCAATTTCCCCAAGATGAACCCCATCCATTTTCACTTAGAAATTTAATATAATCAATTTAATTTCCAAATTAAATTATCCTATCATGTAAATTAAAATTTCACAACTAGATACATGAAAATAAATTCAAGACTATTGTAAATTGGAATTTATACCACTTACATCAAGGTCGTTGATGGATTTTTTCCAAATCACAAATTTCAATTGATAGATAATGGACGAACACACAACGATTAAGATGATCTGGAACAAAACTTAAGATTACGATCAACCCCAATTACCAACCATAGTAAAAGACTCAACCTCTTCATTAGAGAAACAAGGAATGGAAGGAAACCAAATATAAAGGGAATACCAGGTATGTAGAACCAATCCAAAATGACCAAAGATGATTAAATCACTCCAAATGTACTAAGAGTATCCATAGGGTTGGGAGGAGGAAGGTCAAATGAATGAAATAATCCATAATAAACCACACAAAACTTTTAATTTACTTCTCAAAGAATTACATGGTGTGAAATTTCATCACACATCATGTAATTCTTTTTATTGGTTTATACCGACAAACCCATAACCTCAAGTGATTTTATCCTAATTAAAAATTTACACATTCTGTAAATTTTATATAAACCATTTTTTCAGCCTAAAAGTTTACTTTAAAGATCAGAACCACCTTTAATTTCTCCCAAACCAAAACAAAACCATAACCCACCCTATAATAAGTAAAAGACTCAAAATTGAATGTTCCTGTAAAAGAAAGGGATCTTACAATATGCACACCTTATAAAAGATCATCCTCAATCTATACTCCCAAGAATCTCTAATATTCCTAGGTAAAAATGTCAGGACATAGAGTCCTCATATCTGCTTCCCTCTCTAATGTTTCCTCATAAACCCATCATTGTTTCCACAATTCAAGAACTATTTCCACAGTCTTTCCTCGCAACACTTTCTAATTGTACTCCACAACACGTATCATATGTTCCTAATAGTACACATTGGTTTCAAGATAATCATAATCAACATAGATTACATAATAAGGGTTTGGGTGATACTGCTGAAGTCATGACACATGAAGAACATTTTGCATATCAATGTATTTTTATGGAATATCCATTTGGTATGCCAGTAGCCTGATTCTCTACACAACCTAAATAGGTCCAAAAAACCTGGGTGCCAACTTTACATGACTCATAATCCTATGGTGACCCAATCTCGGTGACACCCAAAGGAAAACACAATCACCCAATGTAAACTCAAGGTGTCTTCATCATCTATCTTCATACATATTCTTTCAACTCTGAACCATGGCCATATGTTTTTGAGTCAGCTGAACCTTCTTCGATGTCTCCTGCACAAGACTCAGTCCCAATAGCTCTAACTCACAAACCTCCATCCATCATAGTGGTGATTTTCCTATCCTACAATACAAAGACTCATATGGTTCCATCTAAATAGTTTCATGATAACTTTTGTTATAGGTGAACTCAACGAGTGCTAGGTACTTATCCCAAAACCCACCAAAGTCAAGAACACACACCTGTAGAATATCCTAAAGCACTTAAATAGTATGTTATGATTTCCTATATGTTTGTGGGTAGAAAGATGTACTCAAAAATACCTGTATACCAAGTGACTTATGCAAGCCTTTCCAGAAGCGTGAAGTGAAACAAAAGTTACGACCTAAAACTATTCTATATGGATCCATGTGAAGATGGAATATCTTATGAATGCACAATATCCCAAAAAATCCACTGAAAAATCTCTCGTATGGGAAATAAATGTTCTATGTTCATCATTCAGTCCAAAACCACCCATATTGCATCATTATTCTTAGGAATCCTCTGGAGACCCACCAAATTCATGGTAATGTCATCCCATTTTCATTCCAGAATGGGAAAAAGACTTAGTAAACCAGTAATCATTCATGTTCAAACGTCTCCTATTGAGAGGTTTATCATCATTTCATGAAACCTACAATATCATTTTTCATGCCTGGCCACCAATACTCTCAATGTATGTCATGATACATTTTAGTCAAGCTTAGATGCACCACCCACTTTGAGGCATGAAATTCATGCATCATCTCCTATCACATGCATTTAGTCACAATAATACAACCCTGGACATTGATTATATCATCCTGATATATGGTCTAATCATAAGGTAATTCCCCACCTTCAAGGATTTCCATTAAGAAAAAACACTCAAGATCCTCATACTTCCTCTCCCCGATTTGTCTCAAAATTGTGGACTCTAATGAAACTAATATAGGGGTCTTCTTATCCTATCCCTCTTGAACCAAAACATGCATCTTAACCAATAAATTCATCATCGTCCAATCATAACTACACTCCTAAACTTCTTGAGTCCAAGTTTTCCTACTCAAATAATAAACAACACTGTTTCCCTTCCAAGGTGTATATGCCATCTCAAAATCAAATTAATACATATAATAAACCCATATCTACTACAAGAAAATAAAATCTCACCATTAAGAGATATAATTTAAACTGTTATGATCTGTATATAGAGTAAAAATTTCACCTAATAGATAATTCCACCAACACTTCAAATCATAAACCACTACAGCTAACTCAAGGTAGTGTGTAGGGTAATTCTATTCACATAGCCTCAAATACCATAATCCGTACACCATGAATCGATACCCCTATATAAACACTGCTCCAAGTATGATCCTGGATGTAGAAAAAACATGATATACTAATCTCCTGGCTTGGGTAGGATCCATATCAATGTAGTAGTCACACACTTCTTTAACTCCGAGAAATCATTCTCACATGCTCCAAACCATTCAAACTTAACTCCCTTATTGATCGAGACTAAAAGTGGTGCTTCAAAGAGATAAAAGTCATGGATGATCCACTGATAATATCCCACCAAACCCAAAAATATATGTATATCAAAGAAATTATTAGGTAGATCCAAAGAAACCGTTACAAAAAATTTATATGGGTCTACTTACACACCTTCCTCTGAGATGATGTGACCTAAGAAGTATACCCTATTGATACAAAATCAATACTTAGATGGATTGGAATTTATACAATGATATCTTAGTGTACTCATGATGTTTTAAAGATGTTGGGAATTATCATCATGAGTTTATTAGTACACTAAGATTTCATCCACAAAATAAAAATAAAAAATGATCCAGGTACGGGTGGAATATTCAGTTCATAAAGGACATAAACACTACAAGAGTTTTCATTAACCTAAACCAAATCATAAAAAAACTCATATAGTTCATACCTACTTCTGAAAGATATTAATGGTATATTAGATGGTTGATCTCTCTACTAATGATACCCTGATCTCAATTCAATATTTGAGAATGAAAAATATCCCCCAAAAAGGTCAAATAGATTATTGATATGCAGAAGAGGATACCTGTTCTTCAATGTTATCTTGTTCAATGTTCAATAATAAACAAAAAATTGAAGAGTTCTGTCAGCCTTATTGGAAAAAAAGACTAGAGAACACCAGGGAGACATAATTGTATAAATAAATCCATTATCCATTAACTCTTCTATTTGAGTCTTAAGATATTTAAGCTCTATTGGTTCCATTCTATATGGTGGAATTTAATCCTGCTCATCCCCTGACATGATCTCATTAATAAATTCCACATATCTCTTAGGTGGAATCCTGGATAAGTCCTCATAAAATACATCCTGAAACCTATATACTATGGGTATAAATAAATCATGATTTACATCAACATAATCTAGAAAAAGACTCACAAACTAGGTGGTAATATTTCCTATTTATTGATGAATTGGCCCTACATGACCAGCCTGGATATCCTAATATCCATGGTGAACATAACTATCACCCTTAGGAGATGTAAAATTCACTCTTATGTAGTAAAAATAATTGCGATCTTATTATGATACTAAACAATCCATACCCAAAATCAATTCGAAGCCTGACTTATCAAGTATGTAGATGTTCCAAAGAAAATGATACTCCCCAACCTTGAGAGAACACCCCTTGCACAAATAGATGTCTCTCTATTGTACCCCAAAAGGTGTATCGATCTTCATAACTCTACTTCCAAACTCAATTGTTCACAATTTGTGCATATGTAAAAGAATGAGAGGCACCAATATCAAATAAGGCACTAGAAAGAATATAAGGAACAAGAATTGAACCCATTACTATCGATGGTCCAACCTCTCTATCTACAAGTGTTGGATGAACTGTATGAAAATTTACTTACCCTCTTCTTATGCTGTAGTCTAAGTCCCCTAAGCTGCACCACTCATTTGATATGGGTGATCTTTCCCAGAATCACTACATCCATTGCCTTGACCACCATGGCTAGTATAACTCCAACTTCTATACTAATATGGGGTAGAATACCCCCTTCCAATACTCCGATTCTTCCTAGATTCTCTATCACTACCCATAGGTTGAGGGTTCCTGCAATACCTATAAAATTAACAAATGCTACCGCAATATCAACACTCTACTAGTGCTCAGGGACACTGGTAGGAATATGTACCAACCTACCTAACTGGTGGAAGTATATACAATTACTTATCTGAGTAACTGATCCATATACATAACCACCATGTTTTTCATCTCCCTTACTAAAATTATCGAATAAACACTTCATACTTTCAGAAGATGTACCTTATAGTCATCCAAAAGAAACCACCTTCATTTCAATGGATGCCTTCTTCAAGTTTTTACTTAGAAATGAGATCCTGATTCACCATTTCCGAAATTTTTTTTAGCCTAAAGATATTAACCTGGGACTTAATATCTCTTTAAATCCCATCTTAAAAACATCTCACTATAGTAGAATCATCCCATTCAATCTTTGGATAAATGTACTACAAATCTATAATGAATCCTACATAGTCCATCATGGACATGCTCCACTTGGTCAAACTCATAAAATCTTATACCGTATTTTTTCTAAGCATCTCAGGTTAAATGTAATCCAAGAACTTCTCCTGAAATTCCTTCCACACCATATTCTCTATTTGTCCATATTGGGTCTGGACATCCCACTAATACTTTTCCTGGCCACATAACATATAAGAAGATAGTTTGATTATATTCTCAATAGGAGTCTCTAGGTGGACAAGTATCATATAGATAGACTCAACCCACAAATCTTCTGCCTCAGGTCCATCCACTCTAGTAAAATTTGCAGGGTACTAAAATTGGAACTCCCAAATCAAGTCAGACATACTATTCAAAACCCTCCCTAGGTATCTTTCCATAAACTACAGAAAATGAGAAAATTTCTCATGAAATTTATCTTTGACTTCTGCAAATGAAACTATTGGATCCTTTGGTTTTGGTATTAGAGGCACATTTCTCGCCATGTCATCCTGTTCTCCTATCAATAAGAATTTTCATGGAGGCATATCTCTAAAATTCCAAACTCATGTTTTAGGGAACATAACATATTTTTATCACCTTTACATAATAGGTACTCATATAAATCCATAACCATTCATCATATATACCTCACCATATAGTAAAAACCAAGGCACTATCACTACCCTCAACCATCCCTCACATGGGTCATGGATCACATAAGGTAAAACATTTTCAAATTTCAAAGTTCTCTTTATACACCCATGTATCCATTTCATTTACTATATTCAAAATCATTTTACAATTGTTCATTTCATATTAGGAACCACTTTAATTTAAATTACACAAGTAAATAAAAGAATTTTCATTTAAACAAATAACCCAAAATTGGTTTTTCATGCGTGCCTAAAAATGATGCATGTCATAATAAAATTTGACTCCCTAGAATGTTGAATGTATACTCAACCTTAGTGCCATATGGGGCTATAAATAAAATCTCATAAAACAATAACATTACAAAAAAAGTTCATTACCGAAGGTAAAATAACATCCAACTATAACAACAAACATCCATAACAACAATCCCACCCTAGGTTCTTGGGGTTTCCCCCATACATGGGTTTGTTACTCCCATGGATGAGCTCATGACCATGGAACAACTCTTCCTAGTCTCTTGTATAAATTTCTGAAATTTCAAGACCAAATAAATGAAAATAGTGATCCTTTTATACCTTGTTTTAACATCCCAACCTAGGTTCCATATGCTGGTATTTTGAGCTGGTTCACTATGTGACCTCAGGTGCACCTCCCCATATACTAGAGGCTGTTGACTAGTAGCGAGGGTCTGATATGTCACATGGGGAGACTATACTCTCTTTATCAAAGTATCTAAATAGTGAAAATATTGTCAATATCCAATAGATGGTAAGCGATAGGCAGAAAAAAACCACAACCAATAAATACCAACATCAAATGATAATCTTAAAACATAGACAACTGACCATAACTAAAATAGTTAATATATACTTCCATATATGTGTCAAGTTTCAATATGAATAAACCAAAATAAAACCACATTGAAAATTTCCAAGTGGGTCCCAAAATCATGTCTGGTTCCCTCATCTATGCTCCATCCCAACTCAGCCATGTATCATAAGGTTCTTTCCCATATCCTATGCTGCAAACATGAAGTCTATTTTGGTACCGATCAGGCAGCCCGAGTAGGGTGTGAGTGAAACTATGTAGACCACCACCAATGGATTCTAAAAAAATATCCAGTATATTACAATGCAATCAATTGTATGAAGAATAAAGTATATGTGATAAAGTAAACATTTTACATAATTAATTATTCATTAAATAACAACATAAACACACTAGGTTCATGATGACACCCAAATAAAAAATAAATGCTTCGGCCCATACTAGAGTCTAAACCATACCCAAGGGATATCAAATATCACAATCTAATGGTTTATTATTTACCATTTCATTTAAATTTCATATTCAAATAATGGGTTCCTAGAATGACAGTTTAGAACCCCATGAGAATTTGGAACAAAATTCCCTATAAAAAAACTCTTTGATGACATACATATTCATAAATATATCAGGGGCCTAGAGTAGCATTCTAGCACCCTATGGGTATTTGGAGTGACAAATCGTCCCACAACTCATTTAAATCAAAATGGAACACCCCATGTATGTCTAACAGTTTCAAAATTTCATTAAAAACCATGAAAAAAATTCAAAATTATTCAATCCAACACATTTCATTATTAATTCCTTCAATTATGTTGGCACACCCCTTGAGTGGCTAGTAATTTCACAATTCGAAATATCAATAAATTTTTTTAATCAATTTATCCATCACTTTAATAATCACAATTTTCACCAATTTCACAATAACATTATTACATCAACTCCATTACCCATTAATTGACCAATTTCATGATTCCAATTCCACCAATTTTGATTCCCCCAAGATCAACCCAATTAATTTTCACATGGAAATTAAATTTAATCAATTTAATTTCTAAATGCAATTTCCCAATCATGGAAATTGAAATTTTACAACTGCATACATGAAATTAAATTAAATAAAATGGGAAATTAACATTTAGACCACCTACCTCAAGGTAGTTGATATATGTTCACCAAAACACAACCCTCAATTGATGGAAAATGGACGAACACACAAAGATAAGATGATCTGGAATAAAACCAAGGATTAAGATCAACCCCAGTTAACCACCTTAGTAAATGACTCAACCGCTTCATCAGAGGAATGAGGAATGAAAAGAAACCAAAGATAAAGGGATTAATAGGTATCTAGTACCAATCCTCAATGATCAGAGATTAATAAATTGCTCCAAATATACTAATACCTTACCTTGGACCAAGAGGAGGAAGGTTGCACGAAGTAAATAAACCAAAATAAACCACACAACACTTTTAATCTTATGCTCAGGGAATTACATGATAAGAAATTTAATTATAGGTCTTGTTAACATTTTTAATAGTTTATGCCCAAAAACACATTTCCTTGGGTGATTTTATCCTGATTAAGAATTTAAACATCGTGAAACATATTCTCACAGCGTGTAATTTTTTGTAGACTGTTTTCACCCTAAAATTTTACTTTAAATATATGACCCACATTAAATGCCTCCAAAACCAAAACAAAACCCTAGAAGTCTCATAAGGGAACATACCTATAAAATAATGGTATCTTAAAGTCTCAGGGTGGTGCACAATTGGGTCATAGATAAGGGAAACCATGTGACGACCTAGAAAAAACAATGCGGCCGAGATGCTGGATCTTTATAAGCCACATGGTCAGGAACATGACCCTGTTCTCAACCATAGAAACCATATAACCCCTTCCATCATGGATAGAGGAACCACATGGTTGGAACATGGTCTGACAGACCGTGCGACCTTCAAGGTCTTTAAATAATAAAAATAAAAATAAATAAATAAATAATTTTTTTAATAATAATAATAATATTGTTGTTGTTTTATTATTATTATTATTATTATTATTATTATTATTATTATCTTCTATCCCTCTTCCTCCATCTGATTTCAATTGACCCATCCCATAGGGGGATCCTTCGCATGCCTGACCTCCCCCCTCCCGATCCCTCTGATCTCCATTTCTTCCATTTATTCTTGGTACGATATTATTAAGTATTCTTTTATCCTTCTTCATCAACTCCTTATTCCTTCTTCTCCTTTTATCCGTATGGAGTGAGAGTGGCCAAACCCTAGGTCAGGATCATGGTCTATTTTTTTTTGTGGGTTTCTCATATGTCTAGTGTTTCCTCCTTCTTACAGGATTCCATGGACTATTTTGATATGAGAATGGGTCTTTCTAATTGAAGACACTAGATTTACTATTAGTATTGGTAAGGTTTTCTTTAATTATTCCCATTTGGATTAATTTTATTTAGGTATTTTGTATCCTATTTATTTCTTGAATTTTTATGGTATACCTGGGAAATCCTAAGGGTGTCTTTGAACCATTGTTCATGAAGGCGAATCACACACATATACATGGGTAAGGTGTATATAGAAACACACACACACATAACCTCTTTGTAAAGACTCCATTATGGTGAGGATAATATATCAATTGTAGTTAGGGGTATTTATATACATGGATAGGTGTATATGTGTGTAATTGTAAAAGAGGGTTTTTCTTTGTGAGAGTTTTTATTGGTCTCTCTTACTTCTATGGACATCTTTGGAGTGAATTTGGATTTTTTCCATCATAAGTGACATTATTTGAGGTAGTTTCTCTACTTCCAAGCCTTTAATTTTAATTCTATGATTTCTTTTTATTTTTAATGTATGCTTCCCCTGTTATATGAAATTTATATGTTATTTAAATGGTTGTGGTTTTTTTAAAACAAATTATCACTTGTTTTATAGGTTTTCTACTAGTATTTCAATGTGGGATTATTTTTTATACATATTTTCAGGTTTTTTTTTTAATTTTGAATAATTATAAATGTTCAATTATATTTCCAAAATGGGGTTCATAATAAAAGTGGTGACCCACAAAGGTTTTTTTTCTTCTAAAAGGTAAGTGTTTCTCTTTAAGTGATGAGGCCCAATTGGAAATTTGAAATGTTTTAGGGAAAACCAAAAACCCATCTTGGGGTAGGCCCCTTGGAATGGAAATGTGTGTATATAATAAATGCGTGAAATTTTGTTTTTGTGACTTGAAAAAGGGATGTACTTAGGATGGGAGGCCAGAGGTGAGAAGGTGGATGATCTTTTATGTAAAGTCTATGATATGTGTGTATATTCTAGATTGATAAAAACTAACCTCCATTTGAATGAAAAACATAGGATCCATGGCTACCTAGGAAGGTTTCTAAGGACTAGTATACTAGTTGAGTTGGAAGGGAAATGACTTAGGATCCCCAGTAGTATTTTTTTACAATATTAACAAAACAATAGGATGATACTTTACAAACCACTATAACTTTTGATTTGACCTCTCTAATATATCCTACATGAGAAAAATTTATATAGTTCAATCACCAAAGTACAAATATTCAAGGGCCTAGTTGACCTACCTACTTAGGGATTACTAATGGTTCTTGCTCTTTATTTTACACTTGTTTTTTCAGGGTAATAATTTAAAATTATCCCTTAGTTCCCTTTTATTGACTAGAATAATAAAAAGAAGGTTTAATTTATCTAATATTATAAAACTATACAAAGAATATTGTTTTCTCACTAGTTATATTTTATAATTAATTTTATGAAAGGTATTTCATGCTATGATTTTTTTTGAGAATATAATAGATATTATTTTTTCTAAAAATGGAATCTTATCACTTGTTTTCCTTAATTGAGTATAAAAACCTATTTTCTCTTCCTTACTTTCAAAATATCATGATGATAATTTCTTTTTAAAGTTAAGGAATATAGAGTAGTTTTTTCAGACATGCCAAAGAAGTTTTAATACTCATTCCTATAGCCGTGTCTTTGTTTTTAGCTTCTAGTGCAACTTACAGCTCGGTCTCGGTCACCATTGGGTGAAATTTGTTCTATGGATAATGGTGACCCATGAGGTCATGTGGAGGTATGTCTGGTGTCTACATTTATTTTGTTTATTTTCCCATTTCTTTTTCAGTTCTAGTATTTGTTTTATTTATTTTGTTTTATTTTTGTATTTTTCATGTTATAAATATTTTCCAATTGATATATTCTTGATTTCCGACACTAGTTTCCAACATGGGAGGATATGGGATGCCACTAATTCCATGTTGTGGAATGGTGTGGGTTTTTAGTTCATGGTTGACCTTAGTTGGTTTGATCTATTAAGTGTTGGGTTGATTTTTTTATTCTTGGTAGTGTTTTGAGATGGTTTTAGTATTTTTTCCTTTAATTTCAAAATAGTAATTGGATTATTTAAATTTGATTTCCAAAATGAAAACCTTGGATTATTTAAAAATGAAATGATTTATTTTGATAATTTAAATTGTTTTGGGAATTGTTTTAGGAACTTTTAAAGGTTTTATAAAAAGTGAATTAGAAATGGATTTTAAAAATGTTTTGGGATTTTAAATTTTTTCTGTGAAATGTGAAATGGAAGTTTCATGGGAATTTTGAAATGTATTTTCTTAATTATAATTGGCAACATTGAAAATTGGTTGGTAATTTGAAATTTGGGTTGGATGTTTTGTTTTGGAAATATAAATTTCTTATTTTGAACCTTGGCATTCTAATGAATACTCATATATATATATATATTTCTATGTGTGTGTGTGTGTTTGTATATGGTAAATAGAGAGTTATTGGTATGTGTTAATGGTTTATTGAGCTAGTATTAGTATTTATATATTTGAGGCCTCAAAGAATACCAATGGTGGGTACTTGACCTCTTAAGTTTGTTTTTTTATGAAAATGTATTTCA